>OV816026.1:139158804-140513804 GCA_929113105.1 Agrypnus murinus
CCACGAAATCTTCGGATCTTTTTTAGTTTTTCGCTTATAACTTTAAAAAGGTGCTTTCCCAACGAAAACTTTACTAGTACAAGAATTAAAGAGTATTAAATTCCGCGTCGGATGAGTATCCAACACTTTAAAATCGGTCCAGTGGTATGGTCGAAATCGACGGTCGAGAAACGACAATTTTACAAATTTTTGATTTTCCGTCAGACCGGACGCCCAGAGGCTATCCTATAAAAAAACCGATGGGTTATAAAAAAGCGTAGCTATTTCTCGACTTATATTAACAATCAGAATGAGTCCAACGGGCTTTTTTATATGGACTTTTTATTATGGGCTTTTTTATACCACTGGACCGAATTTAAAGTGTTGGATACTCATCCGACGCAGAATTTAATGCTCTTTAATTCTTGTAATAGTGAAGTTTTCGTTGGAAAGTACCGCTTTGGAGTTATAAGCGAAAAACTAAAAAAGGTCCGAAGATTTCGTGGTTTTTTTGATGCCCTCAGGTAAGCTCGAGTCGAGGGACCGTGCAAACCTAGGATACTTATATTTGACCTCAAACGAAGCGACCGAAACAATCTCCCGCTTTCCAACATTTATTTCCACCAACGGTCGAAAACAGGTCTTATTTTACTGGCCTATTTACGCGCTGACTAAAAGTATATTTGTCACTGTTTTACATCAGACAACTTATGACGTAGGTGTTTCAACCCAATTTTTATTGTTTTCGTAGCCTTTGTGGATCTACTATAGTATTTTGTGTCAAGGGCAGAAAGTTAGCATTTGCAGCACGCAGTTGTTTGAAACCCGTCGAAGCGAGGAGCGAGGGAAGCAGATAACTAAGGGCTAAAATAATGTTAGAGGAATTTGATGGAGTGAATGAAAACGATAATAACGCCAGCTTTTTTTAAATAATATTATTAAATTAACATAATCATAAGACCATAATAATATAAGATGCGTAGTCCTCCGCTGTTTGAGTGGTACTGTCCAGTCTAGACTTCTGGAGCACTTGATTATGTGTAGTAACCCAAGGCGCGTGTGGTCGAGTTCAAGTTATTTAAAAGAGGGGTGTCCGGTTCGTATGCCATGTGTGTGTTTTGCAATTTTTAACAATAATAACAAAATAATTTTATATTATCTATTTATTAACAAAATATTACGCAATGTTAAAGTAACAAAAAGACTAAATAGTAGCTAATAATAATAATAAACGTGTATTTATTGAAAAAATTCATTACATCTATGTATATTTAGTAGCAATGTAGAGGTTATGTATTTGACATAAGAGGGCAGAAAAGAAGCCTTAAATGCCCTCAAAATAGGACATTTAGAAGGCGCTTTCTGATCAGGTGGGCGAAAAATAAATTTTACATGTATTAGTGTGTATGTTTCGCAATCCGTGGGACACACGGTATGTATTTAACTAATTATTCTAATACACGATGCTTATAGAAACCTAAGTCAATGTTTTCTTCATAAATTTATTGTTGAATAATCTACAGGGTGTTCAATTCATTATAGCAAAAATGCAAACTTATGAACATGAACATCTCATTTTTTTCAAATGGGACACGCTGTATATTTATATTTTATGTAATTCATTTTTAGTCGCTACCAATTTATATAATAAGCTTTGAATTTCAAAGTGAACAGTTTCAGAGCTATCAGTTTTTATACTGGTTTGCTATTTATCTACAATTAATTTATCAGTTTGATTGTAAATGCCTCAACAACAAGACTCCGTTTCATCTACACTTTCCACCTTAAAAAATCATATAAAAAATATTAATAATAAGAAAATAATTAGAAGTTGATACTATTTAACTTTTTTTCGTAACTCTTTATACTCTCCAAGATTACAAGGTACGGGGTCATCTTACGTGAGCCCCCCTATACATTTCCTTTTTTTTATAAGGATTTATTTATGGATTAGGATTTTTGTGATGTGGAGAACTAATAGTCTTTTTAATGCTGGGAGAAGCTGTATTTATTAAAAATGTGGCAGGTATAATATAATAGACGCTATTTTAAGCATTATCAGTCAAAATAAACAGTACAAATGTATCTCTTAAAATAAAAAAAAACACTTAATTGTAAACATTTTTACGAGCAAAATGTAATAAGATAAAAACAAGCGACGGTTTTTAGTATTTTTTTTTAATTTCTGATTAAACCAAATATAGAATTTATAAATATAAAAAAACATATACATGCATTCTTGTCATCAAGAGAATTACACAATTGATAATTTAAAAAATTTTATTTTTATTTTAATTTTAATATTAAATCAGCTTGTAAAAGAATAATAATGTAATAATGTTGTCAAAACTAATAATAGGATGTGTCTGTTAATTATCACGTGGTAAATGGTTCATTGATTGACAGTTGCATTTTAATTATTAGTCATAATGTTTGTCTGGTATCTCGTATAATAAATGTGGGCGTTGATGGATAAACAGTGAATAAGGTAATTATCAACGCAAGGAGAAAACATAGGGGACAGCAATCTAGTAGGCACAATAATGTAGGTACTTTAGAAAAATTCTAATTACAAAGGAAGTAAATAATGTCTGATGTTCATGAATAATTCAAGTTATCAGTAAACTTAATGAACCAGAGTAAAAATGTGTCACTCTTTGATAATAATTATTTTCTAAGAAAGTAATTGTACTCACATGAATACACACTAATGTTTATGACAAATACCATAAAAGCAAATACCAAAAGACCGCATCTCATCAGTTATGAAGAACACTACTAAATTGCATCGTTTCCATTTAAGATATGTCTTGAAAAATACAATACGTATAATCATTTAATTTTACAGAATCAGTCTGAAAACGACATGAAGTAATTTGGCATGAAGATATATTCTTTTTGAACGCAAATAACTATGTATTGAGCATAATGATGTATTGACATGATGCCCAATTTCTACTTATCGTCACCCATAGGCTCCCGCAGAAATTTGTCCGGGGGGGGGGGGCAAGCCTAGAATGAACGGCAAGTTAGGGGGACAAGCTTAGAATATACGAAATGCTAGGGGGGGCAAGCCTAGAAAAAACGGCATATTATACAAAATTTTCAATATAATTTAAATTGTTCAACTTCCAGGGTGGGGGCAAGTGTCCCTCCTTGCCCCCCCTTCCGGCCGCCTATGTCTTCACCCATAAGATCTTTGGTTTTACCCTTTTTTCTCAAAACGTTAGGTTATGAGTTTTCAGCTTTATTTTGTGAACTATAGCTGTATGATATTAACTATTAATTCTCAGCTAAATGGTATATAATTCAATTCTAATCATTCTACTTTGGAGGTTATTGTCAAATTGAGAATGATACGAAACAAAACTTGCACAAAGATCGTTTTGTTAAGGTTTGAGTTTTTTCAGAAATTAGTCTTAAGCGGAAGCAATTCAGCAAAATAGCATATCTATTCTATGCCTTTGTATAAATAAATAGAAGAATCGTAATGGAAACGCGAAGAAAGCCTCAGGTAGTTTCGTTGCGAACCGTTCTACGAAGAATAAAAGTTTCTACAACGATTTGTTGAAGATTATCAATTTCTGAGCAAAATGAGAGTAAAAAACAATGAATCTCCATATTTATGTTACTGTGAATTCGTATTGACGAAACTCGGTAGGCGGATAGAGAAACTTCTCATCGCACAATGAGTGAAAGTTTTAAGAATCTGCTTGCATTTTGATATCCGTGGCACCTGGCATAAGAATAAATAACAGTCAATAGGGTGAAGGGGGAGAGATAACATTAAAAAAATCATGTTTTACAAACGGCGGATTTATACTTCAATGTTTCATATTTGTTATGAGAAAATAATAATTGTTGCCCACAAAATGGGGGTCGCTCGATAACAACCTTTAACCGCAGTTAATCTTGTCGGCTGCCAGATAACTGAGAGGTCGTGGGTCTCACAAGATGTCTTCTGCAATGTTCGCTAAGAGTCGATTAAAATAGCTAAAATAGAGTACTGCCGACAATATCTATAAAGAAGTACACATCTGCGATTTCTTCCAATGTGAAAGACTAAATCTTCTAAAGTTCCCAATAAAACGTATCTAAAGAGCTGGAAGCTTTCTTTGCACGAAACAAAACAACAGATAATACACATATATAATAAGTCACCAAATAAAATTTAAAATTGCCACGATAGATAGCGTGTAAATAAACTTTAACTGAAGGTCAAATAACCTTAGCACTAATTTAGCTACATAACAATTATGAACAAACCAGAAATAGTTAAGTTAAAGAATTCGTGCGAATTCTTTAACTTAACTCTCAACTTTTATGTATAAAAATTAAATGAGGATCACAAAAGGCCACAGAATGTTAACACGTCTACGGGTTGACCTAGATTGCACCTGAAGTTTAGATTTTTAATTACTACTATTTAATTTTTATTTGCCCCCTAAAAAAATTTTTATGAGCGCCTATGACTTTTTTAATGCCATATTTGTTTATTACGACCCCGACTTAGGGGGGTAGCCAAAATTCCAGACACGCCAGAAGCTTCCTTATACCCAGCTCATGTTCTCTGTTGGCGTAGGGGCACTCTACGCCACTGACGTCATGGGTTATCTTATATGCCGTTTTACTCGGCTGCTCCTCCTGATTAACGTGCGGTTAATCAGATTAACGGATTACAATCAGACACGCCCCAAGTAAATAGTAATTAGTTAATATTCTTTTTGAATCAAATTAAACGGACACACTCGCAGGAATAAATTCTAACAAAGTTTATATGCACAGGTTCCTAAACGTTACTCAAGCGCGACAACACGAAATTAAATCTCAGATAATAGAAATATTTATACGTCCAATGATAGTTACAAATACGAAAAAGAAAGATCAAAGGAAAAAAGGAAAAGGAAAAAAGCAGAGCGACCTAAGTTGAAAGGCGGCATCGAAGAATTGCCAAAGCGCTTCCAGAGCCGAAAGTACGGTGATTAGAAAATGTTTCCTTAAGAACGTGTTCATAACGTCAAAAGAATTATAGTGTCAAATCCCCGAAGGCTCCCAAAAATAAATGGAAAATTCACCGCCCAGAACTACATTAAATCCGCAAGGATAATAATAAAATAAAAGCATAATAGTTATCGAAACAGGAAAGACTATCGACCAATTCAAAACTACGACTAAAAGTAGGGAGAATGCAAAGATCGTCAAAGAACAAAACTGTAAAGGATTGCACAAAACATTATCACATACAGGGTGTCACGAAATCAACATGTAACATAATATTTATAAATTACTTTTTTACGTAAATAAATATGCAGATCAAACCATAAGAGACACAAATATTTGTTTGGAAACTGAAAATTACGATGCTTCAGTACTTTTATCATTCGATTTTTATATAATTATAAAATGTGGGCTAGGGCTGTTTCATCCCGCGCTCTTCAATTAAATATTTATGAATATTCATTCAATGGATTTTTATTTAATTTATTTGCTTTGTTTATTATTTCTAACTAGATCTTATTGCATTTATTTTTAACTTTTTGAGGTATGATATTCCATACGCAGATATTTCGGAATGTTCCATATACTCCAGCCAATGATCACTGGGCATGGAAGTTCTACTATTTTGACACTTTGGTTTTGAGATTTTAGTACTGCCTTCCTTTTCATCGTCAAGCAAATTGACGCGGGTGACGTAACAAAAAGATGGCAAGAGGTAGGGAATTCGTCTGTTGCCAATTTTAGGTATGGCGTACAGCAGTGGCGTAGCCAGAGTTGGGCCTTGGGGAGGGATATACGAAAATTGCTCGGTAACTACGTGTCCTAACAAAGAAAACGCAATTTTTTTTGACAAAAAATATTTTATTTTTCAATATAGTCTCCTGCTCTCTCAACACACTTATTTCAACGATATTCCAAATTAGCAATGCCTTCATTGTAGGTCGATGAATTCAAGTCCTCGAAATAGCTTTTTACAGCAGCGATTACCTCGGAATTAGACGAAAATCTCTTACCGCCGAGCCAATTTTTCAGATTTGGAAACAGATGATAATCGCTGGGAGCCATATCTTGGGAATAGAGCGAATGAGCCACTAATTGAAATCCCAATTCAAGAATTTTGGCGATTGCAATTGCAGACTTGTGGGCAGGTGCATTATCCTGATGAAAAAGCACTTTTTTCTTTGCCAAATAAGGCCGTTTTTCTTTGATTTTGTCGCTTAATTGTTGCAACAAATTGGCGTAATACTCTCCATTTATTGTTTTCCCCTTTTCTAAGTAGTCGACCAAAATAATTCCACGAGAATCCCAAAACACAGTTGCCATAACCTTTCTGCTGACAAACTGTTTTTGCCTTCTTTGGTGGCGGAGAATCTTTGTGTGTTCATTGCTTGGACTGTTATTTGGTTTCGGGAGTGTAATGGTGGACTCAGGTTTCATCGACGGTTATGAAACGGCGTAAAAAGTCCTTCGGATTGCGGCGAAAACGTGTCAAAAGGTCGCGAAAAACACTCAAACGGTTCAGTTTTTGCTCCGGTGTGAGCAACCGCGGCACCCAACGCGCCGAGTATTTTTTCATTTTCAATTCTTCAGTTAAAATACTGTGCACACTGTCATTTGAGATACCCACTATGTCTGCTATCTCGCGCACTTTTACTCGACGGTCATCCAAGACGATACGATGGACTTTTTCAATCATATCCGGGGCAGTAGCAGTTTTTGGACGTCCACTAAGGGTTTCATTTGTGCTCCTATGACCACGCTTAAATTTGGCAACCCAGTTTTTAACCATTGAAAATGAAGGAGCAGATTCCAATAGTGTTGAATCCAGCTCTGCTTTGATTTCGGTTGGTGTTAAGCCTTTCAAATGGAAGTACTGTTATCACTGCTCTCAACTCGGTTTTTCCCATTGTTTACAAAATGACTTACAAGACAGATCGCTCTGTACTGTCATATTTAACCTATTAAAGGATGATTCTACAGAATGATAAAAGAAGATTCCTGCAAATTCGCGCCATCTCTGTGCTAGGCCACGTAGTTACCGAACAATCCTCGGACAATAATAAAAGAAAATCCGCGGGCTTGGCTCTCAACGTATACCTACAGTAACTGTTTATTTAGGTTTTTTATAGATTGTATGGAACAAAAGTGCAAATATTAAAGAATACTGAATAAAAAACAATATTTTTAGAATATTAGTCTTATTCAACAAAAAACATGCACCATGGTTTTTTGGTAAGTTCGTCAAATATTTCATCTACTTTTTTTAAGTTTGTGATCCTTGGGGGGGATATATCCCCCATATCCCTGCCACTGGCGTACAGTAGATTTGTAATAACAACAAGCCAGAAACGTATTAGTGAATGGGTAGTATCTTCAAGGATGCAATAAAATAAAAATCAGACGATAAAAAATTAGATACACCATCAATGTAACTCTGTTTAAAAGTAAGAAAATAATACAAAGAGAAAAGGCAATGTAATCATTAGAAATTGTTTATTGGCGCCAATTGGCAAAAAATAACATAAAAGAAAACATTTATAGATACATTAAAAAGGGATTTCGAAGCAAAGTGTTGGTGGTCTTCGACCTGACAATTATGCGTAATTACAGTCACGCAATATGGCAATGCAAACAACAAAGTCATTACCAATGGGCTATCGGGAATGTCAATATCAATACACCTAATATAAATATGGGCAATATCAACTTTTAAAGTAGATACACTTAAGTGCCTTAATTGTATTTTATTCACTTCTCTAAAGATTCTGCCCAGTCAGTGATAATTTTCTGGATATTGTTATTATTACGCATCTGCTATGTATTATTCCTTTAAATCTAGGAATGAAACGAGTTTTCTACCTCTTACTGTCTCAGTTAGTCTATTATGCAGGTCATTGAAGTAAGTTAAAAATTGTCCACGAGCATATGTCTTGGTCTGCATTTCAAATCTGACTTAAAACTGAAAAAGAATGCGTCGAAATCGATTTACATATAACAAAATAATAACCATTATTAAGATTGCGATGGCTTCCACATTGCAGACTTAAAGATGAACAATACTTATCATAGAATTAATTAACCAGAGTGTACTTTCAAATGTACGAATCACCCAATCGTGTTACTTGTGCAGGTCCACATTAGTATTGGATAGGAGGCTGAAAATATCAAAGAAGTTCTGCTAAAATCTTAACACGTAAAAGCAGTGTTTTATTTTGGTGTTGTTCAATAGATTCCATGTAATCTTCTGGCAATCCCTGCATTGTCTCATAAAATTCTGCAATGAGTTTGCAGCAATCCATACTAAATACTCTCGTTTCTTTTCCTCTTTAATATAAAGTATAAACAATAACGGACCTAATATCGACTCTTGTGGCACTCCCTCATTATATTGAACCAATTTCATAAGTCTGTTTTGATATGTTTAGGTTAAATTTCTATTAATTTATTATTATGTAGTTTTTCATCTCTTTTATTAAAATATTGTTATCTATGGTTTCGAAAACAGCTTTAATCCCGAAATTATTACGTTATTGCTTTACAGTAATTCCTGTAAAGGTTAATCGCATGCACCCTCTTGATAATTCTAATTTTAATGATCAATTAGAAAAAGTTTAATCTTGTTTGAAACCTCATCAACAACTTAACCAAATAAGAAGAAACCTTGTACAGGGATGAAAATCAATTAGTATAATTAGTATTTCACAGTGTTCACAAGAGGATCTGGCCCTTCGACCTTTTCCTTTTTCTTCTCTCTTTTAACACTCCTACAGGACAGTATCTGGGAATCGTGACGCGAATTCCAAACATAAATCCTTTCATCTCTGTAGTCAGACAGGATAATCTCAGAAGAACTGCTGCCTGGTGGAAAATAAAGAAAAGCTACTACATTGGAGGGGTTATTTTTTAGTTTTTTACCACTTCGTTTTAACTTTGAAACTGTAAAAACATTTTTATAAAACGTTGTTTACGAGATAAAAAGATGATTCTATTACATTCTATATGAAAGGGCGACGATTATTTTATGGAGCAGAAGCAAACATTATATTCGAAATCAATAAATACCAAACGCTTTATGTTGATTGATGTAATCACCATGTATGACGTTATAATGCCTTTTATTTACTATTTGTTCATTTAATACATAAAATGGAAAATTTTGGTGAGAATATCAGGGTCGTATCGATTTTCGTTAAGCACTTGTGAAGTAGAAACGGAATTAAAATGTTGAAGTTAATATCAAAATATTTATACTATAAACCGAGAATGATATTAACAATAAATTGAAATACCTTTTACAAACTATTTGTAAACAACATTGATGAAATATTTAGTATATACAAATCTATGTTTAAACGTTAAGAGAATATTTTAGAAATGCCATGATGCTATAATTATAATAGTCTTGGTGTTCAGTTAAATGTTTTTTGTTATATTTGCATTTGGATATGCGTGTTTGTTTCATCCACAAGAATAATGCAGTTTGTATCTCTTCCACTGGGTTACAATATTCTTAAGTTTTCTTTTATGGTCAACAGTAGCTATTTGAGGGGATCGATTCAAAAATAGCCGCTATTATTGCACAAAATGGGGTTTAGCATAACATTTGCTTACATGCCATTTGGCATTACTTAGATTAAAAACAGTACACAACTGTTGGTTTTAGATCTTGAAACATCGTGTACCTAAGCCAAATAATAGTACAGTATTTCCAGATGCTTCCAGAACATCCTGGATGTTTCTAATACTTACTAGGACTCTTCCCATTACTCCCAATTATGGATCTGTTTTATAATAGATTCTGTTATTGTCTTAACTTCAACTAACTGATTCGGAATTTTGCAGTTCTGATACGTAACTTGGAACGAAATTAAAAGAAATCATTAGAAGGTGAATATGGTGCAGACTGGGAATGTTTATTGAAGGATATCTCCGAAGAGAATCACTGTTACACAAAACACACATATAAATCGTACCTTTCCACCTATAGAAACCTAAAAAAGGCTCTTTCAGAAAACTTCCTTACTGTACGTTCTAAAATATTTTCATATTCCCTAAGAAATTCTCAATGCAAGTAATTTTAAATGTTTTTGGAAATGAAGGGTTCCAATAGATAAATTATTTTAAAGACAACACATAAAAAATGAAAAAAAGCATATCAATTATCTGATTAGAGGTCGACGCCCCGAGATACCAAAAAAATTATAAAATAGACATAAATCTACTACAAGAAGTGAAGTGTATCAAACTACACGATGAGGATCATCAACGCTCCAAGTCTCTGCTACTGTAAATCTGATAGAAATTAGATGTATAATAAAACGAGAGGCAAAAGAACGGTTCTGAGATTAGAATCAGTCGTTGATCAGAAATCAGTGGTTAGAGATGTGTCAAGTGTAGAGATGCGTCTCGAGGAAAGATTAGATAAAAAAAAGCACACGCGAAAGACGAGATTTCATAAAACTATGAGCGTCACCATAGTAACAGTAAATGTATCATCTGCAGAAATACATTGTAAGTTTTCTCTCCCTGAAATGACCCAAGAAGGAAATTGAACAAATGAAAAATTGTAGAAGAATTATAAAAATCTTTCCTATTGCATTGAAAACAAAACAGGCAATAGTGGGTTCAAATACGGCATTGGACCAAGATAGAACAATCAGATGATGTTTCAGCAACTGGTAAAGCCAGCGACTCCACGAAGAACTAAACAAATAAATGAAAGAAGAGAGAATTGTAATACACTTCATTCGCAAGAGGATCTCACCTGAGACGAAATACCCTTAAGAAGAAATGACGTCAAATCTACAGAATTGCGTATATCGCGAGTGAGTTAAAACTAAACTTGGATTATGTAAATCTGCTTTACCGGAGCGTATAAAAGCTCGCTTCAAAAGCCTGCTTATAAAGAAGAAAATAAATATCGAACTAACTATAGAGCGAAGCCATCTCGGCGCACCATGACATGTGTTCAAACGAATTACAAAACTAACTAAAATAAAAAACTACATATATTATATTGAACATGATCATTGATTTTATATGCTATTCTTTATGTTGAATATGTACTTACTATTAAGCATTAACATTTATAAAGAAGAATGCAAGCTTTGCGGAGTTTCAGTTCCAAGGCGAATGCGTAATTTAGAACGTATTCGGTATCTCAAGCAGCATCTAAGTAGCAGTAACTGAGATCGGAACTGTGATTAAGTAGTTGTTACGTAACTACAACTAAATCTCTGACTGTATAGGTTTAATTTCTTCAGTGCGGAATATGTTAGTAATTATGTAGTTGTTTCTACTATTTATTGAAACTACATATATTAGTTCCATTGCTTCTGAGTAACTTAACTTAAGTATGTGGAACGGTATTGCCACTTAGTATAATTACTTTAAGTCGTTGTAACTTCAAAGTGATATTATGATTGTAGCAGTAACTTGCACGAAACTAGTTTAAAGTTTTTTAAAACTTTAAAGTAGTACTGAAAGTTTCTACTACCTGCTTGAAACCATTGCTTAACCCTATAAAGTAACGGAACCTTACAGTAGCACTGAAAGTAAAACTTACGTTTTTGCTACCCAGCAGAATCACTTTAAACTGATTTTTTTAGTGATTTCCATATTTACTTGTAAAAAGTTGGAGGCCATTAATCAATTTGCAAATTTGTTATGATTGTTAATAGATGTTTTACTATATAACATTCAATAAAAATAACAAATTGGTGCCAAATTGTTCCTTAGGAATAATATGAAAATGGTTCTATCATGGTGTATCAACTTATAAGTATTTTTGTCATATTTTATTAAAGACATTTTTTATTAAAAAATATTTTTAAAGAAGGCGTGTTGTTATTTTTCGACCTATCATCATCACATTCAACAGAAAAGTTGCAATGGCTTATAACTTTGGTTTACTGCAATGACAAAATAATAAAATAGTAATGCATTTTGTGACACGATCGCAGCATAAGTATAGGAAGTGATAGAATATTTGTTAAGTTGCAAGAGCAAGAGTGAGCTACCACGCGACACGATGTGTCAAAGAGAAAAGAAGTTCCACGAAAGTAGCAATTACTACGCCGCCACGTGACCGCTACGTAGCCTAAACGTAACCGAAACGTAGCTGAAAAAGTTCCAGAAAGGTTACTGGAACGTATCTCCTACCCAGAAATTGTTCCCCATTTTGGTTCCTGGTACGTAATAAAACCTTAGCAATTACATGCTTGTGACTAGTAGCAAAAACTTAATAGTTCTCTCGGTAGTTGCTGGTACGTAGCGATGAATAAAACTGCTGCTTAGGATAGTTCAAAAGTAAAAGAAATTATTTCGATGCCTGCTGATGATGCTATGACACACAATAACTAAGTAATTAATGTCTAAAGTATCATAATTATATATAAAGAAAATTAAAGGACCGGCGGTGGACGAGTGGTGTCAGTGCACCACTCGTGTTCCAAGAGTCGTGGGTTCGAGTCCCACTTGGGGCAACGGGATTTTTCTAATTGGAAAATTCCGCCACCTCAACTATGGGTGTGTGTGTGTGTGTGTATTCATGTTGCATGTTAGATGGGGGACATATGACCTCAGCTGTTGGTTCCCCCGTAGTGTAGGCGTGAAATAAAAAAAATCTAAGGAAATAGATAAATGCTTTAAATAAAAACAAACTGATTTAAATTTGATAAAAAATTGAAAATTGTTTTTTTTAAGAAATCATGTTCTTTATCAACCCTTAGTGTATTCCTAATAAAAGAAGGTCTCGGTTTTCTAGAATCCCGAAAAAATACGATCAACAATGTTATTTCGGTAACTAAACACTGCTTCTTAAAGCTATCCATATTTATAATGAAAGCCGTACATTTTAATCTGAAACCACAAAATACCATATGCTGGATTCAATGACAGAAAAGCGTAAAATTTCTATGAAAACAAAGTCTGGGGTAGTTTCTACAGCATATGAGTTCTTATTCATTCAGAACATCAAAGGCATTCGTTCACAACAGACAAAGTGTATTGAATTTGGAGCCGGTCCAAGTAGCAGTGAATAAATGGATACTTTGTCTTGTTAAGTCTTCACTCTTGACATTCAACAAGTTTTGCAGCCCTCAAGATACTAAAACCTAAAGTGGCTTTTATATAAAAGTTACAGAACTATAGTGTAAAAAAACAAAAAAAGGCTCGTTTGCTGGCGTTATCAATTTAGTTGTTTTTCCTTTTTAAAAAAAATATAATTACTGCTACAATACGGATTATATTATGCACTTTTTATGGTTTATATTTAATTATTTATCTATTAATTAGTAAGCTATGCGAGTTTTAATTGGAGTTTCTGAATGATTAAGTTGGTGGATAAGATACACATTTATATCATCATGCAATATATTTTTACATACTGGACTTTTTGGAATTCTGTGTAATGAAAGGTATTTATTTGCATTGCGTCATAAACTAGCAGTTTGGAAATTATTAGTCGAAACTTCTCCACTTCTCCAAAACCCTCCACTGAAGAGTGAGTATGAGTTAGACGAAGCAGCGAATCATTTGAAATATGATTATTCAGGAAGCTGCTTGGAAAGCAACCCCGGAAGCAGAAGATTTGAAAATAAAAGAATATTGTTCAACATTTATAATGGATAAAATTAGAGAAAAGGGATTTGCAATTGCAGAAATTGCAAATCCCCGTGTATTTGCTGATAAAACCAGGTACTATAGAGCAGTTAAAGAATTAACGCTACTTAGATGAATACAAAAACCAAGAATTTCAGAAATACCTGAGCTGTCACCTACAGAATCTACTGAGTCTCGAACAAAGAATATTAATCGGCCACAGATGCAAATTCTTTATAGTAAGACCGAGAATGGAGATTTGGGCGAGAGATAATAATAACCAATGAGAAAGCTAGAATATTCGAAAATCATCTAGCGAGTGTCTTTACTCTTTATCTCCTTCGGAAGTCGCTCTCGAAGAGGAAGTCCATGTTCATAAGTTCCTTGACACCCCATTTCAAATTGATTTACCAGTTAAACACTTTCAGCAAAAAATCTTGGCTTCGTATTCCCAAATCAGGGAAAGCGGATGACAACAATGATCTGCAACGGAATCTTAAGGCTGGAATATTTCCCTGCTCTTTGGTAAGTAGGCCAAATCATACTAATTCGAAAACCAGGCAAACCTGCTACAGATGTAGCCATGTACCAAGCTTATCAAGGGTACTTGAAAAACTCCTACGAAGAATGTTGCCATTTTTTTGAGAAAAAGAATTAATTACAATGTCAGTTTGCCTTTCGCCTACAACTTTTCAATGTTGAGCAAATACATAAAACAGTCGGTAAAATAAAGTATGACATAGGAACTAAAAGATATTTGCTCGGCAGCATTTATAGACATGACCCAGCCCTTCGATAAAGTATGACATACAGGCCTTCTATACAAAATCAAACACTATGAGACGGTCAAATCATATCTTGCCAACAGACATTTTGCCGTCTATCAAATCTGGACTCCCACAGGGGAGCGTGCTTGGTCCAGTATATAGTATATACCGCCGACCTACCAACCACCAGAAGTACGATACTTGCAACCCTTTCCGACATCGCAATAATGTCTTCTCAACACAATTCAAATGCAGCCTCAGCATACCTATTACATAGAAAGTTACGGCGTAACCAAGCTAATGTATTTACATAAATCTGCGCAGATCACGTTTACAACCAGAAAAGGCTCATACTCTCCTATTCGATTAAATGATAATTTTTTACCACAAAAAGATGAGATCAAACGCTTCGGTCTTCATCTCGATCAACGCCTACCTTATTACGCACACATGTGGTATAAAAGATTACGTTTGGGCCACATTGTTAGAAAATGCTATTGGTTAATTGGACATAACTCCCAGCTTTCCCTCCAGAAAAAGCTTCTTTTCTACAAGCTCGCCATTAAACCAATAAGGAGCTGACTTGGAGCTTGCTGACGGGGACATCAGGTATAGTTCTATAAACCGGGACTATGTTCCAGCCTGCAGGGACATATCGCAGCGCTAACCTAACCAAACTACAACGCTTTTAATCGAAGGTGGTAAGAAGCGAGCCATACCCAATGTATGGCTTGTATCAAACAGTTGTACTTCAGCAGATCTTCAAGTAGATGCGGCGAAGAAACCATTAAAAGACACAGCACCAAATATGAAGACAGAATGATAATTCATTCCAATTCTGTACTAGTCTAACTTCTGACGGCTGAACCTTTGAAGATGCTGAAACTTCACGGTCCACTGGATCTGCAACAACGTTTCTAAACTGTAATTTTAATTTCAAGTTATAAACCTTTAATGGGTGAAAGATGAGTACATATAATGCCCATTAATCAATTAGAATTTTAACAATTTTGGTTAAAATCTGCATGACATAATAAAAGTAAATACGGAGGACCGGCTTTGTTTTAAGATTCTAATTTAAAGCGGAACGTGCTCAAAGAAAAAAAAACAAAGTTATAAAGTGGTAACAAGACAAGGTCAACTTTTCGGCATGCAAGATGCCGACAAACAAGGCGCAGCAGTTGACATAAACCGCATCTATTTTAAGAAATGCAGTATCAACAATTTCAAAGAGATATATTTTTTGATTTGCAGGTTTGAAAGAGCTCTTTTTTGTAAAGCACATTCGTTTTGAAATAATCAAATGGAATTACAGTAATTTGAATGAAAGAGTGACAAATTCTTACCCATCATTGTAAATTTATTGCTTACTAAATGTACGTAATTAGGAATAGAACTAGTAATTACCGTAATTTATTAACACAGCGAGTTAAACAGAATACTATATTCAATTCAAGTACAATCAAACATAACATGATAATTCACAAACTATATAAGGGACAATCGTGGGTGTTCTTTGTCTTTCAAAGTGATGTTATCCTGAGTAGCATTAATAGCTAACTGCACAAACGTTTACAATTTTTTATATGTTTTATACTCAAACACAAGAAATTGTTAAAGCAAATGTACAAAATGACGATATTCATTTGCAAAGGTGCACGTACCCTTCTTCTTAATTACTTTGCAGTTTGGACGTTATCCATTATTTGCTGCTCTAATTAATACAACAGGAACATACTTTGAAAAGTGATTTTTTCAAAACTACCAGGAACGACCACATGTTGATGAAGAAAATATGAAAGCAGAAGAGCGTTCCTTTAGAATTGGCCATGTCCATTAAGTTTTTTTTTGACAAAAACCATGAGAAAAGTTTTTCAAAATTTCGTCTGAGCCGAAGATAAATGACCATTTAAGAGTAAAAAAGACACCGAAATTCATCTTACATTGACATAATCAATTTTGCATAAAAAAACTTACTCCAATATTTTTTTCATAACCAGGTTTGTCGGCCATGTTTTCTTGCATGGTAAAACTAAGAAACCATATTGGTTAAAAATCTAAAGGACACCCGTCAGAAAATCGAATTTTTTCGATTTGGCGCCGAAAAGTACTCTTGTGAATTTTAACCACTTTGATGGCAAATTGTCTAATCGTAGGATGTTTGCAAAATTTTAGGACTTATGGAATTGTATGGCTCTAGGAAAGCACATAAAACAGTCGATTTTTTCACCAACGGTATCAAATGATTATTATTATAACTATGACAGATCCTAAACATTCGACAAAAATTACCAAGCTTAACTACACAGCAGGTTAAGTGTTTCGTATTAGCAGAAACGGCTTCCTTCCTGTGACTGTGACAATAAGCTATCCTTATGCCGTTTGCCGGTTAAACATGTCTATTGATCGTCTCACGTTGAGACTACAGCGAAGGAAAGATAGCCAATGTATTTCTTATGGGAGTTTGTGCTTCGTTGTTGCCACTTATTTCACTGTATGAATCTATAGAAATGTGGATTAAGATTCCAGAAGTTCCAAACCTACGAAAACAGTAACCGAAAAAGTGTAATCGTAACCATACAAAAGGAGAATTTAAAAGAAAGTCTTATTAACATGTAAGATATTTGTTATTTTATTAAACATTACTTGGGATTGTTACATCGTACATGTATCTAAATATTCGATATTTTATTACTTATACTTTTTTGTTTAATTCTTTCCTTCAAATTCTTTCAAAATAAAAATAAGGGCTGCTTAGCTTCTGTATGGTCTTTTTAATCTTTTAATTCACAGGTAAATAAAGGAAGTCCCAAACGCAATTTTAACGGTAAAATGATTCATCATGATAAAATTATTCATTTGTTGAACTTGTTTCAAAAGAAACTTGCAAAAACGGAAATTTAGCATTAGCAGCAAATGCAAAGGATTTTAGTAAACAATAAATCCTTCTGGTTTTTTCTACTTTTACTTCGTGGAACTACGTAATGCAGTTTGTACTTACTGAAATTATAGTATAACGTTTTTTTTTGTCAGCACTATTATTTGTCACCGAACGCATATATAAGCACATTTCTTAATACATAAATAATTATTTGGTTTCAAATATTGATAGCTTGTGCGTCTATAGATCTTCGCTTAGTTGTTTGGGTTTTATCGTTTGTAATTATTGTTAACATTGTCGTGTTGTTTGTTGTAACTATTCGTATACAAAAGTATAGCGGATATTGTTAAAAACAGAATGGGTTGTGTACTAAAGGTTGGTGAAAAAACAGATTTTGTCAAATTTCATAAAATATCGTCTTGCTGAGACCCGGCAGTTATAATCAGTAATTATTCGACAAGTTTCTAAAGAAACAGGTATTAGCGAAAAAACTTTGTTCTCAGTACGTCAAGAAAATATTTCACCTGATGGAATAAAATCTCCAAGAATAAAAATACTTCAAATCGCATTATATTATCTTTCCAAATCTATCATAAAAAATTAGGGATTCCATTTAAAAAAATTTCGTTATCGCCATAACTCGGAAACAAAAGACGATCTACAAATAACGATTACACTAAAATATGTCTCCTTTAAGATAAAAATCGACGTGTTCGAGGCTTTTCGCAAAAATACTTAATAGAAGATTTATTTCGATAGTTCCAGTCTTTATACGCGCACTATATCGACAGCAAGTTTTGAAATTTTGTTTTACTACCGCTGTCAGAACTGACTACCTGCAATATAACTTGCTCGAACAATAGGGATTATAAAGGTTTATGCAGATACAACTACAATATTTAGAAAGTGTTTTTAAAAGTTGCTTGTAAGATGTTTGTTAACCCCGTTGTCCATAAGAACACACTGTAGTCTCAACGTGAGACGACCAATAATAGTACCTACCCTTTCGATCTACTTGCTAAGGGCTCTTTTAACAAGTGCAATAATTTATGATTTCTTGTAAAAATATTACTTGAGTTCCTATTTATTATTAAGTATTTGCACTATAATGTATTGTGGGAAAAAACCGACTGTACGAAGATTTTAGCGGTTTGAGCTGATTTGACAGGAAAAAAGTGACAGAAATACAGATTTAGTTACACTCAAGACCCGCATTATATTTTTTTCTTTTAAAATGTAAGGATGTTTATTGTACCAATGTTAATGACATAATAATACAGAAATTCTTCACGGTCTGCAAGCTATAAATAAATGTATAGAGTATCAAAAATTATAGCAATAACGTGAGGTTAATTTTATAACAATTATTTTTTGCACCAACATTGACCCCTTATTACTATTATTTGAAAAAAGAAATCATTTTAAAGAATAGATATTGATCCTAATTTATGTTAATTTTTGAGTTCTATTGTAAAAAGGCCCCGCTTTTATACAAATTTTGGGGTCGTAGACCCCTTATTATAATAATTATTGTGTTTTAATAAATAATGGAAGTTGTGGACAAATAAAGCATTATTCATGATGTGCCCACTCATATAGAACTTCCTTTCGCTAAAGCTGAGTTTACATTTTTAAATCCAAACGGTAAACGTTTGGATCATTTAATCCTTAATTTCAAATAATACAAAAATTCTTTAATTTGCTCCAAATCAATTTCATGTTGCAAATGCTAATTCTTAAGTGGCCACTTTAATTTGCTTTCATTTTATGTTGTTCTCTCTTTTGTAGTGTATATTCCACCTTATCCTTTTACAGTAAAGGTAATTAAAACCACGAACGCGTTATTTCCGTTGTTACTGATGCAAAAATTGAATAGATGTACCACGTAGCAATCAAACAATATCTCTCAAAATTTATGCGACACAGTCACGCTAGAGTTACTTTGTGGCAAATTGGAATAATATTTTATTTTTGGTTAATAATACATAACAGTGATTGCAGATTCGTGTACATTATAAATGCCCTGTATATAGGAGGGTTACTTAATTGATTCTCCCCCTCTCGTGAATGACTAATTAATTATCTGGAGTATTTTGATAACATGAACCGATAGTAATGCATCTCAAAATTTAGCATTTTTAATATTTAGGGCGGCTACCATGTTCCTTAGGTTCATATTCATCAAACCAAATCAATTAATTACATATTTTTCTCATTTTTAACTTTTCAGAAAGTTAACCTTATTTTTTATCACAATTGCCTTGTGTTGCCATTAAATGATAACCACATCAATAACAGCTTTGTAAACAACTGCTTTCATGATAAAATTGATATAAAGGAACGTCTAATAACCTTCCAGAAACCATAACCTATGAAAATAACAGAAACTTGAAATATTAAACAATGAAAACAATTTTCAATAAATTCATTTGATGAAAATAAGTATACAACTTTTTTTAATAGCAGAAAAACTGTTAAAAAGTGATCAAAAATTGATAAAAAAAAGTTGGCCAGTGTTCATGTTACTCTAGTTAGAGTAAATAAAACTAATTGGTATCGATATACACTTAACAGTGTATTTGGCAAAATAATCGTGTGTGCAATGACACTAACAAAAAATGTCGACAATCAGCTGTCTGCTGTATTCGATTTCGACTAGTTATAACTATTGAAACTTGAAAAGTTACTAAAATTGGTGGGAATTTCAAAATTTTACAAATCTTTAAATAACTTAATATAGCTGTACAATTTAAAACGTAATGAACAACTAAGCAAAATTTAGAAATCAAGATTATACTGACTAGACCAAAAACAGGCATCTGTACATAAATAATAGTACCTAGTATATTAAAGTTTAGATTTGTGAAATTTTGAAATTCTCGCTGTTTTTAGTAACTTTTCAAATTGCAAAGTTTTAACAGTTATAACTAGACACCTGTTAGTGCAAATATCTTCAAGTCTCGTTACTGCGTGTGAATGTGAAACTTCGTAGTTTGTTTTAATAATTAATATAATGTGACTAAAAAAAATTTTACATTTTAAGCATTTTATTAATATATGTATTATTTTATAATTTTAGTAATTAGTGTTACTTATGATGAGTATGACAGGAGCACTTGAAAACTTATAAGTTCTAACTTCAACAGTAAACTTTTTAATCTTGATTTCCAACGAAGTTATACTTATTTCAATAATTCATATTCAGTGTTTTATTTCCAAACAATAAACAAAGATATTAAGAAATTACGTAAGTAAAAGCAATAATTATAATTATATCTATGTAAGAGTAACTACAAATCAGAGGTGTCCCAACTGGGCTCGTATACTATATGTTTTTCAATACCTTCTTATGTTTTAATTAAATGGATATACTTTTTATGTATGTTTGCATTGCATTGCAATAAATAAATAAATCACTTATTTTATTATTGACCTTGACCTTGGAAAACTACACTATTTTCACTCTAAATTTTAATTTAAATAGTAAACAAATTATACGAATGTTTTATAACAATCTACTCTAACGAGGCAATATTATTTCCATGTACAGTAAAAGATTCAAAAGTCAAGAGTAAAATCTTACTCCGAAACGATTAAAAAATTTGACGTTTTACTGTATAAAAATTACCATAAATGATTAAAGATATAATTGTTTGAGAGTGTGATAAATTTATACTAACATTGTATTGAAGTTAACTATTGTCTACACGAAGGTACGGATTAGATACTTTACTCTAAATGTATTGGATCTAAACACACACTTTTTAGAGTGGTCAGTGTTTACACTAAATTTGTTACTGTGTATGCAACATAACACTGTTAATACAAAAATATGATTATTTCTCTATAAAGAACATGTCATGGAGTTTATAGCCGATGGCTTTTCATAATTTTTGGATATAGAAATAGAAATTGCACCAAACGTGCTGGACTGACCTGCTATTGAATGTCAATTCTCATCATATGATATAATTTGATGACTTAGAACATCTACTGAATAGCATACTATTGGAAAAGCATATAGAGTACGTTAAGAATATGTAACTTTATGGCCATATCTGGTGACACCAAATGTGAAAGACTCGACAAACATATCGTCGAAATGATATGAGGGAATAAGATAAAAAAAAATGCAGACTATGGTGGCTCTACGATCAGTTTTGTGATTTCCAAATCTCGTCAAAATTAGAAATACAGTTTTGTCAAAACACCCATCAAGTTACATATCGCTGTAAGGATGTCATCCACTAGGTTAATAAAATGCAGAAACTTTTACCGTTTAACCGTTATCAGGATCATTTTGACGGAAAAAATATTCTTAAAGCCCATAAAATCGTACGTTGTAGAACATTTTCTCCAACTATTTCATTGCTTTTGAGCATAGTTTCAGTTGTTTACTTAGCTTTCCATTTTGCTGTTTGACCTTGTGTGCATTGGGCAACTATCACCCAGTTGTGCCCAATGTTTGATTCGAAGGTCGAATCTAAGAGTTAATCCCTCATAATGGCTTATATGATGGTCAATGATGCACGATTTAATTACGCAGTTCTTTTTCTAGGAAGCGGTTTAACTAATGCATCGGCTTCTTCCTGCTTACGCTATTGAAGAAGTCTCATAATCGTTTCAATTTGCTACATCATTATGCATCGCTCTAAGGGATTTGTAGGATAAATAACTGACTTAACGTTTGATATATCTCCCATACAAAAGAACTGCTGCCAAATAGGGCGTAATATTAGTCTCATCATCAGATCCGATCAAAACATCTATCTTCCCCTGCGAGATACTCGTTGTTCGTTATATATTATAACATACAAGATACATTGTTTACTTCGGCTTGACTGGGAAATACTTACTACTGGGAAACCTATTTTTGACATTTACCGTAACTTGGAGGTCATAAAAATGGTCACAGACCCATCGTGTGCTAAAATGTACCTACTGACTGAATAGACGTGGATACCAAAGTAAAAAAAACAACAACAAAAAATCACCTGTTATTCAGTGGGTGTCGTAATGACTTGGAACCTGGTGTTGTTCTTCAATAGCCGTCGAAAGGTCAACCCTACGCGTTGAGTGCACGAATGAATTTTCTACAACTTATATAAAAATCAGGAATTTCCATTAAAAGTCAAAAGTCAGCTAGGGAGAAAAACAGCTACTTTACTACCTCTTCTGAGGCTAGTAAAATAAATATTAAAATTATACATAGGTCGTACAAAAAATATGTGTATGAGATCAATTAAAATTTATACAGTAATTTGCAAGGTTATAGTAACATAATGGAATAAGCAAATAGACGCCTTCTAAAATAAATTCCATTAAAAGTAATTATGAATAATCTAATTCTAACCTCGAAGTACAAATATTCCATTGTAGTACAGTAAAACTAGGGTCAAAACCCAAACATCCAAAAAAAAGTTCTACTCCGCGCCAAATTGTTCTTTGCCGTCCTCGTAGTAAGTGATAAAAAGTTGCACGATCCAGAGCGTCGGGTTTGGGAGGAAGGGGGGTGAAAAGGGGGTAAAATGGTATGCTTCAACAGTTTTTCGTAAATATCTCGAAAACTATGAGATCTAGCGCAAACTTCACTATGTACAAAATTAATCTACATTAAATTCCGAACAAGAATGGTTATACGCATTTTTGTGCTAAAGGCAATGGTTACGGAGATATGGAGGGTGTAGAAATATTATTATTTTTTAGTTTGCTTGGAATTTCTGGAAATCACTTGAAAATCAGTAACGTTTCGTTATAAATATCCCCTGATTATATTGTTATAAATACTTAAGAAAGTCACTAATCGGTAGTAAGAAACAAATCTTCAAACTCTTCTTCATTTTGCGGATCATCTTCATCGATATCATCGTCAATAGTTTGTCGGTCTCTGTTGCTGCATCCATGTTTGAGCATTTCAAACCACTCCTTCGACACTCACAGTTTTGGACACATCCTTCCTTGCAAGTGCAAACAATGAGGGAGAGTAATTCCTCAGGAGCAGCAGCCTTTGTAGTGGTAATAGGACGGAGATGACCACCAATATTTTTCCAACCCCATTTTAGTGGATCTTTCTTGAGATTGAGCCATTGCTGCACTTGGTGGTAAACTCTGTGTGAGTGTTGTTGTGCAGCTGCTGAAGTGGGGGGAAGTACAGCCAACCTGAACATCGCGTGTACAGGCTGCTTTGCGATGGTCTGCAAATAACATTGATGGCGTAGAGTATCCAAATCTTCAGCATTTTTAGATGCGAATAACGAAAGAAAGAAATGCTTTCCAGCATCAGCTACTGCATCAGGGTCTGCGTTCGGGTCATTGAATGTTAGTAGCTTTATACGAAGCTTCTTGTTGCCTTGCACTTTTTTAAAAGGCGCTATTTTTCCCTTTTTATATATTGATGAGACCCTATCACATCCGGTGAAAGCATACACCGTCAAGAGAACATCCTTCATTTCCCCAATGCCACGCTGAATATTTCCAATGCAATGGACTTTTTCTTCTTGGTTACTTTTCTTTGGTATAACCATCTTCAACTGATTGTTGGCTGGAGCATGAACAATCAACAATACTAACAAATCAGTGTCGTCACCAATCACGATAGCTTCAATTCCTTTCTCTGATTTATCAATTGCAGTAGAAACGATTGTTGTGTCAGCATCATCTTCTGCATGAAGTACTTTACAACCAGCTTTCTGTAAGTGTACTGAGAAATCAGTTGCATCTTGTTCTTACCATTAGCAAGAAATTCTGCTTGTCCAAGAGTAACATTAATTGCATCTTCTACTTTCACTTCAACATGTGTGGTCGTGGAGTATCTGCGCAAATGTTCTTCATCTTTTGTGCTGTATTCTTCCCCATAACCATCAAAGACAACAATAGATTTTCCATAATGAGAAATAACATAACCAGTGTATTGCTGACAAATCTGTTTAAAGTTAGCTGGGCGTAGCCACACAACACGACGGAGGAGGTGCCCTCCATCAATAACATATGACACTCCTCCTGGATCTGTGATGTCAGATAGTGCATTTGCTGCAGGCACCAACACTTTGACCATTGACGACTTACTACCCTTCCTCATTAAACCAGATTCGTCAAAAAGGGATGGAGGATGGTTTAAAGATTTCTGCCAGCTGCTCATCAGTCCTTACTGTGCATACCATCCGGTGTAGAAGAGTGTTAGGGTTTACACATATAGTGTCATTGCGTATTGTCACTGCTTTGGTGATGGTTGCAAGAGACTTTACAGCAAACTTTCTCTTTAAGCGTATGTCAGAGAATTTTTTTCCCTCAATCTCTTTCAACGCTACTGCTCCAATTTCAAACGCCTCATCACAATTCACCTTTTCATCTGCCACAACCCCTGTTGATAATGAAGACAGTTCAGGGGGTTTTAAAAAGGGGTTGTGTTCTTCAAGCCAAGAAATGAAAGTTTGCAAGTCTTTGGAATTGCGCTTCTGATTTGCTTTCAACTCCTTCTGGCTCTTCAATCCCCTCCCCCCAAACCCGATGCTCTGAGTCGTACAACTTTTTATCACTTACTAAGAGGAGGGTATAGAACAATTTGGCGCGGGGTTGAGCTTTCCTTTTATGATTAGGTTTTTAGCTACTTTTAATCTAGAATTGCGCGTTGCAATTCGCTTCTTGCAAATCTCGCGTTTGAATGTGTACGCAACTTATGCAATGCTATGCAGTCACTAACGCGCGTTAGCAATCGCGCTTTAGCTAACGCTTCATGTGGGCGGGGTCTAATTGTGCTGAAACAATACTGTATTTTGTATTTGTGTATCATTTTAATATAAATACGAAATAATTACGGAACGACTTATCTAAGTTTCCATTATTTCTTATGGGGAAATTCGCTTCTATATACGAATGCTTTGAATTACGAGCACATTTTCGGAAAGATTTATGTTCGCAAACCAAGGTACCACTGTATATCGAAACCTTGCTGATTTTCAAGTGATTTCCAGAAATTCCAAGCAAACTAAAAAATAATAATATTTCTACACCCTCCATATCTCCGTAACCATTGCCTTTAGCACAAAAATGCGTATAACCATTCTTGTTCGGAATTTAATGTAGATTAATTTTGTACATAGTGAAGTTTGCGCTAGATCTCATAGTTTTCGAGATATTTACGAAAAACTGTTGAAGCATACCATTTTACCCCCTTTTCACCCCCCTTCCTCCCAAACCCGACGCTCTGGATCGTGCAACTTTTTATCACTTACTACGAGGAGGGTATAGAACAATTTGGCGCGGAGTATAACTTTTTTTTTTATGTTTGGGTTTGGATTATTTTTAAGCTAGTTTTACTGTACTATTGGTAACATTTCTCATTGTTAGTTTGGCGAGTTTATTTTCTAACTAAAAAAAGTACATACGCACATTGCTGCACAAGATTTGCTTCAAATCTAAGCCTACTTGGAATTACGTGAAATTTTCGGGTGTGATATATATATATATATATATATATATATATATGTCAAACCGCTTATACACACCCTTTTCGCTATATTCTACCGACTTGTCGGACCATTTTCGACGCTCTCAGACCCGGGCTTGGGTCTGGTAACGTTCTCCTATGTTTTCGAGGCCTACAGGATAAGGTTTATCTAAAACTGCAATAAAAAAATATACAATTTGGGTTTGGAAAAGTAGGGTCTGTAAAAAGTTTTATACAACCGTAGTTCATCACATTGAACTATAGGGGGCGTCGCGCCTTTTTCAAGTGTATATCGTATATTTTTATACAAGACGCTATCAAACCCGCTATGTTCTACAGACTTCCTAAGCCCTGGATCTGGCAACATTGCCATGGCGCATATGTTAAGCTTTGTTTTATAAACGTTTGGTTATAATAGCTCGCATTTAATATTTAATGTAGAAAAGTGACGTAAGAATTACATCAGCTCGTATGCGAGTTCTTTTCACATTTGCAAATAATTCTCTGGCTTTGTAAAATTGAAGGTTTTAATATTTATTAATAATAATAATATACTTTATTTATAGCATATAACTAGATAAATTCCATATAATACATTATAATTTCTTAAATATTAATGTAATTTATTACATATTTTTTACACTGTTTCTTAAATAATGTTAAAGATGTGCAGTTTTTTACATTAGCTGGAAGTGAATTATATTCAACTAAACCTTTATGAAACAGATTATTTTGTCCTATATTTGTTGTTACTGTATGAACATAAAAATTATTTCTACTTCTAGTATTATGATCATGAACATCTTCTACGAATAGTAATTCATTTAAAATGTGCTCTGGATATATTCGGTTTTTTATTTTAAATATTATTATCATCGTATTATAAAATATATTTTGCTTAACACTTAACAAAGATGTAACCTGGAACATTCTTCTTATGCTAGTATACCTACTACATTTTAATATTATTCTTAACGCAAAATTTTGTTTTTTTGAAGATTGTTAATTTCAGTATTATTTAGGAGGTAAAGTATACTAGCACAATAATTAAAATGGGGAAGTATTATTGTTTTATATAGTAATAATTTAGACCACTTGCTAAGATTTTGGCTTAATCTACCCATGAAATTTACTATTTTTGCAACTTTACTCATAACATAGTTTGAATGACTAGAAAATGTTAAGTGACAATCCATTATTACGCCTAAGTACTTCCACTCATAAACTTGTTCTATTTTTTGACTATTAATTTGTATTCCCACATGACTAGATGTATCAATTTCGTTAAACTTATTTTTATTATCATGAATTTTGTTTTATTTACATTTAAAGAAAGACTATTTTTACCTAACCAGTTATATACATTTACTAATTCATCATTGATGATATTTATTACTTTTTCAACATCATCTCCTATAAAATATATTAAAGTGTCATCTGCAAATAATTGAATGTTACATTTTTTAATTACATTAACAATATCATTTATGTATAGTACAAATAAATCAGGGCCTAATACAGTTCCTTGTGGAACGCCAAAGGTAGTTCTTTTAGCTGAAGAGGTACTATTAAAGTATCTAGTTTTTTGAAATCTGTTTTTGAGATATTCACTAAACCATTTTATAACTATTGGGCCGAACCCATATCTTTTTAATTTCAATAATAATAGATCTCTATTAATAGTCTCAAAAGCACGTCTAAAGTCTAGAAAAACTACACCTATCACCTTCTTCTTGTAAATAGCATTTTTCCATTTCAAAAGAACTGATTGTATTGCACTTTCACATGAATTATTTTTCCGAAACCCTGATTGAAGAGGTGTTAACAGTTTGTTCACTTCAATGCAGTCACGAAACTGGATATTTAAGACGGTCTCTAATAATTTTTCATAAGTTGGCACCATGTTGATCGGTCTGTATTCTTCACATTTGTTAGTGTTGGTTATCTTCTCAATGAGGATAATATGGGATGTCTTCAAGGTTTCTGGGAAGGATCCACTTTCTAGACTCATTTGAATTAGATGCAAAAATCTCTGTCCTATTACATTGAAAGCTAATTTAAGAATCTTTACTGTAATACCATCGACACTACTATTCTTATTAGGTAAATTGTTTATAATTTTTTTTAACTCCAAAAACTCTATTGGTAAGAATTTTTCGAACTTACATTGATGTACATTAATGTGGCTTAAATCAGTTTCAATTTGGGTTAAATTTGTTAATGTAATAATTTGTTGTATGCTGTTAATAAAGTAAATATTGAATTTTTCTGCAATTTGAATTTCCTTTTTTTCTAACTCATTGTCAAAAATAATACCTTCCTTTTTTTTGTCTGTTATGGCCTCCTTTAATTAATTCTTTAACTGTTTTACACATTTCTGTTGAGTTATTTTTCATATCATCTATTTTTTCTTGATAATAATTTCTCTTGTGGTTCCTGATCAAACTAACAATTCCATTTCTTTGTTGTCTATACCTATTCATATCACTTTCTTCTTGTGTAAAGATTGCTCTTTTATATAATCTGTCCCTTTCTTCAATTTCCAAAGCTATTTCTGGGGTCCACCAACGCTTACAACTCCATTGACATTTAATGGTTTTTTTAACAGTTGGAGCATATCTGTTTAGTGTGTCCATTATGGTTTTAACTAATGTTTCTGCTAGTTGATTGGTGTTTGTACAGTCCGGATTCCATGGTTGATCCATTAGATCTAATTGAAATTGCATTTCATTGAAGTTGCTCATGTCTCTGTGTTGTATTGTATATTCTTCATATTTTTCTTTCACTTTTGCATTTACAGTTATTATTGAGTGATCGGTTACTTTTGGAACATGGTGTACCTGGGCATCAATGGTTTTTTCATTAGATACAAGAAGATCTATGAGTGTAGCACTGTCCTTAGTGATTCTTGTAGGTTGGTCGATAATCTGATGTAGTCCATTATTTTTAATTAAAGTTCTCAGCCTATTTTCATAATATGAATCCTTTAATAGGTCAATATTAAAGTCTCCGATAATTAGTAAGGTCTCTGATCTACTAGCATATACATCAAACAAATTTTCAAGTTTCATTAGAAATTGAGCATCACTAGAGTTTGGAGGGTGATATAAATTTATAATGTTATATTTGTATGATTGAAAGTATATATTAATACCTACAGTCCATGTGTTCATATCAATGGTATCTTTAAGTAGGACTTTATAACTGAATTCATTTTTTATATAAATGATTAGAGTAAGGTTAACAGGATTTTCAAACAAGTGAGACAACGCAACATAATACGGAAAAGTTAATTTCTGGGGAAAGTGGATGGTTTCCAAATAAGGTGGAAAAGTACATATGTCATTTTTCGTAGTAATCAAACGATAAATTTCAAGAACTTGATTAAATTTTTTAGTATAAAAGTACTGTAATATCTTCTTTGTATGTTTGTTTGAAGTTGTGGTTAATTAAAGCTTTATTCTTTTACTGTTAAGATGAGAGAATGAATGCTTGAACTATTTGGTTTCTGAATTATTCTCTGATCCCTCGTTTATATTCGTTTCCTTGGATATTACAAAGTATCCAAGGCAACGGTGATCATCACATTTATTGCTCCCTTGTTTTTTAGAATCTTTCCAGCAGAAAAATTCTCCATCAGTTTGCTTGAGGACAGGATTGGAAAGAACTAGTGAATGTACGCATAAGATGCGGTTGTGATTGTAAAGCAACTTGATAGATACGTAAAAATCCGCGTTTTTTTCTTTGGCTGGTTTTACAATTGATTAAAGTTAGTACAGGGCTCTTAATGTTAATGTTCGTTACAATGATAAGAACTTAACCTATAGAAATGAACTAATAAACGTGAGAATCGAATGAGATAATTGAAAACGCTTAAAACTAAGACAGCGGATTCTTAATTTTAGGGCTCGTTACAAAATGTAAATAACTAAAAACTACACAACTTAACCTAAGAGGAACGTATGATGATTCTGTTGGACTTGTAGGTTGTTGGCTGGATCCTAATCGTATATGCAACATAAAAGGAAAATGGTAAATATATGTACACAAATATATCTAACAGGTAACAAAAAGTAATTGCGAACGTTCTATACGTAAACGGCACAAAAAAAAGATAAGAAGGATTTGTAATGGGCTGCATCCGAGCTTATCTGCTATGTATTCCCTGTGTTCCCGATCACACGAAGCAACGAATTTTTGGTAGGACCGTTTATTGAAGTTCACAACAACCGATTTGTAATTATACGTTTTGCGACACACTGTTGTGTGGGTTTCTTGTAGGGTTCTGAAACTTTTCCTGGAATAAATAGGTTTAGCTCAGGTTTAAATCGACAATCTATGCCAACGAAACGGCATAATTCTTGTTGCATTCTAAGGATTGGAAAGTTATGAATAGCTTCTCCATTTGAAATTTGCGGCGTAACTCCATCACTGTTCACTGTGTGGTCGAGACAAGTTAGTTCTTTGGCTTCAAAGATTGTTTTTTTTTTAATTTGATAGTAAACCGTAATGATATAGGCGTTGAAATACTTTCTTTAAATGCTGTAGATAGTCTGCTTTGATGGCAGAAAAATTTAGAACAAAAAAAACTTTATACAACCGTGACTTCAGATAGATTATGACTTCAGCGATGGAACTGCTCCATGTACTGGTAGTGGTGGTGCTGAGAGAGTATTGATCCTCTACTGGAATTATGCTAATTGATTTCTCGACATCTGCTTCATAAATAGGATCCTAGTATCTTGAATGGTATGCTTGCAAGGGTAAGTTTCTTGACAGATTGTTGCGTGTTCAATTAAAGTCGGCGGTCACCACATGTAATATCTTCTGTGTTTGTTTGTTTGAAAGACTGTTTGTGGTTAATGAATGCTGTATTCTTTTACTGTTAAGATGAGAGAATGAATGCTTGAACTATTGGGTTTCTGAATTATTTTCTGACTCCTTGTTTATATTCGTTGCATTGGATACTACACTCACACATGCATATTTATCACTGGATCACAGTACTCATTCATACATATCGCCGACGTTAATGCATACTAGCGGAACTATTTTCTAGCAATTTTCCAGGAGCGCGGTTTAAATGCTTATAAAAACTTTGTTACAGATGGCATGATAAATTCTTTGAAATCGCAACTAGCAACATTGCGCATGATTTGCGCCTGGTATATTTAGAACTACATATATTTCAAATGTAATCAGAAAATCTCTGGTGTACAATTCGTCACTAAGAAAATAATACACATTCCAATTCACAAATAGCTATTTCAGAATACAATAAAAATTGATCTTTAACTTAGTACAAGTGCAATATAACGGAATTGAGCAAGGTTTGAAAAAACTTCTTCTCTTCTTCGTTACTTTCGACGTTTCTGTTAAAGGCACTTAACCACCATATGGTGTATACTGTTTTGTACCTTCAAATTCATTAAACAGAAAGTAGGGATCGAACATTCCATAATTTTCTTGTAACTGTACCAACGCACAGTAGAAATAGAAACTGCTATTTTTTTAAATCTAGATTAAACTCATCAAATGTAGTGTATTTTGGTCAGCTAAACTTGAAAATGACTTCATGCTTGATTTGTTCATGTTTACGAGTAGATAATATCGTGAACTTTGTAAAATATCAATATTAAACCACGCCCCCAGATGGATTTTGTCGTTTTATTTTCAACAACTGTTAGGTTTATGGACTGGTTGTTAAGTGGGTTAGATAAAATAAAGCTTATTTAATTGGCGCATGAATATATATCATACAGGATGTTTCACTTAAGATTCGTATCCTCTGAATAGGTGGTAGTACACATAAAATGCAACAAAAAAGCTAAAAATCATTAGTGTCTATCTTTCATAATAACCGAAAAAAGAATGGTTTTTGAAGAGTGGGTAGCAGGTCACTGGTCTAAGAATCACACTTGGAACTGGATGTGGCTATCTGATACATTGACGCAGCTGCTGCTAGGTGATGTCGCAGTTTGTTTTGACTATAATTTCCAGCAGCTCCCAAAAGTTGACATTTCTAGCAAATTTTTGTCGATTTGCGTAAAAACAAAAAGAGTTTTTTGTTCCTATTGATGAATACTATCACACATGCAATTTATACGAGAGTTAATTAAAACACCCTGTATGTAGACCAACAATTTCTAGCAATACATTTGACGGCGCAACTTTAGAACATAACTTATTGCGATCTTGTATTCGTCATCAAGTACTTAGCTAAGAAAAAAAATGTTGAGTTCGCAGTGCAACCTTAGCATCACTTCTGCAAAATTCATGAAGCGATGTTGTTGTTATTGTTGGTTGTAGTATTGTGATAATTTTGCAGTAAAAAGAATATCTTTAGGAGAATACCCTGTACTGGACAATTATTTTATAGAAACGTATAGGGCATTTCACCTTGTTTTGAAATCTTTCTTACTTCGTTTGTACGTCATACTGCATGACGTTTTACCTTTATTTTCTTTCTGCATTTTATAGAGCATTATTTAACTTGTCACTATTCGACTTGGGTCAAGTATACCTGTTTTGTAAAGAATTAAATTTTGCATTCAATGGTGTATTCATTAAACATATCACTAGCACAGAATTCCGTATCTAGCGGTAGCGGTTACGCTACAGCTACCACAAGCATAAAATAACACTAATGTATGTTCTAATAACAACTGTCCTTGAACACAAAATTTTATCCAAATTGCATTTTTGACTTTTTTATTTTGAAGGTCTATAGCTTTGTAACATTTCATTTTTGAACATAGATATGTTGTGCTTAATGGCCTATTTTGATCAAATGCATTGACCCTCAGGAATTGGCATCGTCTGCTCGAGATATCCTACATGTAAAATGAGTGAAGTCCCATTTAATGTTAAATATCTAGCTACAATTTAAAGCAGGCATGGAATTAAGTCGTTGAACTTAGTGAACTTAGAATTCCAAAACAAAAACCATTCAAGAAAAAAATTACTCGATACGAATATCAATATAAAGAACGAAGTAAGAGAGATCCAAAAACCCTGAAGTACCCTGTACGTTTTAGGTTCACTAAAAAGATCGATTAGTACAGGGTATACCCCTAAAATGTATCTTGCCAATACGAGAATTACCATATGACTAGCCCCAATAATAATGATAATATCGCCTCGTAGATTTTGCTGGAGATGCTGAGATAGAAGAAGACTGAACCAGGATCGCGTTCGATGCTCAACGAGATTTCCATAGCTATTTCATGATGAACATCAGATCAGACAAAGTTATGCTCCAAGCTTCTCGTATAATATGTACCGATACAAATTATTTGTCTGTGTGACATATGATCGTTTTTCGATTACACAGAAACAAGACAACATGCACAAAGTCTTCTTAGCTTTTTGGTATGAAAGTTAAATAAAATCCTATTTTACCTAACTGGCTCCATTTTGATAAACCTAATAGTTTCTGAAAAAACAGTAAAAATCATCTGGGGGCATGGCTTACCCTCATCAGCTTCTCTGGTTCACCACTTTTGAGTAGTAACTTTTAAGGGGTTATTTAACATATCACAAAGAAGGCCTATCAAAAATCCAAGGATATACCTCAATTCCCCTCTATTTTTACTAATTTGACTGAATTGTTACCGTGGCATTAAAATATACATATCTTAGAAACTGTTCATTTGTGATAGAAACATAACAGTAAAATGTTCAGGAGGTCAAAAGATTTGGGTATAACATTTATTTTTTCAAAACACATATACATGACGTGTCTTCGAAACTTTTAATTGTATTCTTGTAAACAAAAATAATCCTGTTAAAATAAATGATTTAAAAACAAATTATTAAAAAACAATTATTTGCATAATCCTTATGTATTTTAGAACAAAAGAGGCTCAATGCTATTTTCTCACGTTAATAATAATTTTCAGAGTTACATCGTTTTACGGAAAACGTTAACTTTACTGTGTTTAAGGTTATTTATGGAATTTACGAACAAATCAACAAAAATAAAGATCACTTATGTGCTTAGCATCCCGAAATCATTACGTCAGTCGTAATTTTATCTCTGATACATTCGGCAACGTTGCTGGGTTCGGTAGGGTAGGGAGGCTTGCTTAAAATTATACAAATGGGTCTGTAAACACTGTAATATGTATCGGGTTCAAGAACGACTGTCAAATATCACCAATATTTTTTTTTCATATATTTTTACCCCTCGAGAATCTTAAATATTGCTTATCAGAAATAGATCAATATTATGTAAAATATACACATTTTAAAAATCAAAAAATGCGGGTCTACTAACGACCCTACCATATAGCGGGTCCGACAACGTCGATTAAACCAATATATATATATATATATATATATATATATATATATATATATATATATATATATATATATATATATATATATATATATTTCGTCAACACTAAAAAGCGTTCACATTTCGGTGTTGTATATGACAAGCACATCAATTTGATTTATTGAATTTATAAACTACTTAATGATAATGTAATATTACATTGGAAATGATTGATTTTAACTAGAATTTAATTTTTGTTACAGTGGTCTTAACTTTCAAGATTTGATGGTCCGTCAAGGTGCAGTCGATTCACCTCCAAAATGCCCCTTCATCCTCGGATTTGAGTGCGCCGGTGAAATTGAACAGATCGGCGAAGGCGTCGAAGGATTTGCGGTAAGTCCCTAGGATTGATCCCTGATCTTTAATAACAGGATGACGTGTGCCACTCACACTCTCCTGCAAGTTAGCGAGGAAAAGCTGTTAAAGTGTCGACATGTATACTCGGAAAACGGGTGACCCGAAATTTTTTTATACCCAAATCGCTCGTGAAGGGTTGGCCATGTTCGTTCGATGTATGTGTTGCTGTTAGTGTCGGAATTTTGCAATTACCGACGTCGATAAATTGCGAACACCACTTTCTGGAAAAGTTTGCTCATGTTGTTAACGATGTTTATGGAGGAGGAGAAGAAGGATAGAAAGTTTTAAACTTACTGTAACTGCTTGCCTACGGGATAATTCCAATAAAGTTGAACAAAAGGAATTTGCTGGTTTTAGTAGACAAGAATGTTTTTATACGTTGTTGCAGTTAATTTTCAATTTTCGTCCTTTGCTTTGGTATTTCGTACAAACTTTTTTTTTCTAAAGTATCTACTTTTAGTAATGTGACGTTATCGAATAAGTAATAAATAAAACACCAGTTTCAAAATAGCTTCTTATTTACAAACCAGCACAAAATGAAAAATAGACCGACTAAGAGAGATTTTACAAGCGGCAAAAGAAACAGAAGCACAAAGAAATTGGTGAAGCTTCAAAAATCCTAATTCATTCTCTGAGGACGTTCTGTTAGCTTATTTTGGAGAATTATCAGAGATGTACATTATAGGCGCTTTATTGCATGTTGTATAAATAACATTAGTGTAGAAAATTATTCAAAAATGCACAACAATTAATTTGACACTTAATTTTTATTAAACTGATTTATTTATTTCATGATTATGGAGTTTCGTCAAATATAACTTGAAACAATAAATAATAATTAATTGTCTAGATCGCAAAGTGCAATTTTCTATTTAATAGTCGTAGAAAAAGTACAGTATCCTACTCGCGTGTAATGGCTATTACTCATGAGGATGATGTAATTCATCCGAATTACACGCTTGTTGGATAATATACTATTAATTTTCATTTCCATCTAAAATCTCAAATTAATTTTTTTATGTAGGTATATATATCTGTATCTCAGTCTGTGGGAATTGCAGTATTATAGCGTCAAGGTAGTCTGAAGAATCCAAGCTTTTTATTTAGAAACTCATGAGTTATGTAAATAGCATTTAAGTAAATGTTGGCATCTGTTATTTTATTGTTAACTTAGATTGTAATTATGTTTTGTATATACAGTATCTGGCCATATTAATAGGGACATCGATTAATGTTAATGTTAAAAGTTATGTATTGTTAATATCAAGACTAACAGATTTTGGGAAATGTTTTACGTGTGATTATTAACGCTTGTATTAACAAATAATTCAGTAAAATAATTCTAAATAATAAACTGGTATAAATGGCGAATTTGCTGAATATGCTGATAACTAAAGGATGCAATTCTTAGCGGGTACTGAAGAAATTAATAAAGAAGGTATTTTACTATTTCTGTAGAAAATAATCGTAGAAACGTTTCCAAGGAACTCTTTTCCACAGAAATAGTAAAATATCTACTTATAATTTTGGCCAGTATCCTCTAAGACATTACCCTCTTCAGTTATTGGCATGTTCAGAAAATTCGCCATTTATACCAGTTTATTACTTAAAATTATTTTATTGAATTGCTTGTTAATACAAGAAGGGTTAATAAAACATACGTAAAACATTCCTCAAAATTTTTTTTCCTGGTGTTAACAATATAATAGCTATTTGTGTATTAAGAGCGCAAAGTTGGACATTGTCGATTGAGAAATTGTTGCCGCGCGACGAAGGAGCGTGGCATTATTTCGAAATCGACAATGGCCATTGCGCTCGAAACACACACAAGATTTTTTCTATAATCGCAACCTGACCATTTACCCAAAAACAATGTAAAAAAATTTGTCACAAAATCGCTAGCGTTATCTTCTTCAATCAATTCCATTTTCTTACAACGAAAATTTGTACCAGACTGACACTTGTTTACTCGTTGCTCCTAGTTGCAATGGTCAAGGGTTATTTGATTTTCGAGACAAATTCAGAGAGCGAGCGTTTTGGCTACTTTGTCGCTCTAAAGCGGCAAAGTGACACTCCTCGGAAAACGTCAACTTTGCGTTGTCAAAAGCGAGCGCAAATGCCTACTTTGTATAGCGATTATAGAAAAAACTTTTAACATCCAAATTATTGGATGTGCCTAATAATATGGCCAGATACTGTATGTATTTATTATAAGCCCATTTATTCTGAGGGAGTGACGTTGCTCCCTCACATCGAATATCACTCCAATAATTAATTCTAGACACTACAAACCATAACAATAAATCTTTTCAAACTGGGGATTGAACATGGTCCTTCCAATACGAATTAAATTTCAATCGCTTCAATCAACGACCTATCTCCAAAACTTTCCGAACGATGAGTCGCAGATTTATCCCACATTATACACACATAACATCAAAAGCCTCAGAGACAATGACAAATAGTCAAAAATGAAGAGTTGGGAAAATTGAATTAAAATCTGTTTTTATAACCAACCAAATAACAGAAAAGAACACATCGTTAACTTGTAAATGCTCGTATTTGTACGTGATTTACAACATCCACACCCTATATAAACGTGAAGCGTGGATATGATGGTAGACGGCTGTAAGTAAAATACATTGTAGATAGTTAGCAAATGACACTAATTATTTTTTGTTTAAGTCTATTATTTTTAGGGTGGTCCTTTCCCATAATTTATTCTGACTTCCAGCTTCAAGCCCCTCTTAAATTAATTTTCTGCACACATCCATTCCTATCTATAATATGATTTCTATTAAAAACGACTTATTTTCTTGAAAGGCGTATTAGTGTCGACATCTACTGTTTAATATTGGGAGTAGTTAGTACGAAGCCGCCTACTACGTCTCCCGCTTCTTTATCAACGCAATCTTTTCACTACTTGAATTTCTTGTGCTGACATGATCAGATCATCAATCAAGGCATTGTTAGATCTAGACAATGAAAGAACGTGCGATTATCAAACTTTTCTCAACGGAAACGTACAAAATGCCTGTCTAATTTGTTTCTTAAGTGTTATAGACGTTTTAAAGAAGGTCACTAATCACTAGATGTTGATTCACAACAAGGGCGCCTTTCAACGTACAACACGGAGTGGAATGTCGGACGTGTATGCTTCCTGCTTGCATAGCACCGTCATCGGACAATCGAATGGATGGTGCGAGAGTTGGTCAGCGGGAGAAGTATACACACTATTTTACACGATATCTCAGAAAAATAAAGCTGTGTGCAAAATTTGTGCTACACTTTCAGAACAAAAAGGCAAGCGTTTCGCCGCGTCACAGAATTCTATTGATTTGGCCTATTCCCATCCATACTTTTGTAAAAAAACAGCTGGCGGATCTTGATGAGGACCAGGCGTAGGCAGACTAGTGAAAATAATGCTGATTCTTTCCTCCCGTGCGGACGGCCTATGTGCACTACTATTTGGATGTAATGGGCAGACTTGTTAAACGAATTCGTCATGTCAGATTTAAACTTTACCGGTTAGGTGATTGATTCCTTCTTCAGGATAGTTCACCAAAGCCCCTTGTTCCTCGCAATTTCTAGTTAAAAAGGATGAATGTGATTTAGCATTGGCAATTCTTGTATTACTCCGAAGTGAAGCGAAATTGCCGATAAAAGGAACTCTGTACGAAGACATAACGCGGCCATTTAAAGTGCACTGACTTCTGAACCAGATTCCCGAAGAAAAATATGATTATATAAAGTAACGCAAAAATAAATGGGACCACCTAGGTTAAAATTTTGGCCGGAAGTTTGACATGCGGATTTCTTAGATTAAGAGCAGCAAAAAGTTCTATGTACCATAACCCTTGCGAAATAGACAAGTAACCAAAGATATCATCAACAAGATTAAAAACCCAACTTGAAGATAATCAAGTGCAGTGTCAAAATCTATAGACGTAGTATGATAGACCATGCAAGAAGCATCCAGAAAAAAATGTTCCGGTAACCTCTGGAGGTTACCAAAGATCAAAACTCCAACGTGCATAAGCAAGCGTGATGTCATTCGAATGCTCTTGACATACTAATGAAGCCCATGCAATCTCTTAAGAATTGTTCAAAAAGTAGAGGCCATCAAAACTAAACTTTTAGCATATATGAAATGAAGCTGTCCCGGTAGTGCCCATTAAATATTGTTCAGTGAGCCATGGCTAGAAATCTGCATCTACAGGATCGGGTTTTGCTATTTAAGACCAACAGTTATTCCTGTTCTTTATAGTCGATAACGATAATAGCATGACATTTGAGATTGAAAAGTAATGCACTACTGAAACATAAAGATTTAAATGTACATTTAAGGAGTCTGATATTGGCGCCATCAGCTTGTACAAAGAAACAAAACCTTTAGAAATTCACTTGCAAACCTCCTCAGCTTCAGGACTTGAATTAGATCTATATTCAGTATTGCAATTCATATTTGACGATCAGGTGCTGTCTGCTGTTTCAAAAATTTCAATAGACATCGCAGTTTCATTGACACTGTTTTAGTTGCATCTAGAGGGAGGTAATTTGCAATTATTAAAAATTATTATTTAAGATCTACTATAATAATACCATTTAAATTCCCCAAACTTCCCTGTAATACCTCTATATTTCCTTCTGATACCTTTATAATTCCTTATACGTACTTCGACTTCAATTCTCTTTAATACCTCTATATTTTATTTGAACACCTTAATTCTTCTATAATAATAATAATAATAATAATAATTACTACAACCCATAACCTTAACCAAGGCCCCAGAAGCTATAAGCTTGTGCGGGAGGGAGGGGACGATTATTATTATTATGTAGGCCCAATGTGCGGCTGCAGCCGACTTATAGATGGAACAGCGCCAATCCCACATTTGTGTTACAGCTAAGGGAAACTGCAGAAAACCTTAACCAGATCTGCCAGCGCCGGGAGTCGAACCCGGGCCGCTTGGGTGAAAGTTCTAGAATATAATATTTCTTCGTTATTTCAAAATTCTACATACCTATCTATATATTTCCTTCCATACATCTTTATTTTGATTTTCATATTCTCCTAAATTTCTTTTAATAAATCTATCATTCCCTTTATATATACTTTTTGCTAATGCTAATTTTAAAAAATGCAATACAAGTGGAAATAATAACTACTCAATCATTTGATAAATGTACCGCTAAAAACTAAAGGCACTAACGGTTTGAAAATACTTGCAAGTCCGAGAAAATGTTGTCATGTGTTACTATAAAAAATACAGCATTGTAGGTTACACCAGTTTCTATAAATTGGATTCGAAAGTTTACATTGACTAGCATGTAATGGATGACTAGAATGGATGATACAACATTACGAAGATTCGGAAAATTTCCGTTTTGAAGTACCTGGTGTCGGAATCGATACTAATGAGTTGTTAAGTAAAATGGAAGAAAATCCTAGAAAGTCCGAAAAAAATTCTAAAAGCTTAATGAAGAATTATTGGAAAAGTCTAAAGGAAATTCCAGAAAGTCTGAAGAAAATTCTAGAAGGCTCAAGGAAGAGTTAGTGCAAAAGTCTGAAGAAAATTCTAGAAGGCTGAAGGAAGAGTTGCTGAAAAATTCCAAAGCACTGAAAGAGAAGTTTTTGAAAAGTCTAGAATGTTGGAAGAAAAAGTTTTTGGAAATTTCAGAGTTTGAAGAGAAATTTTTCGAAGCTTCTAGAATGCTTAAGGATGAATTGTTGAAAAATTCTAACGCGTTAAAATAAGTCGAGATTAAATTGATAGAACATGATAGAGTAATGAATATAATGCAGACTGGCCTAAATGCAGATATCACCAACGATCAAGAAAGACAGCAGTATCAAAATGATCTAAGATAGAATGACTAGACGAAAATTGAAGAAGTAAAACCTTTTAAATTCTTCATAATTCCACTATAATAAGTCCTTATAATATCCATCGGTCCGCACTCTTCCTTTTGTCGAGCTTCGTTGCCCTTTCGTGCCCAACAACTTTTTGGACAACTTTCTTTTCCCTGGTCTCTTGCCAATTCTTGATCTTTCGAGGTTATAAAAATTGCATTACATCGTTGCATCGTCACTAGAAGTACATAGATCAAAAGCTGGTCTGATGATCTTTTTCAGTATGCAAGAATTATAACTGGGAGATCAAAAACTCATGGTGGAAAAACCATACAAAACCAAGTCCCACCACATCTGAGGTTGTATTCGATCGGACAGTGAAGTCCCACGTAGTGGGAGTAGTCCTAATGCTGGGCAAGGGGTTCGTCCTTTGGGATGGACCTCGACGCGTGAGCACGTTTATAGCTCCTCTACTAGACTAGAGAGCCGGTAGAGGGTGGATAAGCAACCTCGTTCCAACCAGTGAACGTTGGTTTACCTATACCTTATAAATTGTCGGGTATAAAAACTCGGTAAATCCTGTGAAACTGTTATTAGTATTTTATTTCATGATATGGAGATTCACAAAGGAAGCATTAAGGCACAGTATAATACAGTAACGTGACTCTCGCAAATAGTTACCATCCACCACACAACAAGCTGGCATGTGCCGGAGAGCAGTTTTGCTTCATACACGCGACCGACCACATCAAATTAGCCAGTCCCGTATAACTCCAATTGTGCACAATGAATGCCCCGTAGTACGAAATTAATAAACACAGAATCAGGAAACGATGCAGAGATTGTTTTAATTGACAAATATTACCAAACTTCTGATAAATTAGAAAAAAACTTTATTCGATATATATGTGGTTATTTGATAAAAAATGTTTATCGGTACTTACATACGAAACCTGAGTTTTATTTAATTTATTTTATCTATGGAAATACTTTTTCAACAACACTTCCAAGATATTTGTGTAAATGAAATGTGTATTACACTTTAAAAGACGTTAACAGAAATTTTAAATCGCCCAAAAGTAGTAAAAAGATAATTATATTGAAACATAATTAACAATAAAGCTTTCGTTTTGTAAATGAATATTCATTCATGTACGTTAATTTAAGTTCAGTTAATAACAAACTAATTGTTCAAAGGTGTCAATTAATTTTGTTGATTCTATTTCCGAAATTACCTTACCTTACAAAATTCTATTTCTTATTTTATTGAATACTTTGAATACGTTTCTGCATATTATCTACCCGCATTCGTAGGCGATGTCGACCGATAAACTTCGGTGCACTGCTTCGTTTATGGGCGTGATATTCGAAGGTGGATTAATAACATGAAAGGTGCCGCTATATATACTGTGATTAAGGTATGCACTCTCGAATATTTAATCTATTGTCCCTTTAACTTGAATCGATAAATTTAAAAAAACATATTTCTTATCATTCGCAAGGGCTTTCAAATGAGCTGCCACTCGACTTATCGGACAATTTAAGATTTTAGTTGTTGGTCATCGCGGCACCATAAATCATTTTTTGATTGCTGAAGAAATAGTCATTTTATATGCTAAAGTGTGGTTTTTCTAATTTAGATGTTTCAAAGTTCAGCTTCGGGTTGGGGGGGGGGGGGTGTATTTTAGGAAGGCAGTGTGTATGAATCTAGGTAGTCCGATGTCCCTTTGTCAATCCAAAAGCATCACCGTTAACATGATTATTGACATTTTTTGCTATTAAGGGATGTTTTAATCCGTTTTTATTATGTTATTTTTGTTTATTAGATCTACCGTCTGGTATTTACTTTAATAAACAAACACATACATACCAAGAATAGATGGAAGAAGGTTCTAATAAAAGAGTAATAATATATACCTCTTCATATTATTTGAACTAATGAACATGTTTTATTAAATTGCAATGAAAGATAAATATGAACTGCAGAAAAAATAATATTTCTTTTTCATAAAGAAATTCTGACAAAACAGAAAAAGAAACATCAATCCTTGTTCTTTTGTGTACCTTATCTTCAAAATTAAATCAAAACGTATCTCGACTGCCTCTAAATAACAAATAATCCAAATAAATTCATTTAAGACTGAATTAGATTAGCGTTGCCCACTCGGTTCAAATCAAACTGAGATTTTAGACGTGGACAAAATCTCTAAAAATAAATCAAAATCAGGAAAATTGTCAAGCAAACAACCGAGAATTGCGTTTTTTATTCCCTTGGTAATCTCGACAAAATTAAAGTATCTTTCTTGGAGAAAATTAAAAAGAAAAATTATAATCTCTATGTGATTTAAATAAGATGGTTTGTTTACAGTTTGGTGTTAAGTAAGCAATTAAAAGGTTGCGGGTGAAAATATCCCTTTATGTAAATTAAAGGTCTTCTATCTGCGACGCTGCGTGGGTTTTTGTTGTTTGTCAGGATTTTAATGAAGATTTTTCGAAATTAATTTCACATCTAGATTGTTTACTAACTCTACCTTTTTGTGCCAGTATGGAACCGCTGTATGATTTAATAAAAATAATACAGTGTGGTGATAAAGTAAGGAACAAAATTCATAATTGCGTTATTTAATGTTCTCAAGCAAAACGCTCGGACAGGTCAATTTTATTTTTTAATTAGCCACCTTATGACATAAAAATTTTACTTATGACGTCATGTATTTTTGCACAATGACGTCATCATTGTTTTTTTTAAATGACAACCCCAATTTTTTTGCTGGTTTTTAGATGGTCCAACTACTTAAATAATGGTGTAAAAAATTGGTATCTTAGAGAACTATTTTTTTTGAGAAAATAACACATTTAAAAATTTAAACTGTTTTTGCAAATTATCGTTATCACGTCTGTATCACTTTTGGCGGATGAAACAAAAACTAATACTCGTAAATTTGACGATTTAGAAACAGCACTTGAGTATTTTAGTGAGAGTGTGAAAGAGGCATTTCGCACGTTTAATGGCACGTTTAACTGAACGGGAAAGAATAGAAATTTTAATAATGGTTGGATATGGTGATAAGCTAAGAACACATGAGGAAGCATGTGAATTATTCAACCAAGAACATCCTGATCCACAGTACGTAAATCGGTTGCCAAATTGACTGAAACGGGATCCGTCCATGATTTTCCTCGGCAAGGTCGACCTCGAGTAAACGAAGAAACCAGATTAGATGTCTTACTTGAAGCTGAAGAAAATCCTCACCATTCTACAAGGCAGCTAGCCATAAATAGCAACATGGACCACTCGTCGTGAAGTTGTTCAAGAAAGAGAAATATCATCCTTACAAAGTTCAATTGGTTCGCGAATTAAACGAGGATGATCCAGACCGCCGCTTGCATTTTTGCAAAGAACTAATGTTACGCTGCGATGAAGACCCCAATTTTTTAAATAATATCCTCTTTTCTGACGAAGCCACTTTTTGCCTGAATGGGACAGTACATCGTCACAATTGCCGGTAGGTATTGGTCAAGAGAAAATCCTCACTGGACTGAAGACTCTCGCATTCAACGCCAAGGGAAATTAAATGTTTGGATTGGAATAATCGGACGGCGTTTAATAGGACCTTATCTTTTTGAAAGAAACCTAACAGCAGCACGTTATTTGGACTTTTTGCGGTTTGATTTAGTGCTAGTTCCGACAGAATGTTTCCAAATGATCACGAAGCAGATGTACCCCATCAGGAGAGTTGGTTTCAACAAGATAAGGCGCTTCCTCGCTTTGGAATAAACGTCCGTCAATATCTTGACCCTACATTTCCTCGAAGGTGGATAGGACGTCGAGGAGCAATTGAGTGGCCACCGCATTCCCCAGACTTGACTCCCTTAGATTTCTTTCTGTGGGGTTATTTAAAATCAAAGGTTTATTTTAATAGGCCAAATAATTTAGACGAGCTACGGCAAATAATTCGCGCTGAAGTGGAGCACACTACTCCTGAAGTCCTTGAGCGAAGTGTACAAAGTGTTTTACACACGTATCGGTCAGTGCCAAATGGTTGACGGAGAGCAATTTGAACAGTTGCGCTAAATTCTGTTTGTTTTTGGAGTTTAATTATGATTTTCTTCCATTAAAGTTACATTTTTATTTCTTACGGTGTGTTATTTTCTCAAAAAAAATAGTTATCTAAGGTACCAAGTTTTTTACACCATCATTTAAGTAGTTAGACCATCTATAAAAACCACCAAAGAAAATTGGGGTGGTCATTTAAAAAAACCAATGATGACGTCATTTGCAAAAATACATGACGTCATAATTACAATTTTTATGTCATAAGGTGGCTAAATAAAAAATAAAATTGACCTGTCCCAGCGTTTTGCTTGAAAACATTTTGTTCCTTACTTTATCACCTCACTGTATTTGGTCTTGTTGAATCGGAAGCAGATTTTTTATCAGAATGTAGTTTAGATCTCGCAGCGTGTTATCGCGAGTTGTTGCTTAAACATCATCGTCATTACATATTCAGTTATTCGTACATCAAGTTGTTAAACAATTATTCAAGCTTTATAACATATTGATTTTGTTACCCCTGTAAATTTGATGTAAAAGCTTCTCCAATTGAATAATTCCGAATTAGTTTATATTGGGGGATGCCTTCAGATACAATTTAATGAACCTATAAGTAATGTTGGGCTTGGCAGGAACATACATAATTATCGAAAAACTCATTATCCTGGAAAAAGCCAACCGATACATCGATATCCATGATGAGAAAATGAAAAGATTGGACCGTGTTAGCGAGTAATAGAAACTAACTAAAATATTCCAAAGTTCAAATATCGACAGAACCATTTCGAGTTTCTATTGCTGCAGATATACTATAAAATTTAACTTGAGCCATTTCAGAATTTTACGACTGCTAAATAGATTCGTTCCAAATAACTACCTTAACCCTGTAAAACTTTTGATACGGCGAGTAAACGATGTAAAAGGGGTATTGCTCCAGAAATAAGTATTTATAATATTGTTTGTCTTTTTTCGCAGGTTGGAGATCAAGTTGTCGCACTTCCAGAATATAGAGCATGGGCTGAACTGGTGGCTGTACCTTCAAAATATGTGTTCAAGTTGCCCCAAGGATTGAGCGCTCAAGATGCTGCCGCAATTGCTATGAATTATGTTGTTGCCTATATACTTCTATTCGAATTGGGTGGTTTGTCTAAAGGAAAAGGTGTTCTTGTTCATTCTGCTGGCGGCGGAGTGGTAAGTTATACAATATATTTTGTAGTCTTATTGTTAAACTAATAAAATCGTACACTGTTCATTTTATAAATTCGTATATGGGAAAATTCGCACAAAATAAATAAAAGATAGGTATATGTTACTACTAGAGGTATCTACAAATCTACATAGTATTATAATTGTATTAATCTAACCTTTACTATCAATTTTTGACTTTTACTGTAACCATTCATATATACAAATTGAAGGTGTCTTCTGTTTGAAATTATACGGTTCTTCATTTTCTTCTTCTTTAGAATTACGCTTTGTGTGCTGTTTAGTTTTGGATTTTAGAGAGCGGACTAAGATCTGCTTATCCATAAATCGAAGATGCACATATAGGTTGCTCTTTGAAAAACTAAGACATTATTCTTCTTATCTTATCGAGTATTTTACGCATCGAAGAAACACTATTATATAAAGAAAAGTCGAAATCTCTACTTCTACATTACTACTTAAGCGATTGATTGTTTGTACAGAAATGAGAAAATTTAGAAATACGGACTTCAAAATTCAAAAGTTTTAGAATACAAAATCTTCCGTTTCTGAAATTAGACGGCCACAGTTTCTATTTTTTTTTTAGTTTCACATTCAAATTTTTGATATTACTCTTCAATTTCATCCTTATCCTTTACTATTTGTGCAAATATGGAACATCTAATCATCGGAAGATGTAAAAGGAAAATATATATTTTAATAGGCAAACGTGGATAACTGTATGGTAATATTTGTTCCAATATTAATTGAATAATAATCAATAGTCTTCCGCTTTACGGGCGGCATCTCTACCTCTGAGCTACCTGCGGCGACTACCAGCAAGGGGGTAATTTCTCCATATGAGTTAGATAATTAGCAAAACATTAATTCAACATATTAAAATTAACTTTTATCTAAAATATATAAAATTAATTTCTTTATAGGATGATTCAAACTAATCGAGATGCTTTGAATGTTGATGTTGTTGTCGGCGAAATGTCGATCTATTAATAAAAATCTAATTATTTGTATGTAATAATTCCCACGAACACGTTTGTTGAAACAATCACATCCATGGTAATTAGCCTAGTTAAAGTTTTCCGGAATTAATGAAGTTGAGCCTAAATGCCTTAAGTTACAAATACCTAGGGTGAGTTTAACCAAACTTTATACGTAATAATCTGAAATATTATGAATTTTGATATACCATTGGCTCAGAGTCTTTTTAGAGTTTAGAGATTCGCTACATGTTTAGAAGGCTCAGACTTTAAATATCAGTCCCCCAAATAGGAACTGTTTTCGATTGGAACTACGATCTTTGTATGGTATTATTTTTAAGTTTCCAAATTGAGTTGCTTTCAGATTGATATAATTAACACTATGTTCTTTATCATTATTGTTTTCGTCCCGAAAAATGAAACGTGGTCATATCACACCGATTTGCAATAGTGATCGTCTCTGCTCAACGTGTGCTAATCGGACTAAGTGCAGGCGCATACTTGCGATTTTTGCCACGCGATTATTTAGTCGCGGAAATGAAACAGACGGTCAATGCAAATGAACGCATACGCGGTTAAAAAATTGTAGCGATAATGCACTAACACAGAGACGCGTTGCAAATGAATACCGAAAGTAGCTTCCACTATTTAATAATTAAATGCCAGGAACATTACTAGAACGTCGGGTTTGACCCCCTGTTTATTTTCATAGTCTTCAGAGCAGTAATTATAATAACAGGACAACTTAAATGATTCTACATAGATAATACAAACTTATTCTTAATTGGATTCTTAAACACTTTATTAAATATAAGACAATTAAAATTGAAAGAAAAAATAAAGTGGTAAGAATAGTTAGATGTTGAAGGAGTTCATTACATTTAAGAAATACTGCACGTCTTTAATTATTTAGTCCAGTACAAAACAAAGCACAAATAGACTGTCATTTTTACATTCCCGGATAATAATTTTGTGTAGATCAACTTAACAGTAGTCATTTCTAATAAAGATCACAACGACCCATTTGGTATCGGTTCATAACTTCTTGATCTCCTGAGACTTGTTGCTGTGCTAGAGAAAAGCTTCCATTTTGTGTCTAGAAAAAGAATTTCACCATAGAACTTATTGAATCGACGATTTTTTCGTTGCTTTTGGACTTAAAATTTATCACAGGTAATAATGATTTTTTTACTTAGGATTTTTGGTTCCAGTCAGTAAATGGGACGCGCCGATAACTATAGATGGCGTTGTATAACAACAAAATTAAACAAAATGACGTCGATATGCGATATGTTGATCATGTATGCAACCAATGGGATGCATGCTTTAGTTGTAACAACCTTCAAACCTTTCAGTTTGACAATTATTCTACCGCACAATTGGATTTAATAAATTTCGTCTAGAATGCAGGTCAATCTTTGGCGCGTCCCAACTGCTTCCGATTTTTTTTATCGTCCCGCATAAATCCAGGTCAGGTCAGAAATAATCCTAAGAATGGTTTATAAGTGAGCGAGTCGCAAAACTGTAAGTCCAAAAGCAACGGAGAAAATTATTTAAGGGTCTTCATGGTGAAAGAGACTTTTGAGCTAGCAGAGGAACAAATCCAGATCAGTCAAAATCTTTCCACGGTAATGATCAGTTCATATAGCTATCAGTACAGATAAGACTCTAGTTTGCAGGTATCTTCCAGTGTTGTGAAGACAATCGGTCATAATGGTGGAAGAAGTCTTCTCCCTTCCCCATCCAAAAGATTACGACATGGTTGTTAGTGAGCAAACAACCACAATAAATTATACATAACCGTTAAGTAAATTATGGAGACATGGTCTAAAGGCAGGGAATGAGGTTCCTTGTATTCCAAAGTATACAGACTAAATCCTTTTTATTGGTAATATTAAACTGCGAACGATTCTTCGTTGAACAGAGAGTAATGAAGATTAATTTAGGTTGAAGATTATTTTTAAAATAGAACGCGTAGTTTAATCATTCTCAAATTAGTGAATTAAGTTAAAGTGACCTTATTCACTTATTTTATGTTATAATGTGCTGGTGAGGTATTTGAAGAAAACGTAAATAGTATACTATAGAAAAATATGTCCATTGTGAGATTACGTATAAAAAGGCTGGGATTCAAATTTTCCCTTTATCAAATTGAAGGATGTTTGTGGGGTATATGCTGCATATGTACTTGAAGCGTTAGAAACAGACCCAAAGTTTTGGAAAAATGTTTTATGTACTTATTACAAATAGATTCAGCACAAACAATCTGTAGAAGAAAAAATGAAAGGATTTGGGCTTGGGACAAATTCTCACAGGTCATGAAACCGCGTAGGTTAAAAATTGTTGCATTTGATAGATTTTAATGGAATTTAACACACGAGTTTCTTGAAACAAGACAAACAATAGGTGTTTCATTGTCATAAACCGTAAAAAAAGTGACCTGCAGAGGTCACAACTCCAACTTTAATGGGAATAATCAAGTGTGATGTCATTTGAAAGCTATTGACCTACTGAGAAAAATCATGAAAGAAGTGTACCAAAGAACTTTAGAGGCTAGCAATGATCAAAGCTTCAACTTTACTTAGCTTTTGAATGACAGTGCGCTTGATTATTTATACGTTGAAGTTGAACTTTGGGCCATTGCTGACATCTGTGGATTACAACCTATCTATAGTGGATAAGTTCGGCATTGTAACTCTTTTTGCTCCAAAAGCTCTATTGTCATAGTTACAATTATCTGCAATAATGTATACTATGGAAACCGAGCTCTTGGAGTTAAATAGATCTGAATGCCGAACTTACCCAGTGTTACGAGTTGTAACACTAGAACTTTTGGTCCGTCAAACATTAAAATCTAACGAATGCAGAAAATTTTAACCTATGTTATTAATTCTTAAGCGATTATTGACATTGGATATCTTTGGATTTTCAATACTAAAAATACGAAACATTGTAATTATATTCGTTCTTGCATCACGTAACCCAAAACTCTTACTCAATTAATCCTAAGCTGAGATACATCAGTGTTCATCATTGCCTTTGAGTAGTCTTACATTATTAAAAGATTCTAGAAAAAAGGGAAGATAAAGTTCTATAGAGTTTTTCAACTCCGTTTCTTACATTCCATTATTTGTAAATATATCTGAAAAATCGCAAAAACCTTTGCACAAAACACGTGAATAATAAAGCAGGAAAATTGAAAAAGCAACATCGGCAATAGGAAAATTTACTTTCACTAATCAATTGCTTCCCATTTGTAACAGCATGGATAGTCGATGTATAAATAAAACGTGTAGTAATCCAATTTGCTTAAAACGCACTTTTAATTCCATTAATATTAAAAACTTTGGATATTTTGTATGACAAAGGCAATGAATTGGAAATACATTTAAAACAGAAAATCGAGGCTTTGATTGAAGGTAAGTATTGAAGTAATTTGTATTTTCTCTTTTTAAAAAGTCAATTTAAAATTCAATATATCAAAAATTCAAATTTAATATGATATGTAGTATGTAATCACCAGTAGAAATGTCATACATTTGAAATTTAAGTGAAAATATAAACGCAAATATTTATAACAGCCAATTAAATAGGATATAATAAAGAAGTGTCCAAAAAGTCTTGGAATCGGTGTTGGCTATGAAACTAATGTCGTTTCTACAATCATACAACAAGAAATAAATAACCAAATCTCGAAAAAAGCAAAATCCAAAGAAGCTAGATAAGACAGTGATGGAAACCGGTCATTGCGAGTCTGAAGGACCCAACACCTCTTTCAGCTTTCTGTCAAGGTCATATTTGCTAGCGCTTCCACATCGCATTTTCTGGATCCTTCCAACACTTTTTTCAAGGTCAAGACTAAAAGAATCATGGAGATAATACTTTCATTGGAGCAATGGACGACCGCTTAGCTTAAGATCTAAGAAAATATGACCTTGGAAGAATTCAGAAGGTAGTGAGTGTGTTCCTATGAACGATATTCTTTCTCTACTAGCGGGACCTTTCAAAAAATGTGGGTTGTCAAGACTACTTGCGCATGTTTTGAGAATAAATCCGTCTAAGATGAAACCAGGCTTCGTCAATGAACTATTCAACTTTTGAGTTATCGACAATATTCTAGTCTTTTCTCAAGAAATTCTCGATTACGGCCGAAGCGAGCGACTTGTTATGAGACGTGTGGGTCTGGTCTGGCATCTCTGCTGCTCACTTTGCTTCGTAATTTCAAATCCGGTATGCAGATTAAACATTGACCTTTTTATCAATTTCAGTTAATTTGTATTGGCATTTGCACCATATTTGTACAATACCATCAATACACTGTGTTAATTAGTTATTTTCATAAATACATCAAGCAACAGATAATTCCGCTCAATCTATTCATGATCAAAGAATCAACAAAAATCGCTTTTTCACAACTGACAACTTTTATTACGATGGGCAGAACCACAAAGGAAGTGCATCTATCCATTCTGATAAAAAAATACAATCTCTTGTTAAAAGACTCCCTCCCTATAAGTCATAAAATTCGTAATGATTTGCAAAATTCATCGGAAATACCCTTAATGGTGGTTAATCAAGAACGTTGAAGTTGTAAAACGGCTAAAAATTTCCTTCTCTGCAGTGTAAACGCATTGTCATTATAAAGAGCCAGGGAGCATTAAGGGATAATTTTTCATGTAAATGAATAGGATAAAACGGGGAGGTTTTAAATTAAGGAGGGAAAATGTGATAAATGCTCTTTAAAATAATGCAGGCAGAAAAGGATTTTCCAAGCTTTATTACAAAAATAAGAGGCTTATTAATAATAATCTCGCCTTTCATGAAATGTTAACTGGGTGTTTACGTAAGAGTGTATTTTATTCATATAACAGCTAATCTCATTACAGATGCCGCTGATAATTATATCATAATTACTAAAAATTTAAATTAAATGGCGAGTAAAGCCAGCAGATGTACAAATGCGTGGGAATCTGAAGGAGGTACTTTATAGTGGGCCGTTTTTTAGTATGTTTAAAGCATGATCAAAGATTTCTCTAGATATTTGCAGCTAGGTCTTTGTAAGACAGTATCCGCTTCGCATAGGACGGGGATTGTAATTTGCAGAATAGTATCTAACATAGAAGCGAAAAGACTTGATAGAAAAATAACATATTATTTTTCAACATAATAAAATACAGTCAGCCTCGGTGGATTAGTGGTTTGCATGTTCACTTCATAATCTAAGGGTCGCAGGTTCGATCCCCGGCCAAACTGGTAATTTTTGATAGCGGAGAAAAATTAAAAACATGCCTTCTTCTCGGATAGGAAGTAAAACTATTGGTTCCGTGTCAATACGATGTTTGGCACGATAAAAATCTCTGCTGGGGGGGGGGGGGGTCATAGTAATCGGTGCCATGAGGCACGAAGGATGCTCCGCCATCCCGATTCCTCGCCCAAAAATAAATAAATAACTAAAAATAAAATACATAACAAATTGACAATTTAGGTAAGTAGAAGTCTGGTGAAGCTTTCGGAAATTGTACTTTTTATGATGTTTAGAATAAGATCTAGAAATTGATTGGTTCAATATAATATGTAAGATATAACATAATATAAAATATACCGGGTGGCACAGAGTGTATGCAACAGTAGTCCGCCACTTTACTTACTCCCATTTAAATGGTATGAAAAATTAGGAGAATAGTGAAAGTGGGATAGAGAAAGGGCATCATCTTTAAATAGATTACAAGAATATTGTCAAATGAAGGGGTGTGGCGAGGTTGTAAAAAACAACTGCAAAAAAGAAAGAAAGAGCTGTAAGAAAATAACACAAGAACATAACAATAATATCAGAACGGTACGTGTGCAAAGTAAACGATTATGAAATGCAAGATCTATTGGGAATATTTAAAAATAACGCCCTAGAAGACAGACGGTTGCGTAACAATAGTAAAAAAAGAAATATAAACTTTGAAAAGAACATAAAATGAAATAAGTTATTTAAAAAACACAAAAGACAACTATACTAACGAAATCAAAGAAAATCATGGAAAGGTGGCGAGAATATTTTCAAGAATTACTGCACGTCACCAATGAGGAAAATAATATAACAGATAACTTCTATAAGAGATCAGAGATAACGATTTACGGAATGGAAAAGAGGAACCAGAGGATACATAACAACAGTAGAACTAGACTAGGCGACAATTCTGCAGCTAGGTAAGAAGGAGAAACGAATGAAACGAAACAAAATAAAACACAAATGGGTTTAGAGCGGGAAGAAGAACAACGGACGCATTAGATATAATTAATAGTCCAGTCAAATCAACAAAAATAGCGAAAAGTTGAGGTAAGTCCTTGAATTTTTGCATAAGCCTTCCTTGTGGGTTGTTAAATAACCCCGTAAAAGTGACCACTTGTAGGTTATAGAGCTCAAAAGATAATGAGGAATGTAAACCACGCCCCCTAACGGTTTCTGTCTTTTTTCTCGGGAACTATTAGGTTAGATTTGAATGTTTTTGCTGCACACCCTTCTTTTTGTGTTATCAAAGAAAGAAGATATGTCATACATGGATCGTCAATGCGTACCAGTAAATTTGCTCAGGGAACTTTTAGACGTAACTTTTTGTGGTCTTATATTCGTCATGAAGTAGCTAAGAAAAATTCGTTGAGTGTCGAAGGCGATCGTGATCCAGTCATCTTTTACCTTAGCATCTCTTCTGCAAAATCCATCAGGTGATATTATCGTTATTCCTTGGTGCCAGTCGGTTGATAATTTCGTATTGGCAAGTTAAATCTTAAGAGAGTACACTGTACTAGTCAATTTTTCTATGCAATTAACTACTTCATGATGAATATGAGACCACAAAACGTTACGTCTGAAAGTTCCTTGAGTAAATTTACTGATGCAAATTGCTGATCTATGTGTCACATATCTTCTTTCTTCGAAACACAAAAAAGGCGAGGTACGAACATCTCGGGGTAGGACATTTTTCGAAGGGAATTAAATGAACTTTATTTTACCTAACCTCCTTCGTCTCGATAAACCTAATAGTGTCCGAATAACCGTTAGGGGGCGTGGTTTACCTTCAGTATCTTTACGAGCCTACAGGTGGTGACTTTTAGGGGGTTATATAACAACCCACAAGGTCGGTTATGCAAAAATCCAAGAAGTTACCTCAAGTATCCGCTATTTATGAAAATTTGTTATAAATTGACTGGACTATATATAAATAATTAATAGAAATGAAGAGCGAAGGGAATGAGACAATATACACAGTCATGTAAATATTGAGTGGCAGAACGCTCGTCGATCAGCGTCGCATTTAAGTTTTTTATGGGCTAGATGTACGAATACTTACAAAAAGTGATGAATATCAAGGGTATGTGAACATATTTATGAAATTGTGAAAGTAACTTTAGATGACATGATAGTCACATTGTTAATATTCTATTGTAACGTTCAGGACAAGAGTTACGGGGCGCTTCCCGTATCTACAAAAAAGTACCGAAACATCGTCGTTCCGTTGCGTTCCAGCCCGAATACCTATACTTTATAGATTTCTCGAAAGCTTTCGACGCGCTAATATTAAATGAAAGGTATCTAAAGATTTTGACCGCACCAGAATCTCAAGAAAAGGTTAATAAGGAACCTAACTAGTCTACGATCACAACTATTTATGTACGAACTATTAACCGAATATCGCTGATGTTCGAAACTACTTCTAGAGTGAGACAAGAAAGAACATTCTATACTGAACATTTTCCATTTCGCGGTCGTAAAGGATGATATAATAAAAGAGTGTAGTAGAGCAAAAACAAAGAAGACAACATAGGGTTATTATAATTTGGAAAATACTTATACACGTAAACCAGCTGCCATTCGCAGATGATAAGTTTGAGATGAAGAGTTAAAGAAAGAAAATTCAGAATAAAATTGGGCAAAACAAAAACGATGATACTATCGAAAAATGTACAGAAGACACATATTAGATTAGAACTAGAGCAAATAGAACAAATATCGCAATTTAAATACGTATGAGTTTTTAAAACAGAAAACAATAGCAGAATAGGATGAAAGAATTAAAGCAGCTACAAAACTGTACTTTGTTCTAAGCAAGTAGATTTTTAATAAAAAAGGACTGTACAATAACAAAAATTAGAATGTTTAACTCGCTGTATATACCAATAACTATTAGTAGCTTGAAACTATGAGATAAGTTGATACATGAAGAAATATGTTAGAAGTCAAGTCAGTGTACATATCCCAGCACACTGACGTCATAATGTCGCCGTTCTTTCGGCAGTAACGACGTTAAATTGTCGTAAAACTGACATCATTATGTCACAGCCCAAAGACGTCATTAAAACGTCCTATATAAGGACTAGACAGGAATTATAAATAAATAGTTAAATATTGGAAATAACATTCATTATATACTACAGTCAAAAACACCTCTATATTGTGACCACTTGCTTAATATGACCAGTATTCCTTGGCCCTTGTTAAAATAATATCTTTTTAATGAAACTTGTACGTATTGTATTGTACGTCCGAAAGACGTCGTTTTGAAGACGTCTACGCACGTCCTATTATATGACGTCTTATGGACATCATTTATTAGTCATATGACGTCGTCGACCAATATTGACTTGAAAATAACGTTATTATACCCTGAGTGTGCTGGCTAGGATATAGTTAGGATACCAACAAGATTAGTGAAAAGAGATGAAAAATGAGAAGAATAAAAAAGAAAGTAAAAGGCAGGCCAAAGCGTAAATGGGCCAAATATAGTTGAAAAAGGTAGACATAAAATGGAATGGAGAAGAGCAAACTAGCATGAGAGGGGAAAATTAAAAAGAAAATGACTGAAGATAGAAATTCAGAAAATTTACTGTCGACGCTTGGCCGCAGCCGATAAACGAGGAGCGAATTAAGTAAAGTATCATTTTGAAACTTGAAACGTATACATATTAAACGTAAATGGGATCTCTTCACGGACTTTCTAGGTGTGATCATTTAAACTAAAGGATAAAATGTAATAAATAATTAAATAATCTCAAAGGCTGTTCCCACAAAAAGGATAAAAAACTGGAGTGGAAACCATTCATCCTGCCTCCATTATATATGGACGTTGAATCTATCTAGATTTTAACGATCCAAGCTATTTTCTCCAAAGGGGTGTTATTTCTGGAAAGTTAGTGCATCTTTATTTTACTAATCTTTTTCAAATCACTGAAAATAAGGTTAGGATATAATTGGACTTTAAGAACTATTTTATTGTAATGTAGCGCAAAACAATCTGTTTAACATCATTATCAAGTCAATTTAAAGAATGTATATTTTCGGAACATTTAAAATCCAAAATCTAATTCGAGGTGTTATGCTCAGTCGAACCTGGAAATACTTGTTGGGGAAATATACGTGTTTAAATAATAATAATCAATAAAACCACCATCACATAAATTTTACAAATATAGGAGTGACGTCTAGCTTTGTTATAGTTTTCAGCTATTTTCAGACACGTAAATTGCAAATGTGTGACAAACTGTCGAATATAAATTGCAGTCCAGGAAAATTTACAATCGCTACAAAACGTTCTGGAGAAACACAGTTTTGATGTGTGAACAGAAGATTTAAAGTTCAGTAATGTTTGAATTTTCAATGTACTTCTTTAGCTGCGTTTATAAGTTTAGCTCATTTTGGACTAATAAATAAATTCAATATTATATTATTAATAGACTTTCAAAGATTGACAAAAAATTGTGCTTTCATCACTTAATTAAGTAATGGAAGTATTCTCAAGAGACTCAAATATAGCTCGATGTTAAATATAACTCTCATTAGATACTTAGTCCAGACATTTCTAGCTTGGCATTTACATCTATCGATAATGGATGAGGCAAATTATATTCATTTATCTACAAAATTTCGATAATAGTTGTTGGTTTTACGGATTTGAATTGTTCCCTTTTTTGAAACATGAAAGGTACGAAGGTGCAATTCTTATTTTTATTTGCTTTGATTCGCAATTCAGAATTTTCTTATATTTCGACTTATATGTCGGATTTAGAAAACGGAAAAGAAACCCAGAAATGAGTATGCTCTTCTTGAGTATTTTTCCCATTCTTAACATCTAACACCGTTACTACCTAAAGCTCGTTTTTCGTTGTTCAAAGCAGTGCCGGAACTGATTGTTGCCAAGGGCTTTAGTAGGTGTGACGTTTTCGTCTTAACCACTGTCAGAGGCTGAGCGTGATTTTCTTTTGAGTTTCCAAAAGTGAAAAACACTTTTGGAAACGGTAAAAGTCTCAGGGTGTCAAATCGGGTGTATTCGGAGCTGTTGGGGCATTGTGGTGCATTTATCAAGAACTGCTTGACGGAAATACCTGTAGACTTGCGCAATCCAGGCATTGTTCCTACCTGGCTTTTCGGATTCGTTCTCTAAGCTTAGCCGGTATCCGAATGTAACACTGCTGATTTACAGTGTGATTATTATGTTAGCTACCCACTCAACTGTTAGTACGCTCTTGGTATAAAATAAAACCATCAGCTTTGCCTTCAGCCTTTATGGCTCAAACCGGTTCATCAACTTTAATTCGTGATCAGCTTCCATGTATACGTGGAAACATCGTATTCGTATCAGTAAATCGTAAAACGAAAACGGAAGTATCTGGAACTTTATTACTGAAATTCTAAAACGCCGAAAGTTTGAAAGCTTGCAAATTTGAACTGCGAAAGAGCATAGTCCATCCTTCTATGGAACATGTCATATATTAAATAAAGAGTTTTTATGGGCAGTCTGCAAGATAAGCTAACTAGAAAGTAAGAAATGCTCTGTGAATTTTCGTATCCCAAATCGGTTTTAGGAGAGAGATAATGGGTCATGTGAATAAAATGTAGTAAATGCTTTTACTATACATCTATCTTATTCTCATTAATTAAAAATCATATCTGTTATCTTAAAATTTTAAGTATATCTCTAAAAAGTAGTAAAAACATTGCTACATTTTATTCACATGGGTCACTGTTTCCGAAGTCGGGAGTTCTGTAAAATTGTTTTTCATTCTCTTGCATACCTGTAGAGCGCGTCAATCGCATGCCCACAACACGCTTTTAGTATATACGAGTATGTAAATAGGAGCATTTCTGGTTATATATTTTGGTAGTATATAAGATACCGGTTTTAACGTCAAAGGTCGAGAAATAAACGAATTACAAGCAATTATTTCTATGGTATGTTCTCGGTGCTCTAGCGAAGCTCGCTCATAGCTATCTATTTCATCTATAGCTCGATTGAAAGCCTGTCCATTTTTAGTAAATTTTTATTATACAAACTTCGAATTACAAGGAACACATTTGAAAGGGGTCTAGATACTATTATCTGAGCCAAACCTTTTAAAGTTACCCAATGCAATGAGCTAAGATTTTGGAACTTCCAAATCTAGAAAGAACCTCGCGCATCAGCCTATGAGAAATGGTCCTTCGACGATTAGCTATGATGCAGTTTAAGAAATCCCGATCAAAAGTGACTCTTGCGCCAACTCAATCCTATGACAACTTTTCTAAAGATACAGAGTGAAAAGTTAATAATCTACAAATTAAGTAGTAATTTATCTTAAGGTTAAGAATTTGGAAGCTAGTATCACTATTTAGTTGATGTGGTAGGTACTATTACAGATACAGGCTAGGCATGCAAAGCACTAATGTTTTTTTTTCGTTTACTTCAATCTTGAATATAAAGTGTTAATTTTTTTTTCATTTTTTGTTTTTGTATTATGCATTACAAACACAGCACTAACTGTTTCAAAAAGGTACTACAAAGATTATTAGAAATGAACCATCGTTCAGCATTCGATTGTGCCTCACTAGTCAGAAGTTTGATGTCTTGAAAATTTGAAGTTCTTTAGTAAATAATATCATCAGCATAGAGTATAACAGACAAAAAGTCTCGCAAAAAGCATATCATTAATATATACTCGAAACAATAGAGGCTCTAGTATTGAACCTTGAGGAACCCCTATATTCAATTTTTTGCTTATTTGATAATTTATCTCCAAATGTAACAACTTGATATCGATTTTTAAGGTATAATTCTAGTGCATTTAAACTAATTGTACCAATCCCGTACTTGAGCAACTTTTAAATTAAAATATTATGTGAGACAACCGAATCCCTTACTAAGGTCCAGAAATATTAAATTGTTATACTCAGAATTTTCAAATGTTTCAAGAACATTAGTAACAAAATCCAATATGGCAGTCTTAATAACTGGTAGCAGAGATATCGGGCGATAGTTGGTTGAATCGCCAATTGCACCCTTTTTAAAAATCGGAGAAACTAGAGCAATTTTTAATATACTCGGGCAGATTATTCTCTTAATGACAACCATTATTAATTTAATAAGATATATTAAAAGATTCTGTATAATTTTTATTCTTTTACACTTAAGCTATATAGTATGTCTTAGGTAGATTTACTTTTAAGGTTTGATGTTCATAATAATAATAATGTTAATAAATGGATGGTATTCAACAACCTAACTATACTTTCTGCAACTTTCACCAAGAAAATGATTTTTTTCAAAACTGTTTAAGATTCTGCAGTCTACGATATGACGTGTGATCATCAGGATGTCTAAGCCTCTTCATTAGAAAATTGAGACTAATCATCAACGGAGATCCCTTTGAAACCTCAGAATATAACAAGGATTTTAACTGTTTCAAGCTTACATAAACAAAATATAAACTTCGACGGTTTTAAAATGTTTAGGACTATGTCTTGAAACGTTGAATTCTAAGTATCCGAAATTAAAATTTTCTTGCTATGCAATTTGATTTATTTTGAATTCTCTAATATTTGAAACTTAAAATATCAGTTTTCAGTATCTGATATTTTCACATCTTAAAAACCTTATGAAAACTAAGAAATTAGAAGCTATGAGACTTCAGCAATTGAAACTTGCAATGAAACCACAACTAGGAATTCTCGAAGTTTGGAAGACGCGTGAATATTTTAGATTCATAAGCTTCTGAAACTTTAAAGGCACTCAAACTTTGGATCTTTTACGTCTCCGAACTATAAAATTTAGAAATAACCTACCATCGTTTAAAATATTGAAATTCTTAAACTGTTTCAAACTTTAGAACTGAGCTTAGAACTTTTACGACTGTTACTTTTGGAAACTTAAAAGTTAGATAAAGGAATACTAGATTCTGATGTATGAAATTCTGGGACTAAACTTTTAAATTTTTGAAATTTGCAACTTATGAAACTGCGAACGTAATCAAACGTAATCTGAAAACGTAAATCAAGAAATTTTTGGAATTTTGTTATTTTGACCTCGATATTCGATACATGTAGCTTTTTGAATATTTGCGAATCTAAACCCTGAAATGCAGATATTAATAATTTTAATCTTCCAAGACTTGAAATTCGGAATATTAAAATATTTCAATATCTCGGCTTTTGAAAGTTTGTTATTCTTGAATCATTTTAGAAATTCCGAAATTAGAAATTATGAGAATTTACCATTTCGAAATGAATATTCTGTACCATTGAAGCTATGAAACTACATAATCGTAAACTCTTATACTTTGCAGTTGCATAAAAGGTTTTTACATATTTGACAATATGAAGCTGAAACTCTGAGATTATTTTGGTTGTTAAATAAAATAAATTGTGTTACATGTCACAAGTTTTTAAAAGAGCGACGAATGTTCACTAAACCGTTTGACGTTATCTATTATCAAATTTGAAAGCTCCCACCAATTTTGAGCGTGATATATTCGAAAAGCTATGTCAAGGTAACATACGATTTTGACTAATCTGATTTTCTTTAGAAGGCCCCGACACCTAAATTCTAAGGTTTCTTATTTATTTGAAAATCCAATTAAGACACTTTACACCCTACGTCTCCTTTTTTGCTCTCTCAATATTAACATATAAGGCTCTGAAAAGTAAATAAGGCATATCGATCGAATTTCAGAATAGACGTATATTATTTTCTTCTTTTTAGATTTATTTTTTTATTCAGCACTTCTGTTGCGCTTTGATGTTTTTTCTCGAAATCTTTATTTAAATAAACAAGTTTTCTTGGGAATTTCCTTTCAGAACATTGCTTATATTTAAACCAAAAGAAAATACACGTATTTTACAGAAATAAGACAACAAAAGTTATTTGATAGATATAAGAAACGTATTCAGAAACGTACATAATGTAGCTTTTATTACAAATAAGTTTTTCGACTATGACGTTTTGGAGATGACATGAAATTTCTAGCTTTCCCATTATTAGAGCTTTTCAAATCAAATGTTGCTGGAACAGTAGAAATCCAGATAATATGATTGTATAGGTTTTATAAAAAAAGGAAAAGCATATTAGAACCTTTGTCAGGAACAGAACCTTAGCAGAAATTTAAATAAACAGACACCGTGTCTCGCCCGGACTATTGGCGAATATAGCAACAGGTGTGGGTGGACTGCACTCGATTTTCCCATTTTCCCGCACATGTCATAGGCGCCGAGACGCCTGGCGACCCTCTGTCTGCCTTGGTAAGAATCCGATCGATTAGACCGCACCCAGGGCGTCTCTTCTTTTAAATACTTAACATATGTTGGCGTCTGAAGAATTTTCTTGAGCCAATTTGTGGGAAAGGTTCGGAATTATATATAAATTTCAGTGGAAAATATACTTTTCCGAGCTTGAAAATTTAAAAAATTCAACTTTCAAGGAAAATTAATTAACTATTATTATTATATGATTATTTTTCAGTACTATTTCTACAGAAATTTTATTTCATGTTAACACCCCAAAAGCGACTGATTTAATGCAATAGACATAAAAGAACGATTTGTTAAACCTTCACCATATGGAACAATTTCATATTATACTCACACCTTCCTTCTCCTCTTCTCGTAAGACAGACAGAATCAAATTAAGCATTTTCCTCCGATCTCCAATCATCTGCAACAATTTCTAAATTTCTGATTAATTGAATTTTTTCATTCTAGTATTTATTCGAACTCGCAAAATTTTCTGCATTTTTCCCCTTCAAAAAATTTAAAAATGTCAAGGGTGGATTTTGCCACCATCAAAGCAAGAAGGGTGATATTATCAGATTTCACGAAATCGAATTTATTCTCTTTACTACTTTACGTTTTACCCCAAGAGTTTCGTAATTATAAGCTAACATATGGTTGCGTAAACGCAGAAACAACCCTCGTGTATTTTTAGCATCCCTGAGTGTACTATCAAGAAGCTGTTTTTAGAAACCACCACGTTTTAGTTTTTTATATTATTTCAAATATCTAATTTTTCTACAAAAACAGTGAAAGGTCTAAAACAGCGAATCTAAAAAATAAGGCACACACGTATTTTACCTTTATAGCGGTTGCGTGTTCATCTTTTTTTTATCTGCGAAAAGATCTGTAATTATTTTAAGAAGTTGAAGGTTAACTTGTGAACAATTTTGCCAAGAAGTGTTTGCTATAAGAGTTCAAGAAGTTTTGCTATGTTGTATACTGAACTTGAAAATCAATTGTTTGGAAGCTACTGCAGTTCATTAACATTGCTAGTTTCCTATCTATTTTTCTGTTTCAGCTTGTTTCAAAATTAGTTTTCGTTTTGAAGTGTTCTTCTACAGAATATCCAAGGTGTATATCACCACACGAATTACGGCTAGTACTATTTTGCATAAATTTTTAGCAAAATAACCTGACTTATAACTAACTAATTATAATAAAATGCTTTCTTATGAGAACTGACCTGGAACCGCAAGTATAAGAGTGTCCCCGGTCTTTCGAGTCGTTTTCAGTGTCATATAGTTGATATACAACTTCTGTACTACAGCTTTAGACTACTTAGAGGCCGATGTGAATTGCTAGGAGACAGCTCAGAAGTTCTTGGAGCAAATAACTTTATGCTGTTTGGGGGCCGGTTTAGGCTGCTTGAAAGCGTCTTTCAAGTACTGGGACATAGCTTCTTTTACTACGGTTTAAGAGCTCTTGGATAATATTTCATAAAAAATATATATTTTTTTATTCTACATCTATACTTCGCCAGGAGGAGGATTTTTAATCGAAAACAATTTCTTCAGATAGTCCATTAGCTTCTCTGTTTTTTTTATACTCCGAAAATGATCTCTTCGTACTCTAATAATAATAATAATTGCTACTACGCATTACTTGGCGAATCAGATGAAGCTTGTGCGGAAGAAAGGGGCAATGATTATATTACGATTGATATTACGCAAGCTCAACGTGCGGCTGCAGCCGACTTGTTAAATGGTAAATGGTTAAAAGGTTTTGTGTGTACTTGACCGTGGAAAGTTTGAGTTTGTATACTAGTCTAGAGACTAGTACAGCTTTTAAGACTCTTGCTATGAAATTCTGAAAATCCTATTGCTAACAAGATTTCTAAAAATCGACAAAAAACTCCCCCAGAAACCAAACCCCCTGCAACTAAACTACAAAGTAGTTATAATTCTGTCAGTGGAACTGAGTTCTATCACATCAAAAACGTGAATTAAATACATAAATACCTTTTTATGTGAGATGCAGGGTGAAACCATATAAGTTCATTTCACTGGGTATCTTGCGAAAAGTATTTTATCAAAGAAGTATAGCCTTGTCTATTATAGGCTCGTCTCTCACCCAAGCGGCCCGGGGTAGACTTCCGGTACCGGCAGATCTGGTTAAGGTTTTCTGCAATTTTCTTTTGTGCTATACCAATATATATTGAGTCTGCATAACAGTAATAATCGCACCTTCCTTCCCTATAAGCTTCTTAGCTTCTTGGGCCTGATTCGCCAGGTAATGGGTAGTAGCAATGATTGTTATTATTTATGTACTTTCTAGCCTAAACGGACCATAGTTCGAAGTCAGCTGTCTCTACGTACCTTTATTTCGTATATTGATCAAAAGAAATTCAAATAAGCAGTCTTCAATCAGTCAGTCAGCATAAAGAATAATAAAAACAGTGAAGTAGTGTTTTAAAAAACATAGAAGCCCAATCTTTCAGCCTGTTTTCCTAATGTAAAAAAGGCTGATGTGAAATCTAAGTCTACAGATCCATGTGTCTTGAGACTTAATCTTATCAGTAATTACCCTACCAAGCTCATCAAATGACTGAATATTTGTTCGATAATTATTATTAAGTAATAAAATATCTGGATTCTTTCTAAAATACGGAAAAGATGTAAAAACCTAGCTAATGTGCATGGAATCTAATATACAAACGAATGTGTGCCAATTTCGCCTTTTTTGTTTACACGTCAAGATATACACTTCCGATATACATATCCGTTATCACTAGTAAAATGAGTACTGGAATGTCATGGTTGTTTTACGTGGGGTACCTGTGTGAACTTACCCTCACGTTCCCTTCCAGAAGGAAGTGATTGGGATACGCCCAATCAGCGCGCAAGTTGCATAACTGGCAGTACAGCAATTGCTACCAGATCAGCTCACTGGTCGGAGCGAGGTTGCCTATCCACCCTCTACTAGCTAACTCAGGTCTAGTGCCGGAGCAATTGACTTAACACGTTGCTCACCCGCCGGTACCGTAGTACCTCGTCCAGCAATAGGACTATTCCCCAGCTATGCGCTGTTGCAAAGTGGTGTTGCACTTGGTTTTTTAATGGTTTTGCCACCCCGATATACCAATTTTAGGCTTGGTGGGCCCTCGACAGAGTTTCGTTTAAGTCTACACGTTATAGACTCCCGGTGTGTACCCGTATTTGGTGAAGTTGTCTTGATTGTGAGAGGCTATGTATTCGCTTCAACTCTCCTTAAGTCACTGTACCCGGCTGCAGTCCGGATCATAGGGTGGTCGGGATAGCTCCTAAGCACATTTACCTGGCGGCCTGCAGTTTCCCATTAGCCCAAAAGCAGAGTAAACCTTACTTCGATTCTCCACACTTGAGATTCAGTCAAACAGCGGGTTCCTTTGATGACCATAAATGACCTCGGTTAAACAGCGGGTTCCGTTGGTAACCATAAATGACCTCGGTCAAGTAGCGGGTTCCGTTAGTGACCATAAATGACCTCGGTCAAGCAGCGGGTTCCTTGGTGACCATAAATGACCTTATCCCAGACGAAATTCGAATCCGCCCACACCGGTCTCATCTACCAGGGCTCCCCCTGATCGGTATGAGTTACCGTCGAGAATTCTCACGAATTTCTCTACCACACACTTAATCTGATAGCTTCATCCATTGCCCTTTACAGGGGTAGGGTAGAAGACAGCCAGTTTTATGGGTGGACGTCGTGTGGTCTCCCGTACACCCAAGTAAAATGAGTACTGTGCGTCATTTTACCATGCATGGAACAAGTCGAACCAAAGCATCGGGAAAAAGTGAGCATAGATAGAAGTCAATTTTTAACAATCTTTAGCTGTTTTCCACTGCATAGCTATTTCCAGGTTTTCCTGTCAAACGGGAAACCCGAGTCTACTTCTTAGGAGGTTTTTGTTTGTAAGAAACCTTCCCGAATCGTTAGACGACCAATAGTTTTTCTGGCCTTGTTGGTGTCGCGGAAGTAAATGTTCGGGCAGCATTTGTTGTTGGTATGACTAAAATAGATGATTGGATAGTATCTGTTGTATTTATCACTGTTACAGGAACATAACCTCGTGTCTTGGTTGATCTTGATTTCATTTTCATATACTAATTTCTCTAGAACTTTTTGTGTGTTCAGAGACCAAATATTAAAGCCCAAAATACTTTGTGAAATGGCATTTTCATTGCGGAGTCCATTCTCCATTAAAGGAATATTTTTGTTGATTGGAGTAAAACCATTTCTTCTTTGCTGGTCTGAAAACCATCTCACATCGAATGGCGAATATGAATTATGTTGTTGTTGACTTGCGTTGATTGACTCACACAAGATATTGGAAAACTTCAGTATAACCTCTCTTGTAGAGCATTGAATTCTTGCAGATTGTAGACATTCCAGTTTCCTCTTAGCAATAATTGAATTATATAGAAAAAACCATACAACCATTCAACAGTAGGGCCTGTTTTCTTCTTGCTCCAGGGATTTATCTTCCTTGTTTGTTTGAGATATTGTTGAATAATCTTCAAGGGTTCTTGATTTGTTATTGGGTGGTTTAAATCTACCAGAAGGCGTGCAGCTTCGTGGCAAGCTCAACCTCAGCAGGTAAGAATGTTTTTCGCCCTTCACTAAATGATGTTACTAATGTTTTATAGCAATTCGATTTTTAATCGTATGATTGGGGACATCAAATTATTTGTAGGATCTATATGTCTAGATCTAGATGTTGCACTGTCTGTCCTATTACGCTGTTTCAAATATAAATTTTTGGTTGTTCTTGTAGTGTAGTATAATTTCTAGCTTTTAGTTAGGGCCTACACACATGAAAAATTAGTAATTTCTGGAAAAAGATCTTATTTTTAAGGCTTGTAAAAAAAGTGTAACTTAGTAAAAGTAAACTTGTGAAAAAGAACAAATAGCATCTGTAAAGTACCAAAAGAGGCAAAGTGAAAATAGAACTTTCAAAATGTAGAAGCAAAATGACTTTTGACTTGCTTGTTTGCTTTCTGGTGAGGAATCGCAGTGAGCATACATTCTTCGCACCTCATGGCATCGATTTGAAATTCCACCCGTAGTAGAAAATTTTAATGTGCATGAAACATTGTATTGACACGAGGTTTATGGTTCTTGGAACCATAAACTTGGAAGAATTACCAGCTCAGCCGGGAATCGAACCTACGACTGTAATTATGAACTGTAATTATCCACTGAAGCTAGCGACTTTCTATTTACTTACTATAATAACAGATTTGATTTTTTTTTTTGAAGAATCGAAAGGTTTTTCGGAAAGTTGTTCGATGTGCGGCTATTTCGTATGACTTTGTGTTCGTCTACCTCTGTAGGCGGCAAGTGCTGAAATTTCAATTTTTTGTGGGAATTGGTATCTCGGGAACTATTGAACGCAACATGACGAGCAGGTTTATCATAAAAGACTAAGTATCAAAATCTTTAACCCCCCTCCTTCTCCCTTTCATAACGTGTCCCACAAATTGTAAACAACGAAGTTATAACCAAAAAACTGGAACGTTTGTCATTTTTAACCTGTTTAATTAAGAAGTAAGATAAAAGCAAAGATAAAGTCGTCGGCGCCAACTTTACATTCGGAATTCTGAGTCGTTTCTGAATGTTTTTATAAACGATCCTTCCTGTGAACCCATTCTCGATTTCGGCAGCGGTTCTGTTTGCGACCGGGCTCATCTCCTCCCCGATCGAGATATCTTGTTCGGATTTTCGGCAATAAATATCAATATGCATCTATTTAAAAAATTTTCCTTACCGCCACAACTAAAAGTATTTCACGTTCACTTTCAAAAAACCACGTGGCAGACGTTCTGGACGCAATAACGCCGTAGTTCGCGACCCCACTTAGGATCGGAAATTCTTTTATGAAAGAACCTACAAAAAGCCTATCAAGGTCTACTGCGTAAAACTTTGTAAAACGTAAAGCTTCGACGTTTGATTGGAGAAAAGTGTTAAACTTCGCCGTTTGACTGTAAAAACTTCGTTTATGATTTCGAAAATAATTTCTGAAAGTAAGAGAAATTCTCTTCGAATGGTACTCAAGGCAAAAGAATGGTCTATTTCCTGATATTTGAGTCTCAAAATGGTCAAAAATTAGTGTGATATTTTTAATGCAGTTTTTGAGTTGCTATGTCTTCAGACGTACATAATATTATTAAAAATATGTAGTAACATTTCGTAGTTCTTTCCTCATTTATGAGTTTGAAAAAGTGTTGTCGAAGTATGTAACTCCAGAGTTACATACAGAGTATTCATCGTCAAAGTCTGTCTTAAATTTTGCATAATAGCCCACTTTGCATTGCTATTCCCAAGGTTGAAACAATTTATGCACACCTAGTCTAAGGGGTTTGTAGGCTATGTAGTTCAATAACACCTCTGATATTATATACATTCCTCTAAAAGGACCCCACACGTTTCTTACGGAAATTGGATCCCGGTCAAATTAGCTGAAATTTTGATATGTTGTAGTTTATATCATCCTGATCAAAAGTCTCCACGACTTTTCGGCCACGGAGCTCTAAAATTAATAGTTCCGGAGCTACAAGAGTATCCGTTTTTTTTGCCCACTTCCGGTTTAATCGGAAATTACATAGCATATTTTTTATATTACATAGCGTAGGGCAACTTAGTGATTTCAAATGAAACACCCTGTATATTTTTTCACAGTTGGAAAGCCCATTGTTTCCTCTTTCCGAGAACGTGCGGGGTACTTTGGCACATCTCATTTTGAAATTCTAAGGAAGATATACGAGAAACACGAACAAGGTTGATCGAGTGGGACACAGTAAAAAAATTAGTGTAAAATCTGAACACTACACCACTATGAAAAATGTGTCTTTAGGTCCAATACATTTAGAGTGAAATATCTAATCTGTACCTTCGTGTAGACCATCGAGTTAACTTCACTACAATGTTAGGGTAAATTTATTACACTCTACAACAATTATATCTTTAATAATTTATGGTTTTTTACACTAAAACAGTCAAACTTCTAATCGTTTCAGAGTAAGACTTTACTCTTGACTTTTGAATTTTTTACTCTACATGGGAAAATGATTGGATTGTTATAAAACTTTTTTATAATTTGTTTTCTATTTAAATTAAAATTTAGAGTGAAAATAGTATGGTTTTCCAAGATCAAGGTCGATAATAATAAAATGAGTGATTTATTTATTTATTGCAATGAAAACATACTTAAGAAGTACAGTGAGATCTAAATTGAGTGAAGACGGTTTAAATTTCGCGCCTTACGTTTTAGTGTATTTCACGTTGTTAGTGTAGCACTATTGAAATTTGTTGTGTCAAATTACAGAGTCAACTCGTCAGTTTCTCGTTTACATTGTTATACTTTGCTACATTGTTCTGGTTTTCATTGAATTTTTGCTTTATTTTGCTTGTTTTCTTATTTTACAAAACAGTTTTTTTTCAGCACTACGGTTTGCTACACGATTTTATTATCAAGTAAGCTTATTATTTAAAATTAACGAAGTTTAAAAGCTATATTATTTTTGAGACGCCGCTGCAAAGTAAAAGAAGCAGAAAAGTATTCATGTTGCCAATGTGACAATAATTTATCGTGGCGGTAAATTCAAACCGTCCTCATTCAATTTGGATCACCCTGTATATGTACAATAATTAAAACAGAACGTATTGAAAAAATATATACGAGGCCAGTTGAGATATAATTTTTTACATTATTTACTCTATCTAGAGTAACATGAATACTTACAAACAATTTTTTAACAATTTAGATAACTTTTTAACGACTGAGTTCTCTTAAAAAAATGAAAATTTAGAGTGGATTTTGTTATACTTTTAAAGTAGATGATTGAATATACAATCTATATCTAGAGTTAATTAATAATACAGAGAGAAAATAAGATTTCAGTCTTTGCTAGCCTCTTTCATTCCAGTATTGGACATAGGCCTTCTCAATCTCTCTCCATTTGTTTGGGTCGCTTTTTTCATCCAGTCAGGTCCAGCTACTTTCTTTATATCGGTTGCCCATCGTAGTTGCGGTCTTCCTTTTCGTCTTTTTCTGGTTCAGGGATTCCATTGTTGAATGATGTAGTTCCATCGGTTGTTATGGTGTTTCGCGTTGTGCCCTGCCAATTTCTACTTCAGCTGGCTTGCATGTTTAACAACGTCCTTTACTCCTGTGCGCTGCCGAATCCATTCATTTCTCATCCTATCTTTTAGTGTTATGTGCAACATTGATCTCTCCATCTTTGTTTCTTGAGCGAGTTTGTCTATATTATGTTTCGTGAAAGTCCAGACTTGTACTCCGTATGTTAGAACTGGGAGTATACATTGATCGAATATCCGGCGTCGCATATATAGTGGAATCTTTTCATTTTTCAAAATATAGCTCAACCTGCCTAAAGCTGCCCATGCCAGTCTTGTTCTTCTAGTTATTTCGATTTTTTTATTTTCTTTTCCTATTTTTATCTGTTGTCCCTGTTACCTTACCTTACACATACCCTTACCGACACAGCTGCAAAAAATAGCAAAAAAGAAAACAAACAAGCAAAACCAAATATCAGAAGAAACAAAGAAAATGGTAGAAAAGAGAAGGCAACTATGGAAAGACGGAAAACGAAACACTCTAGAATATGGTGAAATAAATAAAATGGTAAGGAAAATGATAAGAAAAGACAGACAAACTAAACAAGACCAAGATTCCAGTAGTGAAGAATTATTTTTGTTGTAAGAATAGTGGAAAACAAAGTTTTTCTACTCTTCTCTAAATTTTAAATCTAAAATCTTTACCCAGTACTCTAAAAAATTGTTTATAGGGTGATTTTTTACTGTGTACTTGTCAAGGAATGGCCCTATAATTATGTACAGTTGCGGTCGAAAAATTTTCAACAGTCTCTTGCGACTGCGTAATTTCGACTTTTAAATTCTCATAAGAGACGCCACTTTTATTCATTTGATATGTGATAAATAGCATACAAGCCAGCTTCATACGATGTGAATATCAGAAAAATGCGCTAACTTGATAAATTACCGTTGAAAGTTTTTCGGCCGCAACTGTACATATTTGATAATATTATCAGATCATATGAAGTAGACATCTACGATTTTTGCTGCAGTCCATCTTTTTTTAGCTGTTACATGCTGTTACTGTAAAACAGAATTCGCCGTTGAAAAGTTTTGAAGCCAATTATCTCGACGACGTATTTATCACAGTTTATACTAGTTTTCATGTTACTCTACAGCGAAAACAGCAATGTTATGTGAGCTTTTACATATTTGTGGAGCAGTGATTATATTTTATATAAATTTTGTCGACAAACTGGTCTTGAGTGCAACTACGGGGAGTCTTCTCATCTGATAACAATGAACGCTAATGTAATTACATATAAAGGACTGAAACCTATTTAGCACAGTAACCGACCAAAACTGCCTTGCAGGGTACCTTTACATAGTGCTGTGATTTTCAGCACTGGTAATTGGGTGTGTCATTTGGGTTGCCTATCTTTCAGGCGTTCAAAAATTTTTTTTTAATTTGAGATAGTTGAGTAATTGTGTTATTTAATAGGTAAAGTTTACTTTACATCACTTGGTGATAATAAAAAGTAGATCTTAAAAGGATTTTTCACTTAAAATTAAAAAATTATTTTGACAAGTTACGATTTGCATATCGTTAGATCGGTTGACTTGGTTTTTAATATTTGAAGCCATCGTAAGGTGTATTTTCACCTGGAAATTATAAAAGGCATAATTGGAAAGGTGTATGCAAGTAATCACCACAATACTTACAGTTTTTATTCTTAAATTTCAAGTAAACCCCCTGTTGGTTTAACGATGCAACAAATTTCAGCATAATTGCATAATTTTCATTAATCTTTGAACTTGCAGCCAAAATGTTTTGCTGCAATATTCTTAATTAGATTCTAAAGCACCTTTAGCAATAGAATTTTCAAGTGGGCAGCTCTATATAGACAAGGTTTAGCCTGTTGAAGTTTATAATTTGTATCGTTTCAACCTTACCTGGTAATGATAAAATTCTGTTAATATTTAAAATGTTGGTGCCAAAATTGTTGTAAATATTGTGTCATGGAATATGTGGATTCAGTTAATTCTTAAAAAAGGAGGGAATAAGGTGTGAAAATGTAATTATCTATAATTTTATAAAACCATGTATTGTCAGGAAATTCAAGATGGTTGTCATTGAATCCTGGAGTAAAATTTGTTTTTTGTCAGACATGCAATATACCAAAATGTAGGGAAGATTATCCTCTTTCCAATTATGCAATTTGTTTAAACATTTAATTTAATTTTTTAACAACATTTTGGTTATGTAGTTCTTATTAGGTTAGATGTTCAATTGTTTCTAGTTACTTACCAAATTTTTGTTGGTGTAGAAATGACGATCGTCATTTGTTTCACAAGAAAAGATAAAAGCAGATCGAAAATCTGGTTACTTGCTTGTTGATTTTCATACCTATATCTAAAGTAGAAGCCATGTTGGATTATTAAAATTTTGAGGTTATGTGTGGCAGATTTTACGTCAATGAGATGTCAAAAAAGTGAGGTTATGACAAATGTCATACAAATTGAATTAGTTTTTTTTTAAGTGTTTAATAATGAAAATAACATTGAACAATTAAAGTGATTTAAATAAAAAGGTAAAGTGAAGTGTTAATTTGGTGTTTGGACTATTTATTTATCAGAAGAAAAAATTTTTTGAAAACGTTTTATAACTTTATTTCTGGATGGAAGCAAATTTTATAACTGGATGTAATAAGAATTTTTGAAAAATAGACAATTGATGTGTGTACTCACGTATTGGAGGTAAATTGTTCTATATTTAATAGTTCTAATAAATTACAAAAGAAGACCTACAAGAACAATTATGGAAATGCGTGTTCACCAATGCTACAAATAACCAGGTAAATTTACAGAAAACTGCCAAATAATAATAGTGTGTGCAATAATCCAAGAATGGCGCAAAATTTTTGAATTTAACAATTTATTTTCAAAATTTAACTTTGTTTTTATTTCGTTTTCTTTTTTGTTTTATTTTATTATAATTGAAGATTGTGGGATTGATCAAATAAAAATCAAGCAAGACAAAGAACATTAACACTGTCTTTTGATTCTTATTTTGTTAAATCAAATTGGCACCATCAATTAAATGAATCCATTTTAGATAATAAGGATTTCTTTTTTGTTTTCGTTTATCTTTTCAATTTTTTCATGTGTTTATTAATAAAATATTTAAATGTTTAAAAGCAAATTCATTTGTGTATTTTTCTTGTTTTGTGTCCATTAATAGAATTTCGCAGGTAAAAGTTGAACAATATTTTATTTTTTGTCAAAGAGCGGCCGCCTGAAATTTTCTCATGTAATTTTCTTGAGCTTGTCTTTGGATTTTAAAATCATAGCCGTAGAAAATTTTCTTTTCATCACAAAGGTAAGTGGTGTTTGTTTCTGTACAACTTTTCAGTTAGCATTGCTACACTAAACATAAGTGAAGTAAATTGATAGTCGAGTATTGTAAGGTGTATACTAGTACAGCGCATATCACCATAAAATTTAATGTGATGTTTATTTAAACATTAAAATATAAATACACCATAGCAATAGTCTACATGTTTTTCAGGAATTATGTTCTTTGTTTCAGTAAAAATGATTTCTTGTATAACAGAAAGCATCCTTAATTTTGTCTTTGATTTTACATACTATCCAAGAGTAATTTTTAGGTAGCCCTTTATTAATTTATCATATAGACGCAAATATTCCATTGAAGATTATCAGAAAGGAAAAAAATCATTTATATCCCTTCACAAAGCTAATGGTTCAATAGCGTTTTGAATCGACTTCAAACGAAACTATTATTATAAAAACAGATTTATTGTTAAAAAACCATGTTCCGGTAATTTTAGATATTACAGGGAGAAATCGATACTTCCTAATTTACTCTACAATAATAATCAATTTATTTGGGTGATGTAATAAATAAAAAAAACTATAAAAATGTAGGTTTACACAGAACAAATTAAAACAAATAAGATTGAGGTTGGATTTCCTAGTACTCATCGCCAAAAAATCATTTAGAGTATGACTAAACAACAACCTACCATTTTTTGTTATAAATTCATGCCCTGAGCAATTTTAGCTTGCAACACCACGAAATTTTATTTTAATTCAAAACCCAAGGCTACAGCAATTAACTTCCAGAGTTCATTATTCGCGATATTTCCTGAAATATATTCGTCATCTGGATAGCCATTTTTTATGTGTATCCCTATTATTAATGACCGGAATTAAATGGTAATGTTATGTGATGTGTTTAAAAACCATTTTATAACTTCATTCAACAAACCCTTAAAAGTGTAATTCAATTTAAAAGTCTTTTATAAACGTAGTTGTACTACGGATGTGATGCTTGACCTTTCTTATAAAAACTAACAGTGGGAAAGTCTTGTGCATACTTAAAAGACGATTATTATGAATGATAAAGAGGAGAACAAAAGAACAAAATGTTGGTTGGCATATTAGTGTTTCCATTTCAACCACTGCACTGCTTGTTAATGTAGCATTTGTTTGATTCGCCAAGAGGGAGGAAGGTAATTAGTAGAAACATTGTAGTACCGACTATATCCAGCTGCTTCTTCTTTAATAATATTAATTTTGTTTAAAGTAAATTGTTAACTTCCACTTGAACTGCTTTTGCGTGTTGATTTAATGTTGCGTTTATATTTTAATGCCTATTAGAGTACATGAGATTTTTTTCACTTTATAAATGAGAGATCTAGGGTTTTTTGTTCACATAAGACTAGAAATATCATAGCATAGTGTGTATTTTTTGTATCATGTAAGTTGTAGTAAGTGAAGATATCCAACACGACAGGAAAGGAAAAAAATATGCTAATCAACTTATTTCCTGTTCATTATTATTATTATTATTATTTTTTTAATAGATGCAATATTGATATTAGCTATCTATTTTTCTATTCTTCTATTCTATCTATTTTTATATCGATTTTTTTTCTGTTGGCATCATTCTCGTCGCCAGCAGTTGTTTATCCAACTTTTTTCTCTTCCCATAAAATCCCCAATTAACATTTATAAATAAATAACAAAGGAACTAATAAGTTACTAATAATAACTCAACTTTCGAACTTTCCATAGTAAAATTTAAATATTCAAAATTAAATCTGATTAGTAAATTTTGAACGTCCCGAAATTTCCTCCCGGTTGTTACACCCATGATTTAATCGTTTGCGTGTCCGGATCAATACCTGCGTCTAGTCTCTCTGCACTTTGTTCTTCTTGCTGTTTGCCAGTGTTATTGCAGAACCATAAATTTTTCATTCCACCCATAAAAAAAGGGAAAACTTAATTTTCCCAGGAAATTTTTTTTACCACAAAGACAAGTTTCTAAATGTTTGCTGAAAACTTTTCTTTTAAAAAGTTTAATTAATTTCGAAACCTCTTGTACGTGCAAAAGGACGTGATGATTACGTTTACTGGTTATAGCCTTAGGGTCCTTTTTGAAAGTTTCTTCTTTGGCTCTTATTTTATTATTGCAAAAACCGTGTAGAATTTTATTTGTTACACTTGAAGAGACCGTTAAAGGTGTTTGAATTTATTTGTAGTTGGCTTGGATGCTAGAAAATCACATTTTAGAAATATTTTTCCAACCTCGAAAAGTAACCTGAACAGAATAGACAGATCGTTTATTTATATTGGTTTTACCTCCCTTTAGAGAACTACACCAAGATTACTCGAAAAACTAGGGTTAATATTATATAAAGCTAATGAAAATTTATCGACAGTAATTAGTTTGGGAAATCCTCATCACCCCAGGAGAATTAGTCTTTTTTGATGGACATTAGCATTTAGTGTCCTTTTTTCCCATTCTCTTTTTGAAATTAATATCTGAAGTAGGATTACATCGCAGGAATCCTATAAACGTAAATGTTTCAACTTTCAAAAGTTTAATCTTATAAATGGCAGTTGTTACATTAGTCGACAAAGGCGTCGGCGATAGGGATTTTATCTTTTCGAATTATTTTTTTCTAGTTTTTATTTTTAAGCTTTGAAAGCTATTGCTGCAATAGCTACCCAATTATAAATAATGGGGCTTAGAGCGAATTTGTTCGTCTGATTCTTTTAGTGCTAGCAGAGTGATCAAGGGCGAGGTCAGAAAAGCAGTCCAGTTTTGATTTTAATAAAGACTAGTTCAAGTACCAGTTCGCATTTAGACTGAGAAAATGTTAAAATATGTAAATAATAAAAAAGAGTTCTGATACAGTTGACACACTAGTTTTTATGAGAATGTTAGGCAAGTCACCTCTTGGATTCGGAGACCGAGAAGGCCAAAGTTGAGATTTCGAAACGTTACGAAATTTACTGGGTGATATATAGTGCCAATGTAGTAGTCCGCATTTATTTATTATCTCACATATCAATGTGAAACTTGGGAAGTCTATATTAAACATGATAGAGCAGTGTTCCCCAAAACTTTTTCGGATGACCGGGCATATATTTAATCAACACCTCCTAACACCCTTGCATAAAATCAAGCCTACAAAAATGATAACTTGTAAATTACACTTACACAAAGATGATGCCTTATTAAATAATGTAAAATATAGTCCTGATGCTTTAAAATTGTCTTTTCCGCATATGGCTCAATATTCTCTAGCATCATCCTAAATCAGATGATGCTGTTCGTCTAATTGGATTTTTCTTTTTAGTCAAAAGGCCCGTATTGACTATACTACCCCTAGCTGCCCTATATGTTAGAAAAAGAAAAATTGCACAGCATAAGTTTCATGTGATTGGTTTCCGTTGGTTCAAATACTACCTACAACTTGATTGGTTATCATTCTCGCCTATACTTTAGCATGCTTTAGCTGTTGTACATTTGCCCATGAGTCATAACGCACGTCCACAAGAAAGCGACATGCTTTCTGATGCGACATCGCGCGTATATCGCTTTAGCGTTAAATCGGGTTTTGGTTTTTAATGCAGATTCTTTTGTTTTGCAAATCGTCAAACGTACCATTTGTAAATTCATTATTCCCTTTAGTCATCTAGTATCCCTTAGCACTTTGGGAATCACTAAATAAGCTAATAATACTGTTATAATATAAAGAGTTACCACAAAGGTTCAAATTATTTATTGCAGCTCGAAAGAGGTGAATGCATTGAAATTATTTTCAATGCATGTTTAACAAACACTGTTTACAGGAACAGCTTACATATCCGTTTCCTCCAGCACGAGACTCATTTCTGTTGGCGTCTGCAAGGCTATCCTCTTCTTTTGGGACGTCTTCTTCTTTTAAGATTGTTTCCTTGCAGTCACTTATTTGATTTCTCGCAAATAATCACCTGCTTATATCACTTGAAGTACCTAGTTTAGACAAACCATCTTCAGTAGTCACTTGTACAATTACTTCCACAATATTCTTTGCACCAACTTCTGTCTACGTTAGAAACTGAAATTTTTACAGTGGTTCCCAAGGAAATAAGGAGAAATGTCTTGTAACTAAGTAGTTTCATGTTTTAGCTTGTTTTTCCAACCCTATTTGCCCAACCCTGCTTTCACTTTTTTTCTTGGACTCTTGTTGTTTATTTTTGTTGTTACACCTGTGGCAGAGCAATGAGTCGTTTATTATTACTGCACTATTGTAGACGCACGCTGCTTTCACAACTTACCCCCGCCCCACCCCCAGGGGGGTGGGGGTGATATTTGCATATCATGACTGAATAGGTTTCAAAAAATAAAGGAACACGTGTTTTTTCTTTTTGCAATCGGATGTGTCGTTCTCGAGAAACTCAAGCGTTTCCACACTTTTTGGACACCCGGTATACGTTTTCTACTTTTTCTTTTTTATAACTGAAATCCGTCCATATTATTATTTTTTATTTTAAATAGCACCCTATAAATCTTTGTATTACCATCATGCTACCCAATCAAATTCTTACAGGTACCTAGATCTAAATGCTAAGGAGTCGACGGTTAAGGTTATGGGATACTAGTGTTGGGCAGTAATTGAGTACATTTAATATATTTGAGTGATAATAATATATTTACTTGAATACTGAGTACAAAAGATAATTGAATACAAATGTACTCAAAAAGTATGAGTGCAATATACCCGATTATAAATTGAATTGAATTGTTTTGAAATTAGAGTACAAATATAATCTAGTACGGATAGCGCTAAACTCGATCACTTTAGATTTCTTAAATTCTTTGAGCTTTTTCTTTAGTTAATAAGTAGTTTTAGCTATTTCGTGTTTAGTTTTTGGTTTTAGTATTTACTTTTAGTTACTGCCTACTCATACTCAGGCAATTAATTATTCATGATTACAATACTACGCATACTCATTTTGTATGATTACTGATTATACTTACTGATGAGTAAAGTTTGCCCAACACTGTGGGATACTATAGAAAATAACTTTGTATAGCTGTAATTTGACGCATAACACTCAACATTTTATATTTTTTAACAGTGTGAACTCTATGTCCAATTTTTCTCAGAATTTTGAATCATATTATGTTTTCTGAGAAATTCAACGTCAAAGACTTCAGGGGCCCAACATAAATTTTTTTTCATATTAAAGTATGCCATGCAACCCATCATTTTAAAGCCCAAATGATGAACTTTAAATCAGTTTTTGCTCAAAATCACTCATTTTTGTATCCTTTAGAAGGGCACAACAAAAGAACCACTTGAGTTAAAAATATAATATTTTAGATTTTTACTTATCTTTAGGAGTATAACAATTGTGCAAAATTTGAAAAATCAAAGAGGGTGACGGTCAAAACTTCCAAGAAATTGGGTCATTTGATGTGGAATTACCTTACCCTATATTATAAAACTAAACGATTGGAAATTCTCGATTCTACGAGGCGTCTTGCCTAAGACACCACGAGACCGACGGTCGAGTGGTGTTTCTTTAGGTAACACGTCGAGTTTCGAGAATTTTCGATTGTCGAATTGTATACAGGTAGAATATCAATAAAAAGTAACATAAATAGAAAATTTATTATAGAAAATTAATAATAATAATTATTTACGTACAATTAGTGAACGTACAATTATAAATTGCTTTCGTTTAGTTATCGTCAGGCATGTAGTCAGGGGAGACTCGTGGGGCTAAGCCTCTCCCCCAAGCATATGCGACTTCGAATTTTTTCACTTAAACGTTTATTTTATTGTGTAAAATTATTTATTTTATACTGTATCGTATTATCCATGTTTACGGTAGCGATTACACAGAAAGAAATGTTTGTATATTTAGTGCACAGTTGTTTAGAAAATTAAAACAAATTGTGCCTAAAACGGTGACAGGAACAATTTGTGCAATATAATTGCATTGGTTTGTGCAAAACAAATTGTAATGTTTATCCAAACAACTTATTATCTTTATCTCCATACCAAATAGGTAACTGCCTAAAACAATTTGTTTAAAGAATCTTCTACATTTTGTAGCATAGTTTTGCACAACTGTATTAAACACTTGCGATCTTTATGTGGAATTTTTGCACAATGCTTTTGGAAACACATACGAACATTGGAGTAATTGTGTATATAGTAGTTTAGTGCATATTTGCACAATATTGTGCTTATTCTTCTTTGACCTTTAATATTGCTGAAAGAAACGCTAAACACTGGGTGATTTAATAATACAAATTGTGGATAATTTTATTAAACAATTATATATTTAATTTAAACGCAAAAGTACAAAGAGAAAACATTCATATAAAGAAAAATACAAATTAAGCAAACGATCTAATTAAAATAAAACGATTTACTATTTAAATTAGTAACAAATCATGGCATATAAAAGTAAATTTTCAAGTTGGAAACATGAACTTTTTTTATTTTCTCAATAATGCCAAACACTGGAAGATCATCGGTCCATTTCTGAATTATTGGAAAATTTGGTTTGTAAAGTGGTTGATCCAAGAAGAAGAGAAAACTCCGCACCCAATTACGCCTGGAAAATGAATGTATAAATTAGTTATTTATTACATAGCACTTGCACTGAAACAAATGAGTAAATAAAATGCGTACCCAATCATAATAATAATTTAAAATATAGGGTAAAAAATTAAAAATACTTACATGAATTAAATTTTTATTCACCTATATTATATCTGTATTCTGCAACTATCACAAACTTACTAACGAATATGTTCAATTTCCACGTAGCAGAGCGTTTTTCGCAGTTTGTTTATGTCTGGAGTCTCTGATCTGAGGGGAAAATAAATGCAATAGGTCACTCCCACATTAAAAATAACCTTGATATGAGATTTCACTCAAATTGTATTACAGTTTCAAATTTTATTTGCATTTTTTCATCATATACAATTAAAAAGCTGCACAATACTGTGCATGATTACTGTTAAACAACTTGTATCAAAATATACAACAAGATTGTGGACAGACGCAGCACAATTTTGTGAATTATTAATTCCTTTAGTTACTTCAATTTGCTTTGCACAATTTGGCAGATCAAATTTCACGACGTCTTCAAACAATCTTATTAAGAAAGAATACGCAACGCTGTTAAATAATGGAACCCAATTGTACAAAAAAATCGTACAATCACAATTAACCAACGTTGTGCAAAACTACGTAACTGCATTTTTCTCTGTGTGCAGTCTGGAAAATGTGATTTCGGTGTTCCGGGCTCGGCTCCTTCGTCGCCTTGTCCGTAATACCTTACTCGACTGTAAAATTTCATTTCCAGGACTTATAACGTAAATAACTATTTTACACACTATTTGACATAATATTCGAATATACAGGGTGATGCGTTTAAGTGTGGTGACGTCATCGGCATTTTTTAATAGCAACATTTATTTTTTATTCCATATTCCGACACTTCATCCAATTACCAACATGGTAATGTAATAAGTTTGCTACCTTACACAAAAGATTTTTTGAAAAAATTAATTATGAAGACGGGAAAATGCTATAGTCACCACACTTAAACGCATCACCCTGTATACTATGTCAAAAAGTGCGGACTGTAAAAATTGACGTGTTTTTGGAATTTTTTAAAAATCAATACTTTCCCTTTTATCGAATTTATTCCTTACTTTTGAATCGCACTGTATGTACAATCGCTTATACCAATGTTCGTATAATCGCTATCTCCATGGTTACAGCAATACCTGTTCTAGTACATGATAACTTGGAAAAATATACATTGTTATTGGTTTATAACATAATGAACACCATTCATTCCTAATTTAAGTCCTAAGCCAAAATACTTATACAGAATGTCTCTTGTATTTTTTTTCCTCTTCAAATATGACCGTGATTATGACCGAAACAACATTTTTCTCATCGGATTTGGAATCCACTGTACCAGTAAATATTTAGTTCTTAACGCTTACGTTTTTATCGTTGAAATACGAGTATTCTACACTTAAAATGTTTTCAGAATAAACCTTTTCTAGGTTTCGACCCCTATCTAGTAGCAGCTGTTCTCTTATATACTGTTAATATATGTTTTTAACGGGTGGCAGCACACTCACTAAAACTTCCCGGCTCCGATTACTTGTTTAATTACTAAATCTTCGAAGAATTAACCGATTCAGAGGACTTTCACCATCAGCATGTTTAATGTACAAAGAGGCTTGTCACCATGAAGTCGACGGTTTTACTGCCTTTTCTGAGAAAGCATTTTTTTTTACTTTGTTCAGCCCGAGGCGCTGTTAGCATGCAGGACGTGTCAGTAGTTCCGTTGAAACTCACAGAAAACTACCTAAGTGGATATGAAAACGAGAATTGGCTTTTCCCGGCCCAAATAGTGTACCTAATCTAAATTCTATAGACTTGGAAAAAGATCGGAGAAAAATAGACATCTAAATGTGCACATTTTCGGAGCCATTATCGTCATATCAGCCTATGCTGTAATACGTCACAAACCTAGTTGAGTCATTAGTTTCAAATTAAGTATCTGCTTCTAAATGGCCATTCAAATTTTGGTATCTGCATAGAATCGAACATAAAACATGCTAAACTTTTACATATTGCATGATCCATGGGCTGCCCCCCACGCCAAGATTCTGCCGTAAGAAATAGGATTTCGATATCTTCAAAAATGACGAAACTTTTTAGTTCGCTTAAATAACAACTGAATCCATGTGATGCATTAATTCTGTGCGAATGGTGAAGCCAGCGAAAATAGAACGTTGTTAGCAGTTAGAGATTTTGGGCGTAATTCCCCATATTGTTTTTCTTCTTTTTTTTTATTAAATTTTCTTATTGCCAGAGGAAATGCCCAATAATTCGGTGATCCATCTTTTGATACAAAACTCGTGTTTACAAATCTAGAACAAAGATTTATCTTTATTAATGGGACTGTTGACACACCAGATCAGTAAATGGATTGGAGCGTTAGAGATTCTTCAGCTAAACATGTTCACATTTGGTAGGTATTACATGCGTTTCAACAAGTTTTTATGGTTCAAATTATGAAATCTGCGGAGATGAACAATTTTATTAACAAACAAATTCTAAATTAATTGGCCTCTTGTTATATTACTTTCTTAATATCCCGATGAAAGAATTCTTTTGAAATTTAGATACAAGATAATGAGAATAATTAATATGAAGACAAAGGCCTATTTCATCGACAATGATTAAATCATAAATAACATTTTTTACTCATTCTCTAACATTTGCCCACGAGCTCCCCCCCAACACGAGATAAAGAAAATAGTTTCAAGAAACGTTTTATTTTTGTAACAAATAAAACAATAATGAAATCAGGTTATCGTACAGGAAAGAGCTCGATAAGAATTCTGTTATGATATTGTATTTTTTAATTCATCGAATGCTGTATAATAATAAAGATATCGTGACTTTTTATGTAGCCAGTTTAGTTTCTCATTTCATATGAAATCATCAATTCATTTTTTCATTTAGGTAATTGCCAATGATTAAACGGTTATAGGAAAATGAAGCACTTCAAACGCTATGCGTTTTAGCCATCCATAACTGAATCTTTACTGAAAACATTTCTTTTTGTGCAATTTTGTCTTTTTTTAATAACAATTTATCATTCTAATGAATTCTAGTTCTAGTAGCAAAATTCAATAAGTCGAACTCAACGAACACAATGAAAAACAATTTTCAATCCAGACAGACTCTTTAATGAAACACATACTTTTGATATTCAGTTCTCTCTGAGCATTAAGTACCTTTGTTCCGAACTATTTGCTTTACAATTTCTACTTGAATATTATTCTCCGAACTTCTAGAAATCGCCGGCGTCGAGCAATTTCCACCTATTATTTCATGACCCAAGTAAGCATTCACTAAGTTCATTATTGCTCGGGTCGGATTTACGCTACCGTAGACCGTTCCAAAGCTTTAATATTTAAGACTCAATAGCTTGATTAAACAGGAACATATTATAATCTTATAACTGCTAAAAGAATTTGAAATTAAACCAGAAATTAAGGAAAAAGTGTTAGTAGGTATGGTTTTTTGCCTGATTGGAAAGTCTAGAACGCTTACTGAAAGATTAGGACTCGATCGACGAAAATAATAAGAAATATTCCAATTCCGGTCACTTCACCGTGATTGTCATACTACATAAAATATTCGCTGTATCTCTCCTCCCACTCTGAGATGGCCAAAGGTATACTCTATTTAAGAGTATTATTCCCTTTATACGCTAGACTACTCGATACCTTCCCTTTTTTGGTTACATATCCGCGTTTGACACCCTACTGATTTAATATGTTCTGAAAGCAAGCTCAAGGTCGTGGTGGTGGTTATAGTACGAATTTCCTCCTGTTGAAACCAGAACAGTTGTAGGGAATAACATCAGGTGGAAATAGCATATGTCTCCACCTTTCGATTAAATAAACCAACACAGCCTATTGGCTCCAATATCTAGCGTCAGATATTGGAGATTTTAGTTCAATTGCTTCTAATACCAATCTGGAAACTTAGTCGAAGATTTGGTGACGTAGGATTAGGAATATAGCGTATTTTTCTGTCTTTTCTGAAATCGGACCAGAGGCCGCAAACAACTCTGATTATGTTTCACTGAAGGATGGACATCGACTTAGTCGCCTGCTGTAGCTTCAGTTAAATGGAAATGATTTTATTTAGTTTCTAACCCGAAGGTAGACTTTGAAAACAGGGTGTTTATTTGGACCACTTTGTATCTTTAACCTTACCTTCCCTACTTTAACCCGTGTACAGCATATACATAAATACACATTGGAGTTACACTTCAAACGTTTCATCACTTAGATTATACAAACTGTCCTGTAATCAATATTAATGTGCGGTAGCAACATTAATTATTCACACCTCTGGCTCTGGCATGAATCATGTTTCGCGAATAATTCGCTTTTATGCGTGAGTCACGTGAATTAAGGTCCAAGTGTACCCAAAAAACGTGTGTTGTTTGTTTAATAAATAATATAATAATGTGATAACTTTCGTTTTAAGTTAATAGTCGAGGAATGTTAAAAACTTACTTACCTAACTTGTTTTGGAAAAAAAAGTTTTTTAATTAAATTATTTCACGTGTTATACGTGAAAAATTAATTTTGGAGAAACTGTACATTCAAAATTAATCAAAATAATACCACTTATATTTCATAGTATTTGAACTATTTTCCCTAAATTTTAAGAAAATCGTATGTCTAGGGACTAAACTATTACCTCTTTTTTGCCAAAAAAGCAGTTTCTTTTTGGCAAAAAGCAGGTTTTTTGGCAATAATTTAGTGGCTAGACATACGATTTTCTTAAAATTCTGGGAAAATAGTTCAAATACTATGAAATATAAGTGGTATTATTTTGGTTAATTTTGAATGTACAGTTTTTCTAAAATTAATTTTTCACGTATAACATGTGAAATAATTTAAATAAAAAAATTTTTTTTCCAAAACATGTTAGGTAAGCAAGTTTTTAACATTCCTAGACTATTAACTTAAAACCAAAGTTATCACATTATTATATTATTTATGAAACAAATAACACACGTTTTTGGGTACACTTGGACCTTAATATATCCGATTGCAAGAGTTCTATGATTCGTACATGAACTAAGAAACAAATATTCGCGCATGACAGAATTGATTCTAGATAATGTATCGTCGTGCCCTAGTAGCGATGGGAACGTTGACAGTATTTCAGACCTTTATTATGTTTGCTTTTGTTTCGCTAGTGATACTGCACGCTCAATCACTTACGGTTACTACATGTTCTAGTCACTTTCCCCCCTCATATCTGAATTATATTCGTGAGTTACGTGAGATCACCAATCCTTATTATACTAGAATATAAATCGGTGGACTCACGTGTTTGATCACGAAACCTTTACGTAATTTCCGAAATTTTTTAATATTAATTACTAATCATATAATTTAAGAACAGTTCAAGGTGTTTAAACTAGCGAAAAAAGTACATTTATATAGCTGTTATGATTTGCAATATCCGTTCACGGTAGTACATGATTTTTAAGTCTCTATTTATAATACACAATAGTGTGGGCATAACCTTGCCGATTGTGTAGTTAAGTACACAATTTCGTGTAATCGTACGTATAAAATTACAGAGACCGACGATCAGTCATCGTAATTATCTAGGCACGACCGCACGTGATTATATAACAGTATATACTCAACTACATACACATTCTAGGGATATGTGATTATGGAAATCAATTAAAAAATCGATTAATCGATTATTTAAAAAATAATCGATCAATCCATTTAACCGATTGATCGATCAATCGCTTGGTCTGATAATAATTCGTGTCTTCTATGTTACGGTATAAAGCCTTTTTTCTGTATTAACGTAGTTAATTAGTAGTGACTTTTAAAATTTTGCTAAAGTACATTATATAAATAAAAATTATTGATTCAGGTACTTTCCAATGTTTTGAATTTACGTATTACTTATTTTTTTCTATAAATATGTTTGTGATTAGGACTGTGCGATTATGAAAATCAATAATAGAAAATCAAAAGAGAAATCAATGAATAATCGAGTAATTGGGCCTTCGATTATTTGTTTTAATTGATTAATCGGACCTTTAATTTTTTGTAATAATCGATTATTCGATTATTCAACTGTTCGATTGATCGATTATTCGGGTCTTTTACCTTTTTTAAAAATTAAAGGTCCGATTAATCAATTAATCGATTGATCGATTAATCAGATCTTTAATTATTAAAAAATAATCGATTATCGATAAACGAAGGCCCGATTAATCGATTATTATGCACAGCCGAGTGCGAATATTTTATCTTAAAAATTATCGATTCAAGTACTTTTCAATGTTTTGAATTTACGTATTACTTATATTTTTCTATAAATAGTGTATTTGTGACTAGGACTGCGATTATGAAAATTAATAATAGAAAATCAAATAAAAGAGAAATCGGAGAATAATCGACTAATTGGGCCTTCGATTATTTGTTTTAATTGATTAATCGGTCCTTTATTTTTTTAATAATCATTTATTCGATTGATCGATTAATCGGGCTTTTTACCTTTTTAAAAAAATTAAAGGTCCGATTAATCAATTATTCAATTAATCGATTATTGTTAAACGAAGGCCCGATTAATCAATTAATATGCACAGCCGAGTGCGAATATTTTATCTTAAAAATTATCGATCCAAGTACTTTTCAATGTTTTGAATTTACGTATTACTTATATTTTTCTATAAATAGTGTATTTGTGACTAGGACTGCGATTATGAAAATTAATAATAGAAAATCAAATAAAAGAGAAATCGGAGAATAATCGAGTAATTAGGCCTTCGTTTATTTGTTTTAATTGATTAATCGGACCTTTAATTTTTTTTAATAATCGATTATTCGATTATTCAACTGTTCGATCGATCGATTATTCGGGTCTTTTGCCTTTTTTAAAAATTAAAGGTGCGATTAATCAATTAATCGATTGATCGATTAATCAGATCTTTAATTATTAAAAAAATAATCGATTATCGATAAACGAATGCCCGATTAATCGATTATTATGCACAGCCGAGTGCGAATATTTTATCTTAAAAATTATCGATTCAAGTACTTTTCAATGTTTTGAATTTACGTATTACTTATATTTTTCTATAAATAGTGTATTTGTGACTAGGACTGCGATTATGAAAATTAATAATAGAAAATCAAATAAAAGAGAAATCGGAGAATAATCGAGTAATTAGGCCTTCGATTATTTGTTTTAATTGATTAATCGGTCCTTAATTTTTTTAATAATCATTTATTCGATTGATCGATTAATCGGGCTTTTTACCTTTTTAAAAAAATTAAAGGTCCGATTAATCAATTATTCAATTAATCGATTATCGTTAAACGAAGGCCCGATTAATCGATTATTATGCACAGCCGAGTGCGAATATTTTATCTTAAAAATTATCGATCCAAGTACTTTTCAATGTTTTGAATTTACGTATTACTTATATTTTTCTATAAATAGTGTATTTGTGACTAGGACTGCGATTATGAAAATCAATAATAGAAAATCAAATAAAAGAGAAATCGATGAATAATCGAGTAATTGGGCCTTCGATTATTTGTTTTAATTGATTAATCGGACCTTTCTTTTTTTAATAATCATTTATTCGGTTATTCAATTATTCGGTTAATCGGGCTTTTTACCTTTTTAGAAAAACTAAAGGTCCGATTAATCAATTATTCAATTAATCGACTAATTGGATCTTTAATTATTTTTAAAAAATGATCGATTATCGATAAAGGAAGGCCCGATTAATCGATTATTATGCACAACCGAGTGCGAATATTTTATCTTAAAAATTATTGTTTCAAGTACTTTTCAATATTTTGAATTTACGTATTACTTAAGTTTTTTCTATAAATAATGTATATGTGACTAGGGTTGTGCGATTATGGAAATCAATAATAGAAAAACGAATAAAAGAGCAATCGATCAATAATCGATTAATCGGACCTTCAATTATTATTTTTCCTTAATCTATTGATGGACTGATCGATTATTTAAAAAAGTCGATTAATCATTATTTGCATACGCATCTATTTAATTGCCAAGTTGTTCTAAAGACAACTAAGTCAGTGCATCTCAAGTTGCGAGTTTGCTATATTTAATTGGCATATAACTGAAAAAGCAAAATGGAATTAGCATCACTAATACGAAGCTCACGCGTGACGCCGGATAAAAAGGTAATTTTAGGGTGGCTGGCATTTCTTTCATCACCTGAAGAAGTTGATAACTTTTTGTAACTGTGATCACTATGTAAGTCAAAAAAAAGTTTATCGGTCGACATGGCCTACGAATGCCAGTAGATAATATCCAGTAACGCATTCAGTAATATAAGAAATAGAATTGTGTGAATCCACAAAATTAATTGACGCCTTTGAACAATTAGTTTGTTATTAACTGAACTTAAATTAACGTACATAATTGAATATTCATTTACAAAACGGAAGCTTTATTGTTAATTATGTTTCAATATAATTATCTTTTTACTACTTTTGGATGATTTAAAATTTCTGTTAACGTTTTTTAAAGTGTAATAGACTCGCAGTCGAGCGTGTAAATGATATACTATATAATTATACTTAAAATTATTGCACGAATGTAGAAATGTTAATGATTTGAAGATGGATAAAAGGCGTTTGACCACATTTTCATGTACACAAATATCTTTGAAGTGTTGTTGAAAAAGTATTTCCATAGATAAAATAAATTAAATAAAACTCATGTTTCGCATGTATGTACCGATAAACATTTTTAATCAAATAACCGCATATAGTATATATCGAATAAAGTTTTTTTTCTAATTTATCAGAAGTTTGGTAATCTTTGTCAATTGAAACAATCTCTGCATCGTTTCCTGATTGTGTGTTTATTCATTCCGTACTACAGGGCACTCGCACAATTGGGGTTATACGGCACTGGCTAATTTTATGTGCTCGATCACGTGTATGAAGCATAACTGCTCTCTCTGAACTGCCTGCACATGCCAGCTTGTTGTGTGGTGGATGGTAACTATTTGCGAGTCACGTACTGTATGTTATTATACTGTGACACTAGAAGCATTAGAACATGTTTTAAGTATAATATGGTATTGGTAGTGAACAAATTGATGTAAGTCAGACTAAATCATATGACCTGCATCTCATGTACTTGTACGCTGAGAAAACCATTTAGTAGGACCAATTCAATTTATTTAATTCAACTAAATATTTAGTTTATAGAAAAGTGATCTGTTAACATTTATACTCCCGTGTCAACATTTCAAGCAACCATAGAACAATGGGAACTTTCGTAGACTTGCAGAAACCATCCAAAATGATAAGAATACTTCTGTTAGTCATCATTTATGGTATTAGTCTAGAAACTCGACGACAAACCTGATTTGTTGTTTGTTTTTTCATCGCGTCGAAAATATTTTTTTATTTTCTTCAGTTAGAATCTCCATTCTAGTGATCATTGGAGAAGATTATAAAAAACTGCTCCTTCCATTTGTCCAACCCATTTCTCCCGTGTATAAAAACAAGAGAAAAATGCCAAACCAGGAATTTGTGTCAAATTGAATTCAGCTTTTAGGAGAATAATAAGAAGAGATTTATTTTAACACAAAGATTCTTAATTTCCATTTACCCCCGTATCTTGCCTTGACCAGTTTTCTAACTCGAACGGACAAAATTACTACACAAATTAATTAGTTAGGGTTCTGGAAACTCCTCAAATCAGATACGCATCTGTAATGGAGAGGATTCTTAGGAAAATATATGTATCTGTAACTGCCCTTTACATAGTGATAAGATTTTGACAATAATTATCTTGATTGGATTGATCTCGAGAAATTATATTTGTGTGGACATGAAAAACGAATATTTCGTCCTCATCCACGTTAATTGTCGATTTTCGATTTAATAGTATTATAAAAAGTACTAGGGGACCTTTTAAAAAACGCTGGTATTGTAAATTTATGAACCCGCATGTTTTCGCTAACGTGCCGCGAGTTTAACGTCAACTAATTTAATTTGTGTCCCTCTATTCAGGAAACTAATTTAAAATCTCCAACGGAGGACAGAAAAATTATGAACAGTGTACGTTTTATCACCATTTTTTTATTTACACACACAAAAAGAGAAATTAATTGTTAATTTATTTTTATGTCTTAATCCCTGTTTATTTTATTCTTTTGTATTGCATATTTTTATAACTTTGTTTTATATTCACATAAAGTTGACTCTTGCGAGAAACTTGTTTTTATTTAGATGAGGCATCTCACAGTGGATAGAAACGATGATCTTTCGGACATCATCTTAAAAATTCACATATAAACTTTTTTTTATATATTCTACCTGATTGCAGTATATTAAATAGTATAGTTCCATCTGAAGCACAAAAGTCTATTGTTATTTTTACATAACAGATATTTTTAATGTGTTATCTAAAATGACCAAATTATTATTAACTCTGGAATCTTCAAAATCTGTAAAAGACATAATTTTTACTAGTGCATTCATAGTAGTGCATATTAGAAAAGAAGTTCAAGGGGCTACTTAGCCCTGGGAGCTTTATCCAAGTAATTAGAAATATTGGGTGTTGCATTAGACTAAGCGACGCATTTTCGTTTTTGCAGAGCCCTGTGTACTTATAGATTAGAACGTGCACAGTTATACAGGGTGTTTTTTATATAAAGGTTTTTGGCTTAATGGGTAACATATGTATCTATAAAGGAAGAAGGCGAAAATGCATAATATTCCGCACTATCTGAAAAATAAATTTTCATTAAGCAAACTGAAGACGGTCCTGGTGTCTGGAGGAGCTATTATTTCTATGCTGATCATTTATTTAATTTATGTCAAACAAAAAGATGTTTACTATTTAAACTGTTTATAGGTAGTAATAAATACATAAAGTCAAGCAGACTAAACAATGACAGCTCCTAAATAAATATGTTTTTTTAGTAATTATAACTAATCATTTCCGTATTAGGTTGCAAATCGTTATTCTTATTAATGATAATGAATTTGAATTGCATTTAATCTCGGATATCATTAGAAATAATAAATAGCTTAATAAAATCAATTACCAACAGTTAAAATAGCAGTAAAACGAAATATTAAAAACATGACGTGTCCTTATCCCGAAATTATTCATTTGCATAGCTGCAATTAAACTACTAAAAACGTACAACATCGTTGATTTTAAAAATAACAATGGTATGGTAATGGTATAATACGATCATTGCTATCGATTAAAACAGCGTAATAATTAATGACGTGACGTAATAATTAATTCATTCAGAAGATAAATAATTTTTATTTTATTTTCTTAACAATAAATGGTAAGTGACAAACCCAAATTGGTTGCAACACAGAAGGTTAATTGGCAATACTTACCGTATTTTGTATGCTTTTAAAACGGAAATTACTAACAGTTTTATATGAGTTTTTCGTCATTAACTTCAGAACTTCAGTTATATTTTAAATACTAAACAAAATACGTAAGTATTAATCATTCGCAGAAGGGAAAGTACCGCATCCCTTTCAAGTGTGCCGTGATCTGTTTATCGAATTACCAGTTTTTTAGAAATTATTGTTATCTGGATTTGTATAAACATTTCTAATCTATCTTCAAATCGTTGGAAATATGACAACACTTGTGTAAGAATCAATTACACCCAATTGCTGTAAAATACGAATTGGAAAATCAACTTAACAATATGTAGTTACTAATTACAATTACCGTTAGGTGTAAAAAATAAATGTTTCTTTACAACGTCTGTTTAATATAAACACAAATAGGATCGTATTTTTAAAAAGTATTTATTACTTGGTAATAACTTCTGACTACATTATTTACGCTAAAGCATGCAAACAGCCATGAATTAGCTTTTTTATGTGACGTACAACAATTTTTAAAAGGCAGGTACATCTAAAAGGGTATCACATTTTTAAATTAAATTTGTACAAATTAAAGTAGGTTAGTGTTACAGGGTCGGACTCGAAATTTAATAAAACTTTAAAATTCATTTTCTTGAAAACTATTCGTTTGAAGAACAAAATTTATAAGGAACATTAGCTCGACTCTATTCCTTCTATCTACCATTCAGCCAAAATCCTTCAATTAAAATACACCCTGTTTATATTGACAAATTATTTATTCTGTTACTTTGAATAAGGTAGTTTTATTAGTAGGAATCTAGGAATATGCCACATTCACTCATCCTGTAGATCTGTTAATGTTTGCTGATTTTTGTTTAATATTTTTGAAAAAATAGCATAATTTTAATTCCTTGTGCCTCTTTCATATTTATCCCTTATTGTAAAATTGTATGCAAGCTACAATTTAATATATATTTTTTTTTATTTCAGGGCCAAGCTGTAGCTCAATTAGCCAAGACTATTCCAGACGTCACAATATTCGGTGTTTGCTCCAAAAGCAAACATGAAGCATTAAAAGCAGCTAACAGTCCAATCGATCATCTTTTAGAGCGTGGCAGTGATTATACTGCAGAAGTTCGTAAAGTCGTTCCTGATGGCATTGACATAGTTTTGGATTGTTTATGTGGTGAAGAATGTAATAGAGGATATTCGATTCTGAAACCTATGGGTCGATACATTCTTTATGGATCATCTAATGTTGTTACAGGAGAAACTAAGAGCTTCTTTAGTGCAGCGCGTTCTGTAAATAGAAAAATATCTTGTTTTAATTTACTTTTGTAAAAATACTAATTTTATTTTCAGTGGTGGCAAGTAGATAAGGTTTCTCCAATTAAATTATTCGATGAAAATCGTACCTTGTCTGGATTTAATTTGAGAAAGTTAATGTACCAACAAGGAGGAACAGACTTTGTCAAAGGAATTATTGAGAAAGTTTTTGATCTTTACAAAGAAGGAAAAATTAAGCCTGTAGTTGATTCATCGTGGGCTCTTGAAGATGTAAGTACCTGACTATTAAAAATATTCTATTTTGCTAAATTTCATGGTAAAGTACAACTGAATGATTTAGCTAAATTTGGTCTGAAAATGTTCAATTTGCTAAGCTGAATAAGAAAAGCTTAGATAGAAATTCACAATCATCAGTTGGAGTGAGTTGGGGGCACTTCAAGTGAATATTGTAACAGTTGCAGTAGGTCGTTTGACATTCAAATGCTGACCAGGAAACACTCAGAACAATGGGCTAATTTCGAAGATTAGAGACTTATATTTATACTTTTCTTTGTCTAAGAATTTAAGACCAAATTTAGTCTGATCAGGTTCAGTCATGTCTTGTGGTGCCCGTTAACGTGGTTATGTGGTCTTCCAAGAAAATTTGTTGATAAATGCAGCCTGTGATCAAAAATGTTAGCCTACCACTGGTTTAAAGTATAACTTATTTATGCATTGCAAACAAAAATTATTAAAAGTGCGACCACGGGAAAAAGATTTATTTAAATCTGATCCAACATCTAATTTTAATATCCACTTTCGAAAATCTGAGATCTAAATTTATATCTGAGGTTGATCCAATATCCCCATTTTAACTGCTGTTTAATTGTATCCTGTATCCAGATTAAATTTTGATATTCGAATTCCTGCCTGATTTCCATTTACTGAGTTTGTACATGGAACACGCTACTTCAAATTAATCTGATCACTTAAGCACTGATCAACTAATAACTATTAGAAGTAATATTTTTTTTATTGTTTGATTTCTGTATTTCAGATTTACTTAGCACTATTATACGCAACCTTTCGCTCGCTTTGTTTCTAGGTATCTTTAAACAGTTTAGATATTTGTTAATAAAGTGCAATTATAAATCATTTTTCATTGCAAACTATTACCAAATAAAAAGTCTCTTTTTACCTTTTCAAATTTAAAGAATACCTGAAAGTTAAAATTGCACTTCTATGTGTTGTTATATGAATGCACATTTACAAATATCATTTAAAGATAATGATGTAAAATTTCAAGGTTTTGCACATTCAGACTTAACTGTGCTTTTGAATAATAATTGTAATAGAATTGCTTTTGGATACTCTTCAAATAACAGATATATCTGATCGAATCCAATCCAATTCAAACCTGATTTAGATTGGATCAGACTGGAAACAAATCTTGGGTATTTCAGTTGCATCTCTAGCAACCACAGATAGCAACCTTGCTAAATGCATAGTTTATGTTGAATTTTGTGAGGTTGCACTTATAAAATTTCGAAAAGCGACCATCACTTGTCATAATTTTATAGACACGGCCGTACAGGATAGCATACATAATTACTCATTTAGCCAAGGTGTGCCTTGTCCTACCAATAACTGAGGAATTCCAAGGTATTGTAATCCTAGGTATTTATTTACCTTGTTATTATGTTTAAAATTTACCAAACATTGTCTATGCCAGCGTTTCCCAACCGCCGGTCCGTCAGAGAATTTTGCCGGTCCGCAGAGAAATAACAATATTTTTAAAAATTTTACTGAAACAATGTTTTTAATTCGTGTTACCCTGGAGCTAACGTAGGGCCAAATAGTTTATCAGAGTTGACCAAGAGTAAACTGAGTAAATTTATACGGAGCTGGCGTTATATACATACTAGGTTGGCCGCTATTTTGCAAAAGTTAAAATTTCTTAGATCTCTTTAAAATGTCGAAAAAGTTAGCTGAGTAGAATTTCAGACCATTTGGTCAATATTAACCCGTGCCACCGAAAGGTTAAAGCTTAAATGGCAATTAACATGGGTTTGGTACATTTACAGAGACTGTGTAGCAAAACTTTTTTATCTTCCTATATTTTAACTTGAAAATTTATGTACTTATGTTATTGAAACTGCTGAAGACGAATCTGATAAAATGCAAACTGTCAGAAAAAGTTTTGACAGTTGACAGCTGTCAAAAAAGCCGCCAAATTCACTAATATTAGCATTTCGTATTAAGCAACTTCAACAGCATAAGTATACAATCTTTCACGTTAATACATAGAAAGATAAAAAAGTTACGTCACAAAGTCTTTAGAAATGCACCAGCCCATGTTAAATTCCATTTGAACTTAACCTCTCGGTGGCATAGGTTAGTATTGACCAAATGGGCTGAAATTTTGCACAGCCCATTTTTTTTACCGTGTTAAAGAGATCTGCGGGGAGGTAATTTTAGCACAAACATAAGAATAATTATGGTCCCTAAACATGCAATAAACATTTAGCTTTATCTATATAGCCCTGAAGATGATGTACACATCGAAACGTTTAACTTTTGTAAAATAACGGCCACCCTAATACATACGTTATATATAACGCGCCCGCTCCGTACCTATATGGTGGGGTAGTATCCAGTAATAGGTAATAAGGAGGATCTCCCATTTTAGAATTTATAAGCGCGTTTGACGCGCATGGACCTAGGGTTACCGGAACCGAAAGAATTTTCGTCTTGTGTCCCCGATTAACGCGAACGATCATAATCCGGGTTTCGCGGTTTTTTAGGAGTCACAAAACTTGCTTCGATCCAGATCGTTTTTTGTGTGTCGATGCGTTCGGCAGTTCCCGTCTCAGATTTGAAGTCTCAACCGTCTTCGGTAAACCGTTTATGCGGAGGCGGCAGAAACTGCCCCCCCTACGGTAGACATAGGGTTTTTAAGGGCGATTGAACATGTGTACGATCGGTGCATCTATTGGTTTTTCCGTATCTCCGCCCTAGGGAGCTCCACCTGTTTTCGAGAGGCGGTATCTCGAAAACTATAGAAGCCAAAACCTTGACGTCAAACGACGGGCAGTCTCAAAATGTTTCCCCTTCCAACTGCCGTGAAAAGTCGTAAGAAAAAAGTTACATCCGAAAAAAGCTAGAAATTTTTTTGTTTTCACCCGAGAATCGTACTAAAGTAATATCATCGTCACCAGCATAATCGGGCTTCTAAGTGGAAACCACTTCTGCAGGTCTTATACCATTGCCTCCTGGATCGTTTGAGCTCATTCCCGTTTTTGAACGCCGCTCCCGAAACCCACTCGCCAGCGTTCTCGGTTATATAGTCGCTCCCTGTCGAGATATCTTCTAGTTTTGAACGATGGACCGTCCTATGTGTCTAGAAACCAGTTATGGTCTTCGACGCCGTACCCCGCCCTACGATCGTTTCTCTGGGTTCGTTTGGCGGAAAGAGAAAAACTCCGGCCTTACGGTATCCACTGATTTCGGTCAGGTCTCCTTTTTGGTCGTTCGAGGTTTCGTATGCGCGAAGCAAATTAGGTACGAAAACCGACTTTTGTTATTATAAGAATGGATACTTAATTATTTTAGATTGTTCTAGTACAGTGTAAAAGTATTATTATAAGATTTATTTTGCGAAATGTTTTCTTTAATTATTTACCTTACCGGTCCCCAAGCAAATGTTAAAATTGTCGTTTGGCGGTCCGCGAACGAAAATGGTTGGGAACCGCTGGCTCTATGCTATTCCTGGGGTTACTGAACACAATATCAGGAGACCCAAGGCATAAAATATATTATATCATCTTTTTATTTATGAATCAATTTGAATGAATTTGTTACTTAGCCAATTAGACACAACAGTAATCTTTAGTAATTTTAAAACGATTTCAGCTTAGAATTTATATTCTTGAATCTAGTTGACTGTGAGCCATCGCAAATTGTTCAGAATTAATCAAATAACATGAGAACTGCACAATTTTGTACATTTGTTTTTTTTTATCTTCTACATTCCTGAAAGAATATTTTTTGTAAATAATGCTCTAAGGTAGGTACAATTTTCATATCTTTATGATCTTCCTTTGTCAGTGCTTATACAGAATTTATCAGTACATTCTTTTTCATCTTTTGTTCATCATGTCATATATTCTATTTTGCTTTTATTTATTTTTATACTCATTTTCTTTACTGAGTTTTCTAATATTTTTACTTTGTTCTACAATTCACATTGGCATCAACGAATGACATATGAATCACCTTGCCTTAACCCATCTTTAATTGCAAATTTTCTTAAAACCCTTTCACTTCTTGCACTGTTTTTTCTGTTCTTGTAAGACAAACTTTTATTAAAGTCTTAATTTTTGGACACTTATTCTTCCAATGCTTTATATTTATTTCTTCTGTACATATTAAAAAGAACTTAATCCAAGATAAATTTATAATCGAGATTTTGAAGTTTTTATTTTTGTCTCAAAATTATCTACAAGGTTAAATCCATCCCAAATACAAAAATTGTTTTTTAGGCACCCGCCTAGGAAGTTGATTTTTCTAGTCTACTTTGAAACTGGAAAATTGATTTTTCAGTGTGACCCAGTAAAGTTTTTTCCAATCTGAATTGAAACTGGCAAAGTTGTTTCCATGAAGATTTAAATTGCTTTAAAGCACAAGTGCATCTAATTTTACTAATTATATTTATTTACTTGGAAAAAATTGTAAAAGTGTATGATGCAGGTGCATAAAGAAATTAATACACAACTCACTTCTACAGTGTCTTTCTTAGATTTCAGGCCTTCCCCTTCAGTGTTGCCCAAAAATCGCCAAAAAACTCAATTTATATTAGGGTGGTCCTTATTTTTTGATTTTTAATTTTCAAAATACGTACCCTCTAAATTTTTTACATTACATGAAAGGAAGTTACCCTAAAAATTTCAAGTTGATCAGATCATGCTAACCCGGCCCCGCATTAAGGTCAAAGTTCAGCTATTTTAAGCTGTTTTTCACATAGTGCATATTTTCAGTGCAACGGTTGCAGCTACGAAAAAAAGCTATTCTTCCTTTTTTGTAGGAAATTTAATCTACTATAAATTTGGTCCGTACATCATTTTCGAGAAATAATCTGTTTTTAAGTTATGAAAGATAAATCAGATGCAGTAGTTTACGGGCCGTGCAGTGATATATAAAAAAATTTTATGTTACTCATTTGTGGTGCTTTTCTTCAATACTTCTGACTAGTTAGCATACTTCTAATGCGTTTCTAATACTTCTTACTGGAAATTATTATTAATATATAATTATAATAATTGCTACTACCCATTACTTGGCGAACCAGGGCCTAGAAGCTATGAAGCTTGTACTGGGGGAAGAGGTGATTATTACTATTACCCTGGTCCAACGTGCTGCTGCAACCGACTAGACACCACAAAAACTCCTTGCAGAACACCTCAAAAATATGGTTGCAATAAGCTAAAAATAAGATTTTTTTCTCTATCTTTTGCTCTAGAACACAAGCAACATTTAGTCCTCCTGTGTTTAAAAACTTCAGCTTTGTCTGTTAATTCCCAATCGCAGAGAATATCATAGACTGCTGGAGATACTTCTTGCCTTGTTGTTGACAGTTCTGGAACCGCAATTGATTAATCGACACTACTTAAGCCAATCTGTACTTCAGATTTTCCAATTAAAGCTGGAAGTAGTTTTGAGTCTCAGTGAATGACTGCAAATTGTAAATATATTTCTAAAATGACAATTTTATTTTGTTAGCTGTCTGTACGCTAAAATATTGTCTGTATTCCCTTATGGAAGATCTGTTTATGACATAGTCATTTGGGTCTACTTAAACGGCTTCTACATTTGCTGATAATATGTGACAGATATCCTTGTCACTTATTTTACATCTATCTAGCACTGATAAAATTCGTGCAGTCAAAATTTGTTTCCTGATCTTTTTTCTTTGCTCTTAGTAGAGTCCATTGTAACACCCAAAGTCGCAATTTGTATAGCTTGAAATCGATTCATTTCTTTCACTCTCTTCATTCTCTGACGTTTCTAAAGTTAAAGGATCGAAAACATCGTTTAAAAAGATTTACTTGCCTATTGAAAACATTACGTGAATTTCACTTTTTAATCTTACCTACATCAGTGGATTCAGTTTCTTCTCTTCTTGAAGGTTCTGGTACGTCTAAATGCATCTGCCAGTCTGCTCTTTTAGTTTCATTCTTTTTCATTTTATTTCCTTCTTTCTGTATTCTAACCTCTTTTCACGGACAGTAGGATCTTTGCCTTCTAAGATCTTCATCATTTCTAGTGCATTGGCACGTGTGATGGCAAATAAATCATCTATTTAGTTCTTAAAAAACTTTTTCTCTTTGCCTGCAGAAATCACTTTTTTTGTTTTGTTCTTGTTCTTCTTATCCAATTGCTGCCAGGGTGCAAACAATTTTTTCAACTTTTTGTCGCAGTTTAAATAATCGTGTTGGAGAATTCTTGCCTTTTTCAAATCACTGATCTACCACAAGTGCAGCACTTCCATTCAAACAAACTAAACGGACAGTTACAGAAATATTCTTATGATCTAAAATAAGTATTACTGAAAAAGAAACTAGAATGTATTTCTTATCAGTTATTGTTGGTCCACGTGAAAACTGAAAACACTAGTCTTATTCCAGTTTTCATAAACGTGACTGAGAATTACCTGCTTTGATTTTTTTGATTTAATTTGTATAACTGCAAGAATTGAGAAACTAATAAGTACTTAGAAAGAAGAAAAAAGAAAAGCAATTCGAGAAAACCCAATTTCATTGTGTACCCTTTATTACACAACAAACAGACCACTGTAAAATAAATACTTGACGGCTGGTTATAATGTACAATGGTTAATACAATCCGCATATAAAAATAATCTTTGTGAATAAATTGTGTATTCCAATAAGTGAGTTTCGCATATTTTAAAGACAACTCAGCTTCTTCAAAACCAATACAGCTTCCTTTCACTCAAATATAGCTGGCTTAATATTTTTTACCTGCAATGATGAATTACAATTATTAATTATTGATGACATTACTTTATGACCCATATGTAGTAATATTAGTAGTGTAGGGACTAGAGTGCTCTTCTCTCACCCAAGCGGCCCGGTTCGACTACCGGTAATGGTAGATCTGGTTAAGGTTTTCTGCAGTTTTCCTTAGCTGTAACACAAATGTGGGATTTATGCTACACAATCTGTTAAGTCGGCTGCGGCACGTTGGTTCAGAGTAATAGTAATAATCGCCTCTTCCCCCAGCACAAGCTTCATAGCTTCTAGGGCCTGGTTCGCCAGGTAATGGGTAGCAGCAATTATTATTATTATTAATAATAATAATTTCCAGTAAGAAGTATTAGAAAAGCATTAGAAGTATGCTAGTAGTCAGAAGTATTTAAGAAAAGCATCACAAATGAGTAACATAAAATTTTTCAATATGTAACTGCACGACCCGTAAACTACTGCATCTGATTTTCCTTTCATAACTCAAAAACAGATTATTTCTCGAAAATTATGTTAAGACCAAATTTATAGTAGCTTAAATTTCCCACATAAAAGGAAGAATATCTTTTTTTCGTAGCTGCAACCGTTTTGCTGCAAATACGCATTTTGTGAAAAACAGTCTAAAATAGCTGAACTTTGATCTTAATGCGGGCCGGGTTAGCATGATCTGATCAACTTGAAATTTTTAGGGTAACTTCCTTTCATGTAATGTAAAAAAGTTGGAGGGTACGTATTTTGAAATTGTAATTTTTTTTCTTACCCATACAAATAAGGAACACCCTAATGTTCCACCCTAATATATATGTATCGTAAAATTCAGATCTCTTGATTTTCATTAAAGCATAATCAGACACAGAAAAGATTTATTCATCCAAGGTCTGATAACATACAAAACATTCCTCTAAAAAATTTCAACTCGCTTAGTGCAGTTTTAAATGCAATGAAACCAAACTACACACCTATCATTAGTAGCTTGTTCTCGTTTACGGTAGTTAGAGCAAAAACATGATTTGTTTTTGAGTCTGGAGAGGTAATTGAGTTTCCTTTTATTCTCAACTTGGCACAACTATAAACTTGCAAGTCTTAACATTTTCATCAAATACATTCTTCAAACAATTCAGTCTCTGTGTTTAAACAGGATTGTAATGATTGACTTGATCAGAAAGGTAAACAGAATTAATGCATAGTCTTTTCTGATGTTTCAAAATTTTAATTTATAAAATGGAAAACTGTAACATACTAATTCAAGGGGAAAACACAATCTCTTATTAACATTAATAATAGTGTATACAAAGGGCATCCATTTTTAACCATAAAAATGAAAAAATGTGAAACTTTTTGTTTATTCAAGATAATGTTTTTCCAATAACATTTGCACTGTTTACATAAAATTTAATGTGTTTTTCACTCTTCAGTTTTATCAGTATGTTAAGAAAGTAAACTGATAATGAAATGAAGTTTGTTTTCAGTGACTAATGATAATGAGGTGTAATGATCGTACCTATAGCAACATGAGTCTTACCAGGTTCATACTGTTCAGCATAAACAAATATTTCAATCGGTTTATATTTAACAAGAATGTTGTATTAAGTTTTCATGTTGATAATGATAGTCATTGAGTCATATTATATAAATTGAAATATCTGATAAATTACATGTTCAGTTAATAACAAAATTATAATTAATTAATTTAAATTATAATAAATAAAAGTAGTAGCAATTAATGAGAGCAGATATCTCTCTTCTAGAAATTTAAATGAAACCCTGCAAGTTTATGTAATAAATACTCGTAAAATAAAAGGACACATTTGGTAACATATACCAGGTAAGCGCCATAAATTCTCGACCTGATATAGAAAAAATAAACTTGGTAAAATATAATAATTTCTATTTTTCAATATGATCTCCCCTAATGTCAATACTCTTATTACAACGTGGAATTAATAATTCAATGCCCTTGTAAAAATAATCTGAAGTTTTTCCTTCAAAATGTTCAATTACAGCTACTTGCAACTCTTCTCGTCCTTAAAACGACGTCCCCTAAACGTCTTTCTTTAAATTGGAAAATAAATAATAGTCACTAGCAGCCATATCCGGACTGTACGGTGGATGATCCAATGCTTCAAAGCCGCATTCGTGAATGGCAGCTTGTGAAATTGCGGTAGTATGAACGGGTGCATTGTCGTGTAATAATCGAACACCTCTTGTCAGTTTTCCTTGACGTTTTTCACGAATATTGATTCTCAATTAATGCAATAATGACGCATAATATGTACTGTTAACAATTGTATTGCTTTCTTTAAAATCAATCAGTAAAATGCCATCACAATCCCAGAATATTGTTGCCATAACTTTCTTGGTCGCTTGAACGACTTTCGCCTTTTTGAGACGAGGTTCATCGGGTCGCCGCCATTCCATCGATTCCCTTTTGGATAGAGCATCATAATACAGAACCATTGTTTAATCTCCAGTGACAATGTACACCAAAATCGGCTTTGGGTCGTCTCCACACAAGTTTAAAAGCGAGCGCCCACACCCGCAAATTCGACGCGACGTTGAAGTTGAACAACAGAAAGAAGTCGTGGTACCCATCTTGCACTAATCTTATTCATACCCAAATGGTCATGAAGAATTCGGCGAACACTTGTTTCCAAAATGTCAGACATCACTGCTAACTTTTTAACTTTCAAAAGGCGATCTTCTAATACCATTTCTTCAATGATTGAAGCGTTACCGCTTCAATTGGCCGACCGGTTATCATCTTCAAGAGATTCTTGCTCCAAATGGAAACATTTTAAGCACTTTTTTACAGTGGAATATGAAGGAGATAAATCACCATAAACGCCGTATAAATATTGTTTGATTTGATTAGGCATGTGCCCTTCTTTTGTTAAAAATTTAATGACCGCGCAGTACTCAATTTTTGTTAGCTGCGACATTTTTATGCACTCGTCACGATGCTTTAGTGGCTACTAAAATCTATTAAGCTTCTACCGATATATATATATATATATATATATATATATATATATATATATATATATATATATATATATAGTGTAGGCCTCTTACACGTTCAACTATGACGCAACCGAGATTGAACATGTTGGCACCTATAGAAGCCTGCCGGGCCGAGAATTTATGGCGCTTGTACCTTGTACATACTCTTACCCCTCTTTTGAATGTTCTGCTAAAGAGCAGAAAACATATTATTTACTGGTTGTTTCACAGCTACTTACAAGGATACAATATTTGTCACTCGCTAACAGAACATCTAAAAGGGTCACAAAAGGACAGCTGCCACTGATTTGGAATTATAAAAACGTTGAGTTATTAAAATTATAGAATTTTACAAATGTTTTGAAATCTGTTGTTTTGAAAGTAAATGTGACAATTGAAAGAAGCTGTCTTGTCGGTAATGTAAAAAGCACCAAATGAATGTAACTTGTCACTATATTAGAATGATTAAGTAGCCACCATCGAATCATTTGGTACCATTTTTGTAATTTTAGTTGAGGGGAACTTCTCAGTAAATGAAAGTTCATTTATGAATTCACAAATATCAGTGTCTGCTTTTTTTTGCTTATTATAAACCTTTCATATATTTAGATGCATCAAAAAATAGAATAGGATTGTCTGAAGGAGTAACTTGCTATTTCTAACCACTTTCTAAGATTGTTTATTGTTTCCAGCCTTACTTTGTGGAACTCCATAATCATGAAATAAATAAAGATTAGTAACAGTTTCACAGTTTTATTAAAATACAACCTGACAATATTGTTTCGACAGCTATGCTGTCATTATCAAAGGTAATATAATTATAAACAAACACGTCGCTAAGGTAGATACAAAAATAGGTAACTAGATAAAATAATAATAATAATCAGAATTAAATATCTAATACTTCCAGTAACGGAGAATTACTAAGCTCAAGTTGTTCATTCATTAAAGGTACCCTGAGTTTGTGTTTGTATATCTCAAAGGCTTCTAAAATGTCTAATTTGCGTTTGTTATTACAAAAATGTAGGAATTTAATATTATTTTGAGGAGTCATTATGTGATTTTGTTCTAAAAGGTGTTTGGCATAATTAGATTTTTCAGGATGTTTATTTTTGTAATGACGTACGTGTTCTTTATATCTTATGTCAAGATTTCGAAGTGTTTGTCCAATATATACCGAACTACAAAAAGAACAATTTAAACGGTAAATGCCCGATTTCATGATATCATGTGTTCTGTCTTTAGCATTAAATAAAAATGAAAAAGTGTTAGTGTTGGTTTTAAATGTTATTTTATAATTGTTGGTTTTTCTTAGTATATGTGCAATTTTTTCTGATATTTTGCCAAAATATGGTATAGATATGTAATTTGTGTCTTCTGTTTGATTGTCAATGGGTTATATTCTTTTGATAGCTAACCTATAATCTTTTTGTTTAATTAAAGTGTCAATCATGTTCGGATTACAAAAATGTTGTCATTACAAAAATAAACGTCCTGAAAAATCTAATTACGCCAAACACCTTTTAGAACAAAATCACACAATGACTCCTCAAAATAATATTAAATTCCTACATTTTTGTAATAACAAACGCAAATTAGACATTTTAGAAGCCTTTGAGATATACAATCACAAACTCAGGGTACCTTTAATGAATGAACAACTTGACCTCTGTAATTCTCCGTTACTGGAAGTATTAGATATTTAATTCTGATTATTATTATTATTTTATCTAGTTACCTATTTTTGTATCTACCTTAGTGACGTGTTTGTTTATAATTATATTACCTTTGATAATGACAGCATAGCTCTCGAAACAATATTGTCAGGTTGTACTAATCTTTATTTATTTCACTTTCTAAGATATTCAATAAAAAGTACTTATATAATATAAATATATTTCTGTATGCAAGTTATGCACGTTCATGTTCACTTTCGATAATATTGATTTTTTAATATGTGTGGATATCAGGGTTGAGCGATTAGTAGACGTGCATTTTAGATGACCTCACTGAAAAACCCTTGAGTAGCTCATTTTTCATAAGCGTCGCTACAAGTTATAGGACATATACTTTACAAATATGAAAGCCATTATATAAAATGCCACGCCACTGGCAATTTCTTTAATACAAGTGGTTTATTTTAATTAGATCCCTTTTCACTTTTTATTTTTTCGGCGTGGTTATTCCAAACTTTCCATTTTCAAGTGCCTACTTGTATTACATTGTAGTATTGCAGATTAAATTGATTCGCTTCATTGCCATAGTGGTTTTATGCTTTACTAAAATGCACGTCTCTAGTGATTAGCAAATAAATATTTTTAAAAAATCTAATCTCCTAACTCTTAATTTTAAAAATCTAATTCCCAATCCCGAATCCCAAAAATATTTAAAAAATCCAATCTTCAATCTCTAGGCTACAAGAAATATTTTTAAAAATTGCAAATTGCAATTGCAATCCCTAATTCTAAACACTTTTCAAAATTCAATCTTCAATTCCTAATCACAAGAAATATTTTGAAAAAATTGATCTTCACCTTGTCAAAAATTGGGGGGGGATTACTCAACTCTGGTGGATGTGCTATTATGAAGTAGAATAGATATGAGGGAACAAACAACCCTTGAACCGAAAAATATAAAAAATGGTACCAAACGATTCAGAACTGACTACTAACAATTCTAGCCTAGTGAGAAAGTTACATTTATTGGGCACTTTTACATTATTATTGTTTTTTATTTAATGATATTAACAACTAGGGTGTAACTACATAAAAAAATCAAATAACTATGAACTAAAAGGCAGCAAGATAGGTTTGAATTTATGTACCTCAAAATACTTTATTTTGTTGATAGTAGTGGGCTGTGATGTTATGCTTAAAGTCTTGTGATATTTTAAGTTTAATATTACATATTTAATACAGGGTGTTTCCCTTCTATTCGAGTTAAACCCACTATCTTTAATAACACTAATAACAGTTTCATCTTTTGGAAGTGTACATAACAAAGCAAGTAAAGATTTGCAATTCATTTTTAAATAAAAATAATTAAGTGCGCATAATATAATAATACGAAATCAATAAATCACAATATCAATGTATTCTTTGTAATGTTACATCGAACATGTTTTATGTAAAATGATTTACTTATACAAATAAATAATCACAACGAAAAACTACATTTATTTAAAACACAACGAAATGAATGATTTCCATTTTAAATATCTAATAAATGGAAAATAGTGACTGAGTCTTTGTGTGTATAATTTATTCTCATGTGCATAATATTACAACCTCGAGTGTTTAACCATCTTAATAATAACTTAATTACTACTTTTATTACTTTGTAAAACTACGCGACTTTTAAAATAATTTGAAAGATGAATGTTATTGAGGGGCTGTCTAGGAAGAGATTTTATTGTGTTTACAAACATCTGTTTTTAATGTTTTACAAAATTTCAAAAAAGATGCTTCTTTCTATTAAAGAAAACAGCTTCAGTAATATAATAACCAATAAGTATGTGCTTTTAAATGCTCGGCTATTTACTCTTAAATTAATAGACTTTCTAAAACAAGCTAACAAGACAGCCCTGTGTTTAACTTGTTTATTGTTATTGATTATTTAACAACAAATACATTAATCTGCTCAATAACTTCAATTATCCTTTGTGTTATAGTTAAAGTGAAGTCTCGTTGATCTGAATCTACGTTAATCCGAATACCACTATAATCCGGACCAGCAATTTATTTACATTGATCCGGATTTAAGGTTTTGACAATCCGAACTTTAGAATTAATTGTTTTTATTCATCAAGTTTTGTTTACAGTAACGAATGCAATGGGTATTCAGATGTGTAATTTGATACAAAACTACCGTTGTAGATAAGATAAATAAGATTTTATTTTATTTATGTTTATGTTATATTTATGTCTTACAAATTCTTATTATAAAAAGTCACGTATTTTTTAAAAGTGGTTACATTGCAACTTTATAATTCATATTAGTTACAAAGGTTTAGGTTAAAAAAACCTGATACTTCTTTTACGAATTACGACTTTGTGTCTCCGGGTATACTGCATATAAAAAGTTTTTGTGCTAAATTTAAAAGTTGTTAAATGTAAAAAGACCGCATTGTAACTTTAAATACAGTAGCCGCCCGGTTATCCGGAATCGGGTTATCCGAAATTCGAATTATCCGAAACGAAGTTAGAAATCGATTTCGCCGTATTATCCGAAATAGGTTTTAACTTGCCGCCGCATTATCCGAAATTGGACGTGTTTCTTTCGTATTCTTTCCTAGAAACAATAAAAATGTGTTTTGTTTTGGTCTCCGCGTCGCACAGTCGAGATTTTGCCAGTATCAACTCGATTCTACGGTGTTAGGTTGTTAAAAAATTAATGTCTTGTAATAAAATGGAAAAGGAAAAGCGTAAACGAAAAGTTGTGACAATTGCCCAGAAACTGGAAGCAATTAAGCGTCTCGATAAAGGGCACTTGTTAAAAAAGGTTGCTGCGGATTATGGCGTAGGAGTAAGCTCTGTATCAGAGTGGCGGAAAAATCGTGAAAAAATAGAGCAGTGGAGTAGCGTTTTAGCGTCTCCTAATGTTAAACGAAAAAGCATGAAATCTGGTGAATACAACAAAATTGATGAGGCATTATATCTCTGGTTCACTCAGCAACGTGATAAGGGAATCCCACTGTCAGGTCCAATTTTACAGGAAAAGGCAATCAGTATTAGCGAAGATCTTCCAGTGTTAGAAGCACCAGACACCTTTACTGCGAGTGATGGCTGGCTGGGAAGATGGAAGAAAAGACGGTATAAGAAATTTGAAAATTTGCGGTGAAAAACTATCAGCTGATAAGACAGCTGCGGACTGTTTCAAACAAAATTTTAGAAGAATAGTAGAAGAAAATGGTTATGTTGAAGATCAAATATACAATTGTGATGAAACTGGGCTCAATTACAAGATGTTACCCACCAGTACTTTGGCTTCAAAAACTGAAGTGGCTGCACCTGGTTACAAAAAAAGTAAGGAACATGTGACAATTTTAGCTTGTGCCAATTATTCAGGCAGACATAAACTTCCTTTAATGATAATCGGCAAATCTGCCAAACCAAGAGCATTCAAACATGTAGCTCCTAATGCTCTACCAGTTTATTATAAGAACCAAAAAAGTGCCTGGATGAATGCCGCTTTATTTAAAAATTGGTTTTTTGAGCAGTTTGTGCCGAAAACTGAAAAATTTTTAAAGAAAAAGGGACTTCCAAGAAAAGCTTTGTTATTGCTTGACAATGCACCTTCTCACCCGGACGTCGATGAGTTGAAAAGTGGTGACATAAAAGTTATGTATCTGCCACCAAATGTCACTGCGATTCTTCAACCTATGGACCAAGGAGTTTTAGAAAATTTAAAGCGCAATTATCGTCGAGGTCTTCTGCAAGAAATATTACAGGAAGTAGACGAGAATACCAATCTTGTAAGTTGTTTGAAAAAAATTAATCTCAAAGATGTTGTGTACTGGAGTGCGGATGCATGGAACTGCGTTAAAAGCACTACGCTTCGAAAATCTTGGTCAAAAATTATTGAACAAGACGAGAATGATGATGATGAAAATGAAACACATGTTGAAGACCAGCCTGCTGAAGAAAGTTTACATGAACTTATTAGAAAAATTGAAGGGTGTGAAAATGTGACATTGGAAGAAGTTGAAAGTTGGGTTACTGGTGACGAACTGGAAGAAGAATTAACAAATAATGAGCTCATTGAAATTTTGGACAGCCAGCAAGAAAAGAGAGAAGAAATAGATGAAAATTTGGAGGAAATGGAAGACGAGGCTCCTAGAATTTCCCATAGCGAAGGAATGAAGGCTCTTGAAAAATCTCTAGCATATGTGGAACAACAGCCCAATGCAACCGCAAGTGATGTTTTACTAATTAAAAAGTGGAGAGATATTGCGGCCAGGAATAGAGGCAATATGTTAAAACAAACACTTATTAATTCGTTTTTCATTTCAAATAAATACTAAATATGTACATCATATTATGTATAAGTTGTTAATACAAAATTTCTAACAATTAAGTTGTTAATTTACTTTAATATGTATGTTGAATTCAGTAATACAATAATTAACCTCCGTATTATCCGAACTTTCAGTTATCCGGAAAGGCCTGGGTCCACATTATTTCGGATAACCGGGCGGCTACTGTATTAAAGATTTCCAGATTTGTTACAAAATCTGAAGGATCATTATAACAAAGTTAAAAAAACGTTAAAACCTGCGAAATATCCGGAGATGGAAGAAAAGCTGTTTTCATGGTTTTAAATATGTCACCAATATCGTAAGAAATTTTGGCCGAAAAGACAAAGCATCTATCCAGCAGTGTGCGGTGCATACGAAACAGTGGAAGCAGTCGCGATACGACGTATGTGCTATCACGCTCGTACACATAGCGTACGAGCCTGATAGCACATACGTCGTATCGCGAATGGTTCCACTGTTTCGTATACTCTGCACGCTGCTGTGACTATAAAAGATGTTTTCAAAACGATGACGTCAGGGCAAGTAAAGATTGGATACTTAATTTTAAGACACAATTTGCGTGTGTTAAAAATCGCGGGAGAAAAGCTGTTCAATGATTCGCACGCAGTGAAGCCCTTTAAGAAACAGTTGTAAAGCGCAGGCTTTGCAATGGGTGGTAGAAAATTTGAAAGAATTGTGATACTGGGAGATTTAAAAAAAATCATAACTAACGTATTGTGTTCAAAAAACACGAACCAAGCAAAAATCACCGCCTTTTTTGGTTAACGACATAATAATGCGGAATATTATGTTTTGTGTTTTTAATACAGTTAAATATTTGCGTAAATATTTTCGTATTTATTTTTAAATAAATGTTTTTGCAGAATGTTTTAATTGCATTTATGTACAAATACAACATTGTAACTCTGCAGATGCAGTAATCCGGAAACCGCGATGATTCGGATTGCCCCTGTTTTAATTAGTCCGAATTAGCTTCACTGTATATTATTTTAAACAGGGAGAATAATTAATAAATAATAGATTTAATAAAAATACTTTTTGCATCATCAAACATGCAAAATTCAAAACAATACTGTAAAATTTACTTCCTGGAAGAGGTGATGACCACGTGTACAGTACATGTATGATCATTAGCTTACAATGAGTTTACATAAACCAAAGAGGACGAAACAAAAATAATAGTCAAAACAAACTGTGATATCAGTTGCATCAATATGTCAGAATTAAGTGGAAAAATCAGTTAGGTACAGTTGCGATCATTCACTAAGGAATGCTGAAAAAATCATAAGAGGAAGTTTTTCAGTTTTTTGTACAATGTAAATGCAAGTTTGATATCAAAGAAAAATTCATTTTTCAATGTTATAATTGCCCAGTCCATAAATCAGGTCAAATTAACCGTACATTGCACAAAAAGGTGAAAAACCGGCTTTTATGTACTATTTTTTTATTCGTTCCTTAGGGAATGATTGCAACTGTACATCCAGCTCCAACTGTGATTCTTAAACCAGTGTCCATCAACCCACTTTTCAAAAACAATTTTTTCTTGGTTATTATGAACGATAGGCGCTAATGATATTAAGCTTTTTTGCTGCATTTTATGTGTACTATCACCTTTTCAGAGGATAGCAAAATTCAGTGAAACGCCCTGCAAATAATGTAGAAAATACATTTTTAGATTTTTTTTAAGCTACTAATAAGAGAGTGCTTTGGCAAACTTTTATAATTGTTTTGTCTATATAAACTTATTATGTATGCATACAAAATTTGATGGAAACAAGAAAAATGCTAGACATTAGCGAACTCTGTCTATAAATACAATAAATAGGAAAAAGTATTTAATGTACAGACTGCATAATATGTAAAAAAAATAAACAATGTCTGAAGTATGTAATTACAAAACGTCTTTATCCCACAGACGGGCAGAATTTGTTGTTTGTCTTCTCTGATATACTAATTTTTTTTAAATGACTTATTCTTAAGATATGAAGTTGGGAGACATACCTACTTGAATATGAATTTATTTCTATATAATTCAAAATTATTTCTTACTATACTAAAAATATTTTAGGTTCATGAAGGAATGCAAAAGATGCACGACCGCAAAAATATTGGTAAAATCATTCTGGATCCAAGCTTAGAACCAAAACCAAAGCCTGCTACTCCAGCCAAAGGAAAAAGCAAAGAAGACAAAAAGAAACAGCCATCAGAAGAAAAGAAGGATGGTGATGAAAAGAAAGCTGAAGACAGTAAAGAAGAAGAAAAGAAGGAAGAAAAGAAAGAAGAACAGCTTACTAATGGTGAATCAGCTGGTGACTCAGGTTAATATTTGCACTTTGCTTAATTACGTGAAATAAAGTTTTGTTTATTGTTTCAGATTCAAAGGAAAAGGAAAACTCAAATTAATCTATTTCGCTATTTACTGATCTTCTTTATAGCACTCTTTACATAATTTCTTCTGTCTTTTTGTAAATATTTTTATTATTATTATTATTACTAATTAATTAATTAATTTCATGTTATTTCAAATTAAGATGTTTTATAACTCTCTCGGAGAACTCTATTTAAAGATAAAAGAAATTTATAAGCAACGATCTCAAATTTCATAAAAACGAATCAGTCGAATTAGATATATCTATATTTTTTACTTTTTTAAAGCTTTGAAAATCATAACTTTAATTATTGTTTAAAATGCGGTGCATATTTTTATAATTAGTAATAGTTTTTATATGTTTACATTTTATGTTTTAAATAGTTCTCGTTTTGTAATTTAGTGGCATTGATAATTATTAGAATATGACGTATCAATTTTTATAATTAATTTGTAAACAAAGATCACTTTTAAGATTCAAATTGCATATCTGTGAAGATATATCTGACCAAAAATTGTAGCATTTTTATATGATATATTTTTTCAAGCTTAGTTAGATTTTTACAAAAGTTCAATGAGCGACAAATAAGTAGTAGTCGAAAGATGATGAGCACATGAGGTTATTTGCATTTTTACTGCTACTATAGTTACTACACTCACTTTTCCTACTATAAATCTTTTATTGAAAGCTAAACTATCAACACCGTAGGAAATTATCGAGAGGTTGGTTTTTATGCTTTATTAAGCTTTTGCTATGCAAATTGTAATGTTAATGGAAAGTACCAAAACACTATTTATCTGTTGTAAGTTAATGAATGCTAGTTGTGGCTATAACAATTCAATATTTTAGATAATTAATGCTAAAATATGAATTAAAAAGAACGAAAGAATCATTTAATCAAAGAAGAAAAAATGTATAAACATATTTATTGGAGAAAAATGCTTATAAGAAATATTTTTATGCTAAATATTTTAAATGTGTAATGCTAAGTGTTATATGCATATATTTTGTGTGTTAATCTTATTTTCTTATATCCGTGTGCCGTAAAATGATAATATTATATATACAAAGTGTTTGTTGTTAATGATTTTTCATTTTGTATATTTTTGTAATTTGTTATTTTAAGAAATTCTAGTACTTGCAGCATCTTTTTAGTATACACATGAGAAAATAGGCGGAAATGCTTTTACTATTTTTAATATATTTTGATTAGGTATTGCTTTTGTGGATATAAATTAAGACTGATGCATTTATTTGTTTTAAAGATGCCTGTATAATAAATTATCTTATTGCCAACATGAACATTTATTTCTATGGAATACCCAATTAAAAAATCCCTTCCTTAATTTTTTAAAGTAGCTTTGCTATATTATAATATACGAACAGTAGCGGCCCCCAAGTAACAATTTAAATGCTTGTTGGGTTTATTTAGGTTTTTTATTGTTTTATAATGGTTAATTGAAAAACCCAAGATTTATCTCGGATTTGATGCAGATCAATTACTCTTAAAGATTATATTGTTTTAAAAATTGCTTTGAAAGGTTCTTAAAGAACTCCCTTTAAGGCTAAATAATCTTTAAATCTTCAATGGCTTATGACTGACTTGATGATATTTGTGTATTGGCTACCCATTTTTGTGACCAACAAAAAATATAAGAATAAGTTCGTGTGTTTTATTATCTAAAAAGTAATTCCTATTTTCACGCTAATTTAAAGTGAGCCAGTAATTAGAACGAATTCTGTATTTACGAGTTTCATTGGGACCAGGGGAAAATTGCAACCCAGGGGGATGACTCAAGAACCAGGGTAGTGACAATTTGATCAGAGGTGTGACGCTAAAGTAGAAATTGTGTAGTGTTTTATCCTAATTGGTTATAAAATCATATAATAATAGGTAGGGAATGAAATATACATTGCATTTTAAGTAGTATTTATAGTATATTTTTTATAAACTCCAACCCAGTTTATCAAATAATCTTCATCAAACCAAAATAGTCAAGGTGCCTAATAATATAACCAAAATAAAACTACATACAGTATTACAATAGAGCTCATTTCGTAATACATTAGTCAACTGAAACTAAACAAAAGGAGCGATTAACTTTGGTAACAACAATATTAGAAAAATTATATTATAAATTAGCATTATTCACTATTATTTAATACTAAACAAAGATTTAGTATATTAGCCTCACTTGAGGACTTATTGCTAGGACTAGGGTGAGATAGTTTTTCACAAATTTAATCAATTGATACATATAGAACATTATTTTCATCAATTTTAAATAAAGTTGTAATTAGATTAATATCTAAAATAGTCTCTATCCTGGTTTTATTCTCTTCCCTTGCCCTAAAGAACTAGAGGAGAGACACCAGGGAAGTGAATGGAGCATTGGCATAATTACCACCCCCGCAGGCATTGCTTACGTGATATTTTATTTCGCTGGAAATAGAAGTTTTAAAACAAGCATTGGAGTTAAAAAAACATTACATGAAAACAATAAAAGGGAATTATGGATGTACATTGCTCAAAGAAATTAGAAGATATTGTAGTACAATAATATTAAGTGATTGAATTAAATTTTAGTTTCATCTGAGCGTGTGAAGCAATGTACGTGTTTTCCGTGGCTCCGGTAAAATAAATCCTAAACGGATCGTGCAGAGTTAGGAAAGCACAAAAACCGAATTAAGAGTGAATTAAACAAGAGTAGCAATCAATTATTCTGTAGTGGTTACAATTATTTTGTATAGATTAAGTGATCCAGCTAAAAGTGTTAAATTTTAATGTACTAAATTGAAGGCATAGTAGCGTTTATAACTAGGCATGCTATACAATCGGGAAGGCCAACGGGTCAGCAAAGATAAGTGCATTGCGTGATAATTCAAGTAAATTTAAATTCAAATAAAGTAAATATTAAATAGCAAAATGAACAATTTACAAAACCCTAATAGATATGATAGTGATAGCTCAACTACCGTAGATAACAAACGTAAAAGGCAATCAAAAAAAATTTTAAATAATAAGGAAGACGAAGATGGAAATTTCAGTAAAAGTAGAAAAATATTAGAACACCACCAAGCGAGGCAGGAAAACGAGATAGCGATATAGAGGGAAACATTACAGATGAAAGGCAAAGTAGAGGCAATGCAACAGTAAAAACAACTCCGCATAAGGAAACATCAGACATGTCCGAGATTAAAGGGATGTTTAAAATACTGATCAAAGGTCAGGATAATTTTATGAAGGAAATTAAAGAGTTAAAGGAGGAAAACAAAAAACTAACAGAACAGGTAACAATTCTTGAGAAAAAAATTGAAACCTTGGAGAACGCAGAGAAAAAGAATAATATTGTGATAAAAGGGGCTAATATACAGGAGGACTCAGTAAAAGAAGCAACCAAAAAATTTTTAGAAACGGAACTAGGAATATTAGTCAGTATAGTTGAAGCAAAAAATATAAAAACAACCAAGCTCATCCAATAATAGTTGCAAAATTAGGCGAATGGGACCAGAAAATGCAAGTTCGAGCACTAATTTGTGCCTCTGATACAGACGTACTTGTAATATTATTGGGCATCATGGATATACTGCCAGCAAAAGAAATATGGTTAACGTCATCAAATACATCTGAAGCGCTCAATTGCACTGAATTGTTCGCAGATTTAGGCTCGCAGCTCTGCAAAACTTTACCATTTTTGCATGCCTACACTGGTTGTGACTACAACGCACCATTCAAAGGAAAAGGAAAAAATCAGGCCATTAAATATTCTAAAATCAAATAAAAAATATCAACAAACTTTTGCTGAGTTAGCTGATCCCGATGATATAATCAATATCGAAAAAATGAAAACAATTCAAAAAATTTAGATTATTCTTAACAGTTTCATTTTACTAAAATTATTCTACTTAAATTATATTGCCAAAATATTTTTTAATTTCATCTTCTATTTCGTTTAGTCCGGTTTAGTCGCTTTAATATAATCAATGTATTACCACAGTGATTAACAATTTAATTATATTATTGAAAATGTTAAAATACGAGTATTTATAAAAAATATTTGTTTTCATGTTACAATTATTCGCGACCATACAAAATGAACTGCACGTGCAAAAAACCTTTTAGTAGTAGATAATAGTAACGTTCGATACTACATTCACACATAAATTTGGTCGGACTGAAGAAACTGCCAGGCTGTGACCTGGAAGACCAAGCAATTTGAAAAGTAATACGTTTTACCTTTAATTTGGCGTGAAATTTATGCTGTAACTCGATGGGTAAAAAGTGCTCTTCAAAATCTACCAGCTTATTTGGTCGGACTGCGAAACGCTCCAAGATATCACGCGGCAGACCATTTTTATTTCGTTACACTGGGTGAGTTCGAGAAATTAAAGATAGTTTTATTTTGTAACTAATGAGTCGATAGTACACCCCGAAAGATGGTTAAAGTCATCCTGATACGCCAATCGCACCAAGATAGGGATTGGCAGACCAAGCTTTTTTGTATCTACTGGTAGTGAACTGTTACTACAAAACTGAGATTTTCTGTAACTCGATGAGTACAGCGTTTTTGCTGTCGCCGCCCGGACTATATCTTTTTTTTTATTGATTTTAATTAGAACTTTAGTTAGAGACACCTTTAATCATGGCATGTGAATACGTCCCATTATATTTAGCTAAGAAGCTCAGGTCTCACCTTTGCGCCTACTGGACACAATGCTAACCGCGGACACTTCACCAACCGCGGACACTCCGCAGACCGCAAACACTACGCTGACCCTTAAAATAAATTTTGCTACTGGATAATACGCTGAACGCGGACACAGTCGGCAAAGTGTCCAACCGCTAGTGTCCAAGACCGGCGCACACTGGGGACCTCTCATATAAGTAGGTGCTCAAAATAGGATTTCTAATTTGTAGCCATTTGAAAAAAACATAATGCAGGCATGTAGACAAGTATTTGACACATTCCTATGCTAAATAATAAATCGGTAACAGTTGTCATCGCGAAGATATGAAGGTGACAAGTTACTTTATTCACTCGGTTTTTCGCAGTTTTATCTTCTCTCTTGAAAATACTCGCGGTTTCTATGTGTTATTTCTTAAATTGTGTGATGGATTATTATAAATAATAATATGTCTCGTTTAGAGCAATGTATATAGAAAACATTATCAATTTGAACAAACTGTTTTAAAGGATTACTTTTGTTTTAAAGACCAAAAACTAAATTGCGTCTATTATTTCATTCCAGTTAACTTAAAATGAGATTTTTCTTAATTAACGCAACAACGTATTGCAAAACTGTTCAGTTTCATAACAACAAAAGCCCTTAGATTACAGTGATACTAAAATGGCAACAACGTTTTTGCGATAATTAAAAAAAAATTATTCAAAGTTACCTGTAATGAAAGAATAGACCTGATTTAAATTTTGGTCTTTAAAACAAAAGTAATCGTTTAAAACAGTTTGTTTAAAGTAATAATGTTATCTACATACATTGCTCTAAACAAGACATAATAATAATAATAATGTTTATTATCCAAGAGACCATAAGGTATTGGTATCGTCAATTAACAAATAATTACCATGCAATATAAATGTAACATACATAGTAGGTATAATATAAAATGACATACATATATAAAATCGTAAAAACATATAAGACATGAGAGTGTACAGCAATCAAATCATTTTCATTCTGGGAGCTCACTCTGTATGATTACACTTTGAATGGGTTTTTGAAATATTTAATTACTAACTATTCTTTTATAACTATTTGGTATTTTGTTATAAAAACGAATAGATGCCAACATTGGACTTTTTTCATAAGTTGTTGTTCTATGATTTGGAACTTGCAGAGTGGTGGTGTTTCTTGTGTTATATTCGTGATTGTAATTCAAAGATCTAAAATTACTTAAATTAGCATGTGCATATAGTATGAGTTGATAAATATACTGACCGTATACAGTCATTATTCTTAATTTCCGGAATAAGTCGCGGCAGCTGCTGCCTTGTCTTTTATTTAATATCAATCTTACAACCCATTTTTGCATTTTTAAAATTCTCTGTAAGCTAGAGGAAGATCCCCATATGATTAAGCCATAGGAAATAATTGAGTGGCCATGGGCGAAGTAATACATTCTAAGTACATCTTGTTGTACTATTATCTGTAGTCTTCTTATTGTGTAGCAAACTACAGCAACCTCCTTGCTTATTTCTTGTACATACATGCTCATGCCACTTTAGCTTATGATCCAATGTTACCCGTAAGAATTTAGTATGTTGTACTTGTTTTATGATGGTGTTTTTTGATCTAATTAAACAGCTATGTTCCAATTCACTATGAGATATAGAAAATTGCATACACACAGATTTATCATTATTGAGATGAAGTTTACTACCTGTAAAATAAGAATTGATAGTTTTCATTTCATTGTTAGCTTTGTTAACCATACCTGAGATTGTGTTTGATGAAATTAACATCGATGTATCATCAGCAAATAATATTACATTTTCGTAAGGCATGTTTGAGACATATATATAATAAAGGTCCAAGCACCAGATCCTTGCGGTACACCCGTCTGCAGGGTTAGCAAGCTAGATCTTTTTTCGTTAAGTTGTCCATAATGATAGCTATCTTTCAAATAACTTCGAAACCAATCTAATATGTTATACCCCTCACGCCATAAGAGAGTAGTCTTTTGAGTAATTCCTTATGATCGACAAGGTCAAAGGCCTTGCTAAGGTCTAGAAATATTCCTAAACAGCATAGTGTTATTTATAACAATCTGTCACAGAATTTAAGAAATAACACATAGAAGCCGCGAGTATTTTCTAGAGAGAAAATAAAACTGCGAAAAACCGAGTGAATAGAGTAACTTGTCACCTTCATATCTTCGCGATGACAACTGACACCGATTCAATATTTAGCATAGGAATGTGTCAAATACTTGTCTACATGCCTGCCTGCATTATGTTTTTTTCAAATGGCTGCAAATTAGAAATCCTATTTTGAGCACTTATTTACATGAGAGGTCCCCAGTGTTCGGCGTCCGGTGTTCCACAAGTGTGCAGAAGTAATACATTTTAAAAACTTTACAAACATTTGTCACTTTTTGTATAAACAAAATATAAAAAATTTATATATAAAGTTCATATGTAACTAGAACAAAATTCAAAAGAGGTGCTACCGGGCGGTAACCCAAATTTCTTGTCAATGCTTTCAAAGGCAAAAATTGTGCAAACTATGCTTATAAAAGTGTCCGTTTTTGGAACACCAGACGCCGACAGCAGTTACGAGTAACACGTGGACATGCGGTTTAAGATCGTTTAATTTCGTTTTTTTTCTCAATTTTTTAATGTTTTTGTTTATGCTCGTTTGTGCTATATTATTCTGAAACTTCTCGAGAATTATTATGAGAACGTTCGCGAACGTGCTGGATTGTGCTCCCAGCAGCTGCGAGTAACCCCGGCTCCACCCATGCGTATACGAATATTCGTGTGCAAACGCGAATATTCATGACTGAATGTTCGTTTGCGAATGTATCCGAACAATTCCCTACACACTTCACATACAACCGAATATTCGCGTATAGTGTATAAGGCAGACACGTGAGGGTTAAGACGAATGTTTGATCCCTTTGACTCGCGCTAATTTACCGCTACAAGACGGATCGTGCTCGTGTTCGTGGACGAATAGCAAATATTCATACACGAATACGAATGTATTATCCACACTTCACGTATTTGTGTACGAATAACAAACATTCGTCAACGAATAACACATGTGTGGAGCTGGGGTAACACGGGTACATTTTGCGTGGATTGCGGTTTAAGATCGTTTAGTTTCGGTTTTATTCTCGATTTTTAATGTTCTTGTTTATGCTCGTTTGTGATGTATTACATAAAGTGTCATAGTCAAGTATTATTCTGAAAGTTTTCGAGAATTATTATGAGAACGTTCGTAAACGTGCTTGATTATCCTCCCAAAGAGAACGTTCTTTTGATACGGTTTTATCATGCGCGAACGTTCTCGAACATTCTCATCAGCATTTTGAGAACGTTCATTCATTTACAACACTTACAATACTTGATAGGATAGCAAGACTTTTGTGAATGGACACTAGAAGTAAAAGGAATCGAGCTTATGCTGAAGAGAATGTTCAACGATAATTATTTATTGCTCACTAAAATTGTACTTCACTCTCACCACACACACTTTTTTTCTCACTCTGTTTCGCCGTTTCAACAGCTAACAAAAACTAGTGTAAAACAATTAATTATACTTACCGATATGGTGGATACATGTGATTAGAACTTGAGAACGACTACTACCACTACTGTGTTCCCATTACTTTAAGCCTAATATCTGGGCGACTATAATAGGCCGTGTTGAAATTTAAGATAATTAACAGTAATTGATGCCCACTATTTCCGCTTGAACATTCGGTCAATTAAGTCCGAATGTCCAAACTCTCTCAGTTATACGGTCCCCTAAGGGATTCGAATTGAGATATGCGCAATTAACGCGCAGTTTCTAAGCAGTGCTACCAGTAACTCACTGGTGGAAGCGAGGTTACTATCCATCCTCTACTAGCTCTCCAGGCTAGTACCGGAGCGATAAACGTGCTCACCCGTCCGCACCTTCTCGAGAGATGGTACCTCGTCCAGCTTCGGACTTTCCCCCAACTTTAAAAGTTGGGGACCACATACCCGATCGAATCCAACCTCAATTGTGGCAGGACTTGGTTTTTAAGCGGTTTTGCCACCCCGATCTACCATATTATAGGCTTGGTGGGTTCTCCACAGATTTTCTTTTACAAGTCTATACGTTATAGACTCCCGGTATGTACCCTTATCAGGTGAAGTTGTCTTGAGAGTGAGAGGCTATGATACCCCTTTTCGCTTCAACTCCCTTTAAGGTAGAGGTTCTTATTGAACCACAATACCTGGTGGCATGCACCAAAAATAACACTTCATCCCTTCTTTTTCCAATGTTTTTCCCTCACAACTTTTTCATTTTTTATATTACACGAAAAAGTTTCAAATAAAAGTTGTAGACAATCGTATTGCCGATAAAAATGCTTAGTACAAATTTTTTGTCGGACCTACAGTTACAGAGATAATTTCAAAATAACACTTCATCCCTTCTTTTCAAAATGGCGGAAAAAGCTCATATGAAATTGAGGTCGAAAACTTCAAGTTAAGCTTTTCTAGACCTTCCCTGCATGCTGGAAATAAAAAATCCCATGTACTTCCATTTTCCATTTCAAATGTTTAGTTTGACTGGACTAGTAGTATTAAGTACTGTTACAGTGTGATATTTTTGGATGTATGATGACATAAGGTCTGAAGATAAAAATACCTTGTTAAAAAACTGTTCCGATTTACAATTAGCACTAACAGACAGAGACCACTCTACCATCGAAGGTTACCAACTTTATCAAGAACTATTGGTGCCCCTTTCTTTATTGCCTGAGCCCAGTCGGCATCACCAAGAGACATATTATCCTACATTACAACGAGAAATCTGAATGATAACTTTTCCAATGTTTTCATTTCTCTACGAATAGCTCTCACACTTCCAGTTAGCGTTGCATCAGCAGAGAGAACATTTTCAAAACTAAAATTGATCAAAAACTACCTGAAATCAACGATTTCATAAGAACGACTGGTCCGATTAGCCATGATGTCAATTGAACATGAACTATTACAAGAAATAGACCTTGACACATATATTAAAGATTTTGTCGATAAAAAAGCTAGCAAATCTTTTTTGTAGATAACAATTTTCTGACATATTTTTTTTGTTTATTGTTTGTTGTTTTTGGTAATAATAATGTATGTACATTATAACAAAATGTTATGATTTAATTGTTATTGTTTTCTAATCTATTCTCCATCGTGGTGATTTTTGGTTTTAAGTGGGAGGGGGGGCGCCAAATTACCCTTTCGCCCGGGTGAAGATTTTATCTTTAGCCGGCCCTGGGACGAAAATACCAGTAATATTGATAAATCAATATTGTGTCCAGTCAAACTAAACAGTTGAGATGGAAAAATGGAAGTACATAAAATTTTTTTCTTCCAGCATGCAGGGGGGGTCTAGAAAAGCTTAACTTGAAGTCTTCGACCTCAAATTCATATGAGCTTTTTCCGCCATTTTGAAAAGAAGGGATAAAGTGTTATTTTGAAATTATCTCTGTAACAGTAGGTCCGACAAAAAATTTGTATAAAGCATTTTTGTCGGCAATACGATTGTTTACAACTTTTATTTCAAACTTTTTTGTGTAATATAAAAAAACGAAAAAGTTGCGAGGGAAAAACATTGGAAAAAGAAGGGATGAAGTGTTATTTTGAAATTATCTCTGTAACCGTAGGTTCGACAAAAAATTTGTATAAAGCATTTTTGTCGGCAATCCGATTGTCTACAACTTTTATTTGAAACTTTTTCGCGTAATATAAAAAATGAAAAAGTTGTGAGGGAAAACAAAAATAAAAATTGTGATGGCCGATTTACCTTTCGCCGTTTTCCTGGAGAACACATTACATTTATTGTCTTTGAAAAGATTTTTTTCTTCCAGCATACAGGGGGGTCTAGAAAAGCTTAACTTGAAGTTTTCGACCTCAAATTCCTATGAGCTTTTTCCGCCATTTTGAAAAGAAGTGTGAAGTGTTATTTTGAAATTATCTCTGTAACAGTTGGTCCGACAAAAAATTTGTATAAAGCTTTTATTTGAAACTTTTTCGCGTAATATAAAAAATAAAAAAGTTGTAGACAATCGTATTACCGACAAAAATGCTTTATACAAATTTTTTGTCGGACCAACTGTTACAGAGATAATTTCAAAATAACACTTCATCCCTTCTTTTCAAAATGGCGCAAAAAGCTCATATGAATTTGAGGTCGAAAACTTCAAGTTAAGCTTTTCTTTTTACATGCTGGAAGAAAAAAATCTTATGTACTTCCATTTTCCAAGTTAAGCCCATTTTTCGTACAGTTTGACTGGACTAATATTAGTATTAATGAATGTTATTGTATCAATATCCAATTAATCCAATTGTGTTGGCTAGTAACACAGCCTTCCATAGTGCAGTTGGAGCGTGGATGCCGCTGTCCATGGTGTACTTCGCTAGGCTCTCCTTGCTGGAACTATTAAACCAATTCACGAGAACCTAGCCTAGCAACTAAAAGAGAATCATAGTTACTCCCACCTTTTTTTGCTTGTTGTGTTTATACTATTATACTATAGGGGATGTATTGTTGTTTTATGAGGTGTGAAATTCATTTTTAGGCATTATCTGAGACTTGTTCTATTGGTTACTTGCTATTTACCATAAATTAGAGCTTGTTATGTGTCTGAATCATATCAATCAACAGGTTTACATCAATTAATATTATTTTTGACAAATATAGATATTATTATCATTTTACAACCAAGTTAAAGTACTCAATGATCATAATTAAGGTAATTATTACTTAATTTACAAAATATGTTTTTCATATAAAATATAAATACATGAAAGTGCTATTACCACTTGCAAAGTAAAACATGTCTATTCTGTTAATCGCATCACCTTTGGCGGTATGTCTTTTCTTATACTTGAAAATCAACAAATCACTGCAATACTGGAAAGTAAGGAATATACCCCGTCTTAAACCATGGAACATATTTGGAATTCTCTTTGGTAAGATATCTTACACTGGCCTTCTTGAAGATATCTGCAGGCAATACTCAAAGCACAGGTGGGGAAAATTTATAATTATCAAAAATAATATGCTACATTCGTCGAAAACACTTTTAGGGTTTGCGCTTGGTTCATAAAATCCGTGCTCACCATAAACGATATTGATTTAATAAAGAGAATATTCATAAAAGAGTTTAATAAGTTTTTTGATCATAGCGATGTACTACCTAAGGGCATCGATCAAGTCTGGGATAACGGATTCGTTGCTAGAAAAGGTAAGATTAATCAGACTATATATTTTCTTTGTAACCTTATTAGATCTTTGTAGGAAAAGACTGGCATAAAGCACACACAATTCTGAGCTCAGCATTGAGAAATGAAAAGTTAAAAGCAATGTTTCAATTGATGACGCATTCTGCCCAAAGATTCCTTAACTATCTCCAAAAACATAACTGTCGCCTTGTAACAATCGAAACAAAAAATACATTTACTAAAGTAACTGACAATACTATCGCATTTTGCATATTTGGCATTGCATGTAATTCTCTTACAAATCCTAATAACGAAATATATCAGAAATTGAAACGCTTGTATGATTTTACCAGCTTGAACAGTCTCAAATACTTTAGATCATACATAAGTCCGTTCCTAATGAAAGTAAAACCTTCTTTGCTTTTAGTAATGAATCAAACAATATAATCGTATATTTTAGATGCTGAATGTGACCCTGTCTGGAGAAACAGGAATAAAGCTTTTTAAGCGAATCTTGGCAGAAACAGTTCAGTTTGGGAAAGCGAGTGGATTAGTACAGAAAACAGTTATCAGTGATGAAGATACATTATGTCAAGCTGCAGCACTTTCTTTCGCGGATTTTTACAGTAATCTTTTTAATGATCTAGTTAAGGAATTGGTTACCCATACCGATGTAAAGCTCATTAGTGAAGTTGATCAAATACTAAAAGCTTGCAATAGTAGAATTACTTATGATGTGCTCTTGGATATGAAATATCTTGATTGATAATATCTAGTAAGTTGACGTGTGAAGATTAGAGTGGATGCGGATGTTGGTTATAATCTTATAATATACAGCTAAATCTAGAAAAAATGCATTCTCATATGACCATGTAATATCTCCGCAGCCCAAAAATTCATGCACAGGGTGTATCGTATTTGATGATATTTCTAAACTATCTCGATTGCTGTTAACGATTTAGAGAATAAAGACTTCTTCGCGTAATATAGACAAATTAAATAGTGAAAGTAAAAATAGAAAATCTTGATGTTTTCTGAATGTTCTCAATTTTATTCTTTTTCGATCGGTTTTTATTTTTTTGAGACGATACAAAGATAAAAATGATAAAAACGGGTTTTTACTTAGAATATAACAAACACTACGAATGGTTTTTCTTAAATGAAGAGACTAATGTTGTTTTAGTAATACTTCACCATGATAGCTGAAAATAATAAATAAACTTTTTGTAAAACTATCTCTAATCGTTTATTATTATCGAATAAAACTCCCAAGAGTTTTATTTTTCCGTTTCCTTTCTCGAAGAAGGGGTAAAAGATTCAAAACGGGCCTGCTCTGGAAGGAGGACGAGCCCACATTACCAAACAACCACCATTTTGTGCTGAAGCGCTTATACCAGATTGAAAGAAAAATAAATGCGAAGAGTTTGCCGAAGAATACTGCAAAAAGATACAATACTACATCGATAAAGACTACGCTAGAATACTGCTAGAAGAAGCGATCGGGACGCCCAAAACATGACATCTGCTGCACTTTTTTCCATACGATTCTATTAGAATAAATTTGTCATAGACCGTGCTGGCCCACCGGGATACCGGGAGTTTCCCGGTAGACCATAAAGCTGCCTCGAAAAGTCCTACCACACGGCTGAATTTAAATTATCAACAATTAAATATACTACTTAATATTTAATGTATAGTATGAGTAAAAAGCAACTCCATCAAAGGTGCCTTTGGAATTTTGAACTCATGTGTATTATAACATCAGAAGATTTTAACAACTGTCACTGTCAAAGGACTCTAGAGTCGCTAAGGTTTATGGCTTAGTCGTATATACCTGTGACTTCAAAAAACCACAAAGAAAAAAACTGGAACGGTCAAATCGGGCGATCTTGCGGGACAGTGCAAATCGCAAAACGAGTGATAAGCGGCCAGGAAATGCTTGCTGCAGAATATCCACTGTCGCTCGTGCTGTGTGTGCGGTTGTACCGTCTTGCTGGAACCACATGTTTCCCAAACCCAATTCACCAATTTGCGGCAGCAAGAAGTCGTTGGTCGTGGTTCTGTAGTGCCACCAGTTACAGTAACAGTGTTGCCCTCACCTTCCTTGAAAAAATATGGGACATTCACCTTTCCTCCGTAAACGCCGCATCAAACAGCGACTTTCAGAGGATGTACTGGCTCTTCGTGCATTACACGCGGATTTTCAGTGCCCCAGAAGAGATAATTTTGCATATTCACGTATTCGTATAGGTGGAAATGCGCATCGTCGCTCATGATGATTTTCAATGGAAAATCATCCTCATCGCGGTCGAGGTTTAGGAGGGATTGGGTGTAATTTACATGCGATTGGCAGACAGTAACTGATGCACAGTTTGCCTTTGGTTTAGTTGGTGCCAACATGATTAGAGAATCGACGACGAAATTCACGTTAAGCTAAAACCACAGACCGATTATTTGTCAAAAACATTAACAAAATTATTCCGCGTTCTTGAGGAACAGTGATTCATGGTTTGTCTACGTGTATTCTGATTCTGTTTACTTCACAAATGCGATGACATAAGACGTCATTTGCAAAAAAATGAGAGTGTCTTCCGATAAGGTGATGACATTTGCGTCACGTAGTATTTAGTACCTAACAAACTTTATTAAAACCCTTGCTTAGTTTAAAATGTCTAATAATTATGCTAAATAAATAAATTATCCTTAAAAGATTAACCGAAGTGGGGAGGTGGGGCCACCTAAGGCAATATTTTTCTGGGTCTTAAAATTGACCAAGCACGGGCCTGGATTCTAACAAACCTGGAAAGCCAAGAGGTTAGTCTTTGACACTGCAGCTCAATTTCTAAAAAAAAGCCTAATATCTGAACCCGACATTTTGAAGTCCCTCCCTGGTGTCAACCTGAAGTCCCGACTAGTGAAAGAAAAAATTCAGACTAGCTTTGATAATTGATGTGCTGCTGACGAAATGCCAGTTTATAAACTTCATAAAGCAATTACATCTAGTAACTTTGTATGTTTGCATTCGTTTTGCAGTTCGTATAGAATAATTATTATCTGATGGCTGGTCGCCTCGGTAGCTCAGTTGGTAGAGATACCTCCCGGAAAGCAAAAGGTCTTGGGTTCGATCCCCAGTCGGGGTGATAGTATTTCTTAAGATTTTGCATTCAGAGAATGATTTACAATTATGTTTTTGCGCAACCGTACGCGAAGTTGACATTCTGCGTACGCCGCGCAGTTACCCTTAGTAACTTAGTGCCAATATCTAACCATTTTTAAGATTTTTTACGAAATTAATTGTTTTATTTATGTAATTCCATAGAAACGCCGTAACATTCACCTTTCTATTTACAATGAATTAAACTGTTGGTTTTTTTAAAGCAATAGAATTTGTAATTACATATTTTTTACGGTTGCACAAAAAATATTGTGAATACCTTGTCTGCGAAGTTCTTTAGCGCCCTTGACATTGCCCTACTTCGGCCACAAGCGTCTGAGGCTCCCATTATTCTCTCGGAACGCTAAAAAGAGATTTCGCGTCCTTGGTATACAAATAACTATTTTTATTTTGTTTTTCATAAAACTATTTTGTTTCTTTATTATCAAACAAAACTTCAAATATTATTTTATCAAACACCCCTTCTGCAAGTGGACAACAACGCTACTTTCGTGTTTTCTTGGTTGCCTATCTGTTGTTATGGTTATTATTTGACAATATTATAATAACTTAGCTCTGTAAACCGGGATGAGCCTGACAAAAGCACGAAGTTATAGCCCTATCGTCAGATGCACAGCCTCAGTAGTTGTATTTATTGAACCTTCGCCATACTTTCATACTTCGAGTATGCATCAGAGAAAGTGAGATACAGTGTTAGAAAAAGACAGAGAACGGTGTAGCTAAAATTCTTATCTTGAATCCAATGCGCCTGTACATTATTAACGTTACATGCTGCGAAAAATTAAGCTTATTTTAGTTAGTATGCGATCTTCACATTATAAAGTGTTCATTCATAAAGTGAATAACGAGGTGAGAGACTGAAAAGATTTTTTTTGTAGTTGATATTTCTTAAATTTGCTTTATTACACTTCGTTAAGTATGAAGATTATTAAGGTCCAAGTGTACCCAAAAACGTGTGTTATTTGTTTCATAAATAATATAATAATGTGATCACTTTGGTTTTAAGTTAATAGTCTAGGAATGTTAAAAACTTGCTTACCTAACATGTTTTAGAAAAAAAATTTTTTATTTAAATTATTTCACATGTTATACGTGAAGAATTAATTTTAGAAAAACTGTACATTCAAAATTAACCAAAATAATACCACTTATATTTCATAGTATTTGAACTATTTTCCCAGAATGTTAAGAAAATCGTATGTCTAGCGACTAAATTATTGCCAAAAAACCTACATTTTGCCAAAAAAAAACAGCTTTTCTGGCAAAAAGGAGGTAATACTTTATAGTCCCTAGAAATACGATTTTCTTAAAATTTTGGGAAAATAGTTCAAATACTACGAAACTTAAGTGGTATTATTTTGATTAATTTTGAATGTACAGTTTCTCCAAAATTAATTTTTCACGTATAACATGTGAAATAATTTAATTAAAAAAATTTTTTTTCCAAAACAAGTTAGGTAAGCAAGTTTTTAACATTCCTAGACTATTAACTTAAAACCAAAGTTATCACATTATTATATTATTTATTAAACAAACAACACACGTTTTTTGGGTACACTTGGACCTTAATTAATAATATTACACGATATCATATAGTTACCAAACTAGCTTTTTATTGAACATGTGAATATGATCATTCGGTCAAGCAGAGGTCTTACGTCGTAATCTGTTACCAACGTAATTAATTATATGATATCGTGACCCCCATTAACCTAGCTAAACCAATGATACTAGGTTGTAGAGAATAACTCAGAGAACAATAATCTGAATAAAAGTCGTGGTGCTCGTCCGTAATGAATAAGAAAAACAACGCTAAAGTCGCTATTTTGAGGTTAGAATGTTATGATGTTAGGTTACAGTTAGTAAAATAGTTGGCTGTATTTGTAAAAATGGCGTCGAAATTGTGTTGTTTTGTATCATGTGTCGTGAAGATTTTATAATTTTTACCTGTTTTGGTGACGTTTCTCTAACGAAAACCTCTTGGCGCTCGATATTTCAGTATTTTAAATTTAATAGAACACCTTTGGTAAGTGTATCTTTTAAAATAAACCTGTTCTTTAGGGAGTCAGGATATCATATAATTACCCATCCAAAAACAGTAAAGAGTTTACGACATCTTGTTACTTGAACATGTATAGTGTGGCTCCATAGGTGTAACTAGGGGGTCCAGGGTGGGCCCGGCCCCCCCTAGAATGGCCATGGCCCCCCTTAGGAAAAAGCCAATTGCAAAAAGCCTGGATGTCTAAAATTCGCCGCGCTCCACACTGGACCGTTTAATACAAGATAGACGTAAATAATTCTAATATCACTTTAAACGATTGTAGTCGTCATATTTTTTGTAGATATAGCTCAGTATAAGTAGTTAAAGTATAATTAACTATTTTAGAAAAAATAGTTAAGTGTAGATAGTAAACTCATCTGTGCAGACAAAAAAAAACAAAGTTTCTTTCTTAAGATTTAGTTTATTACACTAGTTATATTATAATTATTAACCAAAAGAGTTAAATAATGTTGTAAAGAAATAGTATATTACATTTCTAGGGTTGTAAGTAGCAAATTACACTTTGAAATTTCATGCGTACATAATTTGTCTTATAACTAGAGCGATATCTTTTCTCCGACAATTAAATTACATTAAATTGATTGCCAAAGTGTGACATTTTTTAAATAACAGTTTGGATTTTTGTACCTGTCAAATATTTTGACAAAATAACTAGCAATGCCGCCAACACAAATATGTGATAAACAAAAATGTTACCACTAACTGTAGCATAATATACATATTACGTAACAGTTTTCCTTTTCATTGCATAATGTCACAACGACACCTTACTTGTCAAGTAATCGTTGTACTTGACAACTTACGTATATGGAACTAGAAAAAGTAATTAATGATTTGTAGTAATGAAACCAATAAGCCCAGCAGTGCCAGGGTTCTTGTGCACCTGGAGAACCTGGAATTGTCAGGGAAAATTCTTTGTAATTTCTACCGAAGTAAACTTGATAAGAGGTTTGCAGAAAGGTTGCTTGATAAGAAAACGAAAGAACAAATTGTGCCCTTTTTCTCAGAGGCGGTCACATTTGGTACTGCTTTCAGTACGAACGCAATAAATACGTTCCTGTAATATACTTTTTTTGTTACAGTAGGTACTATATTCTTTACGGAAAGCAGCTGACTTCACTTTCTGGTTAATTTTTTTTTATGGATTGATTTAATCCTTTGTACAAAGTCACCACTAGCTTCTGGTAGGTTTATTTTATTGAAAATGTGTACAAATAAATTGTTCACATTTTAAAGTAGAGTATCAAACTTCAAAATACTCCATGCGGGAAATGCAAAACCTACTCCATGAAAATTAAAAAAAAAGTGTCATGCAAATCCGTGCGAAATCAACCGACTACAGTATTGGAAAGTAGACACTTCAAACTTTCACTTAAGCATATATGATCGTGACATATCGCGGCATACATACTTAGATTCTCCAAAATATTTCATCACGTGCATTTTATAAACACTGAGATATAGGACATTTTTCTCAAACACTTAAGACGACTGTAAATTTTTAAAACACATATTCTTTGAGAGCGCTTCAACTGCAAGTTCATAAATTCGTATGTTGCACTTTTCTTGTAAACCAACTTTGGGGTGTAATTACTCAATTGCAATTCGGGATACAGGGTTGGTAAATGCATTTTTGAGGTCAGTGGTTATCTGTGATCGATTTGAAAATGGGGCTGGTAATGAAATTAAACTTGGACTTCTTTACGTCTAGCTTGTATTAAACGGTCCAGCGTGCGCTCTATGGGCCCGTCCATTAACCTGGGGCCTGCCCCCCCCTAGAGAAATTTTCTAGTTACGCCCATGGGTGGCTCACGTAAGATGACCCTGTTACCTTGCGAGTATTGATACAACGCACACTTATGTTATGCGATGTACATTCAGCCAATAAGGGCCGACCGTCGAACCACGCCTTGCGCTATTTAAACCACAGAGTTCTTAAGAGTAAAGTATACCAAACACCTTTTCAAGACATGGAGGCCATGAAAGAGAAGATACGTGCAGTTTGTAGGGAAATAACACGTGAAACTTTAAACAGGGTTCCTTTATCCTTTATGAGACGCAATAGAATCTGTTTGGAACATGATGGACAACACTTTGAACATTTGCTTGGTTGAGTTGGTTAGTTTTAAATTAATTCTTATTTAAGCTTCTACTCAAGTGGATATGTAGCAAATTTTTCTAAATAAAATTTTGATTTTCATTTTCTACTTGATGCAATTCAGTTCTTAAACGGTCCTCGAAACAAATATCTACTATATTCTATTATCAGTGATAAATTTCCTAATGACTGACATTTGTAAAGGATGTCCAAATTAAACACAAGTTAAAAATTATTAATATTATGAATCTAGTTATAAATGAAAGCAGTATTACTGGTTTGCAAAAATAATTGCAATAATTTGCAAAAAAGATTAATTTTACCATTACACTGTTTTGATTTAAATCTGCATTTTAATTATGTCCTGCTACATACCTATGAAAATACCATATATTTAACGAAATAATACGTAATGTAAAATATGTACCTAAACGGTAGTCACTTTTTATGGCGAAATAATAGTCATGTCTTTGGCGGCTATATTTTGAAGTTTTGTACACGCCCCTTTCTTCTCTAATTGGCCAATAAATAGTCCCATAACAAAAGTGTGCGTTGTTTCAATACTCGCTGTTACCTTAGCTTGGTATGGTTAAAATACATTTTAATTTTATATTTTTGTGATTATGTACAGGGCAAATCATTTTGCTGCGGCTACTTTTAACTTTGAAACTTCTTATTTTAAATAGAATACATGATACGATTTTCGATTCTATACTTTATTTTTATTTTTGATTCATGCATATATCCCGAAATTCGGTCTAGTTTTTGAATAAATCTAGTTTTTCAAAATTTCTTATGAAAATGCAACTTTTCTTGAAATAGTATATTACATAACGAGCATGAAAAGTGACATATTTCGCACGAGTGCAGTGTGAATGTAGACGCACGAGGCGTTAGCCGAGTGTCATATAAAATATAAATATACAGGATGTCCCATTTGTGTTGACTAAGCTATTTATAAGCATCGTGTATTATTATGATTAGTTAAATAAATATAAGTTGCAGTACGTAAATTTACTTCTTTAAGAAATCTTGCATTTTCAAAAAGATTAAAGATATGAAGTTGACTAAATACTGCGCTGAATTTCTATATATAATATTAGAAAATTAAAAATATTTGCTTTGTACCAACCAACTTTGCTATTCAACTTTTTTTTGTAACCTTTACAGTATCCAAGATAAGTACAGAGTCATATTACGTGAGCCACCTTGTATAGTGAAGGCGTAGGTTTATTAGCAACACAATTTTAGATATCGATTAGTAATAAAAAAAAATCTGATTAAATTTTGAACTGGGATTTGTACTGTTCATTAGAAGGGCTCATTGACACCAACAGATTATCGAGACAATGTAACGCACTTGAGTAAGTACACTAGATACGGATGAGAATCTCAAAGCAGTCACATAATGCTATTTTCTAGGAATTGTAAAGTTTAATAGTACCTGCCATTTGAAGTTCGGGTCTTTATCTCCCTTCCTCCCGCCTCCAAAAAATAAGCAGTCACCAAATCGATGTCACACTAATGCGCATACGAATTCTTTTACCTGGCAAAACTTCTCTAGTTGTTAGGATGTTCAGAAAAAGACAGTTTTCTTTATAAGCACCTCACTTGAACTTTTTTAGTGGAAGGGGTAAGGTTGAATTTATCTCTACAAGTATATAGACTATATATAACGTTTTAGATGAAGGTTAATTGTATTATGTTTAATTAATGATTTACCTCAGATTATATTTTGAATGCAAATTCATATAGAAAAATATACTCCAGTTAGATGGGGTTCGATTCCCAGCCGGGGCGATACATTCTTCTATATGAATTTGCATTCAAAAAGACTATACTATATAATTATATAGTATCTAAAAACACATGTAGTTAAGTAGCCCATAATTTGTATAATTTTCTTGTAAGGCAGTGAATAAAAATAGTTACCACATTTGATTACTCAACATCAGGCAAGCTTTTACTTTATTCTTCTTAAATGAGCTTTCAAACTCATTACTTGCAGCTTGTTTTTAGAAATAATAAACTTATAAATAATTTTATGTTCGACTGCATGATAAAAGCCTGGTTTATATTTTGTTTAGAATTCATAAACTTTTATTTTAGCGGATCAGTCCATAACCATCCTTAGACCTTCATTCACACTGTGTTTCCTTGAGCCGCTCGACAGAGGAGACTGAATGGCGGGGAAGAAATTAACATGTATTCTTATGGGGCTTATTCACACTGCTCTCGCGAGTCCGGTCACGGCTGACGTCACCTCCTCAGCTACATAAAGACTTATAAAAGTTTTTATATACCCGACGAGTTTTGTTGAGTCGATCCGTCGCTCAAGATTGTTGTTAATGCTTCAATTTTTACGCTATCCACACTACAGTAAGGAAATCAAAATTGAGGAGGAGGGACAACCGACAAAAATTGAATATTTTTTAGATCAGCTACTATGTTAGTTTCAAGTCGATTTGACAATTTTTAATTTTGGATTGTCCAAACTCTTATTGTTATTGTTGATCTAGTGTCAACTATATTTATTTTTACTTCACATACTATAAAACTGACTAACTAAGCATCAGTGACTTATTATAAAAATCGATTTTAAAATTGTATTTTAAGGGTGTAGTAAGGAACATAATCATCTACCACATGCGACCGGGATGGGATCTTAATATGGCGAAGTAGGTGTTTCCGGTTTTGTATTGAGATATTTCCATTGGCGGTTCTCGCTGTCTCGAAATGCGCACATAAACTACATAACCTCAATTATAAAACATAATATTTTGAAATTGATCATAGAATATAAATTTTATATTTAATATTTAAAAAAAAACGAATACTTATGAAATGTAATTCCCTTCTTCGTATTTGTCGGAATGTGAGAGAAAAGCCGATTTAGATGGTGTCTAATGGTGGCCAGTGTGACGTCATATCCGTCAAGAATAGAAAACTATGACAATAGTATTATAGTCCGGGTTAAAACTACTTCAACCCAGCACTCGCCATCAAATTCATTAACCGTTATATTAGATCTACGTCTAATCATCCATCTAAAAAGATAACAGTTTATCAAGCTGCAATGCTCTTCTAAACCAGGTTATGATCTTGTTTCTCTCTATAGGTAATCTCCAGATATCTAATGGACATATCTGATAGACATCTCTAATATCTCACAACAGACGAATATTATTCAAAGCATTTAATAGAATTGCTTGACGTAGAATAATAATAATAATAATTGCTACAACCCATAACCTGGAAACCAGGCCCCATGAAGCTATGAAGTAAAGGTAAGTCATGAACGTGTTCATTTTATTGGCAGTTTCAGAAAATAATTAGGTCCACCTATTAATTATAAACATACTGTTTATTAAGATTTATTGTAATTGAATAATTTTGCTTGCTTGAAATATTAATTGGCTTCAGTTCATTCCCCAGTAGCACATATATAATATTATATAAATAGTATTCGTTTCGACATCCGATTAAATATTTAGCTAACATATTATTTAAAATATTTCTTTAATATTATTTTAATAATATTTATATATAATATTTATATTTATCTACGACATAATAATCATAAACTCTTTGTTTGATATTCCTTTCAAAATATTAAAAACTACACGCAAATAACATATTTATTTAATATGTGTATATCAATATATCTCATTTTCAATACTTTATAAATATTATTCTAATGTTTTAAATATTTAAAAAACATATAATATTATATTTATATTTTTAAATATTAACGAAATATTGTGTGTTACTGGGACTTCAACTAAGATAAAAAGAAGTTAAATGAGCAACAACTCTGATTTTAATTTTTTAATATTGTTCAATGCATAAAAAAATGCAGCCACTTTTTAAGCACAACCGGCTGAGACTAGAATATCTAAATCTACTGGTTAATAGTTCTTAATTATTGGCCCTGTATTATTGTTTCTTATGCGTCGCTACTGATTTGCGATAATATGTGTTCATTAACTATTATGCACGACCTTCTAGATTTCGCGAGACGAAGTCTCTTCTTGTCTTGCGAAATCTTGGAAGGTCGTGCTATTATGAATGAACACAGATTTGGCGCCTTTTCGGCTGAAGCGTACTAAAAATTAAATTAAATTAAAAACATAATAAATTGAAATATAGCCTTGAAGATGAATAAGAAGATTTAATGGATGTGCATGATTTCCAAAAATAAATAATGATCTTTATTGAAGTTGAAGATACTATTATTTTTATTGACTTGTATTGTATATTAGTAAATTAAATAAAATGTAGGATTAATAATATCTCCTCTCTTCTCATTACAGGTTTAAAAATCCAGCTTTCAATAAAAGAAGTTCTGTTACCATTCGAAACCCCTACATTACATACGCCACTGATACAAACCAACCTTTATCGCAGTCGCCCAAATTAACCATATGCAAAGGTCAACGCAAGAAAGCGGCGGGAAAGCTCACTGTTGCCTTATTATGATACATACACTTGCATAAATATATTAAATCTATCTCAGACATTTCGAAAATACTAACTTTATTTGTTTCAGGGAAAATGCAACGTTTATTAATTATAAATCCATTTCTATAAACAACATTACCAAGAAGTAAGGTTATGTTACTGATGCCAGGTTGACCGCGCACAAAGAAGTAGTACTTCAAATATTCCACATTTTGTGATTGTTGTGATATCTACTACGCAAATTAGAAAAAGCACGGCAAATGAACATTCAATTCGAGACTGATAAATTCGATTATAATATTGATTTAACATTTGCAATATGGATTGGGCGGTTTATTGCTTTGTGCATTTTCCCGCGCTTCAGGGCGAGGTCGCGTAGCGATATCATGACGATACATCAAATGTGGCTTCGGTGTCGTATGTTGTAGAATCATCAGTAGTTTGATGTATTATTTTTATAGTGTTATTGATGATTATTTTGTTATTTAAAAGTTAAAAAATGGTATTATCAGAGGATTCTGACGACCACCTGTTTAAAAAGCATCAAGAATTATGCAGTAAATTAAATTTAGATATTGCTGCAAGTAAACAAGCTTGGGATAATTTTCAAAATATCCAAACTAATTATACACTTGAGGTATAAATTTATTTATTAATAGCTTAATGTGTGTTCTAATAATTCATATAAATTTAAAAAAAAATTGTCTGAAAGTAATCACTAATAATAATAATATCAAAATTATTAATAATATATTCATATTGTTGCCTCGTGCCAAGTGTCTTATTATTTCTTAACAATTATTAATGTTCATTATCTATAAATAAAACTTCATTAATATGTAAATGTTGCTGTCAATTAAATTACTTATTAATTGCACTGATCTTAAAAAATGGGGCCAATTTGATACTGTTTTAGTATCCTTTATTAATTTGTATTATAATTACATTTATAGGGCGAACCTCTACATTGGTTAGGGTGTGCTATATATGTTGCTTGTAAAAAGGCTACAACACCAACTGTTGGACGAGCACTACAAGAAGGTAATGGTGTCAATCTAACCAGTTTATTACGTCATTGTAATTTAAGGTAAATCTTAGTTTATAGGTGCAAAAATTACTCTTATTAACATTGATTGTCCTGTTGTAGTTTAACACAATTTTTCAATAAAATAGCCAAGTGGGCTGATATGGCAAATATGCCAGATGAATTTCGACATCGAATAAAAAGAGTCGAGGGAAACTTCGCCGTTTCGTATAATATATTTAAAAAGTTCACACCAATATTTAGCGAGATTTTTAAAGGGCCTATAGAAACAGAACCCTTGAGACAACCCAGAAATAGAAAACAAAGGTGAAGATTGAATGTTGTATAATTCTTAAATTATGTTTAACTGTTGTGCTTTTTTTATAGAGCACCTCCATGTACTCCTACAAAAGTATTTGAATTCTGTTGGATATTATTCACAACTGTTAAAGGAGAGAATCCACCCTATAGTGAAGATATCGTTATGTCTTATCACCTATTACAGGCTTGTTGTGATTTAGCATTTAAAAATGCATTTTTAGATGATAGAAGGGATTTGTTGAATCCAAACTTTTCTGGTAAGTTTTACTTTGAATCTGTTGAATATTAAATGTTACTAAAAAATAAAAATAATGGATGTTTACAACAATTGAAGCACTTTGTTCTGGTGGCATTTACCAAATCGCATTGAAAAATTATATTTGCTGTAGGGTAAAATCTACCAATTATGGATCGGGTGCTAGAGTTACATAACCTTTCTTTTTATTAACTTCGCATCGTTTTGTTTACGGTGCATGATAGTAAAAAAAATAATTGACTACTCATGTATTGATTTCAAAAATAATTTGTTGATACCATTTGTTTCAAGATTAGCTTTTCAGTTTCAAGGTGAGTGCATTAAAAAATAATAATTCTCGATTGACATCTACTTGATGTACTAACTTAAATAAACCGCTGCAAATGCAAAACATTTAGAAGCACTCTACAGGTTTAAATAGCTTTTTTGCGCTACCGACCTATTTCTATTTGATTCACAATTTGTTATTTGCCACAGTAAGTTCAAGTTGCTGAATCATTCGACAAAAAGTAAATAAAGGAATTGTTATAATTATTCATGTCTGGGTGCTGTTATGAAAAGAAATGTTTAAAAAATGATGAAGATATTTTTGGGTATTTTCGTTGATTAAGATTAAGGATGTTTAGGAGGTATGTCAAAATGGTACGAAAGGAACAAAAATTTAGTAGAATTCTCCTCATTTCATACTAAAACTACAGTGAAAATTTCAATCCGATCGACTAAGCCGTTTAAAAGTTATTGCAATTTAAAATAACTGTAATTTTACATGTGCTCTTATGGAGATTCACTCACATAATAGAATAAAGTCGTTTCAATTACAGGAAAAAAAGGTATCAAGCTTCCCAAATTTTTAAATTACGTAACTTGAACTCCATAGAATCGATTTTGCATAGTTTTATAAACATTCACTAAACGGTTGTTGAGAAAAAATTATAAACAAGCTGAAAATCTGGTGTTTACTCGATAAATTAATTGGTGTATAAGAAAATGCGGCAACACTGTACTCAGCTGAGAGCTATAGTTTCCGTCGAGCGCAGTGGCGTGCTGTTAAAAAGGGGCTTGTAAATTACAGCCAGATTCAATATCCACTATGAGCAAATGAGCTTCAATTCTGAAATAGCAATAATGTAAATTGCAAATGATGCCTATAAAGTCTTGATTTGTGTGTTAGTAGTTATAATTACTATAAATAAAATAAAATCATAACTACACATTATTTGTCCTAACCTACTACGGTAGTATATGAAGTCGGTACTTAGTTATTTACTACAGTTAATTGCTTCCTTTTTGGTTTTTGTAAACATAATTTAGTTAAGACTATAATAAAGTAACACAAGAATAATAGTAAGTTCTATTACCTATTTGGTATAGGTAGTAGAAGGTAGTTTCTGTGCTTGCTCTAGCCTTTAACAACAATTACAATAGCTTAGTACAAGTTTAGTTACAATAAACTTGTGGTAAATTAAATAAGTTTATGTGAGTGACGTGTTTCAAAAAAAATCATTCGTGCCCATTCCTTGAGTTTTGGACATTGTATAAATTAATGAATTAATGAGTCAGCTAAATCGGTAAAGTTAAGAAATTGACCGCTACTTATCTGTTGTTTGAAGTCAATATATATTACAATATTTAAAGCTAAGATAGTTGCAGCTGCGGCTTCCTGATTTTTCCGATGAAAGCAATTTGTCCTTTTTGTTATTGTAGTAAGGTGGATCGGAATCCACTGAAGTACCGCCAAACGGGAATTTATAATAAAAAAAGACCATGGAATGCTTTAGACTTGATTTTCTGCTGGATATAAATATTCCTAATACTCATCTGCACTACTACATGACAAAAACACAGATGTATTTTTATAGAATTTATTAGAATTATATAATTATAATACTTATGCTATACCTAGTTAATACAAGTGTTTAATATAATAGTATAAAAGTTATTTACTTTTAATTAATAATAAGTTCTAAGTTATTCATTTTTAAATTTTAACATGCTTCTCACTCTGTTATGCCAGGACATATCCAGTTTTTTGGTAGTTTCACGATTTCGTGAACTGGTTTTTCAATTCGTCCCTTGCTTGCAATTGAGATAAGGTCTCTTCTGGTTCTAACATGTTTATGTGCCCCCGTCAGACGTTACAGCACTGACATTAAAAACATGTGACATAACCTAGCTTTATCATAACTTAAAATTTAGATACCTATGAAATGATATTTGATTTTCCTTCATATCGTATCTTTTGCACAAAACACATTGTCGCACCACTATTTAAATTAAAATAGTCACAATAACTTAAAAACGAAACACACAGAAAACAAATTAGCCAAGATGGAACATTCGTGTCGCGGCGAGTAAACCACTAAGCACTAGGATGGGATTCGGCTACGTTCGGGCACGCATATCGTTTTGTGCTTTGTGTAAACAAACCATGCAGGCTTCAGAAAATACTTAAATAGCTCCGTCCATCTGGTTTATAAATCCATGATTTCAATCAACTGCTGACTGATGCCCAAAGCTTTTTCTCTTAATTATGTAAGAGAAATGCTACCAACTTATAAAATCAACATTGTTGTCACGAACGTTGAATTATTAATATTAAACATATTTATCATTTTAAATTATAAAAAATAAACAATATATTAATGTTTTAATTTATACTCGAGCATAATTAATAATTATATGTTCATAATTGATAAAGATTTAAATCAAATATGTTTTTGCCGAAAAGTTAAAATCAAGGCATATTCACTGCCAAAAGTTATTTAAGATTTTTCCATATTATTCGTTATTTTCTATTTCATTTAACATTATTAGTAAAAAATCTTCTTTTTCTTAAATAATATATCCTTTTTTAGCGTTGTAACTATCAATTTACTTCGTAATGTGCTGTAAAACGAAGGTAATCATGAATTTCTAATTTTCAGTACTTTTGCCTCCGATTGTACCTCCCAAACATCCTTAATTAATCATCAAACAAATTAACTTTTGAAAAGTTAATTAGTGAAAATTTGCATTAACACAGCCAGCAGTAAAATTTTATTTTGTTAGGTTTTTTTTGTTTTGTTTGCTATAGAAGCCCATCGTTATAACGATTGGTTATAACGATAAATACATTTTTATTTACTAAAACTTTAGGTACCTACAGGTAATAAATACAGTACGATTAATGAAATACACTATTCGATAAATATAGTATTGTCACGTGGGGTTCTCGTGACTGGAGGACGTAGTCAGAGGTAGAGATAAATCAAACACAAGTTGTAAAAAACAACTATATACTAAAGACAATAAAGAGAGTACAAAAGGTTAACATACATGTTGAGTACATATTGTGAGGACATACATGTCCTAAACTAATACAATACAGGGGAGGTCGGAACCAACCCTGTTCTAGCACTAGGTCTACTAACTAAGCATAGGAGCTAGCCTCCAAGTAATTATAACGAAGCTGGGAAGCCTGGACACAACTCCCCATAATTTCGCAGAGAGTAGGCGATTAAGCGCCGCCCACTCAACTAAGCACTAAGCATAAAATAATTAAAAGAGTACTCACCAGCTTGCTTGTTGTGTTCGAGCCATGGTCACTGACTGGTTTGAATAGCTCAAGCAAGCTGGTTATATACTGCTGAACGAGGAAGTAATTAGTATCGTAGTGGGAATCAGTAGGCAGAAGTTCTCAGTATGCAACTAAGGAAGTTCATGCTTCCTGGTCGCAGGCCTGTGGGTAGACGGCATTCGCGCTGCTGGTGCCTGGCACGAATCGGCAGCTGTGCGGAAGTGTTGTCGATGGAATGTGCAGCTGCTTGCAATTCGTGTGGGTTACCTCGCATGTACGGAGTAATAAGTTGCATGCCAACGAATACAATGGTGGGCGAAGCGAGCGCGCTTCGGAGAAGACCTCGCAGGTGTCCGCGCACATGTCGGTTGCGAGACTGCAGCTGCTAACTAGCGTGGGTAACTGAATGTGGCCTTGCACGCTATATTGTACAAACGGAAGAGAAGTTGCGTTTTATATAAAATATTTAATTGTAAATATTTCCGTTTGTGACAGTATGATGAGAATAAAAAAACTCAATATTTGCCAATCACAAAAGCTCGTTATTTACTGCTACATTTAAGAAAAATTCATTTTTCTAAGCTACTAAAACATTAAAATTAAAATACGGCAAATCTCGGCATAAGGGAATAATTTGTAATAAGAACTTAATTTGATTATTATAAATCCCTTACTGGTTATAAGAATATCATGTTAATAAGGTTGAAAAAGATCAAAAATATTATAAAATCAATTAAATAACATAGGAAAATTGATATTAACATTGAATATCGTACCACTGATAAATACATACGTGTCCCACTTCACGAATTTTGTTTCAGTAGGTAACACTTATAAATGGATACTGCTTATAGTCCAGTGCTTAAAGACAAAAAGCACTGGAATGACGCAATTTAACCTATCCAAGCGAAGCTCTGGAATTAAGAAGGTGTATGTGTGTACATAAAAATAAAGGTTACTCTGATAATAATAGCTTGTCCCAAAAAATTAGACTAATAGTCCAAAAAACGTTCTGTTTAAGAGATCTCCCAAGGTTTTACCCTAATTTGTCACGGATAAATTTACATACACCGAACTGTTTTTCCGTCGAAGTGTGCTTGCGCCTAAGTATGCCTCACCGAAGTGTCCTTGCGCCAAACTGTCCGGCAACTAACTGTCCTCGCTCCGAAACGGCCCCGCCCAAATGTCCTAGACCGTGCGTGCGGGTCTATTGACCCGGGTTCTATATCACCGGATTTTTAAAAATCGCCTCTTTTCGGAAGGCAATGGCAAACCATCGAGGTATACTTTGCCCAGGAAATTAATAAAAGATCCAAGTATTATGTACTTGGGGTGGTTCGGAGTCCACTGTAACCTGTTGGTCCCCTATACTTTTGATAACTGAACACGCACGACCCAACTATAGAATGAAGAAGAACAAAATGGATAGTTAATATGAATATTAGCTTAAGATGTGTTCGAGGGGTCAACCACTCTTACAAAAATGTACATGTATTGCCGAAATCTAAGATTTCCTCGCAATCTCTATGATTTTCGAGGATTGCCTTCGCAATCGCTGATTTCCAAGGGTTGCGTTCACAATCTCTACGATTTCCAAGGATTGCTTTCGCAATGTCTATGATTTCCGAGGATTGCGGTATGATTTCTAGAATGCGATTGCTTCTTCATTAACATGCTAATGTTTGAAAAGCGATTTTCAATGTGATTTCTAAAGATTAGAACAAAATCGATAGTATTTGTACTTGTTGTTTTTTACAAGAACAATACTATTCATTAAAATGTGTTTGTTAGGTAAATTCATTTATAAAGATATTACGAAGGACATTACTTCACAAATAAAATGCTTCATATAGGAACTATATACGATTATTAATTTTAATGTTACTTAAGTATAAAAAGATTTTTCAAGTTTTACCTAGTTTTGACTTCTTCTAAGACTTTTATACTCTTTTTCAATATCCATTTTGCCACGGCTTTTTAAACGAAATGGATTATTGTCTATTATTACATACATATAATTTCTCCAAAAATAAAACAATTTTGAGAAAAAAAAAACATTTTTTCATAAAAAATTCCCTATTGTTCTGTTAGCCGTCTTTTCGATTATCCTTCAATGCTTGACAGATAATCGAGTCCTACTGTAATTCGTACTGTAATCGATAGGCCCATAAAAGAAAAATATATTTTTACAATCTGCACATCCTCTTCTTTTGGCCAAATATTAATACTCGTCTAGTTTAGATTTTAAAAATTTTATTTTAAATGTTTGATCATCTAATTTGCACTATGCGCCTGATGTACCATGTGTCATATGCACTGTCTGCCATAAAGTTGGATCCATATGGGAAAGTTTTTAATATTCTGATTGGAAAAAGACATTGTGAGGCAATCACCTCTGCTTCCAAAAATACTTGCAATAAGCCATGTCACAGTCGACAGGTGACATTTTTATATTTAATCGATTTCTAATAATCTCGAAACAGATGGCACACGTTTTAAACAATCGTTTATTTAAATATTTTAGTCATGGTACAATAGTATATTATTATACGAGTTGTATAAGACGGTCTCTTGTAGCACGAGTTGTTTGGAACGAGTGCTACAATATGTCTATAAAACAAGTATAATATACTATTTTTTTTACTTTGCGTCATTAGTTTGATAGAAATTGTAAATTCAAGCTATTAAAATCATTTCAGTACAATCTAGTGATTCTTGCGTTTAACATGTGGTAAAGCTATAATTTTCATGTTTTGTGAGGTTAGAATGTGTTTATATGCAATATAAAACAAATCTTACCAATCTTACAAAACAAAGAGACCCCAGAAACGATGTTATAATAGCCTCTATTATGAAACGTTTTCGGTGTCACAATGAGTCCATTGTGAACGCAAAGTACAAAAAATTAAAGATTTTGGGGGTTACAAATTAGTTTTTAATTAGTACTAATGACAGTTTAGGAAATTTTTATTTTTATGAAAGTTGATTGCCAGTTTGCTCTGCCAGTCTTGATATGTGAATAGCGACTATAGAGTTGTAGTTGCGAAAAAAGTTTTTGTGGTACAAATTTGTCCTTAAGTAGTAGTTAATTATGGCTTTATTATTTTTTTTGTCTGAAGTGGGGCTGCTAGCTTGAGATCAAGCTAGCACTCCCAATTTTGCAATGCAAATTGTGTCTAAATGGTTTTAGCCACAAAAAAATTTGTTGTTTTTGATACTTTGTCTTTAATTAGCACTAAATTATAGGCGGTTTTTTTCGTTTTGCTTGAAGTGGGAGTGTTAGTTTTATTGACGCATTCACTTACCGATTCTCAAAATGCCGTTTTTGGCAAAAATACTCATAATAAGCACGAATAACTATCGAATTTCCCGCAAATTAATGATGGCACCACTTCTACTATATTCGATTTCGACGACTGCGATGATGATTGCGGGATTGCGAAAGATTTCGCTGATTGCCAATAAAGACTGCGAGATTTCTGATGATTTCCTTGTGATTGCTAAGAATTGCGTGCGATTGCTTCCAAAATGTACATGTATTGCGGCAAGTGGTTGACCCCTCGGATGTGTTATTCAAGTTAGGTTGGAGGTAGGTTTTAGAGGTTACGCTGGAAGTTAAGATAAAGGTTAGGTTGTAGGTTATCCTAAAGCAGTGATGGCGAACATTTTTGAGCAGTGGGTCAAATTTTGTTCATTATTTTTTTTTAATACTAGGCTGTGGGTCACTAAGTCAGTGGCATCACTTGGAAGGGGGAGGGAGTAAAAAGGATACCAATAATTTGGAAACACCGAAAATTTGTTAACAGACCATATTTATCAAACCATTCTGTTTGATATGGTCTGGAACTTGTATCATTTTTTTTTTATTTTTTTAAAGGCTGACAGTACAGGGCTACAACTAAAAATATTTATATTTAGAATACAGTAATTTTAGAAAAGGTTTCTTATTAACGTACTTGTTATACGTACATATGTAGATGAGAAAATTTAATGATAAAAAAATAACTATAAAACACTTCTAGATGTGTACGCCAAGGTTGCCAATTAGTTCAACACAGCGAGCTGGTACAGTTACAGCCAAAAAAATCTGGACGTTTATTTGAGGTTACATAACTTTTTTTGTAAATTTGTTGTTTATAGTTATCAGTTTGATCTACTGATATTACTATCGATACACAGTAGCATCGCCTACCTAATAATTTCCATTGAATTTAAGATTCAGAATTTTAATTATGATTCATTGAATAACAATAATCTAAACTTCTTGCCCAGATTTCTTTGGCTGTAACTGTACATTCCCATTTTACGATGCAATGAATATGAGCGCCAAGTTTACGATCGACTGTCATGACTCATACACAGGTGCAGTGATACAATAGAAAATCAGTTAGACAACGTGCACTTGCAAATATATTTTTTATAAATTCGACCTTAAATATTTATACTAAGATTTTTAATATTTTTGATTGCCTGTTCTCTCTTTTATGATATAAAAAATAAGTTTATAAAAATCAACCCGTGGGTCATTTAAAAAGCCTTTGTGTGTCAGTGTTTGACCCGCGGGTCATAGGTTCGCCACCTATCACTGTTCTAGAGATTAGGTTGGAGCTAGATGTAGGTGATGTAAAAGCTTAGTACAGATTAAGTTAAGTTATGATGAATTACGCCTTTTTAACTGCATTTTGTTTTTCAACAAACAAGGCACAAGTCAACTTTTCTTATATCTCGGCTTCTCGAAGCTGATCCCTCTCATAAGTCAATCTGTTCTCTACACCGTCCCCCTCTTTTTTTCACATATCAACCATATCATACATCCAATTCAATTTAATAATGCCATATGTAGCAAATCTGTAAGGTGGGATAGAAGTTTATTTTGTATGGCTTTATTTAACTTTATAGTTTAACATGTTTAGCAGTGCAATTCCACTCAAAGTCAGAGAATTCTGTAGTTATAGTGCTATTGGGTATGATAGCTATAGTATATCACTTTGGTGTATTTACTATACAAAGCTATAATAAAATCCTCTCCTGCTACTGCAACTTGTCCTTTAGTTGCATCTCTTTTGTTGATAACAGTAACTTCATTTCTTCAAAATTTAGGTAAACTTATTAGCAGTGCACTGTGGGTGATATTACAGTTAAAGTGCGTCAAAATCTCAAAAATAAATTCCATAAAACATAACATATATTTACATTTTACAACACTTAAAACCTTACTAAAGATGTTTTTAATAAACATTTGCAAGTGCAACTATTGTTTATTGTGTTATCGGTTGGGAAAGTTGTGGTAGTTGTGTTTGTGCAAGTAAAGTGTAAATACATACTAAACGTCTGAAGTTTGCCTTGGATTTAAATTATTTAAAATATATTTTACGGTAACAATTTATATTGGCTGATACTGGTGCTGGTTGGTATTGTATAATTCATTTGTATTAATTTATGTATTTGTTATTATTAATTAGTTACAACCATCCTATTTAAAGCGAAAGTTTAGAATTAGTGTTTTTCAATATACAACTTTGTACAAGAAATTCTAAAATACATAAAATAGCATATTTTTGTTTTTTTGGTTAAAAGTTGTTTCTGCATTGGTTTCTTAATATGGGACATTAATTTGTTTTTGCAGATGTTTGCTTAGGCATTTGCAGTGACTATTTAATGTTAATTATGCGCTTATTGTTGTTTCCAGCTACTACATGTAGCCATTTAGAGATGATCAAGAGTTTACCTGTGGGAGAAAAAAAACACTATGCTAGTAATGTTAAAACTGGCAAATTTCGTTTTTGAAATAAATAATTTGAAAAATTTAGCTGATAAACAAATAGGAAGTTTACAAGAGCCGCCAAACTACTGAAAGGCTTACATAATGAATCTCGTAGCAATGGAGCTTTATGTGTATTTGTGGAAAACGAGTATGCCAGACAGCATTATATGTATTAAGACAAGATCTGCACTTATGGAGATAGGATGTTATGCATTCTCTGCGTATGGGAACGTACAAATAGCAAAGTTACGTTGTTATACGAAAAAAGAGTCTTAACAGTTACTGAAGCTGAAGTTCCGAAATCAAAAACTACAAAATTTGTTACACCATACCACAGGACATTTAATTTCTATCCAAATCCCAATTTTAGGGACTTTAGATATGAATACTATCTCAAGTTTAACTTTAATTAGTAAATGAGGGTGCGACGGCAGCTCCGGCCAATCTGGTTTTTTTCCTAGTCAAGATTTTTTTTAACATTTTGTTAATGTCATTTTTCACATATTTTTACTAAAGTAAGCTTATGAAAGTACTATTGTACCTTTTGTGTTTGTCTTTTAAGCTTGTCTTATTTCATACAATATACAAATTTTTTTTAATTTTCATTTTATTGTTAAATTCTTGGTCTAATATAACCCCCAATGTGTTTTATCACCTTATTGTACAATATTACAAAATGTATAACAAAAATAAATATAAAAGATAATTTTGACGCACTTTCAGGCTATTTTCACCCACTGTGCAGTGGTAAAATTAATGCCAAGTATTGTTTTCTCAATTTTGATTTTAGTGCCCGGTTTTATATTAGAATTCAAATAATGTATGCTACAAACCGTTCACTTATACACAGTGCCGGCTCCACATGATAAGCAAAGCATGCGTCGCATCGGGGAGCATACGCAAAGGGCTCCATAATTACCTTGCGGAACACTTTAATAATGTAAAAATTTGGCGACACCAAGAATCTAATGTCAGTAGGGTATTTTCTATCTACTCATAGTCTTAAACACTATTACCCACAAAATGGGGATCAGAGGCGAAAATAGCTCCAGTACTTGCCGACAAAATCTGAAAAGAACAACACATTTGCAACTATTACGAATGTGGTCGACTTTTCCCAATATTGAATCCTCGATGGCTGTAAATATAAACCCCATATACCACACATATAAATAATAAGTATTCAAGTATGATAAACAGTGCTTTATTATCTATTAAACAAATTATCAGGTAAATAAATCAGGTGTGATATTTTCAAACAAGGTGAAATAGCCTTGACAAAAATTACAAGTAGGTTATTGATTTTTATATACAAATTTGAACGGAGGGAGAATTCCTGCGATCATCCACTATTTACTCTAAATCAATATAATAATCATTATAGATAAATAAATATAGACTAACAGTTCAAGTTTCAAAAATGTAACTGGCACGGTAAATTAACATGAATACCTGTGATTTAGAGATTGTGCAATCATTAATCGTGAGATTTTAATTGTTTAACATATATGAAGCAAAGGTTATACGTATACACACTGGCTAATATTCCTAACAAGGTAAACTGCACACTGGAAAAAACCACTTAACACAGGAAAATTATAATATACAAATATACGGAAATGCTTTATATTTACAATAAAGAATTGTCAAACGTTATTGCTGCTTCGAATAGTTGCTATAATATGAGAGACTCATGATGCAGGTGTTATTCAAATCTGGATAGAAACACCACCAACCAGGTAACTGTACGTAGGTAAACTCAATGTAGTGGTGTTTTAACAAACCAAATATACAACAAAGTGTATAGGGTAAAAATAAAAAGAATAATATAAACCAGAAATATAAAAAAAGGTCTGTAACAAATAAAATCAAATCACCAGAATGCACGAAGTAAACATTTAATAAATACCTTAGATAAATGGGGACCTTCTAAAAGAGTTATACCGCTCCCAAACACGGCTAAGATTGATTAAATATTGAATCCTGTCAAAGAATTACAGTATAAGAGACTGAATGTAAAGAAAAGCTAATCTACAAACTTATGAGAATGTGCTTCTAACCTCCAAAAAACAAATAGCAGTAAATCCCTTATGGTACCAATAAAATTGGAAATAGATCTGCAGAAATACAATTCCAGTTTGAAAACATAAAGGAAAAATTAATTTAACAGCGATGCTACTAAAATATTCTTTTTAAAGAAGTTGCTTAACGAACGAAACAAAACGAAGTGAAGTCTCTTATCAACAAAGAAGTTAATTCCAAACAAAATGGCAACTACAAGGAGAGAATGCGAAAATTCCAAATGCTATACAATATAACACAAAAGCATAGCTATACAGGGTGCTACGAAATTAGCACGTAACAATGCATAAAGTGAATAAAACTTTTGGGGAAGACTACAGTTGTTCGAAAAATCTGGCAGCATACTACAAAGTATTCTATGTTGCCGCTCTTGCCGGCTACGGTACTGGTTCATTAGAGCACTTGTTTAGTATTCTTCTGAGAACTGAATTTCTATAGCCCCTGTGTATGAACAGTGAACATTTGAAATCATTTTGTTTTATTCATTTCTAGTTATTTTTCAGTGAAAGATAAGTAGTAGTTTTGATTTATGTTGTTTATGATTTTATTATGTTTACAATAATGCTTGTATTATTCAAACGTGGCTTAATAAAAAAAGATTAATAAAATTATTAGTTAGTTTCTTGGGAAATGGAAAATAATCCAGATCCTTTCATTTTTTTTCTTGATAATTTTAATATTTGTCATTTAATAATTGTCATTTGTCAAAAATGCAGAAGTGATTGCCCCACAAAGTTTTTTTCTAAGCATAATATTAAAAAGATTTCGCATATGGATCCAACTTTATAGCAGACACTGTATATATTAGTGCATCCAATTCCGAAAGGTATTTTGAATCCCGGTATTTCGGGATTGGAATTTTCGGATGCCAGAATCCCGGGATTGTATATGCAAAATATTTAAAATAAATCGCAAAATACCAATTAAATTATTAGCTTCATAAGACACGTTTTTAGCGCACGCATCTAAGTTTAGAAAACGACCCGTGTAGCAGGAAATTTTCTAAAAGACAAGTGCGCTAAGATGTCTTATGTAATGAATGCTTTATGCTATTTTTTCTGTTTGCGTATCCCAATGAAATCATTTGACAAGTTGGTATCACTGTTGAACAGGTGTTCTTAAATTGTCAAACTTATTTATGTTGTAAATTTGAAAAGCAAATGCAGAATTAGAGTCTTCAGTGTTGCTAACTGTCAAACTACTTAACAAAGTATCCCTAACAAATTTTATTTAAAAACTAAGTTATTATTTTTAAAATAATTACAAAATAACGCAATTTATCTGTCCTTGTCCTTTACTTGAACACGTGTCTTATGAAACTAATATGTGAATATACTATTTTCTATTTGCGTTAATTTGTAATCATTAAAAAAATAACTTGGTTTTATATAAAATTTTGTTAGGGATACTTTGTTAAGTAATTTGACAGTTAGCAGCACTGGAAACTCTAATTCTGCATTTGTTTTTCAAATTTCAGCGTAATAAATTTGACATTTTAAGAACATCTATCTGTTCAATACTAATATCTACTTTAAAAAGTAAAATTCTACTGTTTCCAGAGTACCTATTCAAATAAATCTCTTTTGGACACGCTAATAGAAAAAAATATTTATTATTTTACATATTTAATTATAAGAAAATATAAAAAAAAATCATCATCAGTCAAAAAACTTAAAAAACAAAATAGAAGGAAATTATTTAAAAAAAAAACAAAACACCAGTTCGTCCAAGATGTCTGCTAAACTAGAACGGATTTTCGTGAAACGTTTCCAGCTGTGGACAAGCCCCTCTCGGCTTCTACAGTGGTAGGTGTTATGGCGACTAAAAAATCATATACCAGTTGTAAGTTTTGTCACGAAATTGACCCTTTCTTGAATAAGCCCATTTCCCGAAGAAGAGTCTCATTTAAATTTTGTTTGTTTAGTTTGCAACATACTCTCATTTAGGGTTTTATGTAACTTTTTTTCAAGACTTTCGCAGGCATTTTCAGATATTGTTCGTCTAAGATCAGCAATCCTTACATCTTCATCGTCATCATTTTCTTCTTCCCTGTCTTTTTAATTGTTAATCTCTCTACAGAACAAAATAGTATTGCACAAATAAGGGTAGTCCTGCATTTTAAATAACTAATAATAATAAAGCACTTCACTGAGTTCGCACAGTTGCCACGTTTAAATGGGAATCAAAATTGAATTGTTATAATCCCGGGATTAACGAGCACGAAAAAATGACCGGGATTCGGGATTGGATGCCCTAGTATATATTCAATAAATTCATTAAGGGTGCCGAAATAATTTTTGCATTGGGGCGCTATAACCCCTAGGGCTGGCACTGCTTATACAGTGAATTAAAAAAAAGCAATTGAAAATAACATTTTTGTCAATGTCGTGGGCCTTGATAATTTAAATTTGAGGATAAAGTATCGTTACTACTAACTAATAAGTTTTCTTAATAACATTTCCCACTATCTTTAAATTGAAGAGCAGTTTTGTGAACTTAACTTGTATACCTACCCTTATTGTGGGATTAATCTTTTTAAAAATTTTCTAATATTCTAGAGAAAGGAGACACTTTTATCCAAAAAATTTTCTCAAAACTTGTAAACAAGTTTCCCGTACCAGTCACTGTATAGTTAAACTTGTCTTATTCAAAAATGTAATAATATACAGGATCTTATTGAAAAAAAGTAACTTTATTTTATTACCCTGTAGATAACCAAGCAACTAGAAAATTATAAATTATTTTAATAGAAATAACTTTTATATTTAACTTATAGTTTCTGAGATAAAATATAAGCCTATACTAAATGGACATCCTGTACAAATAGATTTGCTTGGCCCTTATAACGATCATTTTTCTTATAACATCAACCAGTTTTTAATACTGCACCTGAAAATAACAAAGTTTGATTCTAGCTTCACTTTGAATATACAAACTATTATTGTGTTGTTTTCTTTTTAATTGATTGTTTTGTTTTTCTTTCTTAGTTAGTCATTTATAATTAAAAAAAAGTTTTTTGTTTTGAGCAAGTTGTTGTTATTTGCAGCATTTATTATAAAAACCATGTTGGATCAGGCTTGACATCAGGTTTATCGAAATAACTATAAGATGATTCAACTGTTTAAAATGCAGGTATCCAAAACATGTTGACTCTTGTTAAAACAAAGAGTTTGATTTGTATCTGTCTCTCTTGATATTTATGAATTCTTAGTTGTGCATACCGTTTGTGGTAAAACTGTTATATATCACGTATAATGACTTTTATGATATTATTAATTTGCAGTTTTATATTTTAATAATTTATAAAAAGGTAATTATTATAAGAAGTAACAGTGTATGATTTTAAAAAATATTTTTAAAGTACCTAAATGATTTTTAAAATGAATTCAGAGGTGTATTTCAATACTATGTCTGATGTAAAACCATTTATATTTTTTATTCGTGTGTAAGATAATTTTTTTTTCAGAACTACCATCAGACTGGTCTGATCCAAATTTCAAGATATCTTCTGAAGCCCCATGCATTATAAATTATTTATGTTCGAAACACGATGGTCTTGCAATTGAAGCCAAATATTGTAAAGAATATAGTTGGAGGAATCACCTTTCAGATTTATTTTCAAGAGGCGTACTTCAAGGTGATAGTGAGACCTTTACAAGATTATTTGATCCTGCCAATTTTGATGTTAACCTTAAAAACCTTACAAAAGCTTATGAAGAACACTTATTAAACAGAGGCGATTTTGATGAAAGAATATTTTTAGGTAAATAATATAATTTTTTCTTTTTTTTGTATTGGTTTCAAGTTAATTAATGTATCCTACCTTTATAATAACATTTGTATTATATTGCAATGCTTTCTTTTTGCTTTTTGTTGAAGCTAATATATTGATATATTGTTTGAAACTAATATATTGTTTGCTATCCTTACTTGATTTAACTTGTATAGCGATGCACTTATAATCACACATATATATTCTATTTTTATGCAAAATTTTTTTAGCTGAATACAGAAGACGTTTACTATTGAAAGAACAAGCTTTAAATAATTCAAATGGGGCCGTTCCATTTTCACCCATGAGTACCCCAGGTATGGTATTGTTCTGTTATACAAAATTTCTTATTTCATAAAATTGATTAAGTATCGAGCAGCTTCTCATATTATATTGCATTTAAAAAAAACACAAAATACATGAAAATCGCCTATACAAGTTTTCATGCAATGTTTTATGTTTTGCTTTTAATAGGCCTCATAAAATATTGAGCAGGTCTGAACATTAAGCCAACTGGTTGAATGTCTAATTTAACACTTTGTTGTATGGTATAGCATTATTTATCTTACAATATATAAAATTGCAATCTATAATTTTAGTGAATTATCTATTGCATTGTTTTAACTTTTTTTACAAAAGAGGTTATCTGGTAACAATAGTGTTGGGGACCTGAGATGTAACCAAGCTAAACGATACTAATTATGATTACACGTAAGACAATTAGCAATCTTATGACTAGGCACAACATATAAAATGTTGGCAAAACTTGTTGGTTTACGAGAAATTCTGCTTTTTTAAGTTATCTTGAAAACAATAACTATGATCATTTTGCGGGGCCGGGTTCAAAAATGCACTTGGCCTAAAACAACTTCTAAATAAATTATTTATTATACACATTAATTATTACATATTGCAATAGAATCATTGAGTATCATTATAGTTATTTACGAAAACGCGAAATCGCATATCATTACTTTTTTTAAGCACGAGCGACGAAGAAGCGAGTAATTAATTTGCGCGAATGCGTCGAGGATGACTTCGCCCATCGAGTTTTGCACAAAATTTTTTGAAACGAACTTGAACAATGAAAACAACGAAAAAACATATATAGTCCAAGCGGCGACCGCAAAATCTTGACCGTCACCGAACATACGACTAATTTATGAAAAATATGAAAGTTGACAGTGTATGGAACACAAAACCGCTTGTCAGCCTAAGCAAATCCTGGCACGTTTGCAATTAATGACCTAATTAAGTCTAATTAATTAGCGCTTTGCATCCGTCACAAAACATCGACAAAAGTAATCTACTATTACTTTAAGTATTAGTTATGTTTATGATTAATTTAAGGGTTTTCAAGGAAGGGTTGTCAATGTTAAAGTAAAAAAAGTAAATATTACATGTAACGTAATATACAAACATACTTATTATTACAAGAAAAATCAAAATTTAAGAATAAGAACGGAGCACATAAAAATAGAGGGCCGTATTCATTGCCATCGTTACAGATGTCTCTAACTTAAAATCAACAAGAAAAGAGATAGCTTTATTCTAATTCTAATAGGTGGGAAAAGATTGAAATTGGTCGCCATGGTAATTAAACATGTGATTAACTTAATATTTAGATATGAATACGGCCCACAGAGGTTGAAAACTAATATCTGGCAGGATTTTATTAGAAAAAGTTGTCGAATATTATTATAAAAATCCGCCTTTTGCAAAGTTAATTGCACCAATAAGAAGAAATCATAATCTCTTTTCGAAAAAACAACACATTTGGCCGAAGAATAGGTAGAAATCTTGTAGTTACATGGTTGTATTTGCTGTACTTAGTCGTCGGTTAGTGGTTGAGACATCGCTACAAATGAATTCAATTCTTTTTATTACAGTGATTTGTTTTTGGCGCTATGGTGGAGATAGCTAATAGTATGTACTTTCATTTAATAATATATTTCAATATTTTCTAGTAAATCTTAGCACTAGAGCGACTTGTTAATCTTACCTCTCAAATTCAAATTTTATGTCTATTTATTTAAGATTTACTAAGGTTATACTTCTTTGGGCCTTGAAAGGCTGCCATAAATTTACTTTTATAGTATTCACCAAACATCAACACACATACAAATACTACAATTTTTAATATCAGCATCATATAATTTTTAAAAGCAGGTATAGCGTGAAAAGAGCTTTTCTAAATTTGGCGCAAGAAAAGATAGATACCAAAAAGGCCAACTGCTGTTTTTAATTATATTATTGTAAACTATCATTTACAGGACTCTGATGATAAAATTTCTTTGTTAATGCAAAAAAAGGTTACTGAGTTTTGTAATAATAATGATAATAATTACTACTACCCATTACCTGGTGAACTAGGCCCCAGAAGCTATGAAGCTAGTGCGGAAGGGAGGGGTGATTATTATTATTACGCAGGCCCAACGTGTGGCTGCAGCTGACTTACAGATGGTAAGGTTTAAACTCCACACTTGCGTTAAGCAGCTAAGGGAAACTGCAGAACACCTTAAAGTTTTTTTAACCAGATTCGATCCCGGTCCGTCTGGGTGAGAAACTATCCCGCTAGCCACTACACTACCAAGACTATATAATGTATGTAAGAAATTAAAAAAAGATAAGCAGAGTCATTGCGCATTAAGGCGCATTAGATTTTTTCAACAAAAAATAAAGAATAGATAAATAGAAAAAAATATTTTGAAGAAATTATAACAGCATCGAATATCCCTGGCCCTTTTAAACCAAGGTCCGTTGATGCATGCATAATTATATCCAAAGTAAAGGTTATCTCACCCATTTCCACTATTGGCTTTTGAAATGGGCTCAAAAATGGCGCCTTTTTGGCGGCAATTTTAATTTGTCATGAATTTGTCAAATCTAATATTTACATAACATACTGTAACATTCTTTCTAAAAATAATAACACAAGTGCTGTTTAAATCGTCTATTCACAAACAAATATTTATTTCTATACACTAATGAATACACTATAAATTAACGCTATGATTATAAACCATTAAAAACTATTATTTACAGACTATGAATTTCTAATACAACATTTATATTCACTATTTATTTTGTAATACACAGTTAATGACTTGCTGTTGACTGCTCCTTTTCTCCGCGACGTCGACTTTATACCATCCTATAAACGTTCCAGAAATCGCCCGAACATACCATGTATTTCTAGAATACACCAGAATAAACCACGTCTGATTTACATGCTTGTGCGATGCGTCATTTTCTCGAAGGCGGCAGAACACACCACCTGTCGCTCAAAAAGAGGTTCGTTCCTTTTCTCTCTTGTTACACTGCCCCCCTCTTCAAGTCTGTTCTGTCCCAGAACAGGTTTTATGCTCTGGTTCCTGTAGAACGGGTCATGACGATATCGACAGTCTTCTCCTCGACTACACGTTCCATTACGGTAGAAATAACAGTCTACACTCTTCGTTGGCCTTAATGCGGGTTGTGGGTCAAAATTGCAGACGAAGATCTTGACGTCCGTACCTCCAAAGACAACTTCCAGCATGTTTCTAACGATTCTCCAATCCAGCTGGTCCCGCCCACAGCCGAGTTTGGGAACTGCCAATTTGTTAATTCCCCTGGTAAGCAACTCGATCCTCAAATTCCATAGTGCCCTCCACAAGTCGGCGTAACTCGGCTTCTGGTAATAAAACTGCTTGGTTACCAAGTAGTAAATGGATCGGTCATGATCAGGCAAGCGTAAGAATTTACCAACAGAGGGATTTTGTTCTCGAAGTTCATTCAGCCGTCCAAATTTATTTCTAAACACTACTGCGATCCCCCTGGACATACGGAGATCCGCGGAGACACAGTGGGCAATGGAATAATTACCAGGGACCCGGAAGAGATCTTGTTGCATCTCAGTCGTGACTCCGAATCGCGCTTTTCTAGTTCCAGAGAACGCAGCCATAAATTCTCTAAAGGTTGGTTGATCATCTTCAGGCCTTACGGTATTGATAGTCACCTCAGCCTCATCTTTCCGATCCGGGACTGCGTCATTATTTCCCTCATAGTGCGCCAGACGATTGGAGTGTACCACCTTTGGTTTCCCCCTTGGCAACTTCTGGATGCGATAAATCAAGTCATTTATTCGTTTCTTCACCTGGTATGGACCCTCCCAATTTCGCTGTAACTTTGGAGAATAGCCACGACGCCTTTGCGGGTTATATAACCAGACAAGCTCTCCAGGTTGAAACCCTCCTTCTTGGGCTCTCACATCGTACGTAGCCTTCATCCGGTCACTCGCGATTCGACTATGATTTCGGGTTCGGTCGTGAATATCCTCCAACTTCTTCTTTAAGTTGATGACATAATCATTCCCGGCTACCTCCTGCTCTATAGGTGGAGACCCAAATTCCAGATCACACGGTAACCGTAACTCGCGTCCAAACATTACAGACGCTGGTGACTGACCGGTTGTTTCGTGGACCGATGCACGATAAGCCATCAGGAACAGATGCAGGTATTGGTCCCAGTCTCGTTGATGATCGGAGACGACCTTGGCCAAATATTTGCCCATTGTTCGATTCATGCGTTCTACCATTCCATCGGACTGCGGATGTAACGGTGTGGTCCGAGTCTTGCGAATGCCCAACAATCGACAAACTTCTCCAAAGAGTACAGACTCGAAATTGCGGCCTTGATCCGAATGCAGCTCCATGGGCACTCCGAAGCGACTGAAAAACTCTTTGACTAGTACGTCAGCAACAGTCGCAGCTTCCTGGTTTGGTAGGGCATATGCTTCTGGCCATTTGGTAAAATAGTCCATTGCCACTAAGATGTATTTATTCCCATCGTCAGTTTCGGGAAATGGTCCGGCAATGTCTATAGCTATTCTCTCCAGAGGACTACCCACATTGTACTGCCTCATGGGTGCTCTTCGTTTCCCCAAGGGTCCGTTGCCAGTGGCACATAGTTCACATTTCCGGCACCACTCCTTCACGTCTTCTTTACAGTTGACCCAATAAAAACGCTCCCTAACTTTCTCCAAGGTCTTTTTCACACCGAAGTGTCCTCCGGAGGCACCGTCATGGAGATGTCGCAATACTGTAGCCACTCGGCTTTTTGGAACCACGAACTGAGACCTAATGGTGGTGCCATCTTCACTCTCCAGTACTCGCTTCAGGAGATCGTCTTCCACCTTCAAGGACTCCCATTGGGCCCAATATGCTTTGAGCGTTCTGTTGAAAGGGCTGACGGCCTCCCAGGCAGGCCTTTCTCCCACGCGCTTCCATTCCAGTACCATTTTTAGTTCGGGATCAGCCTCCTGCTGTCGTTGCAATTCTTCCGGCAACCAATTGTCGTTGACGATGGTAGTCCTTAATACTTGGCAAACCCTCTCCTCCAAACGAGAGCAATGACGGCAATCCGTTGGACAGGGTCTTCTTGAAAGAGCATCGGCATTTCGATGACTAGTGCCCGCTCGATGTTCGGTGTCAAAGTTGTATCCTTGTAATCGTTCGATCCACCTTGCGACCTGGCCTTCAGGATTACGGAATTGTAGAAGCCATTTCAACGCTGCATGGTCCGTCCTCAATAAAAACTTCCGTCCGTACAAGTATTTGTAGAAGTGCTCAACGGACTTCACGACGGCGAATAGTTCTTCTCTGGTCACACAATAATTCCTTTCGGCTTTCGACAAAACCTTACTAAAATAGCCGATGACCTTTTCTTGTCCATCCTGTATCTGAGAAAGTACCCCCCCAATGGCCAGATTACTTGCATCTGTGTCAAGTATGAATTGCCCTTCTGTCCGTGGATAGCTCAATATTGGTGCTGTTGTCAGGGCACGCTTCAGCTGTTGGAAAGCTGTTTCACACTCTCCGCTCCAAACATACTCGCGCCCATCTTCAGTTAACCTTGTCAGAGGTTTCGCTATATTGGCAAACCCAGGAACGAAACGCCTGTAGTAGGTACATAACCCAAGAAAACTACGAACTTGGTGTTTATCTTTCGGTGTTGGCCACTCTTGAACTGCACGAATCTTATCGGGGTCGGCTGCCACTCCATTTTGTGATACGACGTGCCCGAGATATTTCACTTCTTTTCTGAATATGTGGCACTTTTTCGGACTCAGTTTCAGATTGGCTCCACGTAGTCTTCGGAACACTTCCTCTAGATTTTTCAGATGTTCGTTGAATGATTTTCCGACTACAATCACATCATCTAGGTATACCAGGCAGGTCTTCCACGACAACCCTCTCAAGATGGTCTCCATTAGACGCTCAAAGGTGGCCGGAGCGTTACATAGACCAAAAGGCATAACTGTAAACTGCCATAGTCCGGAACCAATAGTGAACGCGGTCTTCTCCCGGTCTTCAGGTTCCATTTCAACTTGCCAATAACCGCTCTTCAAGTCCAAAGTCGAAAACCATCGTGAACCAGACAGGGTATCTAACGTGTCGTCGATGCGTGGTAAGGGATAGCTGTCTTTCTTGGTCACATCATTAAGCTGCCGATAGTCCACACAAAATCTCGTTGACCCGTCCTTCTTACTGACCAGGACCACCGGTGATGCCCATGGACTGCTGGATGGCTCGATGACCCCTTGTTCTTCCATATCAATAATAATCTTTTCGGCTTCTGCTCGCCTTGCTAGAGGTAGACGCCTCGGCTGCTGACGGACAGGCATAGAGTTGCCTGTATTGATTTTATGTTTTACTATATTTGTTCGTCCCTTCTGGCTATCGTCAAGAGCGAAGATATCTTGGTATCAGTGAACCAAACCCTGTACCTCTTTCACTTCCGTTCTGTTAAGGTCTTCGCACGATTTGTTTGTTTGTTTGTTTATATGTGACATATGAAGGGGTTAAGAACCCAGCACCGCGGCCCTTAGGCTTATTGTACTCTCATCTTGTCACTTAGTCGGTAAAGAGTTTAGTGATCCTGATTAGGCTTAGTAACCTCTTTACCAGGTCCTCCCTTATGAGAGTCTCACGAGAGAAAGCTCCTTCGAGGAGTGCAAACCTCCATCGGTACAGGGCTTCACAATCGAAAATAACATGTGAGGCTGTTTCGTCCGCTTCATTGCAGAGTCTGCAGATGGGATCTTCATTACCAATCCCCATTCTATGCATATGCTTCCTTAGGTTGCAGTGTCCAGTTATAAGGCCTGTCACCAGCCTAATCTGTTGTCTGCTTAATTGCAGTATGTCATCAGTCAATTTGTCAGATGTTGTTTTTAGCATCAGTTTGCTATGTCTTTGCCCCTCAATTGCATTCCAGTGGTTGTGGTGCTGTCTTTTTGTCCAGCTTTTCAACCAGTTTCGAGCAAAGTTGTTGGTAATTCCAAAGACGGGTTCTGGCCCCATAAATGGTAATTCTGCTCCTTTCTTAGCCAAGGAGTCAGCTTTCTCGTTGCCACTAATCCCCTTATGCCCCGGGACCCACATCAGGGTTACTCTATTGTGGGTTGAAAGGGTTATTAGGTTTTGTCGGCATTCCCATACTAATTTTGAGTTAGTACGATTGCTAGCTATGGCTTTTATGGCGGCCTGGCTATCTGTAAGGATAAGGATTTCTTTACCTTGGTAGTTCCTTTTTAAATTCTCATCTTCGCACGAACTAGTAACCATACCCACTAATTTTCCACCATGGTCTTTGGGCACTGGTTTTGGAACATCAGCCATACACCTGGCTACTCGGAATACTGGCACACACTGTCCCACAAGGGTACTCTTCTTCAATGTCACCGGATCCACATTAACGTTCATAAGCCTCACCGGTACAGTCTTTCCAACCTTGATCAGCGCTTTTCCCACCAATATGCCACTATGGATCTTCTTATCACAAACAGGCTCCATCATTCGCACACATCCTACCCGAAGATCTCCATCCAAACCTGCCTCGACAACCATCTCGCTTTGACCCGGCAATATCACATCTTCAGTCAGCAAAACCCTTACAACCGGATCTTCTCGTGGGTGCAACGGAAGTTCTTCGTTACCGACCTTCAAAACACCCTCTTTCAAATCCAACGTAAAACCAAATTTTCTCAGGAGGTCCATTCCCAAGATGAAGTCATCAGTGATATCGGCTACCAGCACCTCATGTTCACGTTCTTCACTTCCAATGCCAATCTTCATCTTCACCACTCCGCGTGTTGGTATCACTTCACCTGTTGCTGTACGGAGTTGAGTAGTTGTCGGTAACAATTTAATACTTGATTGTAGAACATCAGGGCGTACGATGGATTTTGTCGCCCCCGTATCAATAAGTAGTGGAACAGTTCGGTTAGCAATCTTTCCATCTACAAACAAACTGCCGTTACTATTCTTTGATGTTACGGCATGGATCGTGATCTCCGGGGCATCTTCACTCGCAGTCAACGTTCGCCCCCTCTTGCCAACCCCTTTTAACTTTTCCGACGGTTGTACTTTTCTTATTTTGGGACAACGGCGTTCTACATGTCCTTGTTCGCCGCAATTCCAACAACGAGGCCCTCGAACTTCTTGATGATTCTTCTTACGGCTTTCTTCCTTCCGAAGAACTCTCAGTACTAACTCCTCTAGGTGATCCTTAGAACCTTCTTCTTCTTCCACAACGGCTCGAACACGCCCGTGACCTCGGGACGCTTGTTTTGCAGCTTCAAATTCTAAGGCGTGAGCAAGCGCATCATCAGTTGTTCTTGGTCGTGCTAGCCTCAATGATTGTTGTGTTTCCCCGTCTCTTAACCCATCAATGAAGGTCTGCACAGCGAGCTGTCCCAGAAATGAATCGGGTGCCGTAGGGTACGCCAATCGGACAAGCCGCGCAACATCGGCTTCAAACTCCTGCAGGCTTTCTCCCTTCTTCTGGATACGATTCTTCACTTGCGCGTGATACACTTGTTGAAGATGCGCGTCTCCATATCTCATTTCCAATCTAGACACTAACAATTGGTAATCATTTTCCTGTCCTGCTGGGATTGTTTGCAGGACGTTCAACGCGTCTCCACGCAAAGCCACAGTTAAAGAAACGGCCTTTTCCTTGCCTGTCCATCCGTTGGCCCCAGAAGCCGCCTCAAACTGTTTGTAGTAAGTGGACCAAGGTATATTTCCATCGAACGTGGGTGGTTTTACTTTTATCCCTACGACAGGACCCTTTTCTTCTTTAAACTGTTTCTTTACTTCATTAAACGGCCTCTCAGAAGTTGAGGGAAACCGTAGTTGCCTCATTCTATCTTCCAGCATTTCGGCCATATCGTCTTTCTTAGTTGTTGGTGGTAATTGCATTTGGGCTATTTTCTCTTCTACCATCTTTATTACCCTATCTTGTTCCGCCAATCTGCCCTCCAATAGTCCTAACGCACTGGCATTCTCCAAAAATTCTTCGAAAACTTTATCTTCCAACGCTTTGACATTTTCCAACAATTCTCCTTTAAGCCTTCTAGAACTTTCTTCAGACTTTTCTAGTAATTCTTCTTTAAGCATTTTAACATTTTCTTCCAGTGCTTTAGTATTTTCAAGTAATTCTTGTTTAAGCATTCTAACATTTTCTTCAGACTTTCTAGAATTCTCTTCGGACTTTTCCAGTAATTCCTCTTTTAACATTCTAGAATTCTCTTCGGACTTTTGCAGTAATTCTTCTTTTAAAATTCTAGAATTCTCTTCGGCTTTTCTAGAACTTTCTTCAGACTTTTCCAATAATTCTTCTTTAAGCATTCTAGAATTCTCTTCAGACTTTCTAGAATTCTCTTCGGACTTTTCCAATAATTCTTCTTTAAGCATTCTAGAATTCTCTTCAGACTTTCTAGAATTCTCTTCGGACTTTTCCAATAATTCTTCTTTAAGCATTCTAGAATTCTCTTCTATTTTACTTAATAACAAATTAGTATCAATTGCGGGTCCAGGTATTTCGAAGAGGAAACTTTCAGGGTCTTCTTGCTGCTCGAAAAGCCATTCTCTTAGCCGATTTATTAACACACTTTTAAGGCCCGTTGTGTCCAAATCTCGTTCTTCAAGTTCATGTTTCAAGTCTATTACTTTGAGATCTTTTAACAGTTTCATCACCATTTTAATCGTTTGTTGAAATTATGTTTTAACACTAAAGATTTATTCTCACAGCACTTTATTTAATTATTACGCGATTTTATTTATTTTAAAACCCCACACCTGACACCACTGTAACATTCTTTCTAAAAATAATAACACAAGTGCTGTTTAAATCGTCTATTCACAAACAAATATTTATTTCTATACACTAATGAATACACTATAAATTAACGCTATGATTATAAACCATTAAAAACTATTATTTACAGACTATGAATTTCTAATACAACATTTATATTCACTATTTATTTTGTAATACACAGTTAATGACTTGCTGTTGACTGCTCCTTTTCTCCGCGACGTCGACTTTATACCATCCTATAAACGTTCCAGAAATCGCCCGAACATACCATGTATTTCTAGAATACACCAGAATAAACCACGTCTGATTTACATGCTTGTGCGATGCGTCATTTTCTCGAAGGCGGCAGAACACACCACCTGTCGCTCGAAAAGAGGTTCGTTCCTTTTCTCTCTTGTTACAATACAGAAAAGGTTACGAATTATTTTAATTAAAATAAATCAATAATACTATGTATTAACTTATTAACAAATAATATTTTTAGGCATTCGAATTATCTTCTGTTATTGAGTAATATTAACTACTACTACTGAATAAAACCACGAAAACATTAACACATTAAAAATGATGGTCTAAAATGATTTATTAGTATTATAAAAGATTTATTAGTTATATGAACAAAAGTTATATGAACAAAACAACAATAACAACCAAAGCGAATATTTTAACTGTGATAGAACTAATTTATTAATGGTATCCCCCTCAAACAGTATTTGAGTTATTATACTTTCTTCTTTCTCGTCAGATGTTGCCGTTAAATGTCGTCGAAATGTAAAACGGCAATAAAAGAGTGTGCAATCTAAAAACTACATTTTCTCTATGCTTAAATAATTCATATTAGTTTTACATGTAATTTTATTAAGGCTCAAACTTGCTTACTTGCATAATCTTGAGTATTCAGTAATTTCCAATTCTGACGGCTACGCATATCTAACCAAATTTATCTTATTTTCGTATCTTTTGGAAAAAGAAACAAACGTTCACCATTTCGGGAGTTGCTAGAACAGTTTGGTGCACTACAACCAGTCATTTTTTGGGAAAAAGACTTGGGCGGTTCACTTATGTCAGAAACTGACAGATCGAACTTGGGCTCAAATATGGCCGTCTAAATCTTTGATGGATGACCTATGTATGTGTACTAGGTATACATACACATGAATGGACCTTGTTCTAAACCATCTGAAGACAGTTGCAAAAACTCACAAAAGGGAAAGGTTAGCTCTCTTCTTGATTCGACAAGTGCAAACTGATATATTGTACTTGCCACACAAAATGAGTCTCCAGCAGTATGGTAAGAGAGATGCCGCTAAAATTGTAAACCAAGTAAATAGTGTCATTGCCAACAAGAGTATATTTTTGCTTTTTTTCTAAAAAAATGTATTGAATAAATATTCATCAATCTAAAAGTACATTTATAATCCTTCAGAACCTGGCAAAATTAAAACATACTACTCGAATAATTTAGTCCCGCTAGATCAGTCATAGGAATCTCTGTGCGGCACAAAGTATCATCTTTTTGGTGTCTAGTGTGGTTACTAGCGATTGGATCGTGTCAAGTATTTTGTGAAAAAAACAACCATGAAGGTGTGTTTTGTATGCAACGTATCAGGAAAGATAATCGCTTTTAACAATTACACTTCATTAAAGTGTAAAACAAGGATTGAATTGTGAAGAGTAAAACAGTTAAAATATGGCAATGTAATGTTAACACCCGAGTGTAAAGATGACTTCGGGTTTCATATAGAGTGTTACCGTCGGCTAATGGTGATGAAACCCCATTATAAAGAAGAGTTCGAGAAGATCGCGAAGTGTACATATAACAATTATTTTTATAGTATACGATATTCTAATTTTGTGTATTGTAGATAATACTTATAGTATGCAATGCATACTATGCATGTTTCGTAAACTTTTTGTATGAAGCAATTCAACAGTATACCGTCCAACTGTATAATGTTAAAAATTGCAGTGCCGTCAATTCCGTCCGTTTAGAGCTTTTTCAACAATTTTATGCCTCTAACAGTACAGATAGAAATTTCTTAAGCAATGTAAAAAATTTCAATTCCAGTCTAATACAGCCATGCTGGCGATCACTACAGCAGAAAACATTACGAACAATCTTTGTTAATGCAATATGGCAGAAGATATCATTCTCGAAGAAACAAGTGAAGCTGAGTTCGAAGATGACTACAAATATACTGGGGATGAAGATTCTGAAGATGATTCATAATTATTTTAACTATTGTTTAGTGTAATACTATAACGTACTTTAAGAGTAGTAATTTAATATTTAGTAATAGTTAAAATATGAAATATAAAAATATATTAAATACATGCCAAACATTCATGTCAAATTTGTATTATAGACTGTTTTTGTACTCTTTTCTTATTCTTAAATGTTGATTTTTCTTCTAATAATTATGTTTGTATATTACGTTACATGTAATATATATTTTTTTACTTTAATATTGACAACCCTTTCTTTAAAACCCTTAAATTAATCATAAACATAACTAATACTTAAAGTAACAGTAGATTTGTGGCACCTTAAAAAAACGGTCTGCCACGCATTTCTGCCAAGCTTTGCTCAGACTGACAAAACTTTTTGTTTTTTTGCAAGGTTTAATCTTCAATTTAAAAAAAGAAGCAAGTGTATGTTCGATGACGGACGTGAGACGTTGCAAAACCACCCCTTCGGGGTGGTCTGCCGAGCGCTACTGCCAGGATGGGGTGAGGCTGACAAAGATATTCTTGAAGTACAGGTGTTTCTCTACAACTACTGTAAATTTCATGTGGATGTTTAGTGACGGACGCAAAGAGCTAATTAATTAGACTTAATTAGGTCATTAATTGCAAACGTGCCAGGATTTGCTTAGGCTGAAAAGCGGTTTCGTGTTCCATACACTGTCAACTTTCATATTTTTCATAAATTAGTCGTATGTTCGGTGACGGGTCAAGATTTTGCGGTCGTCGCTTGGTGTAATACATACATAATCTTTAACCCTTTATACCTTTCGGTGTCGAGGATGAAGAAACATGATTAACCAAAATGTGTAACACTGTTTCGAATTCAAAGTAAACATAAAACCAAGTAGGTAATAGGATTCTCTTGTTGCCAATAGATGGCGCTCACATATTTGTCAGTGTAAAGACGCTTCAATTAGAGTCTGGCCAAGGCAACCATTTTATATCACAACATACACCAAATTTGAAAAGTAAAGAACTTGTGACACGGCCAAATTTTGGCGTGCATGTGAACGGTATCTGACTCAATTAAAAAACTCGAAATAGTGGGTTGTGTGTATGAAACATTATTTAGCAATAAAATGTTAAAATCCATGTTATTGACCCTATTGTGATATAAAATGCTGGGTACCATGGCAACGCATTGCCCAGACACTAATTGAAAGGTTTCTATGTCAGTAAAATTATTATCGATTACTAATCTTTCTTTTGTCATTTCTAATACCCAAATGGTTTCTAAATTAAATATTGGGTATAATTAAAGAATCTCCCCCACCAAAAATTCTTTTACCAAACTGGTGTCATTTTAATGAGGTTTTATGCTGATTCTGAATATGTAGGTCTTTTTTGGGGCGAATGTCCCAAGTTTGTGAATCAAAAGTAAAAAAGATGCTTCATCTCCATGAAATTGAATAATTATATTAATTATATTTGGAGGCTTAGGGGCGTTTGCTTAAAAACTGCTAATTTCGAATATGTAAAACATTTTGGAGCGAGCGCTCCAAACGCCCCAAAATTTGGGAATCAAAAGTAAAAAAAAAAGCTTAATCTCCATGGAAATGAATAAATAATAAGTATATTAAGGTTCTATGATTGCCAACTTGTGTAATTTACAATTACACAATTTAGGTAGGTTAGATTTGGTTAGTCTAGGTTAGGTTAGGTTAGGTTTAGATTAGGTTATGTTAGGCTTAGATTAGGTAAAGTTAGGTTAGGTTGAAAAAACTCTAATTTGCTTTTGCATGGCGTTTTGGTTAGGTAGTGATGTTTTTGTGAAGGTCAGGTTGGCAGTAACCAATTTCCTAGGCCTACGGCCGTTTGTTCCAAAAAATGATAATTTCGAATATGTAAATCGTTTAGGTTAGGATAGGTTTAGATTAGGTTAGGTTAGATTTAGATTAGGTTAGGTTTGGCTAAGTTAGGTTGGGTTGACAAAAACTTGAATTTGCTTTTGCGCAGCGTTTTGGATTGGAATTTTGGAGGCTTAAGGGAGTTTCTCCAAAAATGATTTACATATTCGGAATCAGCATAAAATTTCCCTTAAAATGGCAGCAATTTGGTTAAAACATGTTTGGTGGGGAAATTCTTGTTCAAAATTTTATTATTATTAAATTAAATTATTTTTAAAGAGGCTAAAAGGGCCAGTGCTTTTTGCATCTTTCTGAAACACGAGTGCGTAAACACTGCGTTTGCGTTTAACTGTTATATTCGCAAAATCTCATTTTGAAAGTGGTGAGTTTAAAAAATTGTTTGTCTGGCCTTTTTCGTTGCAAGTTTTTAATTACGTTTTCAAAATTTACATAGGTTGAATAGTAGAAGTTTGCTTTGCCAGTCGTTAAGCGACACGAAAACATCGGTGTGACTCTACAGCAGCAGAAAAAGTGCGCGTATTTGTAAGTTGTAACGCAGGGCCGGGGAACGGTCCTGATTCAGGCTAAGTTTGTGGAATAAAAATTTGAAAAATTGAAAATCTAAAAATTTTAAAAATGCATTTTTTGATTCTAGCACTTGATAATCATACTTTTAGACAAACACCCATTTTATTTTTAAGTACATTAGACATTTATTCAATCCGAAAATCAGAACAGAATTGTTAGATTACCATTCTCGATTCTCATTTACAATATTGGTTAATAAATTAGTTAATAGGTGCCAAGTTTTCTGTGTTCATTACCTCTTTAAAATGAAAAATAAAGAAGTTATGGGCCATTGTTTGTTATTTCTTATCTAATTAATTTTTTCTGTTTAATCTTGGTAGCAGCCAGTATAGATGATAAAAAAAATTAAAAAAAATTGTTGTACCCAAGCTGAAACGTTTATTAGATATTAGTAAATAATGATACAAAATAAATACTAATGAATAATATAAAAGAATTTAAAATAATAGAATAATTCAATGTAAAGAATGACATCGACAGTTATCGAGCACATTTTAACAACACACAGCTTTTAAAATTGTCCTACCATTAATATTATTAATAATATGGGTAATTCTATTTTGCAACTCATTTGTGTTAATGTTGTGCTTGCTCGTAAACTTCATCTTTAAGGTACCTCCAAAAATAAAAAAAGTGTTATATCAAGAGACTGTATGGGTCCTTTCATTCCTATCCATTGGTCAGCAGAGAATTCTGTAAACAAGTTTTGTGCTGCATTGGAATTGTGTGCAGGGGCTTCGTCCTGCTGAAAGTAGATTCGTTCATGTCAAAAATGTTACTTTTGAAAATAACTCGAAAATGCAACATTGAATTGTTTTTTCTTCTCCATGTTGTTTAAGCTGGACGCACACTTGTCCAGCAAAACTGCTTTGAGCAGAAACATTTTTGCTTAAACATGTTTTATAGGAATTATTATAGGAATAGTAAGCATGATCGAACAAAAAGCAAAAATGCTATACAGGATGAAGCACATTTAAACACGATTTATCAAAAAGCAACACACTGTCTAACACAATACAGCAGATTGTGCTTGTAGCACGTATTGTTTGAAGGCAAAACGTTTGGTTGCAGGCACAATGAAAACTGTGTGCTTTCAATACATGTATACCATACTGACGTAGTTTTCAATGTGTGGAATTATTGTTATAAAAAATAACTTCTTATAAAAGTAATAAGTCAGTGTTGATTGTGTTACAATAAAATTTTTGTGAATGCATTATTTTCATTATTAGTATGAAAATAGACGCACAAGTTTTGATTGAACAAATACCTGCAATTTTATACGCTGAAGATTCATCATAACAAAAATCTGATCAATTAAAATTATGGCAAGCGCTGTTCGACAGACAAAAATGTTTCTGCTTTAAGCCGAATCGTTCCGACTGAAAGCAGTTTTGCTAGATAAGTCTGCGCCCAGCCTTAACAATCAATCATAACTGCAAACAGCCTGTATAGGGGAGGATTTTTGGATGTGTGCAATTCTTTTTTAGATTCGAAAAATGACAGATTTTAAAATTTATGAAAAGGCTACAGTATAGGACCATAATTAACCATTGAACTATATATAAATAACTGGAATGGATGCCTTGTGTAAATAGCTGAGACAAATGAAATTTTATGCAACCTGTCACAATGTAGGATCCTCATCCTTTTCTAACTCAATGATTCAAATTAAACATTTGGTCGCACACAAAATAAAACTTAATCTACGTTAAAAATCAGCAAAAAGTTTCACCACGTGTCCTTATAATGCAGGTAACATAAGTTAGAAAGAAACGAGAATACTACATTCTTGTCTGTTGCCCTTGAAACAACGTTTTCTGATTTAGCGTGCTTGCGCGTCCCTTCCAGTTATTTATATATAGTTCAATGTAATTAACAGAAATCATAACCTTAAAGTATAAAGTATTGAAAATGACAATCGTATTTAAAAAAATACCCAATCCCATTTAAGAATTTTTAAGGGTTTTAAGAATTTTGGCATATTACACCGACTTTGATCATCACAGTTTCAAATGTTATATTTTTATTATCGAGATAGTCCTATTTAAACAGGAAAAATCTTGTTGATATGAAAGAGATTTGTTTGAATTAAACAGGATTCCGGATTAAAGAGGTGTGTTATAGCTCATAAATGTTGTTCGAATTATTGGATGTTTGGAATACAGTGTGTTTGGATTATGGATTTCTACTGTACTAACTGTTCTGTGAGAGTTCATAGTTGAACGGTTGTTTGAAATAATCAGATTGAATGAAATGCCCCTGCTGATATATATGAAGATCAAGATATCGACTCAAGCACAAAATTGTCACAACTCACAGATTTTCTCTATCACACAATGCTGAACAATCTTGAAAACCATGATCTTCCTACACAATTTTTTAAAAAATTTCAAAAAATGCCTAAGTTATAGGGGATTGAAGCCAAGTCAAACACAAGCAAATTTTTTTTCCTTTCATTTAAAATGTAAAAAAATAATACACTACAAAATATACCGCATTGTCCATTAAGTGTATCATTTTTTTTTAAGAAAGGCCTCCCCTCTCCCGTCTGAGCAATGTGGTTGTCCAAAATAGAACAAACAGATTGCTCGGACCTTCCCCTAACCTCCATACGTCCGTCCTACGAAGCCATGAAGACTTATATTTGGATAATTGTGACTATAATTTTGTTTGTAAGGGAAGTAGAGAAACAGATAAATACATTAGGGTGGCCTTAAAAAAAAGTTTTTCTACAAACAGGTGGAAACAATCCCAAATGATGAAAAAAGAAGGTGCAAATTCATTTTAGCGCTTTTTTTAAACTTAAAACTGTGTCACAAGGACTGGAAGTTGTGAAATTTACTGAGAAATATTGTTTGTTTGTTTGTGTTTGGGCGAGGAATCAGGATGGCAGAGCATCCGTCGTACCTCATGGCACCGATTGCTATGATCATTTGGCCGACCCTACTAGAATTTAGCCGAATCTGGGCGAATTCCACCCCCAGTAGGGATCTTTATCATGCCAAACATCGCGTTGACACGGGACCTACAGTTTTACTTCCTCTCCGAAAAGAAGGCATGTTTTAAATTTTTCTCCGCTATGAAAAATTACCAGTTCGGCCGGGGATCGAACCTGCGATCTTTGGATTATGAAGCAAACATGCAAACCACTAATCCACCGAGACTGGCACTGAGAAATATTGTTTCAATTTAAAGTATTTTCATAGAATAACAAAGATTAATTCAATTTAATTCTAACTAATTTGAAACTTTTTACTTTAGAATCATCTAAAAAAGAATTGAAACATTATTTTGAATAGGAGAAAGTCAACATCTGACTTAAACAAAAAATTACACGCTAAAAACGCATTTTTTCAAAAAAGTCTATTGCGGCACGGTTTTTTGTTTAAAAAAAAAAGCTAAAATTAATTTGCACCTTCTTTTTTGATCATTTGGGATCGTTTCCAGCTGTTTGTAGAAAAAAAGAAATTTGTTAAGGCCACCCTAATTAATACATAGCAATATAATTTAATATTTTGATAGATTGCAATTCTTAAGATTAACTTTAATGTCCGAAAATTGTGGTTCAAGTTTTAAAAGGGAATTTGTTTAAAACTTTAGGAACGTAATATGTTAATTGTGCTGTACCATAGTGATTATTAATTCTTGGAGTTAAGTACGCTCTCACTTGTGGTCGGTGGAGGTAATTATGCTGTGGATATACCAAATATTTTAGATTAAAATAGTATTTTAAAATAACTATCGAGTCTCTTAATTTAAAAAAAATTAAACATACCGAGAGTATTATCACAAGTATCCAATGTAAAGTTGAATGATTCTGTTATTACTTGTTACTTGACCTTAGGAACATTCTTTTTTACCTGGTCTTCAATGGGGGGTTGGATAAAACAAAAGAATGATCATTCCATGCCAAATCAACCAGGGTCTATACCTTCATGTCTGAGATTTCTATGATTTTTGGCATTTAAGATGTACCTAAAGAGCTTATCAAAACTACCAGTTTTCAGATTTTTTTTTGAACATGTTGTTTTTCTGTTATTGATTTTTGAATATTCAAAAATACGTAAATTCTTCTGCGATATTGATTCACGTTAATGAAAATATATCGAACTAATACAATACCTCGTGTAGCTGTAAAGTAAAAAATGTTTGCCTATGATCCCATGATTGTTCCATCCTAAAATTTTACAGAGGTTAATATATCAATTTTCGAGAATTTTCAAAAATGGGAGATTTTCGAAAACAAAAACTTTAGTCATGTTGTATATCTTAGAAGATGGGGCTATAACATGAGCCCAATGTGAGCTATTTAGCTCAAATAGGTGCCGACATTTGTATGAACATGAATGAAGATTGCAGAAAAATTGACGTAATGTTAAATTTCCAAAAGTCATTACCAGGGAAATCGCATGTCCAAAAAATCTGAAACTCCGCAGTTTTAATAGCCTCAATGGGTGTATTTCATGCACAAAAAATCACGCTAATCTAAATGCCTTGAAAACTAAAACTAAAAGAGATTGAAAGTTAATTGTTCACTGGTCGATTTGGCATGGAATGGCTTTTCGGCCAAAATTCCGGAGGATATCGGTGACATATTTAAAACCATGCAAACAACTTTTCTTCCATCTCCGGATATTCCGCAGTTTTTACGTTTTTTTTAACTTTGTTATATGATCCTTCAGATTTTGTAACAAATCTAGAAATGTTTAATATTTAAAGTTACAATGCGGTTTTTTTACATTTAACAATTTTTAAATTTAGCACAAAATCTTTTTATATGTAGTATGCCGGAGATACATAAAGTCGTAATTCGTAAAAGAAGTATCAGTTCTTTTTTAACTTAAACCTCTGTAACTAATATGAATTATAAAGTTACAATGTAACCACTTTTAAAAAATACGTGACTTTTTATAATAAGAATTTGTTAGACATAAATATAACGTAAACATAAATAAAATAAAATCTTATTTATCTTATCTACAATGGTAGTTTTGTATCTAATTATGCATCTGAATACCCATTGCATTAGTAATCAATGTAAATAAATTGCTGGTTCGGATTATACTGGTATTCGGATTAACGTAGATTCGGATCAACGAGTCTTCACTGTATAAGCGATGCTATTGGTCGGCGCGCATGTGGTCTCATTGACGCTTAAAACTACTTTATATAAATGCGGAAACACGTATAATGCAATCACTTTTCATTCTATATTACGCTGCAACCGTAAAAGCGCATACGGTACGCAAATGCGCATCATCGTAAATGAAGCTTCAAGAGTCAGCTAACTGCAAGTGTGTTAACGTCTTGCGACAGGTCTCTGTGAACGGACTTTGGGCGTGTGCCCTTCTCTTGTTAAAAATTTTATGACCGCACGGTACTCAATTTTCGTTAGCTGCGACATTTTCATGCACTCGTCACGATGCTTGAGTGGCTACTAAATCTATTACGCTTCTAGCCGTAATATATATAGTGTAGGCCTCTTACATGTTCAACTATGACGCAACCAAGTCTGAACATGTTGGCACCTGTAGAAGCCTGTCCGGCCGAGAATTTATGGCGCTTACCTCTTATATATCACTGTTTTTCCGAATAATTTAAATAACAACATAAACAGATGTTCAGGCCTGTAATCAGCTATAATAGTTGGCTTTATAAAAAACTTAATAACAATTTTAGTTGTAAACTGCTTTGGGATTTGGCATTTGCTTTATCGTTCTTTTTAATTAACCCAATTTCATCTATTGTATCTATCTCTAATACAAATACCATTCTCAGCTGCTATAGTTCTGTAATTTTATAATTCAAAATTTTATTTTGATTTTTAAAACAGTATTTATTTCTTATAGGTGATACAATGGTTACAGATTCACCAAAAGGAGAGGTAATATTATAAGACCATAAACATAATTATTCAGTTATACAATTGTAAACTCTTTACTAGGGTTCTGTTATGGGAACACCAGGTGCAGTGCGAAGATCTTCTGGAGCACGTTTGCAAGGTGACTTCACACCTTTAACAACAGCTACAAAAAGTGTTGCACGACTTCAAGCATTATTATCTGGAAGGCAACCTGGCCCAAGTGAAGCTTTAATACAAATTCTTCAGTAAGTGACCAGATTATAACAGTCTCACAATTTCATTTAATCAATCTTTATTTTTAGATCATGTGCAAATGATCCAACTGATAAAATAAAACAAATTGTAGAAAGAATAGGTGAGAGATTTTGTACAGAATTTACAAGACAAAATTCAAATCTACCAACAGTTCCACCTGATTATGCCAATCAAAGACTACAATTAGGTGTTACATTGTTCTATAAATTTGTAGAAAATATTTTTCAAAATGAAAAGAAATTACATAAAGATATATCAGTAAGTTTAAATTTTAAATTGAATTTAAGCAATTATTAAAATAACTTTTCTCCTTTAGCAGCACTTAGCAGTAAATGATACATTTTATGAATGTACACTGGCTTGTAGTTTAGAAATCATAATATATTCTTACAATTGTCAGAGAAAATTCCCATGGATTTTAAATGCTTTAAATATAAAACCTTTCTATTTTGTAAGAGTCATAGAATTAATTGTCCGTTCGCAAGACCAGTTACCACGAGATGCAGTTAAATATTTAAATATGGTTAGTGATACCAACTTTTATTTTCCTTTATGCATTTTTAAAACAATAATTGAATTTAGGTGGAACATAAAATAATTGAATCATTAATATGGAAATCTGATAGTCCAATTTGGGAAGTCTTGACGAATTCTGGAGAAGAATTTCCAAGATTTGAAGATACTGCACTTCCTGGAAACATGGTGTATACTGAAGAACAAGCTGCTTCAGGTAATATTCCTCGAAAGCAAGGTAATAGTAAAAGAAGTAATTGCTAATAATGTTTGTACTACTACTCTTGAATCTTCTAGAAGTATTACAATCTCCTGGTCCTTCAGCAGTAGAAAGGTTTCAATCACCAATAGCAAATCCACAATCATCTGAAATTAGGAAACAACTTTTTAAACCAGCACAACCAACAAAACATTTAAGTAAGTCATAATTAAGAAAATTAACTAAGAGGTTTTAATGTTTGTTTTACTGTTTTAAGTTTTGATAGACAAAGACGGTAATAAAGTTTTCTCAGTTCAAGACAAACAATTAGAAAGTATAATTGCAAAGCAAGAATCTCCTCCACCTCCTTCTGTTATTGGTAGATCTAAGAAAACTGGTAGCTTACCAATTATATTACGGAAGGTAATTTGTAATATTGTAAGTTTAGATTGTATGTACTTACTCGTATATTATTTCGCAGTTTTATAACCTTGCATATTCTCGTATAGAACATTTATGCACATCACTAGATATTAGTGAATTAAAATTCAGACAGAAGATATGGACAGTATTTGAACATTCCATTCGGGAACACACAGATCTTATGAGGGATCGTCATTTAGATCAGTTGTTAATGTGTGCAGTATATGTGGTTTGTAAAGTAAGTCGTTAGGATTACTTTTTTATGTAATCTATAAAAGTTTTATTACTAGTAGTATTTTTTTTTGTTTTACAGGTTACTAGTACAAGGGAAAGAAAGTTTGCAGAAATTATGGAATATTACAGGGCACAACCACAAGCTAATAGTCATATTTATAGAAATGTGCTTATTACGAGGGGTAATGTGAATGGAGAGTTGAATAACTCTGAAAACTCAGGTAAATATTCTTAATATATCAATAGTACCCAGGGTGGCCAGCGAACCTGGAAACCTTGAAAACCGGGAATTTGCACAATAGGGAAAAGACCGGAAAAGAACCTTGAAGTTGTGATCATTTAGATTACAGCGTGGCCTTCATGTAATTGTAGATACATTTTACATTTTCGCCCACGTTTTTGTGATGACTCATTTCTTGTAACTTTGATTGAACTATAGTATTTCATGTCTCCATTTTGTCACTTGCACGTAATGCATGTTTTAGCTTGATCTGCTTGTAAAAATGCATCAAATTAAAAGTTTAGTTGCTTAAAAATAATTTCTTGGGATTCACTAATCATAAAAATGCGTCGGAACGTGTCACAGTACATAACCGGGGAATATGCAATATGTATATTGAAACAAATATTTTAATATTATTAATATAGGAAACTATTTTTGAAAAGTCAAGGACAAAATTAAAAAATCTTACAATGTGATGTGCAACTACTTTGGGGCTGTCCATAAAATACGTCACGCTATATTCAGGTAATTTCGATCCCCCCCTCCCTCTATGTCACACTTCATCACGTAACCCCCCCTAGCTAATATTACATCACAACACCTTGGGACCCCCCTTCCCTTGAAAACGAAAACTTTATTATAATTTATATAGTTTTCAATAATACAAATTTAATTTAGCTTATATTATATTAAATAGTTTATAACAGATTATATTTCTTAAGGAGCATACAGCTAAATGTAAAAATGTAGAGAATGACGTGAAATTTAAACCTCGAGTTCTTTGACACTTATTCTATTCGGTAACTGTTTTTTATAATCTTCTTGTGTACCATTACCGAGAAAAATGGAAAATAAAATCCAGAATTTTTAGTTTTAACGAAAAATTATGATGAAGAAATGTAGGGAATCTGATAAAAAACTAAAATGACATACTCTCATATTCGAAGAACAATGCTGCCCAATATTTTTGAAATCTTGTGTCTAGTTAATGCACAATAATAATTTAAAGTAAACAAAACAAGAATTTTCCACGACATATGTGGAAAGACAGCAGAGATGTGACAACACCTCATAGCGCGCATTCAAATAACAGAACAGAAAGATGACATATAATGACTGTTATAATAATCTATATTTTATTGTATTAACTAATAATCATATATTTAATATAATTAAGTATATATTTTATTAATCAAATTATGTTGAACAATTCAGTCTTCTGCGTTAATAATATCAGAATACAAATGTTAATTCGACGGAAATATTGCAAAATGTAAAATTACCTTTTGCAATGTGATGAATACAATCTATCATTACAATCAGAATATCCACGAAATCAGTAATACAAACACACTAATTTTAAAAATATATGTATAAACCTCAACAACTTTTTATATATTTCTTGTATCTGCTTAGCAGATTGTAATCTTTAGACTATACAAAAGTTAAAAAATAGAATATTCCCATCTGTAATTGCATACAAAATTACAAAACATTCAACATGTTTCCACTTATATTTTGGGATTGACATTTGGAGGTTAGGATGTCAACTCAATCAAAAGCTGAAACCTAACACTGCTACCAACAAAATCGATTGATTTCTTTGAGGTGTTGCCACGATTCTTAACCTATTTACATTTATATTTACACTTTCAACAATTAAACAAATGCACTCCAATCGACTTAAATTATTTTAATATATACAAATAATTAATAAATGCATTATAGGCATTCATAATAAAATGATTTTGTTCAGTTTTAAGAATGTTAATTTATTTTTTTATCGATTGGTATTTCTTGTTAGAGCCTATGTAAAAGCATAGGAGATATCCCCTTGCCCTTCACCCCGCAAAGATCCGCTGTAACCTCCTTAAAAGTACATAAATACTTCAAGTCAATAGTAAAAAGTAAAATATATCAGAAAATATTGAAGAGTACACCAGCCAAGAAGTTAACTGAAGCTGAAAACTGTTTTGGGAAAATTCAAAATTTCTAAACTAATAATAAATTGTAGTGTGCTTCAATGCCCAGCTACAGCTTATTTTTAAGTATATCCAGAAGTAATCTACTTTTATTTAACAATTATATGTTTTTCTAAGAAATTCTTTAGGTAGATGATTTAAGAGATTACCCATTCATTGGAAAGTATTCAACAATGCAACCAGTTCTAAAAGATCTTTATTTATTACTTCACAAAATGAATTTGGCATTTCCTACAATAAAGTAAAACCACCCTTTTTATGAGTAATGTAAGTTTTTAATGAAATTTTAAAGTATTATTGTATTATTTTGATGGCCTGAAAGTATACTAATGGTAAAATTCTAAACATATTTTAGTAAAATTGTTTAAATTTGTTTTTTTTTTTGTTTAGAATGGTAAGGGATTATCGTGAATGTACAAATTCCCTAGAACTTTCAAAAACTGCATTAATATTAAGAAAATATTTTTACATGTTAATGTGACGTCACGTTTTAACTGACCCCCCTCCCCTGTTGTCACGCACCGTCACGCTAAGCACAGCCCTCCCCTCCCCCCTTACTGCGAACGTATTTTATGGACAGCCCCTTTTGACAAATCTGAGATTTTGACAAGCAAATATGATCATACTTTCTATTGTATTTTTAAAATTGACACTTTCAACAATCGCCTTCTTAATCTGATTAGAAATCTGTATCTGATAAAAAGTCCATTTGACAGCACACCCATCTGCATAGATGACATGCATGTATGCTGTAAAAAATGTCAAAGTGTGTGTATGATATGTAATTGTAGCTTTTTCTTGCAAGAACAAATTTCAAAGGCAACTTGTGTGTAAGAGATTCTAGACACCTGATATAATGCGAGCTTTAATGATCTTGTTAACAAGGCATATTCATTATATTCATATTTAATTTGTAGGTCAAACAAATAGAAATCTCACAGAAAGTGAAAAGCGAGGTGACTTAATATCCTTTTATAACACCGTTTATGTGCAAGCCATGCGAAGTTTTGCCCTGCAATTTTCTAATTGTTCAAATCAGGTATGTAATTTTATCTTAAATCAGTTTTCAATATATTAATTATTTTTCTTGTTTACAGAATGCAAACATAACTTTAAGTCCTTTACCATTATTGATAAATAATAATTTAGCATCACCTAGATGTCAAATAACAAATAATTTATTTATTACACCTTACGATACTCCAAATGGCAATGGTTTGAATAAAGGGAAGACATTAGAATATCATTTTAGTAGAAGTCCATCGAAGGTAATTTTTATTTATTTATCTTTTTAATATAAAGTGCATATGTGGTTTATTTTCCCACTGTTAATTTGTAGCTTATACTTATCTTAACGCAGTAGGGACCGCAACAATAGAAGCATCTTGTTTATTTGACATTTCAAAGATGAATAAAAGTGTTTTAAATTTAATTTTAAATTAAATACCATGCCTAAGAGTAAAGAGACAGAGCAAGAGAATCTGCTTATTGGAAGATTTTCTTGCAACCATTGTGACAGAGTTTTAACACATCACCATGTTAAGAAGAATTAACTTACTTCTGCAGGGTGTAAATCAAGATGTTGACTTGGAAGAGATTCTACAGCTTGTGTCAAGTGGTACAATGAAAAGTTTGATCTACTGAGATAAGTACCTGGATGGAATACTAAACTCTGGTTGCGTTCTTTGACCTGATTATTGCATTATGCAAAAACGACCATAGATTTTTAAAAATACAATTACATCAAATATAGCCAAGGCTGACAATCTGACAACTCTGCCACAATAGCGTCTAATGGAGCAATTCTGGGCGCTCTGCAAAAATGATATAGAACAGCGGTTTCCAACCTCCGGTCCACGGACCGATGCCGGTCCGCAGAGAAATAACAATATTTTCAAAATTCTACCGAAATAATTTTTTTAAATCGTGTTATCCTGGAGCTAATGTAGGGTCAAATAGTTTATCGGAGTTGACCAAGAGCAAACTCTGACTTTTATACGGGGCCGCCGCTATATACATACATACATGATATATAACGCGCCGGCGCCGTACGTATGTGGTGGGGTAATGTCCAGTAATAGGGAATAAGGAGGATCTCTCATTTTAGAATTTTTAAGCGGGTTTTACGCACGTGGGTTTTGACATACCGGAACCGAAAGAATTCTTCTCTTGCGTCTCCGATTAACGCGGCCGATCAAAATTCGGGTTTCACGGGGCCATAAAACTTGCTTCGATTCGGGCCGTTTTTTTGTGTGTCGATGCGTTGGGTAGTTCCCGTTTCAGATTTGAAGCCTCGGCCGTCTCCGGTAAACTGTTTAGGCGGAGGTGGCAAAAAACTGCCCCGTCTTACGGTAGGTCAGAGCGAAAATCTGACAGCGGAATCTTTGCCAACGCAGTCCCACAATCGTTTCTATAGTTTTTTTGCCAACACTTTGCCAGGGGTGGGGGCTAGGGGCATGGAGTTTTTGCTTGGAAGCTAACGAACATGTGTTGGCGGCATAAGATGTCACGCGGCCTACTACGAGCGGTGCATCTATTGGTTTTTCCTTATCTCCGCTCTAGGGAGCTCCGCCCGTTTTCAAGAGGAGGTAGATCGGAAACTATAGGAGCCAAAACGACTATTTTGGTACGACAAGCAATCTCAAAATGTTTCCTCTTTAAATGCCGGGCAAAACCATAAGAAAAAAGTTACAGCGACAAAACTCGAGATTTTTTATTTGTTTTTTGCCCAAGAATCGTGCTAAAGTAATATCGCCGCCCCCAGCATAATAGGGTTCATAAGTGAAAACCACTTCTGGAGGTCTTATATGATTGTCTCCTGGGTCGTTTGAGCCCATTCCCATTTTTGACCGCTGCTTCCGAAACCCATTCGCCAGCGTTTTCGGTTATATCTCCGTTCCCTGCCGAGATATCTTGTTCTGGTTTTGAACAATGGACCGCCCTATGTATTTAGAACCCGTTTATGGTCTTCGGTGCCGCACCCCGCCCTGCGGTCGTTTCTCGATGCTTGTTTTGCAAAAAGAGAAAAACTCCAGCCTCTTAGTACTCGCCGATTTTTGGCCGGTCTTCGTTTTGGTCGTCCGAGGTTTGGTATGCGGGAAGCGAATGAGGTACAAAAACCGACTTTTGTTATTATAAAAAAATGGATATTTATTTATTGTAGATTATTCTTGTACAGTGTAAAAGTAAATTTATTATTATAAGATTTATTTTGCGAAATGTTTTCTTTAATTTCTTTTTATCTTACCGGTCCGCAAGCAAATGCTACGTCGTTTGGCGGTCCGCGAAGGAAAAAGGTTGGGAACCGCTGATATAGAGGAAATAAAATCAAAGAAAGGAATGCTTCACTTCCACAAGGTGGACATGTATTTCCATCGCAATTGCCGACTTGTGGGATGGGGCGTTATCCTGGTGGTACAAGACCTATTTCTTTGTCAAATGAGGCCTTTTACCTTTGATTTCTTTGTTCGGTCTGTCTAATAATGACGCATAATACTCGCCCGTTATTATGATTCCTCGAGAATACCAAAATACGGTAGCCATGACTTTCTCAGCAGACAGAATCATCTTTGCCTTCTTTGGAGTTGGCTCACCACGTTTTGTCCATTACTTTGACTGCTTCTTGGTTTCCGGAGTGTAGTGGTGAATTCACGTTTCGTCAACAGTTATAAAATATCGCAAAAAATCTTTTTTATTACATTAGAACATGTCTAGACATTGCTGAGAAATGGTCATTCGAACTCGCTTTTGGTTGATTGTCAGCATACGCGGCACCCATCTAGCACTAAGCTTTCTTACATCCAAATGTTGATGTAAGATGTAATGTACACGGTCGTATGAAATCCTTACTTTCTCTATCTCCCTCAACTTTTTTTGGTGATCCTTCATCACGATTTCATGAACTTTTTCAATTGTTTCTTGATCGGTAGCTGTTTTTGGTCTGCCAGAACGTGATGCATCCTCTATGCTTGTTCTACCACGTTTAATCCAGCAACCCAGTTTGCAACTGTTGCATACGTAGGCGAAGACTCACCATGCATGGAACCTGTTTTATTCATGATTAAGAAAATGCACAAATTGTTTACTTGAATCGATAGTAACGGCGTGTGTTTATATCCAATTTGTTTGAAAATTTGACAACTGTTGTATGAACAATGGTGCTTTCAAAACAAGTGATCAGCTAGAGTCACTGCATCTAGTTACCTAGGCCAACTGGTCGACCAGAGTACCGCAAACCGCCGCCATATTGGGGCAAACGAACCACGAAATTGTTCATTATTTGTTCAGTATTGAATTTAATCAAATCCACGTTTACTTTAAAAGGTTTTTCTTATTCTGAAAGATCAAAACTCTAATATGTTTTAATTTGTCCATTATTAAAAATCACCCTTCTCTGCCCCAATATGGCGGCGGTTTGCGTTACTCTGATCGACCAGCTGGCCTAGATGCAGTGACTCTATGATCAGCACGTGCATAACGGCATCTTGTGGTTCATTCTAGAAACATTCTGATCTTTCCTCATACTCAAACAGTTTCCATTGATATACGTATTTTTCTAAAAAATTAATTTTTTCTGTTTTTGCATCTATAATAAAGCTGTTAAAGCACCTAGAATAGTGCGTTTATAGCTCATCCGAGTACTTTAATAGCCCAACTTTTTCAGCAAAAAAAGGACAGAAAATAGACAAAAACTGCACGCTAAAGAAACAAATTTTCAAATGTCACATCAGGGTTACCAACTACCACAAAATTCCCTACATTTTAAAATTGCAATTTTTTTATTTAAAAAGGGAATAAAAGGCGCAAAATAGAGAAAAATGGCATAAAAAACTCGTTTCATAAGTCATTATTGCACTTGTTCTTTAGAAAACTTGCCGCAAGTAGCTCGTTTTCTAAATTTACACTCGTGCAATAAATCATTCTTCATATCTCATTCTTTAAGATTATATTTTTAATTAATGTTATATAATGTTTTCTAGGTGGGAAAATAGACCATTTACGCACTTTTGTAGTAGTGAATAAAAAAATATTAAAGTTTTTTAATGATATTGTTTGTTATAGGATCTTGAAAAGATCAATAGTGCTATAAACAAAAGCAATGTCAGTAAGCGCCTATTAGGTGATGAAGATGAAGGAGATTTTCCTAACAAACGATTTGTTAGTAAAAAGATGCAATCCCTTGTTGAAGCCCGTTTAAGTCATAATACGGAATAAAAACCTTTTAATTAATTAGAAACATTTTAACTCTCCTTTTTTTGTTTTAGTTAGAATTAGTTATATTTCTTAACTCCTTTTTGTGCTTAAAACTGTTGTTTCTGTTTTTTCTCATCTTCTTCACTCATTCTTGCTTTACTCGTGTACCTATATAGGAATTGTTATTACAAGTAATATCACTTATACCAAAAGAAAACAAGGTATTAATTACAGGAGTTGGTTATAGTGATTGTTTCTTTAAAATACATTATTTATTATAAAACTCATCTTTGCTTAATCTATCATCTATTGTTAAATATTATGAAACTGTAATTATTATTATCTTTATACATGCTACTTTTTTGTTGAGGTTATGTTCTTATACTTTATCCTATAAAAAAATGGTTTCCCATGCGCAAACAATGGTTTGCTTTTAAAAAATTATGTTTTGGTGATTAAAATTTTTCTGTTTTGAGTTCATTGCAACAGTAAATAATGTACTGTGATAATACCTTCTGCAATTTCTTAACATTACTAAGCTTTGCATAGCTTGACATTGACACTATGATTCTCTTCTTAATAATAGTTAACAAATGAAATTAAAAATAAGACTAACCGAAGCCAAAAATATGTTATCAGAATCGATTGTAGCAAATTCATTAATTATCTTAAAGTTTCCAATTATGTTTAAATTTATTGATTACAAAAGAATGATCTCAAAAATTTGCTATTTTTGATTTTGACAAATCACACTTTGTCTTTTTAATTTAAACAGTTAAATATTTATTTTTTAAATTTTGCTTTAAAATTATGTTTTCCTTTTCATTTCTGTATATACTAATATATAAAATTGTTTTTAAATATATTGATTGCTTTTTTAATTATTATTATTATTTATAAATTAATTGTGCCAATACTGACACGAATTATATACATAGGTCTGATTGTTTTATTTTTACCTGATCTCATTTTTCCTATTTCTTTTTAATTAGTCGCTTCTTTAGTTTTATTTACATACATAATATTCAACATGGTTTAATATTTTAATTACTGGCACTCGAAAATAAGTGTTATTTTGAATTTAGGTAGAATTACGAGGATAGATCGAAAACTTTCTAGAATAAGACGGAAAAAAACAACTTTTTGGGGAAAATCGTATTTAATTTTCTACATAGTCTCCTTTCAGCTCTACACATTTAATCCAACGCTTTTCAAGACCCTTCAACCCTTCACAAAAATAAGAACTATCCAAACCTTTCAAAATATCCATTTACAGCTTCGATGATTTCAGTATTCGATGAAAATTTCTTTCCAGCCAACCATTTCTTGAGAGTTGGGAACAAGAAGAAATCCGACGGAGCCACGTCTGGCGAATAGGGTGCATGTTCAATTAACTGGAATCATAGTTCGTGCAGTTTCGCAATTGCCGATTTGTGGGATGGGGCGTTATCCTGGTGGTACAATATCTTTTTCTTTCCCAAATGAGGCCTTTTAGCTTTGATTTCTTTGTTCAGTCTGTCTAATAACGACGCATAATACTCGCCCGTTATTGTCCTCCCGTGTTGCAAGTAATCAATAAAAATTATTCCTCGGGAATTCCAAAATAGGATAGCCATGACTTTCCCAGCAGACGGAATCGTCTTGCCTTCTTTGGAGTTGGCTCACCACGTCTTGTCCATTACTTTGACTGCTCCTTTGTCTACAGAGTGTAGTGGTGAATTCACGTTTCGTCAACAGTTTTAAAACGTTGCAAAAAATCTTTTTCATTATGTTTGAACATGTCTAGACATTGCTGAGAAATGGTCATTGGAACTCACTTTTGGTTGATTGTCAGCAGACGTGGCACCTATCTAGCACTAAGCTTTCTCATGTCCAAATATTCATGTAAGATGCAATGTATACGGTTGTATGAAATGCTTACTTTCTCTGCTCAACTTTATTCGGTGATCCTTCATCACGATTTCATGAACTTTTTTAGTTGTTTCTTCATTGGTAGCTGTTTTTGGTCTGCCAGAACGTGGTGCACCCTCTATGCTTGTACTACCGCATTTAAATTCAGCAACCCAGTTTGCAACTGTTGCATACGAAGGCGAAGACTCACCATGAACTTCATCTAACTTTGATTTTATTTGTTTAGCATTTAAGCCTTTAAAAAAGAAATGTTTTATCACTGCAATGAACTCGTTTTTATTCATGATTAAGAAAATGCACAAATTGTTTACTTGAATCGATAGTAACGCCATATGTTTATATCCAATCCATTTGAAAATTTGACAACTCTTGTACGAACAATGGCGCTTTCAAAACAAGTGATCAGCACGCGCGCATAATGCCATCTTGTGGTTCATTCTAGAAACATTCCGATCTATCCTCATATTAATATTAGACATTTTTTCTCTATTCCTTATGTGATTATAATATATCTAAAATTAATTAAATGGAATGTCCAATGTTGATATGATCAATCTTTTTCTTATAGTGGCAATTCTTGTGACTTTTTATTAAGTTTTTAATTGATTTATTTCAAGTTAACAAAATACATTTAACTGAGAAACGATTGTGTACATTTTTTCCAATCCCTTATAAGTTTTCCATACAAGAGACAAGGATAAGAGTGTTTGATAGCTCAATTGACAATTGCATAAGAGGAAAGGAAGTCAGTATCAGTATTTTTTAGCAGCTCAGTTGACACAGGTAATAGTTCCAAGAGATGCTGGTTCAGGTGGGTTGAACTTGGTACCTTCTATACCTAATAGTCTTAACAATTTTAAGGGGCAAGAATCGCTAGAAAGTGAAAATCAAGATCAGCTTTTTTTCGTGTAGTTTTCACATAGTACAGCTAAGATCTCACACGGCTACTTTTGCTGCAGTGCAGCATATAAAGTGGACGCATGTGAATGGAATTTTTAAGAGTTGCGATGGTTCCAAAAAAAGATTTGTTTGGCTGAAACTTTTGCAGTAGTTGCGTCTGCATTATCAATCTAGTTCTGATCTGGGGGGTCAGGGGAGTGTTTTGTTTTTTATTAAAAGGTGTCGCCTTTTCCAATAAATACTCAAAATCCGTCGTTGCCATTCTAAAAAGTTTTTGTAAAATACATCATCCCTTTGATGCAATATTTACACCTCCACTTTCTTTTTTTTTATGCAGTCTTTTACTCAAATTCTTTACTAATACACACTACTATGCAAAAATTACTTTGTTATTCGTTTTTCTAAACGTAATTATGACTGAAAGAACTTTTTGTAGTTGAAATTTGTTTAGTGTAATAGATAAATGTTATCCTTTTTGCATGTGGGCTTCGAAATTTCATTTTTATAGTAATATACCCAAGCAGCATTTTTAGTCACCGCTACGTACCAGCAACCACCGGTGGAACTATAAAGTTTTTGCTGTTAGTCACAAGAACGTGATTGCTACGGTATTGTTACGTGCCTGGAACCAAAATGGGGAACAATTCTCGGATAGCAGATACGTTGCAGTAACCTCTCCGGAACTTGTCCAGCTACCTTTAGGCTACGTAGTGGGAACGTGTCGGTGTAGTAATTGCTACTTTGTGGAACTTTTTTCTCTTTCACACATCGTGTCATGTAGTTGCTCTCTCTTACTCTTGCAACTTAACAAATATTCTTTCACTTTCTCTACTAATGCTGCGGTCATGTCACAAAATGGATTACTATTTTATTTGTAATACGTACATAATACATAAAGAGATGAAATGTTTTGTTATTTTGTCATTCTAGCATACCAAAATTATAAAGCATCGCAACTTTTATGTTAAATGCGATAGATCGAAAAATATCAACTTTAAATTCTTTAAATATATTTTTTATTAAAAAATGTCTTAAATAAAATATGACAAAAATACTTATAAATTGATAAACATGATAGAAACCATTTTATTTTATTCCTAAGGCACAATTTGGCATCGATTTGTTATCTTTATTGAGAGTTATAGTAAAACAGTTTTTAACAATTTCAACAAATTGCAAATTGATTAATGGCCTTCAATATTTTACAAGTAAATATGGAGTAGTTTTGGAAAAGTCGCCTTAAAGTAGTATTAACTATAAAATGTGTGTCTAAAGTTTGTGTCACTTTATAAACAGTAACGGGAACTAAACAAATTCTACTTATAGGTTGTTGTTACCACGAAATATAAAATAAGTTAAAAAATTCTGGAACTTTCAAGTGACTCTTACCAAAGCGTAGTATATTATAAGAGGCGAAACTTCACGCGGCGTCTTTGATCTCTCGTCATCAGTTTCAATGACCTTGGAACGCATGGTCCTTTAATTTGGATCACAGAAATGCGCGCCAAATTAAAATTTTTACCACGCCTGAACTCAACCAGCTAACATCCAGGGTTGTTAATTTCGTATGTACACTTGCTTTCAAAACTTTCGCGTACACCTATTTTTCGCTGTATTAAATCAGGGTTGTAATTAATCAACTTTGACATTTAAATTTTTGAAAAGTCAAAATCATGTCAAAATGCCTCGACTAAGAGAGCAAGATAAAGTTTTAATACTATCCAAGTTAAAAGAGGGTTGGACCATACGAAGAGTTGTTACTCATTATGGGATAGATAAAAGCACGGTTCTTCGAGTAAAGAAGAGGTGGGCACAAGAAAGGACCGTGGCTCGAAGACCGTGTTCGGGAAGACCCAAAATTTCAAGTGCGGAGCAAGATGAAGCCCTTTTGAATAACCTAAGGGGGAACCCTTTTAATACGGCCAGACAAGCAGTTTTTGAGACCAACTTCCCTGGATCGTGGGTGACAGCGTGCCGTCGTGTGAAAAATGTAGAAATTAGAAATTTTGCAAGCGCAAAGAAAAATATATTAACAGAAGAAAAGAAGCAGTCCCGGATACTATTTTGTCTGAATTATATATACCGACCTCTAAATTTTTGGAACACTAATATTTTCTGACGAAAAAATATTTAAATCGTGCAACCATGGTCGTGTGCGAGTGTATTGACCGGCAAATTCAAGATTTTCTGAACGATATGTGTCACCATGAGACAAGTCTGGACGATTTACTGTCAACGTTTGGGCTTGGATAAGTATTCTCAGCCCAGGGGTAGCCTGGCGCATTGATGGTCTGTTTAATGCAGCAGTTTATCTTGTCATGCTTGTCAGAAAATGTCATGCTTCCATCTGTGGAACAATTGTATCCTAATGGTTTCATATTTCAACAGGACAATTGCCCTATCCACACCGCTCGGATAATAACACAGTGGTATCAAAATAATAACATTGAAGTATTACCTTGGCCTTTCTATAGTCCCGATTTGAACCCCATAGAAAATGTTTGGGGTTTCATTGTCAAGAAAATTTATAAAAGGAACTTTAGACCTGCAAATGCTGAAGAATTATGGGAGGTTATTCAAGATGCATGGGAAGAGTTGAGCGAAGACCGAAATTATTGGCGAAACCTTATAGGATCCATGCCCAGGAGATTGAATGCGGTGCTAGACGCTAATGGGGCCATGACGCGATATTAAAACCTTATTTAACATATTTGTATTTATTGTTATATTCGTTTTAAATAAATTTGTTATCTACAAACACTAATTACTGCCGAATTAGGTATTTGTTTTGTAAAAGTTACTTTGTGTCATTTTTAACCTAATTTTAAAATTACGCATTCACACAGCTACAATTTTGCAATATTATTGTTACTTGCTTTTGAGTGTGTACGCGAAAGTTTTGAAAGCAAGTGTACACTAGTTGGGCAGTATATAAGGGATGATTTTAATAAAACTACACCAATTGTTGTCTTTATTCAATTTAATTCAAATCTTTATTGTATATAAGGTTTTACAAACATAAAAAGCTTATTACAAGTGATTGGTAGATACATATATGGTATTCTGTCTCAACAATATAAAATATTTAATAATCAACTAATGATAACATTTCGCATGAATTGCAGTTCATTATAGAATGATATTTAGTATGTATTTAGTATAGAAACTATAAATTACTTATTGGATGGTTTTTCACCAGTGTGAGTTAACATGTCTTTTAAACAGTAAACATTTATAATCAAATAGGTTACACTCAAATGGTTCTCACCAAAACATGTGTGTTTTAAGACTAACATTTTGAGTAACTTTTGAAAACATTTGTAGTCACACAAATTACACTCAAATGGTTTCTTGCCACTATGAGTTAACAGGCGTGTTTTAAGATTAAATTACATCTATTTTTGAGGTTAAAAGAATTAAAGAAAATAATCTTAAACTAATACGGTACTTAAATAACACAATACTTCGTCTTTTGGAAATCGAAAGAAGTGAATGAATTTGTTATCCAAATAAAATGTATTCCTACAGTTTTTGTTTCGTTTACGTTACGTTTTCTTCACTTATGTTTTGGTTCAACTAGAAATGTTCCATTGTTTGTTTATTTGACAGCCTTGGTAGTGTAATGTCTGGCGTGCCGGACTTTCACCCAAGCGGCCCGGGTTCGACTCCCAGTGCTGGCAGATCTGGTTAAGGTTTTCTGCAGTTTTCCTTAGCTGTAACACAAATGTGGGATTTGCGCTGTTCCATCTATAAGTCGGCTGCAGCCGCACATTGGGCCTAAATAATAATAATAATCGCCCCCTCCCTCCCACACAAGCGTATAGCTTCTGGGGCCTTGGTTTAGGTTATGGGTTGTAGTAATTATTATTATTATTTAACTCACACAATCACCAAAAAACACACTACACATTAACTGTTTGTCGCAATATGGGTACACTTTCACGGAACACATACAGAATAACGAATTGACTTGACAGGTATAAAAGAATGAAAATAAGCATCCATCTTTGGCATTTCTGTGCTCCCGTCCAATGGCATCGCAACAAATTAAGAGCGAGCCGAAAGTAACCAAGAATCGGCGATGGGCCCTTTAAAGTGGATTTGCTATAATAGCAAAGAATAGTATTCTATCTCTCTCGGAATTGAGGTTTCCCCAAAGGGTTTCTCTACCAACTTTTGCCTCTTATAATATCTACTCTTTGCTGTTACTATAAAACGACGTCAACGTTTCCGTAGCCACTTTCTAACTCCTAATGTCATTGCAAAATTCCCATTAGAATTTAACCTCAAATTTAAACGTCAATTGTAAACAAACAACCAATATTTTTATACTGATTGCTACTTAATAACAATTATTATTTAATTATGGCTTATATTTTAAAATTGTAGCGATGAAAGAAAAAACGGTAATATATTTCACTCTTGTTTACCACATGATGGTTTACCAGTGATCTCATCCTTATTTTTTCTATTTTGTATTGTAAACAGTTGATTTTGTTTCCACTGATTTCACCTAACTGCTGTTTTAATTTTCTATAAAAGGTGGACGTATATCTAAAATTCTTATTTTTTCTTATTGCATTTGCCTTTGACATTTTTATTAAAAACTTGCAAAACTACTACCACTGCAAAAACACAATTAACCTCCAAATTCCCAACTAACCTACAGGAGATATGCCTCTTTAGAAGTTACTGTCAGTCATTGTAATTTTTTAATAGTAACTGGAACTTTCTAGTAATTCTGATGCAAAATAAGTAGTGAAAATTACTTTCAAGTGATTCTCCTGGGTAACATAAACGTAAGTTTTACTTTCAATACTATTGTATAGTTCAGTTACTTTAAAGGTTAAGCAATGGTTTCAGACCGGTGGCAGGAACTTTCGGTGCTACTTTAAAGTTTTAAAAACTTTAAAATAGCTTTGGGCAAGTTACTGCTACAATCATATCACTTGAAGCTGCAACACATTAAAGTAATTATTATACTAAGTAGCAATACCGTTCCACATACTTTAAAAAGCTACTTAGAAGTAATGGAACTACATAGTTCTAATAAATAGTAGAAGTAACTACATAATTACTAAAATATTCCAAATTGAAGTAATTAAACCTATAAAGTCATAAATTTAGTTGCAGTTACGTAACAGCTACTCAATCAAAGTTCTGATCTCAGTTACCACTACTTACAATATTTGACTGCAACTTTGTTAACCGTTTTCTCGGTACATACGTGGTGAAATGCTGTTTTTCGGGTATCAATCGAAAGAGCAACATTGAATTTACCAAATCATACAATTTTGTAATTCTTTAGTTGTAAGGTTTGGGTGACTTAAACAAAATTTCAAAAAACAAACACGCATTCAACAGAGCAGATCATTTTATTTCAGAAAAATGTCAGTATTTGTTTTTAACCCTGATTTTGTTACAAATTTTAAGTCTATATTAATGCATTTCCGAGAACAGCTAATAAACTGTGTTGCAGCCTTGGAGGAATAATATAAAAGGAGTTGGCATCTCTATAGAAGCTATATGTAATGTTTTGAAGCCAAACAACTTATGGGAGAGGGGTGCGCAGAGTATTTTCTACCAAGCTTAGAATATTGATAATACCGCGGATTCTGCAGTACAGTGGAGTACTGTAGAAGAGAGGATAAAATGGAACAAAAATATAAATAATTTGCAAATAAGATTTATTAAATAGATATCTCCAATATTTTTGCTTGCTTTAATAAAAATAAATTAAATATGTTGAATTATTAAATTACTATATTAAATTAAGGCATATGTAATTCTTTATGGATGTATTAGTTAAGGATGTTAAAATATAATCCAGTATGAAATAAAATTTAGGTACATAAAAATATTTAACAACAATTTATTATTCTCCTATATTTTTGAACAGATTTATTGAAAAACAGGAAAAAAGTGCAAAACAACAGTAATGAAGAATTAATAAACATAAATACAATGCGTTTATTGCCAAAATAAGAGTACCAAAATGAGCACTCTGTAAAATACATTAATTACTATGTATAAATATATTACTGCACTACATTAAAATATTAGAAAATATACAACGCAATTAAAGTAAATTGCAAGATATAGTGCAAAGTTCCCTACGTTGCATTTGAAAATAATCGAGTCAAAGCATTATGCACACATAGGCAACCAATTATACAGCACACTCTTTTATACGCTATATATTGCATGGTAAATAAATAGCACTGTATAAACCTGAATAAACAATAACAAGCGAAACTTAAATTCTTATAGCTAGCTTATTTAAATTGATTATGTAAACGGTAATAACAACAAAAAAAGAATAATACTAAACAGTTGTGGTTAGAAATATAATTTAGTCGGTAAGGATTAGTAAAGGTTATACAAAATTTTAACTATCTACATGTATTAATTAAGGATGTTAATGTAAAGATATTAAAGAAAGAATATAGGAAGTTAAACAGGGCTTAGTAAACCTCCTCGAGAAAGCTGTGTAGAAGGTTAGTATTTATATAATCATGTAGCTGTTCTACAGGGGTCGACCATTGATTTATAATTGATTTGAGTTAATTATGGTTAGACGGGCATTAGTGTATCTTGGACAGTAGAATATTCTATGTATCGGGTCACCTCTTTGTAATGGACATGCTGGACTACCGACATCATCAGATTTTCTAATTCTTTTCAGATGCATTTTAAATAGGCTGTGACGAGTCCAAATTTGCATAGAGTAGAAATCAGATTCGACAGGTAGTACTTGAATTATTGTAGAGCAAAATCTATACGTAATTCTACCTTTTTTGTGAGCTGTCCCATAGTTGTTGCCAAACATCTAAAATTTTTAAATATAGGCATTCCCTCCCTTCAATGTGTAACATCTTATAATAGTATATTAAAGAACAAGTTTTATACGACATGATTTATTGCACGAATGCTAGTTTAAAAAATTACCGCGTAACGGGAGTTTTTTAAAGCATAAGTGCAATAAATGTCTTATAAAACGAGTTCTTTATACTATTTTTTGTACTTTGCACCTGTTTTTTACTAATTTTATCCGTTTTAAAATAAAAATTCGCACTTTTAAAATCTGGGGAATTTTATCGTGGTTGGTGGTACCAACAATCGATAAATGTAAGATTTTGACATTTGAAAATTCAAATTTTAATTTAACAATGATTTCAATGACATTCCATTTGTCATGGTTCATGACTGACAACCTCGAAAAAATAAATTGCACTAGTTCTAATTCGAAACTCAAATGAGCTAGTTCAGCACTACTTTCGGTTCTGAATGAGCCTTGATATAAACGCAAAGTAGAAAAAACTATAGAGAGATTACAAACTGCCGACATCTCGGTTGCTGTGAAAAATAGAACATATGAACTTTATATAGTATGCCAGCATGCTATACTGACATTATTGACAATTAATATGAAATTTCACATCTACTGAGATGTCGAGAGTTTGTAATCTCTCGATATAAATACGAGGATGGGTTGATTAATTCGCGGCCTACCATAGTAGGCCATGGTTTTTCTTTTTAATTTTTATGTTTGCATCCTGTCACAGTTTGACATTTAGTGTCTTATCAAATTTTGTAAGTTGTCGGTGTTTGGAAAAATGGAGAAAACTGAGATTCGAGCTGTGATAAAATATTGTTATATTAAAGGTTTAACACCTACAGAGGTTAAAAATGAAATAGATTCTACGTTAGGTGAATCTTCTCCATCGTTCAGCACGGTTAAAAAGTGGATGACAGAGTTTAAACGTGGGCGTACAAGCATTAAAGAGGCACCACGTCCAGGAAAACCGAAAATTCTGCTGAAATGGTCGAGAAAGTCCACAGAACAGTACTGCAAGATCGCAGTTTCAAGTTGGATGAGATAGCAGAGATTGTGGGAATTTCAAAAGAGGGGGTACATCATATCCTTCATGAAGTTGTGGGCATGAGAAAATTATCGGCGGGATGGGTGCCGCGACTCCTTACCCCTGAACAAAAGCTCATTCGAAAAATCACATCTGAGCAATGTTTGGAGCTGTTTTGTGCGCCGATTCATAACAGTGACTTGGATACACCATTATACACCAGAGACCAAACAGCAATCCAAACAATGAACAGCAAAGGGTGAACCGGCTACGAAAAAGGCAAAAACAGTTCTTTCAGCCGGAAAGGTGTTTTCTGGGACGCAAAAGGAATTCTTTTGGTCGACTACCTTGAAAAAGGAAAAACAATAAATAGCGAATACTACACTAATCTACTAGAACAGCTCTACCAAAAAATTCAAGAAAAAAGACCCGGGATGGCCAAAAAGAAAATCTTGTTTCATCAGGACAATGCACCATGCCACAAGTCGGTTATCGCGATGACTAAAATTAATGACCTGGGCTTTGAACTGATACCTCACTCACCCTACTCCCTTGACATGGCCCCGTCGGACTTCAGCCTATTCCCCAACTTGAAGAAATTTCATGCGGGAAAGAAATATGCTTCAAATTTGGAAGTGATTGAAGCGACAAACAGTTATTTTGAAGAGTTTCCAGAATCTGCCTACAGGGATGGGATAGTTTTTTTTGTTAGGCCGCGAATTAATCAATCCATCCTCGTATAATACGTAGTATGGAATAAATTTAAAGCTTAGTTTAAATTTATCTTGTGAAAGATAGGTATAGCTATGTAAATACTATACTTAGAATTATCTTTAAATCTTAATGTTCTTTTCAATTCCGTTGTAAGTTAAGTAAACATACTATGATGTGGGTGATTTAAGTTGTAACCTTTTTGGCAACTCCTCTTTAACAGTGGAATCAGAACTGCAAATTTATTTATCAATATTATATGACTGAATCTTGTATTAGTATTTTGTATTGTAACGTTTTAGCTTGTAGTATGTGGTTCATTAATAGCTTCTAAAAAGGAATCAGAGCAGCATCTTTTTGCAAGAATCTTTTCTTTCTCTCCCCTTTTAACTTGAAATCACTCTCCACAAAATGGGAAGAGTAAATACGGGAATTTGTTGACGCACCTTTGAAATGTACGATTTGTAACCATTTTTGTTTACGATTGCTATCAGTAGGAAACCAGAAAAACATTATTAATTATCGTTCCTTGTAATTCTTAATATTAGCAGAGTATTTTTGGTTAATTAAATTATTAAATTTACAAATACTAAAAATTTGAATAATAAAGTAGTCAAGAAAAAAATTTAATAGTTCATAACAACACTTTTAAAGTTTTAAGGCAATTCTTAACCTTACAAATTTCTAACAAAATAAAACTTATTACTTACTGTATCTTTGTTAACCCCTAAAGGTAATTGTTTTTACGACGCCTATGGCATTTTCATGTTTAAAATCTGGCGTAATTTATTTGGTAGAACATGGCGTTCATCTCGCCTATGAAAAGTCAAATCTGGATTTAAATAATCCAGTCTTTTACACACTACACACTGTAAAACCATGTTTATTAACTAAAAACAAGCACAACCGTTTCACAAAGAGACCAGCCATGTTAAGAATATTACAGTGAAAATTACGACTGTAATTTCGAGGTGATGCCATCTAAACCGTTGGCTGTATTGCCGGTTTATTATTCTATTTAAACGTGTTATTAAGTAAGAGAAATATTGATGAAAAATCGTGCTAGATTATTCATTTCGATTGTTTTACTAAATATTCTTTTTACTATGGCCGATTATTGCAATTTTAAATGTTTATTAATAAGTATTACAAAATACAACAATGGGAAAAATGAGTTTGGAAACAATTTGGCAACTTCGAATTATAGGGTTTGTATCCAAGAATATTCTTTGGTTTGTATATGTGGTGTGTGGTGTTTAGATGCGAATGGTTTGTGGGCTTCACTAATCTTTGTTGATAAATCAGTTCTCTTAAACTAAACTCATGTTCAAAATTAACGCACCACTCAAATAAAACCATATATTTTTAATTTTTTTCAAAATTTATTATTTTGTAACATAATCAAGAAACAATAGGGAAGACGCACGTATTTTTTTTAATTTTTGTATTCGTTCATTTTGGTTAGAAAAATATTTCCAGATAAGCGGAATTTCTAAAAACCCTCAATTTATTTGAAAAAATTAAATTTAAAAATTCTCCTCATTTAAAACCGAATTTGGCCTTGAGCAACTTCCCTCAAAGCTATTTGATGTAAAAAAGTAGGTACCGCTTTGAATGTGAAGAAGCAATATTGACGATATACTCAACGTTAGATGGCGCTGATGAAAACCAATAAACTGAATTTTGAATTAATATTACCAGAAATATTTAACACCACTTTAATTATGGCAGTTAATTACACAACAGCATAACGTACATTATAATATTAATTACTCGTTAATAAGTAGACGATATTTGAACTTGAAAATAAAAAAAAATTCAAACTGACGGGTAATACAGGACTCTTAACTGTTTCATTAGCACCAACAGTGGGTCGTCTTTGGAACTGTAAGAGGTAACAAAGTTTCATCCATTAGAGGACACCAGTATTGCATTTTAAATGTATTTAAATTTTCAAGGTTTTCAAAAATTAATTACTTAAAATTGGTAATTGTTTAATGCATTTATAACTGATATTCTAAATAATTTAGTAATGACGTTTATGAAAATGCAAGAATCTCCTCAATTGACGACATATGCGTCTTCCCTATTGAACTGAAAATTACTTTGTATAAAGTGTATCCAATTTCAAGCTAGAGTAAAATATGCAATCCAAATAACAAATTTCTTCAGTAACTGGATAAATAAAACAAAATTAAAGAAATATAGATCAAAGAGTGATGGGTTTTTGACTCTTATGTCATAAAATTGTTTGTGGTTAAGGAAATTTGTCAAACTTGATGTTGTTTTTACAGATTTAGGTAAAGTTGCACAGATTTTACAATAAACCATGATTTAGAATTGAAGAACAGTAACGAAAGTTTTATTGAACATAATATAAATAACTGAACATATTTTAAAAAAGAATAATGACTACTACCTAATAAAAACTAAGAAATGCAGAATTTCTATCTTGTCAGATTTTATGATTTAATAACTAAATGTCAAACATAAAACATAAGAAGCAAATGCCTCTTTGATTTCACTTCAATTTTATTTAATTTTATTTATCCAGTTACTAGTGATGGGTTCTTGACACTACACGCGTGTTGCGACACTTGAGTGTCGAAACAATATGACGTCAGAAGTGTCGACTCTTCATGATACTTTAACGACACTTCGCCTTTACATCATGCATGCGCTAGTGTAAATGTAATCCAATTGAAACGAGAAGCAGTGAAGATTCATAGCTACATAAATCATAAGCAAACTATGGATTAAAAAACAATTAATTATATGAGTAAATTCTGTTATGGATATATATTTATGCATTAAGTACATTAAAAGACATTAAATTATTTATACACCGTGTTCTTTCTAACATTTGCTATAGGAAATTAGTATGGAAAATCTGAAATATGCCAAATAGTTCGTTCTCGAATAAAAGTCGGTGAAATTAATAGTTGCAATCGATAGATAAGATATTCTAACGTACTGTCCAAAAATATTACCCTTAATAACAATCCCAATTCTTCAAAAATTATAAATTCATGAATTATTTGCAAAACATTAATTTAAAAGCCGAAACCTGAAAAGTTGACGTGACGCCTACGTGGTTCAATGGCAAACCGTGGCTTACTAAACTGCACGGGCTGGTGGAATGCAAGATCGAACCCCGTTACAAGCATAACTTTTTTTTTAATTTTATTTGTCATTAATCTTTAATTTAATAACAATTTAAATAATTTGTTATTATTCTTTTATTTGAAAAACGTACAAGAAATAGTACATTACAAATAAAAAATAATGATACCCAATTAATAAGACATGAATTCAAAAATTCTCATTACGTATTTATTTCAAATTAAAATAAATAAAATGTAAAATAAGTACTTGTCAATACTGAAACTTTAAATGTATTTAAATCTTCAGGATTTTGAGTGTTAATTAACTAATATTGTAAAAATTGGTTTTTATAGTATGCAGTATGAAAAAGCATCGTCAGTTTTCATTTCTAATTTATTATTTCTTGTACGTTTTTCGAATAAAAGAATAATAACCAAATTATTTAAATTGTTATTAAATTAAAGATTAATGACAAATAAAATTTAAAAAAAGTTATGCTTGTAACGGGGTTCGATCTTGCATTCCACCAGTCCGTGCGGTTTAGCAAGCCACGGTTGTCATTGAACCACGGAGGCGTCACCTCAACTTTTCAGGTTTCGGCTTTTAAATTAATGTTTTGCAAATAATTCATGAATTTATAATTTTAACTAAAAAAATCTACAACAAAATAGTTTTATATGTACGTCTTATTCAATGATTGTTGGCCAGTTCAACAAATCTGCCTTTAATTTCTTTGTAAGAATGATCAAGCAACTTCGAATTACACTCTAATAAGAGCAACACTGTTCGACACGAAGTGTCGCGACACTTCAAGTGTCACGACCACGAACAGTATCACGACACTCGATACCCAAGTTCCCATCACTACCAGTTACTAAAGAAATCTATTATTTGGGTTGCATATTTTACTCTATCTTGAATTTGAATACACTATAGTGACATAAGGCTACTAGGTTATGTTCAGAAAAGATCAATTTTTAAACAGAAGAAAAAGTTGTACAAAATATATCAGAAACATTGAGTGGTGCGTTAATTTTGAACATGAGTTATACGCAGGGACGAACCCATGGGGGGGGGATGGGAGGGGAAGCTCCCCCCTCAAAGTTGATAATTTTGAGCGAGAGCTGGTAATTTCACAATTTGAGAAAAATGAGTAGATAAGAAAATGTGTCCAAAACAATTTATTGTTTTAAATTTAATCTAATTGCCATGCATACACGTCGGAGAGTTTTTAAATAAAAATAAGATTTGTGTAAAATTACTAATTTTGCTTCATATAATGCTAGGATTTTCTTAGTAGTAGTTGGCATTTTCATCGTAATAAGTTGGCAATTTTAAGGTTACCCCCCTCCAAAAAAACTCTTTAGGTTCGTCCCTGGTTATACGTCCATGGTTGCAGCTAACTTTGTCTTGTCATTATAATTATACCCATATTGGACACAAATTAATGTTTATTATTAATTCAAAATTATTAAAAACTGACGTGCACAGACCGAAACGCCAACAAATTATAAAATATAATAATAATAAAATACTGCAGCTGTTGGCTGCACACTGGAAAAGTGTGTTATGTCTGAACACTATTGAAGCCTTTTATTAAGCTTGCAGTTTTAAAGGGTAGCTGCAGTAGAAAAACTTTCATGCTGCGCGCTACTTTTAGGATATGCGTGAACATCGTACACAACTGCTGCAGCCACAACTCTAAAACTGCACAGCTAAAATAGCTGTGTGTGATCTTAGCTTAACAGTTTTCTGTATATGTTATATTAAACAATTCTCTAATTCCAATTAAAACTGAAGTCAAATACTTGGAACTTCACTTAGATAAGAAGCTAACATGGAAGATAACAAAATTATTAAACTTACTGGGTTATAACTTGGCTTTGTGAGAACCAATCACACCGGCACTTTTTTGCGCGAATAATTCGAATCACTCCTAATTTTGAGACAAAGTATAGATATTAGACATACTGTGATCATTACGGAATCAGTCCTACTTCTCAGCTTTTCAGAGTCTAAAACATGGGTTGCATCTGCTTTATAGTTGTCTAGGCTTTGCTATACTTTGCTAATCGTGTTTGGCAATTCTTTCTCGGTTTTCTTTTTTTATAATATCGATGGACTGGTTCCAAAAGTGACCAAGTACAAAATGGTTGTTTTCTACAAAATGAAATTTAAACTTAGTTTGAATCATTAGCATTGTATCAAATCAGGTTTTTAAAATATTTATTTGCAAACTATTGCGTTGTACAGGATGTAATATAAGGACATCAAGCGTGGCAAGTAGTTAGACATCGATAAGACAAACAAAAACTCCCTGTAATATTTTTTCTTTGAGGCGTAGTTTTCGAAAAAAAAAGCAATAAAGAAGGCTATACAATGTTTTAGCACATATAGTAGGGTTTGTTGTGATCTTCAAAATAAATAAAATAAAGCACGTTTTTTGTTTTGTTAGGTTTACGTTACTGATCTTGCAGCCTACAATCTGATCTTTTTACAATACAATTTTATGAGGTCAGTCTGTCAGATGATAATTCCCAGAACGCCGATAATTAAGAAAAAGATATTGGTGTAGGTCAAGTTTTTGTAAAAATGTAAACAATGACATCAAAGGCGTAAATCTCGCTGTACATTAAAAACCTGGAGTTCTGATTATAAAAATGTTTTTGTGTGCAACTGTCAAAAAAACGTCACCTTTTTTGCTTGATTTTGAGTTGTGAAATAGCACATTTGTTTATAGTAAAACAAAGCCTTGACAACGTAAAAAAAGACTTTTTTTTACCGGTCGACAAAGACTTTTTTTTACGAGTCATGATCTTGAATGAAATTAGCTTTTATTAGATAATTCGAACGTTATTTATTAATATGTGATTACAAACATTGTTTTTGTTTATTGTTTCCAGCCTTACTTTGTGGAACTCCATAATCATGAAATAAATAAAGATTATTAAAAGTTTCACAGTTTTATTAAAATACAACCTGACAATATTGTTTCGACAGCTATGCTGTCATTATCAAAGGTAATATAATTATAAACAAACACGTCGCTAAGGTAGATACAAAAATAGGTAACTAGATAAAATAATAATAATAATCAGAATTAAATATCTAATACTTCCAGTAACGGAGAATTACTGAGCTCAAGTTGTTCATTCATTAAAGGTACCTTGAGTTTGTGTTTGTATATCTCAAAGGCTTCTAAAATGTCTAATTTGCATTTGTTATTACAAAAATGTAGGAATTTAATATTATTTTGAGGAGTCATTGTGTGATTTTGTTCTAAAAGGTGTTTGGCGTAATTAGATCTTTCAGGATGTTTATTTTGTAATGACGGACGTGTTCTTTATATCTTATGTCAAAATCTCGAAGTGTTTGTCCAATATATACCGAACTACAAAAAGAACAATTTAAACGGTAAATGCCTGATTTCATGATATCATGTGTTCTGTCTTTAGCATTAAATAAAAATGAAAAAGTGTTAGTGTTGGTTTTAAATGTTATTTTATAATTGTTGGTTTTTCTTAGTATATGTGCAATTTTTTCTGATATTTTGCCAAAATATGGTATAGATATGTAATTTGTGTCTTCTGTTTGATTGTCAATGGAATATATTCTTTTGATAGCTAACCTATCATCTTTTTGTTTAATTAAAGTGTCAATCATGTTCGGATTGTAATGATTTGCATGTGCTAGTTGTTTAATGGTTGATATCTCTTTGCTAAAATCTGATTTTGTTAGTGGAATAGTTAAAGCTCTGTGTACTAATGATCTGTAGGCTGCTATTTTATATGTATTATGGTGACAAGATTAATTTGGTATTGTTATGTCTGTTTGTGCTGGTTTTCTGTATATGGAAAATTCAAATAGATTGTCTGCGTTAATCTTGATATTTAAGTCTAGAAAGTTTATAGCCCTGTTTTGTTCTGTTTCTAGTGTAAATTTTATATTAACAGTATCCACCCTAATAATTCTGTAATATAAAATTTACACTAGAAACAGAACAAAACAGGGCTATAAACTTTCTAGACTTAAATATCAATATTAACGCAGACAATCTATTTGAATTTTCCATATACAGAAAACCAACACAAACAGACATAACAATACCAAATGAATCTTGTCACCATAATACACATAAAATAGCAGCCTACAGATCATTAGTACACAGAGCTTTAACTATTCCACTAACAAAATCAGATTTTAGCAAAGAGATATCAACCATTAAATAACTAGCACATGCAAATCATTACAAACCGAACATGATTGACATTTTAATTAAACAAAAAGATTATAGGTTAGCTATCAAAACAATATATCCCATTGAAAATCAAACAGAAGACACAAATTACATATCTATACCATATTTTGGCAAAATATCAAAAAAAATTGCACATATACTAAGAAAAACCAACAATTATAAAATAACATTTAAAACCAACACTAACACTTTTTCATTTTTATTTAATGCTAAAGACAGAACACATGATATCATGAAATCGGGCATTTACCGTTTAAATTGTTCTTTTTGTAGTTCGGTATATATTGGACAAACACTTCGAAATTTTGACATAAGATATAAAGAACACGTACGTCATTACAAAAATAAACATCCTGAAAAATCGAATTACGCCAAACACCTTTTAGAACAAAATCACACAATGACTCCTCAAAATAATATTAAATTCCTACATTTTTGTAATAACAAACGCAAATTAGACATTTTAGAAGCCTTTGAGATATACAAACACAAACTCAGGGTACCTTTAATGAATGAACAACTTGAGCTCAGTAATTCTCCGTTACTGGAAGTATTAGATATTTAATTCTGATTATTATTATTATTTTATCTAGTTACCTATTTTTGTATCTACCTTAGCGACGTGTTTGTTTATAATTATATTACCTTTGATAATGACAGCATAGCTGTCGCAACAATATTGTCAGGTTGTATTTTAATAAAACTGTGAAACTTTTAATAATCTTTATTTATTTCACAAACATTGTTAATTATACATATAATAATACTGATAATTTAATTCATGTATAAAAAATCCCATAAGCCGCGATACATTTGTCACTTTGACATCGGATAAAGTTAGCACTAACTTTGCATCTGGATAAAATGTGTTTAAACTTCCATGGCTAACTTTCTCGAACCTGATTATTGTTTTTAATAATTGTCATTTTCAAGTTAATAAATGTGTTCTTGACTTCTTCATAATTACCTAGTTATTCCTTTTTATTATTCATTAAATTATCTCATCGAATTACGCTCGAGGTTTTTTTCTCCGGGATAAAATTGATTTTTTAAACTCTAATTTGGTTTCTTTTTGGTAAACTGACTCTACAAACCACCAGATAAAAAAACTCGTCCTTCGGACTCGTTTTTTTATCGTAGGTGGTTTGTATCGTCAATTTACCAAGCAACCAAATTATCGTTAAAAAAATCAATTTTATCCGGACAAAAAAAGACCTCTCGTGTAATTACAGTCGAACAAAAGATTCTTAATTATTAAAATAAAAATTGAATGTGCTACCGCTAGCATTATTTACATTGATACCAGAGGAAGATGCAGTAGCATTAGTAGAGGCGCAATTTGTTTCATTTAAAATTTTAAATGATGTTGGCAAGCTAGTTGGAGCAAGAGAAGTACTGTCTTTTTTTTCCTTTATGAAAATTTAATATTTTATTACATGTTTTATTTTTTTGCTCAATTGAATTTTCAATATAGTTTTCAGCAACTATGCTACTCTTCCAATTACCATGACGTTTAATTTCTGTAATATCTGCTCCAGAATCTGCTAAAAGAGTAGCAGATGGTCTTCTGAAACAGTGGCCGGTATACATTTTCACATCTGACAGCTTCAGAAATTTAGCAATAATACTTGGAATTTCTCCAATTTTATGTATACCGACAACCTGATTAACACATTTTCCTCTGGTATACCTAAAAAAAAAAGTTGACTAGTCGCGTTAGCAGGACGTAGAGCATAATATTTTCGGTAGAGTTGAATATAATCCTGATGAGTTATTGTGAATGTTCGTTCTTGATGTGTCTTAGAGTCAGGTATGTGTACGACAAGTACGCATCCTCGATCTTCTATATTATTAAGTCAGCTTAGTCAATTCTTCTCTTCTCATAGCTCCTGATATTCCAAAAATCATAACTACCTAAAATTTTAAAAAATTATACTCACGTTCAGCGGCATTTTGCTTTAATTACCTTCATTGGCAAATGATTGTGCCACAAACGGAATTATTTTAAATGCAATCCTTTTTGTAACATTTCAACTTGCATTCATTTAGTGCAAATATTATCAAGAGTAGTGCGATAGCCACCCACACGCCGCCACGCGCGTGTATACGATCTGCATAGCCTTGAGAATAATTTATACAGTTTGTATCTCATTAGAATAATTTATACAGTTTGCATCTCATTATGTATTCATGTATTCTTCGTATCCCACTTAATTTATTCAATTATTCAGTAAAGCTTCCGCCTTCAGCAGTATATAAACCCGCTTGTTTTGGCTTGAAAATCAGTCTGTGCCAGGACTCACCAGAAGCCTCATCAAGAAACAAGCGGGTAAGTCTCTTTTGATTAATTATGGCTTAGTTTGCTTAGTTGAGTGGGTTGCGCTAAAACACCCACTCTCTGCGAAATTATGGGAAGTTGTGACCAGGCTCCCAGCTTAGTTGTAATCACTAGGAGTCTAACTCCTACGCTTAGTTTGTAGACCTAGTGCTAGAATAGGGTTAGTTCCGACCTCCCTCTTGATTGTATTAATTTAGGAGGACATGTACGTCCTCACGATGTATTATTTGTATGTATGAAACCTTTGTACTTGTACTCTCTTTATTGTTATTAGTATATAGTTGTTTTGTACGACTTGTGTTTATTTTCTCTCTACCACTGACTACGTCCTCCAGTCACGAAATCCCCCACGTGACAATTGTCATCATCGGCTTCCTCCAAAAAAGGGATCAAACATTCGTCTAACCCCCACATGGGTAGCCTCTATACTCTAGACGCAAATATTCGGTTACAGTATGCGAAGTGTGTAGGGAATTGTTCGCATACATTCGCAAACGAACATTCAGCCACGAATATTTGTGTTTGCACACGAATATTCGTATACGCATGTGTGGAGCCGGGGTTAGCCGAATACCGAACATTCGTTGCTCGTGTTGTGATACGTGATAAATATTATACCTTTTTTTGTTTGCAAACGTAATTATAACTTTAATTAATACACTTGTGGTTTTGAATAACTTTTATTTAAAATATATGGATTAGATTAACAGACGAAATGGAATTATGTAATGATATCTAATGTTTAAAAAACTTATAAAATTGATAAGTATTATCCAACACCTTCTTCCTAAGAATGAATTACTATAAATTAATTAATGGTTGAAGAGTAATTCAAAAGAAAAGAAAACAAATTTTAGTTCATGTTGACAGAAAGTTCTCTGGACGCTCTTCTAGAAACAGGCGGGATGACGGTGCGTATAACATTTAACTCGGTATTTTCGTCTTCTAAATGTTTATTTTCCACTAACTGGGATAACTGTTGGCGAGTCACCGGCACACCGTAATGTTAGTGTTAAAGATTTTCGCACAACAACTATCGCGAACTGATCTGGGTTCTTTTCCACAACACACGAAACTTTTTAGGATTTTAAAAACCCAAAGCACTTTAGTAAGTTGTATACTATAATGCAACCAATAATTGATGCTGTACCTGATAATATAGTTGAAAACCAATGAGCTTTGTGCGAAATCGACGGCGAACTATCTAGTTGTTTTTGTAGTTCTTCATTAAGCTGTGCAAATTTATGATTGGCATGTTTTAGTTCTTCAAAATTTAAACTTGTTAGTTTGATAGGCATTAATTGTATCGAAGATTTATTGTAATATTGCTTCTGATTAATGCAACAATCATCTATGGCTATGTTTATTTCTGGAGTTTTACTATAATATCAAAACTAGTTGTGAAGCTTGGTTCCAACATATAGGAATGAGTATAGCCTTTACAATTGGAATTTAGTTTTATAATCCATGTAGATTAAAGTTGAATATCTTGAATAGGTTGAGCTTCGCACGTTAGAGTAAGTTGAACTGGGTTGCTCATGGAAAAAATCCATCTGCTGTTACCTAGAGGCTGCCAAATTTCAAGTTCTGCTGGAATGGAGTGCGTTTTACACGATTTAGGAATCTTCTTTGTAGTTGTCATGAGAAGCGTTGTTTCGCAAGTTGGTTTTTCTGTTGTTCTAATAACGTGAGGGCGATGGCATACACACATAAAAATGTTTCTTCTAATGAAATAAATATTATTTGTTCCAAATAAATTATGTATTTGTATATACTCGAAATCAAATCATCTTATGGAGAACAGTAAATGCTTTGCTTGTGAAAATGAATGTTTATTTTGAAAGTGTCGCAGTTTTCGTTGAAGAAAACTAAATGTTGTGTTTGAGAAATTTTTGCTTCTCCTGATATTCTTAGAGTTTCAGGTGGAGGAGAATAAACACTTCATGTGAATAAATGAATATTTGTTTGGAATATGTGTTGTTTTCTGTTTGAATATTTAACAGCCCCACTATGCTCCAACTGAATGTATTACTTGTTTGATTCATGAAACACGTATATTCAATTGGAACAGAGTTACACCTTCTGAGGTTCAGAGATGATCAAAATAAATCAACCATACTCATTTAGAAAAGATCTTTGTGTGTTCAATGGAAAGAGACCCAACAGTAATCACAGGGCATAACACGGCAGGCTAATCAGATCTAAACGTAGGATTATCCAGAACTACGCAAAAAACCAGAGGCATGGTTCTGGATGGACCAGTCTAGCCAAACCACTACAACCTGATTGGTATCGCAGAAGTGAGCCATCGCCATCTTAAAAGAAGTACCGCTTCAGCAAAATGAATTAATGTTTATTGTTAAAACAAATACCTATCATGTTTATGTACTTACCAACAAATTTGCTTATAACGTCTTTAAAACACCCAGATGTTTACAACAGTTTACTTATGTCTATAGCCATTTTTACAGCAGTGTTTTTTCGGACATTCTTTGCTGTCGGTTGGTTTTGCAATATTAACTGTACTAAACTTGTAAGAACTCGGCGTGGCACTAGGATAGACACGGGAAGGGGTAAAGCCAAATAAATCTTTCTCGTCTTGAGAATACACTATCATATTTTCTCAACGGAAATAAAATCTGCAACAATTTATTCCGTACAAGAGTAACTCTTTTTCCTCACAAGACTACTACATAATCAAGAAGAAACTAAATAAGTTCAGTATGAATCTTCATCGATTCATATACTAGACAATTAGTGTAAGCATTTGTTTAAATGAAAATTAAAAACGGTTATGATCTATTTAATTTGAACAAATTGCAGATTTCATTTCGAATAATGATTTAGGTTTGTTTCAAAACTATAATATTCACAACAAGAATGTACAGTAACAACCATATCTTTACTTTGAGAGGTTTTTAATTTTCTGTTATAGAATTCAATTGTTTTAACATGAACATTCTCTTTTTTCATGATGAATATTGTTGCTTGGACTGAAAAAAGTTCTTGAGAATATATTCTTCTGTTTCCAAAAAATACAGGTTATTTAATTTGAATAAAATTTTTCAATCTGAACATTTACTTGTTCAATACGAATAAACTTATATGAATAAATATAAATACTATTTTTGAGAAATTAATTTTATGTGTGTACAATTGTACATATTCTTTCGTTGAAATGGAGGTACACCCTTCCAAATTTTGCAGATTTGTGTAATAGACCCTCGTGGTGCTAATGAGTAAGAATGGAACAGAAGGACCTATGAATGAATATAGGTTGGAAGCGTTATGAGGTATTGGTAAAGGATAAAGTTTAAAGATATTATATTGCAAATTTCCTACAAGGGTTATGTTGATGGCAAAAATAAGACTTTTATTTACATAAATTACATTCAATTTGCTGATTTCGAAATATTTATAAATTGTAGAATACGAAAGTGGAAACGGCAGTTGTTGTTCATCATGAAAATTAAATAGTTCGTTTATCATTGAATATGGTGAAATAACTTGTGTAAGTAAAATATTATGTTGGGCTAGAGTGATGGAAGAAATTAATAAATCATAGTATTCGGTGATTTCATTTACTAATTTCGTCTAACTTACTTATTTTATGTGATAAAACGTTTAAAGAGTTCTTGCAATAAAATACTGCATGATTATATGTTTTAGATTTTGAATAGTTGCGTTAAAATTTGTAATGGTGTTAGAAACAATAGCAATTTGTTGTTTTAACAAGAGTTTGTTTGTTTGTTTAAATATGAGTTTATACGTCATCGTTTCTTTTCAGAAGTCTCGAAACGAAGGGTTTTAATTGATTAATATGATAGGTAACAAATTTATTTCCGCGTTTTATTTGGACGGTCTTGTTTGGGAACACTTTAGTGATTTGAAAGGGTCCTAGGTAATTAGGTGAAAGTTTCTTATTTAGTTTAGGAGTACTTCGTTGATTTAAGACATAAGCAAAATCATTAATTTTATATTCATGGAGATTTATTTTGGCATCATAATAATGTTTTGATTTAATTTTTGACTGAATTAACTTTTCTCTAGCAATTTTCTGAGTGATATTTAATTTTTGTTTGAGATTAAGTACATAGTTATCATAAGAATAGTTAAATGATGGTTCTTCAGTTATGGTATTAGGTAAATATGGTTTGTATCCAAATAAAGTTTCATAAGGTGAGTATCCTGTAGTTTTATGAACATGTGTATTGTAGACAAACGTGGCGTAAGGGATTAGTTCGTCCCAATTTGTTTGTCTATCGTTTAAATAATGTTTAAGATAATCCTTTAATGTTAAATGAGATCTTTCTAAAGCTCCATTAGTTTGTGGATGATAGGGGAATGATAGAATATGTTTTGTTTTGAAAAGTTTCATTAGATCTTTGATTAATTGAGAAGTAAATTCGGATCCTTGATCTGAGAGAATTGTTTTTGTATTGCGTAAGAAAATTTCGTTAAATCGTCTTGCATAGTCAAGATAAATCTGTTATTATTTAGGGTTTGAGGTAAAGGACCAACAATATCTATTGCTAGTCTTTCAAATGGTTGACTGGAAGCTGTAGTTAATTTCATGGGTGCTTTAGTAGGTCTAAAATTTGTTTTGTTAATTTGACAAGAGGGGCATTGTTTAATATAATTTTTAATGTCTTTTTTCATGGAATCCCATTTAAAAAATTCTTTGATACGTTTGTAAGTCCTAAAAAATCCTAAATGTCCTGCAAGTTTTGAATCGTGATTGTCTTGTAAAATTTTAATAATTTCTTCTTTTGTTCGAGGTGTATTACGTTCTTATGTTAAAACTATAGGGTTATAGCTAGTATCCTTAAAAATATAATAAACCATTTCAAAAAACATGTTTGACTTTATATCTTTATTAATGATAGTGACATCATAAATATATATGTTCCCAGAGTGATTATTTTGAATCAAAGTGGTCCTAACGTTTCTTAAACAATAAGAAATATCCTTGTATTCGGTTTTACTGAAATGGAATTGTTTGTAAATACTTAAATAGATAATTTTGGAATCTGTGTTCAATTTAGTTACTAAATATAAATCATCGGGTTGGCGAATACTTGAAATATCATAATTTTCTTTTAATGACTCCGATATGGGAGTATTCTCGTCTAAGTCCTTAAATAAAACAATACGATTGGAAAGTAATTAAATTTATCGAAAGGTAAGGTATTTACTTTAGGTATTTCTTGAGTTTTATAGTGAAATTCAATAAAATCTTGAAAGTTATCGTCTTTCTGAATTATAGATATAAGGGGCTTTGAAAATTAGTTAGTTGGGCCTTCAATTCCAAATTGAGACTGATTAGTTTCTTCAAGTTTAATTCTACTTAGGGCATCTGCAATAGAGTTTAATTTTCCTGATTTAAAAATTATCTTGTAATCGTACTCTTCGAGTCTTAATCTCCATCTAACTAATTTACTACCTGGATTTTTACAATTGAATAACCACGTCAATGGTCTATGGTCAGTAACTATTGAGAATTTTTGTCCTTATAAATAAGGTCTAAAATGATTTACGCTCCAAATTATTGCAAGTAATTCTTTCTCGGTGGTGCTATAGTTTTGTTCAGCATTGTTAAGTGTTCGAGAAGCAAATGCAATCGGGAGATCACTTCCTATTTCACCTTGTGATAATATTGAACCAATGGCATGATTTGAAGAATCTGTAGTTAGGATGAATTCCTTAGAAAAGTCGGGATAACGAAGAAGGGGCTGAGTAGTTAGGATTTCCTTAAAAGTATCGAAAGCAATTTGCTGTTCGTTGGTCCAGTTAAATGGTACGTCATTTTTTTAAATTTGAGTTAAAGGTTTTGAGATTTTAGCGAAGTTTTTGATTAATCGCCTATAATAGCCAACAAGACCCAAGAATTGCTTGATTTCTTTAGTATTTTTTGGGGTTGGGTAGTTATTCACTGCTTTTACTTTCTCTGGATTTGGTTGCACGCCCTTATCTGATATTGTATGACCTAGATAAGATACTTCTTTACGTAAGAACTCCCATTTATCAGGTTGTAATTTTAAATTGTTTAAGCGTAATCTATCAAATATACTTTTTAACTTAAGCGAATGTTCATCAAGTGAAGAAGCATAGATTACAATATCATCTAAGTATACAAAACATTGCAAACTTTGTAAACCACTTAATACTGAGTTCATAAGACGTTGAAAGGTAGACGGGGAGATTTTTAATCCGAAAGGCATTCTAGTGAATTCATAATGACCTAAAGGGGGTGGCAATCGCAGTTTTGGATTGGTCTTCCTTTTTTACTAAGATCTGATGGAAACCGCTACTTAAATCGAGACAACTAAAAAATTTGGAATGGCCTAATTGGTCTAGAATTTCGGTGATATGAGGTAATGGGAAAACATCTCCTACTGCGACATCATTTATTCTGCGATAATCAATCACAATACGCCATTTAATTTCACCTGATGCATCCGGTTTTTTACCAACTACCCACAGGGATGAGGACCAGGGAGAAGCTGAGGGCCTAATTATTCCTTGTTTTAGCATTTTATCTATTTGCTTGTTTACCTCTTGTTTATGGATTTCCGGATAACGATAGGATTTTGTAAAAATTGGAGTCGGATCGGTGAGGTTAATTTCATGTTGAAGCATCTTCACAAAAATGAACAAGTTTAGAAAAAATATGGACTTATATTTATTTCTAGCAAGCTGTCTATTTTTATTTTTTAATTTAACTTTCAAAAGGCTATACAATACCAAAATGCTAATCAGATATGTAGTATAATAAAAGAATACCACAAAAAATTCAACCACGATGCTTCATCAACTGCATGCAGTAATACGAATAATGCCGGTAAAGATTTCTTGCAGTACTTACAAAAACGGCTTTTAACTTTTTAAGTTGGATCGAGTTGGATTTGGTTTTTGTATGAAAATAACCATGAAGCTTTGGTTCTTTCTTCGATATAAATTTGAAAGCGGACATAAACGAACATTTTTTTAAAACTCTAGCAAAAGTTAGATTTTAGCAAAAAAATCTCTGACACTTTAGGATTTTTTAAAATAAAACCTACAAAACATTTTCATGTTTTTTTAAGTTGTTTAGCTGCAAATACTAGGTCTATTTTTCATTTTAAATTTTGGTTTCAATAAGTTCCATACAACAAAAGTAATTTAATTTTAAATCTCCGTCTGGAAATGCCGAGAAATTGTTAGTTCAAAGTAGTGACAACTTTAAGCATTAAAATTTTTAACAATAACAAAGATTTTTAAATTTTGCCACCGGTTCTAGATGCCCTGAACATTTTATAATCAAACGCCAATATGTTTTTTATTCTTTACACAAGTTGGATTTTTACCTCCTTGCGCGGTTTTTGTTAAGGCTCGTCCCACAGTGCGCCGGAATATTTTCTACACCATGACAATGCGAGCTCACACACATCAACGCAAACAACTGGTTTTTTGAGCACTCAAAACGACGAATTGATGGGTCATCCGCCGTATAGTCCAGATTTGGCACCTAACGATTTCTTTTTTTCCCACACGTGGAAAAGAAACTGCGTGGACAACGATTTTCGACGCCGGAAGAGGCGGTTGATGCATTCAAAACCCATGTGTCGGAGATACCTGCTTCTCTATGGAAAAAATGCTACGAAATTTGGTTTCAACGTATGCAAAAGTGTATTGATCATCGGGGAGAATATTCTGAAAAACAATAAAAAAGTTTCCAACACTAAATATTTGTTTTTGTTAGTTTTTCGCAATACATATCGAGCTACCCTCGTACAGTTAGACGTTAAAGTTAGAACTTGCTAAAGGTGTGAAGTGGGTGCGAATTAAACGCCGTTTTTAGTGTTACAACAATTTTAGTTCTAAGTTTGTACATATTAAACAAAATATATATTGGTAAGTATTTTACATCTCTCTATAATAAGTTGCCGTTTTTTTTTATAAAATTAGAATTAATATTAATAGATTCATAATCCAAGGATCGCAGGTTCGATCCCCGGCCGAGCTGGTAATTTTTCATAGCGGAGAAAAATTAAAAACATGCCTTCTTCTCGGATAGGAAGTAAAACTGTAGGTCCCGTGTCGATGCGATGTTTGGCGCGTTAAAAATCCCTACTGGGGGTGGAATTCCCCCAGATTCGGCTAAATTCTAGTAGGGTCGGCCAAATGATCATAGCAATCGGTACGAAGGATGCTCCGCCATCCTGATTCCTCGCCCAAAAACAAACAAACAATATTAATAGACAAATTGACTAATTTTTCATATTCATTTAAAATTTCGTAAAAATCATTTTCATTTTGAGATACAAAAAAAGTCTACAATAGTTCACGTTTGCTACCTGCATTAAACGATAGCCTAATGTTTGTTCTTTCATGTCATGAAAATATTATTTCCGCCTTTTTCCACTTTTTGGAGTTATTCAATTTTTTCTATGCAGATGTACGAAATGGTGACTAGAAGGGAATCAGTGGAGTTGATTTCATTTAAAGGAGAACGAAGAGACAAAACACTAATAGAATCTGTATACAATTCTACCCTTTCAAAAGTTGAATACCAAGGAGTATCTGATGGAAAAATATTAAATGATCTTAAAAATATCACTTATACCTTTTTGAATTTCGTTAAACAAAAGTACATACAAAGAATGCCACTATATAAAACTAAGGTTTTTAGAAAAATACTCCAAGCGGTTAGTTTAAATGTTTTTATTGCCAAATAATGAAGAGAGTCTTCATCTTCTTCTCACAGATCTTCTGCAGATATTGCTCGAAATGCTACCCTTCCCTTGGGCTTATTATCAGAAGAAACACTAGATGCTGGATTTAAAGATGTTAGAGCTTTTCGTGAAAAACATTCACTGAAAATTATTAGAACGGTAACCATCTGAGACTTGATATATAATGTACTCTTCAGATAATGTATCTTCGGATCTAGTCTGCATAGACTTACGACCAATTCCTCTAAAGAAAACAATTCGTGATACGAATGACGATATCCAGAAAATGTTGAAAGAACCAAATATGGGATCAAGGAAACGAGTTCTGATGAAGATGATGGTTTACAAAACGAAGATGAAGAAGAAGATAGAAATTAAGATAAAGAGCTTCTATGGGATTAGTTAGTTTACCATTTTTTTAACTTTGATAATATATATTGAAACTTTAAATTTCGGTTTTTGATGAAAAAGTCAAACAGAATACGCCAATGATGACAGAGAAATTTGACATTAGCTTATAGGATTAGTGTTAGCGATATGTTTTGTTAGTTAATGATACTGGGGATTGATATGATACTGGATTCTATGGAGAACATTTTCATCAGTTTAAAGTTATTCTTCGGAGACTAAAATAGTTTTAACTATTGCATATAGTATGTATTTGTTCTGTACCGTTGAGTGAGAGAATCGTCTGTACATATTTCAAAAAATATCTTCTATTGTTTGAACCTTCCTGAAAGTGTTTGAAAATCTAAGTAAAACTGTACTTTCAATCTTCTTAAGTAGTAGGTAGGTACTATAAGAATGAAGCATTTCTGTGTGGACCCATATACCTTTTTTCAGTTTATTATCAATTTTATATGTACAACGGTTTGTTCTTTTCGTTCATAGAAATCGCTTTGCAACTATCTAAAATTTTTAAAATAAAATAACGGCTTATTATCACCAAAATATTCAAGTAACGTAATTACTCATCTTGTTACCAGATAAATAATTTCATTAAATATTGATGTACACAATTAATAAACTAAACAAAATAAATACTATAAGTAATGAGTAAAGATCATATAATATCGTAATGCAAGAAAATCTATACATATGTCCACAAATATGCTCCAATTAGAGAAATATTCAAATTTTTAAAGCACGTTTAAAGCAGGTATCAATATAAATATATAATAATTACATACAATTTTAGTGCCCATCTGCATTTATTGCAGTAATAGTTAATTATTAACCTCATAAATAATAAAGATCTTGAAAATGGTGATGATCTTACGAGTTACGTATTTATGTCGCAAGTTTCAACGTGTTCGAGAATGCGTGACTCATCAACTTCTGCCGGTGTGGTTCGCCGGCGCCTGCATGTGTGATTTATCAGCGTGAGTCATAGTCGGCGCGAAAAATCAATAACCTTCTAGAAGAATCTAGTGCATGTTCTAGAAGATTGTACGGTATATAAACGCCGGCTTACACGGAAGGGAATCAATTAGTCAACCGCGAGCAATTAGACGTGTTAGTAGTCGCAAGTGGTAATAGATAAATATCTGAGTAGAATATAAATGTGCGTGTGATTAAATATAAATAATAGTTAATAGTTAGTTTATAATTGTGTTTTGTAAATTAGTTAAGATTAAATTAGTGTGTGTTAAGTGTGAATGTTTTCTCTTTATTAATAGATGATTTAAACAGCATATTTTGTTATTATTTTAAAAGATAACGTTACAGTGGTGTCAGATGTGGAGTTTAAAATAAATAAAATCGTGTAATAAACAAAGTGCTGTGAGAATAAACTGTTAGTGTTAAAAACAATTACAACTAATAATTAAAATGGCGATGAAATTGTTGAAAGATCTGAAGGTAATAGACTTAAAAGGCTTAAAGAAGAATTACTGGAAAAGTCCAAAGAAAGTTCTAGAAGGCTTAAAGGAAAATTGCTGGACAATGTCAAAGCGTTAGAAGATAAAGTTTTCGAAGAATTGTTGGAAAATTCCAGCGCGTTAAGACTATTAGAAATTAAATTGGAGAAACAGGATAGGGTAATAAAGATGGTAGAAGAGAAAATAGCCCAAATGCAATTACCACCAACAACTGAGAAAGATAGCTAAGCGTAACTAAAATGTTGGAAGACAGAATGAGTCAACTACGGATTCCCTCAACTTCTGAGTGGCCGTTTAATGTAGTAAAGAAACAATTTAAAGAAGAAAAGGGTCCTGCCGTAGGGATAAAAGTAAAAGCACCCACGTTCCATGGAAAGATACCTTGGTCCACCTACTACAAACAATTTGGGACAGTGTGTTCCAGTTTTCCGAGTAGCCAGGTGTATGACTGATGTTCCAAAACCAGTGCCCAAAGACCATGGTGGAAAACTAGTGGGTATGATTACTAGTTCATGCGAAGACCTTAACAAAATGGAAGTGAAAGAGGTACAGGGTTTGATTCACCGATATCAAGATATCTTCGCTCTTGACGATACCCAGAAGGGACGAACCAATATTGTGCGACATAAAATCAATACAGGGAACTCTGGGCAAGTCCGACAGCAACCGAGATGTCTACCTCTAACAAGGCGAACTGAAGCAGAGAAGATTATAACCGATATGGGAACAAGGGGTCATCGAGCCATCTAGCAGTCCATGGGCCTCACCGGTGGTCCTGGTTAGTAAAAAGGACGGGTCAACGAGATTTTGTGTGGACTATCGGCAGCTCAATAATGTGACCAAGAAAGACAGCTATCCCTTACGACGCATCGACGACACGTTAGATACCCTGTCTGGTTCGCGATGGTTTTCGACTTTGGACTTAAAGAGTGGTTATTGGCAAGTTGAAATGGAACCTGAAGACCGGGAGAAGACCGCATCCACTATTGGTTCCAGACTATGGCAGTTTACGGTTATGCCTTTCGGTCTATGTAACGCTCCGGCCACCTTTGAGCGTCTAATGGAGACCATCCTGAGGGGGCTGTCGTGGAAGACTTGCCTGGTATATCTAGATGACGTGATCGTAGTTGGAAAATCATTCAAGGAACATCTGAAAAATCTAGAGGAAGTGTTCCGGAGACTGCGTGCAGCCAACCTGAAATTGAGTCCGAAAAATTGCCACATATTCCGAAGGGAGGTAAAATATCTCGGGCATGTCGTATCACAAAATAGGGTGGCAGCCGACCCCGATAAAATCCGTGCAGTTCAAGAGTGGCCAACACCAAAAGATAAACACCAAGTTCGTAGTTTTCTTGGGTTATGTACTGTTGTGAACGACTCACAATTCATATATTTTTTGCATAGATACGAAATGGTACTAGGCAACGCGAATCAATAAACTAGAAGAGTCAAATAAATAATTCATAGAAGTAAACTTGCGTTTTATTTCCTTCTACAAGAATTAATAAAAGTAGCCCCAACAAGTGTTAAATAGCTACATTTGGTGATCCCTACGTTCCTGAAGAAGAATTTAGTAGCATTGGTCTTTGCCTGCTGCCCTTCGTCATCTGACATCAGCTGCTACTCGACTTCTGTCGTCGGAAGATCCTGCTACTGCTTCACTTGCGTGACTTGTCGTGGCTGGCTGAAGGTGACCGTTGGAACCAGAACTAGTGCTCCTTCTCATATCCGATAAGTTCAAATCATTTTATTTACTTATTTAATATTTCAAATGGCGACTGTCAAAGTTCTATTTCCAGTTTTTACGAGTAACGATATCGACCTGTATTTTATTTTAGTGGAAAGATACTTTACTCGTATGCTGATCAACGATGAGCTCGACAAATATAACTTATTAACCCTAAACTTACCTTTCGACGTTTTAGGAGCTCATCGCGACCTAACCATTAATCCCCCAAGGCAAAGACCATACACTACCTTGAAACAGGCAGTGATAAAATCTCCTAGGGCCACGAGAATCTCGCATTAATAATCTTTTGGAGACTCTTCAATTCTCTGGTAGTGTCAAAGAACTATTTTTTAACATCCAAAAATTAAATCTGGATTTAACTGAGGAATTAACCAAAGATTTTTTAATAGCTAAACTACCATCAGAACTTAAAATTCAGTCCTTAAATTTCAATGACCTACCATTAATATCTTTTGTAGAAAGATTAGATTTAATTTATTCAATGCAAAAGGCACTAAAACCTTTAACTACTCCTGCATTAAAAGCTAAGCTGGACAGTTTGACGATCAATCTTACTACCATTTCCAATGAGCTTTCTACAATGAACAAGCGACAATCCCCTGTAACTACTACGTTCTCTCCGAAACCCCAAATTCCTCAGCATTTCAATAAACATCGTTCCATGCATTCAGGCAAAACCAATTCACAATTACAACCGTGCTATTTTCACAAACACTTTCAAAATAATGCACGTAATTGTACAGGAAATTGTTCATACCAAACACAAAAACTAACTTCGCACTCTCCTGGCCTCCAGGGAGGGCCATGCAGGATTAATTCAATCCCTCCAACTTCTAATTTAATTTTTTTACAGGACCTAACCTACAAAATTAATTTTCTGGTTGACAGTGGTGCAGATTACTCCATTTTACCAACCCTCATTGCAGTTTCCTGTAACCAAAACATCACACCTGCCAACCTTTCATTTATGGCAGTGAACAACACGTCAATTCCTGTGACAGGTATTGTAACTTTGAGGTTACATTTCCCGATTCCTGGCCTACAGCCATGCCCCTGGAAATTTTATGTCGCTGACGTATCTACAGCCATTCTAGGCCTGGATTCTTTACAGCAACACAACCTAACCTTTGACTGCTTTTCTCGACGAGTGATTTGCAAGACAGATGTCAAGCTCGCTCGAACCCGCAGCCAAGGTTGTCAATTTCCAGCTACAACAGTGAATCCTCTCACTGACTGCTCTTCTCAGCGGGTCATTTGCACGGCAGATGTCCAGTCCGCCCGAACCTGCAGTCGATGTTCTATGACCCCCCCAGTTAAGACTGCTCTTCTCAGCGGGTCATTTGCACAGCAGATGTCCAGCCCGCCCGAACTCGCAGTCGAGGTTCCACAACCCACCAAGTTAATACTGGCACTAAACGAAAAATATTTTCTGCTCAGGCTTATGTTTTGATTCCTCCTTCTGAGTCAATCGTTACTCCTGTGATTTCTTACCCTCTTCTTCCCTTACCTTCAAACATTAACGTACACTCTTCAGGTACTGTTAACAACATGTCTAGCGATCTTAATGTTTATAGCAAGATGCTAAACACACACTTCCCGGAGCTTTTACGTAATTTCGACTACCATCAACCCGTAAAACATACTGTAGTCCATCACATTGACACGACCGGCCCTCCAGTTAAAGCACGCTGTCGCAAACTGAACCCTAATCATCTTTCTTTTCTAGAAGATCATCTTAATGAGCTCTTGGACGCTGACGTAGTACAACGGTCATCATCTAGCTACGCCTCGCCAATTCACGTTGTCGGGAAGCGAGCAGTAAGCACAGCAGAGACGCAACCTCCTGGTGACGACCAAAGCATCACAGCCCCTATCGCCCCAACAGACAGTTATCGCTTGGTTGGCGATTATAGAAAACTTAATTAAGTGACAGTACCAGATCGTTATCCGATTCCTTTTTTATCGGACTTTACAAGAAAACTTGCTGGCGCAACCATATTTTCGAAGTTAGATCTCCGAAAGGCCTACTTCGCAATACCAATAACGGCAGAGGACATTCACAAGACTGCTATTATCACACCACTGGGACTTTTTGAGTTCAAACGGATGTGTTTCGGACTACGGAATGCAGCCAGTACTTGGAGTCGTTTCATGGACACTGTATTACCAGGGCTCCCATTTTGTTTTTCTTATCTAGACGATATACTAGTCTTTAGTGCTGATTCGCAGCAACATATTGAACATTTACACCAAGTGTTTTCCCGATTAAAAGACAATGACCTAATTATAAACCTACCAAAGTGTGTCTTTGGAGTCAATGAGCTCGATTTTTTATGGCCATTAACCAATGGCTTCCAAAGTCCAGGCTATAATTGATTACCCATTGCCTTCAAGTCAGAAAGCACTCCGCAATTTTATTGGCTTAATTTCGTATTACCATAAATTTGTACCAAACTGTGCGAAAATTTTGGCACCATTAACCTCTATAGTTATTCCTGGTAAAGCTTCGCTAAAGCCTGTCCAGTTAAATCATGAGCAAATAGAAGCCTTTAGGCACGCGAAGAATCCTTTGATTACCGCTACTTTATTGGTACATCCGCGAATTAATAACCCTATCAGTATAGCTGCAGACAGTTCGTCTTCCACTATAGCGGGAGTATTACAACAGTTTGAATATGGCATGTGGAAACCACTAGCTTTCTGTTCCCGGAAGTTAACCACCACAGAGCAAAACTTTTTCTCGGGAACTTCTCGCAATATACTTTGCTTTAAAGAAGTTTCGTTACTACGTTGAGTGCAGAGACTTTCAAATCTTTACGGATCACAAACCTTTGTGTACAGCGATCAAAAATAATAGTGATCAATATTTACCACGTGAGTTTCGACAACTGGAGTTTATTTCTCAATTCATAACTGACCTCCAATATATCAAAGGTCAAGAGAATATTCCGGCGGACGCTCTGACAAGAGTTAATCTTATTAACGTCCCTGGATCTGATCTTAATTACGACGAAGTCGCTCTATCTCAAGAACAAGATCCCGAGTTAAACCAGCTCCGATCTCGTAGTAACTTTCAATTCATTTCCCTTCAAACTGCCAACAAATCAAACCTCTGGGTGGATATTAGTATAGGCCAACCACGACCCTATATCCCGCTCAAATCCAGGTATCCTTTATTCCAACAACTACACAACATCGCCTATCCTGGCATCCGTGCTACTAAAAGATTGATTACTCAGAGATATCTGTGGCCATCTATGCACCACGATATTCAGAAGTGGGTCATATCTTGTGCTGAATGTCAGAAACATAAAGTTCGGCGTCATACGAAAACCCCTCTACAATCTATTGTAGAACCAGATGAACGTTTTACTAAGGTCCATCTCGACCTAGTACACCTTCCTTCTTCGGGAGGTTATAAATTCCTCCTTACCATTATTGACCGCTACAGCCGGTGGCCGGAAGCAATTCCTCTGAAGGATTCTTCCGTGGAGTCAGTAATCACTGCATTTGTCGAAACGTGGGTGTCCTGCTTTGGAATTCCCAAGTATCTCACCACGGACAATGCAAGAATATTCCTTTCTCATGCATGGATCAACTTCATGGCCATGTTAGGAATTAAACACGTCAAATGCACGGCCTTCCATCCGATTAGTCAGGGCGTTATCAAACGTTTTAATCGGACACTCAAGCAATCCGTTCAAACCACAGGAACATCCTCCTGGTTAACGAATCTCCCTTGGATTCTCTTGAGCTTACGTGCAACCCTGAAATCACAAGTTAATGTTTCTCCTGCAGAAATCCTGTATGCTACACCTTTACGACTACCTGGTAATTTATTCGAAGAAGAACAACTGGCTAACGACATGAACCTCCCTAATTTCATAGCCAATCTCAAACGTCGTATGAGGAAGCAGAAGCATTTTTTTACAAAAACATATTCCGGTCAGTCCTTCGTCCCCAGCGACTTGACCAACTGCACACACGTGTACGTTCGTAATGACTCGCACACTCTGGGCATGAAAGACAGTTACTTAGGCCCCTATAAAGTGTTAGAACGGACAGTTAAATACGCCACTTTAGAAAATCACACTGGCCCTATCTCTTTAGATAAGCTAAATCCTGGATATTTTTTAGATTAATTACTTTATAATGTTAAGCCAACAATGAACTGATTTCAAATGCTACGCGAAGGCATCTTTTGAAAACCTTTTACCTGTTGACTTTGAAAATTTGAACACTTTTCTGTTTTTTTCTTTCTGTTTACAGGTTCCAAGAGTTGCCGTCGCAAGTTCCGTATTGTTAGTTAGCTTAAGTCTTTTTATTGTACCTACCTATACTACCTAGTGGAGATTTTGTAGCTGGAGCATTTTACAACTTTGTTCAAGTTCCTTTAAAATACACCATTTTTTCTCCAAAATACCATTCCGTATTTTTTTCTTTTTCGTGTATGTATTACCCACGTTTCAGACCGGGCGGGGTAATGTTGTGAACGACTCACAACTCATATATTTTTTGCATAGATACGAAATGGTACTAGGCAACGCGAATCAATAAACTAGAAGAGTCAAATAAATAATTCATAGAAGTAAACTTGCGTTTTATTTCCTTCTACAAGAATTAAAAAAAGTAGCCCTAACACTCCACCACAGTGTTAATCTCGCTACAGTACCTACTACAGGCGTTTCGTTCCTGGGTTTGCTAATATAGCGAAGCCCCTGACAAGGTTAACTGAAGATGGGCGTGAGTACGTTTGGAGCGGAGAGTGCGAAACAGCTTTCCAACAGTTGAAGCGTTCCTTGACAACAGCACCAATATTGAGCTATCCACGGACAGAAGGAAAATTCATACTTGACACAGATGCAAGTAATCTGGCCATTGGGGGTGTACTTTCTCAGATACAGGATGGACAAGAAAAGGTCATCGGCTATTTTAGTAAGGTTTTGTCAAAAGCCGAGAGGAATTGTTGTGTGACCAGAAAAGAATTATTGGCTGTCGTGAAGTCTGTTGAGTACCTTTACAAATACTTGTACGGACGGAAGTTTTTATTGAGGATGGTCCATGCAGCGTTGAAATGGCTTCTACAATTCCGTAATCCTGAAGGCCAGTATCATCAACCTAAAGAAGAAGTTGGAGGAGATTCATGACCGAACCCGAAATCATAGTCGAATCGCGAGTGACCGGATGAAGACTATGTACGATGTGAGAGTCCAAAAAGGAGGGTTTCAACCTGGACAGCTTGTTTGGTTATACAACCCGCAAAGACGTCGGGGCTATTCTCCAAAGTTACAGCGAAATTGGGAGGGCCCATACCAGGTGAAGAAACGAATAATTGACTTGATTTATCGCATCCAGAAATTGCCAAGAGGGAAACCAAAGGTGGTACACTCCAATCGTCTGGCGCCCTATGAGGGAAATAATGACGCAGTCACGGATCGGGAAGATGAGCCTGAAGTGGCCGTCAATACCGTAAGACCTGAAGGTGACCAGCCAACCTTTGGAGAATTTATGGCTGCATTTTCCGGAACTAGAAAAGCGCGATTCAGAGTCACGACCGAGATGCAACAGGATCTTTTCCGGGTCCCTGGTGATTATTCCATTGCCCACTGTGTCTCCGAGGATCTCCGCATGTCCAGGGGGATCGCAGTAGTGTTTAGAAATTTTACACTAGAAACAGAACAAAACAGGGCTATAAACTTTCTAGACTTAAATATCAAGATTAACGCACACAATGTATTTGAATTTTCCATATACAGAAAACCAACACAAACAGACATAACAATACCAAATGAATCTTGTCACCATAATACACATAAAATAGCAGCCTACAGATCATTAGTACACAGAGCTTTAACTATTCCACTAACAAAATCAGATTTTAGCAAAGCGATATCAACCATTAAACAACTAGCACATGCAAATCATTACAATCCAAACATGATTGACACTTTAATTAAACAAAAAGATTATAGGTTAGCTATCAAAAGAATATATCCCATTGACAATCAAACAGAAGACGCAAATTACATACCTATACCATATTTTGGCAAAATATCAGAAAAAATTGCGTATATACTAAGAAAAACCAACAATTATAAAATAACATTTAAAACCAACACTAACACTTTTTCATTTTTATTTAATGCTAAAGGCAGAACACATGATATCATGAAATCGGGCATTTACCGTTTAAATTGTTCTTTTTGTAGTTCGGTATATATTGGACAAACACTTCGAAATTTTGACATAATATATAAAGAACACGTACGTTATTACAAAAATAAACATCCTGAAAAATCTTATTTTAGAACAAAATCACACAATGACTCCTCAAAATAATATTAAATTCCTACATTTTTGTAATAACAAACGCAAATTAGACATTTTAGAAGCCTTTGAGATATACAAACACAAACTCAGGGTACCTTTAATGAATGAACAACTTGAGCTCAGTAATTCTCCGTTACTGGAAGTGTTAGATATTTAATTCTGATTATTATTATTATTATTATTTTATCTAGTTACCTATTTTTGTATCTACCTTAGCGACGTGTTTGTTTATAATTATATTACCTTTGATAATGACAGCATAGCTGTCGAAACAATATTGTCAGGTTGTATTTTAATAAAACTGTGAAACTTTTACTAATCTTTATTTCATAGTTAAGATTAAATTAGTGTGTGTTAAGTGTGAATGTTTTCTATTTATTAATAGATGATTTAAACAGCATATTTTGTTATTATTTTAAAAAAGAACGTTACAGTATTCCTTAAACAATTGAATATAAGTGAAATTATAATATGACAATAATAAAGCTGAAAATATTCAAAGTACAGTACTTATATTTCTTAATCAAAACAGGTTCATAGTTTAGGAAGAATTTGACGTGTAGCTGATGCTTGATACAGATCTACCATAATATGAGGATGACTTTGAACCATGGAACGCCATCCTGCAGTTTTCATAACTTCTGTAGTATGCATATTTATAAAATGTATAGCTTGAGTTTTTAGTTGATTCGCTCCATGCATATCAGCTAATACTAATACTGCTGAAGCATTTTCGATCGTTAAATTGTTTATACACAAAGCCTCCTCACACATAGCCTTCAACCTTTGCAAATCATATTTATCTGCAGCTGCTAAAAGATCAGCTGCCAGACTTTCCAATTTTGAGACCTTCCCGGTGTAGATAAAACGTAACATTTCTTGAAATACTTCTAAATCTACATCGGCTATATCTACTCGATTGCGCTTCTTCTCTTCCATTTCGTGTTCAAACATAGCTTGGAATACACTACTGCGACCTGCTAATATTGCTTTGTGAGCATTGATTTCTTTACCTGCAACAGATAATATTACGTCGCTAAATTTTTGATTTTCAAAAATTAGCCCCAAATCCATCGATAAACTACATTCTGCAACTTGGACATGCGCGGTACTTGATTCATCTGAAACGCTAGCACTATCAGCAATAATTGCCCTAATCTCACAGTAGAGAATTAGTTTATCACCAATCAAAAGTCCTTTAGTATCATCAAAGAGTATATTAGTAGCTATAAATGTATCCCAACCCCATCCTTTCCCTGGAGTTTGATAAAATCGACGAGCACAAGAACTTTTCTTTATGTAGGTTTCTTCCATTTCCTTATTGAGTATACAAACTTTAAACATGGCTGGCACTTCGTTTTCATTAGAAGATGCTAGCCGAACATAAAGGGAAATGTAGCCCTCCGTTGCTTCATTTTTACCTTTTGGGTATATTTCTAAACGCCATTTAAATTGGTCGTCATTCCGGGCTGTGAATGTAGGCGATTCTAATTCTTCTCCAATTTCTTCAGGACGAAGATTAAAATTATATATAGTCCACATATAACTGCACTCAACCACATCAAGCTGTGCGTAGCCCTTCATACAATCTTCAACGGATACAGCATTTGGTCTTACTTGAGATGTTATTCGTCCAGTTGATGATTCGCCGCTTATAAGAATTTGAGCTGGAAATTCTTCCATTATTTTGAAATTTAAGCCAGTATGTAGAATTCTTTAACAATTATTGTTGGTGCAGCTTACAATTAAGTAGCTGAAAAATAAGCATCTTAACAAAACTTGAATAAAATCAAGTTCAATGATACTTAAACTCGACAATTAATATATTTGATGTGAATTATAACAAATGAAACAAACGATTGTTTACCGATCTTGAAGCATTGAAAGTTATCCGAACATATTACTTTATCAGTTTTATTATAATAGGCTAGGCGCACATGGTCGACTTTATTGGCAACAAGGTTATTTGATACGGCGTGCGGCGCCGGCGTGATCCCGACGCTTTTTAGTTAAAATAGGTGGGTAATCATTTGCTTGTTTTATAGCAATATGAAGCGAATATATTTATTTGAGTAGATTAATCTTGAGAACATGAAAAATAATTTTTATCAAAATCATCGACCGAGGTGATTTGAAGTACTAAATTCTACAGTACAGTACACTTTCTTTTGGTGCTTATACTGTGTTTCATGTTGTACTACTGTACAGTAAGTTAAGTAGATCGAAACAAAAAACCTTTTGCGAAATTTTCCATTACTTACTGCTTTTTTGAAACAACATTAATTAATACTTTTTACCCATTCAAGAATCGGATTTCTTTGCTTTCTCTGATGAAACTTCTTGATTCCATTCAGTATTTTATTCCAAACCTCTTGGAAAAGTAATTTTGATAGAAAGGTGTAATGAAACTCTAATGGAATCCCAGTAAACAACGGGAGGGATAGTGCGCCCTCCATTAGATAGCATGTGGTCTTCTGATGTTGATGCAGAAGGTTCACAAAAGATCTCTATGTTGTACCCAACTGCCAGTATCGCAAGACTGTAACATAGCGCGCAAAAGTTGCAGATCATTGGATGCACTCAGGAAGACTTAACGACTAAATTCTATTACTGAGCTTGTGGAAGCGCTGAACGTCTACAGCTGACGGTTTTCTGTATGGCACGCTGATGTAATAGAAGGAGGACGCCATTACTCCCTATTCTTGCCTTGTTTATTATCGTACTTTTCTGATTGTGTGGTTACAAATTTGAAAACATTTAAATATTGAAAGTTATGCTACAAATAATTTAGATGAGAATTCTCATTGCAGGGAGCTGATCGTACGTAGTAAAAACCCTTCTCGAAGCCTGTTTGTTCTTGATAAATAATAATTATTGAGTTTATTACTGAGCCTCTCGATTATTATCACGTCGGGTCATAATGGGTCACGTGCGATCCACCGTTAGCGGTGGTATCTTTTTCATGAACATGTGACTGTACGTGAATGTGAGTAGCGCTAAACTCGATCGGGCGTACGCTGAACGCTCAGATCTTCCGATTCGGTGACTTTCGGTTTCGACATTCCGAATTTCGTTGCACGAGCCCTACTCCCCAACTCCGCCGAGCGCCGACCGACTTCCCGTCTTTTCGAGTCCCGACCTGTCGTCGCGTCGTAGTCCCAGGATCGTTATTTTTACATATTAACGCGAATTTGTAAATTGTACAAATAAATATTATACTTAACGCCTGCATATACTGCTTGCCTGCTTAACGCATTCACGCGAGATTCATGCGTGAATTACGCGTGCGGGATCGTGATCACAATTAGAAATTTGTGTGAGTGACTGGCGTTATCCAATTCTTTTGAACTCTTCTATTTGATTCTGTAAACAGTGTAAACCCTTTTGCGTTTTGCGCGCGCATTATTCCCACCAACCGCCGCTAACCAAAGTAAGCAAAATATGTTAAGCCAAAGAGCTTCGTCAGTTGCTGACTCCAACAATCTGTGAACTGTGTTCATTTAGGGAAACAACAAAGACAGCTACTCAGCAGGTGAGCGTCCACGAATGCACTCATTGGGAGCTCTTTGTGCTGTGTCAGCACTCCTACTGTAGGCAATCTAATTGTAAGCTTTATGTGTAATAACATGCAACTTCCCATAGAAGTCACTGTTGCACCCTCTGAGAAGTATTAGTGTGAAATCTCTACAATGACATTTAAGTACGTTCCATGAAGGTAGGATGTGAGGTAAATGAAACAGTTGCTAATTTTATTATAATGAATGTTTATATATATGTTATTGTAACAGTCCGAATATTACTAAATCCTAGGTTTTACTGATAAATCGTAGCGTTTACTATAGGGAGATGGTAAAAGTCCGAAAGACAGCTATAATAACCTCTTCCATTTCGCGACTTTACCAGATCATTTTGCTAATTAAATTGTTAAAACTAACTGGTGTTGATTTACCAACACTAGTTGGTAAAAGCCCTAAATGCTAACATGTATTAAAATTGAAGCGTTTATAGCTTTTGGACTTTTACCATCTCCCTATAGTAATTCCCAGCACACTGACGTCATAATGTCACCGTTCTTCGGCAGTAACGACGTCAAATTGTCGTAAATCTGACATTATGTCACAGCCCAAAGATGTCAATATAAGACGCCATTAAAACGTCCTATACGAGGACTAAGACAGGAATTATAAATAAATAGTTGAATATTGGTAATAACATTTATTATATACTACAGTCAAAACATCTCTATATTGTGACCACCTGCTTAATATGACCAGTATTCCTTGGCCCTTGTTAAAATACTATCTTTTGAATGAAACTTAAACGTATTGTATTGTACGTCCAAAAGACGTCGTTTTGAAGACGTCTACGTACGCCCTATTATATGACGTCTTATGGACATCATTTATTAGTCATATGACGTCGTCGACCAATATTGACTTAAAAATAACGTCATTATAAGCTCAGTGTGCTGGCTGAGATTGCTAGGATTTACCGGTAAAACCTAGGATTTACCAATATTCAGATTTTTACAGTATCATATACAATTAAATAAAATGTAACAAAACAACACACTTAAAATTATTTTTGTTCTCTTTCGTTTTACCTGTTGTGCTGCATATCTTAACCACTTTAAGCAAAATATTTTGAATCTTCAGTGAGGTTCAAACTAAGCGTACGTATAGAAGAAAGAATTGAAATAAAAGAAACCGACACAGCACTTATAACTATTTTTATGTTACTAGTGGTATAAATGCATCATTATACGAGTGTGAAATCAAACGAGTGCTATTATGCCTTTATCCCACGTGTAGCATAAAAATTTTTATCTATGACGGCATCATTATGTCATTCATTACATAACTCTGTTATGTAATGAATCTCACTAGTGACATATTGATTGAACTTCATTACCTAACTCCAATGAATGACATAATGCGTTCTTATCCATGGACAGAGAATTAAGGCAACATGATTCTACTTTAGAAGCAAGAGGAATGATCGTAGGCATGCCAGTTTAATTTCATACAATGAATAAATAAGTCGTAGAATGGATCTTACATCTATGGAGACCAAACAATACATCATAGAGAGCATGTTAGGTCAACCAAACAAAAGGAAGAGTTGGGTTAGAGTTTTGGGAATGGATATCTGCCGTCGGTCGAGGGAAGTTAACAATCACTTCACCACCTTCTTTTCAAGAACAGAGATACGTTGTTGATCTTGAAAATGTAATGTCAACGGTACTGAAGAAGAATGGTAGTATTATATGTACGTTCAAAAACGTTTCCGAGATTAAAGATCTGCGATTAGGCGTTACCATGGGTAACGTAATATAGCCGATTTCTTATCCAGTAGTTACTACTTTTACCCGTAAGGTTACTTTATGAGTGTTGATACGAATATACAACCTCTCACGCCTAAGATAACCTCACCTCCTAGTTGGTATTGATCGGCTCTACTTCAAGGTAGAGTCGGACGGGGCTCTGTCGAAGGCTCACCAAGCCTAATTATGAGATATCTTAGGCAGATCCAGTTTCCAAGTCTCAGTCACACTTGAGGTTGGTCTGGGCAGTGAAAGTCCGCCTGCTGAACTAGGGTTGATGGGGTACGAGTAAGATGTTTACGGAAGAGGTGTCCTCCATTGCAAATCAGTAAGAGTTGCAAATAATATTATCTTGTACACTAGTATTGAAAGTGGAAAAATTTCCCTTATAAAAGAAGACACATTTTATGTATGTACTGTAATGATTTTCCATCATAATATTAATAAAAATAATTGCCTCAGCTGTTGAAGTTAAAATCATTAATTGTTATTGATGCCCAATAAAGAAACGTTAAGTGTTGACTGTTTGCGTCTATCATTAATGATTGTTAATTGAACATTTATAAAGAATTTACCATAGAACGATTCAAGTTTGAGTTGATTTTATTGATTTGGTACATGTACATAACAAGATTTGGTTAAGAGAATTTTTTGGGTTGATAGAACTTTCACTGGCAGTTACATCTGAAGAAAAGAAAATGTATTAGTTTAGTAAAATTATAAAACAATACATATCTCATTGACAATAATATAACCATACAAAAGTAGTCTTGACTACGGTTATTAAGAAACCAATATCTGTCTTGAAATGCTATTACATAGTTGACAACAATCATGGTAATAAAATAATGACCAAAGGCAAGCTATTTTGAATTGAGATATGGATAAAATTTTTATAATTGGCCATTTGTTGTCTCGGAGAGATAGTAACAAAATGAAACGCATTTTTAACAACGAAAATGTTATTTATTTTAGTTTTTGTTGTCTTTTTACTAAAAATAAAAATAAAATGTAATTATTTTTTTTAATTTAAAACCGTGAATCGTCATTCCGGGAACTGTCCCCGGTTCAGAAATTAAGTATATCATTGAAGTTTCTTTTGGTAATTTTGTCCAAAAGGCTATGGTGAGTGTTTTTCTTCTTCTATAACTATGAAGAGATCACTTTAAAATCTATTTAAAAGGGAATTAAAAAGTGACTTATTAGGCATACACTTGTGAAGTAATGTCCTTTACATTTAGCATCATTCCGCAAACGCTCCATGTTTTGATACGTGAGATTCTCATTTTTGCCGCTAAGAGCAGTACAGTGAATAAAATAGTACCAGCTTGATGTCAGCGTCAAGGTGAAAGCATGTTTCTATTTCATATTCTTGAGAAATAATTTATATTTAAATCTAATGTAGTAAAAATATCAAGTTAGGTTTAATAATAGTCATTTCGTGAACGCTGCTAGTATTTTTAAAACTTCAGTTACATATTTTTCGTTTGTTTCATCTTTCGCGGAAATGTGCTCGCTTTAACTTAACCTGTAATATCTTAACCTAAATATGAAGCGAACTTAACTGTTTTGTCATTCCGGGAACGATGTAAAGCTATCATTACGGGAACGCCTCAAGATTAATTGTACGTTCCCGGAATGAGAAAATCATTCCCGCTATGATTAAATCGCTCCGAAATAGTTGGAAAATTGATGGATGTTGATTTTCTCAATTTTTTGAGAATGGATAGGTTACAGATATTAAAAAATAGATCAATCAAACCAGGTTGTCAGAGTAGCAAACTAGAGCCTAAAGCTCTGGTTTCTATTAAGAGATCGTCAGGAAAAGTTTCGCTATCCTTTCAAAACGATAGCAAACTTTTTCGTGCTACATTGCCGAAAATTTTCTTGACGATCTCTTAATAGCAACCAGGGCTTAAGAAAAAAAGAAGGATAAGCTTGAAATAGGAAATAAAACTAAAGGGGAAAAAGAGCTTGAAAACACAGGCAATGATGATAAAGTGGTTAAAAGCATAAGTAAGGAGGACGAAGTGATGGACCATACAAGGAAAGATAATAAAGTGGTTGAAAACACAGGGAAGGAGAATAAACTCCTTTTGTCCACGACTATATTATAATAATATGTAGTTGTCTATGTTCAATTATAATTATATACATTATGCTACTAGTAGTGGATAATGATTAATCACTACTAGTTAGTCGCTGATTGGCTACCACTACCTACTGTTAATATATGATTGGCTGAAAGCGGTCATTAATGATTAATCACTACTAGACAGTTGCAGAGCAGCCTGTTTAAATTCGATATTCAACATTGTTCACACATTTCTAAAAGTATTTTGAAGTTTTTTAATATTAATATTTAATTGTCGTGGACAAACTATAGTATTCTACTCGCAGATAATGGCTATCGCATATCATTTACAAGGAAGAAGTTTACGACACTCGCCTAAACGGCTCGTGTCGTAAACTTCATCCTTATGAATAATAGCCATCATTATATGCTCATTGAATAATATATTATTACTGGCCCGATCCTCCAAATAAACAGATTCTAAAGATGAATGGTATTCTACAAATTATAAAGTAACTTCCTACTAGAATTTCTTCAAGAAACTTCAAGCTGAATTCAGTAGAATTTGAAGCAATAGAACTTCTAGAAGGAAATGTTCTGTCAAAAAACTGTTTTTAATTTGTGTGTTTCTTATACTGTATGTATGTTTATTATAATGTTTGCTTTTCAAAACTAAAAGTGTCTAGTCTTTGTACATCATATGTCATCCCATTCATCATTCAGGGAACGTTATTATTCTAGAAACACACTAATCATTCAGGGGACGCTTGAATCATTCAGGGAATGCAAGTTATAACTTCAATTTTTACAAAAAATAAAGTGATAGGTAAGATCTCAAACCTATATTTACACTCTTGTAAGGTCTATGAACTAATTTGTGATACTTTTTACAACAATATTACCTAATATTAGTTGCATTTTCAAATTAGACTCGTATTTAAAAAAAATACTCGAGTTGTCACATTCGATGGTTGGAAAATGTGAATACATTCTTAAAAGGGTGATGATCCATTTTTGCAATATGTAGGTTACCGTAATCTTACTATATAAACAAAAATACTCAACATTTTCTTGACCCGTAATTTGTGAGTGCATGTAATAAGACCGTTCCCTAAATCATGCTCCCTCTCGGTTTAATATAAAAAAGTATCAAAAAGTGGATCTTCCTACTGATATTTTGTATTGCAATCTCGGCAGTTTTTAGAAGTAAGTATAACAATTTGAAAAACGTTTAGATAGTTATGAAAATAGAACTTTTATTTTTTTCCATCTTAGGTTTTCAAACAGCCAATTATAAAAATTTTACCCTTACAATAAACAACACTAGAAAAACTAGAAATGTTTAGTTACTAAGAGGTAAGTAGTTGTGTAAATAAAAGAGAGCTAAAAAGGTATTAAAAGAAAATGGTTGTAAAATTTATATTTCCTGTAATGAAATATTTTAAAAGCAAGAAAAATAAAAGTTTAATAGTTTAACAAGTGTAAAAAGGCGTGTATTTATTTCAACAATAAAAAAAGAAAATTTAAAAGAAGAAAAATAAAACTTAATAGTAGACCAGAGAGCAGTAAAGGTGAAGTTCCATTCAACGAGACCTGTTAGACCCGAAGAAACCGACACCAGAGAAAACAAGAAAGAAATAAAAATTATTCTTGAACGTTATTCAAGAAGTAGATTTATAAAAAGGTAATTTAATTAGGTGCGATTTATCTCAACGTTTTAGCTTCGGCTGAGCATTCAATCCTGATGGGGGGTGCCAGAGTCCCTAAGCAGTAAGGAGATTCCTGCATGGTGATTATGAAAAAGGGGAAACATAAGTGAATCAAGATACCAGGTTTGTGACAAAAAGAGTGTTAATAAAGGTATAACTGGTGCTCTTCTAAAGGAAGGAAAAAAGTGAGATCATTTTAAGATCAGTTTAATTAAGGTTATTCATATCTTTATAGGGTCAGTAAGCCAGTAATTGACCATCACCCAGTAGTTGACCAAACTTTATTTTAAAAGAAAAAAATAAGATATCTGTACATCTTTATGAATATTTTATGTTTCTCAAGCGATTATTGCACCTCTATTTACTACATGGTGCCACATTGCTGCATTATCTTGTTCAAACGGTTGTCTAAATACATGTGGAATTTGTATTCGTTTATTTGACAACTAAATTTGTGCTTTTACAGTAAGCATGACAAGTAAACAACTCTATTGAAATCTGCAATCATCCGGGATTTTAATGAAAATCGTTATATTATACATATTGTGCAAGTAATAGAAAGGTCGAACTAATACATTTTTGTTATATATATTTTTTTAATTGACACTTTTTTTGCAAAAAATGTGGTGGTCAATTACAGAATTCGAAATCTTATCAGTTTTCCAGTAGTTGACCAACCACTAGTTTTATGCAAAATAAAGAATTTTGTTTTTTGTCACTCCTACAAGATTAGTAAGTTACTCTTGTTTCTGTTTTTCTTACTAAAATTGCAAATAGATAGCTGTTTCCAGTATTTGTTCGCACAAAGCTACTGCTCAACCACTGGCTTCGTAAAGTGGTCAACTACTGGTAATTTTTCTTTCCATTTTTGTTTTTAGCATAATGTCATCAAAAATAATACACATATATTTTGATATTTTTTAAGAATGTTCGTTTTTCTTTATGCAATACATACCATGTTGTAATGAGCCGGGGTCCCTACCCACTAGACGATCACGGCCCATCTTACTCTACCCGCGTAAATTCAAATATTGAACAAACCGGAAATTGACACAGTATTACCAATCTTACAAATGACAAACTTTATAATCATAAATATAACAAAAGAACAAAATGGATATTTAGCAAACTGGATCCTACGTTGTGATTATTTTTTATAACATGTGATAAAGGTTGATAACGATTGACTTACTTCATAAGGGCGGAGAAAGAGAGATAAACACAAATAATAAAACACAAATAAAAGAACAATTAAATATGATTGTATTTTTTTTATTAATTTATTCTTAATCTTGAGCGAGGAGGGACGTATTTAAACTGATACAAATAAATGGCTAGTTCTCTAAAAACCTCCTTGAAATTATATGCTAGCCCAGCTTAAATACGTATACGCTGCAAGTTTAATATGTGATCAAATGATTATTTAGTTTGGTTACATTAAACAATACGGATCAATAAATCAATTTATCAAGTTGATATAGTTGTGTGATTATACTAGGCATTTATAAATAGACAAACGCAAATCTCTCAACATAAAACATCAAAATTGAGTGAAATAGTCAATCAAAAAGATTTACAGATAAACTAGAAAAGGTAAAAGTGCCAGATTAAAATAAATACACAAGAACTACTGAACAAAAATCATATCATATTTGACATAGCAATAGATACGTTGTGACCATACATTTATATACACATAAAAGACACATACGAAATAAGAAATATCAGTAAATAAAATAATGGTTTGAGGGTTCTCTTACACGGCCTATCATGGGCTTTTTTACCACCGTGGAGCCTTCCTCTCAAATAAATAAATAAAGGTTTAAGGGTTTCTCACACGGCCTATCACGGGTTTTCATACCACCGTGGAGATTAATACCTAGGGGAATATCCTCTCAGTCACAAAGTATAACATTTAGTTAGGTTAGAAACATTAACCTAAAAACTCAATAAGTACTGACAATAAGACACATAACAGTAGTAGTCGTATCTACATAAATGCACAAATGACATTCCTAGTTAGCAATACTTAGTTGTAAGGATACTACAAACGTTAATAAAACATTATTTTCTAGTAATATTTATACATCAAAAGGATAAATTTATAAATTGTTAAAAGTATCAAACGAATCTTTTAGATTTAGAGGTTTGGGTTTTAGATTAATTAAATAATATAAAAATTACACCACACAACTAGAATCAACATAAATTAAATTAACAGATATACACTTACATGAATTTTATATTCCTTTTTAAAAACCAAGCCAATATGGCTACTTACTACCTGGTTTCCCAACCCCTCATCTCTGTTTTCAAAACAAAAACCCCACGTCTCTTAACTACCCCTCAGCAACCCAAACTACCAACATTAAAGAACCTGTAATAACCATCCCTAAACATAAAATCAAGTTACCAACCCCAAAGAAACTGTAATAAACACCCCCAACATTTTATATTGAAGCAAACAGTTGTTATTTTTAAAATAAATTACATATTTTGCCTGAACTTGTATGTAATAACAGAACTAGGTAAATTGATGATTATGAAAATTGTTTTAGTGACAAATTGACTTGCTACAGCTACTTTGATAATTTTGGTTGACTGTAGGTCTGACCACTACAATGTGGCTCTATAACAATATATAATAAAATAATAAAAAACTAATGTTTTATTCGTTACATTATAACACTGGTCAATTACTGGGAAAAATTTTGTCAAACACTGGGTAGTTTGTGGTTAACTACTGGAAAATTCTAACTTTTTTACTCTTATATTTTTTTTCTATAAAACAAAATGTTTTTTAATTTATGTATTATGATATTTAGAGTCTTAGACTATAACTGCACTTTATACCATTTTTTATTTTGTTTAAAAAATATATATTACAAAGTTATAAATTTATATTTCAGAAAAATCTCTTAAGTGGTCAATTACTGGCATATTGACCCTAGACTGTTTATACAAATACACATAGAAAATGTTATAATGCATAAAATAAATATGTTCGATAGCTTCGCATTTTGTTTAATCAAAGGAAACAATGCTACTTCTTGATGATTTAGTTCTGCTTCCTGACGACAAACTCTCTGAAAAGATCTGAGATCTTGCACTTGCAGCAGAAAGCATGCGATGTGTTCTATCTACTAAATTTCTTATTCGTTTACTGCTTGGAATGGGTAAATCGGGATTTAATTTGATTTCCTCTATTTTCTGTAAATCCAATGCAAGATATGGAGCACATTTTGACACTGCATTTTGCATCTGAAGCAAACATATAAACGTTTTAATTATTGTAGGTTTACGTAGTTAGACTCGCATCAATAAATAATTATTTCCTACCTGCAATTTCTTAGTTTCTAAAGTCGCTATTTGATAATTGATATCGTTATACAAGTTAGCATCTGAAAGTAAATCTTTGTCCAAAATGAACTTCAAAGATTCGATGTGTTTGGCAAGTTTTTCTTCCTCTATATCTTCTTCTAACGATGCAGTACTGGAAAGTAAAACATGTACTATATATAGCAATCTGCAAATCTAAAGATCACTCAAAAGTAATAATATGATAACTGATAAGTTACCTGCTTAATTCAGCATTCTCATCGCAGATTTTCCAATTGGTTGGTATAAGTACACTATTTTGTAAAGGTGGTGGTGGTAAAACAGACATTTTGAAATTTTCTTCAGCAGAGTGGCCAAATATCAAACTGATCTGTGCCATATAATTACAACACGTGACAAACATATGCGTTCTTTCCCACCTTGTGCTTGGTCTGAACAGAATAGTTATCTAATTATTTAAATGTTAATTTCTAACTGATTATACGCAATGAAGAACTCACAGTTCATACGTAGGTTCGTTAGAAATATTGTTGTGATTGTCTTGAATGTTATACTCATCGCGACATACTTCCTTTAAAGGATGCCGTTTTGGACCGGGATATATTGTATCTGTTCCCCATTCAATAACTTTTCCTAATACTCGAAACGATGGAAATTTAATAGTGATGGTTTGTATACATTTTTGCTCCTTTATAGTCCATACCTTTAATATCTATGAAATGAAAAATTATGCAAGTTTACTTCAGTTAAGTGTACTGTAATTAATCACACAACGCATGCATACGTATTTAATAAGTTAATGTATCCTTATACCCCATCTCTAGCAAAACTAATGAAAACTTCTTGCAACTCCATAATCTGAACATCTATTATCCCACTTTGATGCCCTTTTAGTATAGCAGTTGGTTTTGACGTCGCAACAATATTCCATAATCGTACAATACCATCATCACTTCCAGTGACCAATATTTTCAAATAGCGGCTTATCGAGAAACAACTAGCACCCTACAGATTGTATTTGTATTATAGTTTTTAGAAATTGTATTCTAAAGTTTATTCTTACCCTTTTCATTTTGAAGACATATGACTTTCTTCGATTTTCTGGATGTTTGACAACAACAGACGCATTTATATCACGACTACAACTAGCAATCGTGTTGTTATCAGCAAAGAATTCAATGGCTTTCACATTATCTTCGTGTATTTTGCCATAGTTCTTTATTAAAAGAAATTCTTTTTCATTTTGCAGTTCCTAAAAAAATATGTGAAAGGATACATAAGCCATAGCAAGGTTTGTAAAATAAATGTTCTTGTGTGCCTTCTAAATTACTATAATTTTATTATGTCAGTGATGTTGAGTGTGTTTGTTTTTGGCCAAGGAATCATGGTTGTGTCATCCTTTATACTCCATGGCACTAATTATTTTGATCATATGGCCGACCCTACTGGAATTTTGCCCAATTCACCCCAGTAGGAATTCTTCTCGTGTCAAACATCGCATTGACACGGACCTTACTGTCTTACTTCCTTATCTAAGAAGAAGGCATGTATTAATTTTTTCCAGCTGTGAGAAAGACTAACCTGCGACCCTTGCATTACGAGATCGACATGCTAATCACTAATCTACCGAAACAGGCTATGACAAGTGTTTTCTTTAGAGTTATCGTATACACATATCACACGTATGAGGCTAATTAAATTTATGCTGTCAGTAAATCTCGCAAAGCTAGAATAAAATGTAACGTTAACACTACGGCGAGTTTTTTCGAGATAAAACTCAACAGTTCAGTAAATTTGTGGTACATAAAAAAAGAATATCGCATTCCTAGGTAACTTTGGATGCGTTGGCCTTTGAATATGATTGTTAAAAATGGAATAGAACTATAGTAAAGAGCACGAAAAGTATGCTTTGAACATACAGTGCCATTTTGAATTAATACTGCAACTGTAATTTTTTAATTTTATGTTAAGTTGAAGTCGGAGTGTTTGTAAAGTAAAGAAAGTCATCGACTATATATTTAATACATTCAAAGCCACCACATCAACATTTGGTGACCTCCCTACAGTCTCGACGCGATCGCTGGTGATATAGAAAAATTAAACATTTCGAAGGAGCGAACAGTGACTTTTGTGCAGATGGATCGATTGACGAGTTTTTACCGTCCACTTCGCTCACAAGTTACAAGGTTGGTCAATGAAATAAGTACTCTAGAAGTTCAATCTCCTGATAAAGAAGCACTCAACGTTAAATTAGATCTTCTCGAGAATGTCACTAGAAGAAATTGACCTAAATATTATCGATAAGATGGTTGACGACGAGAACGAATGAAGATCAGGAAATGAAAGAGATTTTAGAATATAGAGGATATATTATTACTAAGAAGAAACGGAAAAGATACTTATTCCAACCATGGAACCTCCCAGCCCCGCAGGAAGTGAATGTGGTCATGATATATCAGAGCCAGGTCAGAAAAGATCCTTCAGATTACCAGAAATAGAATTAAAAAGGTTTGACGGATATCTGAAGAAATGACTGGGCTTTTGGCTACAATTTGAAAAAATCCACGTCGATGAAACCCTACACGAGAGCGATAAGTTTCAATATCTCCTGTAATCAATGGAACTTGAAACAGAAGCCCGTGAACTCGTAGAGAGCTACCCACAAGCAACAGTAAACTACCAGAAGGCTGTAGCGGACCTCAAAGAGCGGTTTGGAGACGAAGACATACTACTCCAAGTATACGTGAGAGAGCCATTTAAGTTTGTAATTACGAATGTGACTTCACAGGAGAAGATACCACTGACTGATCTTATTCATACAGCTGGAGTCACATCTGAGAGCTTTTGCCACACTGAAGTTGTCTTCTGCCGACCCGGCAACATGGATTGATCCACTTGTAGAATCTTCTAGAAGAAACGCTGCTAGCATTGCAAAGGCCCTCTCGACACAAGTTGTAAAATCATCAGAGAATGAAACGAAGACACGACTGGACTCATTAATGGAATTCTTGAAGAATAAAGTTCAGATAAAACGGAAGATGATAATCGCACAGTCCGGATTTCAAGATGACACAGCGGGGAGTAAAGCTACAAAAGATAAGATTACAACTCAATCAAGACAGTCAAAGGGTAAAGAAGTAAACAAGGTCGCGATCTTAGCTGGCTTTCACAGTGGTGTTTTGATAAGAATCATGAAAGTTGAGACTGCTTTACAGCACAGAAATTGACATTAAACCAGAAAATGGCAAAATTGAAAGAACTGGGTGCTTCAGGTGTTTTCGTACCAGGCACATTTCCAAGAACTCAAGGTTTCCATACGGTGCGCTGTATGTCATCGTAGACATTGTGTGTCCTGAACTTGAAAAGAAGAAAAGTGAAGAAAAGCCTGTAGAAACGAAGTAAGCAATAAACCAGTGAATACTACGGACATGGCTAATCAAGTATGTACTGGAAGTGTGGCACTTCAAACTCTTATAGTAAAAGTGAAAGGAAATAATACAGAAAAGACAGTGAGAGCCTTTATTGATAACAGGTCGCAGCGCTCTTATATATTAAAGAAATGGAATAGGACGATTGGAAAAAGCATAAAAAAGAATGCTCTGAACATACAGTGTGATTTTGAGTTAATACTGCAATTGCAATTTTTTAATTTTGTCTAGTTGAAGTCGGATTGTTTGTAAAGGTAAAAGAAAATCCTGGACTATTTATTTAATACATCAAATACATTCAAAGCCACCACATCACGCATTTCACTGAGAGTAAAAACGGTTATTTTTTACTGCACTGTTTTGAACAATGATGAGGACAAGGTGCTTCAGACCTTTTGATAGGGCTGTATACAATATGTATACAATACTACTGTAGTGCGTATGCACTACGCACTACAGTAGTTCGATTTGTCTCAAAGACTAGATTATAGACCGGTAGTGGTCTATAATCTGTATATATGCAGAAGATGTAAAACCGCGGCAACAGATCAATTGGTTTGTGTTTTACACAGCTTTCATAACTTATATAGTGACCTATAACTCTGACCTGTAGTGATCTATGACCTTAAAAAACAGGAATCAGGGAAATAGGTTTGTATCTATATGGTGTAGGTATCTATGACGGATAGGAAAGAAAAAATATGCTTTTATAAATACTATTATTAGTCTAGCTCTACATCCCTTGATACCAGGTTGTGACGATTTTTTATCATTGCAAAAGTTTGTTTCGTTCGTTTGGTTTATTTATACTGCTTTCACTAAAATAGGGTTTAAAGGTTATTCTCCAGTTGCACATCGTTGCTGCATATAAGTAGTAAGTAAATGTATGTTGAAGCCCACAACTCCCCATGTTATTCTTATGGGAGTTTCGTTTTTAAGACAGGACAATTTTGTGAGGTTATGTGTGTCAAACTTACAATTATGTGAGGTTATGTGTGTAAAACTTGGCGTCCTTCCCGCTAGATGTCAGCATGGGTGTGGGGTTGAGTGTTTTGGCGGGAAAATGTAAATGTGATGCTTGCTCGTGATTGGTCGGATCGAATTGCCGGTAAAATAGGTTGCAGCATGTGTCGCTAGATGTCGCTGTGGGCGTGGTTTTGGCGGGAAAAATCAAATCTCAGGCCTGTTCGTGATTGGTCCGAAGTTTTGGCGCTAAAGGAGCTGAATGTAAACAAACGGGGTTGCCAAATCTCATATTTGGTAAAAAAGAAAAGTCCCTAGATAATTCCCCCAGGACTTGAAAGTGTGTGTTTAGATCGCGCGCAAAGGGGGCCTTCGCCCTGGGCCCCCATTCTGGGGCATCCTAGGGAGATCGTTAGGGTGCTTCGCTCTGGGCCCCCACTCTGGCGTTCCCGGGGAGATCGTTAGGGGTGCTTCGCCCTCCTCGGGGCCCCACTCTGGAGGGCCCCCCTGGGATCGACAGCGGTGCAGGGCCCCCTTGTGTGAAAGATGTCGGCGTGCGCGTGAACGCGACCGGGCGGGCCGGGTTAATCCGAAAAATTTGTCGGGGCGTTACGTGGCCGGGTGGTCCAGTGCCCCGGTGGCCGTTGAAAGGGGTTAATTTATTTGGCGGTCCGAAAAATTTGTCGCGGCGTTGCGTGGGCGGGTGCCCCAGTGCCCCGGTGGGCCGATGAAAGGGGTTAATTTGAAAAATTTAGCGGTTGTCTCGTTGCTGATTAATAATAAGGTGGTGGGTAAACATTTTATTAAAGGGGGGCTGAAAAAAAATAATATACAATCATCGTTTAACTAGATGTAAATACAATATTAACAACATAAGCGTACTGTAGATTTTTCTTTAATACAAATAATGAATAGTGACCTATAAAATACAATAATAATAATAATAATTAAAGGAGAATGCATCGTTTTCCTCTCTCTCATGAATAGTACTGCTGGATGATCTCATCACTTAATTGTTGCATAGTTTGATGTTGGACTAAAAATAAAAACATTACATTTTATACATTAAATTAAAAAATATCAACTTACCTGCATTTGTTTTTTCCTTTAATAAAACAGAAGCCAATAATGATATTATTTTAAAGGAGAATGCATCTTTCTGCTGGATGATGTAATTATATGTGCATCTAAACATTCCTTTTAATGAATGATCTCATCGCTTAATTATTGCATAGATTTGAGGACTAAAAATAAAAACATTACATTTTATACATTAAATTAAAAAATATCAACTTACCTGCATTTGTTTTTTCCTTTATGAACAAAACAGAAGCCAGTAAAATACAATAATGATATTATTTTAAAGGAGAATGCATCTTTTTGCTGGATGATGTAATTATTCAAAACATATGTGCATACATTCCTTTTCTAGAATGATCTCATCATCACTTAATTGCTGCATAGTTTTGAGAGTTAAAAAAACATTACATTCGGTATAAAATAACAATATCAACTTACCTGCATTTGTTTTTAGTATTTTGCACGTTACAACTAAATTTTTAAGAAAGCAAACAATATATCATACGTGCTAATTACATTCCTTCACTTCTCTAATTTTATGAAAAGCCTTTTCCATTTTACACTATTAAAACTGAAAGCGGTTTGTTTTTAATGCTATTTTTATAGATTAAAAGATGCTAGCTTTTAACAAACCGCATTACATATGTGCACAGTTTACCGCTTGTTTTAAAACTGGGCGAAGAGGGAATGTTTTGCATGTATTGCGTTTCCCCTCTTTGTAACGTATGTTTAGAAAAAACTGTAAAATGTCATGACATATATAATAAATTACTGCTTTTTAAGTGCAAGCAAACATCTGAGGAGTCATCCGGTTTCTTTATAAAATAAATGAACATGAACATAAAAAATTGGTTGGACGATTATCTTCATCTATTTTAGTTGTAAAAATTAAATGTTTTATGAAGTGTATTGTTCGAAGTGTCGACTAAACTAATTTCAAAATATCAGAAATAGTATTAAGAATATGTTTACTTTTTTAAAACATTCACAGCGTTAATCACAATAGTAATTTAGCATTTTATGTAAATGCAATAAACCAAAACGAAAATAAAATAATTTCAAAACTTAGTAAGATCCTTCTTAAATGATGCAACATAGTATAAAGGTTTATATCATATATTTTTGCATACTACATATGGAATTTATAGACTAAAAATAGAATAATTACATAGGTACAGGGTTTATATATAGACTTATATAATACAAGTTATACATGTAAACTTAACTAGTTTCTAAATTATCATCATTAGAAATACTTTAATTTCCCCAAGCTAAGGTATTTATACATACTACATATGCAATTTATAGACTAAAAATAGAATAATTACATAGGTACAAGGTTTATATACAGACTTATATAATACAAGTTATACATGTAAACTTAACTAGTTTCTAAATTTTCATGGTTAAAAATACAAAGAACGGTTCTAGGGAAAAGAAATTCTAATCAATAGTTAGAAATCCTATAATTTTTCCAAGCTAAGGTATTTATACATATCACATATACAATTTTTAGATTAAATAAAATAATTACATAGGTAGAGGGTTTATATACAGACTTATACAAGTTATACATGAAAACTTAACTAGTTTCTAAATTATCATCATTAGAAATCCTTTAATTTCCCCAAGCTAAGGTATTTATTTATACATATCACATATACAATTTATAGATTAAATAAAATAATTACATAGGTAGAGGGTTTATATACAGACTTATACAAGTTATACATGTAAACTTAACTAGTTTCTAAATTATCATCGTTAGAAATCCTATAATTTCCCCAAGCTAAGGTATTAATACATATCACATATGCAATTTATAGATTAAATAAAATAATTACATAGGTAGAGGGTTTATATACAGACTTATACAAGTTATACATGAACACTTAACTAGTTTCTAAATTATCATCGTTAGAAATCCTATAATTTCCCCAAGCTAAGGTATTTATACATATCACATATGCAATTTATAGATTAAATAAAATAATTACATAGGTAGAGGGTTTATATACAATACAAGTTATACATGAACACTTAACTAGTTTCTAAATTATCATCGTTAGAAATCCTATAATTTCCCCAAGCTAAGGTATTAATACATATCACATATGCAATTTATAGATTAAATAAAATAATTACATAGGTAGAGGGTTTATATACAGACTTATACAAGTTATACATGAACACTTAACTAGTTTCTAAATTATCATCGTTAGAAATCCTATAATTTCCCCAAGCTAAGGTATTTATACATATCACATATGCAATTTATAGATTAAATAAAATAATTACATAGGTAGAGGGTTTATATACAGACTTATACAAGTTATACATGAACACTTAACTAGTTTCTAAATTATCATCGTTAGAAATCCTATAATTTCCCCAAGCTAAGGTATTTATACATATCACATATGCAATTTATAGATTAAATAAAATAATTACATAGGTAGAGGGTTTATATACAGACTTATACAAGTTATACATGAAAACTTAACTAGTTTCTAAATTATCATCGTTAGAAATCCTATAATTTCCCAAAGCTAAGGTATTTATACATACTACATATGCAATTTATAGATTAAATAAAATAATTACATAGGTAGAGGGTTTATATACAGACTTATACAAGTTATACATGTAAACTTAACTAGTTTCTAAATTATCATCATTAGAAATCCTTTAATTTCCCCAAGCTAAGGTATTTATACATATCACATATGCAATTTATAGATTAAATAAAATAATTACATAGGTAGAGGGTTTATATACAATACAAGTTATACTTGAACAGTTAACTAGTTTCTAAATTATCATCGTTAGAAATCCTATAATTTCCCCAAGCTAAGGTATTTATACATATCACATATGCAATTTATAGATTAAATAAAATAATTACATAGGTAGAGGGTTTATATACAGACTTATACAAGTTATACATGAAAACTTAACTAGTTTCTAAATTATCATCGTTAGAAATCCTATAATTTCCCCAAGCTAAGGTATTTATACATACTACATATGCAATTTATAGATTAAATAAAATAATTACATAGGTAGAGGGTTTATATACAGACTTATACAAGTTATACATGAACACTTAACTAGTTTCTAAATTATCATCGTTAGAAATCCTATAATTTCCCCAAGCTAAGGTATTTATACATATCACATATGCAATTTATAGATTAAATAAAATAATTACATAGGTAGAGGGTTTATATACAGACTTATACAAGTTATACATGAACACTTAACTAGTTTCTAAATTATCATCGTTAGAAATCCTATAATTTCCCCAAGCTAAGGTATTTATACATACTACATATGCAATTTATAGATTAAATAAAATAATTACATAGGTAGAGGGTTTATATACAGACTTATACAAGTTATACATGTAAACTTAACTAGTTTCTAAATTATCATCATTAGAAATCCTTTAATTTCCCCAAGCTAAGGTATTTATACATATCACATATGCAATTTATAGATTAAATAAAATAATTACATAGGTAGAGGGTTTATATACAATACAAGTTATACTTGAACAGTTAACTAGTTTCTAAATTATCATCGTTAGAAATCCTATAATTTCCCCAAGCTAAGGTATTTATACATATCACATATGCAATTTATAGATTAAATAAAATAATTACATAGGTAGAGGGTTTATATACAGACTTATACAAGTTATACATGAAAACTTAACTAGTTTCTAAATTATCATCGTTAGAAATCCTATAATTTCCCCAAGCTAAGGTATTTATACATACTACATATGCAATTTATAGATTAAATAAAATAATTACATAGGTAGAGGGTTTATATACAGACTTATACAAGTTATACATGAACACTTAACTAGTTTCTAAATTATCATCATTAGAAATCCTATAATTTCCCCAAGCTAAGGTATTTATACATATCACATATGCAATTTATAGATTAAATAAAATAATTACATAGGTAGAGGGTTTATATACAGACTTATACAAGTTATACATGAACACTTAACTAGTTTCTAAATTATCATCGTTAGAAATCCTATAATTTCCCCAAGCTAAGGTATTTATACATATCACATATGCAATTTATAGATTAAATAAAATAATTACATAGGTAGAGGGTTTATATACAGACTTATACAAGTTATACATGAACACTTAACTAGTTTCTAAATTATCATCGTTAGAAATCCTATAATTTCCCCAAGCTAAGGTATTTATACATACTACATATGCAATTTATAGATTAAATAAAATAATTACATAGGTAGAGGGTTTATATACAGACTTATACAAGTTATACATGTAAACTTAACTAGTTTCTAAATTATCATCATTAGAAATCCTTTAATTTCCCCAAGCTAAGGTATTTATACATATCACATATGCAATTTATAGATTAAATAAAATAATTACATAGGTAGAGGGTTTATATACAATACAAGTTATACTTGAACAGTTAACTAGTTTCTAAATTATCATCGTTAGAAATCCTATAATTTCCCCAAGCTAAGGTATTTATACATATCACATATGCAATTTATAGATTAAATAAAATAATTACATAGGTAGAGGGTTTATATACAGACTTATACAAGTTATACATGAAAACTTAACTAGTTTCTAAATTATCATCGTTAGAAATCCTATAATTTCCCCAAGCTAAGGTATTTATACATACTACATATGCAATTTATAGATTAAATAAAATAATTACATAGGTAGAGGGTTTATATACAGACTTATACAAGTTATACATGAACACTTAACTAGTTTCTAAATTATCATCATTAGAAATCCTATAATTTCCCCAAGCTAAGGTATTTATACATATCACATATGCAATTTATAGATTAAATAAAATAATTACATAGGTAGAGGGTTTATATACAGACTTATACAAGTTATACATGAACACTTAACTAGTTTCTAAATTATCATCGTTAGAAATCCTATAATTTCCCCAAGCTAAGGTATTTATACATATCACATATGCAATTTATAGATTAAATAAAATAATTACATAGGTAGAGGGTTTATATACAGACTTATACAAGTTATACATGAAAACTTAACTAGTTTCTAAATTATCATCGTTAGAAATCCTATAATTTCCCCAAGCTAAGGTATTTATACATACTACATATGCAATTTATAGATTAAATAAAATAATTACATAGGTAGAGGGTTTATATACAGACTTATACAAGTTATACATGAACACTTAACTAGTTTCTAAATTATCATCATTAGAAATCCTATAATTTCCCCAAGCTAAGGTATTTATACATATCACATATGCAATTTATAGATTAAATAAAATAATTACATAGGTAGAGGGTTTATATACAATACAAGTTATACATGAACACTTAACTAGTTTCTAAATTATCATCGTTAAAAAATCCTATAATTCCCCCAAGCTAAGGTATTAATACATATCACATATACAATTTATAGATTAAATAAAATAATTACATAGGTACAAGGTTTATATACAGACTTATATAATACAAGTTATACACTTAAAACTTAACTAGTTTCTAAATTATCATCGTTAAAAAATCCTATAATTTTTCCAAGCTAAGGTATTAATACATATCACATATACAATTTATAGATTATATAAAATAATTACATAGGTAGAGGGTTTATATACAGACTTATACAATACAAGTTATACATGAGCACTTAACTCGCGGCGTTGCGTGGCCGGGTGGGGAGCCGTGCGGTGGTGCGACGCCCCAGTGGGTCACTGGGCCGTTGAAAGGGGTTAATTTGAAAAATTTGGCGGTTGCCTCGCTGCTGTAGAATCAAATAATAAGGTGCCTCACCTCGGGTAGGCAACCACATATACAGTCTAACATATAGGCTATTGTGGCTTTTTCCTATCCAACAATACATTTCTCTTTCTTTCGTATCTATTTGTTCAGTTTACTATCTAAATGTATTGTTGGATAGGAAAAAGCCACAATAGCCTATATGTTAGACTGTATATGTGGTTGCCTACCCGAGGTGAGGCACCTTATTATTTGATTCTACAGCAGCGAGGCAACCGCCAAATTTTTCAAATTAACCCCTTTCAACGGCCCAGTGACCCACTGGGGCGTCGCACCACCGCACGGCTCCCCACCCGGCCACGCAACGCCGCGAGTTAAGTGCTCATGTATAACTTGTATTGTATAAGTCTGTATATAAACCCTCTACCTATGTAATTATTTTATATAATCTATAAATTGTATATGTGATATGTATTAATACCTTAGCTTGGAAAAATTATAGGATTTTTTAACGATGATAATTTAGAAACTAGTTAAGTTTTAAGTGTATAACTTGTATTATATAAGTCTGTATATAAACCTTGTACCTATGTAATTATTTTATTTAATCTATAAATTGTATATGTGATATGTATTAATACCTTAGCTTGGGGGAATTATAGGATTTTTTAACGATGATAATTTAGAAACTAGTTAAGTGTTCATGTATAACTTGTATTGTATATAAACCCTCTACCTATGTAATTATTTTATTTAATCTATAAATTGCATATGTGATATGTATAAATACCTTAGCTTGGGGAAATTATAGGATTTCTAATGATGATAATTTAGAAACTAGTTAAGTGTTCATGTATAACTTGTATAAGTCTGTATATAAACCCTCTACCTATGTAATTATTTTATTTAATCTATAAATTGCATATGTAGTATGTATAAATACCTTAGCTTGGGGAAATTATAGGATTTCTAACGATGATAATTTAGAAACTAGTTAAGTTTTCATGTATAACTTGTATAAGTCTGTATATAAACCCTCTACCTATGTAATTATTTTATTTAATCTATAAATTGCATATGTGATATGTATAAATACCTTAGCTTGGGGAAATTATAGGATTTCTAACGATGATAATTTAGAAACTAGTTAACTGTTCAAGTATAACTTGTATAAGTCTGTATATAAACCCTCTACCTATGTAATTATTTTATTTAATCTATAAATTGCATATGTGATATGTATAAATACCTTAGCTTGGGGAAATTAAAGGATTTCTAATGATGATAATTTAGAAACTAGTTAACTGTTCAAGTATAACTTGTATAAGTCTGTATATAAACCCTCTACCTATGTAATTATTTTATTTAATCTATAAATTGCATATGTAGTATGTATAAATACCTTAGCTTGGGGAAATTATAGGATTTCTAACGATGATAATTTAGAAACTAGTTAAGTTTTCATGTATAACTTGTATAAGTCTGTATATAAACCCTCTACCTATGTAATTATTTTATTTAATCTATAAATTGCATATGTGATATGTATAAATACCTTAGCTTGGGGAAATTATAGGATTTCTAACGATGATAATTTAGAAACTAGTTAAGTTTTCATGTATAACTTGTATAAGTCTGTATATAAACCCTCTACCTATGTAATTATTTTATTTAATCTATAAATTGCATATGTGATATGTATAAATACCTTAGCTTGGGGAAATTATAGGATTTCTAATGATGATAATTTAGAAACTAGTTAAGTTTACATGTATAACTTGTATAAGTCTGTATATAAACCCTCTACCTATGTAATTATTTTATTTAATCTATAAATTGCATATGTAGTATGTATAAATACCTTAGCTTGGGGAAATTATAGGATTTCTAACGATGATAATTTAGAAACTAGTTAAGTTTTCATGTATAACTTGTATAAGTCTGTATATAAACCCTCTACCTATGTAATTATTTTATTTAATCTATAAATTGCATATGTGATATGTATAAATACCTTAGCTTGGGGAAATTATAGGATTTCTAACGATGATAATTTAGAAACTAGTTAAGTTTTCATGTATAACTTGTATAAGTCTGTATATAAACCCTCTACCTATGTAATTATTTTATTTAATCTATAAATTGCATATGTGATATGTATAAATACCTTAGCTTGGGGAAATTATAGGATTTCTAACGATGATAATTTAGAAACTAGTTAAGTGTTCATGTATAACTTGTATAAGTCTGTATATAAACCCTCTACCTATGTAATTATTTTATTTAATCTATAAATTGCATATGTGATATGTATAAATACCTTAGCTTGGGGAAATTATAGGATTTCTAACGATGATAATTTAGAAACTAGTTAAGTGTTCATGTATAACTTGTATAAGTCTGTATATAAACCCTCTACCTATGTAATTATTTTATTTAATCTATAAATTGCATATGTGATATGTATTAATACCTTAGCTTGGGGAAATTATAGGATTTCTAACGATGATAATTTAGAAACTAGTTAAGTGTTCATGTATAACTTGTATAAGTCTGTATATAAACCCTCTACCTATGTAATTATTTTATTTAATCTATAAATTGCATATGTGATATGTATAAATACCTTAGCTTGGGGAAATTATAGGATTTCTAACGATGATAATTTAGAAACTAGTTAAGTGTTCATGTATAACTTGTATAAGTCTGTATATAAACCCTCTACCTATGTAATTATTTTATTTAATCTATAAATTGCATATGTGATATGTATCAATACCTTAGCTTGGGGAAATTATAGGATTTCTAATGATGATAATTTAGAAACTAGTTAAGTGTTCATGTATAACTTGTATAAGTCTGTATATAAACCCTCTACCTATGTAATTATTTTATTTAATCTATAAATTGCATATGTAGTATGTATAAATACCTTAGCTTGGGGAAATTATAGGATTTCTAACGATGATAATTTAGAAACTAGTTAAGTTTTCATGTATAACTTGTATAAGTCTGTATATAAACCCTCTACCTATGTAATTATTTTATTTAATCTATAAATTGCATATGTGATATGTATAAATACCTTAGCTTGGGGAAATTATAGGATTTCTAACGATGATAATTTAGAAACTAGTTAACTGTTCAAGTATAACTTGTATTGTATATAAACCCTCTACCTATGTAATTATTTTATTTAATCTATAAATTGCATATGTGATATGTATAAATACCTTAGCTTGGGGAAATTAAAGGATTTCTAATGATGATAATTTAGAAACTAGTTAAGTTTACATGTATAACTTGTATAAGTCTGTATATAAACCCTCTACCTATGTAATTATTTTATTTAATCTATAAATTGCATATGTAGTATGTATAAATACCTTAGCTTGGGGAAATTATAGGATTTCTAACGATGATAATTTAGAAACTAGTTAAGTTTTCATGTATAACTTGTATAAGTCTGTATATAAACCCTCTACCTATGTAATTATTTTATTTAATCTATAAATTGCATATGTGATATGTATAAATACCTTAGCTTGGGGAAATTATAGGATTTCTAACGATGATAATTTAGAAACTAGTTAAGTGTTCATGTATAACTTGTATAAGTCTGTATATAAACCCTCTACCTATGTAATTATTTTATTTAATCTATAAATTGCATATGTGATATGTATAAATACCTTAGCTTGGGGAAATTATAGGATTTCTAACGATGATAATTTAGAAACTAGTTAAGTGTTCATGTATAACTTGTATAAGTCTGTATATAAACCCTCTACCTATGTAATTATTTTATTTAATCTATAAATTGCATATGTGATATGTATTAATACCTTAGCTTGGGGAAATTATAGGATTTCTAACGATGATAATTTAGAAACTAGTTAAGTGTTCATGTATAACTTGTATTGTATATAAACCCTCTACCTATGTAATTATTTTATTTAATCTATAAATTGCATATGTGATATGTATAAATACCTTAGCTTGGGGAAATTATAGGATTTCTAACGATGATAATTTAGAAACTAGTTAAGTGTTCATGTATAACTTGTATAAGTCTGTATATAAACCCTCTACCTATGTAATTATTTTATTTAATCTATAAATTGCATATGTGATATGTATTAATACCTTAGCTTGGGGAAATTATAGGATTTCTAACGATGATAATTTAGAAACTAGTTAAGTTTACATGTATAACTTGTATAAGTCTGTATATAAACCCTCTACCTATGTAATTATTTTATTTAATCTATAAATTGTATATGTGATATGTATAAATAAATACCTTAGCTTGGGGAAATTAAAGGATTTCTAATGATGATAATTTAGAAACTAGTTAAGTGTTCATGTATAACTTGTATAAGTCTGTATATAAACCCTCTACCTATGTAATTATTTTATTTAATCTATAAATTGCATATGTGATATGTATTAATACCTTAGCTTGGGGAAATTATAGGATTTCTAACGATGATAATTTAGAAACTAGTTAAGTTTACATGTATAACTTGTATAAGTCTGTATATAAACCCTCTACCTATGTAATTATTTTATTTAATCTATAAATTGTATATGTGATATGTATAAATAAATACCTTAGCTTGGGGAAATTAAAGGATTTCTAATGATGATAATTTAGAAACTAGTTAAGTTTTCATGTATAACTTGTATAAGTCTGTATATAAACCCTCTACCTATGTAATTATTTTATTTAATCTAAAAATTGTATATGTGATATGTATAAATACCTTAGCTTGGAAAAATTATAGGATTTCTAACTATTGATTAGAATTTCTTTTCCCTAGAACCGTTCTTTGTATTTTTAACCATGAAAATTTAGAAACTAGTTAAGTTTACATGTATAACTTGTATTATATAAGTCTGTATATAAACCTTGTACCTATGTAATTATTCTATTTTTAGTCTATAAATTGCATATGTAGTATGTATAAATACCTTAGCTTGGGGAAATTAAAGTATTTCTAATGATGATAATTTAGAAACTAGTTAAGTTTACATGTATAACTTGTATTATATAAGTCTATATATAAACCCTGTACCTATGTAATTATTCTATTTTTAGTCTATAAATTCCATATGTAGTATGCAAAAATATATGATATAAACCTTTATACTATGTTGCATCATTTAAGAAGGATCTTACTAAGTTTTGAAATTATTTTATTTTCGTTTTGGTTTATTGCATTTACATAAAATGCTAAATTACTATTGTGATTAACGCTGTGAATGTTTTAAAAAAGTAAACATATTCTTAATACTATTTCTGATATTTTGAAATTAGTTTAGTCGACACTTCGAACAATACACTTCATAAAACATTTAATTTTTACAACTAAAATAGATGAAGATAATCGTCCAACCAATTTTTTATGTTCATGTTCATTTATTTTATAAAGAAACCGGATGACTCCTCAGATGTTTGCTTGCACTTAAAAAGCAGTAATTTATTATATATGTCATGACATTTTACAGTTTTTTCTAAACATACGTTACAAAGAGGGGAAACGCAATACATGCAAAACATTCCCTCTTCGCCCAGTTTTAAAACAAGCGGTAAACTGTGCACATATGTAATGCGGTTTGTTAAAAGCTAGCATCTTTTAATCTATAAAAATAGCATTAAAAACAAACCGCTTTCAGTTTTAATAGTGTAAAATGGAAAAGGCTTTTCATAAAATTAGAGAAGTGAAGGAATGTAATTAGCACGTATGATATATTGTTTGCTTTCTTAAAAATTTAGTTGTAACGTGCAAAATACTAAAAACAAATGCAGGTAAGTTGATATTGTTATTTTATACCGAATGTAATGTTTTTTTAACTCTCAAAACTATGCAGCAATTAAGTGATGATGAGATCATTCTAGAAAAGGAATGTATGCACATATGTTTTGAATAATTACATCATCCAGCAAAAAGATGCATTCTCCTTTAAAATAATATCATTATTGTATTTTACTGGCTTCTGTTTTGTTCATAAAGGAAAAAACAAATGCAGGTAAGTTGATATTTTTTAATTTAATGTATAAAATGTAATGTTTTTATTTTTAGTCCTCAAATCTATGCAATAATTAAGCGATGAGATCATTCATTAAAAGGAATGTTTAGATGCACATATAATTACATCATCCAGCAGAAAGATGCATTCTCCTTTAAAATAATATCATTATTGGCTTCTGTTTTATTAAAGGAAAAAACAAATGCAGGTAAGTTGATATTTTTTAATTTAATGTATAAAATGTAATGTTTTTATTTTTAGTCCAACATCAAACTATGCAACAATTAAGTGATGAGATCATCCAGCAGTACTATTCATGAGAGAGAGGAAAACGATGCATTCTCCTTTAATTATTATTATTATTATTGTATTTTATAGGTCACTATTCATTATTTGTATTAAAGAAAAATCTACAGTACGCTTATGTTGTTAATATTGTATTTACATCTAGTTAAACGATGATTGTATATTATTTTTTTTCAGCCCCCCTTTAATAAAATGTTTACCCACCACCTTATTATTAATCAGCAACGAGACAACCGCTAAATTTTTCAAATTAACCCCTTTCATCGGCCCACCGGGGCACTGGGGCACCCGCCCACGCAACGCCGCGACAAATTTTTCGGACCGCCAAATAAATTAACCCCTTTCAACGGCCACCGGGGCACTGGACCACCCGGCCACGTAACGCCCCGACAAATTTTTCGGATTAACCCGGCCCGCCCGGTCGCGTTCACGCGCACGCCGACATCTTTCACACAAGGGGGCCCTGCACCGCTGTCGATCCCAGGGGGGCCCTCCAGAGTGGGGCCCCGAGGAGGGCGAAGCACCCCTAACGATCTCCCCGGGAACGCCAGAGTGGGGGCCCAGAGCGAAGCACCCTAACGATCTCCCTAGGATGCCCCAGAATGGGGGCCCAGGGCGAAGGCCCCCTTTGCGCGCGATCTAAACACACACTTTCAAGTCCTGGGGGAATTATCTAGGGACTTTTCTTTTTTACCAAATATGAGATTTGGCAACCCCGTTTGTTTACATTCAGCTCCTTTAGCGCCAAAACTTCGGACCAATCACGAACAGGCCTGAGATTTGATTTTTCCCGCCAAAACCACGCCCACAGCGACATCTAGCGACACATGCTGCAACCTATTTTACCGGCAATTCGATCCGACCAATCACGAGCAAGCATCACATTTACATTTTCCCGCCAAAACACTCAACCCCACACCCATGCTGACATCTAGCGGGAAGGACGCCAAGTTTTACACACATAACCTCACATAATTGTAAGTTTGACACACATAACCTCACAAAATTGTCCTGTCTTAAAAACGAAACTCCCATAAGAATAACATGGGGAGTTGTGGGCTTCAACATACATTTACTTACTACTCATATACAATATCCTTCTCATTAGAGTCGCAGATATTTCATTTATTTTGAAGAGTTTTTTTCTGCTTTAAATAATTAAGATAAATCCTACAGCTTTTACTACTTATGTTTATTATTTATTATTTAGTGAATTTTAAACCCGCCATACACTGACGTGGTCCGGGTATTTATTGCATAAACAAGTTGGACTTCGAGCTCGTTTGTATAATGAAATTATAAGTATCGTATTTCCTAAAATGTGTGCATCGAAATGAAAGATATCATTATTGAGTTCGTAATAAAAGGTCGACTGAAATCTCTTTCTTTATTTAGAAGTATTTCTATTATGCAGTCAATAATGTCTTTAATTGCGATAAAAACGTTTTCACGAAATACGATAATTATAATTTTATTATACAAACCAGCTCGAAACCCAACTTGTTTATGCAATAAATATAAATTACAGCAAATCTAAACCGTGTGTCATTATCCGGACGACAGTGTGTGGTGCCCATTAGGTTACGTCGCCTGTTGTTGTGTTTGTAAACCTTCACTATTCAACTGATTGTTTAAAGACGTCTCATTCCTTTTTTCTTTGAAGCCTTTGCATTTATCTTGGATTATTACCATTACATGTTTTTATAACGACTTATTTTTTTATTAGTAATTAATGATGTAGGAAAATTTAAATGATAAAAGATCTTTATGTAGAGCACACACATTCGTCCGCGACCACATCGCCGACTACATCGCGGACCACGTCGTAGTCCTGATAATGCCGGAATCTTTACATTTACTGTAATTTATTACATAAACAAGTTGGGCTTCGGGATGGTTTGTATAATAAAATTATAAGTATACTATTTCGTTAAAACGATTTTATCACAGTGAAAGACATTATTAACTTGAGTGGAATGGCTCGGTTGTGGCACTCCGTCACTTCGTCCTCGTGCGATATGGGCACCATTTCCACTCACGTTGTAAAACCTACTATTTCCATTTGGTCATACTATGTTGTTATAGAATGAATAACGTTGAATACTTGACAACCGTTAAGCTATCAATAATACCCTGGTAACACTCAGGGCTGTTAAAGGAAGGTTTAGCAGCCTGCCTTATCTAACGACGCGCTTTTTTTCAAAATGTAATTGATTTCCATTATCAAGGTGACAAACGGCGTCTACAATTTTATAATTTTCTAACATATGCTGAACATTTCCAGAATTTAAAATGTAATTTTTTAATTTTTGAACAATTGGAAGTATTGTAACGAAGTTACTTTATTTTGATTATGTATTTTGGGCATAAGAGTGAATATGTTTATCTTCCATGCAATCTGAGACCGCTCGGATAAGCGGCCGATTCAGGCGAGAGTACGCGTTCCTTCCCTAACCGATATTTGGCGTGCGCCGTTTCACTCCTACCATTTCCCCCACGCTGCGAGAGCACCTATATAAGAAGGTGTTCTCTGGATTACCTTTTCTCCACTAGTAGGTACCCGGATCCGTGGAGCATACTTTTAAAATAACTGGCGCACGAGAGTACCGCCGATCACAGAAAACCACTCAGCGCCACTACGTAAGCGGGCCCCTTACAAATTTGACGTACGAGCAAAGACGCTTACCGAGTCAAACCCCGGGGCACTTTACAGTATACATATTACAAAATAAAATCAGTTATAGAGAAAAAAAACTTATCAATGGAAAACTAGGCAACTTAAAAATGTTTTCAATTTCAAAATGAAAAAGTTTTTATTCGACTTCAGTATTTCTTTTTAGAAAAAGATTCGTTCAAGTAGACCTTAACAAAACTCCCTAATCATCAAAGAATCATTAAATCTATAATGGTATTTGATTAGAAGTATGGAATTTGGATATTCACAACCAAGTAGTTTTTGGCAAAATAAATACCCATTACGCAAAATCGTTTGATTATGTATAAAAAACTTTTGTAGATTTTAGCCAATTGTTGAAAAAGTAAAATTCCCTATTTAATTCAGACAGGCTATTTTATTATCGACAAAATGATCCAAGTTAAGGTAATATATCAATATCCAAAATGATTTCAAGTAATAGATGATAGATGACAAGGTATGTCTTCTTCAGAGAACTACAGTATTTATGTGAATTGTAATTAACATTGCCAAACCACTGAAGTAAATACATACTTGCGTGGTAAAGGGCGGTTATTTTTAACGGCAAATACAGAAAGATGTTTGTGTGATTGTCGAGAGCGACTGCTTAACGTGCCTATCTGACACCACGGCAAAGTGTACTGAGGTTTTATCGATGAGGAAAATCCTCTCTCTTTGGCTCCGGGAATCAAGCCTGAGTAAGACTTGGATTCTTTACAATCAAAATGTGCAATCAAAAATATAAATAAATAACAGTAATAGTAAACTACTCACAACCCAATAAAATAAGTTCAACCTATCATTATGTTTACGGCGCAATAATCCAATCTTAGGTTGCAGAAAGTTTAAAGATAGTATCTGACCATGGTCGTCGCCCATAAATAAGACATTTACCTTTTCTTCTCCATTTATATTTGAATAGTAAGCAAAACACTAAAATAAAATCTAAAATCAATAGTTCAAATGTATTTAAATCTTCATATTTACTTGAATTATGTTTGGAACACCCATTACCAACCAAAGTGGCACATGCTTCAATCCTGCAGCATCATATATGGTGATACTTCTTGCAGATGTTGTAACAATAAACATTTGAACGTCCACAAGAAAAATTGCGTCAGTTATCCATCTATTTCTCCTTCTCCTTTCTTCATCTTTTCTTGTGATATCTTCGCGTGACATGATTGTGTAATAGGATGTTAAGAAGTTCATGTTTCCATCATACAGGCCTATATGTCCATATTTAGATAATACAGCGTAGCAAAAATATTTTTGTGTTTCAATTAATACGATTTTAGCAATTGCTTCTCTCTATAATAAAGTTAATAAAATACGCAAAACATCAATTGGATTTACTAACACTTTACCTTTACGTGAGGTGGACTAAAAATCTCCCCTAGTGACAATTCTACAGTGCGTTCAAATTTTGTTTCGGCATTGTCTATAATAAAATCCAGAAATTGGTTCCATGTGATTCTAAAATTGTCTTCTTTGTCGATTTGAGAAAAAAGTATAGTTGCTTGTAATGAATGTTTACAGTTACCTAGATGTAAAATAAAAATTAGTTTGTTGCGTCTGTTTTTACAATATAGTTAAGACTTACTGAAAACTTCATCGATAGCGTTAACAAATTCTTCTTTGGCAAGACCTTTTTCTGATGTTGGTCTGCGCATTGATACCTTTTGTTTATATTTCCCTTCTTTGAAGACTGCATGTAAAGCATCTAGATGAAACGGTGTTAATTTATGAATTAGACCATGCCAAGGTTCGATTTCATCTTCTTCTATTGAATCTAAGCTATTGAGTTGGTAAATAGATAACAAAAATACTTGTGTCATTAATAAATGTAAATATATTTAGAATTAAACAAAGATAGTACCGCAATACGGAGTAATTATTTATTACTTAAATTTGACAACTGAAGAAAATAACACAATTAGATATAATAATACTGATACTACCCATTATATGGCGAACCAGGCCCCAGAAACTATAAAGCTTGTGCGGGAGGGTGGGGCGATTATTCGTATTATGCAGGCCCAACGTGCGGCTGTAACCAACTTAACAGATGGTATTAGCACAAATGCCACATTTGTGTTATAGCTAAGGCAAACTGCAAAAAACCTTAATGATGTATTTAAACAGTCCTGAACCATCTGCTGGGGGGACAGCGGTAAGGAGACGAGAGGTGAACCTCTCGAACTAGGTCCCCACTACACATATTCTTTTTAGAGAGGGATAGGTTTAGAGAAACCTTGAGATTTGTGATACCAGAAAAAGCATGCGTAAATGAATTAATAATATTCATTGTTGTTTAATTAATTTTAACTAATTAATAAGTGAATGTACAGTAATTGTAAAAGATCATCAAAAAGTAATTAACAATAAAAGAGATACAAACAAAAAAATATGATAAATGACATTAATTAATGAAGAAAACAACGTCAACAGACAGCATTGCCGCGTGGAAGGATGGTTAGAGTTCCGGCTGCAAACCACGGTTCAAATCCCATGCAGTTTAATTTTTTTTTAAATTTCTTTAAATTTTTCATTTGATTACATAAAAAGAAACCCCAACATTTCCTTAAAATAACAATATAACATTTCTATCTAAAAAACCCAACAATAACTTACAATTTGAGTCGAACAAACCAAATTCACACGGTCAACTAAAATTGTATAAATTTCCATTTAAATAGGTCCACATACCAATTTTACCCGTTAATCTGTACACAATATGTTTATTTAACTTTTCCCATTAGTTTGACATCAAAAAACAAATACTTAAGATACAAAATTAACTAAAAATGAAATTTTACTATCGGCACAGGTCTGTGGACATTTTTAAATTGAATTGGCTAAAAAAACACACATTGAACTACAAAGCTTTATACAGCTTACATAGCCAAGATGTTAACCAACAATAACTTCATAAACCTACATAAATTAAATTAGAACTGTGGCTCGACAAACCAACACTAGGAACCGTAAAAAGAAAAATCACCCATTCTTGAAAATTAAGTAAGGTAAGTAACTTTTATATATGCAAATCTACTCATAATAGCCCGTTTTATTTAATTATAGGTGCATTTTATCAAATCTGAGCTATTGACGGAAGATTAAGAAAATATTTCAACGTACCAGTCGTTGTATTAAAAATTACAATTATAAAGTTATATACACACTTAACTAGTATCCTTTTGTTGAAATATAAAACTTTTTATGCATGTTAACATAATATGAATAAATTATTCCACTAAAGAAACCCATTTTTAAAATTATTTTCAAAATTTGAGGTTATGTAATGAATAGATCGGAACGTTAAATAACCTTGCTTGAAATGTAACTTTAACAAGAAAATATCGCAAATAGGATGTATTTATCTTAACTCCTGTATTTAGCTGTCTTCAACCGTACTTTTGAAACTATAAAATAAACCTTTTAACATGGATTAGTATATGAACGCCTGAAAGATAGGCAACCCAAATTACCTATTTAAGATTTTTGACTGCAGATAACACAACAATATGTTAACATATGTATTAATATTTGGGTGAGAGAAGAGCACGCTAGTCCCTATACTACCAAGGTTAATAGTGCACGGTAATTAGAACGTAGCTTAAACTGGAATGGGGTGCACTTCTGTCGACAAAATACAATGTAAAAAAAAAGAAGAAATTTTATATTGTTGAAATTAATAAAATCTGTATAACTCTTTCTTTTATAATTCCTTTTCTAATTCTCTTGAAATAATTCTTACACTATATTATTTTATTATTATTTCTTATTATTTTATAATTGTGCTATATTCTAGCAGTTACTATACACATTTTTTTAGATTACTACAGTAAACATAAATTTGGTTTAGAAAAATATCTGTAATATTCTGAAACCCTATTGCTGATATTACTTAATATGATAATTAATATAAAAATGATTATTATTATAAAGAATAAAACATAAGTATCAAAATATTACCTTAAATTAGATAACGCAGAATTTAATGGTGAAGTAGAATCGTTAAACTTAAACATTATGCTTACGATAAACGAATACAAATAATAATAATACAACAAAATCTACCTACAGCAAAGCTTTAGTTTCGAATGAATTAAATTATTGATCAAACTGAAAGTGAAACCTAGGGCGACTACGAATTTCAATGCTTATTATTAAATAAATGTTTAATGGGTCCAACAAAAATCTAATATTTGTTACAAATAGCATAAATAATTAATATAATAAATATAAGGCATCCAATACGATCAATTGCTTTGCCAAACAAAATCCAGGTGTTTTGAATGCTTTCGTCGTGTTGTTTTGTGACAGTGATTTCGTCCAACTTTCCGTAATCTTCCGAAATCTAAAAAAGAAGTTAGTTTAAGGTATGTAATTTCCATTGTTTTTATAAAGATATCAATATTTAAACAAAAAGTATGGTTTTATTATTTCTTATATTTTGTATATATTTGTACACCCTGTCTGAAATCACTCAGAACGTAAGAAAATGAACATGGAAAAAATTAAAGAGATAAGAACTTGATACGTGGCTTATTATTATTTATATTAAACCGTTAAGATCAAATTTAACAAAGTGACATTTATTGCAAACAAAAGACTAAATTAAATATTACTAATTAAATCAAAGTACAGCAAAAGTTTTATTAACACAGTAATTACTGTGCAAAAATCATCTAGAGGTTACCAAACCTCCAAAGTATAACATCAACATAAGCAAGTATGGGGTCAAAATCGCTTAACATCGGCTTCCAGCCTTCTGGTGAGACTGGCAAACCGAAACATACACAGCCACTAATCTCCCTATATACACTTTTTTATGTCGAACAGATACCTTTTGGTTGCACTTGCCCTACAGTATACAGTATTTTCAAAAGTCCAAATAAACTAATTTTCACTCTATAATACTCAAGACCAAACTGCGGTGTGCATAAAATGTAAGCGGCCCGTTATTGTGTAGAAGACACATTTAAAAACAATGAATAAATACTCTGTTATGATTGCATAAGAATGGCTATAAGTATTTGGAACTGAAACTCTAACAATATTTACTAATATAAATAAAAAATGTTTGGCATAGAATTCCGAACCAGACTCCTGCGATCAAGTGTGACTGGGTTACTCAATAAGAAACAAAAACTTCTTCCTATATGAATGAATTAAGAGAGTGGAGAGGTTACAAGCATCCGAGAGTGTAATTCATCTGGACCGAAAACCGATCTTGACACCTTCAACACAATGTTTCTTACCAACCTACTGCCTTTTGGAAAGGAAGCTAAAAATCCTTATATTTCTTTCTAATATTATAAAAGAAGTTTTTTTTTTTGCTTGACCTCCCCCTGTTCAAGTCACGCTCATTTTAGAATCACTGATTATAGACGTAAAGTAAGTCGATGCGGCCAATTTTTGGAAAGGTATATTACCTAAACTAACCTATAAATTGTACAGTAACAAATGGGGAAAACCCCCTATTCGCCGCCGTCGAATATTCGAGACTGCATGACTCATCGACATGACTCATCGACGTGACTCATCAACAGCTGCATGTGTAATTCATCAACACCTGCATGTATGATTCATCGGTTACGTTCCAGAACTTTATATGGAAGACAGAAATTGAGGTCGCGGGTAGAAGGAGCTCAGTTAGTGTGTAACCGGCGTATCAAGATGTGCTTTGAATAATTAGTTTATAGTCGAATGTTAGTGAATAAATAAATGTTAATAATTGTTGTAATACATAAATAGTTCTTATATAAATATCCTACTTTAAGTTTGTGAATATCTAGCATTTAAATAGTTCATTAAATAGTTTATAATTATAGTGTTTTTAATTAAGTGTATATAAATAATATCTCTCTTGTGAATAGACGATTTAAACAGCATTTTCGTTATCATTTTAAAAAGAACGTTACAGTACGAATGTCCAAAGCGTGATTTGTTGGCAAATATTAATGGCTGCTGCAAAACCTAGAATTTCGTCACAGTAAAATGATGTAAAGCATTCGTCAATATTGCTTTTAGCTAATTCTAATGTCATGGTTACGAATAAAACCTACCGCAAGTAAAAAAGGAAATATTAAAGAATTAACTTCCCTACTAGTACCTTAGAAAACAAGCCAGCAAAAATGTAGATTCCTATCAGATCTAGTTTTTTAAATGATAATACAATATACTAAACACATCCACAAAGTTGATAATTACATAAATACTTTTAAACCGCTATTATAGCAAAGTAGTCAGTAGTTCATGCCAATTTTGGTAAAAACTAAATTCTGAAGAGAGTTATCGTGCCGACTCAGAGGCATGCATCCACGCCCGCGCAACAAACCAAATCATAGGTATATTCATAAAGCATTTTTTATTTATTAACCACATATGTAAGGATGTTAAACTACCTAATAACTTACCTTTACTTTTGGCAACAATTTTTGTACCAGACAAGAAGTTAATATCTTCCAAATACAATGAGGTATTGGACGTTTGTATTGAGATCTTGATAGATTTATAACAATCACAGATAATAACAAACAAATAACGCTTCCAAAAAATGAAAACTCGTAGAGTTGCACTAAAAAATTATAATTTTTAGTTTTTATCTTAATAAAAATTTATAATTTATTGTCAAGCTTACCTAAATAAGGAGTTTTATCTGGATGTATTGGAAGGAAAGTTGCTAGGTTAACCAAAACTAGTGAAATCATTATAAGTTGGAAACAATTCAGTGATATCTTCAAATAACCAAATGGCGACACCCAAAATGTACATAGAACAGAAACAGCTACAACTAAAAAAAATATATACAAAACTGTCCTACATACTTACTGGAACATGTTTCATGTTACCTAAGAATGGAGTGAAGAATACAGCACTATAAACACTTGAATTACGTTTAAGTTTAAAAATTAACGTTAGAAACGGCAAGTCTAAACTTCTTGCATTATCTTCAGTGTTATTAGTCGCCGTAGAATTCCAGCCAAAATTTGATATAGCTGTTACCTGTAATACATCCCATTCTGTTTGAAATTGTTCCCCCAACTGAAACAGAAACACGCTTAGTTATACTATAAAAATTACAACCACTGGTTCTTACAATATTACTGTTGGCGTCATTAAATTGCAACTGAAGATTGCTAACATCAGCCCAAAATCCCAAAAGTACATTGCAGACATGCTCATCAGAAGGCCAATGTCCTAATAAGCTTATATCACACCAAACCTGAATGTGAGCTTGCGGATTCCATTGAACTGTACCGTCGCTTGTTACTAACATCATAGTTTCGCTCAGAATATCTCTGCCCATTGAGTCTACAGCGCTGAAATGAGATAAATGTAAAAAATTAGACGTCACTATCATTTAAATGTAGACAATTATTTACAATTCTGAACAGTAATTTTATTTAGGTACCTTCTGTTATCTAGAATATTTCATAGCTTGAAATAAATAATTACTTCATTAAGATATCTTACTAAAAGTAAAGTACCAACTATGTATGTATGACTGTCCAAAACAAAAGGCACATTCTTTGTATTACGGAAATATATATTGGCCAAAGCCAGCGAAGCGGTCCGCACAGATGCCAGGCCGGGCGGGCAAGGTTTAAATAAGTCGTTTGCTGTACCCAGACAGCACACAATATCCACTAGAGATCCAGTGGATATCCCTGTATCCACTGAACGTCCAATCCATAGTGGATGTTCACTGGATATACATAAGATATATTTCTTGGAGATTCAAATAAATTTTTTTAATGTAAAATAAATTGAAAATGTAATGAAAAGCAATATCTTGAATATTGTGGCATTCCTTTACAGCTTTATCTTCCAAATCAAGAAAATGGTGGTAATTTTTCAATAATGGTTAATAAACATCCACTGCATATCCATGGATATCCAATAAAATGGTATACGGTTTGCGCATGCCCACTGCTGTTCGACACCGAAACGTAATGAGCCGAGTGCCAAGCCGAGCCGAGTTCCGACTTCCGATCCGAGTCGGTTTTGCCGTCTTGATTCTTGCGACTCTTGCGCCATTTTGTATTATCGTTATAAGATCTGTGGTTATAAGCAAGAACGCCAACGAAACCATCTTTTATAGTTTTGTGTTGTGTCAATTTTTATTAAGCAGGTTCAATTGGGTAAGTAAATAATTACTTTATGTTACATTTTATCATTGTGGTGTGGTGTCAGTATTAACAAACCTATGTGTAATGTGCATTGTGTCCATGCGAATGTCGCAACACGCTACTTAGAACAAAATCAAACCATTTTTCTGCTTCTGTGCTAGCTACTTGACATTTTCAATTTTTATTGAGGTCTTGAACATGAGAATAATAATAAGACCAACCTAATAACCTAATTGTTGCATTTCGTGGGTGCTTTTACGCGGGAGATTGGTTTGGGTTGTATTGGCTATCCATTGGACATCTAATGGATATTGCGTTATTAGGTATTTCAAAAACTTATTATTGAACTTAAAAAATAGCGTATGCTTAGCTTGGTGTGGGCATTATAAATACTAATTTAATTCTGTTGAGTCATACAACGGATTTTCGTATTACTTACGTCGTATTATATTATAGCGGATTCTTAGCTTGGTGTGGGCATTATAAATACTAATTTAATTCTCTTGAGTCATACAACGGATTTTCGTATTACTTATGTACATCGTATTATATTATAGCGGATTCTTAGCTTGGTGTGGGCATTATAAATACTAATTTAATTCTCTTGAGTCATACAACGGATTTTTCGTATTACAGAAAAATGTCGTCCCGCAAAAGAAAATCAGTCTTGGATTTATCTAAAAGACATTTTCGGCGTCTCATTTGCACCAATAATATCCAGAATGACAAGACAACAAAATCCTTTGAAAAACAACCTGATGATTCCCAAATATATAATTATACGACCACCAGCAGCATTACCAATAGATTTTCAGCTGAATATGATGATGGAAATAGTTCAAACCAAATTCTACAAGAACATATTATTTTTAAAGGGAATGATTTGCTTGGACACCAGGCAGAGGATAATAGTGATAGAGACGAAACTGAACCTTTTGAAACTCAAGTTGAGTATAATAGTGTGTTTATTACGGATGAAAGTGATGTAGATTGTTGTGATAAGTTATCAGACGTAAATGAAAAACTGAAAGAAAATAATCAGTCATTACATGTAGACCTTAGATGTTGGGCCACAAAACATAAAATTAAACGTGGTGCAGTTTCAGATCTATTGACAGTATTACGTAAATATAAAATTGAAGCTGCTGATCTTCCAAAGGATTCTCGGACTCTCTTAAAAACACCTCGTAACACATCAATCAAACTCTTACCACCAGGACATTATTGTCATTTCGACATTACTTCAGCTATACTGGATGTTCTAAAACTAGACTATGTAAAATACAAATTTAAACAGATTCGTTTGAAAATTGGTATAGATGGGTTACCCATATCTGACTCTACTTCCAGCCAGCTATGGCCTATACTTGGTTGTGTTTATCCAACGTCTAGAATTTTTATAATAGGTGTTTACCATGGTTATAACAAGCCAGCGGATTCTAACCAATTTTTACAAAATTTTGTGGATGATATTACTCACTTAATAAATGAAGGTGTGGTTTATGAGGGTGTAAAGTTGAAAGTTTCAATCTATTGTTTAATAGCAGATGCACCAGCAAAGTCTTTTATTACAAAGACAAAAGGCCATGCAGGATATTTTAGCTGTACAAAATGTGAACAGGAAGGTAACTATGTAGAAGGTCGTATGAGTTTTCCGTTGAATTCTTGTCGAAAACGAACAAAAGAATCTTTTATCGCCCAAGAGAATGCTGAGCACCACCTGGGCTCATCTATTCTACTCAATATTCCTAGATTTGATATAGTGTCTGACATCCCACTCGACTACATGCATTTAGTTTGCATAGGAGTAGTTAAAAAAGTTATTTCTTTGTGGATGAAGGGTCCGTTTGCCAGCTGCGAAAGTTAATGCGATCTCAAAAAGTTTGCTTGATATAAAGCCTTTTATTCCTAAAGAATTTGCAAGAAAACCTCAAGAAATCACTAATTATAGTAATTGGAAAGCTACCGAATTGCGTCAGTTTCTTCTATATACAAGTCCTGTGGTGTTATTTGAAGTGTTACCATCTAGCATATATAGTCACTTTATGACACTACATGTAGCAATTCGAATTTTCTGCACTGAAGACCATAAAGATATGAACCAAGTCCACTACGCTCATAAGCTGATCGAACATTTTATCGAATCATTTATTGTTATTTATGGAACACAATTTGTATCGCACAATGTACATGGTTTAATTCATCTTAAAGATGACGTTGAACATCTTGGCGGTCCTCTTGACTCATTCAGTGCGTTCCCTTTTGAAAATTTTATGAAAACTCTCAAGACTTTTATTAGTAAACCAGAGCAACCTCTGCAGCAAATACATAGGCGATATATAGAAATACAAACATTGAATATGTGCAAAAATGTAGAAGACAAGGAAGATAATACTTCGAAGAGTGATATGTATCACACAGACGGTCCGTTGATTCCTAATCATACTTTCGCTCATCAGTTAAAACAAATGCAATTTTCAAATTGGTCTTTTTCACTAAAAAAGCCTGATAATTGTTGTATTATAGACGGGTCAGTCATAGAAATACATAACATTGCATACTGCAACGAAAACCATTCATACGTAATAATAGGAAAGAAATTCTTAACGGTTACAGACATATATAAAAAACCATGTCCATCATCGCATATTTCGTGTTTTTATGTGAAGGACCTATGCAATGATTTTGAAATGTGGAATATTTCTCAATTAACTGCAAAATGTTTGAGTATACCGCATCTTGGCGGTTTTGCAGTTTTCCCACTACTACACAAATAATACTTGGACTACCTACAACTAACTTTAAATAATACAGCATCTATTTCATTTATTTACTTTATGTCATACTAGTCTATTATTTGCTCATAATGTCTTCGATACACGCGACTAAAAGAGCCTTTAATTCCCATGAGAATTATGAGCGTTGCTATCGAATTGTGATTGTAGTTGATTGTAGAAATAATTTGTTTGCCGGGATACTGTACGAGTATTCATAACCTACCTCACTTGACGTGTGTGTCATTCGATTTTGTTACAAATTGTCGTGTTTTCTAGTATGACATAAAATATTTAATGCATTATGGGAGATATTCTGTTCTTTGCCCTCGCTAGATTACGGCCCTTGGTTTGTAACACGTCAACCTCGGGTAAAAAACAGCCAACTCTTCCTTAATGCATAAATAGGTATCTATTACTTTTTGGTTAAAATGTTTTGGTAGGTTAATATAATTTCCAAATTATGACCAAACACTGGTGCGTGGTTGAGTTTCAAGATGGCATACAAATTGTTCCTCAACTATGGATAGAAGGAGATATGTGTTACTGGCCTACGACTTTCAAAAGTACTGCCAATTCTCAAAAGATGTATGAAAAGTCTGTGAGGGAATATAAAAAACCAGAGGAGACATGGCTTTTGCACAGCATCCGGATTTTAGGGGTTTATGGTAATATAATTAATATCAATCAAATGTAAATTAATTAGACTTTTATGTACATGATTTTAGATTCGTACGAATTGGCGATACCTAAGTTAAGATTAGCGGAAATTCAATCGGACTTAAATACCGATTCTGAGGAGATCTCAAAGAAAAGCCGTTCATGTAGGAAGAGAATTATTCCGTCAAGCGACGATGAAGAGCAGGAATCCGATGAAGAAATACCTGGAATTAAGCCTTTTCCTAAGCTCCAGAAGAGAACGGTGAAAGCAAACAATTACTTTGAAGATGCAGGAAATAAATTACAACGTTCAAATCATAACTACTCCTCATCCAGAAATAGTACTTCAAATGCTACTTCAAGTTACGACTGTCCATCACCCAGAACTACTGTACGACCCACAAATCATGATTGCTCGCCACGTACCACAAACGGCAGTCCAAGTCATGACTATCCCTCGCCCAGAAATAGTGTGACACCAGTGAACAGTGATTATTCGTTGGCAAGTGGAAGTACTGTTACAAATCGCAATTATATCCAGCCAATCCCAGACTTTTGTACACATTGCTGCAAGTTTGACAAGGGTATAATAATAATTTATGTTGCACCAATCTACATTTTATTTTGACTTTACAATTTTTTTTTAGAATACAAAATAAAAACTGAAAATGAATTAAAAGAAATAAAAAGCCAACTAAAAGCGGTTTTACAAATACTGAGGGAAAGAGACCTCAGATCACAGACATTAACCGCTGATGAAACAAATCAAAATTTAATTGCCGAGAATTATGAAGGAAAACTGCCTATGAAAACTGTAGATGACGTTGAATCATGGGAACGACAACTCGGTACGCAAGACGAACAAAAAAAATTGGTAAGTCATAAACTTTTTGTTTAGATTGATGTTAATCTTAGGTACGCATTAATTACAGGTGTCATTCCTTGCTCGAATTGGAGGTCATGATATCAACACAATTGTGAAAAATATATTAAGAAGACTTTTTACAGACTTTGTCGCCTCTTTATATAACTGGGAAGGAAAAAAAGGCAAGAAAATGTTTTCCGCCCTAATAGTATCAGATTGTATAAGAAGTAAGTTTCTGATTTCAATAGGCTGTATTCTGTATTGTTTTTGTGTATTTTTGATATAATTAACCTGCATTATTTATTGTTGCAGAAGCTGCAGCACAGAGTCCAAATGCCAATGCCAAAAGAATAACTGAGCAGGACATCATCACAGCTGTCAAACATTGGTTACGACATGCTTCAGCAAGGTTAAGCAACAGTCAGTAAGTATTGGGAATAGCTGTATCCAGGGACTCTAGGAATAGCCATATAGTAGATATGTATTTCAATGCTTTTCTCGTTTAAGACAAAAATATTCCTGCCAAATATTCACAAAAAAATAATAGGTACCTATTAGGACAAGAAGATTTATTCTTTTTGTTTCGTTTTGGTTATTTAAAGATTCTGCAGTAGTTTATTAAACGGAAATAAATGTCCGATAGTTAATGTGTATTTTAATTAAATTATTATTAATTATTAATTCAATTTTTTTTGTTCTCAATAGAATATACAATGTACATCTAAACTTTTTTTCTTTTTACAGAAAGAAGAATCGTGATGATCCAGGACATGAAGGCAATAAATAGTAGGCTTATTATATACAATAAATACGAGTACATAATATAAACTATTTTGGTCAATATACATACATTTTTCTAACTGAGCGTTTGGAATTTTTTCACCCGTATTATTATTTATAACAAATCAGAATTTATATCCTATAGATGACTTTGTCAATATCCATAGGATATAGTATAAATCGACATAACAAATATCTAAGGGATATTATTTTTCTATATCTTATGGATATCCTGGATATAGACGGACATTTGGATGTCCATAAAATATCTATAGAACATCTATCTATATCCAGTGGATATAATGGATATCTGCAATAGATATCTGAAGGATATCCTTTGGATGTTGTGTGCTGTCTGGGTATGTACTATTGATTTCATACTGATCTAGGACAGGAAGGCTAATATGATGCTATTTTATACTTTCTTTTCCGGTGTAAATGCATAGGATAAAATAATAAAAAATAGCATCATATTAGCGTATTAGCCTTGCTGCCCTAGATCATTATAAAACCAATAGTACATACATCCTTAGTCACGTATTGTACAGTTATTTTTCAAAAGCGAGACAATATGGTGCTTAAGTGAGATGAGAGGTAGATAGGATTGATTGTGTGTATACGAACATTTTGGCGCAGCCATTTAGACGCGGATCTGTCAGTGCAGAATGCTTCGGCACGGAGACACTTTGCCGCAGGGATACTTCAGCACAGGGACACCGGCGCAAGGACACTTCGGCGCAGAGACAATTCGGTTTGATTGGTTTGGTTGATTCTTTTCTAATTTTCTTGATGTAGAACGTCATTTATATTTCTTGGCGCGTCCCAATAAAGTATGAAAACATGGGTAGTGTTTATTTTCGTTTATACGTATATCTTCTTTGAGTAATTAAATATTAAGCGTCATAGATATCTATTCTTCTTTAACCATCTTTTTTGTTCCTAATAGTTGTTCTGCGTTTCTACATATATTGTTCTTAACATATTCAAAATACATATTAACATATCATATACCATACGTACCCATAATTTCCCCAAAACCATTATTTTTATGCCCCACCTTGGTAGTCAGATCGCCCATTACTATAATATAATATTTCCTTTAGAAATTTTACGTATTGTGTTTGTGTCCACTAACTGATGCTCATAAAAGACTTCTTTTTCTACGATTTGTATTTCTTTGAACTTTTTTGATACTTCCGTGGTCGTATATGCTTGCAATATAGTTATCTTGCGTAAGTTCGTGTGTAGACATACACATATTATTCTTTCTGAAATTGGTTCCCAGTTTAACATGCTTGCTTTAACTTCTTTACCAAGTATAATTCCAACATCATGCATTTTCTTCGATACTACCAACACACCTACCAACGCATGCATGTGCAATTGTGCATCTTATAACTTTAGACTTATTACCAATTCGTTAAATATTTACTATGCTTACATAAGGGAAGGGGCGAAAACTTGATTTCTAGGAGAGTTTCTGATTTTCAGAAATCTTTTAGCAACAATAGTTCCAGAGCAAGAAACCACATCTCCGTCAATCACAAAATTCGTACTCATGGTAAGTTATGCGGGTGCTGTGAATTCCAATAGCTTAACGGTCCAAAACGTTTTGGCCCGAAGTCCAGAGCTCATAGGCAGCGTCGGACTGTCGACATTGGGGCCCACCGGGCAAATAGCGGAGGGGGGCCCAGTTTTTTTTTTGTTAGTAACTTGAACATAATATGTCAAATCGCTTCAATAACTTAATGAATGTTACGGTTATTTTTGCAAAATTATCAAGATTTAGCAAAAAGAGTGATATGTAGTGCATTCTGGAAAGTGCTGTTCCAGACAAGGTTCCTGTAGATGAAGAATTCTGAAAATTAATAGCATATGTTTAGTGCAATTAATGTTTATTGTGGTTTGGTATTCTCTATTATTTGAGAATTTTGTCAACTTATCATATATATTTGTCAATCATCAACTTATTAACACAGCTAACATTCAACAACATTCACGTCTTACTTGTGCCCAATAAAATATGCAAAAATAAATTACAATAACTTAAACCATTTGTGAATTAACTAATAGTTTTAAAAACATAAAAAGATACAAAGTGACAAAACAAGGAAAATATTAAAAGAATAGATAAACAGTAATAAATTGAAAAATGAAGAAAATAGAAAGAAATGTCAGGAAACAGAAGATAAGAAATTGAAAGAACAATTTGAAAAAAGAGTAATTGAAGAGGAATGGGAAAAATTTTAGTCGAAAAAGAACGGAATCGTGGAATAAAGATGTGAAAAGAATTATAAAATACCTAAGTACAAAGCAGACCGGACATTATGAAAAATACAAAGAAAAGAGAAAAGAGTCAAAAGTCGCAAATTCAAAATAAGAAATATAGAAAGAACAAACGATGAAGAATCAAAGAATTTTACAACAGAAAAAGGAGTGAAGCAGGGATGTGTCCTCAGCCCCCTATTGTTCACGTTAGTAATGGATTAGTTAATTAAAGAGATAAGAAACAAGATAAAAAAATTAAAGATAGGAAACTGGAAGATGGAAGAAGTAAAATTGACAGAATTAATGTCCGCAGATGACATGATCATTTTAGCTGATTCAGAACAAAACCTACAATTTAACTTAAACGTATTAAACCAGAAGCTATAAGTATTTAGGATCAGTAGTAGAAGAAAATGGTAAGATAGACAAAGAAATAAGTGAAAAACTGGGCAAAGTAGGGAAAGTATACAAAATAATGAACACAACAGTTTTGGGTAAAAGAGAAGTACCAAAACATATAAAAACAGAAGTTATCAAGACCGACAATACTATACTATAACAACGAAACATGGACAATAATAAATAGGAATAAATAAAGAATCTATGCAATGGACATGAGATTTTTAAGGAAAATAGAAAACAAAACAAGAAGAGACATAATTAGGAACGAAACCATCAGAGAACAATTCAAAATCAAACCAATATGTGAAAAGTTAGTAGAAGGACAATTGAGGTGGTTTGGTAACCAGAAGAATATATGTATTCAATGTATCGGATATGAAAGAGGTGCTGCATGTAACGAAGACATCAAAAAATTAAATTTTTCTATATCAGAGAGCTCCCTGTTTTCATGGACTAATGAGTTAAACATATCAATAAAAGTTTACTTGCAACTGTTCATTGGCAAGAGATTGAAAAGGCACCGAGGGTTTTGGATTCTCAAGTAACATCTCAAAAGCTTCGCAATTTGTTATGCACTTTTACTGAAAACTTAGCTGCGCTTGAGAATCTAAAATTTCCGGTGACATCCTGGGATTTTATTTTGTTTAATATGCTCATAAAACGTCTTGATTCTACGACTGTGACACGTTTTGAATTAGAGCACAGTTCTACTGATATACCGTCATTTGAATCTTTAAAAAAGTTTTTGCTCAAACAATGTACCGCTTTAGAGACTGTTTCGTTTAACTCTAATATTCAAAGGTTAGATACTAACAAAAATAAAGTGCCTCTAAAAGTATGTAACTCATCAATTATTATTAAACAAAAACAAAGTTTTGTTTCCATAAGTACAAATGCTCATTGTACGTTATGTAATGCTGACCATTTAATTTATAAATGCCCTTCATTTCTAGCAAAGTCACCACAAGAGCGGTATAATTTAGTAAAAGAAAATAAATGGTGCGTCAATTGTTTAGGCAGTAAACACATGTATAGCAAATGTAATTCTAGTTGTACTTGTCGTGAATGTAAACATAAGCATCACACACTTTTACATTTTCCTCGCAATATCGCACCCATCTCTACTGGCACTCCTTATCATTCTCTAAATCAAATCGAAAGCTCTGAGACTGCTGCTTAGCAAATTAATTCTCTTACCAACGTAATTCTCTCAAAAGGCGCAAGTATTGTTCTTCTTTCTACCGCTGTGGTAGACGCTCTCGATTCTCGAGGTAATTACCAAAAATTACGTATCCTCTTAGATAGTGCCAGCCAGGCCAACTTTATAACGAATAAATGTGCCAATCGCTTAGGTCTTCGCAAAGAAAAATTATCTTTATGTATACGAGGGTTAGGCAAAATGACATCGGATGCGTCTTTAGGCGTCACCTGTACCCTTCGCCCTCAAGATACTTCACATCCCTCATTTACTATCGATGCTGTAGTACTTCCCCACATTTGTGAGAATCTACCCAACTTCCCTATTGATAAAACCGCTTTCACTCATATCTCTAACCTGGAACTAGCCGATACTAATTTTAACATTCCTGGTAATATCGATTTGTTATTAGGAGCCGACACTTTCCCTCATATCCTCAAATCTGGTCGTATTAGCCGAAATATAAATGAACCTGTAGCTATTCAAACCATATCTGGATGGTTTTAATGGAAAAAATTCCGATTCCCATCGAACCCTCTATTCCATGTTTCTCAAGTTTTATAGATAATACTTCATTAGATACCATTTTAAAGCAGTTTTGGCAACTTGAAGAAGTTCCTTCAATAAATTCACTCTCTCCCGATGATCGCATTTGCGAGGATATTTTTGCTAAAACTCACTCCAGAACGACTGAAGGACGTTTTGTAGTTTCGCTTCCTTTCAAAGTCTCTGAACCTTCATTTTCTGGCACTCGTGATACTGCTCTTCGTCGCTTTTATTCGCTTGAACGTCGCTTAGTAGGTAACCCCTCTCTTCATAATGAGTATTCAAAATTCATGAAAGAATATCTCACTCTAGGTCATATGGAACTGGTCTCATGCCCTTCCAGCAATGACAATGCCTATTACATACCACATCATTGTGTTTTGAAACCTGACAGCACTACCACTAAGTTACGAGTAGTGTTTGACGCCTCCGCAAAATCTCTTCATAATGTGTCCCTAAACGATACTCTTTATAAAGGCCCTAAGCTTCAACAAGATATTGTCACAGTACTCTTGAATTTTCGACTCCATCCCTTTGTTTTTACTGCTGACATCCGTCAAATGTACAGACAGATTTTGGTTATTCCTAAACATAGAGATTATCAACGAATCGTATGGAGATTTTCTCCGACTGAGCATATACAAGATTTTCGCTTGAACACCGTAACGTACGGTTTGGCTCCATCCCCTTTCTTAGCAATTCGTAACCTCATCCAACTAGCTCAAGATGACGGTTCTAAATTTCCCCTAGCTGCTAGAGTTCTCCAAAATGATATTTACGTCGATGACATTGCTACCGGTTGTTCCTCTCTTAACGATGCGCGTACGCTTCAGACCGAGCTTATTAACCTTCTTAATGCCGGCGGTTTTGAGCTCAGAAAATGGGCTAGTAATAATCCTTTAATCCTTTCTGAGTTACCCGATGAATATATTTAACAAAGTAATCTACCGTTTGATTCAGAAAGTCCCATTACAATTAAAGTTCTAAGTTTACATTGGCAGTCTACTTCAGATTTTTTCTCTTTTGAAGTTAATCCGTTAAATACACTATGTACGAAACGTTCAGTCTTATCCGAAGCAGCACGTATTTTTGACCCGTTAGGATTTCTAACTCCTCTGACTCTATTTGCAAAACATCTGATTCAGTACTTGTGGAGTTTGGGGCTACAGTGGGACGAGTCTCCTCCTCCAGAAGTCATTAAGCGTTGGGCTTCATACAAATTGGAACTCCCACAAATTTCTAATTTAAAAATTTCTCGACGCTTAATCACAGATTCGTACACGTCATGTAAATTGCATGGGTTTTGTGATTCATCGGAAAGAGGATACGCAGCTGTGGCTTATATTCGCGTTGTTCAAGACGAAAATATAAAAGTGTTTCTTATTTCAGGAAAATCTAAAGTCTCACCATTAAAACGTATCTTCATACCACGTTTAGAATTATGTGGTGCTGTGCTTCTTTCAAATTTGCTTACGCTTATAATTACGACCTACAACAACAAACTTTCTTTTACACGCATTATTGCTTGGACAGACTCTCTAGTTGCACTCTCTTGGATAAAATCATCTCCTCATAAATGGAAGACACTTATTAGTAATCGCGTGAGCCATATCCAAGACAACATTCCTTCTCACATGTGGCGTCATGTTCCATCGTCAGACAATCCTGCAGACTGCGCCTCTCGCGGTCTATTACCGCTTGAGTTATGCAAGCATCCTTTATGGTGGGCGGGACCGCCATGGCTTTCTACTTCATCCAATTCTTGGCCTCAAGTTAATGCTCCTTTTCTTTCAACTGAATCTCTCGAAGAAGAAAGAAAAGTTTTTCTTTCATCTTTTATTACTTTGACAGATTTAGATTATCTAATTGAAAGATATTCCTCTCTTCCCAAAATACAACGAATAGTTGCGTATTTTCTTCGGTTCATTCATAACACTCGCTACCCTCAAAATAAACAATCAGGTATTTTAACTCTTCTTAATCTTAAAGACGCTTTATTGGTGCTAGTTAAGCGTGTTCAACACTTACTTCTTTCTAAAGAGATACATAGCATAAAGAATGATAATCCTCTTCCCAAAACTTTTCGAAAACTAAATCCTTTTCTTGATTCGAGTAATATTTTAAGAGTAGGCGGTCGTTTGGCACATTCTACTTTATCTTATGATAAAAAATATCCCGCACTTTTACCTGGAAATCATCGTCTAACATTTTTAATAATAGAAAACATGCATACTCAATTTTTACATCCGGGTGTTTAAACCCTCCATTTCTTGTTGGTGCAACAATTTTGGATAATTTCCGCTAAACGAGTGATCAGAAAAGTTATTTCGAATTGCCATAAATGTTGGCGTCTAAATCCTGTTCCGCGTCAGCCTCTTATGGGGGACTTACCTGCTTTAAGAATATCTCAAGTTAAACCTTTTTCTTGTACAGGTGTTGACTTTGGAGGGCCATATTTTATTACTCTGGGTAAGACGAGAGGGGCCAAAACGCAGAAAGCGTACCTCTGCCTATTTGTATGCTACGGCACAAAAGCTCTACATTTAGAGCTCGCTTCTGATCTTTCAACTGAAGCCTTTTTGGCAACTCTACGGCGCTTTATAGCCCGAAGAGGACGCTGCAGTAAGATGTACAGTGACTGTGGCAGCAATTTTATACGGTGCGTCTAAACAAATTTCAAAATTAATGTCTAAAGCTGTTGAAAGTGAAAGATTAGAATGGCACTTTAATCCCCCCTCGACAGCTCACTTTGGTGGCTTGTGGGAGGCGGGCATTAAATCTGTCAAGACTCATTTAACACGGATCATTGGAGATCAGATATTGACATATGAGGAACTTTACACGGTTTTCGTCCAGATAGAAGCGATACTCAATTCTCGCCCACTTTGTCCCGTAAGTACTGATCCTAATGATTTAAATGTCTTAACTCCTGGGCATTTTCTTACTTTGGATCGTTCACTGTCAGTACAGCTTCAGGTGTCAAAATGTTAAATTGTTCCAGAGTAACACTTTCATATAGTAAAGATACGATATAAATCGTTTGCGTACCACTATGCAGACGGGCTTGGTTAAGGAAATTATCCCCAAATTATATATATTAATTTACACATAACGTCAAAAAGCGGGCAAAAACGATATGACATTATGTTATGTATTAATTTGTTTTTAATATGCCTTTTTGATAATTAAATTAAAATATTAAACAGAAAAAGAATAAAAATCCTCAATAACGCAAACACAAAACTACATGGACGGAACATACAACCAATGGTCTAATTAGTTGTAATTTGTATATTCTAGGTCTTGATAAAGAAAACAAATCGTTATCGAAACCTCTTAATGAATTTGTAAAAAATAAATTTGAGGACTGAATCCCATGAAGTTTTATTCAATTTCAATAACTATTACTAATTATTTAACTTTTAATTTAATTTTATTTTTAACAGACAGTTATATTCTTGTAGTAACAATATCTGGCTATTCGTCAAAAGTTAATAAAATCTGAATTTTGCAAATTGCTTTTGAGGTCCTGGGGGCCCACTTTTCGGTCTCTAGGGGGGCCCACCGGGCATTTGCCCGGTTGCCCGGCGCCCCAGTCCGACACTGCTCATAGGTGGTTAGTCCGTTACTGAAAGGGACGCATAAACCAGCAGACTATCAAACGAACTGTCTCCGAGTGAAAATAACCACTCTTGTAGTAATGTAGAGGTACCCCCTCTATGGAGGTATTTCTAGCCCATTGCAGGTTCCTTTTCTAGGTCAGGTCAGTCAAAGAAAGATAAACGATTATCTCAAAATAGTTTAAAATAACGAAAAAGGAATAAAGCCATTGTTTAATCGATTTTTGAGTCCGTTCAGCGCGCGAGAGACGGTTTTAGCATCTGTCCCTAAAGTCCCTCTTTCAGTTCGCCCTTAGTCCTTTATGTGCATGTTATCCCTTTTATAAATAAAATCACCCTGAACCCAAAAATGCTATGAAAATTGTACTAATTTTAACTTTACATCTCCATTAGAGTATGAATAATTTTCATCATTTTTACACATTTTCGCTGAAGCAAAGGAGAGCATAACAGGCACGACTAAAGGACTAGCTGAAAAATTCATTTGCGATCAAAAATTTTTACACCTGACAGAATTTAGAAGTATTCCTCAAACTCGTTTGGGTACACCATTTTAAATGAGAAGTTATTTTTCGAAATGGCATGCAGCCCTTAAATAATAATTACTACCACTCTAGTAGCAGAAGTTGGTTACTTTTAAGCATATTTGCTAGGTGACGGTATTAGATATTACAGCGACTTTATTTCTCTTTGGCCACAAAGTGACTTTATTGTCAATCGTTTTGAAGGACGTAACATTAGGAATAGTCTTGTACCGCATTTGATATTTACTCAATTATTAGGATTGTCTTATCTGCACGGTTATATAAAGGGAGCTCTTCGGCTCGGTAGTTAAAGGTCCAGGGCTGCAATGAGGTTGAAAGATGTTGGGTAACTTATTGACTTTAAGCTGTACGTGAAAGGAAATGCAAATTACCAACAACAAAGTCACAAGTTTATTAACACAATTACAAATGGATAGATTAAATAGTAAAAGGTTCAGTTTAAATTGACATTAAATAATGCTATTGACAAGCGAAATGTCACAAATGACAAAATAAATTAAATTAACTAAAAAAAGGTCTTCTTGCCCATCACAGTTTTAAGTACTTAATTGACCACTTACCTTCTTAAATACATGTATTTAAAGCGTCATTTTATGGTAAAATCTGAGAGAATTAAAGGAAAACCCTTTTTTTTTCTTTGGTTGTAATAAAAAATGAAATTTCGTTAATTATATATAGCTGGTATTTAATGTCTTTCTATTTACTTTAAGCTGCAAAGTTTATAATTTCTTTCTGTTTATTTAAGTTTATAAGGATTATTAATCACTTGAATACACCAAGCATTAAAAGAACTAATTAACCAACACAACCGGTTTCCAATATCCGGACCATAAGAAACATGCCAGACAGACTATTACCGACGTGGTATAAATAATCCTCCAAGAGGTAGTCCTTAGAAAATTGTGGATTAAGATTACACCTTGGGAGTTAGTCCATATGGCCATTAAGCTCTCCACACGGTATGACCTCAATTATGCCCTCCATAAGTGGTATTTGACGGAAGATATTCATAGCTCAAATTCCACCATATATTCTATTATATCATAAGTTGTATTCTACCATAATTCTATTATCCCATCCGTTATATACTGCGGAAGTTATATTCTACCAGAAGATGTTTACATTAATTGTATCCATACCATAAGTTACACCCTTTTAGTAGTTACATCCTTATAGTAGTGACATCCTTCCAGAAGTTACATTCTTCCCGAAGTTACATCCTTTCAGAAGTTACATCCTTCCAGAAGTTACATCCTTCCAGAACTTACATCCTTCCAGAACTTACATCATTACAGTAGTTACATCCTTCCAGTAGTGACATCCTTCCAGAAGCTACATCCTTTCAGAAGTGACATCCTTCCAGTAGTTGCTGATAAACCAAAATTCAAAATGAAAGAAAATATATTTTTATTCGATTGTACCATAAGATAGAATTTTTCGGTTTGAAAATCTGGACGAAAACGCCATCGTTTTGTTAAAGACCATGATTGCTCGGTAACGGCATTTTTCGTCCAAAGACGAAAAACGTTTTTCGGCCGCAAAAATAAAAATTATTGAAATAATCAAATTGCCGATGTCAATGTGACGTTCGATCAACAACGAAAAAATTAAATCCAATTAAATCAGTGATCATATTAAAATGTCAAGTGAAGACGAGTTAATGTGTACTCCTCCTAAGGTGCGAGAAGCCGCAAATCAAGCTTCGATAGAGTTGCTTCCCAAAAAGTCCAAAGAAGTTTATGAGAGGGCGTATCAAAAATTTGAAACTTACCGCCAAGAAAATAATATTCGAACTTTCTCCGAGAATGTTTTACTGGCATATTTCTCAAATTTGTCTCAACAAATGAAATCTTCAACTTTATGGTCTCATTATTCTATGGTAAGAGCCATGTTGAATTTACAACATAACGTGGATATATCAAAATATATGAAACTGCACGCATTTTTAAAAAGTAAGCATAACGGCTATTTAGCCAAAAAATCCAGGGTCCTATCTCAGCAAGATTTCCATAAATTCCTTGATGATGCCCCAGACGCCAAGTATTTAATGTGTAAGGTAAGTTTCTACGGAACAATAATTAACTTCCAGATTTCAACTAACAGTTATCATTTTATAACAGGTTGCATCCATATTCGGAATTGCGGGTGCATGTCGGCGTGAGGAGTTGGGTCACATGACGGTGGACGACATAGAAAATTTAGGCTCTGCATTATTGATAAAAATTCCATGCAACAAAACCAATAAACCCCGATCATTTACTGTAACCGGAAAATACCTAGAATATTATAGAAAATATGCATGTCTTCGTCCAAAAGATATAAGTGATAGACGATTCTTTTTACGATACCAAAACGGAAAATGTGCCAAGCAGGTTGTTGGCATACATAAATTTGGTTCTATACCACAAGAAATTGCTAAATATTTAAATCTTCCCAATCCTAAGGAATTCACGGGACATTGTTTCCGAAGGACGTCCGCTACATTAGTGGTGGATGCTGGGGGCGATTTAACCTCCTTGAAACGTCATGGAGGATGGCGGTCTTCTAATGTGGCTGAGGGATACATAGATGATTCTCTGAATAATAAACTAGATATTGCTCGAAAAATTCTCGATTCTGGAGAAACAGAGACTCAACCCTACTGTTCAACAGAAACACCAAATATTACTAATAAAGCAATACACGTAAATAGTTCAAATCAGTTTTCAGAATGCAGTTCAAAGAGGGCGGCATATGAGTCATATGACCATAGACCATATGACAGAAGTGTTACATCAGGAACAGAAAATATTAATAAAAGTGCGATAGGGGTGAATAGTTTAAATCACCCCATTATTTTCCAAAATTGTACCAATTGTACGTTTAATATTAATAGCAAATAGTTAATTTTTACTTAAATTGTTTATCTTCAATAAAAAAAATTAAAGTAATAAATCATTTTTTTTAATTTTGTAAAGTTTTTGCAATCGAATAAAAAATTATGTATGATACACGGACGAGAAACATATTTCGGACTCTTTGCTGTTGCTGGACTCGGCGTTGCCTCGTCCAGCAATTTCCAGCAAATCGTCCGAAATATTTAATTTTTCGTCCTTATAACATAAAATACTATTTCGACTTGTTACCTGCTTACCCCATAATTGCGGGCCTTTTTATATTACGATTATTAAATATCGTTTTATTTATAATATCACACGGATATTTAATAATAAATAAGAATCTCAAAAAATCCTTTCTCTTTCAAGAAAATTCTTTTATCCACAATCTATATAATAAGGTAATAATTGAACTCCTTGCCAACGTATAATGTGGTTTATAAAACTCTAGGGTTTCTATACATAAAACACATGGAATTATAATGATTGTTGAACACACTAGCAACCAGTAAAGCAAAGGTACTACGACAAATGGAACACGAATAATGATTTTCAAGGTAACATCCGCCGTCGCAGTAAAATGTCAAATAATTTTTTGATAAAATTGGGCAATTCTGATTCTAAATGAGTGTGATTGTGGATAAAACATTGTATTGCATACGGGTTTTAGATGCATTTTATTCACTTAATAAAATTAAACGCTCGAGCAAGCTCTCGCGTTTAAACATTCTTGCGTGAATAAAATGCTATCTAAAACCCTTATACAATAAATTACTATTATTTTTTCTTCCTCATTTCTTTTATTTTTTTCTACCCTCTTGATATTTTAATTCAAGAGCATCAATCACTCCTGTCTATGAAATAAACTACTTGATTCTTATAGCGTATTGCAGTATCACTGGGACATACAACTTGAAACGAAAATAACCGTTACAGTCTTCGGAGGGCAAAAAGTCAAAGTTTTAATACTTTAAACAGTAATAAAAAAACAAATTAAGTATACTCACTTGTAGACAACCAAATCGGGTCTCCAAATTTGTCTACCGACAATATGTAAGGCTTTGATGTCCCCATACTTTGCACGATCCCATTTCATTTTTTCATCTGTCCAAGTCTGATGGGCAAGATTTTTATGAATTATTTCTAAATTTCAATGAATAACTTACCAATTTCATGGCACCCTTGATATGCATCGAAGATTTGTATTCATCCTGAAAAGAAAATTATTTTTCTCTGAATGAATAGGTATCTTTTTCTAGGTATCTGAAATACTTCGAATTGATTTTCAGAGGTATATATCTACAATTACAACAAAATCAACTAAATTGTGCGAAAGATAGAAGACTATTAGAGCGCGCTGTTATCTAATTAGGTAACTAATGAACATCTAACGTAGGCCTCCTAAGAAACCATTAATTCTGTTTCGTAACTTCGTAAGAATATCACGTTTAGTTTAGATTTACAGGAAAAAGCTGTCAAGTCACAACCATCCTTTATTTTTGTTTTATCTGTTAACAACCAGAAATTATACAGGGTGGATGATTTTTCATTGTCCAGATTATATGTAAGTTAAATGAGAGACTTGTTCAGCATAACCTGATTGATAAAACAGCACAAAAAAATTTTTCATATCCAACTTATTTTCCGGAAAAATATCCAACATCATTTTTTTTAAATGGAACGTCCTGTATAGTTTTGCGGAATGAAGTTTGAAATAAATTTCTCTTTACGATGATATATCACAAGTGGCTTTTAAATTGCACCGTCCACTGATGTATTTTCAAAAGGTCATATTGTCCAAAATGTAAGGAGAAACAGTAACTAATCCATTTTTCACAGAAATGGAATTTTTTTAACAAGGTTAATTCGTGTTTTTGGGGTTATGAGAACCCTTGCAAAATTGTTGAAACTTGTGTGCAAGTACCCTTTTCAATTAATGTATTGATAGGGATACTTGGCAACAAAATTCTATGCCTCATTTGTACGATGAAACTGTGACTCAGGACAGAATTTATTATTTTTGCAAAACATCAATCTTCCATTAGCTACACGACGAAACTTGTAATTTCTACACGACGCGACGGAGCCCTACCTTATAATGGAGCTGCATTAGCAAATTGTTTAAAGGTTTAAACCAGTGATTCCCAAAGTGGTCTATATCGACCCCCAGGGGCCGACGACGACCTTGCAAGGGGTAGAAATTTAAATCTTTCAAAGTGAGTAGCACTAGACCAGCTGTCAAAAATACATTTGAAGTTGATGAATTTGCAAAAAATCAATATCAGGTAAGCAGGGGGTCTACGCAAAACCGAAAAACATGGCAAATGGTCCACGAGACAAAAAGGTTTGCGAACTTCTGTGTTAAACAATGAATTTGGTCAAAAACGGATCGGTAACAGTTGACCGTTTTGTGACCACCTAGGCTACCTGACTTGCCTAGTTTTCTGAAAAACCAAGTGTATGAGGCTCCTCAAAAGCTTGCGTGTTAATTATATCTACATTGTTGCAAAAAGCCAAAGGAAACCTAATCAAACGGGTACAAATAGGTTTAGAATTTTATGGTGGACAATTAATAAATAAATAAATTGACATGTTTTGCCGAAATCGATATTTTGTATAGTTTAGGAGATATTCATATAAGTGTTTAAATGAACACGCTGAATACAACTTAATACATGAAAATATTATAATGGGGGAAACCCGTATATCCGTATAAGAATGTTATCACTTTTTCAATATTATATACATTATACATGGGTCATTCTTTCTGAACTCAACCACCGGCTAAATCCAAAAATTGGCGAAACTTAGAAAGCCCTGCGGGGGCTCATTTTAAACCTTGAAACGGGTCTAGGCCACAACGGCCAATCGCTATTTTGGCTGTTGTGGTCATAACCACAACGGCCTCCGTGACCATAACGGCCAACAGCCACAACGGTCAATTTGACCATATCGCCTAACTCGATACTTGACCATAACAGCCACCATAACCACAACGGCCACCGACGCTTATGTATTGCCGTCGCTGGCAACGATGACCACAACGGCCAACTAGGGTGTGTGACCACAACGGCCAAAATGACCACAACGGCCAACTGTGGAGCGTGACCACAACAGCCAAAATGACCACAACGGCCAACTAGGGTGTGTGGCCACAACGGCCAAAATGACCACAACGGCCAATTTTTTCATTCTATGTTTTTGGTTTCATCAAAGTTCATTTATCTCTTTTAACTTACACTGCATTTCAATAAGGTACGTCCAGAATTTAACAGCGGGGTTGTAACGGTACATTTTCCACCGGCATTCAGTACGTAAAATTTTACATTTATACTTATTAAAAATCCGAAGTTCGGTCCTGTAAGATTGCGCTTTATTCAAAATAGAATTTTGTCATGTAAATATTTCCTACAAAAATATTTTTAGAAAGGATTGTTTTATATTTGATACAATTAAAGAACGTAGCGTCATAAAAAATGATGTCTTTTAGTATTTTGTTTACTTATGTTTTGGTATAATATCAATTACTTCGTGAGAGACCTTGATAAAAACGGTGGGAAGTGTTTGGTCAAATTATTTTATAAAATATTTCTGTTAATATTTCGAGAATGCTTAGATTTGGGATCAAATTCTCTTTATTCAAAAGGTGACTTTGGTACATGTGTCCGAGATTTGAAACGTGCTGGCGCGTAGCAATTTCGGCTAGACGCCAGATGGGTGTTATTTTGTACCAGTTTGCGCGCAATTTCTTCAAGTACTACTTTTCATTCCTTTAGGTCGAAACTTCTGTAGAATGTTAGCTAAAAAACTTCCTTACAGCCAAATAAGACGCATTTTTTCGCGGGTGATCAGGGTCACAGAGGCTGGCATTCTTCGCGCCTCGACAGGCTAGCGTGAGGACTTGCTTCCCGTTTGCGCTTCAAGCTAGACCACCTCGGTCAGATCTTGCTATGAAGGTCGATATTACAAAACGCTGTTTCGTTTTAGTAATATAGAATTTAAAAGAAAATTTTAAATACAGTTTTCGTATAGTTTAATAGACTGCCGGGTCTCGGGTACCGGTGCAGTAAAATAAAATCTACAATTAATAATTATATCGTTTAATTAAGTGTCCGGATATTAATCAATAATTTGTGGTTAATAAAAATTACAGTTATTCCGTTAAACATTTTTCCAGACGTTTGTGCTTTGGAAGATTGGGAAATCTAGCTTTCCCTATTACAGTGTAACAATGTTACTATAGTCTACAGTACCGTATTCTCATTTTAAACAATTATCGTACCGAAATAATTTAATATTTACAGACACTCTCTCTGTGATCGAAATCTCGATTAATAAATAACTCGTGCTGTGTGCCTTCTAAATTCAGTTCAGAATTAAAGAATATGTGTGTTATTTTAGTGAAAACAATGAACTTTGAAATGGTTATCAAAACTAATAGCCAAATTTTTATGGAACTTTTACGGTTGCATTTAGTTATTGCAGTTTGGGGTGAATTCATAAATTATGATTCACCATATCCAGATTCTACAAGGGTTATTTCCTTGCATCTTTAATTTATGAAAGAAAAATCCAGATTTTCCAGTTTCCATTTGCAGTGACGCTGTCGTCAAATTTTGTGCAGTTTATCGATGATTTTGGTTCGTGATTTACCGTAAACAAAAGGTATTGTGACTATTGATTTTTTAGTGTTGATCAATTATGTAAATTTTGTTTGAACTTTGTAGTAATTTCTTATAGTTGTTTCTCATTTAATCGAAATTCAATACAATTTCTTTTTCTATTAAACTTTATTATCAACAGAGCTCTTAGGCAGGGACTTATTATTTAAATTCCTGATTGTAATATTTGTAATCTTTTTATATTTTTTATCTTGGTGTTTTTTTAAATAAATATAATTTTAAAGTTAACTAAAATCTGTAAGACAAAACCATTTAATTATGAAAGTTTTCATTTACATTTTCATTAATCAAAATTATTGACTTTGTTGAAATTACTTTTTGTACTAAATTCTTATCGGTCTGAATTCATTTTCTGATTAGTTTTCAGACAGATTTATTAGGCTTATCTAATCTCTTCGATCAGTTTAATTATCATTAATTAAGCTTCATAATCAGATGGCGCTTGTGTATGTTTTTGTGTTTTTTGAAACCTTTATCCATTGCTTTACAAATTAGACAACTGCAGAACCAATACCTACGACCTGAACATTAAAATTTGTAAGATAGAGCTAAATCTCAAGCCGTGGTATTCTTGAGCGTCATTTAAAGTAAGTATTATGTTTATTGTTGTTTATTGATTTTTTATCGATTTTGTAAGTTATTTAGTCGTGTAGAAAAAGTAGTGTTTCATTGCCGGTCCAACGTGGGCTAGATTTTTGTTGTTTCATTAATGCCCATCGCGGGGCATTTTTATAGTTGTGTTCTTGTGGATAAAACCTTTGTTTCAGGGTCTGATGTCAAATTAGCACCGATTTAACGTGAATTACCTATATTGAAAAATGCACCTCTATACAACTGCAGCCCCATTGAAGTTGAAGAAATTTTTCTTACTTATTTTATCGGTAAGTATCTCAGGCAGATTAAAAGATAAATGCTGAAAATTTGGTACAGATACTTCTCAATACACTCTAACGATTTACAGATTCATGATACCTTAGTTTACAGGGTAGTTGATTTTACATCAAAAGTTTTTTTATACTTGTTTACCGCAATATTTTTATTTTGGGGACGTTTATTGCATTGAATTGAACTCCGTAATTTGCTGTCTTTATCAGCTTTAGAATTAAACTAAATGTAAATCTTCCCCTAAAAGGTAAACAGGATATCTACGACTCTGTCCAGTACTTAATAAAATGAATCTAGGGAGCAGCATGGGACGTAACCCCAAAAACAACCCGCAATAATCCAAAACAGTATTGCTCCATAATACGTATCCAAGAGAAAATACAAGAAAAACGAGCTTTTAGAAAAAAATACAGATTAATTACTCGCGCACCGGGCGATAAAACGTAGTTTAATAGGGCCGTCAAACAGTTTAAGAAATTGTTAGATGAGCAGAGAAATCAAGATTTCCAGAACTATTTCCACTCCCTAACAGCAACTAAAGCCACTGGCTGGATTGTGGAACGCCACAAAGATCGTGTTTACGCCTCTTACCATTGAAAACTTCATACGAAACTTCCTTCAAGCGCGAAGTAATTAAGGTTATCAAAACTGAAATAAATCCGAAGAAGTCCCCAGGTTTCGACCTAATAACTGGAAAACTCCTAAAGGAACTTTCATATGAGGGATTTTGTATGATAACTGTGATCTATAATGGGATATTAAGGACGGGATACATCTCTGGCCAATGGAAGGTAGTCCAAATAGCAATGGTTCCAAAACTGAGGAAACCGCCATCAGATGTGGTCTCATACAGATCCATTAGTTTGTTACCCATCCTGTCAATGGTTTTTATGAAATTGTTCGTCAAGTGAATGTCGCCGCTAATTGACGAAAATCGGCGAATACCCAACTAACAATTTGGATTTCGTCGACCATAGGCTACAATCGAACAAGTACACATAGTTGCATCAAAAATCAAATTTGACCTGGAGACAAAAAGATTTTGTTCAACGGCATTCATAGACATAATCCAAGCCTTTGACAGGGTGTGGTCATGTTTGTAGATCTACTCTACAAGCTCAAGCCATGCTTACCGTTTACCTTCTTTCAAATCCTCACGTCATACCTTACTGAAAAATACTTTTTCGTAAAATAACAAGACTCCACTTTAGCTCTTTTACCCATAAAATCTGGTGTTGCGTGACTGGTCCGATTTTATACCTAATTTTCAACTAGAAACACGATCCTAGCAACCTTCGCGGAGTACATAGCGATACTGGTTTCCCATACTAATGCAGACAGAAGCGTCCCTACGGTCGGTCAGTCGGGTGTATGCCCGGGGCCCCGAGAGCTAGTGGGGCCTCGCACCTAGCTACCTTATTTTAATCAACAACACAATATATATCTTATGCGTTAATAAAATAGACTGAGAGACCGGCATTTGATGCAAGTTCTTATACACAAAGCTAAAGCCTACTTTTAAAATGAAGTGCACCAAATTTCCAAAATAAAAAGGATTCTAACATTTCTCGAGACTTCGGGTGTGTGGGAGACCACATGACGCACACCCGTAAAACTGGCTGTCTTCTACCCTATCCTTGGAACCTGGAATCGGGGCATGGAAACATGACTGGGCAATGGGCGAAGTAGTCAGGTCAAGTATGTGGTAGAGAAATTCCTGAGAATTCTCGACGGTTACTCATACCGATCAGGGGGAGCCCTGGTAATATGATACCGGTGTGGGTGGATTCGAGCCTTGCCTTGGAGGAGGTCATTTATGGTCACCAAACGGAACCCGCTATTTGACTTCGGTCATTTATGGTCACCTATGGAACCCGCTGTTTGGCTGAATCTTAAGGAGGAGAAGCGAAGTGAGGTTTATCCCGGTGTGGAGGGGTAAATTCATGCCAATGGGAAACCGCATGCCACCAGGTAATTGTGCTTAGGAGCTATCCCGACCACCCTATGATCCGGGCTGCAGCTGGGTACTGTGGCTGGGAGAAGCTCTGAAGGCCTTTACGCTTAAGAATTGTTGAAGCGAACACATAGCCTCTCACAATTAAGACAACTTCACCTCAGCTAGGTACACACTGGGGGTCTATTAGCTGTAGACCCATGGACGAAGCTCTGTCGAGGGCCCACCAAGCCTATATATTGGTAGATCGGGGTGGCAAAACCATAAAACCAAGTCCTGCCACAATTGAGGTTGGATTCGATCGGGCAGTGGCTCCCAACAGCTAGGGACAGTATGTTGGGAGAAAAGTCTGAAGCTAAACTAGGTGAAATCTCCTTGGTCGTGTGATACGTCCCTCACAGCCTCCTTGGAGATGGAGCCGACGGGTGAGCACGTTTATCGCTCCGGTACTGACCTGGAGAGTCAGTAGAGTATGGATAGTATCTCGCTCCAACCAGTGAGTTAATACTGGTAGCATTGTTCAGTGTAGGCAATTGCGCGCTAATTGAGCGTATCTCAATTATTCGAGCTTCGGCTCGTCTTAAAGGCGGGAAGGACCACCCATAACGGTCATAAAATAAGTCATGAATCAAATACCTTATAGACAATTACTACGGCCTATTGTATATTTAAAAGGTAATAGGCTAATAGACCACTGTAGAAAGGGATTCAGTTACCTTTTCGCGGACAGTTAGCCTTACATTTCTCGAGACTACGGGTGAAGGAGCAGACCACACGGCGTTCACCCATAAAACTGGCAGTCATCTACCCTATCCCTGGAAGTTACATACGGGGCATGGAAACATGACAGGGTAACGGATGATGCAGTCAGGTCAAATGTGTGGTAGAGAAAGTACGGTTAACGAATCCTCGACGGTTACTCATCACCGAGCAGAGGGAGCTCTGGTAACATGAGGACCGGTGTGGATGACTTTGATTCTCGCCTGGGACAAGATCTCTTATTGGTGCTAAGCTCTCCCGCTGTTTGATTGAATTTTAAGGAGGAGAATTGAAATGAGGTTTATCCCGGTTGGAAGAGGTAAATTCCTGCCTATGGGAAACTGCATGCCACCAGGTAACTGTGCTCAGGATGCTATTCGGACCACCCTATGACTAAGACTGCAGACTGAGTGCTGTGATCTGAAGAAGCTCTAAAGCCATTACTCTTAAAAAGTGTTGAAGTGAATACATAGCCTCTTACACTCAAGACAGCTTCACCTTATGTAGGTACATACCGGGTGTCTAGAACATGTAGACTTAAGAACGAAGCTCTGTCGAGGGCTCACCAAACCTATAATTTGGTAGATCGGGGTGGCAAAACCATTTAAAAACCAAGTCCTGCCACAATTGAGGTTGGATTCGATCGGGTAGTGGCTCCTAACAGCAAGGAACAGCATGTTAGGGGAATAGTCCGAAGCTGGACGAGGTGAAGTCTCCTTGGTCGTGTGATACGTCCCTTATGCCTCCCTGGAGATGGAACCGACGGATGAGCACGTCGATCGCTCCGGTACTAGCCTGGAGAGCTAGTAGAGTCAGCGTTGCCAGATGATTTTTTATTATAGCGGTAGAAGAGGACGTAGAATAGCGGTAGAAATCGGTAGATTGAGCAAACAAGCGTATAAAAGTTGTAACGGGTACATTTTCCACCGGCATTTAGTACCTAGAATTTTGTAGTAATTCTGGATAAAAATCCTAAGTTCGGTCCTGTAGATATCGCTCTATTTAAATTAGCCTGTCATCAAATAAACATCTTAAATAAAAAAGCACCTTTTAGGACGGGAATGTTTAATATTTGCTATAATGAATTAATGTAACGTCATTCTGATGTCGTTTTTCATATCTTGCGACCTGGCATTTTAAAAATAATATCAAGTTCTTCAAAAAGGAACCTTGAAAAGAAACCATGAGAAGCGCGTCGTCATCTCATTTAAATATTTCAATAAACATTTTGAGTGCATACGTTTCGAAAATGCATTTTCCTTTGTCTGTATTGGCGTCTTAAATTTCAAGTCAAGGTGGCGTATGAATATCGTCTCGACAGTGGCAGTATTGCACACGTGCCTTTCCAGCGGGAAAGAACTTTGGTGTTGCTTTTTATACGTAAGGTCTAAAATCCTATAGTCGGCCATGTAATAAGCGCCCTAGCCGCCGAATACCAGATGTTGAGTCGCGGAATAGCGCGTAAACGAAGTTGATAAAAGGGCTTCGCTCGATTTAGACGAGACCACGACCACTACCACTAACGACAGATCTTGCGACGGGGAGCTTGGCGAACAGCACCCTGCAAGTGAACGGTCAATAATGATCGATTGCGTTTAATTCAGTGCAAATGGATTACAGTTTTTAATCCTATAGAATTGAGAGAAATTCTAGTTACCGTTTCGTATAGTTTTACCGCTCTTTTGTGACATGTGAAAGTTTTAAAAGTTAAATACGTTTCACGTTATCGGAAGAATTATTTAAAGAAACTCTAAATGTAGTCGATTCCAATCGATTTCTGTGTGTTTGTAAAATTAACCTTCCTCTTAAAGAAGTTGAGTGCAGTTAATGCAATCAGTGAATTAAAATAACTGAGCTTCAGAATAGTTCCGTTAGTTTTCCTGAGTGAAAATTAAAGACTTTATTAAATAAGCACCAATTAAAATATCTTGGTTATTTTTCGTGCTTGACTTTACTGGTTTATGAAACTATATGAGCTGTTATTATCAATCAAGATTGGATCACGTTTTGGTATGCAGAACTTAGACTTTGATGCAACGCCGAGATTTATCACAATTTCCTCAAATGAAAAGCGAATTTCCAATTTCTACCGGACTTGTCGGATGGTATTCTATGAGTTTAATTAAGGAAAATGCAAGGTACTGTAATTTTATATAGGTATTTGTTTGTAATTTAAGTATTAAGAACGTCATGTTAATGAATTTTCTTTAGGGAGAGCTCTCCTTGATAGATAAAATCTTTTAGCTTTAACTTAATTGCAATTCATTTGTTTTGATATGGTTGAACTTATATAAATTGCCTAATTTCCTTCAGAGGTTTGTTTATAAATTTTTGGTTCAGGAAAAGTTCAGTAAATAACAAGGTTAATGTTTAAATTAAATTGTTTTGAACAATTTTTATGGTTGATCTAATAGATTCTTTGGAAATATTTTGCGATCATGAACTGTCAATGTAAATTTCTAATAATGATAGTATGTGTTTTGAACAATTTGGTGGTCAACCCAATAAGTTTTCCTGTTTGTTTTCTTTATTAAACGAGATGTTCTTGGTGAATTTCTTTATTGATTAATTGTTGAACCTAATTATAATCCAATAAAATTAGATTGGATCAGCAATAAATGTACAAGGTGTGTCTTATTTGTTTACCCTTATATGTGTATTCCCTACCCTCTTCTTTGTTTAATAAATATTATTATTGCAAAACTGATGGATCTCTAAAACGGAACCATATTGGTCATGAAAGCTTAGTTTCATTTCTTTAACAATTGTAATAAACAAAATTTGTGTTTCAACTAAATACTTTATTCATTTTCTGGTTAATGGGTTTAGTAAATTTTAATGCTTATTCAAAATAACATCCTTGATTAGTTAATTTATAATTAATTAAAGCATCAGAACCAGATGGCGCCCTTTTTGAGTTTTTTAATTGTGTTTAAAACCTTTATCTATTCCTTTTCACAATTTATACAGCTGTGGAACCAATACCTACGACTTGATAAATTAATTTGTAAAGAGAGAGTTTAAATCTCAAGCTGTGGCAGATATTTTTTGAGTTTTAAGATACAGTAAGTATGATGTATTTTCTTGTATTTTTATAGTTATTTTCTTGGAGAAAAAAGCTTAGTTATAAAGTCAGTTAAAATTAAATAGGTGTAATTTACGCCCGGGATGTAGACTAATAAAATAATACCAAAATAAATATAAATACGGGTTAAACGTTAATAATGACTAATGATTAGCTAATGACGCAAAACTGTAACGTGGTCCCTTTTAAAACCTCGGGTCAAGAAATTGGTTGGGTAAGATTTCTTTTTACTTAAAAGCCTTTTAAGAATACGATGGAATGGTCAAGTTTTATTACAGGTTTCTGTTCCTACTCTACTTTTCTTTAGTACTCTGCTACCCGCTAGACCGCGGTGGCAGCAAACAGCAGCTGTCGGTCATTCAAGTTAAACTTTACATGGTGATATTTTTTGTCATTTATTGGTAAATTTATTGACCAAATTTTTCAGCAAGAAAAAATTTTTTCTTTTTGGGGATTTTTTTCGAAAAGTTCTAAATTTGGGGATTTTTAAGTTTCCACTGGGGAAATTGAGCCAAACGATCGGGCAACCCTGTGAAGTGTAGGCAATGCGCGCTAATTGAGTGTAATCTCAATTCATGTCTCTGCATGTCTAAAAGGCGTGGAGGAACTGCCTAAAGTTCATAAATTAGTTACGTACATTTACCTAGAGATGCAATACTACAGCCTATTATATAGTTAAAAGGTAATAGGTTATAAGTTGCTGTAGAGAAGGACTAAACGATCCTTTTCAAGATAAACAGTAGAGGAGCGTCATAGCATTTTGTTAACGGAAGTAACTACTAACAATAAAGTTGGTGCATTGTTCTACATCTTCTATTACAACTATCCCTCATTACGAGGTTTCTCGTTGAATTAGTTACACCTTGTATATTTATTTATTTATTCACTTTTTTATTTACTGGGGCCCCACTCCATATTTGTGCCCGGGGCCTCAAAATGCAAAGGACGGCGCTGAATGCGGATATAGGTTTCAGAAACTTACAAAACCACCTAAGCCTTTCTGAAAGATCGTGGAACATGACGTATTAAAGCAAATATACAAAAATCAACACAGACCACTTTTACTACTAAAAAACTTTGCCCTCTAGTTCACCTTAACGGAAACTCACTGCTCCAAAAAGATTAGGTCAAATATCTAGAGATCCATCTAGACAGACGTCTTACATGGTCAAAACATATTTAATAGAAAAGACTACAACTAGGTTTAATCCTCAGGAAATACTGACTAATTTGACAAAACTCGGAATTATCTCTTGAAAATAAATTAGTGGTGTATAAAAGAAGTAATCGAGCTCATGTTGCGCTATGGTATTCAATTATGAAGAGCAACAAACGAGTCAAACATTGCAGCGCCTTCAGTCCAAGACTTTGAGTTTTATAACCAGTCTCTTGGTTTGCGCCGAACCACGTAATCCAAAGTCACCTCAATATACATTCTATTTAAGAAACCATCAAATAGCATAGTATTCTCTAAATCTAAATATCTAACACTACACCTTTTCAAGTTCAAATTGGCGCTAATCAGAATCAAAATAACATCAGTAAAAATTAACTTGACAATATCAATTTCAAACTAGCATTAATCAAAAGCAAATTGGCAATAATCAAAATCTTAATTGCGTTAGTCAATTTCAAATCGACAATAAACAAAATCAAATTGGCCCTAGTCAATATCAAATTGGCAATATCAATTGCAAAATGGCAATAAACCAAACCAAATTGGCACTAGTCAATTTCTAGTTGACATTAAACATAATCATATTGGCATTAAATAAAATGCAATTGGCGAAAACATTCTATTGACTCACAGACACAATAAAGTAACATTAAGTTTTAAACAACAAACGTTGTTCAACAATTAATATCTTTCATATCGAATGCAGAAGGAATAAATCTTTGGGTATGTGCAATGAACAATGCACAATGAACAACAGTAATCTTGCCAATATTGTCACAAACGGTGTTCTCTAATTTCTGCATACGATATTCTGTTTGAGTCAGACGATCCCGGTCATCTCTAGCCAAGCTGTTCATCCATGTCTGCTTTTACTCTTACCTTTAATACATACCATGCTTGTTCATAAACATAGGGCTATACGGACTTAGTCGTAAAAGCGAGTAATGCTCAAATTCTCCTCTGCAAAAACATCTTCAATAGTAGAGTGGCATTATCAACGACTAACGCAATTCCAGTTTGGTAAATGTTTTGCGCTCTTCTTAAGCACTGCCTCACAAATTCGTTCGTTTTCGGCTTCTTGAAAGAACCTTTTTTAAGCTCTATAGGAATGAATTAGCCCCATGTTTCCAATGCATGATATTAGGTGAATATTCGCCCCTCTGCAACCTGCAGATATACTTGTGCAGCGATTTCCTTTTATTTGAACGGCCCTGGGTCTATGAACAATTATATGATAGGTGTATTTTGTGCTTGAACATCCAATAAATTCTCAGCGTAATTATGTCTCCTTGTTTTCACTTAGTATCATTTTGGGATCTCTACGAACAACCTTCAGAGTAAACATAAGTCTGACCAGATGGTGTTGAACGCATTCCCTGGAAACTTCGCTAATTTAATTTTGTTTCATGCCAATTTGAAATTGATATTGTCAATATGATACTGACTAGGTCCAATGTGATTTTGTTTATTGTCGATTTGCTTTCAATTAATGCAAGTTTGAAATTGATTTTGCCAATTTGATTTCGACTAATTATAACGGGAACTTCCTGACCGGCTAGCTCACGGTGTTAAAAGATGTCCCAGCTATAATAAAATTTATTACACAAAACATTAACCTTAATCTTTGGGTCCGGCAAACGTCTGCTCTAAGATAGCAGCCGTCGTTTGAACTCAGCACAAGCGTTGATAGAAATAAAAGGCACAGATACAAAAGAAACAGAAAATTATTTATTCTAAAACATAAAAAGGAAATCGTGTGGTTCACACCACTAACCAAATGCAATGATTATACAGAACACAAAATTATTTGCAAAATAAACCCTTAATAATAATAAAATTAAAAAATATTATGTTATGAAATCGGAAATCTTAAACAATTCTATATTCAATAAATTTACACAATCAAAATAACAATAATTTAATTACATATCTTAACTAAATTGAATATCTGAATCAGACTTACGCTTTCTGCAGAAAAGTAATACAAGTTGCAATTGCGCTTTTAATATAATTGTTAAAATGAATTTATGTTGTTACATAACCTAAAAGTTAGGAAGGAAGAAGCTGTTTATCTTGTCAGGTGTTAAGTTCTGTATTGGTGTTGGTTTGTCTTTCTTTGTGTGTTCTTTTTACTCTTGTAGGTAGCTGGTAAAAATACTTTGATTATTATAGGTAGCACTCAGCTATAACCAGGTCGTGAAGAAGGAGGTAAAATAGATGCCGGAAAAGAAAAGAATCGGAATAAAGAAAGCGTTTACTGTCTCCAGCCTTACTTTGTGGAACTCCAAAATCATGAAATATAATATAAATACAAAGATTAGTTAAAGTTTCACAAGTCTTATTAATATCTTAACCTGACAATATTGTTTTGACACTATATAAACAATATTGACAGGTTAAGATATTAATAAAACTTGTGAAACTTTAACTAATCTTTGTATTTATATTATATTTCAGGAATAAAGAAAGCCTAGAAAGAAATTCTGTAAAAATTAACTGTCTATCAATATAACCACAGGCCTACCGGAAAATATGTTTTCATCGGCTTTAAACAATAGACACGGGTGGATTATCACCTCTTGTTATATTTGGTTGAAAAGTATTCCTACAAAACAAGGGACTGTTAGAGATAACCATAATGATTAGAGTAAATAAAAGGTGTACCTTGCAGCAGAGTTTAAAAGACCAATAAATTGGATTCCTGTGACCCAAACAATCACCACTGTGAAAAACTGATCACCAGGACTAAACTACATTCCACAATAAACTCATAAAGAGAGAAATTATCAAAAATTTCCTAAAACTGGAATGAAGTAAACACTCTATTTGCAAGTCAAATTACAACTGCCTTTTTAAATGGACAAAAGTGATTATTTTATCAACAAGTTCAAGAAAACCGAGATAAAGCTGAATTTACCAATGAGGTAGCCTGAACAAAAATATAAACACTACCATATTTGGAAAGACAAAAATATGATAAACACACTGGAAAAAAACCTTTTAAGAAAGAAAAGTTTTAGGTTAAACATTAAGTAAAATTGAACTGGGGAAAGCCTTTAAAGAAAAATTGTAACATAATATCATTTTGATTCTGAATAGTGTCAAATTGAACTTGGAAAGGTATAGTTTTTGTATGTATTGTATCTAGTTACCTATTTTCTGTATTTATCCTTAGCAACGTTTATCAATCTTACCTACCATTGAGAATAACGTTTAATGTTGAAATAATTGTAAGGTTAAGAATTTTTTAAACACTATATTAACGGTGTCTCCTAACCACACATTGTATTTGACTAATTGCCAATACGTATTTCGGTAACGATGTTACCTTTTTCTAGGCATAAAACCGTCTGAATATAATTCTAAAAGTTTTAACCCTCTTGTGTGCATTTTTAAAGGAGCCAGTCAAAAACCATGCAAAGCAATTTTAACACAAACATGCAACTAAGGCTAAAAACATCTTTTTATACATGAAGGAAAGAGAAAAAGATAAAGGAAGTTTAACAAATATTTTTATGACACCCACATGTTTGAAACCGAGACCCCAGGGTAGGTTGACCTAAAGCAGTTTAAAATTGTTAGTTTTAAAACCGTCCTATTCTTAAAACATTTAACTTCCACTGAAAATTACGTTATTTGGAAACAAAATGTTGAGAGTGATTCAATTTCTCTGAAGGAAATTTACCCCACCCAGAAAAATTTATTATGTTTTTTAAACGTTTTTGTTAACTTCCCCGGATTTTATATCAGCGTTAATAGTATCGAACTGTCTATATATCCCGGCTCTTTGTTTAATAAATTCTTGTCCTTTTTAATAAAAATACTTTCATATGCATCAAGTTCTCTGGGTGAATGAACATTTTTAAGTAATTTTAGTGTTTCTACTTTAATCGCGTGGGCTGTGTCATGTTTATGTTTAGCTACACTTGATTTTTCTATTCGATTGTATTTAAAATTCGCTATGTGTTCTTTGAACCTAGTTAAAATTGATCTTTTAGTCTTTCCTACGTAACTCATATTACAATCATTGCATTCAATTTGGTATATTCCTTAAAAGCTTGTGAAACGTTAACTAATCTTTTGATTTTTATTATATTTTATGATTATGGAGTTCCACAAAGTAAGGCTGGCGACAGTAAACTCGCCACGTTTAATCTTTAATAACTGTCAAATTAAAATCACATTTTAAGTATTTATTGGACATCTTACAGGTTTGAGAATTTTAAGATAAAAAATTTATAACAAGCAGTTACATGTGCTTGTTTCGCAGTGCCCTGCTTAGTACTGATTTCGTAGGATCCTGTGGATCCTGTACATATTTGTTAGTAATTTTTTCATTTTCGCTGCTTTAGTTGCCGTTCTGACTAACAGCTAAATTTTCAATTTTTAAATATATGTCATTCTGATCCTGATGTGAGATAAGTCACTTTTGCGTCGTAGCTTCTCAAACATCTTAGCTGGTGCCATCACCTTCGGTAATTACGTTTTCCTTTTAATTTATTGGATGGAAATGCTTTTAGCGGATATATCATAATTTTGTTATTTAAATTTCCTTTGAGAGATTTTATATCAGCATTCCTTTTTTGAGGTTATTGAACGTTTACTTTATGCAGGAATGTTTTGTACATTTGTTGACTGACCTCATAACACAAATTTCCATTTTCGCAAGCCTAACTTTCAACTAAATGGATCTAGATGGATCAGATCTACTCATTATTGATAAATAAGTTGATTTTAGGTGATTTGGCAATTTAAAGATTTAATAATTACAATGTTTATGTTGAATGAGTTTTAATTACTTATCTAAGTTTGGGAATGATTGCTACCATTAAAGATTCTAGTTGTTATTATATTTCTGAGCTCTAAGATCAGGCTGTGCTATTATAACATTAGCATTACTAAAGCTCTGACTCTACTCATGTTATTTCGTTTCCTATTTTTGGTAATCCGTTTTATTGGGAATAGCTTATCGCATTGATAACGGTCGTAAATATATTTTGGAAGTTTGCAGGTATTGTTGGCATTAGATTCCAGGGTTATTAAAGTCGGTACCTATGAAGAAGATATCTTGTAAGAAACACGCACTCTCACTAGTTAGCCGACAGCCGACAGAATGAATTGAGGTTAATAATAATAGCTGTATGCCGATTTCATAACTAGCAACCCCTTTCTTGGGTAAAAACGCTTTTAAACTAAAATTGGATTTAATTAAATGCAATATAGTGTCACAAACGGAAATATTTTACAATTAAATATTTTATACAAAACGCAACTTCTCTTCCGTTTGTACAACACAGCGTGCAAGGCCACATTCAGTTACCCACGCTAGTTAGCAGCTGCAGTCTCGCGACCGACAACTTGGTGCCATGTGCGCAGACACCTGCGAGGTCTTCTCCGAAGCGCACTCGCTTCGCCCACCATTGTGTTTGTTGGCATGCAACTTATTCGCCTACTTACTCCGTACATGCGAGGTAACCCACACGAATTGCAAGCAGGTGCACATTCCATCGACCACACTTCAGCACAGCTGCCGATTCGTGCCAGGCACCAGCAGAGCGAATGCAATCTACCCACAAGCCTGCTGCCAGGAAGCATGAACTTCCTTAGTTGCTTACCAAGAACTTCTCCCTACTGATTCCCACTACTTTACTAATTACTTCCTCGTTCAGCAGTATATAACCAGCTTGCTTGAGCTATTCAAAGCAGTCAGTGAATTGACTCCAACACTACATCTACAAGCAAGCTGGTGAGTACTCTTTTAATTATGTAATGCTTAGTGCTTAGTTGAGTGGGCGGCGCTTAATCGCCCACTCTCTGTGAAATTATGGATAGTTGTGACCAGGCTACCCAAAGCTTAGTTGTAAACACCAGGAGGTTATCTCCTATGCTTAGTTGTAGACCTAGTGCTAGAACAGGGTTGGTTCCGACCTCCCCTGTATTGTATTAGTTTAGGAGGACATGTACGTCCTCACAATATGTACTCAACATGTATGTTAACCTTTTGTACTCTCTTTATTGTCTTTAGTATATAGTTGTTTTTTACAACTTGTGTTTGATTTCTCTCTACCTCTGACTACGTCCTCCAGTCACGAAAACCCCACGTGACAATAGATTACAATAATGAACAATTTCGTACTTTCTTAGCCTCAGTATAGCGTCTCCGGAACTATGATGTAGAGATGTACTGTCTCTAGATTTGATGACTTCTGTGCATCATCCTCTGATGTGTAATTAGTTGCTATTTATTGGTACACTAATTAGTACTTGGATTTTTATTTGCTTCCATTTAGTTACTAATTCAGCAACTATAATTTGTAATTAACTTTCTTCATATTGCAATAAAATTGCTGGAAACTAATACTAAAAGAACTAAATTAACTTTATTTATCATAATGCAGTATAGCTCCTTAATGCGTAATACTCTACACAATAATAATCTTAATAATTAATAAACATCGACTAAAGATAACTGTACTGTTCCTATACAACATAAATCAAAATGAATTTTGGATTTACTTTAACACCTTTAGGTGGTTTTTGATTCATTTTACTGCGGTGAAGGTACATGCTGTAAGTCATTCTCCACCCACACCTCCCGGGCCAACTCTAGCATACGCAGACTTGTAAGAGTTCTGCTAATTTGATATAATGAAAATAAAGTGTTTATTTTTACTTAGATGTAACCACAGTACATTATCGCAATACCTATATTGCGGAAATATTTGATGCCAGGGCATCAAATATTTCCGTAGATTAAAGAGGATTCTAGGAGCACCTACTTAAATAAAAAGCAAAAAAGATTTGAAAATTTGAAATATGTAAAATTAATGTCTCAGAATTCTATTGTAATCAAGTTGGATTAAATAGAAAATATTTATTAATAAAAAGCTAGCATTTATACTATAATATAATAGCCGCGCACAGTTTGTGTCTGTGCACACAGCCTGCGACTATTCGAACAAGCGGAGGAAAGGAATGGGCAGGAAGAGGTGCTAGCGTTATAACCGATGAATAGGTCAGACCGGCTTGGCTTGTCCTATCAAATTGACTGGTATTCTAATTGTTATATACAATATAATAACGTATTTAAATGTTTTTGTTCAACGCAGTTAAATTTCCCGCCGAGAAATCATCTGTATTCAAAATCTAAAACGCTAGATTGTAGTAGTGTTGCTTCTGAACTAGATTCTCTTTGCCGCATGAGAACAATTGCATAAGTTTGTAATGCATGTCATAACCACTAGCTGCCGTTCTTAACCTTTTTGGTTGGCGACCCAAAGCACAGATAAACTCTTACTTGAAGCCCGTGACCCTATTGTGGAAAATAAATCAGTGACTACCCTGGTGTTGTATTTTTGAACAAAGAAGACTTATTGCGTGGAGTTAAATTAATAGAAAGTGCACACTGCATATCGTGCTGAGAATCCAGCTTATCCTGCACTTAGGAAACTCCTGCTTCACACAAGTAAGTAGTTGGGAATGGCAGCAGGGCTGTTTCAGCTTCATTGCTGAGAATAAGCTTCACATATAGTTCTGCTCAAAATTTCTGAATGAAATGAAAATAAAAATGTTCTGAACCCATTTCCCACATCAATCTAAATATTCGTGAGTTCAAAGAACGCGCCTTTAGGAAGTTTATAATTTGGATAGAGTCCCTTAACACAGGGGGCAGTTACACAGTTACACACTTGGTGTAGATCTGGCTGCATTTTCATGTATTCAGGTTTTCTCAATGTAAAAAGCAGCGTATTGTAAGAACCTCTGAACTTCCTTCTTTGACTTCGGCAGAAAATCCTATTCGACTGCCTATCATGGCCGGTGCCCCATCTGTACAGACTGCAACACAATTTTACCACGATAATTATGCCGCGTCTGCGCCCTCCTCCCGCTCGTCGTGTTGCAACTTTTTGCAATTAGGGCTAGTTAGGGTTTAAAAATGTTGGAAAATTAAATTTATTAATTTTATGTTACTTTTTAAGTTACTTGGGGGCTTCTCGCGACCCACTCGAATACCTGCCGCTAACCAAATCTGGGTTGCCACCCGAGGTTAAGAACCGCTGCACTAGACGATCACGGTCCATGTTACACTTCCAGCGTGATTTTAAATGTTTAGCAAAAAGAAGTTGGTACGCAATACCAACCTTACAAATGAAAAATCTTATGATTCAAAATATAACACAAAAGAACAAACTGAACTTACGTTGTGATTACTTTTTTATAACATGTTACAATAAGCTGATAACGATTGCTTTACTTCATACGGACGGAAGAAGAGAGATAAACACAAATATTTACATCTTTTAATAATCCAAAACAAAATACTAGCGTTCCTAACGAGACAAAACCAAATTGGCAACTTTAAAAGCAACTGCAATAAACATTTTACATTGAAACCAAACAGTTGTTATTTTCCCTGTACCTGTACTTAACAACACAATTAAATAAATTGATTATGATGCAATTTACTTTTTGACAAAATGAGTTGCTATAGCTGCTTTGATGTATGTTTGGTTGACTATAGGTCTGGCCACTACAAGTTGAATTATAAAGAAAGGCGAAAAAAGTTTGAAAACGCCGTGGACTTCAAAATGAAACAACTTCAGAAATACAACAAATACTACATGTGGTGACCCCAACGTGATATATATGACTCATTGTTTACATTTGTTGCCTTGGATACTAAATCTTATCCAAGGCATGCTAATCACTACAGTACCAAGACTATGCTCTCCAGAATGAGTTAACAGATTTGAGATTGTGTCTTAAGATAAATCATATATGGTTGGTAATAATTATGCGTAAAACATTCACAATTTAACATTAATCTGTTGAAAGACATTCTTGTTCTATGAAACAGTTATACAGGGTGATTCAGAAATAACTAATATGCTTTAAATGCTAGGTAGAGGGGAGGCAGTAGAGCTAATTTACCTTGACAAGTATAGGTTAAAAAACAAGTTTTCCAGAAAATTAATTTTAAAATTTTATTGCATTTTTGGATCCGGCCCTGACCTTGGATCATTTTGGATCCAAAATTTATTAAACTTTAAAATTCATTTTCTGGAAAACTATTCGTTTTTGACCTATACTTGTCAAGTTAAATTAACTCTACTGCCTCCCATCTACCTACCATTTAAAGGATATCAGTTATTTCTGAATCACCCTGTATAGTTATTTTATCTTTGTGTCAGGTTTGCCCTAGGATGTTGCCACTGTTTAGAATATATGTCTATAATCATGGCTTTACTGTTAAAGAGATTATTTTGATTGATGATTGCTGACTGTATTTTATAAACTGGTAAGTGTATAGAAGGGAGTTTACAGAACTAGGAGGATGGCACGGCAATTTAACCGGAAACCGCAAATGCGCACTCCGAAAGTGCAAACGTAAACGCCTGGTGCAACCGCTGCACTATACCTAGTTGGATGAAAGAAGCGGTATATAAATCAACCTTTTGAAAGAGCTGTATATCTTCTTGTAATATAAGTTCAGATACTGTTTCACCAAATATTTATATTAAAATACAAAAAAGTAACTTACCAGCGAAATATAATTAAGATTCAGTTCCATTTTTACAACAGTTAAGTCGGAATAGCTTAATACAGGTCGTACATATGGATCATAGTACGCTAATAAATCTTTTCTTAGTCTTTGAAAATCCGTCAGTTCTTCTTCAACTTCCTAAAATGCCATAACTCATTCATTAGTGCTAAATACGTAGATAAAAATAATTATATTTAGTGTTAGTAAATAGTACCAGGGATTTGGATCCATATGTAATTTCGGTATGGTTCCAGTTTCGGTACAGGGTACTAACAGAATCTCTATATAAATATTTTTGTGTTTGAGGTTCAGAGCACAAACCAGACAGTGTAGTTTCTTCAACTGAGAGGGTAATCAACTCCGGGTAAAATATATAGGGTGTCACATTTAAGAAAAGCGTCCCGTTTTTGTGAAACACCCTGTATTGTTGTGAATATTTTTAAATTATGCATCTTTGACAACCAAGTAACTTTTGTATTAAAGGGTTTTCTCGATATTTCGTAGTTTAAGCGGTATAGAATAATTGCACGCTAAATGGACACCCTGTATACTAGGCCGGTTCCATAAGTTTGAAACACGCTGTATAATTCCATTGTTGTATTGTTGTGAAATATTTATGATTGTATTACAACTTACACTTTGTCAAGCTAAAGAATATGAATTTAAATCACCTTAGAATTTGTTGTGGTGTTATCCTGGCGAGGACAATCAAAAAACCATTTAGCTTCAACTCCCGGCCAAGTTCCAAAACTAAAATATTTAAGAGGCAAAGGATCAGGATCCTGCCAAGATATGAAAGCCAATTCGTCTCCTGCACGTCCTACTTCAATTAAACCCTCTGTAAGAAAATCCGATAAATGATGAAGATCCTTTTTTCGCTGAAATTATGCATAATGAAGTGCGCAGTGTTCGAAAGTGATTACAATATGCTAGGGAAGAGATCGAAATCCACACACTTCATTAAGAATAATCTATGAACACTATTAGTGAATTAATTGTGACTTTGCAATAAATAAAATCCAATTAAAAAGTTTAGTGATAAAAATATATATTTTTTACCTTTAGAAACGTGAAGCCAAAAAGAATGAATATCGAGACCTGATAAAAGACCCTTTCGTCTAATAGATGCTTTAACAGCGGCTTTTTGCGCTCTTCTTATATCCGAAAACATGTTGCCTCCAGCTCCAAGTACTATTTCATAAGCTGGATCTGATCTATTCAGCTTACTGGATGGGGATAATAAAATATGAGCGTCACTTGGTGCTAATACAGAAAAATGGAAGTCTAAAACAGTATCATTTTCACGCGATTCGTCAGCTATTTCGTAGAAAGTCTTGTAGGTTCCTTCCGAACGAGAGTAATGAACTTTACATTTTGTAAAATCTGTAAGAAAAATTATTATTTGAAATTATGTTGTCAGATTATTCATTTACAAGAAATTAAAGCTGAACATGCATACGATACATATCACCGAATACCAGGTGATTCAGAACATTATCATTCCTTGAACGAAATTGCCAATTACATATATAAATATCTAAGTAGATACTAAACATATAATTTCGAAAATTTCAAACATACCAAGCATGCCTGGTACGTAATATTTGTCAAACAAATTATTTTAGAAAAATAGTGTCTAGTCTTAATCCGATAAGTTGTTAATACCATGTTGAAAGCATCAACGAGTTTTACCCATTAAGCTCGTCATGATATATTAGACTCGATATTGTTTTTCTCTGATATGTTCTAGATCTTCAATAACTTTGTTCAACATCAAACTTCAAATAGATTGATTTATGTGTCCAATAAGAACGTAAAATACTTTTATACTTAGAAGCTTTATTACATTTGTGCTTAACTTGAAGGTACTGATACCATTTGAATAGTTCTTAAGTTTTTACTTACAATAAGAAAATATATTCTTTGTAGAGATTCTGATCTTTTTGTTTAATGATTTTACTTCTTTTTAATTCAGTTTTTTGAAAGCTGATTAAGCAAGAAAATTGATATTACGATTGATATTTATAAAAATAAATACAATAAGAAAATTCTGCTCCGACTAATTACAAACGTGGTAAAACTTCAAAAACTCCACCAAACTGAAACCTTCAAGCGGGCCGCTTGAATAGGGCATTAAATAAATATAGATCTAGGAAACACACGTAAAGTACACAATATAAACCACATTTTCTTTAGATTGAAATGACAAAAAATTTATTTACAAATGAACACAATTAAAAAAATTAAAATATAAAAAATAATTTTGGATACCATGAACAAATGAAAAATCAATCCTAAGATAGTTTAATGACTTTTATCCGAGGAGTAATATTTCTGGCATTATCATAATCTAAATTACCAAATTTTTATTTACGATTAAATAAATACCCTAAATCTTTAAATCAAACCAATATTTGGCGCCAACAGTTTGCTAAATGAAATTGTTACAAAACATCAATACTCTGTTTTCCACATGGTTTAAATACTACCTACCGCTCTTTCAAATAATATCCAAATAAATAGTATTAATAAATAAAATTAAAATTCAACTGCTTGTTTTAAAGATGGTAAGTCCATTTAATGGTTAATTATATTTTTTAAATTCCCTTCCAACATCCAAATTATAACTCAGGTTAAAAGTTCCATTATCCAAATAAAAGTTTCTTCTCGTAATTAAATATTATTCCACAAATAAATTTACAGCACTGATTATTATATTAATTAAATGTAACTATTATTAAAAAAATAGTCAATTTTAAAGATCTTCGATCATTATTTAACACTTTGACATTTCAACAAAATATAACCTAATATTTTTGACGTTTGGTTTGTTTACATTTTTCAAACTTACAACATAACCTTAAAATGTTAAATTTTTGTTCGCAACATGTGTGCACTGTTTGAAAGTTCTAAAATAATAGTGAGTTTGTATTTAAAATGGTCGCTCTTTTTATACCCTTTTTCAAACAAAAGAAGGCTATAGTGATATTTTTGGTTACAAACCAAATAATTTTTAAAACTAAATACAACATAACCACATAATTGTTTATAACTATTAATTATTCTTTAAATAAATTCAATAAATAGATAGCCTAAAAAATTCCCCTTCCAATGATATATACGCCTGTACTGACATAAAAAAACAAGGTCACTAGAAAAAGTAACCAAAACATCTTTTCTACACAACTATCAGATAACTAAAATTAACTTACTTACTGCTACATGACATTATTTTATTGCTATGGCAAAACGTAGAAACTTGCTTTTTATTTCAATATCTTCTACAAAAAACAATCTTAACATTCAATATTGTTTTAAAATTGTGCTTCAGAAACTGCTTGATAAAATAGCATTAAAGCGTTTTACCCACGAACTGTATAATCTATCTAAAGAAGATAATTTAACGATATCACTATCGCGTTAACTTGAAACATCAGGTAAGGTAGGAAATACTTGCATACATCATTACTACCATGCACCTTGTCTGTTTTAGTTCAAAACTTGCCTTAATTTGACCTCAACTTTATTTTAATTGCCTAATTAGGTCACGATTTCACATCGTTAGCTGAATAATGGAAAATTAGAGTGCATGTTTAATAAATTAAACCGTTTTCCTTAGCTTCATAAAAAAATTATTAAAAATAATTATTTTTCTACTGCAGGTTAGGCAACCCATCTAACATCTCGTTGGAAAAATTTTACCTGGGGTTGCATACTTTCTGGTAAAACTGGAAAAACTGGTAAATTTCATGCTCAAAAGATGTGACCTAGTCAGCAAAAACAAGAGCTGGCCAAAGGCTTCTTCATTTTATTTTTAACATCTTTGTTATTAAAATCGTACTGCCCACTAGTGGTTTTATCTTTATAATCATTTTTGTACGACCATGCTATTTCGGATTGTTTACCATACTTGGTTTTAGAACAGTAGGTTATATTTACGGGTTACTAAGCAAAAAAGCGTCGGTAAGTAATTACTTACCGTTCAGTTCTGTCAAAAACCGAACGGTAAGTAAATTATATGTAATTTATAAAATAAATGCATGATCTTTAGATGTATCTTTCGTGAAAAACCATTTATATTCTAAATAATTGGACTACTTAAAAAAATGTATGTTTTTGATTTAAATTTACTGTGACAAAATACCCAATAAATAATAGTAATTACAAACGTATTAATGGCAACGACAAAAATATCGTGACATTCAAAAATAAAATTACAAACGTATCCATAGTAACGACAATACCTACTTAATGTTTGGTGGATATACATTATACAGGGCAAAAATAGATTATCTTAAATCTATTTTTTACCATCTTCGGGATATTTTCTTAGTTAATACCTTTGTATTCGTAATGGTCGTACAAAAAATATTATAAGCATCTCAAAACAGTAAGGAGTTTACCGATCTCCTCCAATATTGGCGACTGAGCAAAGCGAACATTGTCGTCGATCGGTAAATTGTCCTTACTGTTCTTGATACGTCATATACTATAACATGGTTAAATAACCATGTTAGGCATAATTGGATTTTAATAACTTTTATTAACGAGTCAAGGCCAATGTTTATGGTATTTATGTCGAAAAAGAACGCTTTCGAACACACGTCTTTCGGATTTTATAATAAATGGTTTTAAGATTATTGGATATTGCGAAAAGGCAATGCTTCATGGACAACACAAAACTAAAGTAATATTATGTAAGGTAGATCTAGGTTTACGTAATTTCGACAGCGACCTAAATCTGAAACGTTTATATAAACTCTTTTTTGTAAATTAAGGAAAATGTGCCGAGTATTACTTTTAAATTCTTTAGTGACATCCAATCTTTCTAGCCTAATGTAGTTTTTTTCAATATTTGCAGATTCTGTAGATGTTTGTAAATAATTTAAAAGTGAATATACATTCTAGTTTTACAAAATTTTAGAATTTGATCGCGTTTTATAAAATGGCGGACCGCTTTATAAAACGGCGGATTTTACAATCTGGTTACGACATTAACTAGTCTGGAACAGTGGCCATCTTTTTATAATAACAGCAATAACAATCAAAATTAAAGCTTTTTATAGAATCTGTTACCATTAGATAACAAACACTGTTTTTACTTCTACAACATTACATTCTAGAACTGAAAAAATAAAATTATAACAAAGATTTTGGAGTTGAAAGAATTTAAGGTAAAAGTGGCCACTGTACCTACAGTGATGGTACAGTGGCCATTAGAGTATGGCAGTGGCATGCGGTCCATGGAAGCAAGGGAAGCAATGCTTCCCTTAAAAATTTATTAAAAATAAAAAACAATGCTAACAAAAATATTTTTATAAAATTAAGGTTATCGTTTATTTAAATTTGCAATATTTAATCAACTTAAAGCTAGCTCAATATCAATTCCGTACAGTAAAAAGTATAATTATTTAGACTACTATTTTACCTTAAGCTTATTAAACTTGCGCGGAAAGGTAATACCAATTCAAATGTGTTACATAAACTGCATATAAGCACTGATTTCGTTGCTTATTGCACTTCGCCCCGCCAGCCGGACAGTCGCGTCTTCATTAGTCGGCTGATGCCTTGTACATCGTAGTAAGGTCACATTATTTTTAGTGTGCTCCATGCCCAAATGTTTATTTATTATAATTTGCTTATTTGTTCGATTTAGTGTTTATTAAATGTAAATCTGCGAATGAGATTGTATTTTGTCACATTTTATTATTTCAATTTAGGTATATAAGTTGGTAATAAGTATATGGTATATAAGTATATTGCGGTGAAATAAAATACAATAAAATTTCTACCGTTCCAAATATAAGCATAGAAATTATATACGGTGGAATAAATGAACCACAGATATTCTTTATTTCTCTCAGCTAGCTCAGGTTTGCTCAGTAAAGCATAAATTATTTGAATTGCGAGACTCTTATTCACTTTTATGCCTGGAAAGAAAGAAAAACTTATATCGTAAGCTCTAAAACTTCTGCAAGCTGGACAACTGCTACTCAACTCTACTTTATTAAACACACAAAATAAAATCAAATGGAACTTCAAATAAAAAAATAAAATGGTTTTCAAAAAAATACAAATATTAAATTGAGAAGTGCCTTCTCAGGTTTGCTCAAACGTAACAAATAATAGTAGAGATCTGACATAGAATAACTACGGTCATTCGTTTGAACAAACCAACATAAATAAACTTTGTTTATAAATAAAAAAAAATTTATTTATAAAAAGAAAATAAATTTTATGAAGAGAAAGTTAAGATTGTTTTAATTTATTTTAAATCAAATTAATTCTAAAAAAGAATTCAACAAACTAAACGAAATAATTCAATATTTAAGGATGAACTGTATACATTAATTGTTTATTTATAACCACAACCAAAAATCATTTATTTTATTAACCAACCTGGTATAATATGATATGGTTTCCCTTCTTAAAATAATCCTTTTATTGGTAACACTGCTATAAAACCAAACAGCTGATTTCTTGTTTATAAAATCGATATGTCAATCGATGGAGAACAAAATAAATTCACTTGAATTTATTTAAACAATCACGTTCACTTTATTTATTATAACACAATTATTGAATCTTCTTTTAATCTTTGAAGATAATTCAGGTAACACTTTTTAATTTTATTTAAACTTTATTTAATACAATGACATATTTGTCAAAACCATATGGTTAAAAACCTAACCTCAATTTATTACAGATATTTTATCCGGAGCCAAACATAGATTCTGCTTTCAATGCTTTATCGACTAAATTTGTTCCAATTTTCCCCAGCTTATATAGGATCTGCCATAACAATTGAAATCTATGACACTTTTTCCAAAATAAAAGAAAATCAAGCGACGCTCGTGACGTCACTAATCCAGAACAGCTGTTACTGATGAGCACTAATCCTAAATCTGTTATTAAATTATTAAAGACATGTATGGTCCTAAACTGTATCGTAACGAAGATATTCAAGAAAAACCGTTAAACAATATACAAACTCATTATGACCTAATTACATGTACAATTTAACAAATCAAGGTTCATCCTTCACAAATTGGCTATAGGAATACATGATCTAGGTAAAATTAACAATTTATCTATAAAAATACCTTTACAACTCACTATAAACATGATTTTTTTACAGTGTACGAACTACTATAAATACCAATTGATACTTATACAAATACCAGCTTAATATTTGAGTCAATGATAATCAAAATATGCATAAAATGTCCAGCATACACTACTCTAGACACTTACATAAAAACAATGGTGAGAAAAAACAGGATAAAAGCCTATAAAAGTCTGTTAGCACGAAACGAAAGGATTTCAATACCTTCTTTAATTGTAATGATCAGAGATCTAGTAAACAATTTCAAAGATTAATTGTATAGTGCTAGTCATAATAAGATTGACCTAATTAATCTATTTTTAGCAAATCAACTCTGTAAAACTGAGCTGGTGTCGAGGAATATAGGAATAATCTAACTGACGCTAAAGATCGTAAAGTGTAAATTTTAATATGGAATTTACATCTTCCTGATAAGTGGAAAACCCTATCAAAGTAACATGGGTTGCCTAAACATGATTCTAATTAAGCCATCTAATTAAATTATATCCTTTTTCTGAAATTGGAGCCTAATTTTATTTACTGTGCATGAAAAAGCTAGGTTATGTTTTGCATGAAATCTTTATTTTTAAGTTTTTGTTTTAAACATTAATAAACCTAACTGTGGTCCTATCTATAGCCTTTATTAATTGTGTTTATGGCATAGCATGTCCCTCTTTAATTCCAAATCCGATATAAAATATTTGTTTTTAACATCAACGAACTATCGTTAATGAAATTTTCAAATCGGTGAAATGATTACACCTCAATATATTTTTTTAAAGACAAATAATTCTATTTAGTTTGTTCTGTATGCAAATTTAAAATTGCATTATCGTCATGACTACAAATTCAGCTGCTTTGATCGAAGGTTCGAGTACTTCCGATACAACCGAATAGCGACAATTTTGTTGTTCAGTTTGTAAATTATAAGATTTTTCTGATACAGTTTTGGAGGAAAATTACAAATCGTTGAGAAAGGCAGATCAAAACCAGAACTTTCAAATTTAACAACAAATATTAAAACCTGCACCAGGTATTTTGCTAAAAAAGACCGGAAAATCGAGTTGCATTATAAATAGTAGTACTTTAGTATAAAAGTGGTTCTTTGAAAAACTTTTAAGCTTAATAATTATAACACTGTTTTTTATTGTACCTAGCAGGGGCGGATCCAGAGAATTATTTGGGGGGGGGCATTTTTTGAAAATAATTGTTTTAAATAAATTAATAATAATTACTGTACAAACATTATTTGTTTTTATCCTATGTATATTTATTTTCAAATATTATATATTGCACAATATTTAATAAGCATTAACTACTTTTACATTCAAAATTTATTTAACTATAATACTAAAGTATATATCAAAACTTTGGGGGGGTTCTCTCCCCCTCGTGGATCCGCGCCTGTACCTATGTATATTAAATTTAAAATCGTAGTTGCTTCCCTACCCTAAATTCTTACCGCACGCCACTGGAGTATGGTACTGTGGCCACTACTGTGTAGGAGATGGAAATAGTAAAAACAAATACATAAACATTTACAGAATAATGATTTATTTTGAAAAAAAAATAATTTGTATTAAAAAAAGGGCAGCTTTAATTTAAAAAACCAGCCAAAAGCTAACAAACATTATACATAGATAAATTAATGGAAAAACAGATTTGCTGTTCTAGTAGTGCCACCTATTTTTACAGGTTGAGATAAATAATGCACAAATCATCAGGAACATCTAGGAAATAATATCTGAAATAAATAAAATATTGTACTAAATAATAGTACACTTAATTCAACAACAAAACCTAATCACGAATACATTTTTTTAACGTAACTACATACATGGGTCATGGGTCATTTTGACATGTGTTTAAATTAATCAAATTATACATGCTCATTTCAAAACTAGAATGCAGTAAGATTTGGCAGACAAAATCAGCAAAATGTAACAGTTGCTTACTTTGTTTCTTTTAACATGTGTTGTTATTGATCAGGCACCCTCCCACATAAATAATTTATTAAGCAAGCTTTTCAAACAATTTTTGAATGATTTTTAGATGTGCAATCCATTGACGGAAAACTCTGATTTTTATTAATAGTATAAAATTCAAACAGTACTTCAGCTAACGCTAACTGCTTTTCTTTTCCGAAATTACTTTTACGGAAAAATCTTGTAACTTAGAAGAAGAGGCAGCAACATTTACATATAGTTTATGCTTATCGGTAGCCAGATGCTTTTGACCAAGTAGCGCTGGCATAGAAACTCATATGAAAATTAGTGCCTCTAATCCTTTTTGAATGCCACAATTAATGTTCCAAAGTGATGCTTATGGAATGTAATAGTTACGTGCCTCTCGGTATATTTCTGGCGCGTTAAAATTAATAAGTAAAAACACATCTTTTTCACGTTTTCGTCATTGCCAAGAACAGCTCTTGTTAGTTGAATCCCCTATTTTACAGATTTTCATTTTGTTTGATAATAAGTGTGATTGGCATTATATAGATGCAACTACGGTTATTTTTTGTAATTAATGTTAACTCAGCGTTTGTATTTAAACCCAAATAACGTGTGCGATATTTATTAATTTTAATATTTATTATATAATTGGCACGGTCAAATTAAATTAAGATAAATGGTATCTAGTTTTTGAAAAGAAATATAAATCCATTGGATACCAATATTAAATATAGTTTACTGCAATTTAGAAGTTAGAAGAAAATTAATTAAAAAGTTTACATTTACGTTTATTGTTTTAACCAATAAACGTAATGTAACTGTTTTGCTGTCTATGTTCGTCAAATCATGATTATCCATGAAAAGCGGGATATTTTGAAGATTTTGTGGGCACCGGAAAATCTGTTTTTGTTTTTTTATATTAGACAGTACAGTTCCTTTAAGCTTTATATAGATAGTTCCTTAGATATATAGTCCCTCCCGCACAAGCTTATAGCTTCTGGGGCCTTGGTTTAGGTTATGGGTTGTAGTAGTTATTATTATTATTATATAGTTAATATAACAAATCGGTAAAACGGTAGGTAAAAAATTATTTAAAAAGAATTCACCTACCGATAGGTGAATGCTTAAAGAAACACAAAACGCCTACCAGTAGGACCAGTTTTTTCCAGAAATGTATTACCTACCGGTAGGAACATAATACACTCCCTATTACAATTACATTAAAAATGTAATTCCCTTTTAGGTGTACCTGCCTTTTGAAAATTGTTGTTGTATGTCACATAAAAAAGCTAATTTATGGCTGTCTGCATGGTTTAACGTAAATAATGTGGTCGGAAGTTATTACTGAGTAAATAGATACTTTTTATAAATATGACCCGATCTAAAAACCTTAGCTATGCATTTGTGTTTATATTAAAACAGATATTGCAAAGAAACATGGCATTTATTTTTTACACCTAACGGTAATTAGTAATTACATTGTTATGTTGATTTTCCAATTTGTCTTTTACCGCAATTGGGTGTAATTAATTCTTACACGAGTGGTGTCATATTCCCAACGATTTGAAGGTAGATTAGAAATGTAAGAACACATTTAAGGAACTTTTATACAAATCCAGATGACAATAATTTCTGAAAACTGGTAATTCGATAAACAGATCACGGTACATTTGAAAGGATGCGGTACTTTCCCTTCTGCGAATTCTTAATACATGTTTTGTTTAATAATTAAAATATAACTAAAGTTCTTTTCAATGCCGTAGACTTTCAGAAAAATCATATTGCAACCAATTTGGGTTTGTCACTTACTATTTATTGTTAAGAAAATAAAATAATGATTTATCTATTTAGTGAAACATGGAGTGTTTTTTACATCTAACTAAGTATCTTCTGAATGAATTAACGTCAATAATTATTACGCTGTTTTAATCTCTAGAAATGATCGTATTATACCATTATCGTACCATTGTTATTTTTAAAATGAACGATCTTGTACGTTTTTAGTAGTTTAATTGCATCTATGCAAATGATAATTTCGGGATAAGAACATGTCTTGTTTTTAATATTTCGTTTTACAGCAATTTTAACTGTTAATTGATTTTATTAAGCTACCGATTTATTTATTACTTCTAACGATGTCCGAGATTAAATACAATTCAAATTTGTTTTCATTAATAAGAATACCGATTTGCAACATAATACGGAAATGCAGTAGTTGTAATAATAACAAAAAAAACCCTATTTATTTAGGTGCTGTCATTGCATATATAGTCTACTTGTTGACACATTTAAGTATTTATTACTACCTATAAACAATTTAAATAGTAAACATCTTTTTGTTTGAAATAAATTAAATGAATGATCAGCATAGAAATAATACCTCCTCCAGACATCAGAGCTGTCTTCAGTTTGCTTAATTTTCCTGGTTCCAACAATTTTTAGTGAAAATTTATTTTTGAGATAGTGCGGAATTTCATGCATTTTTGTCTTCTTCCTTTATTCATATGTTACCCATTAAGCCAAAAACCATTATTTAAAAAACACCTTGTATAATAATATGTAATAATAAATGTGAATAGGTATGATATAGAACATAGTTATAAATCCAGTTATAACATCAAAAACTCCAGAAGAAATTTTAAATGAGGTATTAATTTCGTCAGATTCAACAAGCTCTATTAAGAGGAATAAAAGAGTTAAAGGAAAGTATATATTACCACTTAACTAAATGTATAAAAATAACAGAAGCTAAGGAAATGAAAAAACTAAATAAAGAACAATCAAAGAAATTACAGGAAGAATGGAACTAAAAAAACCAAAAAGAAGTAATATCCGGAGTAAGCATGTTGAAAAGGGCAAAACAGATCACAATGAAAAGGATAGTTTTATTGAAACTAAAGAAAAAAAGAATAATAAAGAGATTATGTCAAGATTTAAAAATAAAGGACAGGAAATAGTCACATTTAATTGTTAGATGCTATAGGTGTTACTATTTTTCAAAAATTCTAAAGAAATGGCATGCAACCAACAGTTGGAAATGCCCAGAAAGGGAAGATATATTGTAGTATCCGATTGACAATGTTTTTTTAGTTAATGGAAAAACCAATTACTTAGTTACTTTATTTTATAAAAATTAACTCTTTCTTTTACTTTTCGAATTTTCTTTATGAGATGGCTAAAACTAGTCCTTGCTGTGAGCATAATTGGTGAAAACGTGGTTAAAAACAGAGGTAACGGGACGTTTTTTGAAAAATCTCTCCGTCATTCGCATAGGTTTGATTAATCCTCTTCTTTAATATTCAAATGTTCTGTACCATTCATGCTACATTTTGGTACAAAAAGACTTCAGGTTCAGAAGTCTTTGAAAGCTGTAGAATTCCTTAAAGTGGCTAAATCTGGGGTCTTTATCCTACTTATTGCTTATATTCGAATATAAAGTAAAATATACCTTACCTGTCACATTAGTTGTATAAAACTTTGCTGTCATCTGAGGCACAAAAACAATAAGAAAAATAGACGTCCACATTCTGTCCGTTAATTAACAGAAAATGACTAACTTGATGCAAGGAAATCTCTCCTATCTCTTCTCCTATATCTACTTCCTTTATACAAGGTTTTATCAATGAAATGCAAACTCTTTTAAAAAATTATAAGGAAACAAAATAATTATTTTTTCCATCTCTTTAATTTCACAGTCAGCAAAAGAAATGATCAACATAAATTAACAAAAACATATATATCAGAAAATAATAATAAGCGTTAGTTACGTATTTTACAATTTTTTTTGTTTAGCAAAACTCAATAATTTTTATACAATTTAAGCATCAGAATCTCATCATTATTACAATAAAATTATTTACAATAAAAAAATGAAATATTTAATACCTTCTACATGGCATTCGATTCTTTATTTGTTAACATTTAACAGCTATGTACAAAGTCCTTAAATTCTATTATTAAAAAATAAAATTTGGTTAAGTTTGTAATATATAAATAGCAGTACAAACGTAAAACTAGTTAATTCACAATTATTAGGAAACATATGGCACATAAACAATTTATATTAAAAAAATACACTCATACACATATAAGATTTATACAAGTGAAACATTTTTTATTATTAATTAATAAAACTAATATCATTATTAATCTACATACATAAAATTATTACATAAAAATCAGCCATTGTGTTCTAATTATATTAGTAGGTAGTTGATGTTATGTTCTTATATTTGGACTTTAAAAAACTTTATTTAAAATTCTAATTAGCTTACCTTTATTTATTTACAATTTGATTTAAATGATTTAATTTTATATCAAGAGAGAAATATCAAAAACACATTTTGTTGATGATATAATCCACGGACATAGAACCAATTGACCTGCTGTATTAATAATTTGGTAAGAAATAAAGAGTGGCTTACAGTGGGAGTAGGGGGCATTGAATGTAAGCAAAATAGTGAAAAACATATTTATTGTACTTAACTTTTAAAAATTTAAAATAAATTGTGACAGTCCTATCTTATGCCTTTCATACAGTCTCAGTACCTAAGAATGTAAGGGTATATTAGTGCAAACAACCAGAAAAAAGTTTTAAGTTTAGATAGAATTGCAAATAAGAATAAAACACACCTTATAAAGAATAATATCTAGTTATAAAAGAAATTGTAATTTTTAAAGTAATAAAATAAATCTTATAAAATAAGAATCTAGAAAGTAAAGAAAGACATCCCAATAAGCTGAGTGCCGTCTTATTTACGTGATTTTATAGACATGTTTGGTCGCTGATGACGAATGCCCAATTATAACGTTATAATGACGTCATACCAGTATGACGAATGTAGAGTTATGACGCCTCAAGGACGTCGACAAATTTCCTTAAAAAGTGTAAGTAAGACCCGTTTTTACATATACGAGAATTGTGGAAATTTTAACCAAAATTTTGCTGGAAATTTTTCAGAAAATTCTTACAATAAATTTACAATTAATTATATTTCGTATATTCATTAAATTGGAATAAATAAAATAAACCTAAAAATATCTTGCACACTTAGCGCTAAAATATTACTTGATATTTAGCTTTATTATTGTTACAAGCTCAATTATTTTTATAAACAAAATAAACAGATGTGGTACATAAGTTTCAAAAATTCAAACTGCGAGTGTTCAAACTAGCATCACGTGACCGGTATCGCTAAACAGGGCCGGGTTAAAAAATGCGCTTGTCACATTTTGTAGAGTTATGATTATGATTATTAGACAAATGTAGAGTTATGACGCGAAGTCTTTATTCGTGCATTTTTTGAAGCACGAGCGACGAAGGAGCGAGTGAATAATTTGCGCGAATGCGTCAAAGATGACTTCGCGCATCAAGTTTTGCACACACAACATTTTTTAAACAAACTTTAACAATAAAAAAACATAATTAAACCGAAATCTGTAATACTGTTTCCAATTCAAAGTAAACAGAAAACCAAGTAAGGCAATAGCATTCTCTTGTTGCCAATAGATGGCTGCACATTTGTCAGTGGCATTATTAGCGATTACTAATCTTTCTTTTGTAATTTCTAATACCCAAATGGGAAGAATTGCATTTTTGAAATTAAATTTAAGGTATAATTAAAGAATTCCCCCACCAAACATTTTTGGATCAAACTGATGTCACTTTAACGGAAATTTTATGCCGATTCTGAATATGTAAAGCATTTTTGGGGCGAAAGCTCCAAATGGCTCAAATTTGGGTATCAAAACTAAAATAAATGTTTAATTTCTATGGAACTGAATAAGAATTATATTAAGTTTCTATGATTGCCAAATTGTGTAATTTACTATTACCCAATTTAGTTAGGTGAGGTTAAGTTAGGTTTAGGTTAGGTTAGGTTAGGTTTAGATTAGGTCAGGTTAGGGTAGATTAGATTAAGTTAGGTTAAGTGGAAAAAAATTCAAATTTGCTTTTGCATGCGTTTTGGTTAGGTAGTGGCGTTTATGTGGAGGTTAGGTTGGTAGCAACCAATTCTTCAGGCCAAAATAATTTACATATTCGGAATCAGCATACAATCTCCGTTAAAGTGACACCAATTTGCTCAAAAAGTGTTTGATGGAGGAATTCTTAAATTGTTTCAAATTTTATTATTATCAAGTCAAATTATTTTTAGAGAGTCTAAAAGAGAGTCTCTAAAGGCCAGTGTTTTTTGCATCTTTTTGAAACACGAATGCTCGAACGTGGCGAGTTTAAAAATTATTTCTCTGGCCTTTTTCGTTGCAAAGTTTTTAATTACGTCATCAAAATTTACTTAGGTCGAATGGTAAGAGTTTGCTTTGCCAGTCGTTAAGTGACACGGAAACATCGGTGTGACTACAGTAACTACACTTCAACAGAGAAAGCGCGCGTATTTGTAACTTGTAACGTGGCGCCTCATCAACCGCAAGAGCGCGGGGCCGTCTAAGAAGCGGGGCCGCGTTTCGGGGAACGCGCTGAACACGCCTAGCGCCCGCCCTGTCGGTAACGATCGTGAAAAACAACGAAACGAAAGAGCCGAATACGAGCATTTTGCTTTTAGCTGTATGATGTGCCAATATTTCATTAAAAAAATATATGTTTGTGGTATTTTAGTTTTGGGCATTTCTTGCCGTTTTTGTGTCGGTGTTGGTAAAACAAATTAGGATGGCATTTCATACAATTCACCGAAAAGGACGAAGGAAGTATACACGTGTTGGCTGACGCCTCGAAAACAACAAACGTTTTATGGCCGCCATATAAGTATAATAATACAATAATAGTGATTATATTTATGTTTTGGAATTTTAAAGAATAAATCTTTTTTCTAATTAAGGTGTTTTATTTACAGAAGTAAATAAATAGGCTCTCAAGACATCAATAAAACGTCATTTAAATCATTATATACGTTTTCTTTACGTTATAAAACCACGTCTTCTTTACGTCGTAAAATGACGTCTTTGGGCTGTGACATTTACCCGTCTTATTAACATCATTATAACGTCACTTCTAAGGTGAAAATGACGCAATAACCCACCAATAATCGACGTTAAAATGACGTCAGTCTGCTTACTGGGATAATTGTTAGACATAATATAACAAATCTAGTTCTAAAAATCTAATTTCGATTAATTTAATTTGGTCTTATAATAAAAAACCATTCAATTTTATAAAACGATGTTAGACTAGTTTCGATAATTATTAATTATAGAAATACAGATTTTTTCTCATTTAAACCCCAAAAATTCCTTGATTCCATTTCATTGAATATCTTTAAAGATATTTTTCAGAACAGTTAAGGCTGATTTGTATTCTCTAATTTTTGGATCTTCAGCGAAAAAATCAAATAAAAAAATTCATTTCCCTAAAGCTTTGTTGTAGCTTGCAATTTGATATATTTATTATGCTGCGGATGCTCCTCACCTTCAGGTGGTAAGAAACACTGATGTGTAGTAGCTTTTGCTCTGGAATTTTTAAATAATACCCACACAATTGTTATAAAAGATATTCCAGTTGTTAGAGAAAGAAGGATTAAAATTAAACCGATCATGCTGATATCGAATTTTGCGACAGCACTTTCAATAACCTTCACACACACTGGTTTTTGATTGTTATTATTGGCTGATACTGTAGTGCCTATAACGTTTGCACACACTTTATATGAGTTTTCACATAAACCTTCAAATATATGCACTGGTGAATTACAATTTAAACGTTTTTGTGCCATAAGGCCACTATTACGAAATACAGCCACATTAAGTTCACAATCTTCTTTTGGTTTAACTGCAACTGTAACTTTTAAACCATCTGATTTGATTGATGCGAATATTGATGTTATGTTAGGTAAATTAGAAATTTCTTCTCGATTTGAAGTTTTAGAATAATCAACTATTAAAGGGATTACGTCTGAGCAACCCAGAACTAATGAGAGTTCATCAGTATTCTGAGCTGACTCAAGTAAAACTACACAATATCGATATCGGTGACCTAGAAGCAATTGTGAAGAGTTTGGTACAGTAACATTTAGAATTCTTGGATTATCAGTAGTTGAAGAATTACATTTTAAAGGAGTTGATTCTAAAAGAACTTCATTAAGACCCTCTTCTTCATACACAAAAATTGCATCACAAGTGTATGGAATTGCTTTCTCTTCAACACTCCACTGAAGAACCACATTTTGTCCATCATAATAAAAGCTTCTCAAATTGATATGGCCTTTAACTGGTGCAGGAAGAGGCGCCATTAATGCTTCTTGTTCATCTTCGCCACATAATAGTTCTCTGTCGGGTATTTCAGCCAACAAACCATTCTCTAATGTTGGCGGAGTTGCACAAACAGCACTGGATTTATCTTCTTTTGATAATGAAGAGTTTGCCAACCAATTAGCGAATTCCGATAGACTGCAATCGCAGTTTAGAGGATTTTCTAAAATAAAACAAATTGATAATTATAACATACTTTCTTAAAATAGTATGTACTTACCTGAAAGTGTTAATCTCTTCAAAACCGTATCGGTTTTTAATGCATCACTTGCAACAATTGACATATCATTATCATCCAGTCTTAAGTTTTCTAAACTTTTCAGTGGTATAATTAAATCTGCTGTGAGTGCTCTAAGGAAATTATGTCTTAAATCCAAATCAGTTAAATAAGGCAAATGAGCTAATGATGCTCCAGATACAGCTACAATTCTGTTATGTGATAAATCCAAGTTTACCAAATTACTAAGATAGATAAACGCATGATCTTCAATTACGTCAATTTGATTGTGATGAAGAGATAATGATGTTAAATTGATCAAACCTTCAAGACATCCCATTTTAATACTACTGAATGAGTTGTGAGAAAGTTGTAAATCTTTCAAAGACTGCATTTTTGGAAAAGTGTATGCATCTAGTGGACCTACAAATAAATTAGCTGAAAGGTCCAATTCTTCCACTGTTAAAACTGGATCTAGTTTCGAAATAGTAGAAATCGTTAATCGGTTTCCACGTAATCTCAGTGTTCTTAATTGTGGCAACTTTGAAAATGTATTTGAACTGATTTTTGAAATTATGTTATTACTCAAATCGACGAAAGATAGATTATAGAGGCCCTGTAACAAGAATATATTTTAAAATTTATTCAAAATCATGAAGCAGAATTTGTTCATACTTTAAATGATTCGGCATCCAATATCTTCAATTTATTACCAGATAGATCCAGTCTATCAAGTTCTGGTAATAATTTAAGAGCTTGTATAGGTACTGAAGTAAGTTGATTGTTAGGTAAACCTAAGGCTTGTAAAGGTGCTGAAAGACCTTGAAAGGCAGTTTGATGAATTTCTCTAATTTCACCAGAAGATATGACTAGACCGTGAAGAGCTACTCCCTCCAAAAGTGATCCAGGAAGTGAGCTTACATTTTGTACTGTACAGTCAAGGAGTGATACTGAAGCAGAGCTGAGTGATCGAAGTGCACGACCTGAAAACAAAAGAAAAAAAACTAAAGTTCATTTAATTTTAATCCTTCTTGTTTGTTTGAATATTTTCAATGATTCACATACAGTGCTATTAAATTAAAATGCAATATACTCTATTACTCTATATTGCCTTTGAAAATAACCAAGTAAAAGCATTAGGTTATATTGGTTGGTTATTGCTAGTACGTATGCATTTTACCACAAATAGACGTGGTTTGTTATAAAAAATACACCTTTGCATGTTTTATTTTACAATAACTGTTATTTTAATTTACATTTGTATTTTTTAATAAACTAAATTAGTGTTAAATTATCTCCAAGTGCAAGAATTTATGTATTGTTGGTCGCATAAACATACAGTAAATGTGTCACATGGGGTTTTCGTGACTGAGGGTCGTAGTCAGAGGTAGAAATAGGAAGTAAACACAAGCCACAATTAATCATATACTTAACAACAAGTTACAAAACATTGGGTTATGTAAAATAAAGTGTGAGGACGTATAAGTCCTCCTACAACTAACATTGAACATGAGGGTAATCGGAACCATCCTGTACTAGCACTAGGTCCTACAACTAAGCGTTAAGAAACCCGGTAATCAATGCCCCTGGGCACCAAATTCTGGGTTCCCAGAATACCGCAACTAAGCACATTAGGGACTCAGGTAATCGGTAATCCTGCGTACTAGATTCTCGACCCCTAATACTAAGCGGAGGGGAACAGGTAATCAATACTCCTGGGTATCAGATTCTAGTCCACCTCGATAAATAAATATAAAGGTACTCACCAGCTTGCTTCAAGATGTTGTCGTGTTGAAGTCATTTTCAGACTGAATAAAAGGCTTGAAGCAAGCTGTTTATATACTGTGTAAAACGGAAGACATTAGCATATTAGCATATAGACATTCCGCGTATTCATTGTTATTTCCTTGTGTGGCCTGCAACTGCATTCTAGCGTAGCTTGGAATAAGAGAACAGTTGGCTCGTGTGTGTGGTTATCATTAAGCCAACGTTATATGATATTTGGCAGGCAGCTGTGGTAGTAGAACGTAGGTATCGCATGTGCCGATTAATTCTTTGAATAAGCGCAGTTGGAGTGCTGAGTAACATTAAGCCAATCTAAAGTTACGAAGAAATGTATTAACCTTGGAGATATTTGCAGCAGTTTTAATGCAACTTGCGGTTTATATGAATTATTTAATTTCAAATAATTCCGTTTGTGACAAATACACAAATGACTTATGGCTTGATACGATTATTTTAAAATGCAATATAGGAAGTAATGACTATATTGCATTATAATCTAATAGCGCTGTATATTAAGTAAACTACCTTACTAAAGTTTTCTTAAAACACTGGGAATCATTCTATATAATAAATATAAAAAATAAATAGTGTAGTGATAGTTAACCTTCATTGTAATTAATTGTTTATTTATGTACATTAGAAATAGTTAGAAAAAATTAATTAAATAATTTTAAAATCTATGTGTTTCGACTAATTTTCACTTTAAACGCCTTACAATATTTAGCCTTTTTAAAATTGAAAATGTTCCTGCTATATCAAAGCATTGTTGCATGATATAAGAGTATTTATTGTTACAAAAAGCCATTTGCACAAACTTTAAAAGCAATTTTCGTTCATAATTTACGAAAAAAAAACAGAATTCCAGAAAAACGAACTAAATAGTAAATTTCCTTGTGATAAATAGTGAAACCACGAGTAGACGCATTACTATTAAGGAAACATTCTTCTAAATTAAGTAAAAGACATTACTTTCTACGAGGAAATTGATCCGAAATAAAAGCTGCTCCATCATTTTCTCGAATTCGCAGAGCTCCGATAGTTCCGAAATTTCCCCTTTTCACATTTATAGTCCTACGGGTAATATTTTTATTAGACGACGACGTAGCGGAGCCCTCCAACCATTTTACAGTGAAGGTATGCGAAGGAAAACGTACAAAAGAAAACTCGAACTACTACATAAGTTTAAGGCTAGGCAAGGTTAGAAAATATACATGACGAAAATTGGGCTGTAGACCTGTCAAGTCTTGAGTGGATTGGAAGATGGCGAAGATATATGAGCAAATAGCGAGTGAGTCGAGGAAGAAAAAACGTGAATGTGTGCTATCGTCTCTCTGCTTGGAAAAACTCTCGCTTCTGTTTTGTTTAATCAAAACTTTAAAATTATAATTGAGCCAGTAGGTGGAATACAAAAGAATAACACAATATAAGAATAAAAATTCAATTTTCGATACTGCTTTAGTGGAGTGTAATAACAATAACTAATCTTATTTAGAACTGCACGGAGCGGCGTCAGTTTTATAATGCATCATTTTAACATCTTTTAAAACAAACTTTTTCAATTTTCTTTAACAGAATAGTTAGTCTGAAACCAAAGTAATGTAGTACTTTGTAATCGTGTATAAACTATTTAAAAAGTACTTAAATACTGCAATTTGTGTCATTGCATGTCTTATAAAAATAAACCTATTAAATACATTATGTAATGTACACATTATTTATTGTAGGTACATTAAAAAATTAAAGGGAGATAATTATGAGATGTGCAGATCGCTGGAATATTTATATCCACTTCTAAGATATAGCTAGTTTAATGTTTTATCTTTGTAACAGCGTAAATTGATCTTATTTTCACTATTTTGTGTTTCGAACGGGTTATAACTAAAAGACTGCACAATTACTTTTCATTAAATGACTTTATTGCACTATGACATTTAAAACGCATTGAAATTTTTAATTATAACCTGTTATTAGAGTGTGTGTATTCATCGATGACAAACGAAATGTTAAAAAGTTCAATATTAACATACGTCGCTGACATTCTTAACAGCCAAAGTAACATAAAATGCTGCTTACACTCTTATCGTAATGTGTTTACACAGGTGTTTACCAAGCGCTGACCTAGATTCTTCATTTCATGGTTGTACTCTAGTGTCGGCGTATCGTAGTATTGGAACTGGGGATGGGATGCACAGTGTTTTAAAGGCGTTTTTATCCCCTGATAAGTTGAGAATTATTTCTGCACATTTTGAATCCCACTTCGGTTGACCTTTGACTTTGAAAGTCCTTGCCAAGTTTAGTTACTTTATCGTCAATAAAAACCGGCTAGAGCAAGTTAACACCACGAAAGTTGCATGTTTTCGCACAATTCGACGCCCAATACTTCATAAACAGGCAGACAGATACCATTAGTTGAAAAACTCAGATACATTTCTCATCTACGATTCCAGTTAACTTTATCTTGATCCAAGTATGACTATTGTAAAATACCTGGTCTAAAGAAAGTGTACCCTGCTTACTTTTCCTTTGGAAAGTTCAAACGTTTCGCCTTTAAAGATCAAAGGCAAAAGCAACTTGGTCCTGAGCGACCTCAAGGTCATCAAACTTAGCATAAAGGATTCGGTATAAAATATGGCTCACGATGTGGAAAAACACTTGAGAACTTCTTAGCAGGGAATAAACTGGAGTTTAGTAAGATTATTAAAACACTGTAGGATGTATTGATGGTAACAATGACAATATCGTCTGCATTAAATGGTCAACATACTGAAATAGTTAGTATCACAATAAAGGTGACGTGGTTAATAGTGCCAGAATCATAAGATTACAAAGAGGAGTAGAGTAGAACAAAGCGATGCCACTAACCACTGTCAAATCTTCGCACCCATCTCATTTCTTCATGAACAGCCAAGAAATAAATGTGCCCTTAGACCGACTTTTCTTACGGCATTCCGTTTAAGACCTTCAGGCCGCATAGCAGCAGTTGACAGTGACTTGGAAACGTCTAAAGCTATCTTGTTTTTAATAGAATTATTACACCTGGTCACATATGACCAATCAGCATTTTTTTCTTAACCTAATTTATCTAAGAATACTTAAAGCTAAGATGTCACCCATCGATGTCTCTCAGTTTCTATTTGTTCACTTTCACTTTTCACTGTGCTCTGCTTTTAAAAACACTTTCACTTAAATTACACTAGGTCCGAGGGTTTTGAACCTTCAACCTTCTTTTGATGTCATGCTGGCCGAGTATTTGTAGCATTTCGATGTTTGTGATGTACATGTTTGTGAAGCCTAGCTTCATGCTTCTGGGCAAATCTCTGGATTTCTTCTTTAACGGTTACCACCTTAAGGTCTCTGTACAAGTCTCTATTTCAAACATACCATGGGGCATCCACAATATTTCGAATCACTGTATTTGGAATTTTTGAATGGGTTCCATGTTGATTGATTTAGCGCAGCCCCAGAGCTGTATCCATTTTAACTTTATATTTTGATTCATTTCTAGATATTTGACTGTGTTTTCACACGGTATTTGTAGTCCATTTATTATGATAGGTACGTTGTTTTGGTTATTAATTGGCATTTCATTCTCCACCGTTTGGTCCATTCGTTGAATTCATCAGTGGCATTTTGCAACTTTAGAGCAGCTTCTTCTGCATTTGTTCCTACTGCGAACAGAGCGGTATCGTCAGCAAATGTAGCGGTTTTGATGGTAATCATTTTTGGGATGTCATACGTATACAATCAGGCGCGGATTTACGGAGGGAGGGTAGATTTCCCCCCAAAATTTATAAATAAATATACATAGGATAGAAACAAATAATGTTTGTTTAATTATTATGTATTAAAACAATTATTTTTCCATTCCCCCCCCCCCAAATAATTCTCTGGATCCGCCCCTAATATAATAAATACAAGACTGGACCGAGCACGCTTCCTTGTGGCACTCCTGCTTTAACTGGCTTTAACTCTGAGTATTTGGTTTCTTGCTTTACTCTGAAGAATCGGTCTGTTCTGTATGTATGTATGATTCTAACAACTTGGCAACATATTGTTTTGGAAGTATTTCTTCCATTTTCTTTGTGAGTCCCTCGTGTGACACTTTATCAAATGCCTTGGCAACGTCTAAAAACAGTGCAGTGCATATTTCTTTTTCTTCATAAGCTTTTTCTATATAATCTGTGATTCTATGTATCTGGTCTATTGTAGAATGTTTTTCTCGGAATCCAAACTCATGTTCTTTTATATAAGAGTTTTTCTTTCTATAATTAATTTAAGTCTTTTTGGCAATAGTTCCTCGAAGAGTTTTGAAATTACTTACAACAGAGAAATTGGTCTGTATGATTTAGCTTCGTTTATCGGTTTCCCTGGTTTTGCGATCATTTATCACTTATGCTACTTTCCAAACACTGGGAACATGCTTAATTAAAGTCTAAAAGCTGCATTGATCAAATTTGTAAGTTTGACAATATCTTTTCTTGATAGTTGCTTTAATACTACTCCTGTGATTAGATCATACCCAGGCGCTTTTTTTGAATTTATTTTTTTTCTTATTTCTTGAGGCACCTTTTTGGGAGTAACTAGTCTAATCTCTTCTTCCTCATCTGTTTGTCTTCTTATGAAATGATTTCCTATAGTTAGTTCATTAGGTTGAAAGATTGTTTCAAGATGTTCTGCAAAGAGAGTTGCCTTTTACTTGTTACTTTTCGCTCATCCTCCTTCTTGCCTTCTAATTAGTGGCATTTTTGTGTAATTGGTCTTTTTAGTTGTCTCGTTGCTTTCCAGAGCGAATATTCGGTATTTTGGTCATATGTGAGGACACGTAGGTATGAGCCAACATATTCATTTTTGATTTCTTGTATCTCTCTCTAAGTTGTTGAGAGAGTATTGAATATAGTTTTATCTTAAGGATTCCGGATAAATGTCACAGTCTAAAGCTTGTGCATTTCAAACGCACGACTTGAAACGATCCTGCTACCACCCACTGCGATTTTCCAAACTTGGCCGTAGGCACAGGTAGACAAATACTTTTAGTAATTTCGCTGTGGCTTAACAACTAGAGAATCAGAAAGTTAAGGACATATTCTCTAGAGCCTCTACTGTCTAATAACAGTTGAAGCGACACGTGAATAAGTTGAATTATTTTGAATGCTGAAGGCTCGTCTGTTCCAGACTCCAACAACCAGTCTCCGTTTCATTTGTTTAATAGCGTATTAAAAATTAAAAAAATCATTTAAAATTTATGTCGGGGTAAATATGATTTCAAAAACGTTTTACGAAAAGCGTTTTACACAAAATCAGCGTCCAGTGATATTCCATATTAGTCCAGGTAATTGATAGTCTCCAGTCAGGGCCGTTCCTGGGTTGCTTTCCGCCTAGGTGCAAAATTAAAGCGGTCGCCCCTACAAGAATCTTTTGTTGTTTCCGTCTAAAAACCTATTCAGGTTGTATAAGTTAAATAAGTTAAAGATTTTGCATTATTTTTGAAATATCTGAAAATCGTTTTACACGGATCTAAAGTTTAGTTGCGTTAGCTATTCGGAAAGCGTAAACAAACCAAATGCAAAGTGATTGGTAGGCGCGCTTAATGACGTTTACTTGAGCACATAAATGCGGATAAACGTCCAGTACAAATGTTCATGTTACACTCGCAAATTGAAGATTACGTTGCAGCAAATAACAAAACCTTTATGTTAAAGGACGTAAAAGATTTTCTAATGGAAGTAATTGCCCAGGTTACTGCAGAAACTGGCAAAAAAACAATCTCGTCGAGCAATCTCAACAAGTAGAACAACAAATGTGGGATCTGAATCACAAAGTCTATATTTTAGTGAACAAATAATTTTTACCATAACAGAGTCGGATTCAGACACGGATCATATATCAGAAAGTTCTGAAAGTGATGGATAGTAAGTTGAATTACTTTAAAATTTGAATTATGAATTACATATATACAATCTGTTCACAGAATGAAACTATAATTATTTTATAGTGGGCGTCTACGTCATAGAAAATGTCATTTTTAGGACAAACATCTCTTCTTAAAGTCGGGTTTGTTATTGGCAATGATACGTCTAACTTAATTGTGGTGTTAAACATTTTCATCGTCATTTTGGATTTAGCGCACTAGAAAGTATACTCTAAGCGGTTATGGATCATTATGTGAACATAACTTTGAGCGGTCACCTGACCACTGTTTATTTACGCTTTCCGAATAGCTAACGCGACCATTACTTGGCTTGTCTAAAATTGTCCTGTAATTGGTGTAATGATCTTGCTATATAAATGACCACCAAGTATCGTTACATTCATAAATTCCATCAGAAAGGCATTGAATTATAGGGATTGCCATAGCAACCAAAATAAATAAAGATTCTCTAAGTGTATGCGTCTTTTACTGAATTATTCTTACAAGAATCCCGTTAAAATAGTGTATCAAAAGGTAATCCGACACCCATACTCATGTATATGTGCGTGTGTGGGACGTGCTTGATTGTGCTTGATTGAAGTTTACTACCGGAGAAGTCCCGATAAATATTGTTGCGGTGTTGTAGGTTTTATTTAAACTGGCGGATTTTCTCTTTAAGTTTTTTGAGTAGTGTTTTTTTTCTTCAACAATAGTGGCCAATTTCATTTGCCATCGGCCGCCCTTTATGTTTGGCCGCCCTGGTACAAGTGCACCACCAGCACCCTGTCCAGGAACGGCCCTGTCTCCAGTAATATCCAGACTGGTTTCTAGACATGTATATATAATCACGAAATCACGTTTGGAAACGTGATACCTTTCTAGATCTACATTTCAAGATACGTCTACAATCAATCTGGATCTATATCATGGAACAAGAATCCCAGGACGATAAAACTCGGATTCCTATGAAACACTGTAAAAATCATATAGAAAGCAAACAAATTATGCTAATGATATGGATTTTAGCAATAGATATGATTTTATGCGAGGAATATTGATTTTATGGAAGGAAACATTTTACATAATGATGTAACGCATTTTTTGCGTAGAAGATCGACTAATATCAACTTTGAATCCTGCATCTCTTGATAAAGGCCATACCCCCTTTAGAATTTGTATAGATTGCTCTAGATGTATTGGAAAACATCTCTTGTTCTAGTTCATGTCATGTCATAACATGTCAAAGTTGAAATAATTCAAGGAATTGCTGGGGTACTTTCATTCAGTTATTAGCTTTAAAATTATAGATCATCGCTGGAGTTAGCATACCCTTGAATTGTGTTTATCACTTCGAGAGTACCAATCTATATAACAGAATGGGTGTTGATTCGGATGCGTTTACATTTTCTTTCAAACACTGGCCTAAGTTTGGAGCAAGTTAGCCCATCATCATCTTCAATAAATATTGAAGATGATCTTGATGGACTGAGCTGCTGGAGCTTTAGAGAGGTGTTTGCAGACTGTATGTAAGCATTCCAGATGTAAGACTACCAAGGTATCAATGGATAATAGCGATCGGTGTAAAAACAAAACATAAACATTCAAACGGCTCCCTGTAAACTTTGATACTGTAATTAAGAAAGTTACTGATTTTTATAATATTGATGAAGTAAGTAGAGTTGATAACTAGTTGGATTGATGAAGTGGTTAGACAGTGACTCTTAAGGCATTGCGCTCGGAGATACATAATTTTTACAATTACAGAAACTTTCCATTTGTTTGAAGATCAGTATCCATGGGTAAACATCCGTGACATACCTCACAATTTGTGTGCCTGCCGATACCATGAAAACTTTGAAAAATCTGCTGGTTTTGGTTTCGAAATACCTCGATTTCTATCCAGAATTCAGTTCGTCAAATCTGTAGTTTGCGACCCAAGTGGTAAGAACTGCATGAATTACAGGTGCTCCCTCTGCAAATCAACGTTTATGACTCTGATGATTCTCAGAATGACGAACGATTTAGTGTTATTATTAAAGTGCAGTATCGCCAGTAGACAATGGTTGACAAGGGCTATGAATACATTTTATTAAGTAGAACTACCGTAGGTCATGATTCACATTTTTAATCAAGATCAATGACAAAGATGTTTTAAAGACATCTTTAATTGTCTCATCGTCTTTAATGAAAATGTGAAGTACTAAGTGAATTACACATAGAACTATTTTGTATGCAATGCGAATACAAATAATTTACTGAATCTATTTCCAGGTGTTAATTTTTGTTCACATACTAGCATCCGGATACCAACACGCATAACTTTAACTATTGTACTTGTTAGTATTTCATAATAATGTAGTTATTGAAAATAAACATATGCTAGACATTTGTTAGAACGTGCACAAGTAATTTTTTGAGTTTACAGAAATGAACTCACGGGGTTAAAAATTCGGTAAAAACAAACGATTTCAACCTTTAATAGTTAATACTTATATGAATAATAAATAATAGTAAATAATTCTGTTCGTTACGGTTCTAACTTTGAAGTTTTCCAATTTGGAGAATTTGGACGGTTACTATTATTATTATTACTGATGTTGAGTGTAACGTGTAACTAGAAATTTTATTAAATTGTGTTTGCATTTGCGAAGCGTAGCCGAGCGACTGTGAAAATTGCGAGTCAAATAAAGTTTTCATTCTGATAGCACGCACTATTTTTCTCCTATGTAGGTTTAAAATTAGTTTTAATTAGATTAATAAAATTAGAGTTAAACACGCACATTTTTGTATTAGTAATAAAAACGTCAGCTTTAATGACATAAGATATTAAAACAAAATTTCTTAATCCAGATAAAGAAAAATGTACAACTTTAGGTGAGCTTCAAAAGAAAAGGTGCGTGTGAACTGACATACAATTTTCTTTAATTATGGCTTTTATTTGATTGGTTTGAGTGAATTTAACAATTATAGATTAATATACCGTTTATATGTATCTTTTTGTAAGTTTTGAACGTTCACAGTAGTGGGGATTATTGATTCTGTTAAATTCTTTTTTCTATTATATTTTGTATTAAAATAGAACTTTAGGCCATATATCAATCGAAGTTATTCATTTTTTATGTTTTTGTTTATTATCTTAAATATTTGTATATTTTATGCATTTATTTATGCATTTGTGTATAAGCCTAACTAATCCATTTCAAGAAAAAGTTTAAGTTAGCTGAATATTTCTCTTTGAAAGCAGAATTATTATGTTTTTACGTAACCCTGCGTGGTCAAAAGCTTGATGTTATATGAACACTTCAATGTAGTTGAAGGCGCTCCTCATCTTTTGACAGAGTTACATACAATGTTGAATTTTCTAGCTTATTAAAACTCTACTTACTGCCACCGTCTGCAACTGAGTGGCTATGACTTTCTCGAGATATTCCCCGCTATACCATAGTAGTTCTTCCTAAATTCACTTTTTAGCTATTCCCTTGTGTAGGGAATTACATACAGTTTCAATAGATAAATTCTTAAAAATAATCTAAAATTTTCTAATTTTGTTGTCAGAAATTACATATATTTATATTAATTAATATTTATATTCCATATCAAAAACCAAAATAAGAAACTTATCATCCACTTATCACTTACCGACTCACCTGCCTCGATTAACCCTACCCCGACTTACCAACCACTTCTGCTGATGTAACCCATTTTATTCCTGCCGGTTTTACCGCCCTTACTTACATAACCCCCTAACGACTTACCGTCCCGAGCTACCCCGTCGACTTAGACTTCAGATTATAGGTTAGGATATAGGTTGGGTTATAGGTTAAGCTATATGTTAGGTTATGGATTAGGCTATGGTTAGATTATCAGTTAGGCAAAATGTTAGGTTACAAGTTAAGTTAGATTTTAGGTTATAGCTTAGGTTACAGCTCATATTATTAGTGAGGTTATTGGCTGCATTGTAGTTTAGGTTATGAATTAGATTATGGGTTGGGGGATTTTAGCTTATGCTATAGGTTAGGATAGGACGGAAGCTAGATTTAGCAAGTGTATATAAAGTTGGAGATGGAGAGGGGCTATAAATTAGATTATCTTAGAGGTTACGTTAATTTTAAGTTCTTCTATTAATTTTAATTTTATTACGGTTTGGATGTTAAATATTTTATTTTAAATTTAATGGTAATTTGTAATTGGGATTGTATATTGTGCAGATTCCTGTTAATTACACAACATGTAAATAAATAAATATTAAGCTAGAGGTTTGGCTATAATTCAATTTAGGATAGACGCGAAGTTACATTGAAGTTTAGGGGGCAGTATACCTTACGAGCTTAAGGTTACGACAGCTTCAGTTAAAGATATAAGTTACATTATAAGTTAGGTAAGTTTAGGCAAGCTTGGATCAGGTTATGATAAAGACTAGAGACTAGGCTGGAGGGCAAGCTAGGTTGAAGGTTAGGCTAGATGTGCCGTGAAATTAGGTTAAGAGTTACCAGACCCGGATTAATCTCCTGAGCGCCATGAAGCTCTTATATGGCTGGCGCCTTCTGATGATATATTATTAGATGAACAAAAGTAGATATTAAAGTCAACAACTATTTTGTGCTTCATTTATATTTAGGTATGTTTATTATAAGTTTTCTTATAAATTTGACAATGTTAACAAAGAAAATGCACTATTACCATAAATCTATACTCAAATTAATTAACGCACTCATTTTTTTACGTGATTTTAATTTGGCAGATCTTGAAAATCTACAGAATCAGTTATTTCTGATTCAATGCATAAAATTGATAGGGCATCTAATTTCTCTTAGCTAAGAGGGGATATAAGATAATTTTTTACTCTTTTAAAGGCTGAAAATAAACGCTCTCCAGAGCAGTTTGTTGTAGCCATTACGAGTACTTCTGGCAGTGGGTAAACGGTGCAGACCACACGGCGTTCATCCATAAAATTAATTGGACTCTACTCAATCCCAGAAATCTGGGTAACGGATGATAAAATAAAAAAATATGTGGTAGAGATTCACGAAAGTGTTCTAGACGAATACTCATTAACGTTGTGGAGGAAGCTCTGCAGACATGAGTATCGGTGTTTGTAGATTGAATTTTCGTCTCGGATGAAGTCCTTCAAGGTGTACCGCTGGTCACCCGCAGATTGATCTAGTCTGATGGAGGGGTATTCAAGTGAGGTTTATCCAGGTTATAGGGGGTATACCCTGGCCGATGGAAACTGCTTGCCACCATGTAGATTGAATTCAAAGACGGAAGAATGAGAATCACGTTACGGCTGCGCAGTTCCAGTCTTGTGATTCAAAGAAACCGTCTCGAGCCGATACATAGCCTCTCAATGCTCACGACAACTTCACCTTAAAGGGTACACACCGGGATTCTACTTAGATAAAAGTAAACGAAGCGCTGACGAAGGCACACTAGGGCTGTAAAACAAGGTAGACCAAGGTGGCAACCGTCCGAAGCTGGACTAGGGGTCATTTCCTATGCCGGGAGGAAGGCCCCGAGTGACTACGTTTATAACTCCGGTACTAGCCTAGAGAGCTAGGAGAGTCTGGATAGGTATACCTGGCTTCCACCAGTGTGTACTGGTAGCTTTTGCAATAGCATTAGTGCGATAATTGAGCATATCTCAATTCGTGTCTTCGAAATGAGGACCGTGGTGATTAAATTATTAGGTGCACCACGTTAAAATAACGCTGCCTGAATGCTTAATTCCATTCTCTAGTGTTGGTTAACAACTTCCGGCGGTTACGGCTAGAAGTTACGTTAGGTTAAGCTAGAGGTTTGCCTCAAATTCAGTTTAGAATAGAAGGGAAATTACTTTGAAGTTTAGGGGGTAGTATACCTTTTGAAGCTTAAGCTTAACGGCAGTTTTACGTAAAGACTAGGATGGAGGCCAAACTAGGTTAAGATAGATGTGCCGTAAGGTTAGGTTACAAGTTAGGTTTCGAGTTAGTTTTAGGTGAGGTTATAGGGTACAGGTTAGGTTATGAGTTAGGGAATAAATTAAGTTATGGATTAGGTTATGTGTTAGGCTATGAATTATGTTATGGGTTTGATAAAGTGTAGGTTATAGGTTATATGTTATCGGTTAGATTACAGGTTAGGCTATAGGTTAAGTTAGAGATTTGGTTAAAGGTTACGTTATACTACATTAGGGGTAGGTTTAGTACTCTCATTCGTATACATACTCGCATTATTTCTCCGTACTGTATTACATGTAGTATTTGTGTTTGCCACTCATTCCTCACCCTTGGCCGAAGGTAAATCAAATACTCGCCGGGTGTCTACCTCACCACGCGACAATGGAATCGCAAAATGAGGTAGATTGTATTTTACTTACCAAACCTATCATGATTGCATGCTACAGAATAAGCATCTACTTGTAGGGATAAACTTTTTGCATTAACTTCTTGTCACAAATTGTCTAATCACATCATGTAACATCAACTGGAGCCATAGAATAATACATCTGTGTATTATATTATAGTATGTGGTATGGGTACATGTTTATTACTCTGCTGAAGTATAAGAGCTCAATAGCTACAGATAAAGCTCGGGATGGACCTATCAAATTAAAACATTACGAAATTTTTAAAACTACAAACATAAAATGGGTAATTCCATTCCAATAATGCCATACCAGGCGGCTATGCAGTCCTGAGTGAACTGCGCCGAATTTCACACATCGCACACCGATAGTTAATTACGCCACTAGATTTATCCTACGAGTCCCTTGTTCAGCTTTTAACGTAAATTCCAGTGGGTAAATGTCAATAAAAGAAATAAAAATAGAAGATGGGAAAATAGTAACTAGATTAATACCGATTTGTGAGCGTTTCGTGCTAAGCTGCAAAACCTTCTCGTTTCATGCGCAATCCAGAAGGACAATCAAATTGAGTGCTAACGACTTCTCGTTTTGTGCGCTCACCTGTGGTTTACCTGCTGACTGGATACTTTTTAATATAAGATTTCTACATACAAATTGTTGATTCTCTGCTCGTTTTATCTATTTTTTCACACCAAATATAATTTAATTTCACACCTACACTACGGGGGAACCAACAGCTAAGGTCATATGTCCCCCATCTAACATGCAACACGAATACACACACCCATAATTGAGGTGTCGGAATTTTCCAATTAGAAAAATCACGTCGCCCCAAGTGGGATTCGAACCCACGACCCTTGGAACCACCACTCGTCCACCGCCGGCCCAAACCAGGTGCGTGCTGGGACAATTCTAGGGACCGGGAGAATATTACCTTAGAGGGCCCCACTTCGGTTAGTTTTTAAGGATAATTTATTTATTTAGATTAATTATTAGATCATCTATTATATGCGATTCATTAGTAACTGTCAGTACAATTTTACGTTTTTCTTACGGAGAAAACTTGCAAAGAATGAAGGTTGTTGTGACCACGAATCTGGGAGACGAGAAAGCCATGGAGGTCCCATTCACTACAAACTATGATTTAGCAATTGCAAGAGCAAAGGCCTGCCTGTGGTACTATCAGCCGGATTATCTGCTGACGGAACGTAATACCATGACGAATGAAAACTACTCGGTTAGTCACAAATGTGTTGGAGTCTGGGAGTCTTCCAAGCGATCGTATCGTCAAAGCTGATCTGCTTCTTCAAAGCATCATAGAGACTTTTCACCAATTCTGCTGCCAATACAGAACGCACAATTCCAAACGTGGGTTGTAGATAGTTTTGAGAGGTAACAGTTGCGACCGAAATATTTTCAACGGTCTATTGCGACTGCGTAATTTCGACTTTTCAAGTCGCATAAGAGACGTCACTTTTATTCATCTGAAATGTCATAAATGGCATACAAGCCAGATTCATTCGATGTGAATATCAGAAAAATGTGTTAACTTGATAAATTACCGTTGAAAATTTTTCGGCCGCAGCTGTATAACTCTAGTTTTCCCGCACATCAAGAAAACTCTAATAGAAGGCCGTCAGAATAATATTCCCTTAAATACGCTACATCAGCGGACCGCAACCATAGGGTCTCGACCCAATTTTGGGTCGCAACAGTTTAGAAATGGGTCGCATAAATTTTTATTTTTACTATATCATTTAGATTCATGTTAAGAATATATGCTATAAGGTCTTGTAATTTTAAGTAACCCCCCCACTCTCCCTCTCGTATGGATCGTCTTATCATTTTATTAATATGTTTGGGTAGCTATAGATAAAAAAGGTTGCGAAACGCTGCGCTACAGCACTGTAACCAATTTCAGACGCATTTCCGAGAATGCATGAAGTTCTTTTCTGACGACCGAGTCTAAATTAAATCTACTACTAATACTAATTGAGTCTAATTAGTATTGGTACTCAATCGACGCAGAATTTGGTGATTGTTTTTTAACATCACGGTTGAAGTTCCACTCGGAAATCGGGGCAAACTCGGATTATTCATATCAGAGACCTGCTTGAGTTTCCAGAACTCCGCCCGTTTTTGGAAGGCAGCTCCTTTTTTGGGCCTAATTTTACTGGTATATAATACATCTAGACAATTTTAAATTTAAGAAGTTCCAATTTGAACAAATTCCAGTTATTGATCACTGCCTCAGGTTCAGGGTAATCTCAATCTATTTTTGCCTTCCACAATGGCTGCATCAACCTTTTTGCAAAGAGAACCACTGGGGTTCAAAATTTTAAAGGATCGTAAATCTGCGCTACTTCCGATAAGATATTTCTCTTTGTGCATGGGCGATATATAGGGTGACACAAGTAGAAAAAACCGTCGGCCATGGGATCCCAATGAAGACCTTAAACCTTAATAAAGATAGGTTTTTCTCTGCCGAATTGAAGCATCAAGAAGTTCTGGATAGTTACTTGTCCACTTTCGCAACTCGAATCCACCAGATCGCAGAACTTGTATTAACTCCGATTAAAGTTTCTGAGCAGAACCTACAAAATCATATCCCCAAATTACGTTATCAATATAAATATTGTTAGGCAACGTATCCGCAACATTAGGATACGTCGATTCTTCTAAATTAGCAAGTTTTTGAATAGTTCGCAAGGCTAAAAACGGGGAAGAAGATTAGTTTAAATCGCTGCTATTCATCAGCTGTGGTCGAGTTGAACAGCGGCGAGGTATATTGTTTCTACTTAAATATAACTTAACTGTTGATAACAGAAATTCAGCCGTGTCGTAGGACCCTTCGAGGCAACTTTATAAAGGCCCACCGGGAAACTCCCGGTATCCCGGTGGGCCAGCACGCGCCTGGCCCAAACACACACCAAATAATAATAATAATAATTGCTACAACCGATAGCCTGGAAACCAGGCCCCAGAAGCTATAAGCTTGTGCGGGAGGGAGGGGGCGATTATTATTATTACGTAGGCCCTAAGTGCGGCTGCAGCCGACTTTATATATATTAATATTAATAAAAAGTATTAATTAAGGGCAAATAAATAATTTTTCTCATAATTTTTTAAACGATCTTGTGACTTTTTAAACTAGGTCGATTACTTAATCAATTATATGAAAATTTTAAATTAAATATTTCAACTACTTTTAGATCCTAATTAATAAAAGGGAAATAATAATGAATACATATGGGTCATTCTTTCTGAACTCAACCACCGGCTAGGGCCAAAAATTGGCGCAAATTAGAAAGACCAGCGAAGGCTCATTTTAAAGCTTGAAACCTCTACTTTCGAATGTCACCTGGCTTCTATATTGAAACAATTTATATTTCACCCCTAAAACAGGGTAAACACGTATCCAGTTACAAAAAATTAGAAAAAGAAATATTTTTGTAATTTTTTTAACGGCATAGCATTCTTCGTCAAAGAATACATAAATTTTGTCCACTGCGTTTTTTTTCCTAGAGTGCTTCAATTTAGTAAAAATGCTTATTTTTGCTCAATAAATACGGAAAAATTACATGAACGAATTACAGACCGATTTAGAGCGATTCTGAAAATTGCGGTTATAGGTGTTGCCTATCTATGGGCATGTTAATAGAATTAAAACCTAAAATGATGAAAATTTTCAAAATCGCTTTAAATCGGTCTGTAATTTTTTTTCCGTATTCATCGAGTAAAAAGAAGCATTTTTGAATCTTATCATTTTTTTCTATTTGACACCATTTTCGATGAAAAAAATGATAAACTTTCAAAAATGGCAAATTGTTGTTCTCAATTTTGCTCGAAATTGAAGTACTCTAGGAAAAAGACGCAGTGGGCAAAATTCATGTATTCTTTTAGGAAGAATGCGATGCCGTTAAAAAGAATTACAAAAAATATTTCTTTTTCTAATTTTTTTCAACTTTTTTTTGGAACTGGATATGTGTTTACCCTGTTTTAGGGGTGAAATATAAATTTTTTCATATAGGAGCCAGGTGACATTCGAAAGTAGAGGTTTCAAGCTTTAAAATGAGCCCCGCTGGCCTCTCTAATTTGCGCCAATTTATGGTCGTAGCCGGTGGTTGAGTTCAGAAAGAAAGACCCATATATATATATTATATATAAATAAGAAATATATCAGATATTAAGAAAAAATGTATAATAACTATATAATTATACGAATACTTGTTAACACTTAAACAGTTTTAATAGTTATGACAATTTACAAAACATCTCCATCGACACTAAAGGGAAGTAAGGTTTTCCCGTATTAATATTTCTTTAAATCCTGTATATTATGTATTCTTGTTTCATAGCGGTATATAGCAAAGTAGGTACTAGTTTCTCTAAAACTAAATTATTTAAAAAGGGTAAATTCAAAACCAATATCACACACAATATTTGACGCTTTCCATATTTTTGTACAAAGAAGAATAATATGGATTTAATATAAGTAATTAAAAAAAATCTTGGTTTGCAGTCAAATTTTGAATTGAAGGAAATTTAAGAAGAAAAGTACACTTAATTAGCCTGTATTATCTACTTCCCAGTAGATCTGTATTATTCACGAATATTCTTAAAATTGAGCAAAGTTTCCGTTTGTTTTTTTAGCGCTTCTAATGGTAAACAAATATTGTCCATAGATTCAGATAAGTTGTATCCTACAGGAGCCACATTTAGCAAATTTATTCATTAGAAGTGTTGATCGGATAAACAGTGCTAATAAAAGAAAGACAAAAAGTGTTCGGAGAGTGTTAAGTCCAAAATTGCAGTAATACTAGTGATGTCCACGAGACTAGCGAGACGAGACTTTTGTTAACTCTCGTCTCGTCTCGCACAAAATAGAACGAACCTCGTCTCGCAACAAAAAATCTCGTTTCGTCTCGAATCTCGCGAGTGTCGCAAGTCTCGCACTTCTTCTTTGGAAGATAAATCAGAATTTAAACAAAAACTCAAAAAAGAATGTAATACCTAATCTATATTATAATTCCCGATCCCTTCCACATCGTCTAATCGTCTAAGATTTTGGAGGGCGTAGCCTAAAAGCTATCGGCGTAGTATCTATGCTGTCTTGACGTAAGGTACAAATTTGTCCGTCCAGTCGACCACTACAGTTGTGCGTTCAAATAAGGAAATTGGAAGAGCAGCATTTGTGTTGATTGTTGGGTAACGTTCCAGGTTCAGTCGAGATAATACGCATGGTAGTTCATTAGTGCTATTTATTGAAATATTGTGAAATATTACAACAAACGGATAATGAAAAGTTCTTTTTTTTTAAGTAATATAATGAGAGCGTGGAGCGTAGCCCACGGGTCCACCTAGTTCATAATTAAATCTAAGTCTAAGTCTAAAGTCTAAATTATTGTGTTTATTTATAAAAGTTAAATCTTTTAAACGTTTTATACTAACTTCTCCGCAATTTGATATTGAAAAATAGTATTCAAATTTACCCTTTCTCTTTGATAAAAGTCTTGATAGTTGTTGCAGAACTCCTAGTTGAAGATTCACTATCATTTTCATATTCAGGAGTAAATAATTCGTCACTTCCACTAGAATAATCACCACTAGATGTATGACTAACTGTTCTAGCGAATGAATTTCATCGCTCTACTTAACTGCAGCAACTGTCGAAACAACTTTTTAAACACAGCAGTTTACTCTAACAGTAACTTTTAACCTATTGCCTTAAAATCTTTAAAATAGGCCGTATTTGATACTTGTGTGTTTGATTTGATTTATTAGTGAACGTTCGGGTGTTCCTTCCCGTCTGTTAGACATGAATTGAGTTACGCTCAATTAGCGCGCACTGTCTAAGACAGTGCTACCAGTAACTCACTGGTGGGAGCGAGGTTACTAACTATCCTCTACTAGCACTCCAGGTTAGTATCGGAGCGATAAACGTGCTCACCCGTCGGCACATTCTCCCAGGAGATGGTACCTCGTCCAGCTTCGGAGTTTTTCCCAACTTCCAGAGTTGGGGACCACTACCCGATCGAATCCAACCTCAGTTGTGGCTGGAATTAGTTTTTTTAATGGTTTTGCCACCCCGATCTACCAGATTATAGGCCTGGTGTGCCCTCGACAGCGCTTCGTTTTCAAGTCTACACGTTATAGACCTCCGGTGTGTACCCTTTCAGGTGAGGTTGTCTTGGGAGTAAGAGGCTATGTACCCTTCTCGCTTCATTCCTTAAGAGTACAGGTTCTAGAGCCTCTTCGGATCATAGGACCAGGACTAGTCACAAGTCATAGGATGAACCGAATGGCTTCCTGAACACAGTACCTGGTGGCTTGCAGTTTCCCACTTGTCCAGATTTACCCTTCTGAATTAGGGATAAACTTCACTTAAATTCTCCTCCTTAGGATTCAGTCAAGCAGCGGGTTCCTAACGGTGACCATAGATGATCTTGTCCCAGGTAAGAATCGAATCCACCCACGCCGGTACTCATGTTAGCAGAGCTTCCTCCGCAACGTTTATGAGTAATCGTCGGGAGCGTTTTCACGCATCCCTCCCACACATTTTATCCTGGAAGGCCTAGGCAGGGGACCTAAGCCTTTTTTACTTAATGACCGTTACCCAGACATGCCTGGGATAGGAAAGATCGGTCCAGTTCTAGGGACAGGTGCCGTGTGGTCTGCTCCGACTACCCCACATCACCACTAAATGTTGAAATTTTCTCTTGTTCTTGCGTTTTCGTCTTGATAATAAATTAAGACTTATTTTAAACAAGCGTAATTTTAATAATCACCTATTACCTATATTAAACTCAAAATTGTAATCTGTTTTAAATCTAAGAAACTACTACTATTTAACCTTAATAATTCCAAATCAGAACAAAACTGATTTGAAAGTTATTGCTAGATTTAAAAAACTACCAGTATTTAAGTATGCGTCTTAAAAATCAAATGTTTACCGTGAGCGTACAACAAAACCGGAATGTCTAAAGACAAAACTTTATATTCACTAAAATCATAGAGCTAAGAAAACTTTAAATTATAATTTAATGACTTTTTATTTAACTCATTTAATCTAGGTATTTAGTTTCCTTTCTTAACATCTCATAACTTTTCTTTCAGTATCAAACATTTCTTTAAACAGACCTCAGAAAAAACAATTCGGTGCCAGTATTTGACTGTTTATACATGTAAACATTCATTAATTCTTTATTTTATTACACGATACAGAAACAGTTAACAAAACAAAATCCATAAACGCATATAAAAAAATGTTTGCTCTATAACGAAATAATATACGTAATTATTGTGAATTCTGATATTTTATACTTTATTATTTTGTCTTTGATTTTATATACTAGAACTAGTATATAAGTAGGCCGCAACAAAATAAATTTTAAAATTTACGACTAACCAATAAAGGATTGTATTGTATAAGTACTTGGATTTCTAATCAAACATAACATGATTTTTCGCTCGTTAAAGAAATAATTTTCATAACGCGAGACTTTTGCTAGATTGCGAGATTTCTCGCGCGAGATACGAGATGATATTTTAAAAATCTCGTCTCGTCTCGCAAGCAAAAAATACACTCTCGTCTCGCAAATGAGACGATATTTGCGACTCTCGTAAACGAGACTTATCGTGGGAATCACTACGTAAGACTTGCTTTCTGTTTTTGCAAAAATAGAAAAGAGCATGTTTTGATAAAGTATGTAATAAATTACAACTTGTAACACACGCTTAGATAAAAGAGAGTGCCAAAAAGACAGATAATTTCTTTTCAGCTAGCTTTGTGTTGGCTTAAGTGTAAAATATTAAAGTTACTATCGTAGTTGATATTCAGATAAGATCAGGTAAACATGTGCAGGTAAATAACGCACAAAATAAAGCATAAATCCCATCGTTTTAATTTCGCACGAAAAGAGAAGGTTTCAGGTAGATTTACGTCGGCGGACGAAACGCGACGCACGAAACAAGAATATACGAGGACGACACTGAAAATTCTTAGTAAATCAAACAAGGATTAGTTTTAAAAAAATTTAAATGGTTTTATTGTTTTTCAAAATATTCTCCTTTAACATCAATACATTTTTGCATTCGATGAAACCAGTCCTTAAAGCAATGATGCCTGAGACACTTCAGAAACCAGGTTTTTGTAATGTTCCACTGCTTCATCTGATGACGAAAAAGTGATTCCACACATTTTATCTTTAATTTTAGGAAACAAAAAGAAATCGCAAGGTGCTAGGTCAGGGCTGTACGGTGAAGGGTCCATGGTGTTGACTTTTAGGGCAGCCAAATACTCAGCTGTTACTTTTGCTTTATGCGACGATGCGTTGCCATGATGTAAGATTATTTTCCTTTGAGGCGCTTTTCACGAACTTTTTCAAAGATTTGTGGTAAACAGACATTTGTGTACCAATCGGCAGTAACGGTACGTCTATCTTCTAATGCTATAATAGCAATATGACCCGTTTTAGAAAAAAAAACTAGCACTCATCTTCTTACCAGCACTGCGAATTCTTCGAACTTTTGTAGGCTTAGGTTCGGTTCGAAAGACCCATTGAGCCGATTGACTTTTCTTTTGAGGATCATAACAATAAATCCAAGATTCGTCACCATCAGTGACGATATTCCAAACCAAATTTGAAGTGCCGCCTGGGAATTTTTCCAGAGTTTTTCTGCACCATTCAATGCGTTGTTCTTTTTGATCGGGAGTCAGTTTATGTGGAATCCATCGACAACAAAGTTTTCTCACTTCTAACTGTTGATGTAAAATGTTTTGTATTTGACTCATACCAATGCCCAATGCCACCCGAATAAATTCATAAGATGTCCGTCGATCTTCCTCAAGCATTGCTCGAACAGCGGCAATATTTTCATCAATAACAGCAGTTCTTGGGCGTCCCTCACGAAATTCAACACTAAGAAAAAAACGGTCTCTTTTGAATTCGCTGTACCAATTATAAATTGTTGCCTTAGACGGGGCTTCTTCGTCAAATGCACTTCTTAGCCGATCTTCACATTGTTTAGGCGTTAATGACGATTTAAAATCGTAAAATAGCCCGGAAATTTTCTTTAGTCAAATTCATTTTTGGGTGAACACACAACTTTTAAATTATGATAATTAAAAAACTATTAGAGCAAATCGAACGAACTAAACGGCAACCAACTCGCAAAACATTAAAAAGTAGCTGTCAATTAAAAATAAATTTCATTCGTTTTTAGAAACATGGCATTCTAGATATTATCAGTGTTCCCCTCGTACCTTCATATCAGATACGTTCAATTCATATACAGTCACTTATGTGACTTCAATATAATAAAGATTTCCGGCTGCTATACAATAACAGTGGACGGACGCATAACGCTTCTTCCTGCCTACAATAAAACTTATAACCAACTTTTAACAGCATAATTATTTTGATGATTAAGTATCTTTTGATAAGTTTACCAAAAGATTTCCAAACATTATTTTCGATATGAACTCTAATTTAAACCGACTTCATAAGATTTATTTCTAAAGTTATAATTTAAGTAGGTACAAGATTTCTTATTTATTTACGAGATCTTCCAATTTGCAAGCGTAAAATAATCTATTATTCCATTTTGATACCTAAAGGTCGAAAGAAGAACTAGAAAATAAATTTACCTATCACTTGTATGGCGGATCGATCTCCAGTGCACCTTAGTGTATGAGGCATATCACAACTACATTCCACGATTGGTTCTTCATTGATTTCCGGGCATTTCCATGCATCTGGACCAGGTGCTACCACCGATGTTAGGGCGCCTAGACACATCAGCGCCCCACGAACCCAAAACATTCTGAAAAAGGAAAACTATTTTATTAAATAGTCTAATCTGATAGTGATAAATAGTATAACAATAACCTTAATAATTGATAGTGCCTTAAGCTTTAAATTAAATGATATGATTGCAGTGAATAAGAGTCAAACAATGGGCTTCTGTTGAATCGTTCTTTAAAGGTTTGTATTAATAAATTCGTTACAGGCTATCCGTAAACGGTCCTGGTTTTCCTTATTAGGTGTTCGATTCAATTCATTTTATAACTTGAAATCCCATACAAAATCAGTTCAACAAGTCTCGTTTTATTTTCGTAAAATAAATCTGACATTTCTTAACCGAATAAAATCTATTAAATCTGAAAAACATGAAATTTATATTTATAACTCTTGCATAATAACTTAACTTGAAAATAAAAATTCTGGAAATGTTCTTCAAAAAAAATTGTCGTTTCTTTTCTCGAGAGCAAGTGCGGTCTGTTTCTTTGCAATAAGAGTTCGAGACAACTTTAAGAAGTATTGCCCATTTTTCATCTAGGAGATTTTTCCGTCACATAAATAAACTACGGTTAGCAAGCACGTAATCCTGGACTGAGGAATGAAACAGAAGCAGCACACATCGGTTTCTTCTTGTGCAACGATTTTTGCGAGAGGTAAAAATCCGTTCAATGCAGCAATGCAGACACTGATGGACATTATATATTGCGATCATGTGCTAAGTTGTCAGGCAGGATAAAGTTTACAGAAAAAAAGAACGGTGGCAGTTCTGTGAATTTCTTTTGATTTGATCACGTTAAAAAATTATTTACTGGTGTAAACAGGTGGAAAAATGTTATAAACAAATTACTTTATTTTTGCATCTTTTATGAATCTGCAATAGGTTAAGAAATTACATATTTTGAAAAATATTCCTTAGTACTTTGTAACTTATTGTCTTACAAAGTAATGTAAAGTAAAAGTAAACGAGGTACATAAATCGAAAACATTCCGTTGATAGTCTTTTGTTGTCGCTATCTTTTCTAATTCAAATTAAAAATCTCAAGACATCCTTCAAACTGGAATGAAGGGATGTGTGCAATCCTAATATTCTAATCCATCTATATATTTAAAACACAAGGCTTATTTTTGTTCCAGTTCGTTTGATAGTTCCACCGGGCCGATCTAAGCGATTCTTTTTTTATATTAAAGCTTTCGCTGTGTAGATTAGTCAACACTACTTAATTTATATATATTCTTAATGTTTATAATTTTAATTCGAAAAACTCTAAAATGTTTAATTTGAGACGGACGAATCGGACATTCACTTGGGGCGCCCTTTCACTTTCTACGGTGGTGAGTTTCGTAACTACTCCCGCTTATAAATACAAAAGGGTGATGCAGCCGTCCACTTCCATCATTAATAAGCGGTTAACACGCGGCTAATGTTTAAAAAATTGTTAGGTTGCGTAGACAAAACCCGCATAGTTGAAAATTATGGACAACAGACGAATTATACAAATAGTAGCTGATGGCAACTGCTTAATCGGAGCTGTTTTAAATTGTTTGTATAAAACGCAGGAAATTTGATATGTTTTTGGAATATGTACTAATAGACGTTTTCAGGAATGTTTTAAACAAGACCGATTTTTGATTTTATTCTTATCATTTCATAAGGAAGAATCTCCGTATGTATGTATCTAGAATAAACCTGCGGGGTGGGGTAAGCCAGAGAGGAATATATGTCGGAAGAGAGGAGGGTAAGCTAGAAGAGAGGTATGCTAGGCTTAGAATTTTCAACTGGTTTAGTTGCGTTTATTTAAATAATCACTCACGAAAATCCGAAGGATCACACATCGAATGTTGTATATAGGGAAATCCTTCAATGCTTTTGTCCGCCATGTCTTGACGAGGTTTCCCTAGTGTGATTATAAAACAGATTATAAAATAGGTAACTATAAATACAATACATATAAAAACCAAATATCTAACATTACTAATAAAGGAGAATAACTAAGCTCAGTTTGTTCATTCATTAAGGGTACTGTGCGATTATGTTTGTGTATTTTAAAAGCTTCTAAAATGTATAATTTGTGCTTGTTGTTGCAAAAAAGTAAGTATTTGATGTTATTTTGAGGTGTCATTAGGTGGTTCTGTTCCAAAAGGTGTTTACAATAATTAGATTTTTCTGGGTGTTTATTTCTATAAGAGTGTACGTTACAAAAAGAACAATTCAAACGATAAATGCCGGATTTCATGATCTTGTGTTTTGCCTTTAGCATTGAATAAAGTGTTGTAATTGTTGGCTTTTCTTATTATAGTTGCAATTTGTTGTGATATCTTGCCAACCTATAATCTTTTTGTTGAATTAAAGTGTCAATCATGTTATGGTTATAATGGTTTGCATGTGCTAATTGTTTGATGATTGAAATTTCTTTATCAAAATGGGATCGTTTCATTGGAGTAGTTCAAGGTCGGTGTACTAAAGACCTTAAAGCTGTTAGTTCGTACATTTTATGATGACATGAATTATTAGGAATAGTGATGTCTGTGTTTGTAGGTTTTCTGTATATGGAAAATTCAAATTCATTGTGTGTATTAATTTTAACTAGGGAAAAACCCCATCAAAGTATGACGCTCAAAATGCTAATTTATTGAAGGATTTCCTTATATACAACGTTCGTTGTGTGATTATAATCCTTGGGATGTCTAAGAGTGATTATTTAATATTAATATACACACATCAAAATGGTCTAAGGGACAAACGTAAAAAGTATGTTTGGAAACGTTAATCAAAAAGTTTTATGACTATAGCATACAGAGCTTTATTCTGACTATTTCTAGATCCAGTTGGCGATGTTGTTTTTTGTTTTTGTAAAACAGTTGTGTGCAGTTGATGACATTTGTATCGAAACGGTGTTTTTGCTCTTTAGATTACTCAGTTTATGTGTATTGAATTAAGAAAAAAGTTGGGTTTTATAGTGTCTTAGAATCAATAAAGATAGAAAGAGTGTGTCTTAGTCGTGATATTCAGTTAAAAGCTTTGGGCATGATACAGGGAGGTAAGACTATTCGAGATGTGGCGGCTGCTGTAAATTCTTGTAAAAGTACCATTGGGCGATTGTGGCAACGTTATCAAGAAACTGGTGATGTAAAAGAAAGACATCCTGGCCCCATCAGGAAAACTAATGCTGCACAGGATAGATTTCTCCGAATCCAATGTCTTCGTAACCGAAATCTTACGGCCAACCAGCTAAACACTGAGCTCCAAAATGCCCATCAAGTGGTAGTCAGTGGTCAAACTGTAAGAAATAGGGTTGCATGAGGTTGATCTCCACGCTCGACGTACTGTTAAAGTTCCCGTGCTTTCACGTGGCAATCGCGCACGGAGATTAGAATGGGCCGAGGAACACATCAACTGGCAAGAACAAGACTGGACTCGCGTGCTCTTCACAGATGAATCCAGATTCGGTTTGAGGCCAGGTTCTAGAAGACTACGGGTGTGGAGTAGACCTGGAAATGAAAATCGTTTGGCAACTGTTCAGGAAGTTGATCGGTACCATAAGAGAACAGTTATGGTTTGGGCTGGAATTGGAATTGGCCGTAGAACTGAGCTCGTTTTTGTTGAAGGCTTTTTAACGGCAAATGCATAACGGGACACAGTTCTACAACCTGTTATCCTACCAAGGGTGGAACAAATCGGGGGACAATTTTAACTGATGTAGGACAACGCTCTACCACACGTTGCGAGAACAGTTAGAAATTTTTTACATGAGCACAATATCGCAGTATTGCCGTGGCCGGCGCAATACTCCGACTTGAATCCCATAGAACATGTGTGGGATATGCTGGGAAAACGTGTCCTGAATCAAGGCATGGTGTTTCAAGCAAGGGAAGAGCTCTCAAATTGTTTACAAGACCAGTGGCAACAAATTGACCAAAATGAAATAGACAATTTGATTAGACGTTTACCCAATATGTGGCGAGCTGTGATTAACAGTCAAGGTGGCCATACACTGTATTAAATGTGCAAATCTTTCATTTTTTCATTGATATTCTAGTGTTATTTGCAAGTTAAAACTTTGTTCTATTTTTTACACACCCTGTATAAGCAAACTACAGTAAATTCTGTTTGTTTTTGTTATAACAATTAAAGATTATTGTTCAAATTTATGTTTTGTTTCATCGTTGTGTCATAATACTTCCACTAGTTGCAACAACGTTTATTTTTAGCCTTGTCTCCTAGACCATTCTGATGTGTGTATACTGTATATAAAATAAACGCAATCGAACAAAAACAGTTAAAAATACTAAGCTTACCATTACTCAGACGAACTTTTGAACGCGTTATTTAATAAACCCCTCCGTCTTACTCCTTTTTCCGGCTTACACCCCCCAACTTATCTCATTCTCAGACTTAACTTCTCTCTCCTGGCTTTACCCTCGCCCTCGGACTCCTTCCCGACTTACCCACACATTCTTACCAAAAACTTCTGCATTAAATTCATATATCATATGCTTACTACCAGCTTTCTAAACTTTGTCGATCATCTTGTCCATGTTCCTTAAGAGATAAATGGTCTTTCCCTGGTCTTCAACTATGCAAACTTTCATAAGTGTGAATAGTTCCAAAAGCTACCAACGCTGCCGATTGAGAGGGCGCTGCAAGTAGATGGTCGTTCTCTTGCGTATCCAAATAAATGTTTTAGATTTATTTAAAAATATAAAACTTAAAGAAATACGGATATTAAATAGTGTTGACTAATATACAAAACGAAAGCTTAAATATAAAAAAAGAATAATAAAAAAAAATAATAGAAAAAAGTAAATCGGCCCAGTAGAACTCTCAAGCGAACTGGAACAAAAATGAGTTTTGTATTTTAAATATATAGATAGTTAAATCCAAACGATTAATAGTTCTATTTTGTTCTGTTTCTAGAAAGAATTAAAGTTAATATAATGTGCTTAGAAAAGTTTAATTAACATTAATATTAACATTAAATTACACTGTAGAGCAGAATTTTACAAAAATATGATCTCGGGATTGAATTAGTTCTCTTATAGATTTCGGAGTGCTCAACACGAATATGACACTGAAAATGCAAAATTGGCTACGGAGAATTTGCAATAACCTTTTTAAAAAAAATTATGTTATTACGGAGCCCCTCTTTTCATGTAACCTTCATACGACCGTGCGCATACACTTACAGTGTATGAGCACAAAGTACAGAGACACCCCAATTAATTGTTTGCTATTTAACTAAAACATATATTAACGTTCAGAAAACGAAAGATACTGCCAATCGTTGTTTTCTTTGTCCGCTGCATCGTGTCATGTGATTCCTTTCTAGCAAATTCTCCAAGAAGCCTGAATACTAAAAACGAAAACATGAAGAATTATGGCACATAATCAGTGACAATTACTACGTACGCTTTTGAATGTTCTGTTAGCGAGCGGTAACCATATTGACCGGTTGCTTCGTGGCTATTTACACGAATATAACGTTGGCTGTTCGCTAATAGAACATCCAAAAGGATACGTAGTAACTGCCGCTAGACAGGGTTCAGATAGGGCTCATTATAAAAATTGTCAACTACAAACGACTGTAATTCAAAAACCATAATTTTTTGGACTTTGTGTCCATTGAGACTTTTGATCTATACATTAGGGACTATCATATACCAAAGTTTTAAGGATTTTGGTCGAAAGCCATTTCATATAAGGATTCTGCGGGGTGCAAAAATTGTCAACTTCAAACGGCGGTAATTCGAAAACTATAACTTTTTGAACTTTGCGCCTATTGACAGTTTTGATTCACAACGAAAACTATCTTTCAGCAAAGTTTCAGCGCAATCTGGTGAAAGCCATTTTCTATTTTCTGCGGGGTACTTTAGACTGTTCACCAAATTTCACTTATTTTATTTTGAAATTACAAAAACAACTTATATCGAAGTCTATTATTTACATAAAAAATAGTACTATAGTCAACGATACAAATTCATAACTTTTGCTCGAATTTTCTGAAATTCCTTGACTAACTGCACCCCAAATTTTACATTTTTTTTCATTGATTTATAATTAGAGTCACTAGGCCACCTAGGCCAGCTAGTCGATCAGAATACCGCAAACCGCCGCCATATTGGGGCAAAGAAGGATGATTTTTAATAATGGACAAATTAAAACCACGTTTTACGTGTTTGACATATTAGGGGTTTGATCTTTCAGAAGAAAAACCTTTTAAAGTAAACGTGAATTTGATTAAATTCAATACAGGACAAATAATGAACAATTTCGTGCTTTGTTTGCCCCAATATGGCGGCGGTTTGCGTTACTCTGGTCGACTAGCTGGCCTAGGTAACTAGATGCAGTGACTCTATTTATAATAACCCAGTAGAGCTCAGCGGGACGAAATAGCTCATGACAAGTTTGACAGTTTGGGAAATTGTTGTTTTTTCTACAAAATCAAATTTTTTAGAATCGAAAAGCTCCAACGTCGCGTCAAACCAGAGTAGTGGGCAGATGCTAAGTTTGTCCAGAATAATAGTGAAACGTGTTTACAATATACAGGAACTAAACTTTTTGTATGCATTCTAGACACATAGTATGAACACTACCAGTTGTATGACCAACTTTTAATGCCACAAGAACGTATGGCCTCATGTAAATACATCTTCGCCCACAACTGCATTGTAAAATTGAGGTTATGGTAACCTACTGCTGGCTATTTTGATGTGCGTTTCGTAATTCATAAGAATGCAACGAGTTTTGAAAACGCTGTACAGCCTTCCACATAGTTTCTTCGACGGTATTTGTTGCTCTTCACTTCTCTTCTGCATTTTTTGCCTTTTGTAATGTTATTTCTCTTTTTGATATTTTATACGCTAACACCTTTCTTTTTATCTATTTCACGTACAGGCATACACTTTTCTGACTTTAACAGCTTCACAACATTCTCGGCTCTTGCACTTACCATCAGGTCTCTTTTGCGACACGATTTAGGCAAATCATCAAGCGTGCGATGCTCCCAATTCTTTTGATAATTTGAAAAATCGGCGACTGAACATTTTGTAATTTTTGATAACGTAAAGACAGAATGTTTGTCGGAATCTTTTCTTCGTATTTATTATTTTAAATAATATAACATTATAATAATCACAGACTTTGCGGACCCACTACGAGGTCATTGCGGAATTCCCGGGGGTTTAATTACTTTTTACATTACTAACCACGCCGGAATTGTAGGGAAAAAATCGAAGCGTATCTTTAAAAACATTGTAGACAAGTTTGTGAGTTGTAACCAGTCGACAACAGACGAAATGCGTCACGCGATAAGCAAAGTTTATTGACTGCAACAACTACAGTAATTACGAAAATTATGAAATCATATACAATTATTGTTAGCTTAGCACCTAGTCAGAATCGCCGTTGTCGTCATCACCCTCTGTAAGATCGTTATTAACCTTTATAATATATTTTTTTATAACAATGATTTTACAAATTAAGCTTGACAACTGACAGGGTCGATTAGTGAAAAAAACCCAGTGATGGCAAAAACATTTCTAAGTAATTCATTTAAGCCTTTCATAGTACCGACGGAAGAATTATAATCTCTTAAGTACCTCCCTAATTGTTAACAATAGTAGCACCTTAATCTTTCCAGTAAGTGTGCAAAATCTTATTATCTATTGGAGTGACATCTGACCATTTTTGAATGAACTGCCTACAATTTTAGAAGTTTTCCTGGAATTCAGGTAAACTGCTTCCACAAAGGCATTGTTTCCGCGAAGAGATAAAGGGTAGACTTTTTCCATGAACATAACTAACGGAATTTGTTAACAAAATAAAACTGAAAAATGTTCAATATCTTATATTACTTATATTTTTAGGGGTACAATATTCGCATACAAAAGCTTTTTTTAAAAATTCGCTCCAAAATATAGGGGGGGTCTTATTTTCGAGTAAATACGGTATTTAGTTTTGAAAGATTTAAGGGTGCGATTAAATTAATAATTTTATGTATTAAAATAGGATTGGGGCCACTATGAAATAGGTATTACAGGTAATACCTAATCAACAAATATCTAATCGAAATATGTCAAATCTAAAAATTTATAAAATCCAAAAACCTAAAGGAAAATATCGCAACACGTAAAATATCTAATGCAAATGTTATTATTTCTTATTATAATTGCGTGAGTGGAAGGTGCATGGTATCGCGACGGAGACGACATTACCGTACGCATCTCCAGTGTTACTAGTGGCAACAAAAGTAATAATTGATTACGTTATTTGAAATGAAGTATTTTCTGTGAACCTAAACGGTAAGTTGGATATTTCTTTTTGAAACCGATACTACTGGAAATTTACATAATGTTGTCAAGTCCCAGAGACTGTGCCTTGCATAAATTCGTGGACCTTCGTGGAATATTCAACACCAGACCGCAGTAGTTATTTCTAAATTCACTTCTAATTTCAATTTACCAACTTTAGAAATATAAATATTACAAAAGAAATCCAAAAGTTATAAATTACGATACACCCCAGTACATATGTTTCAGTCACAATCAGTTTTCTTATGAAAAACTCGTATCAATCAATGGGCTGCAACATTTTTTATTGTAATAAGAATGAATTTGCATTTGTGAACAAGACATATGTTGCCAATAAATACATATTTAACCAAAACAGGTAGTAAGTACGTCAATATTATAAGTAAGTTAAATAATGTATATACTGTCTATGATCGTCTTGCTTTGCGTTTAACATGTGTTCAGATCATACCAAGCTTACTTTCCCGATAAAATGTCATACGAGATTCTGAATGCTTTCATCGTTTTGATTAGTATTCCTTTGACATTAGAAAAACTTGACATCTAGTAAACATCCATTTTATCTAGGATTGTGTTGTTTTTCTGTCAAGCATGTAGAGCTATAAAAAAATTATTTTTGCGTCGTAATTCTCTATCATGCTACGTAATTTCAGTATTATTGAATTATTTACCTACCATTCATTATCTTGGGAAGTCTTTTTCTTTCCTCCAACAGAACGGTAGCACCACAAAAAAAAAAATATATATATATATATATATATATATATACAGGGTGGGGCAAAAGTCCCGCAACGGCCAAATATCTCCCGAGGGGAAGGTTTTTTAAAAAAATGTTTCAGGCAAAAGTTGTATGGCTTTGAAAGAGGAATCATTTGCATACAAAACCATCTCCCACCCCTTCACCCCCTCCTGAGGGGTGGGGGTAACTTTTAAATTTTAAATGGCCAACCCTATTTTTTTTTGCTGATTAATATTCTCTAAGAAAAAACAAGAACTTTTGTCCGAAAAATTTTTTTTTAAAAAGACGAATTTCGCGATTGACCCAACGAACAAACTTTGGATATTCCAAAATATTCCGACTCTTTTACGCGAAAATGACGGGGTTTTCAGAAAAATTACAAGAGGTAAAAAAGGCTTAGAATTTTGCAAAAAATCTAGGAAAAAAAAATAAACAAAAAAATTTTTGAACAATTTTTGAAAAAAAAACCATGATTTTTGAAAATGTGCACACGTTCATATTTCACCTCCTGGATTAGCGTTACCCAATGTGTACCACGTGGAGGTTCCAGGGAGGATTTCACACATCATAGTGGCCCTGAAAAGGGCCGTTTTTCTTAATCAGGAAGCATTGAAGGACCCCGAGGTTCGTCACTCCCCCGGTATTTATCGACTCCAAACCTCCGCTGCCCTGCTAATTATTTGATCAGATGCTCAAACTGAGCACCTTCCACTGTTTGACAATGAGCCAGTCGCTGATAGAAAGTCTCCAGAACATCTGCTATCATTTCTGGCGTAATGGCATTTGAGGTTTCCAATATCCTACCTCGCAGATCGTCTATGCTATCAGGTTTCGTCTGGTACACGCGATCTTTTAAATAACCCCAATAGAAGAAATCAAGGGGTGTCAGGTCTGGTGATCGTGGCGGCCATTCAATTTCTCCTCTCCGACCAATCCATCTCCCAGGGAATGTTGCATCCAGATAGGCACGTACTTGCCGCCCAAAATGACCTGGTGCTCCGTCTTGCTGAAAATTGACCAAATTGAATTGATTTCCAACGATCCCACGAAGAGCAGGAACGATTTCTTCTTGAAGCAGCCTCAAATATCGCTCAGCTGTCAGATTCTCATCAAAGAAGAACGGGCCCACAATCTGATGTCGGAAAATGCCAGCCCAAACATTGATTTTTTGCTTCCACTGAGTGTGAGAATCTCTCATCCAGTGTGGATTTGCATCGGACCAATATCTGCTGTTATGACGATTCACGTTGCCGTCCAATTCAAATTTCGCTTCATCCGAAAAACACGTCCAGAAAAATGTCATTGGGTTATCATCGTATCGCTGCATTATCAACTCACAAAACTCCACTCTTAAATCGAAGTCAAACTCCGTCAACTCTTGCACCAAGTGTATCTTGTATGGGTGGTATTTGTGTGTCTTCAAAATCCTACCCACAGACCTGATGCTGATATCCTCTGCCTGAGCCACCCGACGTCTTGATGTGTGTGGATCTTCTTGGAATTCGAGGAGAACATTCAATGATGTTCCGGGATCTGTCGCTGTTCTTGGTCGTCCCGTTCTCGGCCTATCTTCGACGGAACCTGTTTGATGAACACAAGAAATAATCTTTAGAAAACAAGGAATTCATAAAACTACAGAAAAAACTGACCTGTATCCTCATATCGGTTAGCTGTTCGCATCACGGTAGTTTTGTTTACCGGGCTAGGACGATTCGGATGCAGCTGGTTAAAGAGATTTGCAGTTTCCTGGTAAGAGCGTTGTCTATCTCCGTACCCACGCAATATCAATACTTCAATTCTTTCTCTTTTAGTGAGAGCCATGGTTTTGCAATACAATTTTGCAAAACAATTTCCTGGCAGTTTGAATTGCGAGAAAATCACCACGTATCAACGACTGGATATTAACTCAGTCTTGCAACTCCTTTTAAATTAACAATTTCTTGCAACTCAAATTCACAAGAAATTGTTTTGCAAAATCGTATTGCAAAAGCATGGGTCTCATTAAACGAGAATTAATTAATTAATTAATTAAAAATTAATTAATAAAATTAATATCATTAATTGATATTGCGTGGGTACGGAGATAGACAACGCTCTTACCAGGAAACTGCAAATCTCTGTAACCAGCTGCATCCGACTCGTCCTCGCCCGCTCAACAAAACTACCGTGATGCGAGCAGCTAACCGATATGAGGAGACAGGTCAGTCTCTTCTGTGGTTTTGTGGATTCCTCGTTCACTAAGAGTTCATCAAGCAGCTTCCGTTGAAGATCAGTCGAGATCCGGACTAAGAAAACCTGCAATATCACTGGATGTTCTCCTCGACTTACAAGACCCACACACATTACCACTTGAGTTGAGTGTGCATCGCTAATCCAGGAGGTAAAATGTAAACGTGTGCACATTTTCAAAAATCATGTTTTTTTTCAAAAATTGTTCAAAAATTTTTTTGTTTATTTTTTTTTCCTAGATTTTTTGCAAAATTCTAAGCCTTTTTTACCTCTTGTAATTTTTCTGAAAACCCCGTCATTTTCGCGTAAAAGAGTCGGAATATTTTGGAATATCCAAAGTTTGTTCGTTGGGTCAATCGCAAAATTCGTCTTTTTAAAAAAAATTTTTCGGACAAAAGTTCTTGTTTTTTCTTAGAGAATATTAATCAGCAAAAAAAAATAGGGTTGGCCATTTAAAATTTAAAAGTTACCCCCACCCCTCAGGAGGGGGTGAAGGGGTGGGAGATGGTTTTGTATGCAAATGATTCCTCTTTCAAAGCCATACAACTTTTGCCTGAAACATTTTTTTAAAAAACCTTCCCCTCGGGAGATATTTGGCCGTTGCGGGACTTTTGCCCCACCCTGTATATATATATATATATATATATATAATTGTTTACGACTGGCTTCACCTGACGTCATGTTTTGCCAATGACGCTTATGTACTCATACACTTCTTCCTTTGTGCGAATTGGCTCTAGAGAATTTCAATAATAAATACCATTTACTTCTACACATAATATAAATATTTTTCTTCGCGTAAATCTTAATTTTTACTACAATACGTTAATGCTTTCGTAATTGCCTTAACATCTTTGATAGCAGATAGTTAAAAACCCGACCATACCAGAGAATCTTCAAGTACCAAGTTCTCAATATACTAATGCCTTTTCATAAAAATAATTATTAAAATGTACAGAGTATGTATTAAAAAGGGTGTATTTATGCTAAACCAGCCTTACCAGTATGTTTTTATTTCGGAAGAAATATCTCTATCTTTAGAAAGAAAGCACAGATTTCAACATGTTTGGCGTATTCTATGTATACCTACCTACATACCAATAACATTATTGCATTTAAATGCTGTACCCTTATATGAAAGCCTACTAAAACAAAATAAAACACATATTGAAAAGACGAATTCCGATGTTAAACAAGAACACTTAAAATCGCGGACATGTGTCAGCGTCTTGCAATCCAACTATTGTTTAAAAAAAAGAAGGAACTATGCGTTTTATTGACAACTGAATCGAACCAGTTTAAAACTTGTTAATCCTAGCAGTTTCACGCTGGATTTACAATAATTTGTATTCAATTGATAACTCTTACGTATAAAAGATTTCTATGATAAAGACAGTAATTAAATAAAAGTTAATGTGGGAGTCTACAACTAATATAGTAGTGATTAACATCAGTAATATCTTATGTTGGTATCGCAAGGCTATATTTGGAAAATTTTTGATAAGCATCTAGATTCGTTTTAGATAAATGTGTACGAAGATAAACTTGGATACTGGTTCATTAATTTTAATTTCCTTAAAAGTTTCACAGTTTGTCATTCTAAAACAAAATTTAAAAAATGTAAATAGTAGATACAAAATTTTAAAACTAAATAGCCTACTTTTATTTTGAGTATGTGCACTTATAACAGAATAAACTTTTGAGTTTTATACAAGCTCACTAACATTTGAAACTGCACCATCATTAAGAGCGAACTTATATGAAGGTGTTCAATATCTAAATCAAGTGTCTTGTGAAAGTTAGATGATGGAACTACAAAGAAATAGGAGAAACTAAAGCTAAGAAAAAAGCTAAGAGAATACTGAAATGATTCCGTTGTCAGATCTTACGAACAGTCTCTCCTGAAAAGAACAATTTCAGTTTATTAGTCTAGCAAAATTGAGGAAAATCTAGCAACTGAGGCCCTGTTACTTCTTAAATTTGATATGGAAAGATTTTGGTTTGTACTTTTCGAAGGATCTTTCTTGCAAAGTTTAAGGGCGCGTTATCGCCGCCAGTGTTATTTTTTCATGTGGGCTTTCTTCCTAGAATCATGAAACGTATGTAGAATTTTTATTATTATTAAATGATTTTCTTATTATGCGAAATGTTACAATGATGGCTAATCTTGAAATAAACTACAAATAAATTGCAAATAAAAATGGTGAAAAATAAAAACGAGAAATGATATTAAACGTCTGATAGAGGAAGAAATAGACGATGTTATCTTTAGCAATCCCAAAAGAGTGAATGAGTCACAACTAGTATCTCTGAAAGCTCTAAAAACTATAGATATTACCCTAGATAATGCCGAGAATGATTTCACAGATATTGGAAATATCATGAGAACTCTCTATGAAGCAGCAAATATTATACGAAAAGCGGTGTTATCCCATCAGAAATGGATATTTACAGGTTCTCTTGAAAAACAAAAAGTAAGTGGTGTAGTTCCAACCGAAGTTAGTCTCTTTTTTAAAATACCTTAGCATAATCAATAAAAACTCCTATGTTGTGTAGAAACTCAATAATAAATTTGCTCCGAGTCGCAGAATGCATAGTAAGGCTAACATCAATTTGCAAAGGCATCACTGGCGTGACGGGGGGCAATTTCATTAGACGCTTGATATAGTGACAGTGATATATCTCATACATAAATATTCGAGACAATCTTTCAGTCTTATCCAAATTCGTAGTTTCTTGTTATTCATAAATATGGCTCATATCGATCTTTCCGTTTAACACCATTTAAAAAAGACACTAACTTCGGTTGGAACTCACCATCTATATTTTATTTTTTAAGAGAACCTGTAAATATCCATTTCTGATGGGATAGCACCGCTTTTCGTATAATATTTACTGCTTCAAAGAGAGTTCTCATGTTTTTTCCAATATCTGTTAAATCATTATCCGCATTAGCTAGGGAAATATCTACAGTTGCTTTTAGAGATACTCGTTGTGGCTCATTCACTCTTTTTGGATTGCTAAAGATAACTCCGTCCATTTCTTCCTCTATCAGAATTTTAATATCTTTTCGCGTTTTTATTTTTCCACCATTTTTAGTTGCAATTTATTTGTAATTTATTTCAGGATTAACCATCGTTGTAACATTTCCCATAATAAGATAGTCACTTAATGAGCATAAAAATTCTACATCTGTTGCTTCATCCAAAATGCAATGCATTGGGGATCTTATGGATCAGGCTTATTCTTTTCCTGTCCAAATAATCTCTCACTTCGCTCCATTTTCATTTTTTGAATACACCTCTTGCAGCAATCTGTATGCCATGATGCGTTTTCGTTTATCAATTCTTCAACGGTCACATTTCTTAATCGATTGTCAATTAACACGTATTCACTATCATTCCATTCTGCTCTCTTTCTAACATAGTCTAACACGTTATCATAGTTAATAGGTTTAACCAGTGGGGACTTCTTATTTTGGGATAAAATAACCATCTCGTAATTAGTCTGCAGTCTTGCCTTTTTTTGCAGATGGAGACAGGGATACTTGGAGACGAATTTGTGGTGGAGTAGACATTGTGTCCAAAGTTAATTTTAAACTATTTAAAGTATTAAACTACGCGGCTGACGATTATCAATCGCTTTTCATCTGAAACAAAAAAAAATTGAAATGATACGAGTGCTAACAAAATTAAAAGTGTTTTTATACAAAACACCTAAAAGGTAAAAGATATCGATAAATTCCTAAGGATCTTTTTTATAGAGAATTTCCTTGTAAATAAAAAACGTCCAGTACAAAATATTGATAGGATGGCCCTATCAAGAGTTATAAGAGAGAACATCCGATGATGTCTGGGGTGGCCGCCATCTTGGATATATGACGTCATATAGGCCCTCTGCCACAAAATCAAGCAAAGCACCTGGTGAGGCATGATTATGGTGAGCATAAGTAATGTATTAAAATTGGTCCCACAATTTCATCATGAAATTTCCCACGGAGTGTATATTTCATCAAGTATGCCCCCCGACTAAAAGTTCAAAAATAACGAAAATCGGTAAAGAAATGACTGAGTTATAGCCTGAAACAGTTACGAAAAAAAGTTTTTTTTGTAATGTTTATGTTTCAGCGGTTCACAATGATATTTACTCAACAAATAAAATTTCTTTCTCTTCATTTCGATTTCATTTATTGTAAATATATTTTGTTTCATTTCTAGGAAATTTTTGTTTTTTTAAATTGGTTAACAAATTACCAAGTTATGGCCGATAATATGCAAAACAATTTCTTTTTTTTATTTTAATCCGTCATTATAGTCCAGTGTTCAGTCAATCCGTACATTTTACCTTGCAAAAGCTCAAGTAGTTTTGATTTTCAGATATGTTTTGTATGTTGGGGCCCTTATTAGAAATTTAAGCTTTTTTCCATCCACTTATAAATGTGCCTCTCCAGTTTTCGTACCTTACACTGCTCTAACGACTAGAGCTTAGCCATTTCTTGGCACAAAGACAAAAAACACAAAATGAAACTAAGACACATTAACAATCTGGTGGGGGAGATCTTAATATGATACAGAAAAATGTCATATGGAAAGTGTCTGAACTGTGATGTTTATCTGCATTTATTACATTCAACGGTGCTTGTAATGTAACGTGTGAGTAACAGAATTTTGATTCAGAGTTGGGCTTGAAAGAAAGAGATAGACATATCGGTCATGTGCAATTTTGAATCGTATGAATTAGTTTATTTAAACATTTTAAACTGTCACTTTTTGAAAAGCGCTGTCAGACTAACAGTTTTTGAAAAAAAAAATTTAAAAAATCAGTTTTTAATAATGACATTCATATTTAATGAAGTACAAAAGAGAAATATGGTAGAAATGTATCTAACACAGCATTAGCAACAAAATTGAAGAAATTATAACACATCTTGTATCCTCCATAATGTTATCGATTCCGTTAAAAGGAGAGTTGCATTGTGTAAAGATGTAGGTGGGGGCCATATAACTTATCTTCTTTAATAAATTTTTAATTTAATTGTATTATTTAGAAATTTCTTGATTAAAGATTGTTGAGAGCTCCGAAATCAGAACCAAAATGCATTTAAAGTAGGACTGTCAGTTAGTGACTGAGAGTAGTTCTCAATGTTCTGTAGTAGTTCTAAATGATCTGTAGTAGTTCTACTACCTACTTAAAATTAATATCAGATGTAACCTAAAATTTCCAAGGCCTTCTCTGAACCAAAATTCCGTTGCTCACACCTTACTTTGCATTAAAAGTATAAGAAACCCTCGAATAATTTCCTAAATAAATAATAATTAAAAACTCATTTTACTAATTATAATTGATTGTTTTAAGATTTTTGTTATTTCTAAGGAGCGTAATAGATTCTACTTTGTATTTTACAACAATAATATAGTAACAACAACATAAACGATAACTTTAACATAATAAATGAAAAATAGTAATTGAAACGAATAAATATTCGAATCTTGGTTCCGCCACGTTCGATCAAATCGCGATAGTGCGACTAAGTACTATCCATTTTCTAGTCCTCCGACTTTGAAAGTGTATTGCTCGTAAACTACTGAAATACTTCATTCATTCATTCAGACGACTCTAGAAAAAAAAATGGTTAGTAGATGTTTCGATTTCGATGAAAGACAAATTTGGAGTTGATAGATTAAAACAATTATTGTAGTCTAGAAATTATAGATCTTTTGATGGGTACAACTCGAGATGCACAAATATGGATTTCCAACATTTTTACAGATCTGCAATCTAGGTGTAGCTATCTATATTCTATAAAATTGACCGACCCTGGAATAAAATAAGTAGTACATAGATAGAGATCTATAGAATTGAAAGTTGTTGGAAAACGTTTTAATTAAAATATTGTCTTTATTATTAGTATCATAAATGCATAATAAATAATCCAATATTAACTTCTTGTTAAGAGACAAAAGTAACAATTATTGTTTCCAACGATAACGGAAGTCATAGTCAAATTTACTTAATTAACGTTAAAATGTAGAATGGTGTGAACTATACAAGATGTTTCGAATTCCAGACAATTAAGAAACCGAATGCCGTCATGCCTGATTTATTTTTATTCAGATATCGGATGGTTAAAAAATGTATGGATAATGCTCTATATATGTTCACCAAAACAAGTAACACAGGTAAATTTCCTGTTTCCCACGCCTGTATATTGTGTTAACATTAAGCTTCATATAAAGAGCACATGCATAATCAATTCCTGTCTCGTAGTAAACTTATAGCCTAAACGATAACAGAGCTAAACATATCTGAATCTATATATTGAATTAAATAAATTGAAACTAAGTCGATTCCATATATGTTTATATCTTATTTATTCTAGGATTCTGAGAAAACTGATAAATCTGACAGCAGTCAGGGTAAATGTTTATGCTATTATATACTTCATATAATAATCATCACCAGCATCACATAAAGTTGGTTACTTTTCATGAGTTATTTAATTTATACGGGGTGGAAACCTATAATGGCATAAGATTTTAAAAGTTATTGGTGGATAGTTTTGATAAACACGCTTGAACACGTTGATTTTGTTTTAATCTTATGCATATTTTGAAACTATTTTTAATTATACCGGTTGTTCTGTAAGACTGGACCCAACAAGAGATTTATTCTTTACCCTGTAGATGTAACAGCATTTTTCATAGAGTTTAATTACAATGATATCAATTATGTGGATCTAAACCTTTATTGTAATATTGGAGTAATTTACTTATTTCAGAAGAGTTCTGCTAAATTTGGTTGAATGCTGTAGTGAATGTGAGTAATGGGATATATCAAGTTAAAAACTACCTTCATTATTTCTTATTGAAGTTTACTTAGTTTTCATTAAGCCATGTTTATGTATTTAAATAGATTGATAAATGTGCAATATTACTATTAAAAAAGTCGCAGAATGAATAGTACGTTTTTATAGTTATTGACAATAGACTAACTAAATAAAAAGTAAACATACTTAAAGAGGACAGTTTTAAAAACTTCAAAGTAGCTTCGGGCAAGTATTGCTACAATCATAATACCACTTTGAAGTTGCAACGACTTTAAAGTAATTAATACCAAGTGGAAATACTATTCCACATACTTTAAAAGTTACTCAGAAGTACTGGAACAATATAGTACCAATAAATAGTAGAAATAACTATATAATTACTGAAATATCCCGAACTGAAGTAATTAAACCTATAAAGTCATAAATTTAGTTGTAGTTACGTAACAACTACTTAATAAAAGTTCCGATCTTAGTTACTGCCACTTAGATGCTGCTTGGGATAAATAAGAGAGATATCAGCTTTGTCACCCGGAACACTATATAGTAGTTATAAGAGTTCTGCCAACACAAATGTCAAACGACCATTTCTGATCCAAAGGTAAGTGATAAGGTAGATTATTACAATTTATATGTACTACTAAAAACTTAGCATGCACAAATCCTTGAATTTACTAACAAAATCTTTATGAGTAACTGAGTAATTTAAATTAAATAATATTCTAATATTAATATTTTACTTCATTAAATAAACTTCATTAAATAAATTACGAATGCGCCGTGGGTCCAACCAAGCAACGTCTATTTTCGCGTTGTCTAAATTCTTATAGGAATTGTACAGGGTCTCTAGTATGGTTATAATTAGCGCGTAAAAAGGAATCATATAAGATAAAGATATACAGGGTATTCCATTAAAGAATTAATTTCTTTTCGACACCGTTTTATAGAACATCCGGTATAACTATAAATAGTTACAAAATGCGCAAAAGATTAAAACAAAATCGATGCGTTCAAGTTTTATCTAACTATTCGTCAGTAGAAGTAATGAAAACAAAAATAAGACCAGATTATTTTTAATAATTTATTATTACCGTAACATAATGATAATTATACCACAAAAGTGCGATGTGCAGTCCACCACTGTTTGAATAGCACTGGAGACCCTATGTACAGGGTGTAACTAATGTAACTAAAAACCACGCAATGGAGAGTAGCTGTAATAATTTAGAACGTATTTTCCTTATCAAAATGTGGTTGAAAATCGCATTTTAAATTGTAAGTACGCTCATTGTACTCACATTACATTAATCATACCAAATAAGCAAACACAATATTTTTTTTAAATTTTGTATTTAAACATACATAGGAAACTTTACAAGATGATTTGTATATAAAAAAGTTCATTAGATAGTAAACTGGAATTAGCAAATATCATTTTATATTATTATAACAAAAATGGTGACAAACAAATTTACCACGTCCACTAACACGAAGCCACCTCACTAAACTCTGGTTTATGCTGAGTCCAACCATATAGCTGATTTGGCGATGAGACTTACAGGGATCGAGTGTATAAAGAGACATTTAAATCTATACTGACAAATATATTTTGTATTTTAGTATACAGAATGATAGAACAAAAGCAAAATCCGCAATGAATAAAGGCGTATGAAAAAAATATATACTTATAAATTAATTATGATAAAACTCTCGATTATACCTAACAATCCGTTAAGATGCCTGCTGTCTGTCTGCTATGATATTGTTTTTTTTTCAAAATAATCAACATCTCTGATTTAACTAAACTAAAAACTATCCTTTATAGACGTGAAAAACAAAGAGATAAAATAAAAGTATGTACATACTGGTTTTGATATTTAGCAATCTGTATTGTCCAGAAGTGTGACAGCACTTTAAGGAATAAACAGATTAACAATTATATACATATCTACAAACTACATATATGTCAGAAGCAAACTACGTTAAGTCCAAAGATACAGTTTTCAGGAGAATATCTTTAATTATTTAAATATATTTAATTTAATAAATAAATTAAAGGTTATAACATGCTTTGTATTGGAAAAAACTAAAAGGTAAATAGATCAATTTCGACAGAAGTAATTAAAAGTATCACGTTTGGCATGTAATTTGATAAAGTTAACTTGATTTTGGAATACAGATATGGTACATGTAGGAAATAAATATAGAATCCAAAATTTCGTCATTCTTTACAGTGTATTTTCATTTTTAATTATTTTGATAGAACAAAAGCCTACGATTTACTACCATTATCGTGAGACAGAGGACGTAAATACTGTAGGTATATCACTACAAACATCTTACAAACTAAAATCCTTTCACGCCCTCGAAAGTTATCATTAAGATTATAATTTATAATCAAGTTATGCAAACTAAATCAATACAAGTATCAAATATATTTTGCTTACTGTCTAAAGTTTCAGAATACTACTGCTCTAAGCACTTTAACAACTTTTAAACTTGATTAAAACACAATTAATATCAGGGGCGTGCTGGGTATGTGAGACCAGGCCAGGAAAAAACTTTGGGTTCAGGCCAATTTAATAGCTATTTTCAGTAAAATTCTTATTATTATACTCCCAAAATTATTGCCAAAATGCGTGCTATCTATTTTTAAATTGATTAGATGTTTTCGACTTTACAATACCTATTATTGTATACTGATTAATTAGATACTGAATATTTAATTTTTGGTCATAGATTTATGATTCGATTTAAATGTTAAGATGTTATAATAATGCAGAGAAATTATCACCCCGACTGGGAATCGAACCCAGGACTTTCTACTTGCCGAACAGAAGCTCCACCTCTGAGCTATCTAAGGTAATTACCAACCGAAAATGACAACTCTACTACATAAGTTGGAACTATTAAATATACCACATATGAATACTAATTAAATATTAATAATATATAATCCGAGTATATACGTAGTTCCAGTCCCAGTCGTGGTGTTAATTTTTCTACATTTTTATAACAGCTTAACATTAAAATTAAGCTTAATGTAATATTTACTTACACAAAAACCTTCACCCAAATTATTTATGATTCAAGTTCTGTATAACGTGGTTCGATAGTTAAAAACAATTTTCTTTGACCTGCTAATCATAGCAATCGTTATACCGAACTCGAATCATAAATCTGTGACGTAACATACATCTTAGAAAAACTAGATGTTAACCTACTAGACATTACATTTTTACGTAAATGTCGATAATTTTTTGCAAAAACTACCTACTTGAAATGTAGCTATAGCTACACAGTGCATAAAGCAGTAAGCACTAAAGACAAGTCTTACGTCATCAATCACCTTCATTTGATTAAAGATTAAAATTGTTAGTCAAACTTACAACGGCATTCATGTATCGCGTTTGGCTCCAAATATGAACTTTCAAATCAGATTTATGTTGGTCTAGGCTATATTGAGGAGCAGGTATTACTGCCCAATGTTTCTTACTTCCAGCGTATATAGCGAGAACAATTTCTGGAATAAGCATTTAGCACCACAAGGTAAATCTTCCGAATTCAAATAATTTCATGCCTCTTGCCACTCGACTAGCAGATAAAGATAGGTAATGTTTTTCGTTTTACAAACATTCCAAAGGAAATACATTTTACAACTGTGACATTCAATGGCGTTTTAGTAACTATATATATAGGACATTTGAAAACCTGAATGAAAATAATAACAGCATTGATTTCTTCCTCTGTTTGACGTATCAATAGATCAGTACCAATTGCATGAAGATACAGACAATTTCTCTTAACTAGACTCCAACATTGCTGACATAGAGCTGTTCTTTCCTGATTTCTATTTTAGGTTCATACGAAAAGTTATTTATTTTCCAATTGCATATTTGCACAACTTGCACAACACAAGCATATTGAAACCATAAATGCATTACTAACTTCTTTTTTATATTAAATAAATTATTTTCATGTCCAGTCGAGCGATTTTGACCGATTTATAGGCCTGTTTTTAGAGCGTAAATTGCTAAAATAGCTATCCTTGTTTACGCCGCCTCCATAGTGATCACAGTAACTATAAACCACTGCACCTACCTACTTGAAGTTTTGCACTTTTCAAATTATTTTTATTTTAAAATTAAATATTAATTGAAACGTAGACCGGACATAAACTAACGTATGCATTTCGAAGCATTAATTAGTGTTTTAGAGCCCTTTATCGTCTTAGCGCTAACTGACTCTGCGGGCTTTAAAACACACAATTGAGTCCTTAATACATAATAAACTATTACTTTACTTGGATTTTTCTTTAAAAGTAACCCGAGATGTCCGAAACAATATTAATTTCAGAAGATCCGACACCGACCCGAGCCCGACCCAAGCTCGAAATTAGGTTGTGTTACCCGGTATTAACTAGGACCATGGGACCGGGTCGAGCTTAGGCCCGAATGTCAGGCCCGATCCCGTGCAGGTCTCTAGTACAAACTATAAAAACATGTCAATAGCAGCCACGGCATTATAAGCGGGTATTATCATTTATAATTATAACGCCCCCGCGTAGCGTTATCCTTGCTATCGACGCAGACGTTACGTTCAAAATAAAATAAATATAAACAACGCCCTTGACAACACTAACAATTATAAATTGTAATTCATTTTTTTTTCTCACCGTACGTATACTCGTGTACGTATACGTAGTGAAAAATAAATACTGGAACAATTAAACATTAATTTTTTTTATTATCCCACCCCTCAGGCCACCGGGAAATGTCCCGGTATCCCGGTGGGCCAGCATGCCCCTGATTAATATCATTAAAAGCGAGAAGTAAGAAAAGTTTTTGAAGGGAATTATGCTTCATTGTCATATGTCGAATAATGAAGATGAGTTGTTTTGTTTTTCAGTATAATTATTTCCTTATAGATAAAAACGAATCCATTCGAAAATTAAATTTTTAATGAAGGCGAGAATAGTATTTCCTAAAAAATTCACTTAATTGTTTTCAATAAGGACTGTCCGTGGTTGAGTGGTAGAGATCATGCATCTCAGCAGAACTCAAGTTCAAATCTTGGTTGCGATTGAATTTTCAAAATTAGTATACCTCGATTACTTCCGCAATTCCGCTGTACTCTCATAAGAGTTTGTGAGGTACCCCAACACTGCAAATATGGTCAAAGTATGAATGGATTATGGGGACACTCGGTGTCAGCGCAGTTTGAAAGTTGTAACAAGAAGTAGTGTCATCTAAGTGTTTTCTAAAAGCTGAAAATTGATCACTAAGTAGTTTATGTAATAAAAAACTTGAAAACACTCGTCAGACAGCGTAATGATTGAACGCGTTGCTTCAGCACCAATGCGGTGGCCGCATGTCTTCAAAATGAGGTTGCAACGACATAGTTGTTACGTTTGGTGTTTTCAGACTGTGTGCAAATATAATATCTTGTATTTTAATTATATAATTACAGCTCTCCACTATGCTAGTGATCTTTAATATTTATTGATTTTTTGTTGTTACGGCGGCTCCAACTTCGCTGTGTTATATTTATGTAAATTAAGTATTAAGCATTAAATGTAAGACCATACTGTATATTATAATTCAGTTTATTTATATACAGAGTGTCCATTATATATGGAATATAGTATATATCTCGGTAAATATCGACATTATAAAAAAATTTGTTATATAAAAGTTGTTTAACATTTTATTTTCCATAATAAGATAGCATTCAATTGTTTTTATTTCAGAAAACAAATGAGTAATGAATAACACTTTAATTTTTTTAAATAGCAATGTACCCTTTCATTAGGCTCATTTGATAGAAATTCTTTTGCTCTTTTCGATGACCTAAAATCTTAGTACCCTTATATCAGAAAACTTTTGAAAAAAAATGTAAAAATTTTTTATTAAGTTAATTTCACCAATAACATGAATCTAGATATCCGAGATCATAAAGTATTTCGAATTATTACCCTAAAATAAACAGATGTGCATCTACATAATGTACAAAACAAAACAAAAAAACAAAAAACAAATGAACAGAAAATTATGTACGTCTCTTATAAAGCTTGAAGACAAAACGAAATTAGCAATAAAATGATTTTCATGGCAATAAGTGTTCAAAATGTTTACCATTAACTGCAAGGCAGTGAGTGGCCCAATATATCACGAAAAGCTTGAAAAGAATTTCTGAGCAATCTGGGAGAAATTGCTGCAGCTTCATTTTGTATTCGTTGCTCTAATTCGGCCAGATTCTGGGGTCGGTTTGTATACACTTTTGATTTTAAATATCCCCAGAAGAAGAAATCGCAAGGTGTTAGATCCCGAGATCGGGGGGAGGCCACTCCACAGACCCTCTTCTGCCTATCCAACGAGCCGGAAATACCACATTTAAATATCGGCGTACATCTAAATGATAGTGGGGCGGTGCTCCATCTTGTTGAAACGAAAGATCATCAAGATTTACTTGGCAAGCTGGAATAATTTGCTGTTGCAATAATTGCAAATAACGGTCACCAGTTAGAGTACCACGAATTAAGAAAGGTCCAATTACAGCTGTCACAATAAAAGCCTACAATCAATTGTTAAGACAAATGAAAGAGATCTCGGATATCTAGATTCATGTTATTGGTGAAATTAACTTAATAAACATTTTTTACGTTTTTTTCAAAAATTTTCTGATATAAGGGTACTAAGGTTTTAGGTCATCGAAAAGAGAAAAAAAATCTCTATCAAATGAGCCTAATGAAAGGGTACATTGCTATTTAAAAAAATTAAAGTGTTATTCATTACTCATTTGTTTTCTGAAATAAAAACAATTGAATGCTATCTTATTATGGAAAATAAAATGTTAAACAACTTTTATATAACAGTTTTTTTATAAAGTCGATATTTACCGAGATATATACTATATTCCATACATAATGGGCACCCTGTATATTTCTTTGTAATGAAATTGATGTATTATCTGTCAGGTTTCTTGACTATTTTTGGATTTTGTTAGGCATTCTGTTCGAGCACTTCATTGTTAAAGGATGAAATTATAATTAATTGTAACTATTTCCTTACCGCCATAAAATATAGCATGAGCTAAACTTTGGCGGATCATATTGGTAGGAGAGTTACAAATATAAATATTTGGGCATTAATGTTATCAATGATTCCTGTGGGATGATTTCCGAGTTTAACCATATCCAACAGTCAATCTGTTAAATTTAAGTTGGCTGCAGCAAATGTTAATTAAGATAAGTAGTTTTGTATACATTTATTAAATTAAGATTTCACTTGAATTTATGAAAGTCAGGTAAAATTCCAGGACTCATTCAGAATTGTTTGTAAGATAAAATTGTATTGTTATATTTCTCTAATGTTGTGTTTGTGATGCAACGTTTGTGAATTTTGTCATATCTTTATTATTCGTTTATTTGCATGTTCATTATTGGAATGATAATTTAAAGAAATAAAAAAAATTAAATTCATTGGATTTTATGTGTATTTCTTGTTGTCCCCTTGGATCGTTACAATGTCAATGTAAAGAAGTGATTTAAAAAACGCTGAAACTTGGTACAGTGTTAATTTATTGAATATAGTTTCTCAAAACAACAGTCAGACTTCATTCTGATAGAACCTAGCTAGTCAGCAGTCGTTACTTCAGCCTCCTTTCCAAGCCCAGCCACATTGAGGTTGGATTCGGCCGGTCAGTGAAGTCCCTACTACGTTGGTGGAATGGTCCGCATGCTGGACTAGGGGCTCATCTCTTGAGGAGAAGGAACCCGTTGAGTGTGCACGGTAGCATTTGCATTAGCAATTGCGCGCTAATTGAGCGTAACTCAATTTGTGACTCCAAAAGGGGGTCCGTGGTCATACACATGGTAGATCGACATACATGATTTTGTGTCTGAATCATTTTGCATTCGCGAGGAATTACGGAAAAAAAGCAATTTTGATGTTAATTACAGTCTTTAGTTATTTTCAAGATTCTAGAAAAAAAACATACCTTTGTTTTTACACCGCAAAAATTTGACCCTCTTCTCTTGCACTTTTGTTATTGAAGGAGTATACCCTAAGAGACCTTAAGCACCGAAGATTTTGGTGCCCCCTCATTTTTGCTAATATCGAAACACCTATGTGTGTAAACACCATAAACATACGTAAACGGCGTAATCTACCTACTCTATGTAATCGACCCTGGAGATCTACTAGTGTATATCAAATCTGCCCTCCGGCCACTTATGATATGTCGGTACTTATGTGTTAGCAGTTACACTTTTGAAACAATGATAACAGGACTATATGTAATTGACTCTGGAGATCTCCCAGCCGAGGTCATATTTGACCTCTGGACACTCTCCTGTTCGCATGAAAGGGACATTGATCAAAAATGACACTCTTGATGTTAACTCAAGGTGACAACGCGATTATACGAGTATGTAATCGCATTTGGAGATCTTCCCGTCGAGGTCAGATTTGACATTCGGTCAATCTCCTAGAAATGACATTTTTGAACGTGTGATACATGTCCCTTGGAGTATTCTGGAGCCCTAAAAACGTTTACGGTGTTTGTTTGACAATTGACCGAATTTTTTTATTTAAAATGATATTAGAAAATAATTATTTGTAGTTAAAAAATGCTTTAAAAAGCTATTTGCTATATACTAAACAGATTTATAAACAAGTGATAAACACAATGATGGGATTCCATTTAAGCCAGTGCGAATTAATGTACTTTTTTGATAAACAAAAAATTCGACTATTTTCGCCAATAAGCACATCGTCCATATAATAATAGAGAATTCCCCTATATGGATAAACTAAAAATGATAAACTCTAAATCTAAATTGTTAAACTCTGTCACTCAATATAACTTTTAATTTTCTGTAAATATCCATTATCAAGTGTTTTTATAAATTCTATTACTAGTGGAAAAGCCAATGTGAGTGATACAGTTAAAACTTATGTGTTCTTGCATCTATCGGAACATCTTCAAATTGTCATACTCGCTCTGACATAACATATACAGGAAGCTCAATTGCAAATATTATAGCTACATTAACGTGGAACTGTGACCTCCAGAGGTCATGAAAAGTTAATTCGTTGTATTAAAAGAAATTTAAAAAAATGTTTAATCCAGTTGAAACTTGGCATATTGATAGAAAATATTATTCTATTCAATATTTAAATTGAAAAAAAGATTTAAGCCAAAGCTGTAATGTCCAGAGGTTACGAAATATTGTGTATGGCGAAAGAAAAATTGGTTTAATCAGTGGCCAATGGAATTATACAACAATAGATAGTTAATAAATAAAATTAATGGCTGAAATGGATAAGTATGAAATGCAAATACTAGAACTAAATGAATTAATTAAACTAAATGAAAACGAAATAAAAAGAGAGGTGAGTAATGATCAACTTAATAGATGAACACTACTGCATTGTACAAATAGGAAGACGAGTAAAAGAAAAGGTACGAATAATAGTAGAAAAGATATACATTATATATACAACTACAAATGATAAAATGTGCAGCAATGCAACTAGCGTAGAATAAAGCCTTGGTAGTGTAGCGACTAGCGTGCTGGTCTCTCACCCAAGCGGCCCGAGATCGACACCCGGTGCCGACAAATCTGGTTAAGGTTTTCTGTAGTTTTCCTTAGCTGTCCCACATAAATATGGGATTTGTTATATAACATCTGTTAGTCAGCTGTAGCTTCACGATGAGCCTGCATAATAATAGTAATCGCCCCTCCCTCCCTCACAAGCTTCTGGGGCCTGGCTTCCAGGTTATGGGTAATAGTCGTTATTATTATTATAAAAATAACCATACTGCGCACCAGTAGAGGAAACGATGATAATATTCGGCACTACAAAAATTATTAAGGAAGCCAGAGAACAGAGCAAAATAATAATAATAAGAATGGGCAATTGGAATGCCAGAATTGGCAGAAATACAAACAGCGGAATGGGATGTATACGTCAGTTTGGAGAAGAACACAAATAAAAATGGGGAGAAGAATGTTAGCATTTTGTCAGTAAATGACATACTGATTGGAAGTTCTTTGGTATCAGAGAACGAACGACAGTAAACCTATATAGTAAAATAAAAAAATCGTAAAAAGCATTATAAAATATGTAGGAAATACAGAGTTCAAAAGGATTAAAGTGGAAATAGCAGCAGAAATACAAAGAATAATCTAGTTATAGCGTAAATAAACACAATTTAAGAAACCACAAATAGAAAGAAACGTAGTAACTATATAGGTATCAGATTTAAATATTTAACAGGAGAACAGTATCAAAATGAGATAGAGTAAGAATTTCCCAAAACAGAGGAAAGAAACCGAATGAAAAAAAAACAGATGATGGAAAGAGGTGGAAGAAAGACAAAAATCGAAGAATAAGCGGGGTAGCCATGTGGTGGGGCAAGGGAGGGCATTCACCCCTCTGAATTCCAAAACCTGATCTCAATACCTACACCTATTAGAAATCTTTGTAATAAGATCTTTGAAGTTTTCATTTGATATAAAATAATTGTAGATTTACAGTAAAAGTAAATTTGTTGTGAGTTGATGAAAAAATTATAAATTTACAAGTAAACGGTTTCTACTATAAATCTAGAATACCCTTCTGTTTTTAATAGAAACTTTCAACATTTTGTTGTACAAATTTCTAGCAGTTTAAATGTAAGTTCCTGAATAAATTTTTTAAAATACGTACCGTCCCTGTCAGCATGGAAGCAAAAGTATCTGTTTTTGGTTCTTTCGTGTTAACAGCTATTTTATTGTGCAAACCTACTCATAATAGTGTGTATAATAATATATGTAGTTGCGTTCTAAATCGTAGTGGCAGCAGAAAAGTTATTAACAATTTAAGGTGCGTACAACAGTTTTCGAGGTAGTTTTTCTTCTGTAGCTCATCAGGATGACTTCCTACAAAAAATATTCAGTATATGGTTTGTTTGTAATAAAAAGAACTTCAAAATGGCACCGGTCCGATTGATAACTGCAATAATTAAGTCGAGAAAACTGCCAAAATCGCATGTTTTTAATTTGTCATAAAAATTTAAATAATTAATCAATATAGATCAAACTTACATTATATATGGTGTAACGTTCTTTTTAAAATAATAACAAAAATGCTGTTTAAATCGTCTATTCATACGAGAAATATTAATTTACATACACTTAATTAAAAACACTATAATATAAACTATTTAACAAACTATTTTAAATGCTAGGTATTTACAAATTTATTTGAGGACTATTTATATCAAAACTATTTATGTATTACAATAATTATTAACTATTTATTCAGAGTACATTGCAACACGACGTCGATTAAACATTAACTGCCCCGTTCTACTCGCGACTCAATTTATATCTTTCATACGATGACTCATACATCTAGAATGTTCGATGACGTGTTGATGAGTCATACATGCAGCTGTTGATAAGTCACGTCGATGCGGCGTGTCGATGAGTCATACTTGCAGGTGTTGATTGATGAGTCATACATGCAGGTGTTATTGATGAGTCGTACAGTTGATGACTCATACATCTAGAATGTTTGATGACGTCATATGTGGGTTTACTATTCGTTACAATAGTTTAAACTATCTACAATAAGCACAGTACATAAGGTTTTATACGCCTACTGTGCCTAAAACTTTGGAATTTTGCAAAAGCGGTTTGTAGCTTTGCAATTATTTCAGTTACAACAATCGAACCGGTGCCATTTTGTAGCTACATATTCTTATTTTACTGAAAATTCTTTCAAGTCATCCTGATGAGCTCCGGAAGAAAAACTACCTCGGAAACAGTTGTACGCGTCTTAAATTGTTAATAACTTTTTAGTACGCAACTGCATATACTATTCTACACACTCTTTTGAGTAGGTTTGCGCAATAAAACTAGCTGTTAACACGAAAATGCACCCCTCACATTTCTATTGACTGGGCTACTAGTTATCTTGCCGCTGTCGCTTGTGATAATAGAAACCTTCTTAAAAAACATTTTCTTTCGAACCTCCCCTCACTCTCTGAACATTGGCTTTGTCCCAACCTTCAAAATGTTACATGGTCGCCCATAAGCATAAGAGATCGAATGAACAATTAAAAACCGCTCCGAAGAAATAGCGAAAAAAAGTATGGAACAATTTCTACAAAAACAGATTCAATTGCGAAGGTGGGACAAAGGAATAGATAAGAAGAAAGACAAGAAGTTATGTTGCAAGAAATAGAAGGAAGATGCTGGTAAATTAGAGGAAGCGATAGCATGCGGAGCTGACTGAAAGGAATCAGAGATGATCAAATGGTGAGGACCTAAAGTAAGAAAGTAGATATATGAAATATGTGAAAGGATATGGGAAAAAGAAAGAATGCCAAAAGACTGGGAATATAACTTGATAGTTTCAATCGCCATTGATTGATAAATGTGATCGCCAAAAACAATAATATGATACAAGGAGCTCAGGATGATAGCTATATTGTCTTATGTAAGTAGGCCACACTGCCTTTATTGCAGAAACAAAATAAAATGCAGAAACTGGTAGACTTGAGAAGAAGAGACCAGAAAGATGGAAATGGAGATAAATACCACAACAAGTAAGACAATGATTATAAATAAAGTAAGGAGATGTGGGGAAAAGTCAGATGCAAACGAGATTTGGAATTAGTGTGTATCTACGAATATTTACGAAGTATAATAACTGTAAATAAATATAATTTGACAAAACAATTCAATCGTAATTAAACGCGGTAATGACCCAAGGAGGAAGAAAAAGAAGATTTATCTTCTATGGTAATTTTTGACAAATTAATACAAATAGTGTGTAGCAACATCTAGTATGAATAATGCTACAAGTTCGAGAATACCCTGTTTAATATATAATAACTATAATTATAATTCTATTATTGGTGAATGATTTTTCATTTTTTTATTAAAACGACTAAAGCAGGTTTACAAAAATAAATCAGGCTATTAACTTCTTTTTAATAAGAGTTAATGTATTCCTATTTACATACAACCATGAATTAAAAATATTTTTTATTCTTGAGTAGGCGGATATTTATGCAAAACATTAAACGTTTTGAATGTCTGTTTCACAATAATGAAGTGTTTAAAAGATTTTGTATATTAACTAAATTATGAACTAAACCAGCCAACCTCTACAAGTCTATTTCGAAAGTTAACACTGTGGTCACACCAACGCACAAACTACACGTATTTTTATGACATGGGAACTGTTCCTTGCACGTTTTATGTTTATTATTTATTATTAACTATCAATTAGTGTTGATTATTTTGTTCCTCATTTCTCCTTTGTGATAGTTGTACAATTGAGGGACTTAGAATGAATAAATGCAGTTTTCCCCTATCTGACTTAAGTTAAGTACAGATAGGAGGTTCACATGCAATATATTTAATTATGTTTAATACTGAATACTCTCTATATGATTAATTAACTCTATATAGATTGACTATTCAATCTAATATTATTCTAATTTAAAAGTGTAACAAAATCCACTCTAATTCTAATTTTGTTAAGAGAAGAAAAACCGTTAAAAAGTGATCTAAATTGGTAAGAAAATGTTTGCTAGTGTTGATGTTACTCTAGTTAAAAACGAATTGGCACCAATATACACTTGACAGTGTATTTCGTAAGAGAAACGTGTGCGCATTAAAGACACTAACAAAACATGGCGACAATCAGCTGTCTGCTCTATTTGACTCCGACTTGCTAAATCTTTGAAATTTCAAAAGTTACTAAAATTGGTGGGAATTTCAAAATTTTACAAATATTTCACTAATTTAATGTAGCTGTACAATTTAAAACGTAATGAACAACTAAGGAAAATTTAGAGGTCAAAATTATATTGACTAGACCAAAAACAGGTATGTGTACATAAAAACTTTATTAAGTTTAGATTCGTAAGATTTGAAATTCCCGCTAATTCTAGTAACTTTTTAAATTGGAAAGTTTTGACAGTTAACTAGACACCTGTTGATACTCATGTCTTTTTACTGCGTGTAAACGTGAAGCTTCGCAGTTTGTTTGAATAATTAATATTTAAGGTAACAATTTTACTTGTTAAACATTTTATTAATACATGTATTATTTTATAATTTTAGTAATTAGTGTTACTTATGATGAGTAAGACGGGAGCACTCGGAAACTTGTTTAATATTGATAACCCACGGAGTTATACTTTTTACAATAATTCATATTCAGTGTTTTATTTCCAAACAATAAACAGAGATATTAAGAGATTAGGTAAGTAAAAGCAATAATTATAATTGTATTTAATGCGAAGAACAAAAGAGTAATTACATCATAATTGTAGTAATTTTAAACTTCAGGAAGTGCTGCAAGAGAATCTGCGAATACAGATTTCATGAGAGTTGGCAGGGAGCACGAACAGTAGTTCACTCAGCAACATTTAACAACCATACCATGGACTAACAAAAACAATTTCAGAGTAAAGGTTTCGGGATGTCCTTTAACCAGAATAGAAGTGTCCCATCTGGGCTTGTATAAATTTTTTTCAATACGTTCTTATGTTTTAATTGTATATATTGTTAGGATGGCACAAATAATAAGACGAATTTAAGATAATAAAAGTCTTTAATCAAAATGAAATAACTAAAATTACTGTAATACACAAACGATAGAAAATAATGCGTTAATAAAGCAGAGCACGAGAAACAAAACACACGACCGTCTGGCTGTACCCTTCTCGACTGCACCCTGACCTGCTGGGCTCTGTCGCCTTTACATTTTTTTGTCAACTTCGTAAATTATTATTCTCTGGAACGCCCTTCATTTAACAATATATACTTTTTATGTATGTTTGTATTGGAATAAATAAATAAATCACTTATTTGATTTATTCATCTCGAACTTGAAAAAGTACACTATTTTCACTCTAAAATTTCAATGTAATTATACAAAAGTTTTATAACAATCCACTCTAAATAGGTAATATTTTTCCCAAGTAGAGTAATAAATCTACACTAACATTGTATTGAAGTTAACTCTAGCGTCTATCTCTATACGAAGGTACAGATTAGATATTTTACTCTAAATGTATTGGACCTAATCACACACTTTTTAGAGTGGTCTAGTGTTCGAATTTCAAACTAAAGTTTTTACTGTGTACCTATACTTCTTTTATTCTTAAGCCCCTCAATTGATAGATAGACATGTTCGAAAATAAATAACTAGTTTTCGTCCCTCTTTCCCATGTATTATTTATTTACATGTAAAAAACACACTAAAAGAATTTTGTTAGGTCAAATCCAGAAAGCAGTAACATATGGTTAAAATTCATGACAAGATGTTTTTTTAGTAGTATCAACCATAGCAAAACATATTCAAAGTGCAGATATTGGCTGTTAGGATACAGAGAAAACCAGAAACCAGTCGTTTTGCATTGAATAATTGAATATTCCCGCTAAAAAATCGATGAATATTTATCGGCCGGTGAAGCAATACATCTGCGCCGTTCGCCTTTTGTTCAAATTGTAAAACCGAAGAAGTCAAACCACTTTAATATCCAATAATGCTATTGTGCAGCCGATAGGTTTTAGATTAAATTTAATTTTACCCGACATTATTTATTCATCCTTTATTAAAAAATAAATAGGAATTATGCCAAAACAGGTTTTTAAAGAGAAATTAAAGCAACCTACTTGTACGTTTTTTTCCTTTCTGTTTTATGTTATTTATTTTTTTCTTGTAAGATTTGTCAATGAAATATTTTAGTAGGTCGTAAGAAAAATCGCAAGGAAAATTACAAGCTTGTTAACAATTCTTATCATTAATATTTATCAAATTTAAATTAAATATCATGTAACAGATGGTGTTTAATTTCATCATCTGTATACATACCACGAGTATATTACATACTTACATAATGTTCAAGACCGTGGTTCATAATTGGATTAAATAAACTTATAACTACTGCAAAGTACCAGCTAAAATGTTTTAATCGTGAGAAAGTTAATTGGTTGTTATTGAAATTATAGGGTTTTTATATAGATTCAGAAAATTAAAGATCAATCTTTTAAAACCTGTGTAGATCTTTGTTTCCTTATCATCAGTCTTTATAATATCAATGAATTGAAATGAAACTTATTTACAAATTATTGGTAATAGAGTTGCGTTCTATAGTATATAAATTCTATAGTACTTTATAAAATAAACGCACCCAGCTTAACTTTTGAAACAATTAAATTATGAAAATAAAAAAGCTACTTTTCAGCAAAACAAAAAATGCTGTGATGGCGCCCGGACGAGATGCACTATGTAAGATTTTCATGATCTGGCTGGACGAAATTATGTACACCCATAAATGTACATGTTTTCTGTTGCATTGTATCAGTTATAATTTTTTTATTATTCTAAAAGCTTGGTGCATTATTAGTTTCACTATCTGCATCAGTACATCGCACAGTGGACCGTTTAATACAAGTTATATAGACGTAAATAATTCTAATATCGCTTTAAACGATCTCAGTTGTCATATTTTGTGCAGATATAGCTCAGTATAAGCAATTGGGGTATAATTAACTATTTTAGAAAAAATAATTAAGTGTACGTAATAATCTCATCTGTGTAAACAAAAAAAAACAAAGTTTCTTACTTAAGATGTAGTTTATTACACTAGCTAGATTATAAATATTAACAAAGAGACTTAAATAGTGTTGTAAATAAATAGTATATTACATCTCGAGAGTTGTAAATAGCCATTTATGTACATTTGAAAAAGTTACACACGAGCTGCCAGGCGAGTGTGCAATTTCATGCGTACGTTATTTGCCTTACAACTAGGGCGATGCCTTATACTTTTTCTTCAACCACACATTAAATTAATTTCCAAATTGTGGCAACTTTTTAATAACAGTTTGCCTTTTTGTTTGTTTGTTTGTTTTTGGGCGAGGAATCAGGATGGCGGAGCATCCTTTGTACCTCATGGCACCGATTGCTATGATCATTTCGGTGACCCTACTATAATTTAGCCAAATCTGGGGGAATTCCACCCCCAGTAGGGATCTTTATCGTGCCAAACATCGCATTGACACGGGACCTACAGTTTTACTTCCTATCCGAAAAGAAGGCATGTTTTAAATTTTTCTCCGCTATGAAAAATTACCAGCTCGGCCGGGGATCGAACCTGCGATCTTTGGATTATGAAGCAAACATGCAAACCACTAATCCACCGAGACTGGCTACCTTTTTGTTTGTTTGTCAAATATTTCGACAAAATAACTGGCAACGCCGCCAACACAAATGTGTGATGAACTGTTACTGATGAACTGTGTTAAATGTTCTCACTAACTGTAACATGATATACATAAACGTAACGTAACGTAACGTAACGGTTTTTCTTTTCATTACATAATAGTGCTGACTACACTTGTCCAGTAAATTGGTTGTAATTGACAATATAAGTAATTAATGATTTGTAGTAATGAGAATAATAGCAGTGCGGTCATCAGTCATTAATAATAATATATAATATAGGTACATAGAAATATTTAAATTGTGACTGAACTCAACTTGATTTGCTTCTTCGAACTTTTTACGGACAAGAAAACAAAAGCGTGTACCCTTTTTCTCAGAAGCGATCACATTTGGTACTGCTTTTAGTACGAACGAAATAAATACGTTCCAGTTATATACTTTTTTTTGTTACAGTAGTTAGTATCTTTTTTACGAGAATCAGATGATTTCCATTTCTGGCTAATTTCTTTTTATTTATGATGAATTTTGATTTAATACTTTGTACAAAGTTACCACTAGCTTCTGGTAGGTTTATTCTATTGGAAGTGTATGCAAATAAATCGTCATGTCGTTCACATTTTGAAGTAGAGCACCAAACTTCAAAATACGATACTCCATGCTTGCAAAAGTGTCTTGCAAATCCATGCGAAATCAACCAACTACAGTATTTGAAAATAGACACTTCAAGCTTTCATCGAAGCTATACAAGGTGTCCCACAATGCTGTTTACACGCAATATCTCCGTTATTTGAACAGATAAAGAAATCAACCAAAAACTATTGTGAATGACTCAAAACGGCCCTTCAGAAAACATCCTTAAATGCTGGTTACATAACAATGTTTAAGAGATCATGCCAACTTGATTAATTTTTCAAATTGCACCCTCTGTTTTTTTTCACGGAAATGTATTCTTCTCTTCATTCTGCATACGGTAGTATGCCGTACTTAATTACTGTAACGAATAGTAAACCCACATATGACGTCATCAAACATTCTAGGTGTATGAGTCATCAACTGTATGACTCATCAATCAACACCTGCGAGTATGACTCATCGACACGCCTCATTGACGTCACCTATAAACAGCTGCATGTATGACTCATCAACACGTCATCGAACATTCTAGATGTATGAGTCATCGTATGAAAGATATAAATTGAGCTCGCGGGTAGAAGGAGTTAGTTAATGTTTGACCGGCGAAGTGAAATGTACTCTGAATAATTAGTGAATACATAAATAGTTTTTATTTAAATAGTCCTCAAATAAATTTGTAAATACCATTTTTTAGTTTGTTAAATAGTTTATAGTTATAGTGTTTTTAATTAAGTGCATTGTAAATAATCTTTTCTTTATTAATAGACGATTTAAACAGCATTTTGGTTATTATTTTAAAAAGAACGTTACAGTGGTGTCAGGTGTGGGTTTAAAATAAATAAAATTACGTAATAAACAAAGTGCTGTGAGAATAAACTTCTAGTGTTAAAAACAATTCCAACAAATAGTTAATTAAAATTACAATGAAATTGTTAAAAGATCTCTTAGTGATATATTTAAAACGGGAATTGGACGAGAGAGACCTAGATATTAATGGAAAGAAAGAGGTTCTCATGAATCGGCTAAAAGAATGGCTTCTAGAGCCTTGCTGAGCAATTGATACTAACGTGTTGTTAAGTAAAATGGAAGAGATTTCTAGAAAGTCTGAAGAGAATTCTAGAATGTTAAAAGAAGAATTGCTGGAAAATTCTAGAAAGCTAATGGATAATACTAAAGCACTGGAAGAAAAGGTTTTTGAAAATTCTAGAATGCTTAAAGAAGAATTACTAGAAAAGGCCGAAGAAAATGTTAGAATGCTAAAGGAAGAAATACTGGAGAATTCCAGGAAATCCGAAGAAAACTCCAGAAGGATTAAAGAAGAATTACTAGAAAAGTCCGAAGAAAGTTCTAGAAGGCTTAAAGGAGAATTTCTGGACAATGTCAAAGCGTTAGAAGATAAAGTTTTCGAAGAATTGTTAGAAAATTCCAGCGCGTTAGGATTATTAGAAGTTAAATTGGAGAAACAGGATAGGGTAATAAAGATGGTAGAAGAGAAGATAGCCCAAATGCAATTACCACCAACAACTGAGAAAGATAGCGTAACTAAAATGTTGGAAGATAGAATGAGTCAACTACGGTTTCCCTCAACTTCTGAGTGGCCGTTTAATAAAGTAAAGGAACAATTTAAAGAAGAAAAGGGTCCTGCCGTAAGGATAAAAGTAAAACCACCCACGTTCGATGGAAAGATACCTTGGTCCACCTACTACAAACAATTTGAGGCGGCCGCTGGGGCCAACGGATGGACAGGCAAGGAAAAGGCCGTTTTTTTAACTGTGGCTTTGCGTGGAGACGCGTTGAACGTCCTGCAAACAATCGCAGCAGGACAGGAAAATGATTACCAATTGTTAGTGTCTAGATTGGAGATGAGATATGGAGACGCGCATCTTCAACAAGTGCATCACGCGCAAGTGAAGAATCGTGTCCAGAAGAATGGAGAAAGCCTTCAGGAGTCTGAAGCCGATGTTGCGCGGCTTGTCCGATTGGCGTACCCTACGGCACTCGATTCATTTTTGGGACAACTCGCTGTGCAGACCTTCATTGATGGGCTAAGAGACGGGGAAACACAACAATCATTGAGGTTGGCGTGACCAAGAACAACTGATGATGCGCTTGCTCACGCCTTGGAATTTGAAGCTGCAAAACAAGCGTCCCGAGGTCACGGGCGTGTTCGGGCCGTTGTGGAAAAAGAAGAAGGTTCTAAAGATCACCTAGAGGAGTTAGTATTGAGAGTTCTTCGGAAGGAAAAAAAGCCTTAAGAATAATCATCAAGAAGTTCGAGGGCCCCGTTGCCGGAACTGCTGCGAACAAGGACATGTAGAACGCCGTTGCCCCAAAATAAGAAAAGTACAACCGTCGGAAAAGTTGAAGGGGGTTGGCAAGAGGGGGCGAACGTTGACTGCGAGTGAAGATGCCCCGGAGATCACGATACATGCCGTAACATCAAAGAATAGTAACGGCAGTTTGTTCGTAGATGGAAAGATTGCAAATCGAACTGTTCCACTACTTATTGATACGGGGGCGACAAAATCCATCGTACCCTGATGTTCTACGATCAAGTATTAAGTTGTTACCGACAACTACTCAACTCCGTACAGCAACAGGTGAAGTGATACCAACACGCGGAGTGGTGAAGATGAAGATTGGCATTGGAAGTGAAAAACGTGATCATGAGGTGCTGGTAGCTGATATCACTGATGACTTCATCTTGGGAATGGACCTTCTGAGAAAATTTGGTTTTACGTTGGATTTGAAAGAGGGTGTTTTGAAGGTCGGTAACGAAGAACTTCCGTTGCACCCCCGAGAAGATCCTGTCGTAAGGGTTTTGCTGATAGAAGACGTGATATTGCCAGGTCAAAGCGAGATGGTTGTCGAGGCAGGTTTGGATGGAGATCTTCGGGTAGGATGTGTGCGAATGATGGAATTTGTTGGTGATAAGAAGATCCATAGTGGTATACTGGTGGGAAAAGCGCTGATCAAGGTTGGAAAGACAGTACCGGTGAGGCTTATGAACGTTAATGTGGATTCGGTGACATTGAAGAAGAGTACCCTTGTGGGACAGTGTGTGCCATTATTCCGAGTAGCCAGGTGTATGGCTGATGTTCCAAAACCAGTGCCCAAAGACCATGGTGAAGAATTAGTGGGTATGGTTGTTAGTTCGTGCGAAGACCTTAATGGAACGGAAGTGAAAGAGGTACAGGGTTTGGTTCACCGATACCAAGATATCTTCGCTCTTGACGATAGCCAGAAGGGACGAACAGATATAGTAAAACATAAAATCAATACAGGCAACTCTATGCCTGTCCGTCAGCAGCCGAAGCGTCTACCTCTAACAAGGCGAGCAGAAGCCGAGATTATTACCGATATGGAAGAACAAGGGGTCATCGAGCCGTCTAGCAGTCCATGGGCATCACCGGTGGTCCTGGTCAGTAAGAAGGACGGGTCAACGAGATTTTGAGTGGACTATCGACAGCTCAATAACGTGACCAAGAAAGACAGCTAACCCTTACCACGCATCGATGACACGTTAGATACCCTGTCTGGTTCACGATGGTTTTCGACTTTGGACTTAAAGAGTGGTTATTGGCAAGTTGAAATGGAACCTGAAGACCGGGAGAAGACCGCGTTCACTATTGGTTCCGGACTATGGCAGTTTAAAGTTATGCCTTTCGGTCTATGTAACGCTCCGGCCACCTTTGAGCGTCTAATGGAGACCATCCTAAGAGGGCTGTCGTGGAAGACTTGCCTGGTATACCTAGATGATATGATTGTAGTCGGAAAATCATTCAACGAACATTTGAAAAATCTAGAGGAAGTGTTCCGAAGACTACGTGGAGCCAATCTGAAACTGAGTCCGAAAAAGTGCCACATATTCACAAAGGAAGTGAAATATCTCGGGTATGTCGTATCACAAAATGGAGTGGCAGCCGACTCCGATAAAATTCGTGCAGTTCAAGAGTGGCCAATACCGAAAGTAAACACCAAGTTCGTAGTTTTCTTGGGTTATGTACCTACTACAGGCGTTTCGTCTCTCGGTTTGCCAATATAGCGAAGCCCCTGACAAGGTTAACTGAAGACGGGCGCGAGTACGTTTGGAGCTGAGAGTGCTAAACAGCTTTCCAACAGTTGAAGCGTGCCTTGACAACAGCACTAATATTGAGATATCCACGGACAGAAGGGAAATTCATACTTAACACAGATGGAAGTAATCTGGCCATTGGGAGTGTACTGTCTCAGATACAGGATGGACAATAAAAGGTTGTCCGCTATTATGGTAAAGTTTTGTCGAAAGCCGAAAGGAATTATTGTGTGACCAGAAAAGAATTATTGGCTGTCGTGAAGTCCGTTGACCATTTCTACAAATACTTGTACGGACGGAAGTTTTTATTGAGGACGGACCATGCTGCGTTGAAATGGCTCCTACAATTCCGTAATCCGGAAGGCCAGGTCGCAAGATGGATCGAACGATTACAAGGATACGACTTTGACACGGAACATCGAGCTGGCACTAGTCATCGAAATGCCGATGCTCTTTCAAGAAGACCCTGTCCAACGGATTGCCGTCATTGTTCTCGTTTGGAAGAGAAGGTTTGTCAAGTATTAAGAACTACTATCGTCAACGACAATTGGTTGCCGGAAGAATTGCAACGACAGCAGGAGGCTGATCCCGAATTAAAAATGCCCGTTCAAGAGAACTCTCAAAGCATATTGGGTCCAATTGGGGTCCTTGAAGGTGGAAGACGATCTCCTGAAGCGAGTACTGGAGAGTGAAGATGGCACCACCAATAGGTCTCAGTTCGTGGTTCCAAGGAGCCGAGTGGCTACAGTATTGCGACATCTCCATGACGGTGCCTCAGGAGGACACTTCGGTGTAAAGAAAACTCTGGAGAAAGTTAGGGAGCGTTTTTATTGGGTCAACTGTAAAGAAGACGTGAAGGAGTGGTGCCGGATATGCGAACTATGTGCCACTGGTAACGGACCCTTGGGGAAACGAAGAGCACCTATCAGGCAGTACAATGTGGGTAGTCCTCTGGAAAGGATAGCTATAGATATTGCCGGACCATTTCCTGAAACCGACGATGGGAATAAATACATCTTAGTGGCAATGGACTATTTTACCAAATGGCCAGAAGCATATGCCCTACCAAACCAGGAAGCTGCGACTGTTGCTGACGTACTAGTCAAAGAGTTTTTCAGTCGCTTCGGAGTGCCCATGGAGCTGCATTCGGATCAAGGCCGCAATTTTGAGTCTGTACTCTTTGGAGAAGTCTGTCGATTGTTGGGCATTCGCAAGACTCGGACCACACCGTTACATCCGCAGTCCGATGGAATGGTAGAACGCATGAATCGGACAATGGGCAAATATTTGGCCAAGATCGTCTCCGATCATCAACGAGACTGGGACCAATACCTGCATCTGTTCCTGATAGCTTATCGTGCATCGGACCACGAAACAACCGGTCAGTCACCAGCGTCTGTGATGTTTGGTCGCGAGTTACGGTTACCGTGTGATCTGGAATTTTTGTCTCCAACTATAGAGCAGGAGGTAGCCGGGAATGATTATGTCATCAACTTAAAGAAGAAGTTGGAGAATATTCACGACCGAACCCGAAACGATAGTCGAATCGCGAGTGACCGGATGAAGGCTACGTACGATGTGAGAGCCCAAGAAGGAGGGTTTCAACTTGGAGAGCTTGTCTGGTTATACAACCCGCAAAGACGTCGTGGCTATTCTCCAAAGTTACAGCGAAATTGGGATGGCCCATACCAGGTGAAGAAACGAATAAATGACTTGATTTATCGCATCGAGAGATTGCCAAGAGGGAAACCAAAGGTGGTACACTCTTATCGTCTGGCGCACTATGAGGGAAACAATAACGTAGTTCCGGATCGAGAAGATGACGCTGAGGTGGCTATCAATACCGTAAGGCCTGAAGCTGATCAGCCAACCTTTGGAGAATTTATGGCTGCGTTTTCCGGAACTAGAAAAGCCCGATTCGGAGTCACGACCGAGATGCAACAAGACCTCATTAGGGTCCCTGGTGATTATTCCATTGCCCACTGTGTCTCCGAGGATCTCCGCATGTCCAGGGGGATCGCAGTAGTGTTTAGGAATAAATTTGGACGGCTGGATGAACTTCGAGATCAGAATCCCTCTGTTGGCAAAGCCTTACACTTGCCTGATCATGACCGCTCCATTTACTACTTCGTAACCAAGCAGTTTTACTACCAGAAACCGAGTTACGCCGACCTGTGGAGGGCATTATGGGATTTGAGGGCCGAGTTGCTTACCAGGGGTATTAGCAAATTGGCAGTTCCCAAACTCGGCTGTGGGCGGGACCATTTGGATTGGAGAATCGTTCGAAACCTGCTGGAAGTTATTTTTAGAGATATGGATGTGAAGATCTTAGTCTGTAGCTTCGATCCCCAGCCCGCAACAAGGCCAACAAAGAGTGTAGACTGTTATTTCTACCGTAATGGAACATGTAGTCGAGGTGAAGACTGTCGATACCGTCACTACCCTTTCTACAGAAACCAGAGAATAAAACCTGTTCTGGGACAGAACAGACTTGAAGAGGGGGGCAGTGTAACGAATAGTAAACCCACATATGACGTCATCAATCATTCTAGGTGTACGAGTCATGGTGCATATACCTGAACCAGAAATATATCATTCTGCTTTAGAACGTGTTCCTCCATGGTCCTCCCTTGATGTAACTTTTCGATTTGATTTACAAAAATATAAAAAAAATAATGACGTTCCTAGTGTCATTAAGCAAGAAAGACTTCCTTTCTCGTATTTATGAGTATGATCCATGTAATATTTTATACACTGATGCGTCTAAAGCTAAAAACTGTGCCGGATGTGCTGTAGCGACATCTACGGCTGTTCACACCTGGTCCCTTCCTGCAAGTGTCTACACCTGCGAACTGTATGCCATAATGCAGGTGCTGGCAGTTTGTCAGGATATTACAATAGACACTTAGACACTTATGTAATATGTAGTGACTCTATGTCCTCCCTCTCAGCTATTCAGAGTCGAGTTCATAATGAACTGATTCTTAGAGACACCTATTTCTTAAAAACGAACCTGTGGTCGTATTGACACTTAGAATATAATCAGCATTTATAGTAAAGAATATAGAGGTTATCAAATCGCGTCAGTTTGTTGAGTGATAATAATCTGGTTATTGAAATAAATATAAAATTCTTTGTTTTCTTGAGAAAAAAGTCTTAAGAACCCATAAACATCTTAAAGTTTCTTTAAAGCTCATTTTTTGAATAAAGTTCCGCCAGATCATGGATATCTTACATTGTGCGACGCCCAACGATCCCACAATTTTAAATGCAGGATGGGTGCAATAAAGACTCATTTGAAAGCCCTTTACATTCTGCGTATGACACTGCGTATAACTCTTTTTTTAATTTTCATCGATCTAAACCCTTGTGAACTTACGCGTAATACCATAACGCCAGAAGCACTTAGAAAAGTTTGAGATAAATTCCAGAATATACTTTTTTGCTATCAAGAAGCTCAAGGAGCATTACTTAAATAAATAAGTTTATTTGACTTAGAATGGACCTAATCTTATTTTACAATAAATAACAACTGGTCTATTCTGTATAAGATTTTTTATATATAAGTTGTTCTAACATATTATTAAAAACTATTTAATAACAACACGATATAATGATTTTTGTTTCACAGAATATTTCAATTTCTGCCTTAACTGTTTAGTAGTAGATCCTTCGTTATGTAAGAAATATTTGAGCAAATTCTGTTGTTTTCATTCTTATTTATCGAAAGTAAAAACCGTTCGGGTAATGAAATTGTTGACGATTACAAAAAAAATCGTCGGTGTGGAGCCTGATACCCTCTCCCATACTTAATCACTCATACTACTGTCATACCTTATTCTAATGAGTTCAAATACGATTGTACTAAATTTCTAAAGTTTAGTTGCAACCGAGATTTAAACCCATGTCCCTCTGATGAGAAGCAGGATCTCTACCACTCGACCACGAAGGGTCTCGAAAACCAAAAGACGCTTCCGTGATTACGAGTATAAATTCAAGAGGAATCTCTCATATTTTTTGGATTTATCAACAAATCCAAGGTAAACGGTACGCTTATGAACCTGTCTCGGTATAGTTACATTCTTGTCCCTTCGTTTTATTGGTACAGCATTTAGACTATTATTTTTTTAAGTAGGCAAAATTATTATTAATTATTAAAAATTATCCAAAGCTTTAGTTGTTGATCCACCCAGAACTACCCAGAACAAAAAAACTTTTGCAATTAGTATTAGTGCAATGAGCTGCAAGCCCATCTGTTTCTAAGGCGTTGTCAAATCTGATGCACCAAAATAGAGATCTGAATTAGTTGTAACTTATTGTAGGATATATGTGTAGACATCCCGATCCCGTCAGTTTTAGATCTATTAAAAGATCTAGAAAGTATTTTTTCTATGCTAATATTCTATTTTATGCTAATATTTTAATAACACCCATGAAAGGGGAATCTCGATATCGATTCATCTCAATAGCGGATTCCACGATAACTTGGACATATCCGAATCAGTAAAAAAATTGGCATTATTTGCAGTGCCAGTAAGTCCAGGTAAGTTTATTTTATTTTAGGCTTGTTTTTATTTCGGTAGATATAAGAAAAAGTCGTGTTTCTTTACAGCGCCTTCCATTTTAAATATTATGTTCTTCGTTTTGTGTTTTTACTTCTTGTTCGCTATAAGGATGTTCACTTATTTCAACCGCATCTTGCTCTGGTTCGTTTTCTGTATCTGATTCTGCATAAACTTTATTTTCTTATAATTCTAATTCATTGAAGCACTTTAGGCATTGCTCTAGATCCTTAGTCCATTTTTGGACATACTTCTGCAAAACTATGAAGAGTATAATAATTTTCCATATTTCTCCAATTATCCAACTCACATTTACTGTAGAAAATTGATTTCATTTGATCAGTTTTCATAGTAGAGATGTCACTTTCGGGTCTGTTTTGCTGCATGGCAAAAGATAGAGACCCCTAGCTATTTATTAAACAACTCCAAGGCAGGTGGTATGCTTGTAAACTAATTACCGGTAGTTATATTAATATTATTTCCTTTTATTAGTTTAACAAGCCTTGTTACTACTCATTGTCAGTTGGACTGTTACTTTCATGAAATGAATCTGGAGAGTGGTGTATATGACCAAATTTATAGGTTAGAATTCATCGAAATAAATAGAGAAAATAAGATCATAATTTAGTTTGTAGCATATTCATCTTGCGATTCTTTCAAGTACCATTTAACTCCTTATTTTCGCAACCTGCTGAAAAGGAAAATAAAAATGAAAATAGTTTTTATAAATGCAATATAGCGAATTTGTCAGCTATTGCTGTCTCCCGCTTCATTGAATTGGCTATTGCACCCCAATCCTCTTTAACTTAAATTGATAGAGATTTGAAATACATCTACTAGAAAGTTTTAGTTGTTAATGAGCATTTAAGCTCATAATCCAATCGATATATACCCAATTACTGGCGAATTCTGTCTACCTAGACTATAGATTTGAGATGCTTAGGCAAGCGTCAAATTACAGCATAGTGGTTAGCAGAATATTGAGCTTAAAAACAAACTTTACCCATACTTTTATTAATCATTTTTCTATCTGCCATTTTTGCTAAACCTTTAAAATACATTTAGTTACACAATTAAATCTAGATTAAGTAATATAGATTGAAATAATTAAAATCAATTTTTAATTCAGTAATTAAACATATAACATGTCCATTAAAATTCCATAGATATTAAATACCTCTTAATTAATAATTAAATAAAACTCAATTAAATAATAATAAAACTTACGATAGTAGTGCTAAACAATGATACCTACCATAAAAGTAAAATTAATAAAAATAAGAATAATAAATGGAATTAGGTATACAAAAATCAATTAAACTTAATGAATTAATTTATGGGTGGTTCTACAAAAATAGGGCAACTTCTGGTCTCAATCAAAAAAATATTTTACTTTAAGCAACTAGAAAAGGTTTCTTCATTAAATATCGTAGCAAGTGTAGTCATCTACCTGGTCATAAAATATTATGGTATTACATTAATATTTAGTATTTTTAAAAACTGAATGAATAACAAAAACATCAGTACCCTGGTATGTCTACACTATATTTTTAGTCACTTTATCTTATTTCTCAAACAAGCAAACCTCACTCAAGTTCATGGACCCTTTCTATAAAATATATAAGAGAATTATTATATTCAGTGTATTGTTTAAAACATGTTTTTGCACTTTTATGGTTATTAAATAGCGTACAATTAAATGTCTCTCATTTTAACGATCAGTCCCCTGTGTTTAGTTCAATTTGAAAAAACCGCCAATCTTATAAAGAAGCATATGGTTCATGATCAAGGATTGCTGAGGTTGGCTATGAAAAGCACGAGTGGCAATTGGTTTGTGTACTGACACTACTTTGTTTAGTGTTACATTAGGCTTGCTGATAACAACACATGTTAGTACCAATAAATAAATCAGGCCCCTGGTAAGCGATCTTCTAGTTATTCTTAAGTGTTTTGTGAAAAACTATATTGTGTCATCTAGTTAAGAAACATCTTGCACTTTGTTTGGATATATAATAATTGTCTTGATTTATTTTGAAATTTGAGTTGATCTTAGTTTTCATTGAAAAACATCAGTCCCCTGCTGTCAGTCCCCTGGCTCTAATGATCACAGGGGACTGACCCAACTCCAGGGGACTGATCTGTCAACTGTCTCCACGTGTTTTATCATCATTCATATCTATTATAGAGATATAAAAAGGGCATAATGGCGCCTAGAAAACAGAACAAGTTGAGTAGAGAAAAGATTTTAGAGAAAAAAAGAGAAGCTGAGCGAAGAAGGTATAGCCGAATTAAAAACGATCCTGTAAAGTTGGCACAGCAGAAAGGAAAAAAAAACGTTTAAAATATTTAAAAAAGAAAGAAAAGGGTATGAGAAAATCAGTGAAAGATATGACTGCACGTGAGCAAAGGGCAACAAGAAAAAAGTGGAAGATATATTCTGCATCCTACTGTGCGAAAAAATGTGCATTAAGAGATATCACCAACGCTTTTGCAGTTCAAAATACTCTTCCTGAATCGGCTGATGAACAGATAATTAGACACACACAAGAGGAAAACAGATATTTAAATGCTGCGAGAAGGCGAGCTAAAGCACAAAGAATTTCACGAAACAAAAAAATAAGAAAATTGAATAAAACTATAGAAGAACTTCAAAGAAAGATTTTGCGTTACAAAAAAAGATATTTCAGAATAAAGAAAAATCTATTGACGTCAAAGACTAAAATCGAAGGTGTGATACAATCAAACAATCCAGAAAAAACCTAGAAAAGAAAGCATTGTTTGGTGAAGTAGTTGCTGAACAACTCAAGCAAAATTACTCTGCATTGAAAATACACAAAGATAAAAGATTATGCAACCAAATGTAAGCTGGATATTTGGCCAATAAAAGATATGGAGAGGCAGCTCTAACGTTATTTCCTATAAACGTATGAAGAGCAGTCAAAGAATAAAACAGAGACGATCTCAGTGTCGTAAAATGAATATAAGAAGAGCTGTTCAGAATTTCTTTAAAGATGACAGCAATACGTGTATGGCACCAGGTAAACGAGATTTCGTTATTAGAAACAATAGTAGGAAACAAAAAAGATATTTGAAAGACTCGTTACGTAATTTGCACATAAAGTTTTTAAACACTAATACGTTGCCCATAAGTAATTCAATGTTTTGCCGCCGTCGACCTTTTTGGGTAGTTTCAGCTAAGATTTCAGATCGTGACACATGCCTTTGTGTGACACATGTTAATATTGATTTAATTCTTCATGCTTTGAACCAAAGAAAGATATTGCCATTGAAAAGACGCACAAAACCTTCTTCAAAAACTTTGCTGTGACAGATACAATGAAAACTGTTTAAAAAGAGTTTGTATAAGTTGTTGCAGAAAAACTTTACCCTATCAGGAATTTGACAATGATGTACAAATTGCTTTTAAACAATGGATTTCATCGAAAAAAGAAATTATTGACCCGAAAACAAAGAAAACTAGATTTGTTAAAACACAAATAAAACACAACTTTCTTACCAATCCAAGAGACCTTATTTTAAAGATAGAAATTATGCTTGAAGATTTTTTCCAACACGAATTAAACATTGTACATCAATATACTGCTCTACGGAATCTTAAGAGAAATTTTTCTGAAAATGACGTTGTAATTCACATGCACTTCTCCGAGAATTACGCTACGAAGTACAGTGAGGAAATACAAAGCGTTTCACTTCGGGGGGTCACGAACTCAGCTTAGCTTACACACAGTAGTTGTGTATTTCTATAATTGTGTAAAGTCTTTCTGCACCATGTCTGCAAATTTAATACATAATGCTCCAGCCATTTGGGACCACCTTACACACGTTTTGAATAGCTTGCCCCCTAACATAGAACATGTGCATTTTCTTAGCGATGGTCCAGTTACACAGTATAGAAACAAAATAATGTTTTTTTTCTTGGCCTGTAAATTCCATCATTTTTATCCGAATATAGATTATTTTATTTGGAACTTCCACGAATGGGGCATGGCAATGGCGCCCCAGATTTGATAGGGGCAGTGTGTAAAAGAACTGCAGACCGCTTAGTCGCAGCTGGTAAAGATGTAACTAATTCAGAAGAATTTTCAAATTTGATTAGAGATAAATGCCCAGGTATAACTACTTTTACAATCACATATTTGCAAATAGAGCAAATGAGAAAATTGGTAGAAAAAAGTTAGTCTGAGATATTCACGTTCCCAGGCACACTTAAAGTTTATCAAGTTACAGGAACTGGTTTTGGCCCTAGAAAGTTGATAATGAAATCACTGAGTTGTTTTTGTGAACAGAACTGTGAACATTTTAAACTATGCGTTATGAAATATCCAGCAACAGCACCTGAGCTAAATGTGGATGATGTATTTTAGCGACTCGGATACTAATGATTCTACCTCTAAATAGATGAGCTAGGTTGTTCCTAGACAACCTACAAAAATGGTTGAACATATATTAGTAAAATTTCTAGCAAAGTACAGTCATTAGCAAATGTCTTGTCCCGAGCAGGCAACACATTTAACAATTCTGGTAAAAGAAACGACGTACGTTTCGAAACAGCTTCTTTTGTTTACAAACAACACACCAAATATAACCAGTTTTAAAGATTGCTACCCTACCTAGAGTGGCTTTGTATAACAACAATAGAGTAATAAAAACTGCTATTTTCAAGCGAATTTCTTATTTTACTGGAATACAAAACAGCCGTTTCACTTCTACTATGATCGTTTCTTCTATTTTAAGAAATAAATATCTTATGCTTTTTGCTACTTTATTATAAACTCTATTAATTTATTTACGAGTTTGATTTGTTTATTTACAAAGTTTAATTATTTTGTAAACACTAAAGAAACTAAATTTTTAGTACTAACTGTAATCAGTTTTTATTGTAAAAATTAGTAAAAATTAGTAAAAATTATAAATAATAAAAACTAATAATCATTTTCCGAGTTTCCAAAGTAGAATCAGATTGGGCATACAAACGAGGAGGCATATTTAAACATTAAGGGCCGGTTTATTCACCTTCAAGTGAAATTCCCAGTAGTTGCCGGTCAAATAAATTAAGTTTAATAAGAAATACAGTTTGCGTATAAGTATTCACAGGATTATATCTTGAAAGTAGTTTCTGGAATGTTTATGAAAAAGGGTCCAACTTTTGCACTCAGGTAATACATGCAAGAGAGAAATGGGTAATTGACAGAATAATGTGTTAGAGAGAAAAATTAAACCCATTGACTAATCTACTTAAAAGGAGGCGGGTTTTAAAAATCGGTAGTCTTTCACAAATATTTTCTAAAAATTTTAGGTAAATAGATATTAATGATATATATGATCTAAGGTTCTATGCTTTGCCAAGGGTGTTTATTAATTTTTGTTTTGTGATTGTTTGGTTTTTAGTAGCTACTTGTCTATGTTTCTAGTTTTTTCTTAGTTTGTAGTATTTTTATTAAAACAACTGAATATTTAGTAACTTTTTAAAATTTTAACGTATTTACATAAATCAATGCCTATATTATTACTTTATTTTTATTTATCGCTTATATTAATTTCTGCGATTATTTAATTATCTAAAATACTCCTAAACCTCTGTTTTTGATGATTGTTTTCATTATTATTTTCGTTTAGTTATTTTTTATTAAAGGTAAAGAATTAAACATAAATACGCTATATAGCTTTGTTTAACTAGTAGATGCTTCCATTTAAAAGGACTATTTTATAAAGTGTGTCAAAGAAATTTTAAATAGAATGATTAACAAGAGTTTTTACAAGCGTGTTTTCAAAATAAGCTTTAAAGAATTTAAATATCTTGCCCAGGTAGTTGTCCATCTCTGTTTAATTCGGTCTCTTTCGTACACAGTATAAGGGGTATTTCGATTCTTAAAGCAGCAACGCCCTTACTCGGGACAAGACATTTGCTAATGACTGTACGTTGAATATCCATATGCTGGTCTTTGTTCAGAGTTTGATGATGTGCAGGAAAAGTTGAGAGTTACTATTTAAGTTAGATCATGGCGATATTGCTGACCTGTTGATCAGGTAATGTAAAAATCATAATTGTAAAAAAGCTTCCTGCAGCTATAACGCAAATGAGAGGCAGTCGTCTATATTACAAATTCAGATCTTCCGTCAATGTTTACGAAACATGTCAAAATTTTTAATTCTATAAAAAGTACTAATTGCAACCAATTAGTTCCCCATTTTTTTAATAATAAGAAGTGTAGGCATTACTTATAATTTGTTGCTTTTGAGTTAATTCGAATTTAATTTGTGGTAATTCAATTTTGAAGTTGTTTAATTTAATTTGGGTTAATTTGAAGAATAAATAAAGTTTTGAGTTTCAATTAAGAAATTTATTTTTGTATTTGTTATCTCAAACTAAGTGGCCGTTTCTTTGTCTTTTATATCTAATTAAAGAAAATTCCGATTAAAAAAACACATAAGGCAACAACTTGTATAACTAATCAGTCCCCTGTTGAGACCGCCAGTCCCCTGATCGCAATTTTTGGAAAAAGTAAATTAAACCAAGAATACGTACGTACATTCAATTTACTGGCCCTGTTGAGGTACAATATCTAAGCTATTAACTACATCAGGTGTAACTATTTTTACTAATTTTTTACGATAAAAAGTACTGGGACACATATCTACTGTAAGTTGCCTTATTTTTGTAGAACCACACATATATAGCTTATAAAGGTATGGAATTCTGCAAATTCCTCGAGATTGGTTAGCAGATCAAAACCAAATTTCATATTGTAATCTGTTTCTAATAATACGATTCATCTATATTCGCTAACAGCGTAATAATTGACAAATATACTATAGTATGCTATTCTCAAGCTGTTGTGCTCTTTCTCCAGCTTTAAATGTTATTTTACTTGATGTGCATTTTAATATAAAAGACTGGGAGAATTGATGATGGAGTTGTGATGTAGCAGGTTATTGTAGACGAAATAATTTGTTACACAATCTATTCTCTGTATTAATTTTCCTGTCCAGTAGGCCAACTTTTAGGCAATTCTTCTCAAAATTTAAAATCTTGAAGATGTGTGTAAATGTTTGTATGTACTCCTATGCTATCTCCTTTATTATTGGAGCTTTGAAGTCGGTTAAAGTAGCAAATTAGTAGTATTTTTTCTGCTCATTAGCATGAATAATTGAACGTCGCGTTTTCGAGTTATTCTCAAAAGTAACATTTTTTTAAATGGGACACACTGTATATTTTTGTTGAAATGGATGGACAGCGACATTATAAACACAAAGGTTTATGTTCATTACTTCTTTAAAATGAAAAATAAAGAAGTTATAGGTACTACTACCTTATAAAGGTACTACTAGACGCATCTATAGAAGTTCAAATAATTAAAAATCTTGCTGCCTCTATGTATAAGCATAAATTCACATTCGATGGAAATGAATGTAATTAGACACAAAGTCTATGTCAAAAATGTGTACTCTCTAAAGATCGAGTCGCTTATTCTAGTGCATAGAGCATCATCGACAACGACAAGAATACTAAACACAGTCTCTCAATCTAAATCTCAAAGGCCTTCTTCTACAGTCCATTTTTGAACATAGGCCGCCTTCATATTTTCCCATATTTTTCTGTTTTGCGCTAGTTTTGTCCAATTAAATTCTGCTGTCACCTTCAGGTCGTTTTTCCAGCGTGATGGTGGTTATTCTGTTCCGCGTTTTCCAATATATGGTCTCTAATGTAAGATCGAATTTGTCCACCTATTGTCTTTACATGTAGCTACATGGCCGACGTAGTTCCATTTTAATATGCCAATGATTTCAACTACATTTTTCGTCTTGGTAGTTTTTCGGATCCATACATTGCTTTTCCTATCCCTTAAGGAAATTCCGAGCATCTGCCTTTCCATTGCTCTTTGTGTCACCGCTATTTTCTTCATTGATTGTTTGATGATGGTCCATGTTTGGCATCCATATGTTAGTACAAGAAGAACGCATTGTTCAAAAAGTCGTGTTCTTAATCTTAGAGGAATATTTTTGTTTCTGAGAATATATCCTAATGTACATAATGCCATGCACGCAAGTCGTCTTCTTCTATACTGCGTGTCCGCGTAAGTTGGCTACATATGGAAAACTTCATTATTATGTAACGGTGCATTTTCTATCGGCCTTGAGTACGTGAATTTTGCACGTATATTTATAAGAAAAACCTAAAGTTCGGTCCTGTAAAACTGCACTTTATTTTTATTTAAAATTTTGTCGTAAGAATATATTTACAAAGAACATTTTAAACGATTGTTTTTAAATTCCACAAATTTAATGGGTGCAGAGGCAATAAATAATATTTTTATTATCCTGTTTGTTCCCCGGTAATAATGGTTCTGCTAATAGAATTAGAGGGACCTTGATAAAATATAAAATGTACTCGAGTCGTCTCGATTTATAAAAACATTTTCGTCTGTATTCTGGGAATATGTTAGTAAGGGATCAATTTCTCTTTTGTCCAAGAAGGTGAAATTGCACGTGTTTGAAATTTAACTTGTTTTTGCGTATTAGCCTCGAAAAACTGCACTACCAGCGGATTTTATTAGACATGTGGTGCCGGGTTCCCGCGCTTCTGGCTTTGGGTGCTACTTTTGCTCTTTGGGTCGAGATTGACGTGCGATCGCTAGTAAAAGCTTCCTTATTGCACAAAAGAAGTATAGTTACTCCGCGCTAACATAGTGATTTGCGGTGAAAGTGAATTTTTGAAGTTATTTGGTTTTTGATAATTTCCGTTTAAGAAGATTAACTAATACAGTCTCGTTAATAATCATTTATAGTTGGTTTATTTGTAATGAACCATTAAAAACAATTACGCCCTTCTGTCTCCGTTAAAAGATAGTGTAGTTTGTTATTAAAAATTACGTAAACTGGGTAATAGTTTAAATTGTGGATCCTCATTTTATCTGCAGATAAAGACAGATAGTTATTTTGTTACGGAAGTAACTTTAATGAGTGGCAGGTGCTACTTGGTTAAATCCGTTGAGTTTTTAATAAAGGATGTTACAATTACTCCTCGAGGATAAATTCTAAACAATAAACATTAATAAAATAAGATTGTTTAAACTGTGTTTAACAAATATTGGTGCTGAAATCGTATGGATGATTGACTATTGTTATTATAAAAAGTATTTCTTTGGACCTGCTACTGTCAAACTGCAATTTAAAACCATCGAGAATCAACCACGGTTCTTTCCAAGAGAGGCTTTTCCAACTTCTAGCTGACCAGCACGGTTTGCTTTGTAAGGCAAATAAACAAAGGTTTAAGGTATTGTACTTTAAGAACTATTTATCTTTGTAATTTTGTTGATGGATATTTAAATAAGTGAATTTTGTTGTTCCCTACAAGAAGAGAGCTCTCAGTAGTACTTAATTTTAGTTCATTATCAGTAGAGAAATTTAAAATTCATAAATTTCTGTAACATTTAATTAGATTTACTTTAGTATAAATCGATAGATATTTGTTTGTCAAATCTTTCAAAAGATTTCTTTCAAAATAAATTCTTGAGTTTGAAATTATGTTGGAATACTTCACGGTTAATAAAACCGGATGTTTTTCGGATCTTGTTGAACTTTTGGGAAATTTTAAATTCATTAAAATTGTAATAATTTTTATTCTGGGCAAATATTCAAATTACCTTCTTGAACTGCCTTGTGTCTAATAATTCTGAAGTAGTTGGCGACTATTTACTAAATGCTTAATTTTAAGTTTAATAAAACTATCTTGTTTATGTTTTCTTATGCGTTTGATTATTTTTATATATGAGTCTGAACAATCTCCTGCTTTTACTATTCAATAAATATGTTTTAGTTTATATCAAGGATCTAAACGGAACCATATAATTTTGAAAGCTTTGTTCAAATTTTGTTTTAAAAGTTTCTAAACATTTCTAAATTTTTTATCCAAAACATATCATATTTAATTCATTTTCTGATTAATGAATTTAATATCTAATCAGGCTTAATTAAACATCAATATTAAGCTTCATAATCAGATGGCGCCCTTTTAGTGTTTTTATTTGTGTTCTAAACCCTTATCTACTCCTTTTCACCAAATAAGACAACTGCAGAACCAATACCTGCGACCTGAACATTAAAATTTGTAAGAGAGAGTTTAAATCTCAAGCTGTGGCAAATATTTTGAGCATCTATGATAATGTAAGTATGATAAATTTTTATAGTTGATTTTATAGAGAAAAAGCGTAGTTTCACTGGCGCCCAATCGCGGGGCGTTGTTTCTTTTGTGATTTTTTTAGTGAGTTTCAATTATTAATTTTATGAAAAACAGTTATTCTTCATAAAAAGTTCTCATGTTCTAAAACCCAAAATTCAACCATCAGATATTAAATTATATCAGTCGTATCATAATAATAATAATTATATCATTTTTGTTCAAGAGTAAAGTACCTTCATTTTTGACCATATCGAAAATTTTTAATAAGAAAAGATGGATTAAAAATAATTTTTAAATATTCAATATTGTTTATTTACAATTAAAAAATATTATTTTTACATTATTATTATTATTATTATTATGATACGACTGATATAATTTAATATCTGATGGTTGAATTTTGGGTTTTAGAACATGCAGAACTATTTTTACTGCAGAACTGCAAAATTATTTTTAATCCATAACATCTTTTCTTATTAAAAATTTTCGATATGGTCAAAAATGAAGGTACTTTACTCTTGAACAAAAATGATATAATTATTATTATTATTATGATACGACTGATATAATTTAATATCTGATGGTTGAATCTTGGGTTTTAGAACATGCAGAATTTTTATGAAGAATAAAACTGTTTTTCATAAAATTAATAATAACAAAGTTTTCCATATGTAGCCAACTTACGCGGACACGGTGTATATCTCGGTGGTTGGCTTTTCTCTACTTAATGGCATTTGATGACCTCGTATATGTAGCTTTCCACGTTTTCTGTTTGGGTATTATTAATGTTTATCTGGGGGTCTATTGTGCACATAGTTTTTGTTTTTATTAGATTCATTTTTAATCTTATTTTTCCCGCTTCTTCGTCTAGTTCTTCTAGCATTTGTCTCAAGTCTTCTGGATTTTCAGCTATAATAAGTACATCATCGGCGAATCGTAGATTGTTTAATCGCCTACCGTTTATTAATACGCCTTTGTCATGCCATTGTAAATGTTTGAAAATTTCTTCCAGGGCGACGTTAAACAGTTTCAGCGATATTGTGTCGCCTTGTCGGATTCCTCTGTCGATGTTAATCCTATCTGTGTTCTGATGTAGTTTAATTTCGGATGTTGCTTTTTGTATATATATATTTTATTATTTCGATGTATCTGTGGTCGATTCGGGAGTTTTTCAATCCGTTGAGAATTATCCAATGTTCTACGGAGTCGAATGCCTTGTAAAAGTCTACGAAAGCAATGCTGATGTTCAGGTTATATTCAACTACTTTTTCAATCAGTATTCTCACTGTCAGTAGGTAATCACATGTACTATAGTCATTTCTAAACGCAGCTTGTTCTACCGGTTGACATTCGTCTAGTTTCTTTGTAAGCCTATTATTATTATTATCTTTGTAAACAGTTTATAGACTTGCGATAGCAGGCTAATGGGCCTACAGTTTTCTAAGTTTTTTGGGTCTCCCTTTTTATATATGATAACGACTAGGGCATTGTTCCATGCGTCTGGTAACAAAATAAAAACCTAAAATGTCTGAGGAAAAGAAATGACAGAAGACAAATTATAGCCTTAAAAGATCATGAAGGAAAAGAAACAAAGAACACCCAAAACATAATAAAAATAGCAGAAGACTTCTACAAAGCTATATATACCTGGCAAACTGACGAAAACGTGGAATATCAAGCGCCTGCAGTAAAAAGTTTTAAACATTGGATCAGAGGAACTCCCAAATATTGAAAAAGAAGGAGTGAAGCTAGCTTTAGATGAAGTATGAAAAACAACAAAGCACCCGGAGATGAAATAGAAATAGAACTTCTGAAGGAAGGAGGGGAAGAAGTTATAAACGGGTTATGGAAATATTTAATGAATGCCTGAAAAAAGAAAAGATACCAGACGCATGGAACTAAACACAGTATTAAGATTTATTTACGTGATTTTTGTTCAGGGAGGTTAAAAAAAGATACTATCAACGGTAGAAGAGAGTATCTATTGGTCTCTGACCTGGTTTGACTAATCTTCGAGGTTCTTCTGTTAATCCATACAAATTCCAAATTTTATATTCCGTAAAAACAAGCATGGAGTCTGTTCAGAATTTGGTACTATTAGTGATACTTGTACCAAATTACGAAAAGAAACTATGAAGTCTACAGAGATTTCACTGCATAGCTTCCGATACATTGCCTGCAGTGCTCAGCATTAGGCTTGTGTCTGATTGGAATATGGTACAAATAGTTATACTTGTATCAAATTTCAGATAAGCCATTATGAAGTCCTGAGCAACTGCACTGCACAGCTTGTTGCAAATGATGTTACTTGTACCGAATTCTGATCAAACTATTTAAAAATCCACAGATTTTACTGCTTAACTTGCGGTACACTGGTACTACTCAGCATTTGGCTTATGCCTTGTATCTTACCTTGCACCAAATTACGGAAATTTCACTGCTTACCTTACGGCGTACACTGCAATGCTCTACATTTGACATGTGTCTGATCAAGATTTGGTACAAATAGTGACTAGTGGCAAATAATACCAAAGTTCAGGAAAACTACTATGAGATATGTCACTGCTTAGTTTGCAGTATACGCTGCAGACCTCGACAGTCGACGTATATCGTCGATCACGATTTGGTACAAATAGTGATGCTTGTACCAAAATTGTAGTAAAATAATATCACAGTAAGAACTGATATCCTACTTTGAAATCATAGATTCATCAATATGTTTACCGCAATGTTTAATTACTTTATACAGATCCTTAAACGCTTAGTACGTACTATGGTTTCTTAATAATGATCTAAGACAGCAAGATTAACATGATGCTATTTTTTAGTGCTTTTTTCATATATAATTTAACAAGTAGTACTAATTTTTTCCGACAAAACTTGTCATTTCAGAAATGAGTAGCTTTGAGAGAAACACCAAATAAACATTTCATACTATAAAGACTTCAAGATATGCCCCTAACATACTTGTACATAACACTAAAATAATCATATTTAGCTATATAAGTATAACAAGAGGTAACAAAAGAAAAATTAATCAATTAACACAACAAGGAGAAACATTCAACTTGTCGACTGAAAATGCAGAAAGACTCCCTATACTGCTATAACTGAACATATTATCTTGTTCTGCAAGAAATAACACAGCAGTCCAAAAAGTTTAATAGTCTTGCTTAGTCAAACAATACCACTATCAAACTTGAATAGAAAATCATCTACTTCAGCATTAAAAAACAGAATCTCAGTTCTCATTTCCATACATTTTAACAATTTGTTGCTTTAAGTGTCTCATCAAAACAAACGCCCAACTAGAAAATCTCCAAAACGATTTATTCTTCATCAATTTGTTCCTATTGCACAAGTTTGTATCATGCTGTACAGTTCCCAAAGAAATTACCCCATCTATTTAAATCCACAGGTGGCAGATAACATTTCACTTGCAAACTACTTAGTTTTAATTTCGTAAAGTTGGAAATATTGTATTTTAATTGCTTATTTAATTTATTACTTAACATGTATAATATTACCGGAATAATCGTAATTGAATTACCAATTCTATAAAATTTTCATTAACAGATATCGAGAAGCAGTACATGATATTTTACATAATCTAAAATCGAACGCGCTAGTTCCTGATAATATAGCTCTACAATGCTGAAATACCGAATCTTTCTCATCGATAAATTGAACTATTGAACTTGGTTACTTTCCAATTTCCATTAGCATAGAAAGAGTCTGTTGGGGTTTCGTTACCAAAGATTACAGATCCTAAAGCTTTTTCTGATGTACGAACTATTTGAAATTTTGAAAAGATTTTTTATAAAGTTCGAATTCGGTTCCAGCGACCCCAAAAGCATATAGTTAAAATGGCTTGACCGCAGGCCAGCATTGTTTGTAATTTTTGTGTGGCTGTGAAGACTTTTTGAGGTTATGTCAAAAACCTGACGATGGGGCAAAACGGACTTCGGATTCGGTTTCAGCGACCCCAAAAACATATAGAAAACATGGTTTGATTCCCCAGACCCAAAAAAATTTTTTTTGTGTGGCTGTGTAATTTATAGTCTGCTGCTGCACCCTTACTCTAGGGAGCATTACCTAATTCTTGTAATAAACAGGGATAAGGTGTTTCACTTCCGATGAGTTTGTATAGTGAGACCCACTAATCATGATAAGGTACCTCACATAAGAGACGGGGGTATGCTGTGTTCAAATTCTAAAAAATAGCGTTCTTCTATCTTATAATAGTTTGTTGTGAGCGCACTAAATCTTAAGATCATGTGTTTCTTATTCCGTAGATACTCCGTAAGTTCGAGTACAATGCACACATTCTAGGACAAGATACTTCGTCCATTTTTGTAGTAGACGTGTTTTTGAAACTGAATTAGGTTAGGATCAAGTCCCTTTCCACTTTTGATTAGTACAAAGTGCAGATCCCAGGGACTAATTTACTATTGATGAGAGCTGAACCCTACGCTATGTAACATCAACATTTACTAAGGCCACCCAATATATTACATTATTACCTTTATGTGCAACTCTACGCTCTGCTTCGCCATGTATCAATAATTTGTGTTCTGTTCATACGATTTTTGCTCTCATGTGGACGAGGCATCGGGTTGCGAAAATATCCCGTATCCCTTAAGCTCTGATTGCTTTAATCATATGATACACTCTACTAGTAACGATCAACATTCCTACTGGGGATGGAATTCCCCCAGATTCTGCTATAGTATAAGTAGTAGGGTCGGCCATAATTATAGTAATCGGTACCATGAGGTACGAGGGATGCTCCGCCCAAAAATGCCTCGTCCAAAAGTAAATAATTAAAAAAATAATATTAAGAATTTAAAGTTTTCTAAATTAAACTCCACTTAAAAGTAACACCTATTAAATTAGAAGTTTGCTATATTTGCAGACTAATCATTTCAATAAACATTTGGTTATTTTGTCTACCGAAATATCAAATATCATATGGCTTTGATCACTCATAATTAAAATTTTTGACAAAAAATAAAATTAAAAATTTCCTTAAACGGTACTGTTTTTTCTGAAGCTAGTTTTATCAGTTTACATATTTATGAGACAAAAAAATGATATTAAGATAATAACGGTTCCAATGCTCATGAGTTCTATAATGCTGCTGCGTTTTAATCAATTAATGTTGTTGAAGTAATGACAGATTTCATCGAAAGTATTATTGGAAAACTAAACATTGATAATGATTTTTCTTTTCGATATACAAAGCCTCAGTACAGTTCGCCTAGCTAACGGATGGGCACGATCAGCTTGTCGGTCCCGACAAGCACACAAACATCTACCTGCGGTTGTCGTTAAGAATACCACCCTACATCGCGCACAAGTATATATTCATACTTCAGCGGTTTGACAATGTTAATTACAGTTAACATTTAAAACATAATCTTATAAATTTGTTTAATTTGGTCGTCAGTCACGAGCGTCAATCACGGACAAACAGTGCCCATAACTGTTAAGTAAATACATCTACAAATCTGATCAGTTGTTTTTCTGAGAGGTTAATAGTTGTAGAAAGTTTTGAAGTACCCGATGAAATACTGTGGTAATTATAATCACAGGAAAAGTAAGACAAAAGTCAAATTGCAAAAAACAATTTTCAAAATTTTGTACCGTATGTACAAGCAAAAGCTTTGAATATTTTACTTGGAATTAAAATATGTAAAACTAAAATATATACTAAACAATAGCCATTTCCATAATCTATAAAATGACATACAACTTAGATTCAAAATTGTCTATAATATTCCAACAGTACAAAAACTGTGTGCAATTTGTTAGTGAGTCACATACTGATCAGAGCCATATGATATATCACAGTGCAATACAGAATAGGGTTTTTCGAATTTTCATTACAAACCAATCTGTTATGAAAGTACAACAAAATCGTTATTTAACAAACCGTTTTTAAACAAATTACACAAAATGGTAGGACTTTTCTGTTCTAGTATGTAACCTTTTAAACGTCATTAATTAATAATAAACCAAATATAAAAACTAATGCATCATACAACACTGTGCTTAAATTAAAGCATATGCCCCGACAGAGGCGCCTCATTTATTCTGATTATGCTCGGGTGTCGTGGGTGTTAATCGCAAAGGCTAACTGATTAGGAATAGAATGTAGGAACAAATAATAAGATAAAGGCCACCCAAATCGTTTGATGGTATTAATTACTGAGTCAAAATTGAGAAATCCGCAATTTAGGAAAGAATTCCCCTTAAAATTTATGTTACATCCAGTTGAACAAATCTTTTCTTTAATATTAAATTTTAGTTTATGAATGGAACACCAATAATTGGTCGTGCCGAACTAGCATTGATTATTAATTTTGAAGTTCTCATATTGAAGTAAATAAAAAATATCTGTTACACAATATAAACACTTATAATAGTGATAAATAAGAAAACCCTCTGGCATTATTGTTCCATAATTTCTAGCTTAATTTGGGATCTTATTCTAAATACATAATAGAATATCTAATCTAGAAACAATATAAATTTCGTTATCAGCTAAAGTTACATAAAACATAATCCCTTCGGGGCAGCTCTCCGTAGCAATTCTTTATTTCACAATAACGTCACTGCTTATTCATTCACATGCTTAATTTACTGAAACAAAAGCCCAATGATCACACAAAACAAAATGCCACTAATACTGCTATCTAAAGGAAACGTTGCAGAAACAATTTTACATTAACAACGGAATCTTCGAGCGCTGCAATAAACTTGAATGGGTCTTGACTAATGATCCGAGATGTTGCTTGAACTTTTAACAACCATCCTTCAAAGGATATAATGAATGTTCATTTATTAGTAGTAAAATGCGTCACTTTTTGCCTATTTACAACATTTAATATTTTAAATAAGTTCTCTAGAAGAACACTTTATTTAAACTGTATGATCTTGCAAAGACAAATTCTGTGTGTCCTCGAAATGTACTAAGTCACACAATTCAATCCCTTCATTCACTTAATTTTCAAAACAAGGGAAAACCGTGGCTGAATTTGCATACAAATACTGGTCGCTACATAGACCGACAATACAACACGGAAATGCATATTAACTTTTTGTACAAAAATTAATCTCTACACAGAACAAAATACAACACGGAACTAAAAATAAATTCTTTGCGCAAAAACTGGTCTCTAATTAGGCCCACAATACGGAATTATCAGAAATTCCCTCTACTAAACTGGTCTAACTAGACCTACATTGTGATACTCCGCACGTGCATTTTAACTTTGTAGACGGGACACATACAAATTCACCGTGTAAGAATCCGCGAGGGGCGATCCGCTAACGGAATAGCAAAATTGAACAGAATTATCTCCATTTTCCTGTTAAACTTTGAAAAAGTTGGGCTATTAAAGCACTCAAATGAGCTATAAATATTTTGGGTACTTTTATTATAGATGCAAAATTGAAAATAGTATATTATTATAGGAGTTGTATAAGGCTGTCTATTGTAGCACGAGTTGTTTGGAACAAGACGAGGGAAGCGAGATTTTTTCAACTTGCATCATTAATTTTATAGAAATTTAGAAATTCGAGCTAAGAACATTGCATTATAATCTAGTAATTTTTGCGTATAACATGTGGTAACACTATCAAATGACATTTCACGTTTTGTGAGGTTAGAATTTAGACGTTAGGTGTCAAATTTAAATGTAAATGTACTAAAATACCCTCTGCGACCTAGTTCGACAAAACTTTTTACGCAAATAATGGAGTGTTAATGCAATATTTTGCACATTGTGGATAATAAAGGGACATTTATTAAACTAAATTTAAAAAAGACACTAACAATTACAGCACTAATCAGGCAGTGAAGAAAATTGAAAAGCAAACAGCCTAACTTCTGTTCTATACCTTTTCAAGTTCAAATTGGAACTAATCAGAATCAAAATGACATTAGTCGAAATCAAATTGGCAATATCAATTGCAATTTGGCACTAATAGAAAACAAATTGACAATAATTCAAATCTTATTGGCGCTAGTCATTTTCAAATCGACAATCAACAAAATCAAATTGGCCCTGGTCAATATCATATTGGCAATATCAATTTCAAAAGGCAATAAACAAAATCAAATTCGCACTAGTGAATTTTGAGTTGACATTAAACAAAATCATAATGACATTAAATAAAATGCAATTGATGAAAAAATGTTATTGACTCACAGACATGTTATTAAAGAGCATATGATAATTAATTGAGACAAGTAACGTTAAGTATTAAACAGGTTTTTTAAAAATTAATATCTTGCATATCCAATGCAGGAGGAATAAATGTTTGGATATGTGCAATGAACGATGCACATTTAGAAACAGTAATCTTGACAATATTGTCACGAACGGTGTTCTCTAATCTCTCGGCATACGATATTCTGTTTGGGCCAGACGACTCCGGTCAGCATCAGCCAAGATGGTATTTAGCTGTTCAACTATGTCAGCTTTTACTCCTGCCTTTAATACAGACCATGCTTGTTCAATAGAATTGAACTTGGGGCTATACGGACTTAATCGTAAAAGTATGTGATGCTCAAATTCGTCCTCTACAAAAAACTCTTTAATAGTGGAGTGGCATGGAGCATTATAAACGTTAACTCGCTGTCTCTTCAGATTCGCAGCTGCATCCTATTTTGTATAAGACACCTTGTATGAATATAATAATTTATTGTAATAAATTGAGAACGGACAATAACCTAACACAAATTTGACGATGACTGAAGCATAAACATTTGAATTATTTCACAAGAACTTGCTTATGTTTCACACCATTATGATATTGTTTGGTGCCAACTTAATTTTGTTTCATGCCAATTTGATTTTATTTGATGCCATTTTGAAATTGATATTGCTAATATGATATTGACTACTACCAATTTGATTTTGTTTATTGTCGATTTGAAATTGACTAACGCCAATAAGATTTTGATTATTGTCAATTTGCTTTCTATTAATGCCAGTTTGAAATTAATTTCGCCAATATAATTTTGACTAATGTCATTTTGATTCTGCTTAGTGCCACACAAGATATATAAAACACTGGTAGGTCAACTCCCCTATGCTTGCCATGATAAATTTTTCACCCAAAATTGTAACGAGATCATTAGTTCGGAAGTCGCCGCTAGATGCCGCAACAGTGAAACGTGAGTGTCAAACCAAACCACATCTGCTAACCTTCAAAATTTATTAAGCTTTTTTAATAATAATAAAATTTATATTTTTATTATTGTCATTCGAGAATTTAATTGATGTTTCTTATGCAGCTTTGTTTCTGTTTATTATAATTAACAAGCCAGAATTAATAAAAGATAGCGCGTTTTCAAATATACAGGTAAGTATAAATGAACACTTATTTCTAAACTAATTTTTCTGGTTTGTTTTCGATAGCAAAACGCCATTCGTATCATGTGATAAATTTTACCAGTAAATAGTTTGATGTTTAATTGTTCTATTAAAATTGCTCTTTTTAGGGATTCCACCTTTCTGTATGTGGCTAATGGTAATGGAGTGAGGGGCGTTATGTATTTCTCAATCACAATATAAGGTATTTAGAAAATCAGTTGTCAAAATGTAATTTTTAAATTTATCATAAAATGAAATCGCTTTAATCTAAACCTCTTATATTTTCAGGGATATTGCATGGAAGGTCTTGTATGGATTCTCATGGAAGTGACTGAGGTTCTTAAAATAACTTCAAAATTTGGTTACCAGAAAGAATTTTGTTTCCAAAATATGAATATGTCTGTACTACAGGGTCAAACCAATCTTTACGTACAATACATTTATGTTTAGATTTTATTGTAATAGTGATCGATGTCGACTTCACTTTCCTTGCCAGACCACAATTGGTCTGGTATATCATTGATTTCGTTGTTGTCATCATCGATGGCCTTGTTATTTGTTATTTTATAAATGTTTGTAATTAAATTTTTAAAATATAAATATTTCATGGATAGTTTTGCTGTAATTGATCTTGTTTGTTACAGAGTTAGATGCACAATAATATAATTGTTATCAAGTCAAAAAACTATTGCTTTTCAGTACAAAAGTCTGTGTTCTGCTGTTGTATTTAATATTTTTGTCCCTTTCACATGTGGACCATGTTTATATTGCTATTTAGCTTCTTGTTGCTATAAAAATTATGCTGAGATGTGTGCTTTATTGCTATTAATTACCAGTAACAGTTTTACTTAACCTGCTTAATGCATATAATTAAAAACATGTTTAAGCATTAAGTATATATAATTCGACTTATACCTACTCTTTTTTAATACTTGAAATCTTTAGAGCGTCTAATAGGTTTGAATTTCGCATATAGATTTTTTTATAGTGGCACACAAGGTCTTTACTTGTTAATAAAACTCCTGTTGCATCAATCCATGCTTGCAGTTTATTTGCTTTCCGTAAAATATTACAAAATAATTGATGAATTTAATTACAATTCTCAAAAGAAATGTTTGCATAGGTCAATTTGTAGTCTTATTATTTAAGTTAAATGAAAATAAAAAAAGATGTTACCTTAGTTTGCTGTAAAAAATAAAATTTCAATTTAGTTTTATTACCAAAGATGTTTTAAATAAAGAAGAGTCACAATTTAGCATTTTAATAGTGCCAAAGAATCTTGTACCTCTATCATCATGAAAAAGTTTATTTAATTTGTATTACGAAAAATACGCCAAAAGTAAATATTCATTGATCTGTATGCATAAAGTGAAGTAAATGCTTTTACTTCTATTAGTAAAAGGAAAAAGATATGATTTTTAATTAGTGAGAGTGAGATCGACTGATAGTAGAAGCAGTTGCTACATTTTATGCATATGACTAATTATTACAAGTTATGTTGCTGTAGAATGACAATCATGCTCGCACGTCGCGCCATCTACCAGAAATTTAGCTCGCGTTAAAATTGGTTGACGAAATGAGGGCGAGTTCACATACCATATATTATATATATCTTGGTGCCACAGAAAGAAAAATGGAAAAATTCGTAGGTATTGGTTTTTTAGCATGGTGAGGATAGGTCAATTGCGTTTTTTAACTTTTTAATGGGTATGTTGGGAATGTGTCGAATTTGGAGTTTGAACAAATTCGAAATAATAGGTTCGACTCTTGTACTCGAGATAGTAGTAAAAACTGGTTTTTGTAAAGAGTGTACTTATACCATTTGCTTATTAGGCGCACGATATCGAATATTATCTGTAATAGCATATTGTCATCTACTGGTATTGTAATAGATAAGTAATTAATTATTTTTTTCAATAGCTATGTTCATCCTAACAGTAAGGGAAAAATTACGATGATATCTACTATTTTTAGAAATTGAGATGTACAAAAATAATACATGGAAAAAATAATGGTACCGTTTCAAAATATGATCCAATTAGTTCAAATTCCAAGTGATCGATTAAAAGATATATATTATGTAGTTCCTCAAAATCAAAGAGCCTTATAAAAAATTAGGAATTAATTCTCTTTTTTAATCAAGAACTTTCCTGGAAAATACTGCCAGAAGAATGTTAAACATTTTTACATTAAATTATATTAAAAACAGGAAAATTTATAACTTTTGTACGCAATAAAGTTGAAATGCGGTAGTAAAGTTAATCGACCTTTGTTTAACCACATTTATTATGCATTTAATTAAAACTCGCTTTCCCTTCAAAAATATGGCAATCTGAGAAAAACAAATATACATAGGTATTATTTATAAGAATTTTTTATAATTATTTTAGATGTTTATGAGAGTGATTTTAATAACAATTCTACGCAACAAAATTTCCATTTAATGAGAATTAACTGGTAACCAATAATTAGATAACAGACAGGAGATGATAATCAAAAAAATTAAACGAAACAAAATAACTTGAAAGTTTTTGCTTCATTAACATTAAATAAATAATAAATAAAATCATCCCGTGAACAAGTGCCAGACCTTGACGTCTATAGTCCGTGACAACGCATGTACACAACTTAAACTCTCATACATTTTAATTGAATTTTGTGTTCTAAGTATAAAGTCCCAACCACAACGTAACTGCAAATGAATAATAATTAGGAAATGTGATAAGACAATTCCTCCAGACAAAAGTACGACTTCGTTCTAGGAACGTAGTCATTTCGCATTTACAATTTATACAGCATAAAACGAAAATTGTTTTTAATCAATTTGTTGATATATAACCGCGTTGCAAACGCAAATATTTTATTAAAGATTTAAATTGACGCTTCGATAAATGTAATAACAGTTATTTTGTTTTGTTTATTTTTCACATAATAATACTCAAGTGCATCATGAAGTGTCTCTTTGTAGTGTGTGCTTTATTCTTAGTTATTGGAGAGCTTTCTTTATTAACTCAAGGAAAGGTCTTTACTAAATGTGGACTTGTTGAAGAGTTAAATAAGAGAAATTTCCCGAGAACATTCATCGGCAATTGTAAGTATATAATTTTATTATAAAAAAAATCAAAAAAAATCTTTAAGCAGGCAAAAACAGAATGCTTTAACTGACAGTAGTAAGAAGTAAATAACAATTTGGAAATCATCCAAGAATATAAAAGCTTTAATATGTACTTACGAAATATAATAAATTGACAAGGAATATAGATCTCTAGAGTCGTAAATTATAAGAAAATTTGTGTAAATAAAATTTAAATAATTTTTGTGGTTGGAAATGTTACATAATATGCATAATAAGCTTTATTAATCATTTAATAATTTAAACAAATTTTATTTTGGTTTTCCAGAACTTTGTCAATTGATCTTATTAAATTTTGTTATTATGTAGAAATATTTAGCTTACAGATAAAAAGGTATTTTATTCCGGGGGCAATAGCTAAAGATTATCATTATCATTACCTGGTGGTTTGTGATTCCCAACACACTTTATATTGTATAACAATACATTTTTACACGGTGATTCCCAACTAGTACTGATAAAAATTCCAATTTTATACCATAATTATTTTTTTCATCTGCTAGAAATTAATATTACTGTCTTCTGTGACACAAAGAATATTACTGAATAATATTCTGAACATCCCCGTCAAAATCTAGCCTGAATCCCCTTACTGTTAATTACTCCAGAACAATATACTTATGTCCAGGGCCAACCACGACCTTGCTAAATGGGTAGTTACGTGCACAATTTGGTGTAGTCGAATGTGTATGTATAAAATTATGACGATTCCAGGTTTTTAAACTGTAATAAAAGATAAAAAGTAAACCAACTGTTCAACAATTTTTTATCATAGAATGAATCACGCAAAAAGACAATTCTCTATTGGAAAATCGGCGAGATTCAAATGTATGTATTTTGTTACAATTTATAATATATCAATTAGAATTCTTCAAACCAGTTACTTTGTTATGCCTGTTTACTTAATTGAATTACGAAATGCTTATTCTAGAATAATATTTAGAAAAATATAAATTATTAATTATAGATATAGAAAATATTAATCCTTATGCGTTAATTTTTTGCGTAATTTATTCTATGATAAAGAATTGTTGAACAGTTGGTTTACTTTCTATCTTTTATTACAGTTTAAAAACTTTGAATCGCCATAATTTTATACGTATACATTCCACTACACAAAATTGTGCACTTAACTACCCATTTAGCAAAGTCGTGGTTGTCCCTGTTAAGTTAAGTCTTTTACTAGAGGTACGGTTACCAAACGTACGGATATTCCTCAGTATGTAAATAAGAAGTATTTTTAGGTGGAATAGCCTAGCGGTAAGGACACACATCATATACTACCCTAACAATAAAATATAATATACTTAATGAGTTACACTATTTCGGACTTTTCAAAATTTTAATGAGGGCTAACTAATTTACAGTTTTACCAACCGTATTAAGTATTTCCAAAGGATTTATGAATTAAACTGATATACATAAAACAATACAACGTAAAAAGCAAAATACTCAAATCTAATTTAGAGATTAACCTCTGCTTTTAAACAGTCGTCTGTAAGATCTCCCCAAGTAAATGAAAATTTGTTCATTAGTTTAAACGCTACTTATATCCTAAAAATGAGAAAAAAATCATCTAGTACCTTTTTTTAAAGAAAATTATTTAAATTAGTGGTACACTCAAGAGCCGACAAGATTCCATAGTTCAGTTAGCCGGAGAGGTGTGATAATAACTGTGGTGATAATAAATCGTTGTCGTCCCAGGTTTAATTGTAGGTGGGAGACAACTTCTTATTTCTATATACACAGTGATCCAAAATTAATGAGGTCGGTTTGAATTTACCGCCATGTTAAATTTTTGTCACGTGGGCAACTCGAATAATTATCCTTCTTTTATTGTACAGTGACGTCTCAAAAATAATATAGCTTATATAAATGTTCATTAATTTTAAATAGTAAACTTACCTCACAATAAAATCGTCTAACAAAGTGTGGTCCTTAAAAGAACTGTTTTGTAAAACAAGTAAACAAGCGAAATAAAAGCAAAGATAAAGCATGAAAACCCGAAACAACGTAGCGAAGCACAACGATATAAACGAGAAAGTGACGAGTTGACACTGTAATTCGAGGCAACACATTTCAATAGTGCTACACTAACAACGTGAAACGGCGCGAAATCCAAACCGTCCTCACTTAATTTGGATCACACTGTATTTTTACAAAACATTAAATTTAAAATGGCAGTTTTTCTCTTCGATAATGTTCATTTTGCACATAATTTTAATAAATTATAGTCTGTCTTACGACTAAAAACAAGTTAAGTATAAATGGTTTTTTGCATTGACAACCTAAATAGGTATTTAATTAATGAAAATTATTAAATTTGTGGCATCTTGTTTCCAGGAAAATGGCGTGTATCGCACTCCGGATTCAATTACTGTGTAACTCCAGTATTTATCTTATCAAATTAAGTAGGTCAGTAAAATGCATCAGAGAATTCGAAAAATTGTAACAAGCAGTAAAACAAAACATTTAAAAACTATCAGTTACATGAGAAATAAACAAAAAAACAAAACTATGCAATTTGTTAAAATCATGTAGAAAAACACATAAAGATGGCATTTTAAATTATGTTTTGTAAAAAAATAAATTTTAAAAAATCTTCCAGCTGGAATCGAATCTAGAGCGGCAGTAACTTAGGGTTATCAATCCACTCCCGCTAACTACGCTATGGTATCATGTCGGCGATCGAGAACGCCACATTTATTTTAACATAAAAGAAGGTTGTACTAATACTTACTATTGTACTAATATTTAAATGATTGTTCTTTAAAAAAGAGACTAAATGTAATTTCATTTGTTATCTTCAGGATATGAGGACTGTTTAAGCTAATAAATAAAATCATAAACAGAAATAATAACTTTATGTACTTGGGGAAATCTCTCCAATTGATTTATTAAAAGTACAGGCCAATCCTTATATGTATTCGTTTTTCAAATGAGACGTAGGCATAGGAATTTAGTCTAGAGATGTGTTCTACCATTACTATTACGCTTGATTCCTTAGAAACTAGGTCTGTAGGCGTCTGTAGAGTATGTATTACTTAATTAATTGCCATCAAAACAATCTACGTTAACACTGTCAACCCTGTTTACGTTTTTATTCGACAAAAATGTATGCACTATACCTAAACCCTAAATACAAGAAATAAGTCATCACAAATCACCTGGACGACAGCGGGTTGCTTTCAAAGCATTATTGTATTCCATCTTTCTCTATTGTGTAACGAATATATGAAAATAAAACCGTAAACAATAGAGAGAGAGATGGAATGCACTAAAGTTTTGGGAGTCTCCTATGGTTGTCTAGGTGATTTATGATGACTCATTTTTTGTATTTATGGTTTAGGTATAGTTCCGATCGACCTATCCAACCTATATGTCGATATATCGGTTTCAGAGCGATATAGTAATGCCAATTCGTCGATTGTCGAACAGTGCAGCACTGCTTGACATTTGTTTCTGTGAAAACTATATCTATTGTTGAATGCAGTCATGGCAAAATGAGTCTTTTAGTAGGTCATATAAAGGAACATTTAATGGAAATACAGATTCGTTAGATTTGACTAAAAGTGCATGAATACTTTCTTTTTGTACTATTTTTAATCTGCTCCATGGCGGACTGAAGTTACTACATACCGTATACCAAATGCAGTTTGTTTTAATGTATCAAGAAAAATAATAAATTTCATTATGGTAATGAAAAATCAGAATCGCAGTAGGCTGTGAAAAATGTGATACTATTATAGATCTCTGAGGTAAATGCATCTCCCTCCCTTTAGAATGATAGACCCTATATATTTGCCTTTTTAGTGCATGCTTTAAACAAGCTCTGTATATCCGCCGTAGAACACATTTGTCTCAACTACGTCTGTTGCTCACTAGCAGTTTATTTAGTTGTTTTTTGAAGTGCCTACGAAAGTGAAATTTATAGAATTTGTTATTTTTTAAGCTGCTTTATATAATTTCCCTTTTGTAGATTGATAATACCATAGGTAGGTATTAAGTTTTCAAACTTTGGAAACAACAGCTCGTGGCTGAGAAGTAGCGTCCCGTCTTGTGGCTAGTGGGGACACGAGTTTGGGGACATTGTCAAATTTTTAAAATTCTGAACGACGAGTTTGGACTGTAAGGTTTCAGACTATATTGGTGGGCATGAATGGTGGTATATGGAGGAACTATAGTGTTTCTGCTGTGGCAAAAAGGAGTATTATTATTTATTCGAGCTCAAATTATTATTTGAGTTAAATATGAATCTTTGGCGTATTTTAAAAAGACACTAATTTGATAATACAACCTTTTTACTTCTTCTTTGTATTATACCTTCGTTATACACAGATACTTTATTTATATATAGACTTTAATTTGGTAAAAATGGCAGCGACACGAAATTTCCATTAGGAAGAATTTGCTTATACATGTTTTAAATACCGCGTACAGCTTTAGCAAGAAGTTTATAATTACGGCAAATGCATTTTTCAGATGCTACTACACCTCCTCCTGTAAGCTTTCAATTCGATTTCATACTTTACCATGAACATACCATTCATAAAATAGGGTATACTTATAGAATATAGATGGATATCAGCATAAAAATTTGATCATAAAAAATCGTTTATCTGTCTACGTATCATAAATATTTTATTATTTTATTTCTGGAAGGAAAAAAGCCAAGCAGAGAAAAAGACCGAAAAGGAAATGAAAATTTAAAACATGTTAAATTATGGACACATAAAATTTACAGATTTTTTAAAATATTAATAAATGACTATAATTTACATTAACAAATTTATCCTAATGAATATTCATATAAGTATTAAACACTTGAGAATTCATTAGGATGACAGTTGTAAAATAATTTTATCCACTTCATCTTCTCTGATACGCTGGAAAGTTAACCAAATTCGGAATGTTAAGATTATAAAAGCTTTATTTTTGTTATTTGCAAACTTTGACTGGTTTTTTATCAAGTACTTAAAAATATTTTTTAGTGTACATATTAAAATTTACAACTTTAGATTTTTATCTCTAAAGATTAAAATTTTGCAAAATTAGTTACAACAATGACATTCAAGTTTAGTTATATTATTTGAGAAATATTGTTTCTGCACTTCAACTGATAACAAAGGTCTAAAAAGTTTCCGATGGTCAAATTTCTACCTTCAAGTACAAAGATCAAAATATTTGGTTTATTATGAATATGATTACGTCATGACTTATTGTAAATTCCAATAATGAATGATCTGGGTTCTATGGTTCTAGCCTTTACTGGTCATGGCTGAACTATCTTGTGGGACCTCATTGACTGAAGTGAGAACTCTACGGTTTCAGCGTTTTTAAATATTCAAATTTAAGTTTAGAATTTCAAAGTTACAAACGGTCTCTTCAAAGTTTCTCGGAATCAAAACTTTAAAATGTTTCAGACTTTTGCAGATTCAGATCCTTAAATATATAAAATATCGAGTTTCAGAGAGCAATAGCTTCAAAGTTTCAGATCGTAATACTTCAGTTTCAGTCAAGACTCTAAGAGTTTTAAGGTTTGGGACTATAAAAAGCCAACTGATTGGACATATTCAAATTCGAATTATAACTTCATTGGGTTTTCAAAATCCCCATTTGGTCACATAATCCAGTCGCATCCAAAGTGCCAGGCTTCGAAAGTTCATCGATATCCTTCCTATCTGTTAGCATAGAAAAGGTGCAAGCCGGAGGACGGATTAAACAAACTCTATAAAGTTCCTTATGACTTCACCACTTAATAAGAACTAGTGAAACCTAGAAGTAATATTTTAGTGATGAATGAACACAATCTCAAAGTTCTATTGTAGCATACTTTAAATTCCTCGAATAATTCTTGTTTGTTACATGCCTTGGCCAAATGAACCCTTGTTGTGCATCTATACGTAATAGATATCCTTAACGTGCAAGATTCACTTAAGTATTAGGTATTCTTTAACACTTACAAATTCTAGAGTGTTTCTGAATTTTTCCTTAACTAGATGGACTTTGGTTAAATGCCAATTCAAAAGTCTAATCACGAAAATCGAACTTCCATTTTATTAATAAATTTATTAGCCGCTCATAGAAAATCATCTGAAAATCTGCAATTAAAGAGATTTCAATACCGATGTTAGCTGTTTTATACTAGAATTTTGTTTAAGAGTGTCCCTTTGAGCAGATACAGGGTGAGTTCACTGTATCAAGTCTCACTTAGTGTAACTCCATAATCATGAAATGAGTTAGAAATAAAATAATAAAAGTGAGGGATTTCCCTCACGCCGCTCTTTAAAGGGAAGCTGTATAATAAATTTGTATGAAACTTGGCATGGTGTAGGTGCAGGGGGGGGGAGTACTGCGGTACTTCGCTCTAGCAACAAGAAACGGCCAGCTAGTAAACCAAAACAATTTCAGGGTAAAATTGCGAAGGGCCCTTTTTAAAACAAAGACCTAGCGTCCGGTAGGAAGTAGAATTGAAAAATATATTGCTGTATCAAGAGTTTTGCAAAAAAGTTTTATTTCAGAAAGTCGGTGCATATCTTAAGCCCATTAGACCTCAAAACTATTTAGAGCTTAGGTACAAAGTCATGAGTAAAGTACCTTTTTTTTAAAGATACAAAAAATTACAAGAGAAAGTTGTTCAGCAGTATAAGCTAAGCGCAGATATGCATTTGTAGCCTTCATTGATAATTTTCATAATTCTTGCACTCTTTGTATTATAACTCACCTCAATCCAAACATTAGAAAATAATATTATAAAAATTAAGAGAAGACTGCAAAGTCATATCTGGACTTATATTTTAATTCTAAACAGCTTTTTCCGCAAAAAGATATTTTTGTAGCTCTCCATTAATAGTAATTTGACCAGAAAGTGATTTAGTTTCTATTTTCGTTGGACAAACCTTGTAAAAATTACCAGCTTAGCTGATGTTGTAGTATATCACTAACTTAAGCAGAAATTAGTTGCCTTTAAACAATAACTGTGCTGAGAGAGGGCGGGGGAGGGGGTTTTAGTAAAATGGGGGTGAAATTGAATTTTTATGTTATTTGTTGCAAGACATCACTCGATATGTTGTGACAAAACTGTGAATGGTTACATCGATATTTAAATTTGTTAAAAAAACATTGAAGATGGTTATTTAAATTGTTCTTACGAAAACTCCTTTTAAATCCGATTTTTTCGAAACACCACTCTTAAGATTTAATAAAATTACATTTAACGTTTAATATCTTTAAATCCAGTACAGTAAATGACTGGAATAAACGTTTTGTGTTGATTCTCCGTGAACACAATGGTGCTTTTATTTTTGTCATAGGTATAATATAAATGAAGGTATTTTAGCACGCTAATAATGTATACATAAAGGTACGTCTCACACACGGTAAACAAATTATATTTTCTTATGAAGTGAAATACCCTAATACTCGTCGTATGTGTATTACACCTCCTATATAGATGTTATTAATTTTAGTGTTAGTGAAGTTAGAATAAATAAATTTCGAGATTTATCGAAAAGACTCCTATAATCTTCGATTCATCTTCGGAGACTATTTAATAAGTTAGGTGTCACATCGATGATTAGTGTGTGCTAAAGTTGTAGACCTCAAATTTCTGATTGTGATTACACGATTTTCCCAACAATACCTTGCAGAATCTGATAATTCTATGGCCTTTAGAAAAAAGTTAAAAGTTATGCAGAATATTTTCTGCTTCAAAGAGAATCAATCATTTTAGATTATTCTATTCCATAGAATTATTTTCTTTCTAGATTTCCATCTCAGATCTCAATCCTTGGTATGCCGTAGAGATTTAAATATTTTTCATGTTTAGAAGTTGGGGTTTTGGACGACCTGGCAACAGTAATATTAGCAACCCACTGAAAAACTAAACTAAATATAAACTGAAGAAAACTAAAACCTGATATAATTTGATGGTGTTTCGGTTTCGTTATAGGTTATACTATTATTGATTTATTCCCAATAATCCATCAATGGCTGAAACCAAAGCGTGATCTCGCTACAATTTAAGGCGTTTGTTGAAAAAGTCTCTATTTCGATATCAACTATTTTTATTTTGGTTGACTTCAGAATGCTTTTCATAAATCTTCCCATCACTACACCTAAAGCATGAACTCAAGACACTAAGGAATAAACAGGAATCACTTTTTTATTGGGATATAAAGTCATAATCATCTTCGTCAATCATTTAATCATCTTCAAACTTTTCTTTTTTATCGAGTTTAATTCTTGCTCTAGTCACGTTCTTACTGTTATTTAATTGTAAGTAATTACATATTTGTTTTTGTTGTAGATATAGATTTTTATAAAAATTGTATAAATATTCATAAACTTTTGTTATTTATAAACACTATGTCGAAGGTCATGAACAAGTAACTTTTATTGCTTTACCGTAATCATACGATGTCATTTTCATGTTATTTAAACCAAATGAACTTCATTAACAGTTAAGTCAGGCTAAGGCACGCCACGCCATTAACAATTTAAAAGCACCTATATAGTTCCCATTTATTTTATTATTTTTCACTAAATGTGAAAATTAGCTTAAATTGCATGAATTAGTAAACTTGAACCATATGTCTAAAGGATAGATAACCTTCAAGAACTTTGTGAGGTAGCACAACGCCACGCAGTTATGTTTTAATTTGGAATAGATGCAGCCCAGATAATTTTATCGTTTACTTATTGCGTTAATAATTTGCGGAATTAAAAAAAAAGTAATATAGATTATTGTGTAATCAATTTAATTTAGTAGGAAATATTTCTTAATCTTTTCAAAGAAATGCCTAATTCATTTAGTCAGTTATTGTTTCTGTTTTGGTAATTCTAATGAAGTTAAAAATAAATATACCAAGTGATTGCGATTACTTAATAGTTGCTATCTTTGAGTAATAATTGGCAATAATGGACAACATTATGAAGGCTAGTATTATATCAGCTGTCATAAGGGATTGACTAATTATAATTAATTAATGTACGAATTGAAGAAACAAATATAATTAATTAGGGGAACCTAAGTTATTATTAACAACCAACCTACAGCACCACCAAATAGATTAATTTTTAGAGAATAGTATAATAGTGGATGTATTTCTTCAATTTAATTAATCCTAATTAGTTGATTACGAATGGAATCCCGCTGACTTAGTGTTTCACAAGACAAGATTTCTTGTCTTGTACGGCTACTTCTTGTGTTGTCTTGCAAAACAAGACAAGAATTCCAATAAACGCTTGTCTTGCTTCATTCTTGCAAACAAGACTCTTGTCTTGCTTGCAAGACTCTTGCATTTTCTTGTCTTGCATGTTTGCGGTTGGAATTTACGCCGGGACTTCCCCGTTTCTTGATTTTCCTGGAATTCTCACACTGTTGCGACTCGGAGATTTTGCTGTTAATTAGCTGCGTCGTTCTGCTAATGAATCACAACCTCATTGTCAGTAATCAATTGGACTTCGCGTAGCATACGCGAAGATACTGACAATGTAGTGCAATTATACAAAAGTCTACCCTAATTTTTTTGAAAATGCTGAAGCCTTTATACGTTAATTCCTGGTTTGACGTTTTCAATGGCTAATAATTATAATAAAGAACCAAACTTAGGCGTTTAGTTACGTTTCTGTAATATTTTCTTTTATTGTTTTAGCTTTTAGGTTATTACGTAATTTCTAGTCACCTAAATGTTGATATCTTATTAGTCACCACACTAGAAAATATGTGTACTAGTGTAACAGAAGAATATTTTATATATTGCTTTTATATTTTTTTGTTTTATTTATACAGCTTTTAAATAAATAAATAAAATATATTATAAATGCATGATATATCTAGACTAACACTGCCAATAAGAATTTAAACATATCAATATCTTTTCAAAACCTGAATTTTAGCAAGACTGCAAGAAAGTGCAAGAAAATCTTGCTATTCTTGCACTTTTCTTGCAGAAAAGATTCTTGTCTTGTCTTGCGCAACTGATTGCGATTCTTGTCTTGTAATTTGTGCAACAACAAGACAAGAACAAGAAAAATGCAAGACTCGCGTGAAACACTACGCTGACTCAACTACCATTATTAGTACAAGAGTCTATAAACATTCATCCCTCGCTATCAGTAAAAGTCTCTACTTTTAAATACATAATATAATCTACTGTACCATAACTAAAATGTATAGTTTGTTACGTAGCAAGCTTTGTAAATGAATCTTTACTGGCGAGCTGGAAAGTTTGTGAGGCAAACGACGGAGCGAGCTTCCATAATCCAATGAGCCCAGTAAAGATTAATTGCAAAGCGTGTCGCGTACAAAGTTTTATTTACACCTTCACCAGTGTTTTTTTATAAGTATATTTTTTGTAAAAAGACATTTTGTAATCAAAGGCGGTAGCACAATTTATAGCTAGGCGTTGTCATGGTGTTGTGGTTAAGCAACAAAAAAAATATTCCATAGCTTTTTATTGTTGAGCATTGTAAAATTTTACAGGTCTCTTTTAGGAGCCCGTAAAGTTTTACAGGGCTGTAGTTGTAACTACTCACTTACTTAGTTATCATAAATGTCTATAAAGTGTCATTTACATAGAAAGTGGAAATAAAAGTATATGTGGGCTTCTAAAAATAGAAAACTATTGGTGCTATATAGAAATATAATTAAGAATTCATTGTCAACCTGGAAAAAATCGCCATCAATTATAATCACTTCGCATATTAAGTAAAATAAAACGAAAAAATGATAATATCAATGTTAATGTTGCATGTTTTGACAATACTGTTTTGTATGTTTCAGGGGTATGCCTGATAGATAGCGAAAGTGGCAGAGACACAGCAAAAATAACAAACAAGCCTGACGGAAGCAAAAACCTCGGCATATTTCAGGTATTGTTAACGTTATAGTGACCGGAAATTTAACGCTCCGGAACAATCATAATTTGTATTCAAATCAGCCAAAGCGTAATTCCACGTCAAACGTTCATGTCTGGTTAAATAGACCAATCTGCATAATTTTATGACCTCTCTCTATTATAATACCACGTTTGCCTTTTCGTTTTCAGATCAACAGCAAGAACTGGTGCACGTTCAACAAACCCGGCGGAAAGTGTAATATGAAATGCGAAGGTAAATTATTATTAACATAAATGCAAATTTTGTTGTTATTATTATTAGATTTTTTTTATGACGTACCGTGTATTGTCAACGATCTCGTCAAGAAAGTGAAAAGACACTAGTTTAGGAATTGTGTCAATATTTTTATTAGTACAGCAATCAAACAAATTTAAGCTTTCATCATCTTCAAGTGTTTGGGGAAAATGCAAATACTGTACACTAAATTAACATTTTTAAAATTTTATTATCAAGTGCGAAAAATATAATAAATCTTGAAAATCAAGATCTACAAAATGAACTGCAATTTCTGTAGGGTTAAATACATAGATCTAATTATAGATATCAGTTGCAAACGCAAACGTCTCTAATAAGGCTATAAATACAGATGTGATGCAGAAGAACTACCCTTACTATATAAGGTGCTATAATATACTTAACGTTTTTTCTTCCTTGTTTCTTTGGTTATGGAGTTTACGAATTAATCAACGAAAAGTGCAATGTAACGCTCGCGTGATCTCGTAAAATTGTAAAGTCAAACATACGTGGTTTTTATTTTTTATTTTAGAAGTGTACGAATTGTCTTTTTAGTGTTGCATTAGATCGCCTAAAAGTGCTTTATTGCTTTTTAAAGTATCCTCCACAAAGATTGATACATGTTCTTGCATTCGTTCAAACCAATTGTTAAATCAGTTATGCCAGTCTTCAGTTGGAACAATTGAAATCGCCACTTTGAAGGCATCAACTGCTTCTTCCGGCGACTGGAATAATTGATCACGCAGTCCATTCTTGATCCTTGGGAACGTAGAAAAGTTGTTGGGACTTAGGTCGGAACTGTACGGAGAATGATCTGATAATTCGATGTTTTGCTGTTCTAAAAACTTAGTTGTCTTTCGAACTGTTTGTGAATTCGCATTGTCTTGGCGGAGGATGGTTTTCTCGGTTGGTTTTTAGAAGCACGACGATTGCTTCTGGTAAATAAATGGTTGTATACCAATCGGCATTAACTGGATTGATTGACGTTTATTTTCGGATTCATATGAATAAATTCATGATTCGTCACCACTCACTATGCTGTAAACATTTTGTGAGCTTCCTTTATTGAACCTGCCCAAAGTTCTTCGGCACCAATTAACGCGAACCGCCATTAGCACTTTAGTTAAAAGATGCGAGTTCCAACAGGAAACTATATTTCTCACACTCAATTCATCTTGTACGATCATTTGGATTGAGGTCTTGGAAATGCCTAAGGATGTCTCAATCTCGCGATATGTCACATGTCCATCGTCGATGTTTTTCTGACTCGCTGAGACTCCTGCGTTCACGTTGAAATTCGCATTACCATAATGTGCTTCATAACCAAAAACAGAAACCAACCCTGCAAGACTCTGTTGTTGAGATAATCCTCTCGAAAGTTGTAAGAAATTATTGCACACAAGTTTTCTAGACTCAATTCCATTTTTTCGGGCGACTTATCAACTTTAAAAATTCACTGTGACTAAATCAGTTGCCGTATCTTGATGAAACTTTGGATTTTCGTTTAGTAAATATTTATGTTAGTTTTGACTCTTGACGTTTCATTAGTGGCGCTCTCCATCCAGCTATATGCAAAACATTCATACACCAAATCTTTGAACTCTTCTTAAAAAAAGCATAAACGGTAAATAAGATGGATCAGAACAAATCTACCTCTAAAGACGTAAGATTTGTATTTTATAAGTTCGAGAAACGTTATTTTGCACTCCGTAGACTAAAAGTGCCATTTTAATCTTCCGTTTGAAAGACTTAAGTGTCACTTTTAGTCCCGGAGGGATTAAAAATACTTTTAATCCCGGGGGGATTAAAAGTAAAACAAACAAATGTTAACAATTAATGGCGGTGAAACAGTCATTGTGAACATACCGCAAAACATGCTAACCTTACTTTTGTAATGTCAAAGCGTAATCAGCTGTCACACATTTGCTACAAAATTACAAAAGTAAGGTTAGGTGTGTTTGCGGCATGTTCACAATTAACGTTTCTGGAGGGATTAAAAGTAAACAAACAAATTAATGTTACTATGCCAACTAGTTTATTCAAAATACTAGTTTAACCAAATTCAAAATACAATATGAGTTAATTATTGTGATTTATATGTACAATGACATAGACATAAGCACAATTAACAAAACTAAATAGTCAATCTTCAGGTTTATGAAATAATGTGGAAGCTGTTAGATTATCAACCTTCACTTCTTCGAGTACAATCGGGATGTCAGGTTGTTCGTAGATGTACGGATAGAGGAATTTGTACTAGATCAAATTTTATTTTAATATTGAACCGTCTGGCAATACTATACTTAGCATTTCCAATCGGTTTTGTAATTGTAATTGCATTTATTTAAGAACTATACAATTAGATTGTACATTTTTAACTCTTTTTTTTATATAATATAACTTTAACTCAATGTATTAGGCAAAACGGAGTGCAAAAAATAGCGTATATACCACGGAACTAAAGTGCCTTTTAATCCCTCAGGTGATTGTTGCCCTCGACTACGGCTCGGGCAACAAACTGCACCTTCGGGATTAAAAGAGGCACTTTAGTCCCTTGGTATATAATATACTATATCGGCTCTTATAGTTAAATTATATTCGACTACTACGGATTTTATTGATCGAATTGGACATTAGAGTAGCCTTTAGCCATATGTGAAAAACTATATTTTCTTAGGTAGTGTTAGTTTCACTTTCTGAAATTGTTCCAATACAGATACATAATAATAAACTGCAAAAATTGCTCGAGAAATCTTAATGCGTGCCACAAAGACTTTAAAGTTTAAAGCTAAGTGAACTTAAGAGCTTTCAAAATAGTACATTAACTGTGGTATCTGTTTCCATAAATAAGTTGTAATCTTCTTATTTACTACCTAGAGTGGCAGAATAAAGATCCAGCTGCATTAAAAGGAACAATTAGACATGCTTAGATTGAACATGCGTACAGAATGAAACAACGGTTTGGTTCCGAAAGATTTTGTATTATTATCCCCATTTGTCATCAAACATTTGCAATCATTTATGAAGAAACGACTACCACTAGTACAATAAATTCTGATCTGCAAGTTTCTTTCCCTTTAAGCTGAAAATGATAACCATCTCTCTTCGCACATGTTCGAGAAACTTGCTGCAAATATAAAATCCTTGGTCCTGAGCTGTGCAAATCATTCATAATTTCCAATGTTTTATTTATTGAGACTTTAAAATTAGAGCAGGGACTGATTTAATTAGTGCAGTACAGAATATATTAGAAGAATGATAAGAAAGAAGATTACGAGCAGATAGCTAGTATCTCCTTTTTTGAATGAAGTTTATTATTTATATCCTGATTTTCGGATTACGGACTATGTGTTCCCCCATACGTTTAATTTCTTAAAGTATTCCAAAAACAAAACAGTGTTATGGTAATGTAATGGAATGCCATTTGGTATGGTATTTAAGTTCTGTTATTGTTCGTGGTTATTGTATACCATATCCCTGAAGATCTAAAATTCACATCGAAATCTCAACTTTGTATTTTCCTTATAAGTATAATTAATATTTATAAAATAACAAACACTAGCTGCGTGTATGGTTATCACTTACCACATATGTCTTATGATGGATACTGACGGTGGAGTAACTACGTAAGATTGCGCGCCCCTGCGAGACTTACGTTTGCGCCCCTCATATACAGGGTGGCTGATTTTTCATTGTACAGGTTATATCTGCTGAAATATTAAAAGTAGAGTAAAAAGTTAATGAGAGACGTTTTAGCATAACCTGGTCTATAAAATAGCGCAACAAAGTTTTTGCATGGCCAATTTATTTTTCGGAAAAATTTCCAACTTTAATTTTTAAATGGAACGACCTGTAAATTTCTACGGAATAAAATTCAAAATAAATTTCTCTTTACAATGATATATCTCAAGTGGCATTTTTCGTTCAAATTACAGTTCAAAAAATAAAATTATCAGATCAGATCAAGAATAGACAAAGTCAAGTGACCTAGGAGGACACAAAAAGGGTCCTCTGTTACCGATTCGTTTTTGACCCGGATCCATAATGAGGTGGTGCTTTAACATTGAAAACATAACTCATTCGTAAAACTTTTAACGGAATATGACGGAAAATGTAATCTCAATAGCATTTTGTGGCTCAAGGGCAGAAATTAAGCATTTGCAGCCCGAGCGAAGCGAGGAGCGAGGGCAGCAGAGAACTAAGGGCTGCAAATGCTTTTCTGCCCGAATGACATACCAAGGTTTTTCGCCTACCTGCTATTATACTTTAAAACGGAACTCCAAATCTTAAATAATAACACAACTTATTTTAAATTAATATTCGAGGGATGAGAAGGAGTGAAAGAAACGCCAGATTTTTTTAGTGATATTATTAAATTAACATAATCGTCATAAGGCCATAAATATAAGATACGTAATCCTCCACTATTTGAGTGGTACTGTCTAGTCTAGACTTCTGGAGAACATGATTATGTGCAGTAACACAAGTCGCGCGTGGTCGAGTTAAAATTATTTAAAAGAGGGGTGCTCGGTTCCTATGTCATGTGCGTGTTTTACTGTTCTAATTTAAACAATAATCATACAATAATGCTGTATCACCTATTTATTAACAAAATATTACGCAATATTAAAGTAACAAAAAAACTAAACTAATAGCTAATAATAATAAACTTTTAATTATTGAGAAAATTCATTAGATCTGTATCTATTTAGTAACAGTGTAGAGTATATGTGTTTGACATAAGGGGGTAGAAAAACTTTGACATAAGATGGTAGAAAAAAGCCCTAAATGCCCTCAAAACAAGACATTTATAGCGTTTTCAATTGACTACTCTGGGGTGCTCTTAGATTGCTCTAAGAGCTAATTTCGTATTCGATTGGTTTACCTAGCATTCCAGTCATGGAGATTTGCGTATTCGATTACGTCGAGTGCTCTGTGTAAAAGCACCCGAGAGTGGTCTTCGTTGACCTTTGTCATGAGACAGATCAATTCAGATCAAAAACAAAAACCTAACCTCTAAATTCATTTGTTACTTACTTACTTACTTACTTGCGTTACTTCAACTGGAAAAACGCATTTAAAGTATTATTATTGTAACGTTCTTTCTAAAAATAATAACTCAAGTGCTGTTTAAATCGTCTATTCACAAACAAATATTTATTTCTATACACTAATGAATACACTATAAATTAACGCTATGATTATAAACCATTAAAAACTATTATTTACAGACTATGAGTTTCTAATACAACATTTATATTCACTATTTATTTTGTAATACACAGTTAATGACTTGCTGTTGACTGCCCCTTTTCTCCGCGACGTCGACTTTATATCATCCTATAAACGTTCCAGAAGTCGCCCGAACATACCATGTATTTCTAGAATACACCAGAATAAACCGCGTCTGATTTACATGCTTGTGCGATGCGTCATTCTCTCGAAGGCGACAGAACACACCACCTGTCGCTCGAAAAGAGGTTCGCTCCTTTTCTCTCTTGTTACACTGCCCCCCTCTTCAAGTCTGTTCTGTCCCAGAACAGGTTTTATGCTCTGGTTCCTGTAGAACGGGTCATGACGATATCGACAGTCTTCACCTCGACTACACGTTCCATTACGGTAGAAATAACAGTCTACACTCTTCGTTGGCCTTAATGCGGGCTGTGGGTCAAAACTGCAGACAAAGATCTTGACGTCCGTACCTCTAAAGACAACTTCCAGCATGTTTCTAACGATTCTCCAATCCAGCTGGTCCCGCCCACAGCCGAGTTTGGGAACTGCCAATTTGTTAATTCCCCTGGTAAGCAACTCGATTCTCAAATTCCATAGTGCCCTCCACAAGTCGGCGTAACTCGGTTTCTGGTAGTAAAACTGCTTGGTTACCAAGTAGTAAATGGATCGGTCATGATCAGGCAAGCGTAAGGATTTACCAACAGAGGGATTTTGTTCTCGAAGTTCATTCAGCCGTCCAAATTTATTTCTAAACACCACTGCGATCCCCCTGGACATACGGAGATCCTCGGAGACACAGTGGGCAATGGAATAATCACCAGGGACCCGGAAGAGATCTTGTTGCATCTCAGTCGTGACTCCGAATCGCGCTTTTCTAGTTCCAGAGAACGCAGCCATAAATTCTCTAAAGGTTGGCTGATCATCTTCAGGCCTTACGGTATTGATAGCCACCTCAGCCTCATCTTTCCGATCCGGGACTGCGTCATTATTTCCCTCATAGTGCGCCAGACGATTGGAGTGTACCACTTTTGGTTTCCCCCTTGGCAATTTCTGGATGCGATAAATCAAGTCATTTATTCGTTTCTTCACCTGGTATGGACCCTCCCAATTTCGCTGTAACTTTGGAGAATAGCCACGACGCCTTTGCGGGTTGTATAACCAGACAAGCTCTCTAGGTTGAAACCCTCCTTCTTGGGCTCTCACATCGTACGTAGCCTTCATCCGGTCACTCGCGATTCGACTATTATTTCGGGTTCGGTCGTGAATATCCTCCAACTTCTTCTTTAAGTTGATGACATAATCATTCCCGGCTACCTCCTGCTCTATAGGTGGAGACCCAAATTCCAGATCACACGGTAACCGTAACTCGCGTCCAAACATCACAGACGCTGGTGACTGACCGGTTGTTTCGTGGACCGATGCACGATAAGCCATCAGGAACAGATGCAGGTATTGGTCCCAGTCTCGTTGATGATCGGAGACGACCTTGGCCAAATATTTGCCCATTGTTCTTGCGAATGCCCAACAATCGACAGACTTCTCCAAAGAGTACAGACTCGAAATTGCGGCCTTGATCCGAATGCAGCTCCAAGGGCACTCCGAAGCGACTGAAAAACTCTTTGACTAGTACGTCAGCAACAGTCGCAGCTTCCTGGTTTGGTAGGGCATATGCTTCTGGCCATTTGGTAAAATAGTCCATTGCCACTAAGATGTATTTATTCCCATCGTCAGTTTCGGGAAATGGTCCAGCAATGTCTATAGCTATTCTCTCCAGAGGACTACCCACATTGTACTGCCTCATAGGTGCTCTTCGTTTCCCCAAGGGTCCGTTGCCAGTGGCACATAGTTCACATTTCCGGCACCACTCCTTCACGTCTTCTTTACAGTTGACCCAATAAAAACGCTCCTTAACTTTCTCCAAGGTCTTTTTCACACCGAAGTGTCCTCCGGAGGCACCGTCATGGAGATGTCGCAATACTGTAGCCACTCGGCTTCTTGGAACCACGAACTGAGACCTAATGGTGGTGCCATCTTCACTCTCCAGTACTCGCTTCAGGAGATCGTCTTCCACCTTCAAGGACTCCCATTGGGCCCAATATACTTTGAGCGTTCTGTTAAAAGGGCTGACGGCCTCCCAGGCAGGCCTTTCTCCCACGCGCTTCCATTCCAGTACCATTTTTAGTTCGGGATCAGCCTCCTGCTGTCGTTGCAATTCTTCCGGCAACCAATTGTCGTTGACGATGGTAGTCCTTAATACTTGGCAAACCCTCTCTTCCAAACGAGAGCAATGACGGCAATCCGTTGGACAGGGTCTTCTTGAAAGAGCATCGGCATTTCGATGACTAGTGCCCGCTCGATGTTCGGTGTCAAAGTCGTATCCTTGTAATCGTTCGATCCACCTTGCGACCTGGCCTTCAGGATTACGGAATTGTAACAGCCATTTCAACGCTGCATGGTCCGTCCTCAATAAAAACTTCCGTCCGTACAAGTATTTGTAGAAGTGCTCAACGGACTTCACGACGGCCAATAGTTCTTTTCTGGTCACACAATAATTCCTTTCGGCTTTCGACAAAACCTTACTAAAATAGCCGATGACCTTTTCTTGTCCATCCTGTATCTGAGAAAGTACCCCCCCAATGGCCAAATTACTTGCATCTGTGTCAAGTATGAATTTCCCTTCTGTCCGTGGATAGCTCAATATTGGTGCTGTTGTCAGGGCACGCTTCAGCTGTTGGAAAGCTGTTTCACACTCTCCGCTCCAAACATACTCGCGCCCATCTTCAGTTAACCTTGTTAGAGGTTTCGCTATATTGGCAAACCCAGGAACGAAACGCCTGTAGTAGGTACATAACCCAAGAAAACTACGAACTTGGTGTTTATCTTTCGGTGTTGGCCACTCTTGAACTGCACGAATCTTATCGGGGTCGGCTGCCACTCCATTTTGTGATACGATGTGCCCGAGATATTTCACTTCCTTTCTGAATATGTGGCACTTTTTCGGACTCAGTTTCAGATTGGCTCCACGTAGTCTTCGGAACACTTCCTCTAGATTGTTCAAATGTTCGTTGAATGATTTTCCGACTACAATCACATCATCTAGGTATACCAGGCAGGTCTTCCACGACAACCCTCTCAGGATGGTCTCCATTAGACGCTCAAAGGTGGCCGGAGCGTTACATAGACCGAAAGGCATAACTGTGAACTGCCATAGTCCGGAACCAATAGTGAACGCGGTCTTCTCCCGGTCTTCAGGTTCCATTTCAACTTGCCAATAACCGCTCTTCAAGTCCAAAGTCGAAAACCATCGTGAACCAGACAGGGTATCTAACGTGTCGTCGATGCGTGGTAAGGGATAGCTGTCTTTCTTGGTCACGTCATTAAGCTGCCGATAGTCCACACAAAATCTCGTTGACCCGTCCTTCTTACTGACCAGGACCACCGGTGATGCCCATGGACTGCTGGATGGCTCGATGACCCCTTGTTCTTCCATATCAGTAATAATCTTTTCGGCTTCTGCTCGCCTTGCTAGAGGTAGACGCCTCGGCTGCTGACGGACAGGCATAGAGTTGCCTGTATTGATTTTATGTTTTACTATATTTGTTCGTCCCTTCTGGCTATCGTCAAGAGCGAAGATATCTTGGTATCGGTGAACCAAACCCTGTACCTCTTTCACTTCCGTTCTGTTAAGGTCTTCGCACGAACTAGTAACCATACCCACTAATTTTCCACCATGGTCTTTGGGCACTGGTTTTGGAACATCAGCCATACACCTGGCTACTCGAAATACTGGCACACACTGTCCCACAAGGGTACTCTTCTTCAATGTCACCGGATCCACATTAACATTCATAATTCTCACCGGTACTCTCTTTCCAACCTTGATCAGCGCTTTTCCCACCAGTATGCCACTATGGATCTTCTTATCACAAACAGGCTCCATCATTCGCACACATCCTACCCGAAGATCTCCATCCAAACCCGCCTCGACAACCATCTCACTTTGACCCGGCAATATCACATCTTCAGTCAGCAAAACCCTTACAACCGGATCTTCTCGTGGGTGCAACGGAAGTTCTTCGTTACCGACCTTCAAAACACCCTCTTTCAAATCCAACGTAAAACCAAATTTTCTCAGGAGGTCCATTCCCAAGATGAAGTCATCAGTGATATCGGCCACCAGCACCTCATGATCACGTTCTTCACTTCCAATGCCAATCTTCATCTTCACCACTCCGCGTGTTGGTATCACTTCACCTGTTGCTGTACGGAGTTGAGTAGTTGTCTGTAACAGCTTCATACTTGTTCGTAGAACGTTAGGGCGTATGATGGATTTTGTCGCCCCCGTATCAATGAGCAGTGGAACAATTCGATTCGCGATTTTCCCATCTATGAACAAACTGCTGGTACTATTCCCTGATGTTACGGCATGGACGATGATCTCTGGGGCATCTTTACTAACAGTCAACGTTCGCCCTCTCTTGCCAACCCCTTTTAACTTTTCCGACGGTTGTACTTTTGTTATTTTGGGACAACGCCGTTCTACATGTCCTTGTTCGCCGCAGTTCCAGCAACGGGGCCCTCGAACTTCTTGATGATTCTTCTTACGGCTCTCTTCCTTCTGAAGAACTCTCATTAATAATTCTTCTAGACGACGTTTAGAACCTTCATCTTCTTCCACAACGGTCCGAACACGCCCGTGACCTCGGGACGCTTGTTTTGCAGCTTCAAATTCTAAGGCGTGAGCAAGCGCATCATCAGTTGTTCTTGGTCGTGCCAGCCTCAATGATTGTTGTGTTTCTCCGTCTCTTAACCCATCAATGAAGGTCTGCACAGCCAGTTGTCCCAGAAATGAATCGGGTGCCGTAGGGTACGCCAATCGGACAAGCCGCGCAACATCGGCTTCAAACTCCTGCAGACTTTCTCCATTCTTCTGGATACGATTCTTCACTTGCGCGTGATACTCTTGTTGAAGATGCGCGTCTCCATATCTCATTTCCAATCTAGACACTAACAATTGGTAATCATTTTCCTGTCCTGCTGGGATTGTTTGCAGGACGTTCAACGCGTCTCCACGCAAAGCCACAGTTAAAGAAACGGCCTTTTCCTTGCGTGTCCATCCGTTGGCCCCAGCGGCCGCCTCAAATTGTTTGTAGTAGGTGGACCAAGGTATCTTTCCATCGAACGTGGGTGGTTTTACTTTTATCCCTACGGTAGGAACCTTCTCTTCTTTAAATTGTTTCTTTCCTTCATTAAACGGCCACTCAGACGTTGAGGGAAACCGTAGTTGATTCATTCTATCTTCCAACATTTCGTCGTCTTTCTTAGCTGTTGGTGGTAATTGCATTTGGGCTATTTTCTCTTCTACCATTTTTATTACCCTATCTTGTTCCGCCAATCTGCCTTCCAATAGCCCTAACGCGCTGGCATTCTCCAAAAATTCTTCGAAAACTTTTTCTTCTAACACTTTGACATTGTCCAGCAATTCTTCTTTAAGCCTTCTAGAACTTTCTTCGGACTTTTCTAGTAATTCTTCCTTGCAATCTTGTGTTTTCTAGTAAATCTTCTTTAAGCCTTCTAGAATTTTCAAAAACTTTTTGTTCCATCTTTCTAGCATTCTCTTCGGACTTTTCCAGTAGTTCTTCTTTTAGCATTCTAACATTTTCTTCTGACTTTTCCAGTAATTCCTCTTTTAACATTCTAGAATTCTCTTCAGACTTTCTAAAATTCTCTTCGGACTTTTGCAGTAATTCTTCTTTTAAAATTCTAGAATTCTCTTCGGACTTTCTAGAATTTTCTTCGGCTTTTCTAGAACTTTCTTCCATTTTACTTAACAACAAACTAGTATCAATTGCGGGTCCAGGTATTTCGAAGCGGTAATTTTCAGGATCTTCCTTCTGTTCTAATAGCCATTCTCTTAGCCGATTTATCAAAACTTCTTTCTTTCCATTACTATCCAAGTCCCTCTCGTCCAATTCCCGTTTTAAATCTATTACTAAGAGATCTCTCAATAGTTTCATCACCATTTTAATCGTTTGTTGAAATTAATTTTAACGCTAAAAATTTATTCTCACAGCACTTTATTTAATTATTACGCGATTTTATTTATTTTAGAACACCACACCTGACAACACTGTAACGTTCTTTCTAAAAATAATAACTCAACTGCTGTTTAAATCGTCTATTCACAAACAAATATTTATTTCTATACACTAATGAATACACTATAAATTAACGCTATGATTATAAACCATTAAAAACTATTATTTACAGACTATGAGTTTCTAATACAACATTTATATTCACTATTTATTTTGTAATACACAGTTAATGACTTGCTGTTGACTGCCCCTTTTCTCCGCGACGTCGACTTTATATCATCCTATAAACGTTCCAGAAGTCGCCCGAACATACCATGTATTTCTAGAATACACCAGAATAAACCGCGTCTGATTTACATGCTTGTGCGATGCGTCATTCTCTCGAAGGCGACAGAACACACCACCTGTCGCTCGAAAAGAGGTTCGCTCCTTTTCTCTCTTGTTACATTATGTATGATGAAAGGTTTGGCTTTATTAGAAATTTTATCGTTGGATTCGTCTAATGATTAAAAAATTGAAGCTATTATTGAATATTTAAATGAGAAACAACCATTATGCAATGTTCGTAATTTCCTGGAGAAGATAAATTCATTTTCTGATGAATCGGTAGATTTGCTATAATAATGTATTAATCGTTTTGGCTCATTTTTGCCAACCACGTTTAATAAATAAATTCCTGATCATGTTGAAAACAGTAAAGTATTGCTCATGTGTTTTATTATTATTATTATTAGGTATAATAATTTAATATAATAATGGCCGCACAAACTAACGGCAAAATGATTTTATTCGGTTGTGTGTTCTGAATCATTCTTCGATCAATCTAAGATCAATCTATCTATCACATAAGAGCAATGACGTCATAGCCGTTTTGCGAGCAACCGCAGAGCAATCTACAATTGAGCAATCCGGGCCCCAATTGAAAACTCCATTATTAGAAAGCACTTTTTGATCAGGTAGACGAAAAACATATTTTTACTTAACCTCTAAAAATATAAAAAACATACTTCAAATTCTTTTAGCTTTCTTAGATCATAAGTTAAATTTGTAGTTTGTTTTTTTTCTTTTCATGCTGTCATTGTATTTTAAATGGTGTTTCCGATAAACTTTGTTTATAATTAAAGATATAGCTTAATTAATAAAGTGAAAATCTTGATTTGAATAAATTGTACTACAATGGTAGACATCAATAACGATATTGAAAGCGATAACTCGATGAGTTCAGCTGTACACCACCTGAGCTTCGAGAACAACATTCATTCCCTCTAATATATGCCTATTTAATTCCCTAATAAGTTACGTTACTGTTTAACTTTTGGAATTCTTTTTTAAACTTTCAAACAGGTAGGCGTTCAGTTAAAAAAAATTAAAGTTGGATATTTTTCCGGAAAATAGAAAGAAATTCTTGTGCTATTTTATAGATCAGGTTACGCTATACAAGTCTCTCATTTAACTCTTTCCTCTACCTTTAATATTTCAGCAGATATAACCTGGACAATGAAAAATCAGTCACCCTGTATATAATAATCGTAGATAACTTTTATTAAAATAAAATATTCAATAATTAATAATAATTCATTACCGTAGAATAGTCCATAAAATGTTTTTTTACCTCCAATGCTTGTTTTAAGATTTCTATTCCCAACGAACTAAAGTTTCACGAAAGCAGTCGGCGCCCTTCGGAGGTTGCACCACCCCGCGTCTCAGGGCCTGCGGGGGCGGTAGTTACGCCACTGGATCTGACAGTCATTGGAAATTCTTTGAATATGTTTAAAAATGTTTAGATGTAGAATTTTAAAATTAAAGAATTACTAATTCTGTTTACATTTTCAGATCTTCTGAATGAAAACCTTGTCGACGATTCCGGTTGCGCTAAATTGATCTACAACGATTCAGGTTTTCGAGCCTGGAATGGTTGGACCCGAAACTGTTATCAACGACCTCAGCAAATATCACTTCCTCGATGTTAAAAGAATGATATAATTTTTTTATTATTTTCTATGTATACATACTGTTATTATTTGTTAGTTTAATACTCCTGTGTTTGTTTTATTATTATATTAATAATTTACAAATAAAATAATTATTAGAAAATATTTATGTCAATATCCATCTGTGTTCTGTAGTAAACAAGAAGTGAACGAAGCCTTAAGGCAATACCTTATTAATCAGTAAATAAACGCACGTCTTATCTTCCCATCTTTAGTTGTTACTAAAAACGGCAAATACACGACCATGCCCTCTCCTAGTTTCCATTAATAAATAAATACGGCAACAAGGAGCAATTTATTGCGAATGCTCTGTGCCTCTATACAATTACATAAATAGATATAATTCAAACTGTCTTTACGTGTACGGAAAATTAATACCCATAAGCGATCGCATTTTAATGTGCACGAATGTAAATGGGCAGGTAGCAAGGTAATTACTTATTTAATGTGTCAGAAGTAGCTACATGGGAAAATGGATTTGAATATTTGATTTTAGTTTTACCTGAGACAGTTTTTGATTTAATTACATATGCGTACAGCATCACTACTTAAAATCGAATTAATGTCTTCCTTTACAACTTAATGGTTACTTTCATGTCTTCATAATAATCAGATAAGTAGGTACTTCCTTAATCAAATCTGAAAACTGACGCTTTGAAAATAGAGTCATATCTATGAAAATAAAATCGTGTTATACATATTTCTAATTTCTTATGAACGCCTACGTATAGGCAACACATTTAACGGATATATAGGTACCATATGAAACTAAGTATTTTCAGATACTAAGTATTTTTAGATAGTAGGAATTTCAGTTATTATTCTATCAGAAATTCTTCTCAGTGTGTTCATCAGTGAGTCCAAAAAATTAATATTTCAGAAATGGCAATTGAAGATTTAGAAAATCAATTTTTCTTTGTTAAATACTCATAAAGAAATTTTATCTCAAATTTGGACTTGGCATAGTTTGCATCTGGGATACAGAATTTCTTTTTCTATGTCCCATGAAAGAGGGTCAGATTTACTAATCAATATTATACATATATATAATCATCTTAGGCATATCATTGTAAATTTGATTAATAGTAAAATTTCTTGCTAAAGAATCAATATACTAATTCTTATTATTCTGGATAACATCTTCATTTTTCACGTGTGACTCTGACATGAGATCCATCAATTGATTCAGTTATACAGGGTGTTTTTTAAATAATGGTATTTAACTAATGGGTAACTATGAATAAAGGAAGAAGGCAAAAATGCATAAAATTCCGCACTATCTCAAAAATAAATTTTCGCTAAAAATTGTTGGGCACCCGGAAAATTAAGCAAACTGAAGACGACCCTGGTGTCTGGAGGGGGTATTATTTCTATGGTGATCATTTATTTAATTTATGTCAAACAAAAAGATGATTCATAAATGTGTCAGCAAGCAGACTATATAATGACAGCACCTAAATAAATAGGTTTTTTTTTGTTATTATTACAAGTAGGTACTGCATTTCCGTTTTAGGTTGCAAATCGTTATTCTTATTAATGATAATGAATTTGAATTGTATTTAATCTCGGACATCGTTAGAAATAATAAGTAAATCGGTAGCTTAATAAAATCAATTAACAGTTAAAACTGCTGTAAAACGAAATATTAAAAATATGACATGTCCTTATCCCGAAATTATCATTTGCATAGCTGCAATTAAACTACTAAAAACATACAAGATCGTTCATCTTAAAAATAACAGTGGTAATGGTATAATACGATCATTTCTATCGATTAAAACAGCGTAATAATTAATGACATGACGTAATAATTAATTCACTCAGAAGATACTTAATTAGATATAAAAAAACACTTCAGGTTTCACTAAATGCATAAATCTTTATTTTATTTTCTTAACAATAAATAGTAAGTGACATACCCAAATTGATTGCAATATAATTTTTCTGAAAGTCTACCGCATTGAAAAGAACTTTAGTTATATTTTAAATATTAAATAAAATACGTATTAGGCATTCGCAGAAGGGAAAGTAGCGCAACCCTTTCAAATCTACCGTGGTCTGTTTATCGAATTACCAGTTTTCAGAAATTAAGGCTGATTTTCACTATACGGCAGGCTACCAACAGCCACCGCACCGACAAAACATGATACTGATTCACACTGTACTGCTAGCCGGCGGCAGATGACCAACAGACTCGTCCAAAATTATTATTTTTCATCGTTGTAATGTATAATAATGTAAAAAACAAAAAATTAATAAATATACAAAACTGTTTTTAACTGTGTAGTTATAGAAGCAAGTTATTTAACGAAAAATACAAACTGAACTCACTAATTTTGTACAAAAATATATAGAGGGGAAATGGAAACTACAAATTCAAAAAATACAAAGTTGTTATTTTAAAGGCCCTAATAAAACCTACCTAGCGGTACTTAGATAGATTCTAGAATATGGTAGTTTATTAATGTTACATTGTTAGAAATACTTGGGTTTACATTAAAGTCGACTTTGTTGATGCTGACAATAATTACAAATACCGTTTTAAATTTTTTTTAACAATACCAATGACGTCAACAAACAGGACAGTTTGCGGCGACCGACTGTACACACTAACCGATTCTTCCAGGGACGGACCGAGATGACACCGACCTGCAAAACATTCTCACGACCAACAACTGTTGGCGACGGTCCGTCTGTGATGGTTGACGTGAACACCTTCATATAAAATGTACAGTACAATGTCTTGTCGGTCCGGTGACTGTTTGTAGTCATCCGGATTTGTATAAAAGTTCCTTAAATGTGTTCGTACATTTCTAATCTACCTTCAAATCGTTGGAAATATGACACCAGTCGTGTAAGAATTAACTACACCCAATTGCGGTAAAAGACGAATTGGAAAACCAACATAACAATATGTAATTACTAATTACCGTTAGGTGTAAAAAATAAATGCCATGTTTCTTAGCAACATCTGTTTTAATATAAACAAAAATGCATAGTTAAGGTTTTTAGATCGGGTCATATTTCTAAAAAGTATTTATTTACTCAGTAATAACTTCCGACCACATTATTTACGTTAAACCATGCAGATAACCATAAATTAGCTTATTTTTATGTGACATACAACAATAATTTTTAAAATGCAGGTACATCTAAAAGGGTATCACATTTTTAAATTAAATTTGTACAACTTAAGGTAGGTTAGTGTTACAGGCCCGGACTCGAAATTTAATAAAACTTTAAAATTCAGTTTCTCGAAAACTATTCGTTTGAAGAACAAACTTTATAAGGAAAATTTGCTCTACTATATTCCACCTATCTACCATTCAGTCAAAAACCTTCAATTAAAATACACCCTGTATATCACTGATACATGCCAATCAGGTAAAGTTTAAATTAAATATTAATATTTGAGCTTTAGTCTTTTGAAAGTTAAAACAACATTAGTATAATATTTGGCAAATAAATTCTCTAAAAAATACTGATTTTGAGACAGTATCATCCAAGAAATCTAAAATGTTCAATTTTGATGCCATGAGCTCATGAGCTGTATGCACCATATACCAAAAGTAAAATTAAGTGTTTATTTTTATTCATTTTTGGGCAAGAAATCGGGATGGCGGAGCATCCTTCGTACCTCATCGCGCCGATTACTATAGGCTGCATTCAGTATTAAACTTCTCTATTCTCTGTTTCTATATCCTAGTTTCAATTTTTATAAATATTTGCAAACTTGAAAAATAGATTTTTAAATGGCAGAAATAGTAAATGCCATGTCAATTACAATGAATATGATAGCAATTGTGAAGTTACGATTATTGTAGATGAGTAATGTCTTTACGAGGTTATCTCAATCAATCTGTTGAAAGCACTTGAGTTCTTACTCAAGTGTAATGAGGACTGTAATGAATAACTATTTTAGTTACAACCAGCTTCTGTAATCCTTGCAACTAACTCAGGAAATATAATTGGAAATTATATCAAGATTCTATGATAAATGATCAAGTGGTCCTGTCGTTGGTTCAATAACGAAGTTTCCAAGTATTAACTGGAGTTTATTTGTAGTTACTTTGATTTCTCTGCTTTGCTTTTTATATATCAAACTTATCTATACTGTAAGCATTGCATACTATATTGTCATGTTTAACAATCCATCATGACAAACAAGCTAGTAGATACTTTTTTTTTGTTGAGAAGTTCTTTTGTCATTAGGCCAGACACTGTTGAGCTTAGGCTCTTTTGATGAGAGAGAACATCTTAGTCAGTAGATAATTCTAACTTCCGAATATCTAGAAATTCCCTGTTTTACAAAACCAAATACTTTAAGTAGATCTAGTATCGGCCGGATTAATGAGATACCTAATTAGGACAACCTACCAGAACTTGACCAGAAGCCAAACTTGAGAGATTTTACTACTGATAGAACTGTGCAATATGTGCCAATATGATATTGATTTTATTTCTTACAATTTTATTGCTTTAACCTATGAGAAAGAACAAGACATAGTTATTACAATTACCTAATTAGACTACACTGCAATCTCTACTGCGTTTATTCCAACTCCACTATGGTATATCTGCATATACATAACTATGAATCTTACATTTAGATATCTTAAAAAGAGTTCAACAATTGCTGCCATATATTGAACTATTGAACATATCAGCTTATTCTTCTTCACCTATCTATCCACAAAGTAATTAATTAATAAGGTATCCTCTTTTCAACATCCAAACAATTTAACTGCTTGGAGTGCTTGTGTATCAATCTATTGCATTATATATAGTACTACTAGTTGGATAGTTAGCGGTATAAAATATGAAAAAACCTTTAAGAAACGTGATTAGTTAATTGCAAGTAATGATTTATTAAACTGAAGTCCTTAAGAATGTTTAAAAAGGAAAATATGCAGAACCTCCATTAAAGGATTATGTTTGTATTTGCCTTACCTGTAAACGACTATTTGGATATTTTCTTGAAGAAACTCACCTGCAAACAAAGAAAGAAATGAGTTTACCTTCTACAAATACACAGCTTCGCAAAAATTAAATAACATTAATAATTCTAACATCAAAGTTTTCTTGCTACAAAATCTTAAATATTAAACATTTTAGCTAAACAGATTTATTTAAACGTCTACTTCTCATTAATAGTTTATTTTAGATGTGTACATATCTTACAGATGCCTCAGGGTTAAACCCTATTTCAAATGTAAAGGTAAGTCAGTTGGATATTATTTCTCTTTCTGAATTATTAAATACCTGCTTATTCCGTCTGGCTCCAGAGATGTGGTACCATAATATGAAGACCCCAATAAAGCGTAGCTATGGTACATTAATGTTCGTAGCAATGCGGTAACAGGATACGATAACGGTAACAGGATAATTCACTTGAGAAGGCTTATTGTAAGGTATCGACCAGGATTTTCGTGGAGCAGATGTTGCATATCAGCAAATGCATAACTGCCAAAGAAAACAAGTAATAAAACAGAGGAATGATGAGAAAAAACACAAGATACCGGAGAGAATAATATGAAAATACAATTGAAGAGGATTCGTGAGCTTCCATCATTCAATCTTTGGAAGCAGAGTATACAAAGATGTTGTATAGATCGTAGTTTTGAAGAGAGAAGAAGGCAGGAACACTGAATGGTATACGGGAAGGTGTTAGTCAGATATTTCCAAAAGGGCAATTAGCGACTTCACATATCACACATAAACGCGATGCTTTTTGTAAAAGGTTGTAAGAGTATTTTAAATTCCAAAGAAAGAATAAAATATTTTCGACTAATATACGTGCCTGTGGTAAGTCTACGAATGATTCTAGATATTAGCTCAAAGACGAGGATGCCGTTTGGAAAAAACAGCCTTATCAGAAGCAAACCGAGATTAGACTATACAAGGCTATAGTAGAATGCAAAAGAATACTTCACTGGTTATGGTGAATAATAAAAAAAGGTATAGTATATTCTGCCAATTATGGTTTTATTTATAAAGGACGCCTTTAATGCCCTCAATTTGTATATAGATGCGCTATAGTGGTGAAATGCTAAAACCTTATTTTACCGGACTGTTAAGGAATTACAAAGTCAATAGTGTTCCATAAAGGCCTACACACATCGGAGAGTAGTTTCCAGGGATGTTAGATCTGATACTGAGGTTAAATGTTATACAAGACTGACCTAGGAAGGTGCAAGAAGAGATATAAAGAAAGGATCTGCGGTCGGCCAGTTAAAGATTATTGCGATCTTATGAACGATTGGGTTAGAATGTTAGATTAAGAAATAAGCTTTCGACGACGTAGAAAAATATGCCTGTTTGCTAGATCTGCAGCAAACATTATAGAGTAGATGTTAGCAGCTCTATACAGAACCTAAAATTAACCAATGATCAGGATTTCAAGTCTATCAAATATTACAAAGCAGGAAAAACCGTAACGGAAGAAAGAGACAATAGTAACCAACAAATTCATGGCATTTATGATAATAGCTGAGGTGAGCAGCAGAAATATTCGCGAATATGTATATCCCGTACGATATTTGTTCAGCCAGAATTTCCAGAAAGGAGAAAGCCGATGACGTTCTATTCTCGGAATGCAACGGTCTGCCACGGTTTGATATTTGCAAGCAGCGGCATACCTCGAAACGTAGATTTTTGGTAAACTGCAAGCTGCTAAGGTGAACTGGTGAAAGTCGGCGACGCCGCCAATGTCTTTCCAACTCAGGTGTCGAATGCGGTTTAATTCCGAGAAAATGTCGTACGGGCTGAACCTACGGGGGAGTCTTCTTAGCTTGGCCTATGAAAACTAAAAACTCCGTGAAAATGTAGAAAAGGCAGCTTTTGTTGGCCATAACGAATGGGCAGGGAGCTCTCGTTGATAGCTTGGATGCTAATGAGAATATAAAATAATTTTAGTTTCAGATAAAGGAAATGCGTCTATCTTGCAGACGAATACAAGATAACAGGATCCAGAAAGAGACATAATTACAGGATCTACAGAATTCTACATATAAAGATCAAATAGAAAGTAGTATAGAATCATGGAGTTAAGACTTACATTTACCTAAATGTAAATGCATGAAAAACATAATTTCAACCATTATGTCACAGCGTTTACAGTTGGAATTGTTTATTTACTTATATTAGAGCATGGTGATTATTCTTTGTTGCAGTGAACACAAATGATTATCTCGCGACTTAAACTATTCACTCGTGTGTCAATACAACAACTTTGTGGTCCACAGATTGAGAATGGTTTTAGAATATCAAAAGTGTGTACAAAACTATGAAACTATGGAATGGACAGGTGGCTCTTTATACTTTCGGCATCCCTATGTACTACTAAGCTGATTAGGTAGGTTAGGTGTGAATTAAGGTGTCCGCGGTGTTACACGATATGACCGAGTTGGCTACAGTCAACTAAGACGAGACATCTTGAGCAGACTAATAAAGGCTTGAAATACATTTGCCAATAAAGGCTATTATGAGGTAAAGCAAAGATAAAAAATCTTCGCGCCTACATACGCTGAGGCTGACGTTGAGCTGCTAATATATCACGTAGCAGGAAGAAGTGATTCAAATAAAACGCGTGTGTTAGGAACGTATCATAAGTGTGTATTAGCAAAATATCGCATGCTAAGAATTCATATTCAAAAGTTATATTCTTAAATTTTAAAAAACTAAATATTTTTAAATATTTAAAATTTGATTGGGGGGAATAAAATTGGGTCGTAGGAAAAATAGTGTACATTACTCGTTCTAAATTGACTTTTCGGCATGCGTGCTAAAAGCTCCACTTTCCACACTATTAATGTAATACAGTGAAATCCCCCATAAACGGACACTGACGGTGCCACACTTTTTATCCGTTTGTTGGAGACGTCCGCGTAAAAGAAAGGACTATGTCCGTTTATAGGATTCTCCAAAGATTTAAATAGCGGCAAAATGACGCAGCTGGTCCCGATTTATTTTCTCTACGCGAAAAAGGCATTCAAACGTTATTGTGAACTAAAAAATCAGTCTTTGTTGCCAAAGCATTAAGTTCGACAGAATCCGCTATTGCATTCGCATTTACACGTACGGCGTGAAGTTGCAAACAGCTTAGATATAAGTAATGTACAAAATAAATGTCAAAAAACAACATGCTATGCATTTTAAGTTGGTTCCGAGAAAACCCTGATAAAGTAGAAATGATTAAACGAGAACTGCCGGTGTTAAATCTCACATGAGAACGGCGACAAAATAATTTGCGTAAATTAAGTGTTCGATTAAGAGAGAGAGAGATCTCTCTTAATCGGTTAAAAATGAGCTTTATGTACTGCCCGTATATTAGAAAGTCCGGTTAAAGGGAGCTATTTCACTGTATATTACTACAGTCTATGCTCTCTAAGTCTGTCAAATTCAGATGCTGCAAAAACCATGTCTAACAGCTTTTGATGAAACTTACATGTCCATCGCAGATATTCATACTTTTCATCTTTGTACTATTCATCATAATTATTTTCCTGTTTAGCAATAACGTAAAGTAAAAAAGACATTTTCTTTTTTTCTGATTTTAAATAAACAAACCACTTCTGTTCAGTTTTCTTTTTTGAAATGGGTAAAAGAAATTTCAATTAAAATTTTTTATTTGATAATGTAAATTGCAAACTAATATTCAATTAAAAATTTCACACAATGACAAAAGAAAGAAAATAAAAAGAACGAACAGAAGATAATTAAATTTAAATAACCTTTTGTGTAAAATATGCATTTTTACTGAATAATGATTTCTAGATTACAATTGCATTCGCAAAATAATTGAGGTCGCTTTTCATCAAAACTTCCTCTTTAAATGTTCTTTAATATTTCATAAAACTTTATAAGAAAAAAAACTTCTAAGATTCGATTTAACTTTTCAACGCAACACATTTTCATCTCACGTATCAGGGAAAATCTCCATAAATCGTAACATGACATTCCACGGGAAAAAAACTTGCTGACAATTTACAACAAGCTACTCGACTGCTTTATTTTCCACCCTTTCAAATAGAAGCAAATTCCCTTTCAATTTTTCTCCCTTTATTCTTTATAGCTAAACAGTTTTCGAATTTGGCATGCCGTATTTTATTACAAAAGTTCTAAGTTAAAACTAGTGAACTACTACCTAGTAGTCGTATTCACGTGCAGAGGAATTTATTTAACTTTTAGAGTTAGAGTTTACCGCTACTATACTTGGGGAAACTCAGAACTTCTTAGTATAGGTTTGGGTGTTTGGGAGCACAAATATGAAGTTTGGGGAATGTTTTACGCCTAGTACCAAAAGCACGTGTTGCAATAATTCACATTTCTTGATAACGTGGTTATCTCTTGCATACTCGAGGGATATTTGAAACTGTTGTTGGCCTTGTTTATTCCGGAAATCTAATATTAATGTGGATTAGATTAGATTTGTTAGGGTAGTAGATTTAGACCCATCCCCGCAGCTACTATTTACGGAAAGTGGTCATAATCAGTAAATATGATTATGGTTGGAGGAGATTATCTCAAAGATGAAATTTATTTTGTAGGCCGTGTCTAACTATCAGAGAACTAGATGGAATTAAATTGAATTAGTTGATATCTTGTAACAGAATTTCGCCATTTGTCATTGGTGTCATCCCTAGAAGTTATAGTAACATTTTACGCGCAGGGTTATGCAGACATTGATTTGTGTGCTTCGTACATTGACCTTTATTGTTATATATGCATTTTATGCTTTAAATGATAAAAACCTCAGCTTTATTAAAACTGAAATTGATGATTAACGAATGGCAACGTAAACGAACTAAGACTTCGATTGATGTACTTACTGCAAAAGAATTGCTATTAACACTCGTACTGTCCAAAATAAAGAAAAAATACAACTCTATGGAAAAACAGCATTCCGATACCTCATAATTGTACTCCTTGTACACCCTTTCCTGCTTTATATGTTCATTCTCCTATCTCTTTTTACTTGGTTATCCTTTGACTACAGAACTTACAATAAAGGATCGATCAGGTCACAAACAAACCTAGAAGTATTGTACATACTATATCAAAATATTAGAAATAAAGCAACGAACAAGAATATATTATTTTTTCTGTAAAAATAATGTAAATTAAGTTTTTCGAAAAAAACTTGCTCAAGTAAGAAATGGTAGTAGAATGTCACGGTCTGTTAGTAAATATTCTATGCTTTATGTGCATGCGAATTTAATAAGATAAAAATGTGAATTCACTTCGTAGAAAAATGAGGACTGGACATGACTTTTTGGCAGATCTCAACGAGGCTAGTGTTTGATAACATTACAAACTGCAAGGTTAAAATTTTTTCAGCGCGAAAAACAGCGTTGTCAGTTTATTAGTATATTCTTATGTATGGCATCAGGCAACACTGAGTTAAAAATTTGTTTCCACAGTTTATACAACCATAAATTTATTTTGGGCGAGGAATCGGGATGGCGGAGCATCCTTCGTACCCCATGGTACCGATTGCTACGATCATTTGGCCGACCCTACTAAAATTTAGCCGAATCTGGGAGAATTCCACCCCCAGTAGGGATTTTTAACGTGCCAAACATCGCATTGACACGGGACCTACAGTTTTACTACCTATCCGAGAAGAAGGCATGTTTTTAATTTTTCTCTGCTGTGAAAATTTATCAGCTCGGACGGGGATCAAACCTGCGACCCTTGGATTATGAAGCAAACATGCAAACCACTACAACCATAAAATAGTAACCATTATTAGCAGTTGTGACAGTTTTATAAAAATACACCATGACTAACCCTCATTTTATACAAAATAAAAGGATGAAACACAAATATATAATTCGTAACCACTCTCCTAACTCATTGAGACATTGACAATACTGCTCAATTCACAGCTTACCATCTGTACTGTAATATAGTATTAATAAATAATCTATGTGCGCTAGGGTGCCCGTTATTTCCCAAAGTTTGTTTTTCGTAAGTTTTTTCGTGAGTACCAGTCTGATATCGAAAATACGTTGGAAAATAATATTTTCAGGAACTGCGAAATAAATTTGTCAATAAGACAATTAGGAGGAAATTGTGTTAGGTCGTGCCAGTTCTGTTTATTTTGAGTTGTTCGTTCTTTTGAATACAATATACTTAGGTACGTTTTGCCGAATATTTCGGGTTATTATCTAACCGGAGACGATTAGAGGTAGCGAGTTACAACCTCAGACATTCCTATTCTACTTTTGATGACCCAGCCAAATATGTCAACAAAACTTTCATATTCGCAAAGAAAACGCACACGCAGAATTTTTAAACGAACCTTAGTTTGATGAAAATGCATGAATATCTGGCGTTTGCCTAGATACATACCGAAGTTATAGTTACCAAAACAAAACTGTTCCATCTCTAAATAACAACTTTTATAACAAAAATGGTGGAGATTAGTCAGAGTAAGGACGGAACGACATTTTTTAACACATGTCTTATTTACAAGCAGACTTTTTTCAGGTTGGAGCTATAGGGTATAAATTGGTAGACCTTTAGATTAACTGCATAATTGCTAGCCATTTGGGTAGTACTTCTAGAGTAGTACTGGTAGCGTAAGATGTTTCCAATTCGAAAACAGTACAACTTTGTCACTAATATCTAGTGCATAAGGAGGATAACGATCCCACTGTACATCTGGGTCAGCTTAGAGTGCGAGAATGGAGTTTCTTCATTTATAAAATTACGTTAATTACACTGCTGTCCATTTAAATTTACCCACCTAGAAGGAGTAGCTATATTTACACAAAACTTTGCAGTGTTATAGATTATTACTTAACAAATAATCTTTATTAAGAAAACAAATTAATTAATAGATGAAATGGCTACTACGAGCTGCAATGCATGCAGCAATACATCGAGGCAAGGAATCATATAACTGACGTATTTCCTCCTCCTGACATTTTCCCACGCGACTAAGACAGATTCTCGCAGTTCATTGAGATTTTCAGGGGGTCTAGGAGAACATCTTGTGAACCTTCTCATTCGATAATGTTGTCTATTGGAGAAAGATCGAAGGAACGAGCAGGCCAAGAGGGCACCTCGACATCTCGAAGACTTTCTAAATACATAGTGTTGTTCAGTTAAAAGTAAACCTGGAAATGGACGATTACCACGAAGACCAACTTCATGCAAACGTCTTCGAATTGTTAGATGGAGATCTGTCAGGTAATCTAATTCTCCGTAACAAATCGGTTTGCTAAAGCCATTCGACGTATTCGATGGTCAATACGTAAGTTAAGTACACGATGTTAAGTGCCTGTATTGTTGTATTCGGTGTCTTAAAGGCATGTTGTATAACAATTACTTAAAATAACCACAAAATGATAGAAATTGTACCTTCTTTTAATGCACTTACAACAATTGTTGATATTCAACAAACCAGGAATAAGATATCTATATGTATATGTAAGATAAAGACTTATGTTAATCACTGATATATAGGGCGCGTCCAACACACCACTGGAAATACAGCGCTGCAGTAGCTTTTTCAGTCGCTTTAAAATTTTTATTTTTTCTATTATATCTGTTATCTACTGTCAAGATTAATGCTCTGGCATTTTAATTAATGGCATTCAGTATATCAATCGTCAAGTGTTACTTATCAGCGCTTCAAGCTTTTTATATATATAAAGCGATGAGTAATTCAAACGATTTTATTGCTTCAGTGGTTTTTAAAATCTAAGACGGTTGTGAAAGATGCTGCAGCGCTGTATTTGCAGCGGTGTGTTGGACGCACCCTTTGCTTTGAGTTTGGATTTTCATGTGTAAGCAAAGGAAAAATGGCGAATAGCAATACATCTGAAAAAGAGGTATAGGTATCATCGCATACTTGCCAAGTCTCACATATCAGAATGGCCAGCATTAATTAGTTTTAGAAGCTTTAACCTAGCAAAAAGGCTACTATAATAAATATTTGCGACAAGTATCTATCTTTCTTAGATATATTGATATTCGCTATTTTCCTTTGCTCACATAAGAAAATCCAAACCTAAAGCGCAGTTTTACTAACACACTATTGCGACCATTTATACAAAATTGCGCATTGAAATATTTACTTTATCTAGGTGGAGCGATTTCATTGGAGGGCAATTTTTTGCGGAACTCTGTTCACGACAATCGCTATCGGCTTAAACCTAAATGGATTCAAGTTTTGCTTATATTCGACAAATGAAACTGATTATTGAGTAAATCCCAAAAAGGTTTATTTTAAAAAGAAATCTATACCAAGATATATAATTTGATTTAAAAATTACGTGCACAAAATAAAATTGATAAATAAAATAAAATATAATAAAAAAAATAAATTGTGGTATAACAATCGGGTTAGAAAACTTGTCACCAAATCAACGTGTCATTGTAAACAATAATGCCAACGATTTCAAAATTTCAGTTTAACATGGAAAAATTATTAAAAAAATATATATTGGCAAATAGAAAAAATCAAGTTTGAGTACCACATGCCACTGGATATGAAACCGCTTACAAAGTCAAAAAAATTGTGCGAAATTCTCCTGCCGAAACAGTACATGCATATATTGTAGTCTACTATAATCTTTGATATATACATCCTACCGTTTATGGTCTAGGGTTTATTGTCTGCACTCTGTGATTTCTAGCCTATAGTCAGTACTCTCAATGTGCAGCTAATTTATACTAAAGTTAATTGTCTTAAAAAACGGCATTTGAAGAAACCAACTGATTTAGAGCAAAGGCATTGCTCATGTACAGCGTCACATTCTTTTTATCATTTTCGTTAAACTACTAATCAGTTAGCCTCTCCTTACATCAAATACTAAATACGATTAGTAAAGGTATAAGAAAATGGATAAGCCTTTTTCTTGGGTCTTTCCCGAATGTTTTAGGAAGTCCAGAGTCTTATAGATATATGAGACTACGGTGTCAAAAGAGACTTTTCTTAAACTCACTGTATCTAACACTCACTAGAATAGAATGAATAGTATTCTTCAATACAACCAGATTATAAATCTATCTGATGTACAGTGGGACAGAGATGGATTTGTAATAGTTATTTACGTATAGAGAGCCCAATTGAAAACGCGTGAAAAATTCTTTTCTGCATGCTAAAACAAACAATGACAATTTTTATTATTTAGCTAAAATGACGTAGGTTGATTCTATTATTGCTTGCTTTCAGATAAATATAAAATTGATATTTTTGCTATCTCCAGTTTTTTAGGGCACACACTCTAAAAAATTACCGGTAAATTTACCCTAAAAAATGGAGGCAACTATGTTACCTCCATTTTTTGGGGTAAATTTACTTCAAAGTGTAATTTTTATAGGAAGTGGGAAATTACAATATTAGGTTAGATTTGCATTGTAAAGCATCCTTTTTAAATAAATTTACAGATTAAAATTACAATCTCAATGTAATTTTACATTTTAACATCAAAACACCTGTGTAAAGTTACATGACAAAGTTAATATTTCATGGCAATAGTAACTTTTCAGGGTTAAAATACAAATGTGAAAATACTTCTTGAATGTAACGATGACTTGAGAAGGTACTTGCAAATTTAATCGTTCCTCTGAATATTATTTACACTTGTAAATGGATTGTATGAAACAAAATAAAATCAAAGTAATTTTTATTGAACATATGTACTTATATAAAATATAAGACATTAACAGAACTTCTTTTCAGGGGCTTTCGGAAATATTTGGTCTCTCAAAGACATTCAGATAAAGTTTCGATTCCACCTAGAAAATTAAAAAATTATAAATTATATAAACAATTATACACGAGTACCTTTCTCAATTACAGTTATGCTAGTTTATTTCGAATTCTTCAATTTTTGATTCATCCTAGAAAAACATTAAATTAAATATTTTTATTTTATTGGTTTAAATTTGTAATTTTAACATATACTTACCGATTATTTTTTAACTTCTACTATAAAATAAAATTCTTTCCAGCTTGGGTCAGGCGTGTAAATATTTGCCTTTAATAAATCTGTACTACACTACAACGAAAAACAAAATATTAATGAGCAATGAACACTTCGTTCGATATCGATAGGGTACGCTTCGCCGATTGCGAAACCTGTAACCAGAAATCATCCGATCATTCCCCAAAAGCCCAATTTGGACTGTTCATAATGGGTTTCTGAATTCTTTCACGAAACGCAGGTCACCACTCATCAACAAACAAGTGCAATCAGCGAAATAGTATCTCATCGGTTAAAAACATATTAAGGGTAAAATTACACTATACTTGTTAAAGTTCATCTTATCTTTAATATTACACTAAAAATGAATCAAGTTATTGAGTAATAATAAATTTCCAAGGAAAAGTTTCCTGAGTTATGTAAATTTACATTATGGATAGTGATTTTAACCAGTTAAATGTAGTAGAATTACTTATATTTGTGTAATTTTACACAATTAAAGAACATTTTACCACAAATAGTCAAATAACTATTAACGTATAGGTAAAGTTAAATTTAGAGTAAAACTACAGCAAATAAGAGAGGAGTTAACTCTTTCCCAAGGTAAATTTCAACTCATTTTTTACAGTGCACGTTCCACCATTATCTGTACGAGGTTCATGTCCATTTTCTTTAGCAATATAAAATTGTATTTTTGAGATTCTGCTCATGTTGAGCTTCCCAATCTTTCTCCATTACAAGACTTTTTAGAATAGACAAGAAGTTCTCAATAGGTCGCAGTTCTGGATATACATGGAGGAATTTTCTTCCTTGGTCACAAATACAATAAGTTCCCAAACTTTTTCCTATGCGCCCCCTTTTTGATATCATGAAATGTTCACGCACCCCCTGATAATTAAGACAAAAACTTTACTGCAATAACATTTATTTATTTATTTAAAAAAAATCAAAATGCTAAATCATTAATGTGAAGGGTGGTTCTAAATTTTCTTAACGAGATGAAATGTGAAAAGTGAAATTCTCGGTGTTATGTTAAAAATGCTCAGCGTAGGTTCTAATAATTTTAGGCAAGAAATAACTTTTTCAAATTTATGTAATGAATCTATATTTTTGTTAAAAAAATTGAATTTTTATCCAGGAATAAGATTTTTTTCTGTGCGCTCTCACGCCCCCCTTAACGTTACTTCACACCCACCAGTTTGGAAATCACTGTCTTAATACATTCATTCAAATGAATTCCCTGACTGATACTAATTATTAAGAACAGAAGAATGGTTTTAAAATCCCAGAAGGTGTTATTGCCAACCACATTACTTTTTCTCAAATTCTCAAACAATCATCAGGTGCTGCAAGACAGTCCTTGGTATAAAATCTCCAATAGCATTTTTATCAGAATTTTTCAAAGTAAAGTAATTTCCATCATCCAAAATAAAAGACTTTTCTGGATATTTCTCTAACATGCATCTGCACCTTGGCCGACTTGTTGCTGTTGTTGCTCAGATCTATTAAGTACTTCGATTTTCTTTCTGTATTTAATCTGGCATTTGCTCTTAACGGTCCTCACAAGTCTGCAATTGAATGGTTTCGCTAACTTTTTGGTTGATATTTCACATTTCCTATTCAATTGCTTTTCTAAACAATGACGAATGTTGGATTTTATCATCTTCAGCGCTTTTCGATCAGAATCTGACTTGCGAAAAGGCGGAGTTTCTTCTTGCCATCGTTCTTTCTTCCATAAAATGATCTGCAACAAACTTCTTTTTTTTCAATGTGATCATTACAACACGCGTTCACCTTCGAAATGAGACTGGTATGAACGAACTATAATGCAAGAATTGTGATGAGTAAACCAAACGTATGTCAAAAGATTTCTTTGGACTGTTTATCAAAAGCAAAACAAAAGAAAACCATTAATGGATACTTAGTTTATAAAACGAAGAGTCCAGTCTCAACTTTTAGGCATCACCCGTAATTTTAGCCTGCAACCTTGATGTTGAGAAAAAAAATTAATTTTAAATTTTTTGCTTGTTTAGTATTTTTAATGTAATGCGAGTACAATGCGCGTACTGAAAATTCAAAATGCGATTTTCTCGAAAACTATGAGGAAGCGACCACATGTTGATAAGGGAAACACCCCCACCCCCCCATTGCGAGGTTTGTACTTATATCATTAACACCCTGCATGTTCCAGGAAGGGTACTTTCGGTGAAACTAAATGAGATTTTACATTCTAGAATCAGTAAATCAAATTCGTTTGATTAATGGATCATACCTACTTTTGGATGAAATTGGTTCTTCATTCCATATTACATTTAAATCATTTTAATTGAGAAATATAAAAAGAGTACTAAGATTGAAGAAAATTTAGAGTATGATTGAGGAAGTTGATATCAATTCAATTATCACTTCAGGAGGCACCATTAGTAAGTTGTAGCTCTTCTCATGACAACTACATAATACTTCAAAACTTCAAAAACTACAAATTATGAAACATTGCAATAATTGCCGTTATTAAATACAGAACTACAGGAAAGCGAACATATTCAATCTACACAAATTTAAAGCAAATTTACATTTAAAGCAAACGTGTAGAGTGTATTTTTTAAAACAAAACTTTTCAGGTTGTAATACAGTTTAAAATAATGGAAACCACAAAAATCAAGCGATCCCTTTTAAACCGGAACAAGTACGAAATAAAGATAAAATCTAACTTATTTTAGGAATATATTTGATTGTAAATTCCACAGCAAATTAAATTCATCGTGGGTGAATATAATAATTACGTTTATCTTGAAGATCTTGACTTACTCGTTAATTAAACAATAGAGTTCGTTATACCAAGGGGTAGATAAGATGTAGAACAATACAAAGGTAAATGTCTAAAATCTTAAATTACAAAAAAGAAAACATCAACAATAATAATACGAAATGATTGTTTCATAAAAGAAATTTAATAAATATTATTTGGAGAAGGACGTAGATATAATAGATGGCATCTTCGCACGCAATAATACATTTGCTTAGTTTTGGATATTATTTGTGAAGTTGTAAATTTCACGCTTTGTTTGCTCTTGTGGTTTTCACTAGAATAATATAGCTTTTGTTAAAGTTATGTCATTTGAATTTTTTAATTATTATTGGAAAGTTTGCACATAAAGGTGAATAAATGTTTTTTTTTTATATAAATGTAACAAGGTTATTTATAGTTGTGACAATAAAAGGAAATGTGTTGAAAGAGAAAGCCTTTATTGATTTGTTTCTCTACCATCCGGGTAACATGTGTACGGGTTACATTAACCCTTTGAATCATACTCGCTGATTAGGTAGGTCATTCCCATTCGACTAATAGGATTTTACGTACCGCTAACAGAGCATTGAAGTGTTGAATGATAAATGAACCTATTCATACATTATTATAATCTTGAAGCTTGAAAACCAAACAGAAAATGGAAATCAGATAAGAGCGAACAATTACCCATAGATCTCACATTGAACATTGTATACATAAGGTAGAGCCTCTCTAATGCTTTTAATAAGGAGTTTATAGCATTCGGTCAAGATTATAGCGATACCGAAAAAGAGAGTTATATTAAACTGTGATTAATTCAGCAAAGTTGTTACAAAAAGTAGTTTAAAATATTATGTCTTAAGAATATTAAATGAAAATCCTTCAACCTTCCTTTCAAAATTAAATATTAATTATGGTTCCTTGTTTGTAGCAGTTTAACTCAATGTCGGGCGCCAATAAGGCATTGTTTATTATCTTGATTATAAAACCTACAATTTTCTTTTCAATTATTAATCACCCTAGCAATTCTCCAACAACTTCGAATAGACGTGCGAAGAATTAATTAGTGTACGCTTAGTCAATTGTCTTTTTGACAATATGCAATTAATAATTTGCTTATAGGATCATATAACTACCTTATCATTTCAGATAATGAACACAATTTTTAAATTTTCAGATGGGTGGTTGTTAGTAAAACAAAACAGAACTATAGTTCGTGTTGCCCGCTGGGCTAATTAAGCTTTTGTCGAGCCCTAGGCAAAACTAATTTATTGGCATTTCTTCCTATATCACCAGCGCACGCACAGTGGTTCCGATGACTGATCTAGTGGGATTAAATTAATAGAATAGTAAAAAAGTTACGCCAGGATGTTCCTTGAGCAAATTTACTGGTGCAAATTGCTGATCCATATACCTTCTTTCTTCAAATACACAAAACAAAGGCGAGATACGAAAAAGCATTTTTGGTGGGGATTTAAATAAGCATTATGTTACCTAATCTCTATCTCGATAAACCTAATAGTTTTCGAAAAAAACGACACAAACCGTTAGGGAACCTGATTTACCCTCATTAACTCTTCGAGCTCACCACCTACAGGTGTTGGCTTTGAGGGGGTGATTTAACAACCCACAAGGAAGCCCTATGCAAAAATCCACGGACTTATCTCGACTTTCCGCTATTTTCTGTAATTTGACTGTACTATAGTGATTTGACTATTATTTTTTACTTCAATATTTTTGACATACCTATCTTTTCTGAAAATTGAATAATGTTCTCTTTTCATTGCAGGAAGTGTATGCTGTAACACTCCAACTAGCCCCACAGGGCAGAACCTTATTAGATCTTTACTTCGAGAAAGGTATCCTAGATCAGACAGCCAGAAAGAGGTTATGCCACCTTATAGTTGACGAGAGCTAAGCGAGGAACCAAGGAAAAAAGTCGCGTCTTTAGATTTACATTTTTATTGGAATCTTTAATTTGTACTTATAATTGTCACATGTTATCATAATTATAATTATTTGGATAATTATTTCAGGATGGTGACTATAATGAATACAATATAATTAATTGTTCTAATGTAAGTTTTTTAAGTAAACACCGTTTTATTTTATTTGTCTTCATTTTTGAACAATAACAGTTTTTTTTTATTGAATTTGTTTCTTTTCAACTTTTTTTTTGTGTAGGTATGATATTGGTGTGGTTGGTAGGTGTGATTTGATCTCACTATTATTGCTAGTTGGCCATATTTGCTCTTCAGAATTACTAGATTTCCATCAGTTTCTGAAAATATTTTCAGAATCTCTGTGAGAAAACCTTATATAGCAGATGAAGGTAATACACATTGAAATGAGATATATAAATTGAAAACATTCATATTTTCAATGTGCATTTTGGAAATTTGGAGATTATGAAGAGAAAATTAGACAAACTACCAAAAATAGTGAGTTGAAATCACCAATGTCATCTGGTAGAAACAACCAGAAATAATAGTAATGTGAACTTGAATCGATGAGTAAAATCAACTACAGAATCAAAACAACAGAATGGTATTTTAGTTATATGCAATGGTCATGATTGCTATCATATGTGGCTGATTCCACCTTAGAAAGATGCTGAATTAACTTGACATATAGGTATTTTTACTATCCAATATTATTACATCAGCCAGAAAATCCAAGCTAATGCAACTACATCGTGAGTTACTTTTACTAGTCTACTAGGTTGATTTAACTATATGAGCTTCATTTCTAACTGTCTCATTTCGTATATCTAACTATACTATTAAGACTATTTTAACTATATACAAGGCTGAAACAATCTAACACGGAATGGTAAATTTAACTATTTACCGGTTGCTTCTACCATATAGGAGTGTGATTGATTTAACCTTATTGGGTAAATTTAACCAAACACATTTTACTAAAATCGTATAGTTCGTGTTACCCATAAGTATTGTTGTCACTTTTTCTACCATATTTTCGGGTTGCTGCAACTCATTTTTGGTTAATTTAACCTGAATATTTTTTTCATTGTATCTTTTTTAATCTAGCTGGATTCCAAATATTTGTATATGGTTGAGTTAGGAACTCTTTCATATGAATGGACTGTTGGTATTAAATCGATCCGTCAAACAGTTTGTTTTTGAAAAGCATTCAAATCAAACACCTTTGTGCGTTTTCAGTTATGAATAAAAACTAAATTTGGGCGGTCGTTAAATTTGGAAGAAATTTGCACTGCGATTCAAGTGCAATAGTTCACAGAATTGTCGTTCGAAATCATTCTGCATCTATCTTAGTTATTCGCCTGATTTGGTTCCCTCGTACCTATACCCCAAATGCAAAATATTCCTGGCTGAAGATTTCAATAAATCAAATATAGGTCAAATAAAGACATGATTGAGTCCATAAATGGTTATTTTGACAATCTTGAAGAAAGTCACTTCCGGAAGAAATCGAAAAGACGAAGCAACGTTGGAACAAGTGTGTTGAAGTTCGAGAGAATTAATATATCCTCATATATACGATAAGCTATTGCATATTTTTGTATCAATCCAGTTAATAACATTTTATGGAACATGATTAAAGTTTTTGAAGATGTATAACAGAACCAATTTATTCTTCATTGATCTGATCAATAAATTTGTTGACTACCACTGTACTTTCTTTTACAAAATACAGTTGTTAAAATCTGCTGAATTGTGGTATAAACTAAATATATACTGTGCCTGAATTCCGTAGTACGTACATATTACGGTCGAAATAAGCGAAGTGACCCGTCGAGATGCCAGGCCGGCAGGGAACTCTTCACAAGCCGCCCGCTGTATGTATGTACTTCAGGATCTGTATATTCGATTTTGTAAACTGAAAGACAAATTAAATGAGACTCGTATAGGTATTTAGAAAATCAACTGCGCGCACAGGTGATTGTTGGGTTGCCTAAGTATATCAGGACCGAACTTAAACTTAAACTGAAATATTTTTAATGCAATTTATTTTCAAATTTCATCAAATTCGTCGGTTTTATTCGAATTAGGAACAAGAATTAGTCATACAAATATTCAAACTATAAAAAAATTAACTATAATGACGATTATTATAGAATTATTATAGAAATAATCTATACCTAATGTTGTACCTTTAGATTATTTCTTTTCAAATTAAATCCCTAAAATAGCGGAAAGTTTAATTTTTCTTGTTAAGTTTGCAGCTTTATAGGTGATTCTTTAACGAAACATTAAATTTAATTAAATTTTAATTAAATATGATCCTATTTTATTTCTTAATATGAAAAACCGAAAAACACAAAAAACACGAGTATTGTACTGTTAGGACCGTTATCTATATTTTCAAAGCAAGTATACTTTATGATGTTATTTTATTTTTAGAGTATTTTTTTATTACAACTTTTCAATAACATTTAAAATTCTGTTGTATGTATGCTATTATACAGTTATTTTTATGCATTAACTTAAATGTTAATGCATAAACCCCTCTGATCTAACTGCTAACTGAGTCTAATTATATAGTTGTTTTGAATATGGGACTTAAATAGACAAATATGCTGACAAAAACACCTTCGAAACCGACTAATACGAAGCCACGGCCATCAGACCTATCTATTTCACCCTCTGGTCTATGCCAACCATATAGGTTTTTTAGCGGTGGGGCTTACCGGGAGCAAGCCTATAAATAAATATAATAAATAATATGAGTAATAAATAACACTTATGTGTATATTATGTATTCAAATATTACATGCGTGTGATGCATTAAACTACACTTTGATATTTTTGAGCAGATCTTCTGAAGAACAGGGTAAATAGGTATTTACATTAAAGTGTACAACTCTTGGTGTTTTAATTTTGCTTTGATCTCCCTCCAAAACTTTATAAAAATTAATATCTTGAAAATATATTGGCTTCTTATATGTTTAATATTCTTTATTAGACGTCAGACCAAGGTTGAGGAACTTACAGAATTGTATAGACACCAGTAATAACATTCTTCTAACGTTTCATTGTTTTTAAAAGCTTGTTGTCCTACAATCTTGAACCGAGTGCGAGTTTTCCAAAAGTCGGTGTTTATCTGTTAACACTGACCATGAAGATCTTAATGTTCATTCTTTGACACTGTGACAGTGTGCCAGTAATAATTTTAAAAGCAACTGTGCTCTACGAAATAGCCAAACAAATCTACTAAATTTTTCCTAATTGTAATGCATTACTGATTAAAAAAGCTGAAAGATGAGGACGAGTGTGAAAGTGAAGATCAGAAAAATAACCAAGATTTCTCTGGTTGTATCTGGCATGGTATTCTTGGTAAAAAATAACCTTTAAAACCTACTGGTTGTAGCAGTGAGATATTCCATGTCTTTAATTTTCACATGGTTTATGTTCAAGGCGTCTATATACTACTTATGCGAGAGAAAGATTGCAAGGTTTATATATTAATAAAATAAAATAAAGCTAGCTTTCCATGCAGAATGAAGTTACACTGGGAAAATTATGAATTTTCTGCTAAGCATTTTTAGTTGAACTTTTGTTAACTATACAGGATGTTTCACATGCGAAAGTTTTTTTGTATAAATTTAATGTGTGATAGTACTCGTCAATAGGAACAAAAATCCTTATGTCATTTTTGATTTTATGTACATCGAAAAAACTTGCTAAAAATGAAAACTTTAAGGAACGTCTGGAAAGTATCACAACCTACCTATATAAGATCAAATACGCTGTTTAACAAACGAAAAGGTATGTTTAAAAAAATATTTGGGCAATTATACGCATGGACGGTATCACATTTCAATTTGTGATGTTAGTATGTGTATTGAGAATGAGCCATAACAGAGAAATAGCATTTTCATGTTTACATTCATTTAATACTTTATTATGATTGCATTTTAGAACGAACTTCTTTACTATATCGTAATCCATGACTTACTTTTTTACTTTGAAAATTAAATACTAATAATAAACAACACAAATTCCCTTTTATTTATCTTTAATAACAGTTTCATTTTTCTGGAAGTGGTATATTACCAAACAAGTAAAGATTTGTAATTTATTTTTAAATATAAATAATTAAGTACGAACAATTGTAACATTACGAAATCAATGCATTCTTTGTAACATCACATCAAATGTATTTTATGTAAAATGATTTACTTGTATCAAGTAAATAATCACAACGAAAAACTACATTTATTTTAAAACACAACGAAATGAGTGATTCCCATTTTAAATATCTAATAAATGAAAAATTAAATAGTGACTGAACCTTTGTAGGAAAACTTCTCATCTGCCTAATATTACAACCTCAAGTATAATTAAACGACAGCGGTTGAGTTTAATCATCTTAATAATAAATAAACATCTTAATTACTACTTATATTACTTCGTAAAACTACGCGACCTTTCAGGAAAATTTGAAAGTTGATTGTTATTGAGGGGCTATATATGAAGGAGAATTTTGCTTTGTTTACAAATTAACACCTGTTTTTAATGTTCACAAAATTTGAAAAGATACTCCTTTCTATTAAAGAAGAATAATTAATTAAAAATAGGTTTAATTAAGTCCGTAACAGTTTTCACATCGTCAAACGTGCAACATTCAAAACAATACTATAAAGTCTACATCCTAGTGATGACCACGTGTACAATACACAAACATTAGCTAACATTGAATTTACATAAACTAAATAGGACAAAACGAAAATAATAGTCAAAACAAACTGTGACGTCACCTAGCAGCTGCATCAATGTATCAGATATCAAGTTGAAAACGCACTGTGGTACATCCAGCTCCTTCGTAATGATTCTTAAACCAGTGACCACACACCCCCTTTTGAAAAACAATTTTTTCCCGGTTAGTATGAAAGATGGGCAATAATGATATTAGGAGTTTTTGTTGCATTTTATGTGTACTATCATTTGTTCAGAGGATACGAATCTTAAGTGAAACATCTTGTATATGTAAAGAGGTGAATATTTCAATTGATTAAAAGGAAAAGAATCATTACTTCAACTAATGACCAGTTTTTCATAAAGGAAGTAGAGTCAACAATATAGATTCGATGTTCAAGGTGATTAAGATGACAGTTCTTATTGAAATAAGAATAATATGCTTAATTATATACACTTTAGTGTTCATTACTCAAAACCAACCTCAATGCATAGGCTGAAAGAAAATGGGGTTAAAACTATCAAAAACAAAACATTATTTATGATTTCAAATATAGACAAATACAGTACAAGATAATTATGAACAGTAGTTAATGCTTTGACAAAAAAACTCGACATGAAATTTTTTAATATTTTGGACCTTAAACACAAGTCTGAAATCCGGAAACTTCTATTACTTCTGCTACCTAGTGTTGTAGCATCGGAAATCGCATGTTATTTAGAACACATTCAAATATTGAGTTTCCTAAATATTTTAACAAAAAATGTTACTTAGCTTTTTGATGAATATTCAAAGAAGAGTCCGTTTGCCAACTTTTTTCTACTGCTTCATTTAAAAATCGTTCATAATATGTAACTGAATATACCGTAAATAACATGCTTTCCAATGTTACGTGCGACAATCAGCACCCGGTATAGTGATTTACTTCTATTGCTATAAAGCATTTGCTCATATAATCTGCTAATCAACTTCTGGTATACTAATCTATCAAAACAGGGTTCTATAACATTTTTTATGTAATGGGTTCTATTAATCAACAAATTGTTTTGTAAGGTTCACGTAGCCATTATTGTCAAAAAATTAACCAACCAAACACACTAAGACACATATTCTCTATCGCTTTTTACTTCAATAAATTAAAGATTTAACCCAAAAATTAATTAATTTGTTTAGGAAACTGTATCGATTCTCAGCAGTATTTCTTGCATACTAAGATATTACTTACGAAACTTAAAAGACAAAATCTTCATTATGTATCTACAGTGCAACTAAATATATTTTGGCCAGACCAGACAAAAACTTAAACAAAGACTGCCGCAACAAAGAAGCACTCCACAACCAAATTCTACTGCATTGGGTGCATTCTGTTGAAATTAATTATTTTTTAAAAGTTAACTTACCCAAGAAGTGCATGGATATTAATTCGAACAAAATTTATCTAGCTCCACATTTCATATCTTAACGCTTGAGTTCTGGTTTTGATTATAAAGTCCAATGTCCTTTACTAGATGTGTATCTAGATTAGACTAGGAAGGCCGTGGGTTGATTAATTATAAACGTTTTCACGATTACTGTAATGAAAACCGCAACAAGTGTTGAAGTCAGAAATAAAACTTTGACTCATAGAATTTATTTGAATTATCAGATAAAAATCTACCAAGGAATAAATTCAAATGTACCGATATGTAAATGTAATAAGAACCGCATGATGTCTTTTAGAATTTTCTTTCAATGATCAACTTACTTAATGATTATCTCCAATTTTTATTAAAAAACCTCAAAAAATTAGTGTCGATGCAAACTAATTTCAGTACTTGAGAATTCGAAAAACGTAAGTTTCGGTGTCAAAGGTAGAAGTTGTGATATGAATTTCATTTTAATACAGTCTTAAACTTGAAATAGAACTTCTAACATAGCCCTTTTGAATAAATTTCCTTGTTATTAAAAATTCGTCGAGTTTTTCAGGCTCAAGTACTAATTACTTCCCAATAGCAAGTTAATACCAGGAAATTGCAGGATTAAATCCCCTTTTTAAATGATTGAGTTCGAACGCAGCATTTAAAGGATTAATGAAGGTATTAGGTTTTGATCAGTGATTACAATCAATACTTGCAGGAATTAGAAACCATAAATTTTAGCTTTCCTCAGCGAGTTGCTGTTATCGCTAAAATTTTTCTTTTTGTAGATGTATCTGTTTTCTTTATTGTCGAAGATAATATCAAACAAATGTAAACGTAATTACAAGACTTGAATGAATTTATTATTGTCAACACGATTAAAGTAAAATAAAGAGAAAGCTATTTACATATAAGAACGCCCTATTAAATTGTTAAGTCACCCATTCACTAAACTAAGTAACATTATTGAGTAGGTTGAATTTACTTTTTTACTTAGTACTTAATTAACATTTCACCACCCCCGTTTCGCCTACAATATTTAGCGAGTCAATGACTGACTGATAGAATCATTCAAGTGTATCATTCATAAAAATGTTTGCCTGTTACCCACATAAGTCTTTTAATGTTTGGTTTGTAAAAAAGGTAATTAGCACTTTGGTAATGCGGTTGTTGCCTTAAAAATGTGTTTGTCTATTTAATATTTATAAACTGCATGTGCAGAATGTATTACAAACATAAATAAATGTATAATATGTTAATATGTACGCGTGCTTTCTCTCTGAAACAGTATCTTCTGATATACTCCATACAAAATTGGTCCCGTTTATTTTGAAAGGCTAGTTTACAATAATAGTTATTTATATACCAAGGGACCAAGGGCACACTTTTAGTTACGTTAGTTGATTATAGATTGTTGTAGTTTTCTATGCCCTAGGCAAGTAAGCAATAATTAACTTTTAATTATCAAATTAAATTAGCCCTGAGAAACATTTTGGAAGGTCGTGTTGTTTCAGCAGTAGAAGAGAAAGAACCTCAATAAACACTATTCATTGTCATCGCTGACGTCCAGCCCAATGAACATTTTTCATTATTTATGCCAACACCTGGTTATATAAAGGTATTGAAAGTATATAAGAAAGTTCACAGGTTTATTAGAGCTTTATATTATTACTATAACTTCGAGGTATATAATGAAGTGATATAAATATTATTATATAATCTTATTATAGTAACTGTCGGAGCCGGACATTAGGGCGCAGCCGTTAGAGCGCGGCACACTAGGGCGCAAGGACATTAGGGCGCATGGACACTAGGGCGCGAAATAGTAAGTTGTGTTACATATATTTTTTACATGTAGGTAGTACATACTGTATTGGTGAATATAATGGCACTGGTTGCAGGGAAATGCTTTGTATTATAATATTGCAAAATTGACTCATTCATGTGACTAGATATGTTCAATGTAATCGTCAAATGAGGGCAGATTTTCCTTTCAACATGTAATATGGGTTTTTCTTTTATATAGGATAATAAATATTTATTTTTTGATAAAAGAGATTATGTATATAAAGTATGATCTATTTGGATCTTAAATTATATTAGTAATTATTTTGAGAAACAACCATTACATAATTAAGTTAGATTGTTTGGTATTCGTATGTTTATGCAATACTTAAATTGAACCTTCCATACCACCAAAATGAGATACAAGAATTATTATGCATTGTGCAAATTAAACAACATACTGTATATTATTGTATAACATGTGAATGAAGGAAATGAGGAATTAATAAAAATAATAATAACAATGCTAATATTTATATTAACTGACGTACGAAAAAAAACGAAACAGTTCACATAGTGACAATATTTATGTATATTTAATACCTACAATTATTTACAGTAAAAATCTTTAATCCGAACCTATAAATGCAAGGCTAATTCGTATTAACGAGGAATTCGGATTACTGGTTGTACGAATATAAACATTGCTTTATGCCATGGTACTTTATTATAGAGAACTTAACTTATGTACTTTACCAATTTAATTTTTATTACAAACATTTTGCCCTCATTTCATGGTCTTAGTTTCAGTGTTTTTCTATTTCCTGTACCTTTGTCAGCAGACGAGATATATTCTAGAGGATTTTAGTTTTGTTTTTCTTTATATCGCTGACTGTCGATTTACCAACACCATATTTTAAAACAATCGCTAAACACTAACCCAACACTTAATTGTTGAATAATTTCTCTGATAGTTTTAACAATGTCTGTTTTGACAAATTTTTTAATTGAATTCTGAACGTCACTAATACAAATTGTGTTAACAAACTTGAAAGAAAAAGGTTTTAAGGTAGATGATGTCATTATACAAACAATTGTGGCAAAACTGCAACGTCAAAACATTTAGGGCGTGTTTCTGATGGTATCATTACTAAATTTATAGCTTGTTTTTTACATCTGTAGCCTTCAGGGGTTTTATTACTCTGTATGTTAATAACAAAAGCGTTAATCTTCGTAGAATTTGTTTGCACCCGTCGGATCGTAACAGTATCAGCCAAAAACTGCATCAGCAATCTGCTATAATCTCATTTATAATTAATATTCACCTTCCAAGAACGCTACATATTCAATTTTAGTTTGTACAAAGAACTTTCTTGTTCGGATTAAAGAGATTTGTTCGAATTAAAGAGGATTTCGGATTAAAGAGATTTGTTCGGATTATAGCTTGTAAATGTTGCTGTTCGGATTACTGGATTTTCGGAATACAGTGTGTTCGGATTATGGAGTTCCTACTGTACTTTTATTTTGTCATAAATAAAATAGATTATACTTATTGAAAAACTTAAAATTTAGGAAAATTAAAAAGCTGCTTAAACACCTGTTTCTATAAAACATCAATAGCTTAGCTTTTTGAGTTTTGAAAATTTTCTTGAAAAATTTTTTTTGCACGTACGTTACAAGATAATCCAAAAGGTTTCATTTAAATTCATGCTGGCGGTAATTATTCCGAAATAACTGATGTTTTCTTTCTATAGGCACTTCACTAAATATAGTACTGTTCGTGTTTTTATTTATTCACTATGTGTTGTGCAATCATATTTTTGTATTAAATTTTCAAACTTTACTAATGAATGGTTTCAATATTGACCGTTAAATTTCCTCGCGCCCTACTGTCCTCGCGCCCTACTGTCTTCGCGCCCTAACGGCCGCGCTCTAATGGCAGCGCCCTAGTGGCCGCGCCCAAATGTCCTAAACCGTAGTAACTGTTGCCATAGTATGCTGTAATATGTCATATGTTTTATGTTCATAAGCTTAATTATGTGTCGAATTTTGTAATTTAAATATGGATAGCAGCTTGTTAAAAACTTGGAAAAAAGTTAAATACCGCAGTACATCTTAACGGAAAGTTTCAAAAAATTTTCATTTTTTCTTTTTTGCAAGAGGCAAGAATGTGTACACCCCCAAGGCATAATTGTTTAGGACGAGAGCTTACACCCTGGTTCATTCGTTTGTACAATTTTAAATTACATTATTAAGACTAGAATTTATTGACGTTGGGTCATCTTTCTATTTGCTATGTACTGTTACTTTTATTATAGCTATTATTTATAAAAATGAAAAAAATAAAAAAAATTATTATTGTTAACAAAACACATTGTAGAAAAAAATAACGTCACCATTTTTCTCTTTATCTTTTCCATAGAATACAATTTTTCTTTTTCAATTTTTACCGACCGCCGACAACACCGTCTAGACTGACAACTGACAAATTATAGTTCATAACTTCCTAGTTAATTAAATTGCAAGTGGGTAGTTTAGTTGAGTTGCAATTTAGTTGGAACTTAGCCTTCCAAGTTTAATTTTTCTGATAGACTCGTAACATTCTTGTGAAAATTAACATATTGATATCGAAATACAGGTAATGGAAGCCCTCAAAAAAAGATGCTCCATTACAAGACTATAACTTTCCCTAAATCTTCGATATAATCAATGTCAAAGTAAACATTAAAAACTTTTATCTGCTATAAGAACTTTACACTAATGGGTTTAGTTCACGTATATTTGAAATTGCTTTCAATTATATAATTTCATTACACGGGAGTAAATCGAAATATATTTTTGGGTAACAAACACTGTACCAATTGAAAATCTACCACTCTGAAAATCAAATAAGTATACAAAAGACAAGTGTCTGTTAATTTAAGTTACACAAATATGATGTTTCGTTTCCAGAAATCTGCATCATAATCTTGCTGCAGTGTGTAATCTTTAAAATCTCTAAGAATTTCAAACATAAAATAAACTAACCTCACGATTGGACTATCAATTGTAATACTCATTTACCTCATTACCCTTAAGATACTTACTTTAAACCTTATTGCTCCGGTTGAGATCTCTTATTAATCAAATTATAACTCAGGTTGGTAGGTACTGGTTTCTTAAGCATTTAAATTGCAGAGAATTAGAAAATATTAGTCAATAAAAGAATATGGGCGTCACTTACTTGTTGTGTTATATTGGTTATGTCAGAGATCTACGAGTAAGAAGAAATTTCTGATTGATTACATAATAATTGTAAATACTATTTACGAGTTCATTGACTTGAATAAACAAAACTAGAACATCCAACAGTTAATTGGTCCAATATTATCTGGAAATAACTTTGGTAGCAAAATTTAGGGATCCCTAAATTTAACTAACATAGGTTTATTGGTAACAATAACTCCAACTTCGTAAAAACTAAACTTTGAATACTAATCAGCTGATCCAAATTTAACGGAATCCCAAAAGGGTCAACCCATAGACACCATTAATATTAATAAAGAACTAAAGTTTTTATAATATATTTATTATTAATAATCCAGTATGTTCAAGACGAAAGGGAATTAATTCTCCCATGTAGTTTTATATAGAGTGATTATAGGTATAGGATTTCTATGCATTTGCATGTTTTTTCTGCTTATAGCAAACATATGCAGAGTTGTATTTCTACATGTTTAAGCCACATATGAATCACATATGTCAATTTGAAAGTGCATATAAATGCATATTTAGGTGTTTTTTATAAATGCGTGCATATTTTAGCATTTTCGAACGAGTGTGCATATTTTACCACTTTCTGAGCGTTTTACATGCTTTAATTATGAAATTTCTAATATTTTTAAATAATTTTAGCATTTTAGACAACCAACCAAGGGCGGCTTAGTTGAGTCTAGGGGAAACCCATAATTTAAGCTTATTGTTAAATACTAGGCTTTAAAATATTTTACTGCCTTAATCATCTGTGTACTTGTTAATATTTTCTAAGAAAGAAAAAGTTTCAACTAAAATTTAAATACTTACATCCTACGGTATTGTGATAGATAGGTATTAGGAAATTCCAAAGACCCTTTGAAAACTTCCTGTTCATAGAAAAATTTGCCTGTACTTTTGTTTACTAATCTTGTAATCTTTCAATTAAGACAGTTCAGAAATTCCAAACTGCATTTCAGTTTGAAGTTTTAGAGTGTAAAGATGGGTAAAGAAAAACGGTCTGTGTCTGTTACACTTCGAAGTTATGTTAAGGAATTCAGTGTTCTTACACAACATCTGAACACGGTTCGAGATCAAGTGTGTTTCCCTGAAATCAAAAAAACAAACATTGTTAGCGGGGTACCTTAATAATTCGCGCGGCGAGTCCAGCAAATCAATCGAATTTAATAAAAAACTATGTAGCGCATTAGTGGCTGCAGATATCCCGTTAAGTAAAATTAATCACTCAGCATTTCGTAATTTTCTGGAAGAAATTTCAAAAATGCCAATACCCGACGAGTCTACACTCAGGAAAAATTATTTACCTCGTTTATACGAAGAGACCATAAAATCAATTAGAAAACATGTAGCGAATAACTACATATGGGTTTCCATTGACGAATCTACTGACACTACTGGAAGGTGCGTAGAAACTTAATTTCCTTCGTTTTGTTAGTAAAATTTAACTAATTAAAGATAGCAGAGCAATTTACGGATGTTTTATTTTCTATTTTGTTAGTTACATATTTAATCACAACAATATTTTTGCTTGATTAAAATATAATTTTTTTTAAATAACTGTTTTGCGCTAATTTTTTGTAACCGACTAATTATGTAGTTCGATAAAATAAAAATCAAATTTTTGTCTTCAGATACGTGGCTAACGTTACAATTGGCGTTTTAAATTCGAAGAATAATCCCAAATCCTATCTATTAGCAATGGATATTTTCAGGAGCACCAATCATTGTTCTGTGGCAAAATTGTTTAATGATTTGTTGGCTATTTTGTGGCCGGACGGCATACAGTACAACAAAGTACTCCTGTTCGTCACCGACGCGGCACCGTACATGCATGTACATGTCAAGGCTGAAGCAGGCTTACAAGTTCTGTACGAAAAAATGATTCACTTAACTTGTCTTGCACATGCAATGCATAGAGTTGCGGAAAAAGTGCGGGAAATATATCCTAACGTAAACTCTATAATTTCAGATGTAAAAAAAATGTTATAAAGCTCCATATCGCATACAAATATTTAGGGAAACTGCTCAAGAAGTGCCTCTCCCACCTGAGCCTGTAATAACAAGGTGGGGTACTTGGCTTTCTGTAGCAGAATATTATGCAACTTATTTTGATATTATTAAAGCATTTGTAAATAAACTTAATAAACACGATGCACTATGCATACAAAGCGCACAGGATGCTTTTAATACTAAGGAGGTGAGGGCAGAATTATTGTTTGTTTTGACAAATTTTGTGCGTTTAGCTAAAGTAATTCAGAAATTAGAAAGTCAGGGAAATTCATTAGATGAATCTCTTGAGCATGTAAAATTGTTAGGTGTTTCTTTGAATCCGTTCTAGACAAAAATCCTGGTTTTCACTTAATTAAAAGCATAAACGATGCATTATCTGGCCAAGACATTTTAGACGAGCTAAAACATTATTCGCTTGTAGAATTAAACAATTTTAAGTATGCCCCATTACGTCTTGCGATGTGGAACGGAGTTTCTCAAAATATAAAACAATATTTAGGCATATGTTTACTTTTGAAAATTTAAAAATGTACGTCATTGTAAACAGTAACGCTCTATGTTTAGAAAATATAATTAATTAAATTATTGCATAGGATGTCTAATTAAAATAATTTCTGCAAATAAAATGTAAATAACGCTAAACAGGAGTTTTTTTTAATAATGAAAGTGCATATATTTATTAAAAATTGCTAATAAACGCATATTTCATGATTTTTAAGTGCATATTTAAGTGCATATTTCACGTTTTTATAGTGCATAAGTGCATGCATATTTCAGCATTTTTAAGTGCATACAAATCCTATACCTATAGTGATTATAAACTATCGACATCTCGGTTGCTTTGAAAAATAGAACGTAGGCACTATATATACTATGCTAGCACGCTATACTGACATTATTGACAATTAATAGAATTTATTTGACGTTCATAAAAATATTGTCGTGGAATAATAAAACACATACGTTATGAAATTTCACAGCAACTGAGATGTCGAAGGTTTATAATAGTGATGGCGATCCTTTTTGAGAAGTGGGTCAAATTTTGTTCATTATTTGTTTTAATACCAGTCCATGGGTCACTAAGTCAGTGGCGTCACTTGGAGGGGGGAGTAAGAAGAGTACCAATAATTTGGAAACACCAAAAATTTGTTAACAGAAAAACTTGATAGTTGACCCTTTTTTGGTTCTCACTTTTAAAATCCTCTAAAAAGGTTTACGTTTCCTTTTGGTTTTACAACTTTTACTTTTGCCAGTGAAGAGCAAAAATAAAGGTCGACGTCAAAAAATTGATTTCAATGGGGTGATACCATGAATTACCGCACGAGGTGACACCATGGCCAGCGCCTCTGCACTGAGTATTTGAATGCACAAGGAATAAAGAAAAGCACATAGTATATATTATGAAATATTATTTATTAATAAACATAGTTACAGATATGTGTATGTATAATAATGTTGATAAAAGTATATTTGATGTGAAATCTGTTGTTATTTATTTTCAGATAGTTTCTTAATTTTAGAAATGATAGAAAATCAGTTAGCCAACGTCCACTTGGAAATATCTTTTTTTATAGATTCGACATTAGATATTTACACTTTAGTTTTTAATATTTTCGATTGTCTATTCTCTTTTTTATGATATAAAAAATAAGTTTATAAAAAATCAACGCGTGGGTCATTTAAAAAGCCTTCGTGGGTCAGTGTCTGAACCGCGGGTCATAGGTTCGCCACCACTGGTTTATAATCACCCGTTAGTTTTACATGAACTCCATTACCACTGTTAGAATAGTTTAATTTAGTTATTATAAACTGACAACAAAAATTCTCCGTTTTACAGATAATCCTTAGCTTTGGTGGCACAACTTAAACTGTAAAACTGGTTAAAATGATTCAACGCATTAGAACTCGAAAGAATCATAATTTCTTTGTATTTCCGATTTTATTATTTATTTTTCTTTAATAAGTTTATTTTAAATAGGGTACGAAACATAAGACTTTTATATATTATAAACGAAACGCTCTATTCGACAAATTATCGCAGAGTGCTTGAAGGGATGCAACTTTTGTCGTTATGATTTTCTTACGGGGAGGGGGGTAATGTAACAGTGCACCTATCAGGAATAAATTGACGTTAGTTTAACCCAATGGTAAAAATGCTGAATTTATCTTACAAAGGAGATTTTTAAGAAATGTATTCAAGCCATTCATTATTTTGATAGACTTACAAAGTGTATTGTTAGACTACAGTGTCTACAGTACTTAAATATAATTAGTAAAGTCTTTTCTTATAAGCAGGATATTGCTCTCGACAACTGATTGGGCAAAATATAGCAAATAATAAGATTTGACTGATGCAACCTTAGAATATAAAACTGTAGGAAGAAACATAATCATCTACCATACGACTGGGATGGGATCTCAATATGGCGGAGTAGGTGTTTCCGGTTTTGTAATGAGATATTTCCATTGGCGGTTTTCACTGTCTCGAAATGCACACATAAACTACCTAACCACAATTTTAAAACATAGTATTTTGAAATTAATCTTAGAATATAAATTTAATATTTTAAACAAACGTATACTCACTTATGAAATGTAATCCCGTTCTTTGTATTTGTCGGAGCTTGAGAGAAAAGCAGATTTAGGTGGTGTCTAATGGCGGCCAGTGTGACGTCATATCCGTCACTTTTAAAGCTCATTGCGTCAGGTAGTTACGCTCCTTCCTACAGTTTTATATTCTAAGGATGCAACTCATAAAAAATTATATATGATTTATGTATGTGCTTTTAAACTAAAAGAAACTCAATATTTTTATTACTTGACGCTATTTCCATAAATTCTCGTCTACCAACTGAATCTTGACCGCGAGAAATTATATGAATGCTATATTATCTTGAACTGTCATTTAATACATGACATGAAAATATTCTAGTGTGAGAATTCCTTTAAATTTAACTAAGACGCAATACTTGTATTTTGCGTAAGGGGGTATTCCGAAATTTTACTATAAAACGAAAGTATGTGCTTTACCTGACTGCAGAATATTTTAATGAAGGAAGATCAGGTGCGGGCACATTTGGGAAAACCGCATAAGATCTTTATACAAGACTTATTTTGCAAGCACAGTTTGAGTTGACGACTGATGTAGTCATGGACTCCATGAAACCTCATTACGTAAGATCTTACAACCATTTGGTACATATCGAATAGTCAGCATCTTTTATTAAAGCAATATTGGATCATAGATATCTGTAGTTAGGAAAGACGATAGTGATAGTAATGAATCACGATACTGATAATGGCCATTAGACATTATGGATAACAGACTACTACGTCTAGGGATTGGGTTTTCATGTGTGAGCCAAAAAAGGATAGCGAATAGCAATACATCTGAAAGTTAGGTATTATGGCATATTTGTCAAATTTTAAAATATAGAAACTTTTTTGTAAGGTTGGTGCTATAGCTAAGAATTTTAAATATAATTGACGTTTGTAATTTAGACAAAGTAAACTAAATTGTTGACTTTTTAAAGTTAACAATTTTTGTAGGTTTAGTAACTAAAGATAAACAACGGATAATTCAGCTTCGATATTAAAAATACTTTATTCTTTAAACAAAATGAACAATTATTTTAAAAAGTAGAATGAGTTTAACTATTTAATAAAATAAACAATTTAGGTTCATGTGTCCAAATGATAAACGTCAATAATATTAAAGATTCTTAGCTATAGCACCAACCTTACAAAAAAGTTACTGTATTTTAAGACTTGGCAAGTATGCCATAATATCTATCTTTCTCTGATGTACTGCTATTCGCTATTTTTCCTTTGCTCACACATAAAAATTCTATCCCTAGATGAAGTTTTTCCAATACTGTATACGAGTTTTGACGTATTTATGGGCAATATTACTGAAAGCTATGTTAATGCTATTTCTTGATCTTCTGTTCTATTTCCATATTTTTATTTAATGTTTTATCAAAAACCCTGGAAATATAGCCAAACTACACTGTACGATTGAGTTTACTATTATGTTTGACTTATAAAGTAATTCTTTACCTAACCTTTACCTATATGTAACAATAAATACGTAATGATGGCTTGTATCCTTTATGAGTGAGTTTTTACATTTTCAAGCACTTCTAAATTTTGAATTGATAGGATTACTTGAGTGGGTAAATCTAATGTATGTAATCTAATTTTATCAGTTGACTGATAAATTGTGATCAAAACGATTGGTATGATATGCACTAATTTTGTTGGTTCATAACTTAGCGCCCAATGTGGGACGCTTCGTTTTGAGTTGTACAGAATACTCTACATCAAATGAATTACAAAGTTTGAAAAATATTAAGCTATAATGCTAAGAACCCATTCAAGAATTACTATACAACTTTTTGTAATAATCCTCGTAAGTGATTATATCGAGAAAAGACTGGAAGCTACTAAAATAAATAACAAATTTATGACACATTAATATAAATAACATATTATTATAAATGGATATAATTTCAAATACAAAATAAATAAATCAAGGTGCCTTAGACTTATTAAGTAATATCAACTTCAAATGAAATAAACGCAATAAATATTTGGAAGATTATCTTGTTATTTTTATGAATGCAGACAATTCTAGAAAAGCCCTCGTATTGTCATCATAACTTGCACTCAATCTGTTTCTGTCCAATTTGGAATAAAATAAGTTAGCGTTCCCCTATAAGATACAATCAGTTTTGCATGCAAAACACAGGAACCACATTTGCTATAAGCAAATGTCCAAAAAACATCAACATACCCCAACCTAAAGCAAACTAAAGAGCGTAGAGAGGGAGCCCATTTACTAAAAGTAACAAGGTATTTCAAATGCAATCCCGGTAGCCCATCCAACCGTCGAAACGACATCGAATCTGCAATTGTGCCACGCTTTTAGCCTTGTATCAGGACCGGATTTAACTATATTTAACCTGTTGTATCTTATTCTGTACACGTATGAATAAATCACTTTCTATTCGAAGGGGCACTTAGTTTTGAAAAGCGCAAGGATTGCTATTCTTTTGCTAATACTCGTAGCTACACTGAATTTTCTTATTGAATAAACGTTATTCTATTTAAAATGTTTAGTTTTAGTGTACCTCTAAAAAACTGCTTATAAATCTTTAGCGATTTTTTTATATTCCTGGAATGGCGATAACAAAATTATAAACAAAAGAAATTAGAGAATAACGAATTTAAAACCCAACCACAACAATTCACTTAGCCTAACACATGAGTTAATTTATGCTAAAAATAACGATATAATTAGCAATGATGATAATGTAGTAGCTACGCTAATATTTCAAATGATACGTTACAAGTGGTGTAAATGTAACGAATGAAAGTTACTATTATGAAGTATTACTATTATCAAAAAGTAGTTTAATGTGAAGGAAATGGACTTTAAACAAGAATAGAATGTCGATACAAGCTCTGTAAATAAACCTAACAACAACCACTTGTTCGGAAACTAATTTGCTACTGCAATATGACGTGTTCTCAGATTGACCTACTGAAACAGACCACATAGATTACGATCACATGAAATCTGCATGGTACTGAAATAGCCTTTAAATGTACTGTGGTGGCGTGCGTAAACTGAAGAAGAATGCTTCTAGATCCGCGTGCAAAACATGCGGAAGTACGAAGTAGGATCTAAACATGTGGAAGTAGAAGAGGCAAGCAATAATTTTATTAGCGGTAAATTGTTATATAAAGCAATACTGAGAGACTAGATTTAGTTTCAGAGAACTCGAAGAAATAAGCCGTCTCTCAGCATCTCCGGTCCAGATGTAAGCTGTTGCAGTAATTGATAAATGAGATAAAAATGAAACTATTTACTCTCTTTCAGCAAACAAAGTACTCTGAAAGACGCAAAAGGTGAGTAATATTAGATTCACAATCAGATATTGGAACAAAACAGTGAAATGCCTGTTATATTAAAATTGTGATGGAGACTTCTGGGGTTCAATAATCCAAACATTGGGTAACTCAAATAACTCTCTGGTTAACTCACTGATTAGTGATTAGATTCATACAAAGTTTCTACAATAATATAAATATTATCAGGAGGAAGAACATACGATTAAAAACTATCATAACAAGATGAGCTAAATTCGTTCACAATATTCATGGATGATATTATCAAAAGATGTAACGAAAATCCAAAAAACTTTTCGTGGGTCTTAAAAGTCGCAGAGCTACAAGATAACAGAGTGTACATTCGTCAATGATGTAATTATAATTAAGAATGAAAAAAATATGCAAACGTTTGGAGATTGAACTGCGGGTTTGGAGATATGGAATGAAGTATTGACGTTGTATGGAATGACGGTAAATACGAAATACAAAAATTATGGTAACAACAGCTCACTAAAAAGAGCTAAAACTAGAGGAAAACTGAATAGAATAAGTACAACAATTCTAGTCCATAGGAATAAGATAGAAGAAAATGGAAAAAAGAAATATAAATAATGAAAGAATAAGACAAAACGATCAAAGTACAACCCCAAAATCATATTTAGTTAGATTATTTTTATTTTTCTATTTTTCAAGTTTCATGGAATTCTATGTAGGAGTTTCTCGTACCGTTCCTTTAAAATTTGTGGGTACTGTGGTCATGGTCGGGCCGGTTTGAGGGTATTCCTCAATAGAATTTGATGAAACTCGGCATAGAGTGGGTGCAGGGCCGTGTTTTACTCCAGCAAAAAGAAACAGACAAAGTAATCGGGGTCAGAAATGTCTTTATTACCAACAAGAAAAAACAGCAAGTTACAAACTACATCAATAAAATACTACGTACGACCAGTGAATGGTGTAACAATGAGAAACAGGATTTGAAAGAGGAGGAGATATAGTCTATTTTAGTATTCCTAGAACAAAGACTGCAAACATTTACAGAAAATGAACAAGACAAGACCATTGACGCAGATTTGGAAGCTAGGACTGCAGGCAAAAAGAAGGAAAGGTTTGCCTAGATAAACATGGGGGTATAACAATGGAAAGGATAAGTAAGATATAGAACGAAGCAATAACACCAACAGGAATCAAAAAGCTGTGGTTTAGATCTGTATATAAAAACTAGAGGCATTTACCCTTCCTCATTTGATAATGGGGATTACGATTATGTATGTATAATAGTATAATGCATTAGCAATACGGAAGAGGTATTTGTCACATATCATGACGTATGGAGCAGATGCAGATGGCTGCACTGTGTATGCAGTTGATCAATAAAACTACTGTATGCATGGTATCGCACTGTTTAACAATATTAAATAAATATATGGTAGTAGGAAGCAAAATGTAATAAACATTTGTCAAACAAAATGACAAATGGTGTTCCTCATGGAACTTGTTTAAACTTTACATGACTGGAAGTCAGAAATTGGCGTATTTTAAGATTCGTCTATTATAAGTGATTCGGCGATTTATTTATTATATAAAGATTGATTCTCATTTGTTACAACATAATTAATAATATAATTATTTTTATTTATTATATTATTTAAATTAAATGCAATTAGCCACAGACATAGATGCGATTGTAACAAAGATGAAATACACAACTCATTACTTGTTTACCTTTAATTGAAATAAATGCCCAGGCTAAATATATTGCAGTTGTGAAAAGCCTTCTTTTCCACAGAGACTCTCCCTCAGGCGGGTCGCTTTAATGGTTTATCATATCCTTATAATTATTATGGGCAAACCATAATAAAAAATACATACTCAAAGTGATTTTTAAAATAGTAACAACACAAGCTTATTTTTAATTAACATATACCAAAGAACAACAAACAAAATAAAATAAAAATTGAAAATAGATAACAGAAAAATAGATTTTCTTTTAAATGAAGTAAAAAGAAACATCTCCTTACTATGAATTTATCTTTAAATATTTAAATGCAAGAATAAAAAAATCTGATTATTAAATTCTATCTTTTTAATTTTATCAACATTAATTTTTAATCAATCCCAAAATAGTTCAGTTTTCTTTATTTGGAGATTAATACTTTTGGTATCATATTTCTTAATTACTAGAAATAAAACTAATGTAACGTTCTTTTTTAAATAATACTAAAAATGCTGTTTTAGTCGTCTGTTAACCAAAGAAATATTATGACTAAGACTAATTATAAACACTATAATTATAAACTGTTAACGAACCTAAACTAGATATTTACAGACTATTTATTTACAATATTTATCTTTAACATTTATCTTTACTACACATGTATGTTCAACTAATGATGCGCGAATTAATTTAACTCGTTGACCAATGACTGACTCCCTTCTTCTACGCGGCCGCAGTATATATCCATACGTCCACGCTCTAGAACAGATCCGTCGCCGGCCTCGAACATTGTAGATGCGCCGGGAACCTTCTCGCAAATTCGCCGTCCCTGTATAGGGGTTTTGTATCGCGATCGATGAGTCATATAGTCTCGAATGTTCGTAGGCAGCGTATAGGGGTTAATCCCGTTCATTACACTAACTACTACTAACGTGAGTTTTTACGTTTATATTTTAATTCCTTTTAAATATTTGACGCCACAAGGTTGCCAGCTTTATTTTTCAATTCCCAAATATCAGCTGTCCGCTTTCATTAATCTTGACAAAGAATTCAATAAACTGTGTCAACGACCTCTTTTAAATATTTTTAGATGAAGGGCTTTACTAATTGAAATTCCAAATCCATTTAATTGTACAATAGTGGTAAGTATATTAATTTTTCTTAAAGTCCAAATTCATTTATAATCTAATCAAATTTTTCATAAGTCTTTCTTCCTAGCAATATTTTCATCGAAGAATAAATTAAACACTTGTTTAACTTGAACCACTTGTTAATTAAACACTTTGATTAATAAACTTTTTTTTATTTCCGCACTTTGACGTTTGTCAAACATATTACTAACCTCAAAATCTTGACATTGATTTGTTTACATTTTAACTTAAATTACTTTATGGGTTCCAAAAGATTGTATACTTCTTAGAACGATGAAATTGGAAGAGAGTTTGTTACAAGAAAGGCCGTGCTTATACATATATGATTTTGAAAAACGATTTAACTCTATACTAAAAATATGCACAAAACAAAAGATTGTTTACATTACATGAATACAATAACTAAATTTTTATTTACAAATTTTTACTAAAGCAAAAACTTATCAAGTACTCTTATAGGAAATTAAATTCTGAATTCAATGATTTATAATAATTGTATGAACAACCAAGATTAACCTTACTACTGAATGCGTTGTATAATTTTAGGTATCAACAACATGAAAATTCAAACCAAATAACAATATTTACAATATAATTACATCTTTTTATCTGATATCATTAATAAAAACCAGCCCCTACACTTAAGATAATAAGAATTATGTGGTAATGAAGCAGCTTTACAAACCTCCAACAAATAATTTAACCAAGAGCTGTAAGATTTTGGAATACACGAATCTTATGCAACTGAGGAATTACATTAACATGAAAACACATTTTTAATTATTAATTGATAATGTAAGATAGTAATACTTCTATACCTTTCCTATTACAATACACCTTGTCTGTTTTAGGTTAAATCTTATATGAAAATTGGCCTAAATTGTATTAAATTGAAAAATTAGATAACCGTCTCCCACATCGTTAATGGACAAGGAAAATTAACTAAATTCTATAGAAAAATCAGTTTTTCAAATATCCTTTATCTGACTATGGTGTACAAGTGTGCATGTTAATCATAAATAATTAACTATATTTCACTTCATAAAAGATAAATTACTCAAAATTATTATTTTGAAATTGAGGTTTTGCAACTAATCGCTTTGTCGCTTTGAAATTTCGTTAAATAAACTAAAAAATTAAATAAACTAAACTCGTTAAAATTATATTGTGGGTGAATTCCTTCAAAAAATCAAAATTGTAAAATGAATTGTAACGACACTTACTACATTTACAGAAAAAGTATTATATTTGTTCAATATACAAATATTTATAATAAATGACTATAGAGTATATCATAAATTAAAAAAAAGTCTTGCATCTAGATTTCCAGATTTTGTATCAACGCTGATTCATATAAAGTAAAAAAGAAATGTTCTACAATCAAAAAGCAAAGGAAAAAGACATGAAAGAAAAACATTGAAATGTATTGTTAAGAGTTTTGAGTTTGCATTTGTTATATAAAGCAAAGCAATACAAAAGAATCAAGTTCTTGTAACCGGAGTTCTTATCGTATCTGATTACCAGGCGCTGCGACATGTCCAAATAAAGCGGACGTGTGTCCAGGGAATGCGCCTGCAGATCGCTTGACCTCTGCATGGAGCAGGTGACCCGTATCAGCTACAATAATTAAACTCAATTACCATCGGTCTCCGAGGAATCGCATGGTTGAGGATTAATTAATGGAACTTTTTTTGGTTTGTTATTTTTTCATAATCTTAAAATCTATTGGGAATTTACTTTAAAATATATTGCGCGGAGATTACACGTTGCATATTTTTATCCAACGCTGTTTTCGGGAAAACTGCTCTCGAATACAAATAATACTGAAGCGTAATAAGGTTTGATTTTATTTGTTAATTGATCAAATAAAGCGTACAATAAATTAGGCGAGCATCAATAATTTATACCCGGTTTTTATAACCCATATAAAACAAAAAGTAAAGTTTTTCCTCAAATCGCGCAATTATGAAGAAAAGAAACCAATCCTAACCTCTTCTTATTTTCCGAAAACGAGTATCCCTGTTGCATCGCACATTGGGGCAAGAAACAACAAAACATGACAGAAAGTCATTTTACAAATTTCCGTTAATATCAAAGTGGCCACTGCAACGCCTAAGCCAATGAACCGACGCATTGTTTTCCGCAATTATTTCTTTATTACATCAACCTACCTTTTTTAATTCGCCAGGCAAGATTCGTTTGTTCTGATGTTGCTTATTATACGTTAGCTATCACATGCGAATAAACAGCGAGTAAAAATTTTCAATTAAATATTCATCGATTCTTTTCTAATATTAAAATATTAAATTAATTTCTTAAGCCTTGAACAAATCCATTTCTATTAAAATTTTAGTTCTGAAACCTCTTTATATTTTCCGTAGACCCATAAATTCTCTATTCCGTCGTTATCGAAAGTTCTTCGAATTTACAATGAAATGGGGCCATTTTTAAATTATATTAATACAAGAATTCAATAACAAATTGCAGTACCTAAGAGGTAGTTCTAAAAATATGAATTTTTGGGACTCCTAAGATTGTCAGACTCCTCTACCGCGTCGTCCGGCAGCTTTCTTATTCATCCCAAAAACTTTAATATTTTGTACTAATTGTAATGACTATTTTTTGAGATTGATTGGAGATCCTAAGAGTAGAAATGAATAAAATTACTACCTAAATTTACAAAATTATTGAAAAAGTAACGTAGAGCTAGCGTTCGACAGTTTGAAAAAGAAAGATGAGCAAATACTGTAAAATAAAGGACAATAAACTAATAAATGCATTTCGTGAATCGTAATTTATTCTTTTATCATAACTAGGACACATTTTTTTTATTAAAAATTTAATGCTTTTTTGCATCATAGTAGTACTGTTGGCAAGAAAATGCCTTACATTTCGCACAACGCACTTCAGTGTCTGTTTTTGTAAAATTTCAGAGTGGATACGTTTTAGTTCCTGATTAAAATGGTACGTGCATGAAAACTTCGTAAACGTTTCAGAAAGTTTCGCAAGCAATGCGAAAATGCGTTGCTCTGGAGAAGGTAAAGTGATCTTTTAAAATTTAAATGATAATTGAAAATGTTTTTCTTATGATTGAGAAAGATACATTTTCTCTATTTTGGCGTTAAATCAGTGGCGGATTTAGGCACAAGCGTTGGAAGCGGCCGCTTCAGGCCCCACAAGTCAGGGGGCCCCGCAGAGGCCTCCTGCCAAGGACCGTACTGGACACGCGACAAATAAAAATTATTGGCGTGGGAATTCATTTTCTCGCAAAAAGTGAAACAAGAAACAAATCATATCGTGTACAGGCTGGTAAAAAAAGTGTACGGTTGACGCATTAGAGTTTCGTACGAAAAGGCAAGCGGCACTCAGAGCGATAGGTAAAATATTGTAAAGGAGCATACTATTCCACAGCAGACCTGCGAGGAATGTATCCTCTGTCGGTTCGAATGCTGGTCTTCTCGCACAATCAGCGCAGTCATCCGACTACTATGATGACTTATTTCTTGAATGGTTTCTGATAGACATTCGGTGAACAGTGGCGGATTTACACACAAGCGGTGGAAGCGGTCGCTCCAGGCAAGTCAGGGAGCTCCGCAGAGGACCCTTGCCCAGGATCGCAGTGGACATGCGACAAATACAGTTATTGACATGGAAACTGACTTTGTCGAGAATAGTGAAACATGTGAGAACAACACTTCATATCGTGTACAGGCGGGTAAAAAAGGTGTACGGTTGACGCAATAGAGTTTCGTGCGAAAAGGCAAGCATTCAGAGTGATAAATAAAATTTTGTAACGGAATATACAGTTTCGCAGCAGACCTGCAAGCAATGTATCATCTCTGGCTTGCCTTCTAGCAAACTCTGCGCGGTCGTCCGACTTACATTCGGGGAAGGGGAACTGTACAATGCTTTCGAATGGGTGAAACTCCTTAATGTAATTTGTCAATTGTCAACATTTCCCACTGTTGAAACAATTTAAAAAAAAATCTTAACATTAGCGATATGTAATGCAACTGGAGAACGATCTATCTCCTTTCTTAACCGTGTAAAAAATTATTTAAGAAATAATCTTGGACAAAGTCATTTAAAAAATTTATCAGTAATGTTTATTGAAAATGACATTACTCAAAATTTATGTTTTGACTGTTTTGAAAATATTATTGATAAATTTGATACTTGTAAAAGCAGAAAAGCTCCATTATAAATGAACTGATTATGGAATAAAATGTTTTTCTGAAATAAAGTAGAACTTTTACGGACTCATCTGTCATTTTTATTTGCATTGTTTCACATGTATTTGACATATGTCTCACACAGCCACGTTACCTTAGTTGCCTACTCTACTATTATATTATTTATTTCATACTGTCCGGTAAAAGGGTATTTACCGGACTCATTTGAGTCCGGTAAATGAATTATTACGTTACAAGGCCGGTAAAAAATTTTACCGGACTGAAAATCCAATTTGAGTCCGGTAAAAAATTTTACCGGACTGAAAATCTAATTTGAGTCCGGTAAAAAATTTTACCGGACTGAAAATTTTAAATGCATTTTTTTAAAAAATGAACAATGTGAGGCAGTATGAAATAAAACGCCTTACGTCATACTTCCGGTAAACCATTACAGTAGCTCGTTTCAACATTCGAGACTCGGCTCCTTCGTCGCCTCGTCCCGAAACGTTTTCAACTCGCTACTGTAAACTTGGGTTTACCGGACTTATAACGTAATATACTATTATTTCATACTGTGTCACATTTGTCAGTTTTACGTCAAACTTTTTAGTCCAGAACATGCGACTTTACGGTCTAGTATGCTTGTAAAAAATTTTACAGGACTTGTGACTGTAAAAAATTTTACCGGACGCAAATACAATTAATCAAGTGGACAATGTTTTAGTACGTAATCAGTTACCATGGAAACTCGTTCTTCAAAGATGTCCATATTTTGCATTCGGAAATTTATTTTATATAATTTTTTTTTAAATTAAACCAATATTCCAATAATTGCAGTATTAAATAAAACGCATTACGTCATACGTCCTGGAAATGGTCTTACAGTCTCGTTTCGATGTTCCGGACTCGGCTCCTTCGTCGCCTTGTCCGTAACATCTTACTCGACTGTAAAATTCCATTTCCAGGACTTATAACGTAAATTACTATTATTTCATACTGTGTCACATTTGTCAGTTTTACGTCAACCTTTTTAGTCCAGAACATGCGATTTTACGGTCTAGTATGCCTGTAAAAATAACTTAATAAAAAACTTGTGACTGTAAAAAATTTTACCGGACGCAAATACAATCAATCAACTGCCGACTATTATACTCACAATTTTATAGTGATATGTGTATAATTCACAGACACCATCCTAAGACAGCCAGCTATTTCGAGTTTTTGGCTCTCCTCAATTAAGGGCAGCTCGTATGTGAATTCTGCACACATCACCTGAGCGTATATACTAGCTTGGAAATAACCATAACACCATCAAATAACTGTGGCGCTTCCTGTAGGTATCAAACCGCACTAAGCGACTTAATTTGATTATCCAATACACTCCGACCGTATAATTAATATAAATAAAATACATAATGAACACAAACGTGTTTTAATAAAATGAGTTTTTTAATAAATTTAAAAGTTTAAAAATTGTTAATGGACGATAATTATACTCACAATTTTATAGTGGTATGTGTATAAATTATAGACGGCACTTTAAGACAGCTGTTTCGAGCTTTTGGTTCTCCTCAGTTAGGGGTAGCTCGTCTGTGATTTATACACATATCACTATAAAATTGTGAGTATAATAGTCGTTTATCAATAAAACTCACTTTATTAAAACACGTTTGTGTTCATTTTGTATTTTATTTATGTTAATTTATTTTGTTTAGTGAATGTTCCACTTTAAATTATATTTTCAATGCAAATTCATAATATACAAAAAATTATCACCCCAGCTGGAAATCGAACCCTAGGCCTTCCACTTTCTTCCTCATATCTACCTCTGAGCTACTGTGTCGACTACCAGCATATAAAGTTATTATTACCATATGAAGTTTTTACAAAAATTGTTATTGATTTAACGTAAAATTGATTTAACGATATATACTTCTGATGGCTTTAATCCATGCATTTAAAATAACCGGTCTGTTACATGGAAATCTAAAAATGTTTTGGGAATTTATTATTTCAAATTACATGCAAATGAAGCATTAGGTATTCAATGTATTTGTAGAATTGAGGTTATGATATACTTACATTGACAAAAAAGCAGCGGCGGAACAACACGACGTCCAAAAAACACTTAAAATGTGTCTATGACATTTAAAAAATTGAAGACACCAACAAAACTACTATTACTAATTTAAATGATTGTTCAAATTTCAATATTAATTTTAAATAATAAATGATTATTACATTGAGTTATACGCATTTCTTAATTTTTACAACTAACACCTGTTTTCCACAAATTGTGGGCATGGTCTACTTTTGACAATCCAGTATCTCAATCTCAAATCATATTCTAGGTTAAATATATGGTCGTAGATAAAGTATAGTGTGTAACACGTACAGAAACACCAATTTCACATTCGTGTGACTGCGGCAAGAGACGAAGTCGGATTACTTAAAAAATCTTGGGAAGAAAATTTCCTCCATCCCCCCACCGTGAATTTGCGCCTGATATTAATAATTATATGTACTTAATTTTCGATTAAAAAAAATAAAAGGTATATAAATTGTAGTAATTGATTTATACTGTGGGGCCCCAAAAATTTGTAACGCTTCAGGGCCCTTAAGTGTTAAATTCGCCACTGCGTTAAATCCTAACAAAAGTAATACTTCAATAACAAACACGCACACTATACGATTCAGTCTCGGTCACCGGTGGCTGCACTCTGACATGCAAACTATCGGGGGTGTTATCTTGCTGGATGTATTATACAATGTGATAGCAAATTGTTTGAAGTATAGGCAATAATTGCTTACTATCAGTGTGGCTTTTGCAAGCACAGATCTTTACCATAAAGTAGCTAATAACAAACTACATTCTTGATATTTATCGAGTTTAAACACGCGTACGATAAAATTAACAGGAGTAAACTGTTTAGTGCAGGATGAGTGGAGGAGCTTGGAATCGCAGCCAAACTGATAAGATTAGTAAGAATGACGTTGATAGAATCTAAAATGTGGAGGTGGAAGGTGTAGGTAGACATAAATACTTCAAAAGCATTTAGAGTCAACCGGAGTCACGATGGTCACGAACGAAGAAAAGAATAGTACGAAAGTAAATGCTCATCAAAAGGAAGCGAAAACGCGAAATCCTTCTTGTTACTATTTAAAGCAAACAATATCTAGGATCTGCTAAATTGCAGATATACAGGACTGTAATAGAACAGGAGTGGTAAATTATCTGTGGTTGCTAAATAGATAGTAATCAACAGAAACTAAAATTATTTAAAAGGGGAGTCTTTAATTTAATTTAATAATAATTAATTAACAATCTTGAAGGGTAAAAAGGTAGATGGCTCATGGCAGATGGAACGACTATCGAAGTGATAAAACTGTACGGTAAACCCGATTTGGCCCAAGAAATCATAGCCCAACTAATTAAGTGGCTAGATCACGTGCAGAGGTTCGACGATGAAAGCAATTGCCTAACACTGACAATTGCAAGGCATTGTCGAAGTGATGGAACTGCACGGGAAACCAACCTTGACCCAAGAAATCAGAGCCCAAAGAATTAGGTGACTAGTTTACATGCAGATACCCGACGATGGAAGACGGTGGTCAAATACCTATGGAATTGGAAGCTTTTCAGTTTGCGTTTTACCCCCCCCCCCCCCCGTATGTATAAATACAAAAGTGTAGTGCCTCGTTTTTTATCATCTTGCTTCTTTTTTACTTTCCCCAACCCAACAGTATTGGCCTTTAGTTTTTTGACTAATTGGATTTTTAGGTTAATTAGGCATTTTAGTTAGATTAAGACTTTTCGGTTTGTATGCCTTTTCCGGTCAGAATCAGATTTTGAACAGATTGTTATTAGTATGGTGTTGTACAAAAACGGTATTGAATATTCAACGTGTCGTAATGCGACACGTTGAACAATAACAACGCATTACAATAACAAATTTTTCAGCCTAATAAGATCTGGTTGAACTTTGAAAATTTAATCTTATTCACGATTTTAACCACTATTATCCAAAGGATTGGTTGGTAAAATACGGCAATAAGATTTTTAAAGGTTGTTGTCTTATACACATTATCTACGACGGCTTTGATAAGAACTCATTATATTATTTATTTGAGTTAGCTAATGAAGTTCAATATAACACTAGTGAGGTAATGAGGCAGCCGTAGATAAAATTTTGTATGATACACGTGGGATAAAGGCATAATAGTACTCGTGTGATTTCACGACTCTCGGTCTTACGAACTCATCGTGAATTCTCGCACATTTATAAGGATGCCTTTATCCCACTAGTAACATAAACAGCTATTATCTAACTAGAAAGTTATGGAACATAACATAACATGGAAACATAAATATTTTACTTTGAAAATACATGCAATTTAAAGTGATCTTATTTCGATGGCATTGGTATCATTGGATCTTCAATAACTAAATATAAAAGCGAGCTAGGAGACTCGAGATAAATAGCTTATGTACTGTAGCAACAAGTTTTATCGAATGAAAAAATTAATATACCATGAAAGCAAGCACATAATTATCAATTCATCTGAAATTAGTATTGATATACATAACACAACCCCACAAAAAAAATCTTCAAATATACCCTCAAAATCTTGCGCTAGAGCCAAAAACAACCCCCAAATGGAGTAAAACACTCCTGACATATGATGACAATAAATACATGCAAAAAATGGTTGAAAACCGCAAATGTCTTGTATTTGGAAATAAACCTCTGGTATATGGCCAAGAACCCCCATCCGTGAGGGAGTTAAACCACCCCAAAATGGGCCAAAACCACCCTTTAGATCAAAATACAATAAACACAAGTAAAACATGATTGAAAACCGCAAATGTTTTGTTTTTGGAAATAGACCGTTGGTATATGGCCAACAACCCTCTTTCATGAGAGGGTTCAACCACCCCAAAATAGGTCAAAGCCACCCCTTAGATCAAAATACAATAAATGCATGTAAAAAATGATTGAAAACCGCAAATGTTTTGTATTTGGAAATAGACTTCTGGTATATGGCCAAGAGCCCTCCTCCCTGAGGGGGTTAGACCACCCCAAAATGGGTCCAAAACACCCCTTAGATCAAAATACAATAAATACATGCAAAAGATGATTGAAGACCGCAAATGTGTTGTTTTTGGAAATAGACCTCTGGTATATGACCAACAGCCCCCTTGAAAGGGTAAAATCACACCAAGATGGGGTATAACCACCCCCTAGAGTTACAATAAATAAACGCACGCAAAAATACATGCAAATAAATACATGCTAAAAAATAAATTCAATAAAACCCCGTTAATCCTCTAGTCTCTCGATTTATGATATCTCTTCCTTTTATTTTTAAACGATTGGCGTACTGGCTGCCTCTTATGTACTTCATCTATTTATTGTAACCCTGATGTTAGGGGTGGTTATACCCCATTTTGGGGTGGTTTAAAGGGGTATCCTTTAAAGAGGGGGGGTGGTGTAAACATTTGCGGTTTTCAATCATTTCTTGCATGTATTTATTGTATTTTGATCTAAGGGGTGGCTTTGACCTATTTTGGGGTGGTTTAACCCTCTCAGAAAGGAGGGTTGTTGGCCATATACCAACGGTCTATTTCCAAAAACAAAACATTTGCGGTTTTCAATCATGTTTTGCGTGTGTTTATTGTATTTTGATATAAAGGGTGGTTTTGACCCATTCTGGGGTGGTTTAACCCCCTGACGGATGGGGGTTCTTAGCCATATACAAGAGGTTTACTTCCAAATACAAGACATTTGCGGTTTTCAACCATTTTTTGCATGTATTTATTGTCATCACATGTCAGGAGTGTTTTACTCCATTTGGGGGTTGTTTTTGGCTCTAGCGCAAGATTTCGAGGGTATATTTGATTTTTTGAGGTCGGATTCGGATTCAGAGTCGAAAACTGCATCCGAATACCATAGTCTCGATCCCAGGACAGAACTTTTTTTTGTGGGGTTGTGTAATCTTTGAGGTTAAAAATTCAAATTTTAAAATGTAAAGAAAATCTAAACAACTCCAGACAACTCCATAGATTCAGAAAATTTTAAGATTTCCAAGTCTTTTAGTATTGAAGATTTGTAGTTTAAAAGATTTTGGGATTTGAAGTTTGGCCTTATTCATTCTAAAGGATTAAATGTCTCAAATTGTTAAAGGACCTCAGATTATGTAACCGTATATGTGTTTAGTCTCGGAATATCCAGATTTTATAATTAATTCCAAACATATGGATATTTCTGGATACAAAACTGCGACTTTAAACTTTTAGATAGCCCAAAACTTCTTCTTTGGACGAAAGCAAACGAAGTTTATTTAGCATTTCTTGCTTTTTTGCTAGTTGAGCTTTTACATACAATAAAGTAATTATATTCGTCCAATTTTACGTCATGATTACGAGTATATTAACATCTTGGGTAATTCTGTTTCTTGTTTTTCCATCTTTTATCTGTTCCCAACTATTGAACTATTTCTAAAGACAAAGTACTTACTCCACGTCTGGCAGAGATTGTTTTGAAGTAAGTAAGTCGACTTACCTAAAAATAAAAAAAATAGTTGAAAAATAAGTTGATCGTAAGATCCTATTTGTAAAACCTAATCTATTACATCAACATCTATACCATACTCATACCCTTAATGCATTTTTCTTCATCTTCTTTTGAAGAGTCGATGAATAAGAACAGCCTATGTCAAATATAACTCTTAAATCACCTTTTTATTGAAACGCTACAATAATTGTAGCAAAATGAAAACTACATCAATCAATCAAGTATAAATCATTTATCTATTACTCAAGAATGTGGAAATTTCTGAAAGTGTCCTTCATTAGAATTTTTGATTAGATAATAAGGTTCTTTTGTTTTTAGTTGATTTTGAGTTCGATACTAGATCGTGAAAAGACGCTTTTATACATTATAATTACTTGCAAACTTGATTTATTTTTGAATTAGGTGGGTATGCCTTTGCAAAGAAAGGAGCAGAAAGGGTCATAGTTTCCTACACAAATGTTAGCAAAGTTGAGATTCCGTTGTCATCATGATGTACTGTGTAGAGTTTCACATATGCCTTCCACTGCTAAAGCAAACCAAACTCCTTTTAACTTTTTGTTGCGGTTTTAAGTTCTGATGAGTTGTATAGGGACTTTCAAGCAAAATTCAATTTTTAATTCAATCCATTTCCAAATTGTAGATCAAAATTCTGGGTGCTTGTAAGTTGCAAAAATAAAAGGTAATTAAAAAAGATATTAAACTTCACCTGACACACCTATACATACAGATTGGGTGGTATGAATAAAAACGAAGAACTTCCTAATACTACAAAGTATTAGTATTTACTACGGAGTATTTACTTCAATACCGAAGAAGGTAGGAAAATGCAAAGTTGATACTTGTAGTATTTGCCGGAAGTTACTGCAGTGAATAGCATTCTTGGGAAAATCATCGAAGTATTTACTACAACACGAAGTATATCTACTTCGTATAACAGATACTTCAATTTAAAAAAAAATTGCAGTGTTTACTCCAACATTAGCGAAGTTGGTATTACAGCAGCTTCACTTTGCGTACTCCAGTTTCAAAATTTTTGTAAATAGCCCAGGTACGCTATAAGAAAATTACACTTAAATTTATCAAAAATACGTAACTACTTTTTGTTAGGCTTAACAAAAAAACGTGTTTTGGTTAGCTTATGAAGTTCTGGAACCATCAAATGAAACCAAAATTGATATTTGCGTGTAAAGCTGATCCCGTTGGTCGATTTTGAGATTCATCAAACTACTGCATGTGTCTAAAACTATTGATAAGAATACACGGGCAATCTGTGCAAAAAAATTACTGAGTCAAATTCTCTACTACAGGCGAAGAACTTACCAATTCTGTTGTTACACTTCTGCAAACTTCATTTTACAAGCTGCTTCAAATCCCATTGAAATATCTCTTCAACAGTATGAAAGAGAGGAAAACTTCAGTATATGGTCAAATTTACCATTGTTTTGATAAAATCACTTTTTGGAGAATAAATAAACATCAGTGGGAAAAATTAATTATGCCTAATATATCTAACACTAAATTGTAAAGTAGATATATATGTCCCGTCTTTCGTCGCCACTTACGTTAATAAAATTGACCCCTCTCCTGAAATTACATTTTGATATCCGTAAAAAAATATGTTTAACTTAGTCTCGGTATTATGCCTTGTTGCTGCTGAAAGAATCTTACTTAATTTTGCTTCACGTTTCGTTTGCCGACGGAAGTCTACCTTCTCGTTTCGTGCGGAATAAAAATGATGGCATTTCGAACTTTTTATTTGGTGCGTTGTTTACCTGCTCATATCTGCATATCAAGCACGATCGTAAATTTCTTGTTCTAAACTTCAACCAACACCAAGCAAGCTAAAAGTCATGAGACAATTTTGGACTTAGGTTAGGTTAGGTTAGTAAATCTAGCTTAGGTTACGTCAAGTGGTCGAACTGGTATAGAAAATCACAAATATTAAGAGAAAAATTATTTTTCTTATTAATACTACATATTTCCACAAATCATAAAATTTAGTTTTTAAATCGATGGTTTTTAAATTTTGCTTTTCATATTAATAATTTTTTAATCTGTTTAATATTTAAATTTTGTTTTGCATTCTTATTTAAAGTCTGTTAATTCTTTCAGTGCTATGTCTTTTGCTGCTTTAATAGTCAGTATCATTCTTTTATCCAGTATGTATTTTAAAATCTTCTAGCATAAGCACAAAAGTTAATTGTAGGTCTTGGTCTTGGCATCCTTGTTGGCTAATTTCTTCACCAGAAGACATATTAGACATTTGATTATACTGATAATAATACCGAAAGATATAACTGATTTATCAAATTAGCAACTATCTTTACACTTGTCTCAATTCGAAAGCGGTAGTCGTGGGAGGAAATACTGTACATTTCGAAGAATCTACTACATAACAGAAGTTAATACTTCATATAATGTAGTGTTTACTTCGCCCTGAAGAATCTTCTATAGAAAGTGAAGTAGGTACTGTGGGAAATTAGCGTATACTTCAGTGTTGGAGTAACTACTACGGAGAAAACGCTAATAGTTGCAGTATTAGCAAGTACTTCGTTTTTATTCATACCACCCATTAATTATACTGTAGTATACTAACTAAGCTATGGAAGTCTTTGATCCTAAGTACTTCCTTTTGTTCCTTTAGCTTGCACTATATCTTAAATGGTGTCTACAAACTACAAAAACTTTGACTATTTGACTTGTCTATGCCAATACCTTATTTCCGTAACAAGGTTAACTTTTTCACGGCGAAAACGTTATGATTGAATGCAATACTTGTGAGGTGTGGATGTGGATACGTGTGGCTGATAGACTACAGTCTTTGCACTCTGTTAACAATGTCCTTTAGCTTACCAAAAAATTGTTCCTTATATTATGTGACTGTCATCTACCAATTCCTGTTCAAATTTCTGATCAATGCGTGGAATGCTATTTAAACATTGTTCTAAACAACAAAATCAAAATCTGATCATAATTAACGTTTTAGTGAAGTTAACGTTATGAACGTAAATTAATATACACATATCCTCGTACATAACGAATGCAGACACCACCGTATATTTTAGCCTGCGCCAAACCAATGTTTTGCAGTGTATTACATGCAACATATAAATTCTAATTTTGTGAACATTAAAGTACTGTGTGTAAAAACTACTCCATGTATGTAATTCTAGTTTTTGTGATGTGAGTCTCAAAATTAGTTTTACAAATGCCTATTATGACGAACAGCAGAATGATGTATTATGTAAGTTTATTCTTTACTATGTGGACGATGTGCTAGAATAATATCAATCGCGTTGCATATTGTTTATAGAATAATTTGCAACAAGTAATAAGATGTAAATAGTGCGAACAAAGGAGCAGGTTAAAAATTGATTTATATTTTGCATGGCTTTGCACATAATCAGGCATCTACTGCAACCGGATAGGATAACGTAAGGAGGCCATTTTCTGTATTTATGAGTTATTCGGAACAGCTTACTTACTCGTGCTTAATGTACCTAAATGGAAGCTGAATTTGAATGATATTGATCGTACTTAATCGCACATGGTACATAAGAATAACGGAAAAAGAAATTTATTTAAAATATTTGCAAGCCCTATATTCGATAAAGATGTAGTATACAGGTTGAGCTAAAAACAAGAATGAAGCCCACAATGTTACTACTTACTTATTAACGGTTGGGTTATGATATTAAGTTTTTTCTAAATTTTATCTATAGATAAAAGGGACATACACTTACGAAGTAGTATTCTCTTGAACTGAATGGTGATGTTTCTTTTCAGTGGGACAACTTTAATGTGCTCTCATTTTTCCTTTCGACACCATACAATTTTTAGAAGGGCGGACTTTTGGTTGCCTAATATATTTCTTCTGAGTGGCCTTATGCTAATTGTCTCAGTTCTAACGGTTCGTTCCAACATTTTTTACATGCATGAAATCTACTAACCTTTGCGAGGTTCGTTTGAATTGATTGGTTGATTGATTATTGGATAGGATGCATTAGAACTGAGAAATGAAATCAGGGTGGCCAGCAAGAGTGGTACTTTGAAATTAAAGGTTTTTCCCGGTTTTCCAGGTCGTAAAATATCAATTTTCCCGGTTTTTTTCCTTCAATAATTTACGCATAGGTACCCATATTGATGATCAAATTATTTGTTTGGAATTAATAAGTATTAGTTTCATAAGACGCGTTTTTAGCGCACGCGTCCAAGAAAACGACTCGCTTATCATCCAGTTTTCCAAAAGACAAGTGCGCTAAAACTACTATTTTTACTATTTGTCCTTGTCTTTTAGAAAACTCCCCGCTAAGCGGGTCGTTTTCTAATCTTGGACACGTGTACTAAAAACGTGTCTTATATAACGAATACTTTATACTAATTTTTCTAATTGCGTGTCCAAATGAAGCCATTTGGACACGAATTTTGTGTATCCAAAAAGATTCATTTAAATACTGATAACACTAATATTTTTTATTTTAAAGGTATCACCGTTGAACAGCTGTTCTTAAAACGTCAAATTTATTTACGATATTTTGAAAAACAAACGCACAATTAGAATTTTCACTGTCTGCAACTGTCAACTTAACTTGCCTACTTAACAAGGTATCCCTAACAAATTTTATTTAAGAATAAGTTATTTTTCTTAAATGATTACAAAATAACGCAAATAGAAAACAATACTATAAAGTATTCGTTTCATAAGACGGTTTAGCGCATTTGTCCTTTAGAGAACTCCCCGCTATACGGGTCGTTTTCTAGACTTGAACGCGTGCGCTAAAAACGTGTTCTTTAACTAATACTTAAATATACTATTTTCTATTTGCGTTAACTTGTAATCGTTTAAAAGAAATAACGTAATTTTAAACAAAATTTCTTAGGAATACTTTGTTAAATAGTTTGATAGGAAACTTGGAAAATTCTAATTCTACATTTGTTTTTCAAATTTGCGTAAATTTTAGTTTGACATTTTAAGAACAGCTGTTCAACAATATTAACTTTAAAAATAAAATGTTACTGTTTCTAGTATTCAACGGAATCTCTTTTGGACTTACAAATACGTATCCAAATGGCTTCATTTGGACAAGCAAATAGAAAAAAATACTTATATACTAAGGCCGCGAAAGCTCTTTTTAACGTGCCGAGAGAAAATTTGTCGCCGAGGCCGTTTGCGGTCGTGGCAGGACATACACAACATGTTTTGTTTAAGCGTAACAAACATGTAATTACAAATTTCATTGCTTTTGAAAAACCAACAGTTTAATTCATTGTCAATAGAAAGATGGCTTTAATGTTGCAGCGTTTCTATGGAAATGACATAAATAAAGCAATTAGCTTTGTAAAAAATCGTAAAAATGTTACTTCGCGGCTGTTACCCTTAGTAACGGGCGCGAAATTGCATTTCGCATTTTCGTGTACGGTTGCACAAAAAAGTTGTAATAATGCGCTACGTGTTTTTGTTTGTGGCCTATTCTTATTTTTTATTTTTCCCCTGAGAAAATTCCCGACTTTAATCACTAATAAACTGATCGCTGCCGGGAACTGATCCTTGTTAATTTTAATCCACTTGTATGCGATCTACCACATGTTAAATGTTCTCCTAGCTTTCCGTCAAAAATTAGTTATAAATCAAACTTTTCCACAAATAAGTCTTCAAGGCTTCGTAGGATGGGCGTATGGAGGTAAGGGAAAGCCTCAAGCAGCTGGTCAGTGCTAGTCTCTGAAGAGTTGCTCGGAGGGGAGATGGGCGGCCTTATTAAAAAAAAAAGAAAAAAATTCAAGGTTTTTTCACATTTTTTCCGATTGTGCAAATTCCCGGTTTTTTCCTGGTTTTCAAGGTTTCCAGGCTCGCTGGCCACCCTGGAAATGCTGTCATCATATAGAGGGTGTCTGAAGCCACTAATTAAAATTGGAAAATCTAATAAGATCAGAGTATGCTGTGGTCTCCTTAACTTGAAGTATTGACCTAAATGTTATTCTCAAAAACACCAATTCTCACTGCTCCAATAACTTACTTTATAAATGGCAATTATCTTTCCAGATTGTACCAATATAAATTAAATAATATCGAATCATGAAAAGACAAACTAATATGTGTCACAGCCTTAGTAGTGTAATGTCTAGACTGCTGGACTTTCACCCAAGCGGCCCGAGGTCGATTCCCGGTGCCGGCAGATCTGGTTAAGGTTTTCTGCAGTTTTCCTTAGCTGTGACACAAATGTGGGATTTGCGCTGTTCCATCTGTAAGTCGGCTGCAGCCGCACTTAGGGCCTACGTAATAATAATAATCGCCCCCTCCCTCCCGCACAAGCTTATCGCTTCTGGGGCCTGGTTTCCAGGCTATGGGTTGTAGCAATTATTATTATTATTATTATTATAACTTTAATTTCAAAATAATTGTTAAAATGCTTTGTGACTGTTAACAACAATTATTATTATAATAATAAAATTTTGACTCTATAATATTTAACTTGTTCTTTTGTTTGTAATAAATGGCACTTTGTTAAGATTTGGTGTACTATAATAAGCCACAGCAAGCTTTGATTTTATTCATTTTTCCCATTTTAATTTTTATATGTCCTAGATGATTTCATACATGTTGTACGTACTATTGATTTCGTAATGACCTAGGACAGCAAGGCTAATATGATGCAATTTTTTATTTTTTCTCAGTTTAAATGCATAGGATAACATAATAAAAATAGCATCATATTAGCCTTGGAGTGCTAGATCATTATGAAACCAATTAATAGTATATTGAGATAATTCTATAGTACAAAAGTCAAATTCCTTTTTTGGATATTTTTAATATTTCATAGTATCCTAGTTTTAAAGGTTCAAAGGTCAGAAATTGGGAAGTAACTTGGTAATTGGGTAACTTTCCCTGAAATAATTTTCAGGAAGCTCCTCAAAATATCCCTCTCCAGATGCAATTGTCTCTTGATCTGATGAAAAACGTTGACCCGCAAAGAAAACATTGACTTTTGGAAAGAGATGGAAGTAGGAAAGAGCCAAATCTGGAGAATAGGGTGCATTTTCCAACAATTGATACTTTAAATCCGTTAACACTTTTGCGCGCAGGCGCGTTGTCGTGATGATAAAAGATAATATTTCGCAGTTACTGTTAATAAAATCCCCTTAGCGTCTCAAAACACCGACGTCATGGCCTTGCCTGCAGATGGAACCGACTTGGCCGTCTCTGGCACAGAACAACTGGCTTCAGTCTACTACTTGGGTTGTTGTGTGATTGGGGTGTGTTATGTGATTGGGGTGGATCCAAGTCTTGTCCATAGTTATAAATCGACGCATAAAATCCATTTTATTATTGATAAAACACACTTGAGAGGTTTTCATACGGATAGATTTGTGATCTGCTGTCAACAAGTGCGGTATCCAGCTTGCGCAAAGCTTCTTGATTTGTAATTCTTAGTGAAAAATATAATCTACATGTTCTTTTGAAATACCTACTATCTCAGCTATTTCACGTAGTTTAACTCGCCAGTCATCTAATACCATATCGTTTACTTGTTCAATGTTTTCCATCATTTTGCACTTAATAGAAGTCCTGCACGTGGATCATCCTCAAGGCTGGTGCGTCCACGGTTAAATTCAGTAGCCCATTTTTTAACCGTTGAAAAGAAAGGCGAAGAGTCCTCATACACTTTTACCAACTTAAAATGAATTTCCGTTGGCCTTAAACCATCTTTTACAAACAATTTTATAACTGCACGATATTCAAGCTTATCATCTATAGTATGAGCAAAAAGTAACTCCATCAAAGGTGACGTTGGAATCTTAAACTCATGTGTATTATAACACCAGAAAATTATAATAACTGTCACTGTCAAAGGATTATTTTGTATAATTTTCTGGTGTTATAATATACATGAGTTCAAGATTGCAAAGGCACCTTTGATGGAGTTACTTTTTGCTCATACTATATATTAATGAACACACACGACTCTTCTGCTTTTGATAGTGCTATAAACAAGACTAGTCGGCGAGATGACATGAGATATCACGTGCGTGCTTATGACAGTTGTACCAACAAAAAAAACAAACCATCTTGCTATAGCAACGCCATCTATGGTCGAGGTCGAGAGTTATTCGGACTGACCTCGTATATTGAAACCTATTCAACTTCGATAGCACTTTTCATTCGGCTTTTTAAGAGTCCGTTCATTCGCTTGGAATTTATCCATTTTTCGCTCTACGCTCTTAACGTTTTTCTGTAAAACATATGAGTCTATTAATTTCAAATTATTCAAAAAAAATTATTCAAGACACATCTTTTTTCTAAGTCCGCTTTGTAACACTTTTCGATAGTTTTCTTTTGTTTTTAAAATATACGTGAGTAAAAAGTGCTAAAATTGTTGATTTCTATAAGATATTTCCTGCAAACAGAACAATTAAAACGAAAATCCATTACAAGGGGGACATAAAGGCACATTCCAGCTTTCCAATGATACTAAACCTACCCCGATTTCATAAAAATTACTTGAAATTTTATACTAGATTTTAAACGTCTTCGCGAACTTTCGACATAATTTGTATGTACAGTTGCGATCATTCGCTAAGGAACGATGACAAAATTATAACCGCTGATTTTTCAGTTTTTTGTACAATATACGCTGTAATTTGACCTGATTTATGAACTAGGCAATTAAAATGTTCTTGAATGCCATATAATTAATTTTCATTTACATTGTACAAAAAACTAGAAAAACGGCGGTTATAATTTTGTCATCGTTCCTTAGCGAATGATCGCAACGTACTAATGTAATGTACCCGACTCCCGAGCGTATCTTGAGCTGTGTGGCGTAAACAGACTCTTAAGATATGGCCAAAAAGCGCTCAAATTAAAAATGATCGATTAGTGACATTCAACCATTTCGTCGATTGCCGTATGTATTAGCAAATTTTTAGGGGATTTCAGGAGCAGCCAAAAGCAGTAGGTTCCATAAGTATTGTCTATTTTTTACAAATAGAATTTGAATACAGAATACGAATTTGTTTCTTTCAACTCATTGCTCCTGATAATAATGCAAAGTGCCTTAAACTGCACCTTCTTATAGTATGCCATGGATACACTAAGATTTCTAAAGTTCCGAATTGAGTATTCTCTGCTATTAACATTGAGAAAGTGAACAATTTTTATCAGGTGGTTCTGTACAGATCTAGCACAAGATACTTCTTAAAAATCTACGAGTTTCTATGTAAGGAACATTGTTGTGTTTGATGGGTAAGCTACGACTTAATTAAATATAGCGTTCCTCCTAGTCATGCATTGACTCAAGTCGACTAAACTAGGATACACACATACACGTGTGGTGTATTAACTTCATGTAACCTCATGTCTTGCTTTTTGTTGTATCGTACTAGGTGTGGAGTAGGTATTTGTTAGCTCGCATTAAAATTCAGGGTACAGTTTGGTAGTATCGTTTGCTGTGTGCTCTTTGAGACTCTGGGGGTAAACTTCTCAAATAACTAGTCATTTCTCACGGAAAATTGCATGTTTGTGAAAGTTCATTGGCTGCAATCATCCTGCTCCAATCCATCTCTCTCACGCAAAGATGATGAAAAATCTCAAAGTTTTTGTCCTTCGATCCTTCTTGACGCTGTGAGACCATAAATATCGAGTTCAAAATGCAACAAAACAACAAAATTGACAGACATTCCCCCTCCCTTGAAGCTAATTATTCTCAATACCCTAGATTTGTATCCAATCCCGAGCTATCGCAATTGCCAGGAGTTGATCTCATCCGAAAGGAAGAAACAGTCCGTAACGAATCGGTCCACATTAACGAAATGAGCCTTAGCAAATAAGAAAGCTTCTTATTCCTAACTGAACTACTTTATGTAATGTTAAACAAATGAAAAATGCATGAAAAATTGAATCGTTTCTTACATAATTCATAATAATATGAATCTTGATATTATGTCCTTCGAAAAAGGATATTCAAGAATGTATGGCGTTCATATATCCAATTCAATTCTTGACGCTTCAGCTTGTTCATCCCTTCGTTATGAAATCTTGACTATAATATCGATTCTCAAAAGGATAGTTCCTGGATTAAAGGAAAACATATTGAAAATATGCAAAACTACCACCACTCACAATTTAACCTCCAGGAATTTAAAATGGTCTATAAATTTAAATTGTCGCTTAAAGGCCTTATTACGCAAGCAAAGTAGAACAGGAGTTGAATTCTGTCGGATCCTGTCGTTTAGAACTCAAATTTCTCTAGGGATTAATAAGTTAATCTAGCACCAATGAGACTAACGAGACACGTACCCAACACATTTAATAACAATTTTCTATTTAAATTATTCAAACGCATATTCTTCAACAGTAGTTAGAGAAATTTAATATTTCAGCAATAAATTCGTTTGGAATTTTACGAGAGACACTAAAATTAACCTCGTTAACATAGTAAGGGACAAGCTAGAAGCTGGTACTAAAACCAAATTCGGATCCTTTGAAACCGCAAGACTCATTTACGCTGGTTAATAAATTTCCAAACTTTGTGTTGGAGAATCTCTGATAAGATGACCGCGGAGATGGTTACGACCTAGCTCATTACAAATTACATTATTATAAAGGACAACCCACGCGAATTTACCTGATTTCTCTTTAGAATTTAAAAAGAGAAATTCTTAAGAACGTGGGCGTTACCTCGTGTGTGATATACTTCTTTAGATGCTATTTGGTTTAAAATAGTGAAATCGAAAGAATTCGGTAGCGTAACGTGAATTTTATAGCTTTCAAAGAAAGACCTCCTGCGGTTCTTTGGTTTCCTTTTGCTTTTTTATGTAAATAGAACGTTAAAAGGCTAACATAGGTTATTTGATCTTACAAAATGGGATATTAACGTATACTTTATGAACTAATTTGGCTTATTCTAACCTATTATGGGCTTTATTGTTATAATCCTGCTTTACCGTTTTTTTAAATTAAATAAATTCGAATAGTTTAATAATAATTTGCTATCGATAATGCATTTCAACTACATTGTTGTATTAACTATAAAAGTCAACTATAAAAAGCTAGAATATTATAGCCATAAAATGTAACAAAATATACGAGATATTCTTTAAAGCTAGAATACGATGATCTTAAAGCAGTAAAACATTTAATTTCTTGTAAGTATAGTCAAATCATAAATCTTTTTATATTTTCTCGAAAAGCGCTTATGACTGTCTGGCTTTCGAATTATTGGATGGATTGGATAAGATTGAACATCTGCGATCGATGGTATTAAAAAGCATTTTCAAGTAAACTAAGAAATATTTCGAACAAACTAACAGAACTAGGTAGGGTTTGCTCACGACAGCCCTTTTTATATCAATGTGTAAACTCCTGTCTACAGCGAGTCTAAATAATTAAATATTGTTAGAGCAGTATCTAATCTGCATTAATCCTTAAAAACACTGCACAGTACATGAATTTCATGGAAAGTTTGACGTGGGGTACCTATATAAACATCACCCCCACATTACTTCCCTTAGGAGGAAGTAATTGAGATACGCTCAATCAGCGCGCAATTGCATAGCAATTGCTCCCAATCACTCACTAGTCGTAGCGAGGTTGCCTATCCGCCCTCTACTAGCTAATCAGGTTAGTACCGGAGCATTTAACTTAATACGTGCTCGCCCACCGGCACACCCCTCCTCTTTCATACACAATCAAGTACCTCGTCCAGCATTAGGACTATTCCCTAACCTAGGTTAGGTACATCGGAACCCTCCAGCCCTCTTTGATGCTTTCATAACTTCCTTCACTAAGCCTTAGTTGGGGCCACTGCCCGACTTGGCAGGACTTGGTTTTTAAGCGGTTTTGCCACCCCGATTTCCCAGTTTTAGGCCTGGTGTGCCCCTGACAGGGTTTCTTTTCGAGGCAGCTGCATCCCGGTGTATACCCGTTAAGGTGAAGTGGACTGGAACTACACGCACGACGACTGAAACTGCACGCCCAATGCAGGATCCCCATACTGTCGTCTCCGAAACGCTGCCTGGCGGCATGCAGTTTCTCATAGGTCAGCAAGCGAACTCCCTGATGGAGATAAACCATACTGGAATTTTGCTCCATTCGTCTAGGTCAGACAGCAGGATACTTTGCTCCATAAAAGACCCTGACGTCAGGTAAGAATCAAACCGCCCACACCGGACCCTCTTGTTAACAGAGCTTCCTCCGGAACGTTTTAGACAGTGGCGGATTTAGGCACAAGCGTTGGAAGCGGTCGCTTCAGGCCCAACAAGTCAGGGGGCCCCGCAGAGACCTCCTGCCAAGGACCGCACGGAACACCCAACAAATAAAAATTATTGGCGTGGGAATTCACTTTCTCGCAAAAAGTGAAACAAGAAACAGATCATATCGTACAGGCTGGTAGAAAAAGTGTACGGTTGACGCATTAGAGTTTCGTACGAAAAGGTAAGCTCCCAGAGCAATAGGAAAAATATTGTAACGGAGTATACTGTTTCACAGCAGACCTGCGAGGAATGTATCGTCTCTGTCGGTTCGAATACTGGTCTTCTCGCACAATCAGCGCGGTCATTCGACTAGTATGATGACTAATTTCTTGAATTAATGGTTTCTGATAGACATTCGGTAAACGGTAGCGGATTTACGCACAAACGGAGGAAGCGGTCGCTCCAGGCCCCCCTGCACCCTTGATCACAGTGAACATTTTACAAATAAAAATTATTGGCATGAGAACTCACTTTGTCGAGAATAGTGAAACAGGTGAAAACAACAGTTCATATCGTGTACAGGCGGGTAAAAAAGATGAGTGATAGGTAAAATTTGGTAACGGAATATACAGTTTCCCAGCAGACCTGCAAGGAATGTATCATATCTGTCACTCCGAATGGCTTGCCTTCAATGCGTTCTAGCAAACTCTGCGCGGTCGTCCGACTTACATTCGGGGAAGGGGAACTGTACCATGCTTTCGAATGGGTGAAATTCCTTAATGTCATTTGTCAATTGTCACTTCCCAATGTTGAAACAATTTTAAAAAACATCTTAACATTACCGAAATGTAATGCAATGGAGAACGAACTATCTCCGTTCTTAAACGTATAAAAAATTATTTAAGAAATAATCTTGGACAAAGTCATTTTAAAAATTTATCAGTAATGTTTATTGAAAATGACATTACGCAAAATTTATGTTTTGACATTGAGGATAGAGATTATGGAGATGGCATGTGTATTTAATAACAAATTATGTAAATGAAGCCATACCTATCTGATGGCACAAGGTCTATTAAATATGGCCGAATTACAGAAATCTACCACGGTTGAACTTGGGAAATTAGTAAGTGACCCTAGAAGGATCTGGTTTAATTCAACTAGGAGTTAATTAATTATAATTAGTTATTGCATAAATCAAAAATATAAATATAAGTAATTAGGAAAAATTAATACGGAAAGACAGTATTGAAAAATAAGGTGGATGAATTATTAAATTACATAAATTACATGTTATTAAATTACAAGCTACTTTAGAAAACTATTTTATTACAAAATAAAACTACATAATATACACATAAAGACTTTTAAAGAGTAATACTTTATTATAATACATACGCATAGAATTAGGATTTAACATCTTGGTAAAATAATTTATTCTTAAATACTTTGATGGTGACCATGCACTTATAGCAAACAACCATTTATTTCTACGTTCATCATCTGCTGGAAATCTAAAATCATAAACATAATTCAAACAAAAGTTACGTGTAAGAGTAAAAGTTACGTATTAAGATCGTAAAAATTTTGTAATACGTACCTGTGGAACATTATGACCTTAGAATATTTCCCCTCTGTTCGGTTTTTACAACCTAGAACGCTACAATTAGCCATTATAAAGTCTTTTAAATTGTCTTGTTAATGGACGACTATTATACTCACAATTTTATAGTGATATGTGTATAAATCACAGACGGCACCTTAAGACAGCTGTTTCGAGCTTTTGGTTCCCCTCAGTTACGGGCGGCTCGTCTGTGATTTATACACATGTCACTATGAAATTGTGAGTATAATAGTCGTTCATTAACAAAACTCACTTTATTGAAACACGTTTGTGTTCATTTTGTAGTTTATTTATGTTAATTTATTTTGTTTAATTAATGTTTTACTTTAAATTATATTTTGAATGCAAATCCAGATAGAAAAAATTATCTTCCACTTTCTGAGCGACATCTCTACCTCTGAGCTACTGAGTCTACCACCAGTATATAAAGTTATTATTACCATATAAAGTTATTATAAAAATTGTTGTCGAATTAACGTAAAATTGATTTAACGATATATCCTTCTGATGGGTTTAATCCATACATTTAGAATAACCGGTCTATTACATGAAAATCTAAAAATGTTTTGGGAATTTATTACTTCAAATTACATTATAATGAAGCATTAGATATTCAATGTATTTGTAAAATTGAGGTTATGAACAACACGACGTCCAAAATACATTTAAAAACGTGACTATGACATTTAAAAAATTGAAGACACCAACAAAACTACTATTATTAATTTAAATAACTGTTCAAATTTCAGTATTAATTTTAAATAAAAAACGATTATTACATTGAGTTATACGCATTTCTTAATTTTTACAACCTGTTTTCTATAAACTGTGGGCATTGTCTACTTTTGACAATCCAGCATCTCAATCTCAAATCATATTCTAGGTTAAATATTTTTCCTAGCTTTTTGTGTTTTATTACGTTTTTGTGGTCATAGATAAAGTATAGTGTGTAACAAGTACAAAAACGCCAATTTCACACTCGTATGCCTGCGGCATGAGACTAAGTCGGATTATTTAAAAAACCTTGGGGAGGAAATTTCTTCAATCCCCCCCCCCCCGACATCTCCAACATCTGACATCCTGCTTGTCCGTTCACCCTGACTGTACAGTACAGTAAGTTTTTTGTTTTTAAAACACTATAGGTCTCAAAAGATTAAGTAAGAATGTTTAAAGTATTCTGAGCATAAACTCAAAGAAGTACGGAATTGTTTAACATGTAAACTGTTATTATAAGTTTAGAACAAAAGATACATATAGAAATGTTGACAAGTGTGGACCTCTAAATTGTGTTCATGTCAAAAGTCAAGATTCAATTCGTCTCCTTATGGTTCAGTACTAGGACGGTCGCAAACTGCGACAAACATAGTGTGTACAAATCAAGCTAAAAATTACATTAATAATAATAAAACTAGTTAGTTCTACCAGCACAAACGCGCCCGATTTTCACCTACACTTTGTTTTCGAGTTGACCCCACCACGACCAAATTTTCTTAATATTTGCTAAAAAATTCTCATACTACACTACACTTTATCGTTTTCATTATCTTTACCAGAAATATTTGGGTTAAAAGAAATTGGTTCTTGGAAATTTTGGTTCTCCAATCGTTTAGGTAGAAGTCGGTTTAATAAAAAATAAGAAAACTCTGCTTTTATCAAGTTCTCCCGCGTAAGGTTTACGGGGGTGTTTACTCATTAGTGAGTAGAAATTCCTTTTTGACCACTGTAGACTGGTGATGGTTGCTACAGTAGCTAACAACCAATCACCAGCTTGCATTGCAGAAGCAACAATGTCAAAAATTACAAACTAAATTATACGTTTCAAATACAAGATTTGAACTTAAATATTAAGGTGTGGGATAAAACACGTGAATAAAGGGCATTTATCCATCGGGCAGTTTACTTACTTGTGCTCTCATGAATAAAAACTGTTTTTATTCACTAGTACAAAATTAACTATTTTCTTTAGTGATGGTATAGTATAGGGCTTAATGAGTTTGCTTAATTCTGAACAATCATTATTAGAAAATATTTGCCCAATTAATGTAGCACTGACTGATAAGTGTATTTGTATGGCGAGTAAGTCCTTGAATCCTCATATAGGATCAATTAGTTGCGCCAATCCATGGAGTAAGAATAGAGGTGTTGCGTTCCCAAGAATGAGCAGTGGACTGAATTTTCTAAACCAATCGGATTTGGTCGAAAGCGCAAACAGAAACACGTGCTACACGAAGTTGACGTTTGTGTAAAAAGTTTTAACCGCAAAACGGTTGCGTATACCTATTCGGTATGCGTAATTATTTTTGTTAAAAAAGATTTCTGGATTTAATTGACATATTTCATTTATTAATTATCAGTTATTTTGTTGCTTTTTATGACATTATAATTATTTCTATTCTCTTTTATTTCCTTTTAAATAATTTCAAATTAGCACGACTTCGCATCCTGCACTTTCGACCAATTTTCATTGGTTCGCGGATTATATGCGTAACGCGTTACCTGTGTACTTACTTACACTATGAATAATTTGAATAATTTTATACTGGCTACACTAAATAAATCAGTGCCGCACGTGGCTTATTTTGGCATCGTAAGATGTTTTTGAGGTTATACTTCTTTATTTTGTGTTTTACAAATAATAATTAATCAATATTTAATGTTTGCATGGAAAACATGGGATTTAGTTTTAAGCATTTAATATAATTCAATAATTTGAGATTTTTTCTGCAGTTATTTTATTTAAACTTCATGTTTTTGCAGGAGCGTCGGAAGTACGGGTCGGTCAGGAGGCGCACAGCCCCCTCTATGCTAAAACAGGGGGGGCTGGAAACATGGGTAAAATTATAAAATATATTTGTTTCAATTAAATATTATGCGATTAATTCTTTTTTACTTGAAAACAGCCTGCGAAGGTTGGTTTAAATGCCGAAAAGAGACTGTGGAAATATCGCCGAAAGTGGACAACTAAAACGACGCCGAATAGATCGGAAACAAATCGGACAAAAGCACCGAACGTGGTCAAAACGCCGAAACTTATCTGTGAACAAATTGCTGAAACATATCTGTAAACAAATGGACGAGCGCGGTCAAATCGCCGAAACGTATTTGTGCGCAAATGGCCGAACGTGGATAAAACGGCGAAAAGTATAACATGATAGAAAATGGATCTTTATTGAAAAGAGCTCTTTATTGAAACTATGTTACATACCAATGTTAGAACTTTAATTTAACAAAAGATCTTGCTCCAAGTTTTCGAAATTATTTCATAGCTTTTGTTGTATTTTAATGTTCCCATATATTATATAGAAGTGTTTCGCTACACCTTTTTCCAGCACTGGCTCTAGGGCATCTGCCAGAAAAACGAAAGTATCCGACTGAAGTTTCCAACCGACCCTTAGTAATTTTTACCATCTGTTTTAAAAGTTTCTTAGAAAATAAATCTCTTCTGAAATAACGTCCATGTATTGATTTATTAATGCTGTTCAGATATTTTTAATGTCATGTGAGTACAAGGGGCGTATTTAAAATGAGATTTTCTCGAAAACTAGCAGGAAATGTCCGTATGTTGATAAGGAAAATATTTTCATTACAGCTATACCCCATTACGAGATTTGTAGTTATATTAGTTACACCCTGCATAGGGATTTGTGCTTTGTCTAATTAATTTTTCCTAAATCTTCGTTTTCTGTCTATCGTGTGGGTTTCTGAGATTCTAATGGCAAATAACTTATTTTACATTCAAATTATCTATTTGATTTCGGCGATTCGTCCACAGATGCATTTGGGTGTTTTGCCCGCGTTAAACGATTTGTCCAAATATACATTTCGGTGTTTTGACCACTTTCGGCGATTGTCAACAGATGAGTTTCAGCGTTTTACCCACTTTCGGCGATTTGTCCACAGACGAGTTTCAGCGTTTTAATCACTTTCGGCGAATTGTCCACAGATGTGTTTCAGCGTTTTGGCCATTTTTGGCGATTTGATCACGTTCGGCGATTTGTCTACAGATGTCTTTTGGCAACTTAATCTCTTTCGGCAGTTTGGGTAGCGCAGCCTGTCCGTAAGTTTCACTAAGTTGAGAGATCGGTATCGACGTTTTCTATCCATTCGGGGAATTGTTCACTTTCGGCGATATGTCTAGTTCCCATTTATTGTTTATTTCTTATCTGTAAAAGCGAAGTTCTCCCCCTTTAAGAGAGAATACTTCCGTCGTCCCTGTGTTTTGTTACTCATAGCGCTAGGCAATGCAACCGATATTATCACAGAATTAGCCACTTTTCTGAAGCGCTGTCAACAATTTTTGACTCTGATCTCAGTGTATGTAACATGTGCTGTACGCAATATGATCAAATTTATGATTAAATGTAAATATGTCAGTCTCAGCTACTCCTCTTAATTTTGCGACAAGGTATAGCTACCTAGAACCTTTACAGGTTGTTAGACGTTTTGTTATCTTCAAGCATCTAAACCTTAACAACTTCAACGTAATTGTTACTATCGCTGTTGTCCACAAAAAAATATTGTAAAACTATTTTGTGATTCAGATTCTTTCCTCATTTTGAAATAGCGCTAGTTTTGCAGGCGAGCTATCAGCACAGTGATGTCCCTTTCCAGCATTTTCGCTCCAGATTTTGAACTAACAGTGTTATTATTAGAGACATGCATTTTAGTAAAGCATAAAACCACTATGTCAACGGAGCGAAGCAATTTTAACTGCAATATAACACAAGCGGGCGCTTGAATATGATGGGTTTGGAGTACCCTTACCGCAAAAACACAAAGTGAAAAAGGGTCTATTTAAAATAAACAACTTAAGTTAAAGAAATTGTCAGTGGCGTGGTAAGTTTTATATAACAGCTTCCGTATTATGTTCTATAATCAAGGGTTTTTCAAGCGAGGTCACCTAAAATACACGTCTCTAGTTATTATGGTATGATAGAATTTTCATGTTGGCATTTTCATAAACGGCACAAGTTTTAACAAAAATCTCTTTTTTCTATTTTAACAAATAATTCGTTTAGAAATCCTATTTGAGTACTGCCGCCGCATCTATAGATCCTTCTCTAATTAATTTGCCAAAAGAGAGGTAAGTGTGACTTTTATACAATTTATTGTGTTATTATTGTTATTATGTTATGTTAATTGTATTAATGCTAATGTCTTTTGTAAAGGAGGATCATCAATGCTTAATTTTGTTTCTTAAATAAAATCTACGTGTCTTTACGGAAACTCGAGAGATAAAGAAAACCTGAACACGGAAAAAACCCGAAACGTTTTAGACAAACTAAGCCACTGAAATGAAATTGGGAGTGGACAATTATAAGTGGATTATGTGTTATCCTAGTAACCAATGTTGTTATTAAAATAATAAATATGTCAATTTTGTAAGTTGTAAATTGCAATCTATTAAGTAGAATTCTCTCATTGTATTCTGTACCTGAACCTTAAACTATAATACATCTATTCAAATACAGCCCACTGATTTATTAGAAAACCGTTAACATTTATGGTCAGACTCGCCGGATTTTACAGAAGACGATTTTAAGCAAGCAATTTTAACTGTCAATGGTAGCAACAATTAGATGGTCGACGGCAAACAGGAGAAGGTTCGAACTTGAAAAAAGAGTGAGAGAATTTTTCCAATTTCAATTTGTGCAAGAGCAATAACAATTTTATGACAATTTTTTGTGATTTGTGTACTATTTTGATTACACATTTGCTATTAAGAGGTGGTATTTGATCTCTGGATATGTAATATCAGATTTATTTGTTACTGTATGCTATTTAATATTACTATTATTTCAATTTGTCTATTTTTTGATTGATTCATTTGATTTGAGCTATTAGGATATACTCGATACTATTATCTGCACAACTGGTGGTACTAATCTATTACGATTACTTTCATTTTGACATATATAATTTCTATTTCTTTACCTTATTAATTGATAATTTTGATAGCAGATTGTTCTATTTTGTGTTATATTAAAGCAATACGGGCATTTAACTATGGATAATGTTAATTTAAATGCTTTGATTCGTAAACGCGGAAGTGTAAAATCAAAAATGACATGTTTCTCGAAATACCTCAATACAATTGAGAATATTTTGAATTAGTAGTAGTATTGATTTTGTAGCAATCTTGTTCTCCAAAAATGCCGATAGAAGATAATTGTTAAAAAGTTGTTTTAATGTATAAAACTTATAACTATTAATAATGTATAGTTTATATTACTTAAAATAGCTAGAACTACTTTAGTGCAAAAAAAAGTATTTTGCAATGACTTTTAATAAATGCTCCCTGGTAAAAATGCTTTTTGGCACTTGTGACTTTTTTTGTTATGAAGCCCTTGATATGTGAATGTAAGTTCTGGCTAACTGAAAAGTAGCATTATAATAATATAGAATCCTAACAAAAATATATGAAGATTGATGTAAAGTCGCGAACGAGCGAAAAAGGACGCAGCTTTTAAATTTTTATGAAAGTGCTTTGCAGTGATTTGCATGGGAAGACTGGAAGCCATTCTGGGTGATTGAATCGATTGCTGTTTATGCTAGTGATGTATCTGCAGTAGACATCGGGACCTTTCCGTACCTTATAGCAGACATGACTTTTATTTAACTTAAAAGCCGCTTCTTGATGGAAAAACTGCGATCGCCAACTTTGATATTTCAACGAAATAACTTGCCCCGTGTTTGTTTATTCGTTTCCAGTTATTTAAAGAAGGGAACAAAAATTGAAAAACAAGAACGCAAACATCCCATAATATAGAAGTAAACCATATACTATACAAAGCACAGGGTTTTCATGAGTTTTATACTTTAATTAAAATTTGCTTCTCATAAATAATAAATTTCCATTTCTGTTAGCAAAACCATGTAGAGTATTTTAGAAGAACCACATTTCTCAATTTGCCTAAACATAAATTATGAAACAAATTAATGTCTTCGGTTGACGCTGTTTCTGTTTTAACAATTTCTGAAAATTAATCATTTCAGACAAAGTTCGTGATATTAAGCTTTGCAATTTCGTAATATGTTTTAGACATTAATGTTCTAATAAACATTTTCCCATAATGAGGAGTGCATATTTCAGGAGTTATTGTTGTTTTAATAACAAAAGAAGGGAAAATAAATAAAGGAAGGGAGAAAACGATTTGGGGGATGATGATAATAACGAAGAGGGGTAAAATGCTTAAAACAGCAGGTATAGTATGTCAATTATCTCCATGCTCCATTTTGTTCGGCGTTCTTTATCCCCAAAACGACCATTATCTCCCAATAGACACAAAATCAATCTTTACAAATTATCGTTTCAAGTAAGTTGTTTATAAGCACAATGGACTTTTTCCTGCTGCGCGATTGTTAGAATAAATTTTAATTTGCATCTGCTTTGCTTCACGTGCTTTTCGCCATGACTGTCGTGTTTTACAAAGTTAGAATATTATTCATTTACCTATATTAAAATATAAATTTTGTATCTCTCAAACATCTATGTCAAAATTTAGAGTAATTGTCAGGGACAAACGCAAATTGCAGCTAGAAGATAAGTGAGATACAGTGAAATCTTAAAAAATAAGTAACCAGGAAATGTCGATGCAGAACTGGATTCATTCATATTGTTGTGGACAAAGTAGTTTCATTTATGTGACAATTCAATTATTGCTTTTACTTAACTAATTTTTCAATATCTTTATTTATTGTTTGTAAATAAAACACTAAATATTAATTTTATGCACTTTATTTGTAATTATGAAAATGAACGAAGTCGAATGCAGCTGCTGATTTTCGCCTTCTTTATAAGTGTTGTTATTGCGTACACGCTTATCTTGTCAAATACACTGTCAAGTGTATATTAGTGCCAATTGCTTACCACAATAACGTGTAAGCTTTTTCTTATATGATCGTGGTTACAATATATGGTTACTGTATTTATCAAACGTGTTATGTCAACGTATATGTTGTGAGCCGGCGTACTATACGTGTATGGTTTACCATTTCGTTACTGTCGCTAACCACTTTCCACCAACAATCTCAGTTAGTTGTATAATAACACATTGTTTAGTATAGAAGATCATATTAATTTTCATATTTTTAGGAAATTTAGACACATTTTCAATACTAGTGCCAGGGCAATGATTTTATAACCAGAGGAATTACTCAAAGCTTTTTAATTTGGCAAATATTATAGAGTCAAAGAAGACTAATTAAAAAACAAAAATATTATTTATTTAAATGATAGCTAAAACAATCTAAAGAAAACGCCAATCTCCTTGTTAAATTTATAATATGTCCTATGGTCCTGCTGAGTTTGGTAGTGCAGTGAACCAAGAAAATATTCTGCTGAATACTTTTCTTTAAAAGTACTGAGTGAATAAAAGTGTAGAGAACCATTAAGTGGATTTCCTTTTACTTGTTGAACTTTCATTATCCCTGGATATATAAACATGTTGTTTTTTCCACAATAGCCTCAATAGCCATAGGGTAATATTTAACCCCTTTAACGCAATTTTGAAGTAAATTTAAAGAAACGTTTTTTTCTTTAAATACTGCTTCCTTTACTTCTGTTTAATTCGTCCTCTTCCTGTAGAATCTTCTTTCAACCTGTAGTATCTTTGTTTCTCGGCTTCCCGTTTCTTCTTCAGCTTCTCTTCCCTACTCTGTTTTTGTGAAGTTCTAGTCATAAGGATCTGTACTAAAACAATTTCGCTAGTTTTGTTGGTTTTGGTTAGTATAGTTAATAGTATTCCTCTGGATCGTAAAAGGCAGAGTAATGATGGCCGGAGTAATGATGGCCAGAGGAATGATGGCCAGAGGAATGACGTTTATTACATATAAAGACGTTAAAAGCGCCAATTCAGAATTCCTAACCTCCAAATTTCTAATAGTACACATGCATAGAAAATAGCTTAATTTTGAAGCATTTTCTTTTTATTTTTATGTTGAAAATTATGCAGTAATACTTGCCAGAGGAATGATGTCGTAAAGTGTGACACACGTTACACTGATTTTCTTCCGAAGTAAAAGCATTTAATTACTAATAATCACAATAAATACTATTCACAGTCAAATATAGTTGACATTTATAAAGCAGTATGCAAAACTGCAGATAGAATGCCGTAACGATGACTACGTATCTAGTGTTTTTTTTAAATTTGACGTTAACGTAGGCTATTAATAGTCGATTGTGAATAAACCAGAAAATGACATCTAACCTCACTTTTGTAATTTTAATTGAAAATTGGAGGTTGGATTTGAACGTTTTGACAATGACATTTATTAATACGATCAAGAACCGTTCACAATCAACTACCCATAGCCGCCTTCGACGTCAAATTTAAAAAAACACTCGATATATTAACTACGAGTACAATGAAATTTCTAGAGGAAATACACAATACTATACTCGGGACACTGAATAGATATAGTTAAAAAAAATCAAGGCAGCACAGATTGTTCTGATTGGTTTTATGTGAAAGTTAAATTTACAGTAGAACATTTTTGCATATGAATTGTTAATTCATTATAAATAATGTCACTTCGCGAAATTTATGCTAGTATAAATAATAACCATACATTTAAAAAATTGCATTTTATTCATTTAATAAAGAAGGCATGAAAAGTTCGCGAGGGCTATATGTTTACACATATTATAATACATATATAATAAATATTTTTTACAATAAAACAAAGAAATTACATACAAACATACTATATATACGTTTGTAACAAAAAATGTTTTATACAAAATAGAAAATGCAGATTCCAAAATACAAAATACATAAAAATATACGATATGCAAAATATAGAACTGTAACTGAAACTATACTAAACTGATTTACGTCTCTACAAGACTCTTAGTTGTAACTGTGACAGTACAGAGGACTGATATTTAAGTTACTTAATTATTTTTCAAAAATACTTTTAAATGTAATTCATTAAAATATTTAGAGGCCAGCAGTAGATGACAATCTTAGATAAATAATGTTCGTAAAATATTACGGTGTTTTCTTATTTAATTAGTTTAATTTGCTTGTGACAATAAATTGGATAATTAGCAAAGAATCACTCATATATTGCTGTGGATAGTAGTTTCAAAATTTTGTCAATTTTGTAAAATGCTAAAATCTTTGTTTAATACTAATAATTTTGAAAAAATTTATTAACTTTTCCAATTAAAAATAAATTTTAAGTTATTTAATTGTGTATCATTTGATTATACAATCAATGTGTACTTTTTAATAGGGTTAAATAATCCATGTTTCTTTATTTATTATCAAACAGTTTACTCACCAACTTCTTAAGAATACGTAACATCCAGTTGTGCTGAAGTTATTGTTATTATGTAATTCCTTTGGATTAATTTCAAATGAGTAATATCAACGGGTGATGAGATTCTCTAAAGATTTTTGTTAATATAAATAAATCATTAATATTGCATAAAGTGTTGTGTAATAAACTATAATAGATGTGTCACTTTTACAAAAAATGTAATGATCTTCTGTTATGTATTGTATAGATTATGAGTGTATAGTCATTTTATTAGGCCGTAAGGTGACGTAAAATTGAGCAATGTAATGTTAATAGTTAGTATTTAAGAGAAAGGAACATTATTGTTTTTAATCAGTCTTTAAAATACGGCAACAGAGTAAAATCGTGAAAAATAATATAGTACAAATGTAGAGAATCAGTCTTTAAAATACGGCGACAGAGTCAAGTCGTGAAAAATAATATAGTACAAATGTAAGGGATCAGTCCTGTAAATAAAGCGACAGACTACCGTAGTGAAAAATAATATTATACAAATGTAAATAATCAGTCTTGCATAGACAGTCAAGTTGGTTGGGTAGTTGATAATAAACGGCGAAAGTATAGAGTCGTTATAAAATTGTAAAAGTGTTTATATGGTTATAAAGAACCGCCTGCAATATTTAATTTAAGAAAAGCCAGTGAATAAATCTTCGTAAAAACCATAAATTGATGTTTTTATTTTAAATAAACAGTTAAAATAAATATTCTACGAATAAGGAAAATATTACCCGCTATGAATTAAAACAAAAGTGAGTTATCAAGATTGTTATTCCTTTGTGGAATGTGTGTGGATGGTGATATATGGGAAGTCCATGCAAAGGCCATTAAACCGGAATTGGAAACCAGCATTGGAACAGTATAAAGTGACAAATCCCTGCCAATGGTTTGGGGAAGGATATAGTGATGAAAGTTGTGACAACCATACTAAAAGGAAAGAACCAACTCTATAAAAGGGTAGGAAAGTTATTTCCTTGCTGTAACTGGAACCTGCTAGAAAAGACAATTTTTGTGAAGTGTAATGAAGTGATTTAAACATTTATATTATAATTAAATTTTATTATTAAAATTTCAATTTATTAGTCATTTTAAATTCTAATTTGTATTTTATTTTTTTAACCACGGGAATCCACATCGCCCTGATATGAGTGTTTCATAATAATTTATTTCAGTTATTTTAAGTTACTTAATTGGCGCCCAACTTATTTTACGTAATCTTGAGTTAGTTAAGAACTCATATAACATTTTTATGTTATAACTATTGCGTTATTTAAATCTATTAGAAAGTATTTTAAAATCATATAAGAATTGATAAAAAAGGGAAGTTGAAAACTGTTTCCAAAGTTCACTGTCATTCTAAATCTCAAATTACTTATAAAATAAACATCTACGATTTAACGGCAGTTATTCGCAATTTTAAAGTATATAATAAAATTTTAAAAATATTTTTATTATTTTTAATAAACCAATATCACCGCAATATAGCATATATTTATATTTTTCATTAGTTCTGAAATGCAGATGTGCACTGTGATCGTGTATTGATAAGGTGAATACTGTTACAGTTATGCTGTGTTGTCATGACGAACTTTTTGTTATGTGTTCCCCTAACATATACGTTATTGCTTGCTATTTTGTCAAAGATGTTCTTTGCAATTCACGTGCCCATCCTGTAACTGCTTGTTTCGCTTCGAGAGGCCGCCAAATTATGCTTCAAAATAAGCAAGCATGTCAGGATTGATCAAAACACGATACCAACTATCACCTGTTCGATTCTTGAAGAAAATGGACTGGAAAGAGAAGAAGTTTCACTTTATTTTAGTTTAGTGTCTCACAGAATGAAGATAATTTAATATATTAAATAGTTTTCCCCTTTTTTCTGCAATTTGATTTTCACCATCAAACTTTTATTAAGTACATGCATTGTGTTTTCATTCATTCATTCATGTGTCTCGGTACATTTTTTCTGTGGAGACTTTTATGACTTTAGAGCTAATTGACACTAAAATGTTAATAGTCCAAGCACCATGCAACGGAGTGTCGCATATAACACTTCGTAGAGTCGTAGTTTTCACTACTAGTGTATATTAACACTACAACGCGCCGTCGCACTTGGCAGTATCGCACATGATGCTCGTGATATCTGGCATTAAAAGCGTGTTTGTTCGTGGGTGTTTTAGTGCGTATATGATTGTTACAAAGGTATAAGGTTGTGCACCCCAGAAAGTTGCATGATAGTGTTATCGATCTTCAGTTATTATTGTTTGCAGTTGTTGTTGCTGTTGTGCAGTGCCACGCAAAAACTGATTTGTATTTAGTTCCGAAATACGTTTTCTTATTCTAGTGTTATGCTTCTGAATATATAATCTCTGTATTCTCTTATAATGCGGTATATGTATTAATTAAATATTTAATTGTATATTGCTTTATTTTTTGTAAATTAAATGTTTATATTAATTCTCAGCATTTATTTCAGGCTGACTATAATACAACACCCGTATCTCGCATGTTCCACACTAATGACAGAGTTGAAAACACAATATACTGTGTTGATTAACTCTTCAAGTTACATTTAAATAGTGTAAATAAAAGTACAGACACGCTTCATACACATTTTCATACACTTGTCTAGTGTAACTTAGTGAATATTTACACTAGTTATCTTCACTACGGTAGTGTTTATTTAAACTGTACAGTGTGTAAGTAGAGTTACTTTACACGTGATATATTCACTATAATAGAGTGGATTCTCACTAAAAAATACACTATTTTTAGAGTTCAATAATGAACACTGTCTAGAGGGACCTATATAAACTCGAGATAGTGTTGCTTTAGTGTTGATTCTTAACACTAAATTTTTTACTGTACACCTGAAATGTCTATTAAACCTCCACCAATTTATCACCATTTCCTGCAGGATTTGTGAGAGAGATATATTCCTTTTTATCCTTTTCTTCCTTTTAGAGCCATTTTGTTGTTTGCCATAGTTCAAACAATCGTTTTAATAATTCAGTCAACAGAAGTCAAGAATAGTCAGTTTCAGTAAAAACTTAAGTTTCCAAATTACAAAAATGTGGTTGGAATCGTCATATAAGAACCTGATGACAATATAGCTTTACTCTTGTTCTTTTTTTTTCACTAAATCCGACAGGAGACTCGAGAATTAATTGTCGTGTCCGTACCCTCCCCTTGCATATCCTATAGCAAACAGAACCATGATTTTGCCTGTTTTCGCTTACTTGGTTTTGTGGATGATTCATGAAACAATTGCATAGACGATGGTTTGTTTTTGACGTAAAGCAGTGCACTCACGTCTCATCCGTAGTAGTAGCGGACTGTCAAAATGTATCCCTCTTTAACTAATTACTCTACTTTGAATTCAATTTTTCAGACAAACCGCAGTTCTTGGTCACGAAAGATGGGTTCGCACTAACTAAGGTACTATTTCCAATACACCAGACAATATCCTACAACCCGCCTCGGAATTGAAACATGAAAATAGTAACAATAAGGATAGAAGAACTGCTCGTCCGCGTTTTGGTAATTACAATTTTGCCGCACTTCCCCTCCTCGAAAAAATATTTTCGTGCTCCACATCACCTTTGCTGCAAATGAACGTTATTAAGGAGTTTTTCTCAAGGGCCTCCTAACTGTTGCAACCTCCCGTTCATTACGAAGTCTTGAGCCAGATGGTTACGTTTCAAAAAGTAGCATTGATGATGAAATGACGGAAGCAGTTATGAAACAATTAAGTATTTAGTATCTGTTTTGGTTGCCTTATCTACTTAAGGCTTAAACTTAAGGCTTCAACTGAACTTAAGGCTCTTTTTTAAAAAGGTGCCGCGCTTGCATTCGACTTGATGGCAGGCAATTTGAACACATTCTTTGATTTTTATTTGTGTTTGTATGAATTTTTAATAAATACCTGTCACTTTAATTTAACAAGTGTTTTTATTCGAATTCCCGATTATTGAAATAATTTCACAATTAGCTCATTTTGCAGTAAAATAGTAATATTTTTTTTCTAACGTAAAACATAGAAAAAGTTATACTTACTATTTTAAAAACTACACTAAATGAGCAATTTTTTAAAATAACTTGCCAGGTTAGACTGGTTATCTTTTTTACAGTATGAAGAGTCTAAGTCTAATAAAAAATAAATTAACTCGTGAATCGGGAGAAAATGCTTTATTTCCAAAGGTATGGCACTATTAATTTTATTTTGGACTGTAAGCAATAGCAGGTGTATTCAGGGTTGCGTACCAAAAATAAGACTATTAAAATATGGAATTTTGTAGTTGTAGCACTCGAAAAACTGATCTAAGGTGTCGATTTTCACGAAATTCATAAAAGTGCCAATATCTCAAAAACTAACAATTTTTACTAAGGTCATATTTCGATATTCTGGACAGTCATGAGTTGCCCTATCAGCCCTCCAAAGGATGACGTTGACTTTTGGGACACCCTGTAAAAATTCGATCAAAGCTTTTCTTTCTTTTAACCTAATACTGTTGTGCAGCTACATAAATACTACGTCAACAATCATATTCTGGAAACTTCGAATTAAATACGAGACACGTTCGATCATGCGATCAAACTCTTCATTTGCAATCGTTCTAGCCTTGGCTTTGAAGAAGTGGTAGAACAATGGAAACGCCACGTGAAGTAAGTGGCGGCTGAACCAAATAAGACGGTTGCAACCAGTTACAACCACAGCTCAAAGCGAAGTTGAATTAATAGAAGTGAAGAGTAAAGAGGCACACCAAGAAAGTAGAGTTAGTCTTGGAAGTGTCGTAATTATTGAATTTATTGTGTCCAACCGTACTTCATGAAATAACAATAAAACAATCATTAAACAGTTCCAAGTTTAACGGTGAAGCTATTTAATCATTTAATAAGCGCAACTTCACTTCGCCTTATGTTTTAAATTATTTAATTTCTTGTTATTGTAACGTTTTTTTTTAATACATAATACTAAAAATGCTGTTTAATCGTCTATTAACAAATGAGAATATTTACACTAACTAATTACAAACACAATTATAAACTTAACTATTAACAAACTTAAACTTGATTATTTACAGATTATTTATATTTAATTACAATATGTATTTTTCATTTTCAACATGTCTCGCACTAACTACACGATGCGTGTATTCAATTCACTCGTTTATTAATGAATAATAATTCCGTCCGCTGCGGCGATTTATATATCCGATATAATCTTTCTAGAACGCGCTAGATTAGACTATACCCTAACATACAAATGAAGAATCCAGGTCAACGCGTGATCAACAGCTGTGAAAACATGCAGATAAAAAAGTCAGCAGCATACGTTCGGATAGTACTTTTTAACATTATGTAAATTTGTTATCGTTGAATTATGTATTCAACCCTAATAACGAGTTCTAATTAACAATTTTATTACGTTTTAAATGTTATAATACAATTACTTGTATTACAATTACTTAAACGTAAATATTTGTTACTATATAAATAAAAACAATGTTAATCTGTAAATTATGAAAAATTAATGTCAACATATAAATAATACAGTCTATTATACCTGATAATTGATTCATAAAAGCATTAGTTATAGACGCTTAATAATGAAATCATATTGGACATATATTATAATAATACATCATAATAATACATAATAATAATAATAATAATAATAGGTTGTTCGTGTATTTATCATCCAAAAAAAGGTTGTTCGTTATATGTTCAATATGAGCTATCGAGATATAACTTCTTCTAAATCAGCATTTTCAAATAATAGCCTCTTAATATTCTCATCTATATATAATTTTGAAGTTTTACAATTTGTGAAAAAGAATGTTTCTCGTTTCAAATTAATAATCATAACTACAAAAATCATAACTGGTGTTAATTTACATTTTTAGGTACTACATAAAACTGATACTAAATGATGCTAACCTACTGTATAATAATTTACCAATTTCAATAAAACAATTAATGTATAAACAATTTGTTACTTTTGTAAATGAATTACTTCTACAACATGCATTTTACTAAGTGGAAGAGTATATTCTTAAGAATTTTTGTTTCTAACAATATTTCTGCTTTCATATGTTTAATTTAATTTATGTTTTGCCGTTTACTTGCATACATGTTACATGGAAAACAAAAATATGCCTAACTGTGAGTTTTTCTTTTTAATCTGTATTATTTACCAAATAGTATTTTATTTGTGCATATGTATCTTCTTAATTTGATTGTACTTTCTACTTATAATCGAATACGTATATTCGATTATAATCGAATACACATTAAGCATCAACTTAGCCTTCTTAAATAACATTTTGAAACGCTACTGAATCATTCGAGTTCATCTGCTGTTTCTCTTATCAGTTAAATTACTCAAGTCGAGCACGTGATCGTGGCGACTAGCCGCGTGAACACTGCGTGATTCGAGGTGCTTTTTACAATTTCGCCCTCGTGATATCAGTAACATTAATTCTTCATTTGTATGTATAGTTGGTATATTGTGTTTTCGTGTGGCTGTCATGTCGATGAGTCATAAATTCCGCCTTCAGGATCGAATGTTCGACGGCGGCGTATAGGGGTTAATCCAGGTCATTACATTATGTACTGTGGTGAAAATAAAAACATGTATTGTTATCATTATTGATTTATTTTATTTCATCATTAGTAATTGTACTTGCTTTTGACAATAATTATATTATTTATTAATAAATAATTAATCATTTTAAAATTCAAGTTTTCAAATTAAAAACATAATTTGTTTCTATTGTAATATTGCAGACCTTTAATTACGATTAATAGAAATTCTTTTATTTTGTTTACTGATCTGCACCTACATAGAAAAATATTATACACTGGATATCTCAGGTCGCTTTTATGATTGTAAATAATCTTATTGTTACTTAGGCCCTTTTTATGAGACCAATAATGAATCCTCAAATGGTTTTTTTATGAGAATTCACCGTTTTGATGAAATTAAATTTTCATAAACAGTATGCTCACCTCTCTTTTTCATATTACCATGCTTTTGTTAAATGGGAAATCCTTGATCCCATCGAAACGTCAATTTTGACGTTTGGTTACTAACATCACCCCAAAATATGAATAGAACAATTGTGATGACTCGAGTAAGTAAGTTTTGAATTCTTTGAAAATTGTAATTAACTTTTGATTATTTTTAGGTTATGTGGCTTATCGCTTGCGTTTTTATAAACAAACCTAATAAGAAATTATGGTGAGTTCTTTTAACCTTAACTAAACTGATTTTAGAATGGATTCACTTTTTCTCTTCCTTCTGAAAAGCGCTAATTATGCTTTTTATAAACACTTTTTATATTTGTCACAAACCTTGTATTTTGATTCATTTATGATTCCCCTTTAGTCTGCTATCTGGAGTATCACCACGCAGGAATCTCCCTACTACTTCTTGGCTCTGGAACTCCCCTCAGGACTGGATGCTCAGCCGAACTGAAACGTTGAGGTAAATCGCACTTAATTAAATTACCTTTTTGCGATACTTCTTGAACAACGTTCAAGATAAAATTTGATTTTTTTCGTCTTTTCTCGTGTCACGGTTTCCTCGGATCTAGCAGGTCTAGTTAAATGGAACTTCACCTTTACTGGTATCTTGACTACTGTTACGTTTTATTCTTCTTCTTTAAATTTTCTTTTAATATAGTAGAAATAAATAAACGCCTTTTTAGACTTAGTAAACTATTAAACTTTTATTATTCTAATGTTTCATAATTTTACTAAGCTAATACATTTTCTTTCTTTCAGATCTAACTGCAAGTGAAAATTCTATCTACCAAAAATAACTTCTCTAACCAAATTTTGTTATTATGTACATGTACCAAATCAATAAAATCAACTTAAACTTGAATCGTTTTATAGTAAATTCTTTATAAATGTACAATTAGCAATTATTAATGATAAACGTAAACAGTCAATATTTAACGTTTCTTTATTTGTTAACAATAAGAATTCATATTTACAAAATATGAATTTATTGATCTGCAACTTCTCCCGGTATACAAAAGAGTGATGATTACCTACTGCTAAACTTGGTTAAACTACTAAATTAGTTGTAATAAGACAAAAATCATAGCATTCAAATGTTACAACCACGACAGCTTTTATAATTCCCTTTACAATCAGTGTTGAAGCTTCAGCAGGAACTGTAACAAAGTTGTCCATGTACACAAACACCCAAACTCGGAACTAGGGCATTACTGACAAAGCTAGGACTACTGATACAGAATAATCTAGTACTGCAGCTGTATACATTTCCCCTGCGAATATGTAGGTACACATTCATCAGATCTTACATTAATAAAAACTGCCCTAAAGGAATGCCTGAACGATTCTTCATTGGTTTAATATCCGTTTCCTAACCGCTTGTTTAAACCGACTTTTATTGTAGCAAGGGTCACTTTAATCGGTTCAATAAACACGACATAACTAAAAGAATAAGCTGTTAAAATCATTTTAAGAGATATTTTGATAAGATATTCAATAAATATTAAAATAAAATGTACAACACATCAAAGGTTCCCTTTATGTAGTTTATAAATACATGGTAAAGACATCTTGAAGAACACTTACTTTGTACATTGCTTTACTCTAGCTTGCCTTTCTAGCTTTACCTTAATCGCGATCGCGACTCTAGGAACATTCTTTGATCTCTAATATGTGCTTAAAATCTAATAACAGGTTTCCGTTGCACAGACTCCTCTTATGTGAGCATGGCTTCTGATTAGCACGATTTTTACTGTTCTTGAAAACTCTTAAAGTGCAACGTAAAAGAACAAAATACAGATACTAATGCATGTTACGGATTTACTACCTACACAAACATCTTGATCTAAAGATCAAATAATTTCCGTTTGTTGTTTTGTTTGAAACAAGAATAAGACTTTTACGATCCGACCCTTTTCGGAAAGTCAATTGGGAAACCATTAACGAGGAGCTGTATTGGGAATTTAAATAAAATATTGACCTAAATTGCTGCTAGTGTCAAATGCTAATTAAAAATTAATCTTGAAGTTCCTATTTTCATTCAGAATTATTTAGATCGTTTCGCGTTAAATTAACCAATTTGCGAACCTCTTTGTTATCGAACTGGTTAAAGCTTTAGCTTTAATGGTACAAAGGGAAACTCGTAAAGAGTAAATCGTTAGCAACACAAATTATCTGTATTTATTGATTAGGTGAATGTAATGTGTAGCATTTGCGTGCAGGTTGGTGGAATAATGTAATATCTATATCTAATAATAATGTTTTGGTTATTTCAATTTAATTTTGATTAAATATAGAGTTTCTCGTGGCTTTCTGAACTCTTGGGTGTATTGGAAGGTACTCTTCTGGAATCCGATTCTCATGTAAATAAGACTTTCTAGCGCCTAAATATATCTATACTAACTAAAAAAAAACTTGAGATTAAAGTTTTTCAATTTCAAAGAGGCACGAAAAAGTACAAATATTAGCATAAATTATTTAGAGACATTTTGGATACACATACTGACTTGTAACACTAAATTAGAAAAACTTTCTATATAAGTAAAAACATCGAGGCTTTTGGAAACTAACTTTAGGTTAGAATTGAACTCTGCTAAAAAAAATTGCAATGTATGGCGGTGATATCAAATTACCGTATTGAAAATTTTAACGACCGAACTGAAACGTTAACACAAATATTTTTATATCGGATTTAAATTAAAAGAGGGGCATGCTATGTCATGGGCATAATTAATATAAAGGTTATAGATAGGACCACAGTTAGGTTCATTAATGTTTAAATTAAAAACTTAAAAATAAAGACTTCATGCAAACATAACCTAGCTTTCTCATGCATAATAATAATAGGTTTCATTTTCAGAAAAAGGATATCAATTAGTTAGATTGCCTGATCATAGGTACGTTTATGCAACCCATGTTACTTTGGGACGGTTTCCCACTTGTTAGGAAGGTGTAATTTTCATATTAAAATTTACATATAACGATGTTTAACGTTAGATAGATTTTTCTATATTCCAGGAGAACAGCTCAGTTTCATGTTGCTAATTAGCTGAAAATAGATTAATTGGGTCAATTTTATTATGACTGATACAATACAATTAATTTTTGAATTTGTTTATAAGATTTCTGGTCACTACAATTAATGAAGGTATTGAATCCTCTCGTGCGTGTTGATATGACTCTTATAGACTCTTATCCTGTTTTTCCTCACCATTGTTTTGATGTAAGTCTTTAGAGTACTGTATGCTGGACATTTTGAGCATAATTTGATTAATGATGATTTTGTATTTAAGTTGGAATCTGTATATGCATCAATTGGCTTATTCATTGTATTGCGTACTGTAAAAATCATGTTTATATTAAATTGTAAAGATGTTTCTATGGAGAAATTATTTGTATTACCTATATCATGTATTCTAATCTGTAACTAGCTTGTAAAAAATGAACCTTGATTTGTTGAACTTTATATGTAATTAGATTGTAATGAGTTTTGTACATTGTCAAACGTTTTTCTCAAATATCTTCGTTACGATACATTTTGGGATAATGAATGTATTATACTTTATTGATCTTCGTTTCAAGGGCTACAATCCTATAATAATAGAATTAAGATTAGTGATAAAAATATCAGCTGTGCCGTATTAGTGACGTCACGAGCTTACTCGATGTTTCATTGTTTTGAAAAAGTGTCATAGTTTTCTTTTGTTCTGGCATAAACTATATAAGCTGGGGCAAGTTGTAACAAAGTCAGTCGATAAAACGTAGAAGGCAGAACCTATGCCCGGCTCCGGATAAAATCTGTAATTAATTTGAGGTTAGATATTTAACCATATGTTTTTGACGCTAATGTCATATATGAAACAAAGTTAAATAAAATTAAAGTGTTGCCTGAACGTTTTTTAAAAAGATTAAAAGAAGATTTAAAATTGTCTAACAATAATACAAAGTGAACATGATTGTTCAAATAAATTCTGATTGGATTTATTTTCATCATCGATCTTTGCATCGATAATTCATAAACAAGAAGTCAGCTGATTGGTTTCGTCGCAGTGTTACCAATAAAAAGGATTAACTTTCAAAAAGGGGAAATTATATCGTAATATACAAGGTTGGCTATAATGAATGATTCTTGTTAATTTCATGAATAATAATTAACTTGTAAAGTTCATCCTCAAATATAAAACTATTTGGTTTAGTTCATTAAGTTCTTTTGAGAATTTATTTGATTTGAAGTAAATAAAACAATTAAATTTCTTTTATATAAAATTTACTTTCATTTGATGAATATTTTTATTTATAAACAAATTTCATTTGTGTTGGTCTGTTCAAACGAATGACCGTACTGATCCTATGTCAGGTCACTACAACTATTTCTAACGTTTGAGCAAACCTGAGAATTTATTCTCAATTTTCAATTGTATTATTTTCAATAACATTCATTTTTTTTTCTTTGACTTTCCATTTGAATTTTTATTTTGTTCGTTAAATAAAGTTTATGTGTCTTCAATTTTACATATGTGTTTAATTGATGTTAATACAAGCATCCAGCGTTTTTTTCTTTTGAATTCAGAGTTTAGTAGCAGTTTTCCAGCTTGCAGGAGTTTTAGTGCTTACGATATAAGTTTTTCTTCCTTTCCAGGCATAAAAGTAAATAAGAGTCTCGTAATTCAAATAATTTATGCTTTACTGAGCAAACCTGAGCTAGCTGAGAGGAATAAAGAAAACTATCTGTGGTGTATTCTCATTTCAATCCACCGTATATATTTATGTTTATATTTGGAACGGTGGACATATTGTATTTTATTTTATCTTCAAAGATCACCGCAGTATGTACAACATGCAAGCATGCCTTTATATGTCTCCCTAGAGTAAAATGTGTTTTAACTCCCCTTTTACCTGTTTCCAGAATGATAGATAATATATCTACCTATCCACGTTAAGAGGGGTGCACCCCTCTCGTCGAATAATAAAACCTACATTTCTGATGTAAGAATATTTTTGTCGTTATGGCAACGATATTGATATGATTATTTCATTCTACTTCGTTTTTGACCAATCGCAAGGCTTTATTTTTTGGATTACAGCGATAATTCGATAATTTTTTATTGTCCTTTTCGACTGTTTCTATCTTCGTGACAACGCTGAAAACTAGTGTCACATGTGTCCCATTTTTTACTTTCATGTCAAATACTAATCTTTATGTTAATAAGTAGATGCTTAAATAAACAACTGTATCATGAAATAATCTTACCGAATTACATGCTCGTGCTTCTGAAATTATCTGTTGTAATACTCAAGTTGATTAAAACGCAACACTCGTGTCATTTTTTGACAAATTTCCCTCCGTTGCACGTCGGGAAATTAAAACGTCAAAAAATGACACTCGTGGTTGCTAATCAACGTTCGTATTACAAATCGATAATTTCGAAGCACTCGTGTAATTACAAGTGAAAATTGACTAATATGAATATATCAAACGTGACGAAGCTAAAAGAGATGGCCATGGGTGGAACTATGGAAACTAATGAATCTGAGTGGTCTTTAGGAGAGCTGTTCAGAATTTAGCTGATTATTTTAATAAGTACCTACTATCTAACAGTGTATTATATGTATTAAGGGCTTAATTGAGTGTGTTAGAGCCCGCAGAGTCAGTTAAAATAAAAATAATTTAAAAAGTGCAAAACTTCAAGTAAGCATTTAGGTGCCGTGGTAAAACTTCAAGTAGGTAGATGCAGTGTATATAACTACTGTTATTACTATGGAGACGATGTTGACAAGGGTAGCTATTTTTCTAGCGGGCTCTAAAAAGTTAACACAGCTTTTAAAAAATTCAAAGCTGTCCGTCCGTTTTTGGAACTGTTTATTGTTGTAAAATTCGTGGTTTAATCCTAGTTTCTGAAAATTACAAATATTCTACAGTCGATTGCCATAATTTGTTACTGTTCAATATCTACATATTAAAGTCGCATGTGTGATGGTCTCGTACATCACAACGTACGAGGATCAGATTATTAAAGACGAGTTCCAAATATGTTGATATATCTTATATTATTATTAAAATTATTAATATTTTATGTATTGAAACAGGCATATAATACCTATTATATTTCTTCACGTACATCTTCGCAGTATTGCATCAGTAGTTTTCTATAAATCTCTATCTCGGCAGGAACTAAATTCTGAATTTCTGATTCAATACCATCAATGACACGCTTAGTTTTTTTTTCTGTAGTTTCCTTAGCGAACTCGATCAGGATTGTCGATAAAATATTGTCAATAATGTGCTGAGACTTTCCCATAACGTGTCCCTAAACCTACTCCCTGCTAAACGCAACGGCACCAAAGAAGCAATGAATAAATGAGCATTAGATATTACTTAATTCTCTTCGGGTAGTGTTTGCTTATACTTAATCGGTGCAGACGATTCATTTTATCTCCATTTACACCTTAGAACGAAATTACTGTCCTGAATGGTATTCAATTCTTCTGCAGATTCTTTTTCATAATTCTTCGGACAGTATGATACAATAGATCCTGCAATTTTATACTGACTAAGTTAGGATAACATTCGTCTTTTGCAGCCCCTACTTGATAATAAGATCATTATTTATATGTATATGTACATTCAGGTGCTCACCAAGTCTATTAGTTATTATTTTGCGTAAATATGGTAATGTATTATCTAAAATCCTTTTTTTGATTTTACGCCTACTCTATGGGGGAACCAACATCTCAGGTCATATGTCCCCCATCTAACATGCAACACAATCACGCACATCCATAGTTGAGACGGACAAACTTTCCAGTTTAGAAAAATCCTGCGGCTCCAAGTGGAATTTGAATCCACGATCCTTGGAACACGAGTAGTGCACTGACAGCCGGTGTCTACAACCAGCCCTTGCAAAGAATAATGTCAACACACAATATAAGATTATTTCTTGTAGATCTTAGTTGATCTTGTAGTTCTACAAGGTAGAGCCCGTACCAATGCCGTTGACAGAAAGTACATTTCGAATTCATAGAACCGACAGGTAGAGACCCTTATAATATTGTTTGGAGCATCCATAGTGTAGCAGTGGCGTGCTAAAATTTGAAAATAGAAAATCGTGAATCCGACTAATGTTTTGTAGAATACTAACAAGGTATTTTTCAATGTTAATTTAAAAACGAACCAACATATCTTTCCAACCTAACAGCCGAGCATCTTAACAGCTGAACAACCACACAGCTAGATAGTATAGCATATATGTCACCAAATGTATGTACGGTGTGATCAGAAAATTAGTGCACGCGACTTTGTTCACATGATCTACCTTTAACTGACCTTTTTTGGGAGCAGAGGTAAAATCTTCAAAAAGTTGCAAAAATACATCTATAGGTGACACCAGTCAGAATCGAATGCTGAAAACCTCATTCGACTCCGTCAACAAATCTGAATCTGTGAACACTCAAATTCCCAAAAATGTCCAAAATGGTGACCTGAAACTGCTACAGCTCGTCAACCATCGATTTTTTCAAAATTACCCCTATTACGTTAAGACCGTCTCCTTAATAAAGGAAAAATCAAAGCCGAATCGAACTAATCACACTTTTATTATGAACAAAACATGTCGTTTATATTCTACGAACTTAGACGATACTCATCGGAGAATCAATTCATAATACTAAATGCTTTACTATACGATAGGCTACTACTATCTAGTTCTTGAATCCTGTTAACGGAAATGAATGATCGCTATTTAAAAGTTGGGATTGAGAAATATTGAAACCGGCATTGAAGGAAAGGTTCAGATAATGTCTAGAAAGAAGTGGAGGTGTAATATTACGACATCTAAATTGTACCTTAAAGGGCAAAATCTTCATTGATGGCATTTTCTAGAATAAACAGGGTGGACTCACAGTTTGTATGTATGTAGATGACCTAGTGAAACTAACAATGCTTACGTTTGTCAAAAGATAGAGTTTAGTACCAGCAACTACTTTATAAGTTCTCGTCTAACAAATGGAAGTGTTAGACGAGTATAAGTAAGTATCTTTGAGTATAGAATGCTTATGCCCTGGTCTGTGTACTATCATTATAATAATAATATTATTATACTGTCGTTATAGCGTATAAGATATAAGATTTGAACCTAGGAAAAGACTTAATGGAAAATAAAACCAGATTTAATTCTTATCCTCCAGAACGGAGATACCGTATGTGAGACGTAGTAATAAACTTCAATTCTCTCTACACTTGATTCTCATGGCCTCGATGCTGCTTGAACGTTGTTGATCTTCAAGAGTAACATATATCTCATCCACAAGGAGAATAGCTCAACTATAGTTTCTATAGGTACCATAGATTAGTGCTGTTGTTATCTACATATATCCTACTTACGCCAAGTCTTATAGAGCAAATAAAATAACTCGACTACAATTTACTGATGATTTTGTGCCATATTGCACAAAATTGCACCCTTGTAGATGGTGCTTTTGGTGATAATGCTAAATGTCGTATTTGATATCTCTACCGATTATGAGATAAGGTGTACAGGATGATATTATTAAAAAACGAAGAAAATCCTTGGTTTGAATGTTGTCATAAAGCTCGCTATTCATGTACATTATGATGAACGTATTATTTAACATATTAGTTAAATTGTATAATAATCTCAGGGTCTTGTAAGCTATATGTTGTTTTATTTTATCTATTTTGAGATTTAATTTTTTGTTATTTTAATTATGAATAAGTCTTTAACTGGGTTCTTTGATTAAGAACTCACTTTTTTTATTTAATAATAATTTTATATGATGGAATCGCCACTAGTTTTGTATTGATGAGATTTTATTATGTGACAGCTTAAAAGTGACGGTTCAGAAATATTTGTCAAACTTGACAGATGAATTCACTTAATCTCAAATAACCCTATTAATGAATACTATAATAGTATATTATATACCAAGGTTGTGAAGAGTTTTTTCTAGAGCCGAGCATTATTAGATCCCGAGATGCGCAGCATCGAGGGATATAAGATGAGAGGCTCTAGAAAACACTTCACAACCGTGGTGTATATATTATTTTTTTCACTACTAGTACTTTTATTCCTTTTATTCTTCTCACATAAAAAACGTACTATCGCGATCACGGATTTTTTCCTGGATGCCAGTGTATAATGGGATGAATTTTTGCCCCGTGTTACACTAAAATCTGGATTATTGACTAGTAGTCAATAATAAAAAATTATTTACCACTAGGCAAGAAGGCTAACTTCACAAGGTGACAACAGACTAGATAATAGTATGTTTTAAAGCTAGTAGTGAAAAATAGTATATTATTTTATGCGGAGGAGTACTCACTACGTTCGGCGGGTAATAGAAGGCAAGCTATGAAAAGTCACTTCTCCTCCAAATTAAATATGCTATTTTTTCTTCAAAAGCTTTAAAATATGTATTATAAAGCTGCCATGTTTTAGTGTTTTTGATACTCAGCTCTGGGATGGCTCTGGGTTTGATTTATGCATACAATACTAGAAATGTAGTAGGCGATTAATAAATGCGAGTAGTTTCGATTGTTATACAAAAAAACGTTTTGACAGATATAAATTGTACACTTTTCCCTAGATGGAGGGAAAAGGAAAAGTAAAAATGTCGCCGGCGGAGAAGTTGCATTTTTCCGCAGCCACCTCAGTCAAATTATGACCTAATTATTTTATGTTTACTCGGCTGGCGCCTCGGCGTTATAATACATCTTCTCGGATTTAAAGTATCGCTTGATCTCCTAATTACATAATATATTGCGGTGATCTTTGAAGATAAAATAAAATACAGTATGTCCACCGTTCCAAATATAAACATAAATTATATACGGCGGATTGCAATGAGAATACACCACAGATATTTTTCTTTATTCCTCTCAGCTAGCTCAGGTTTGCTCAGTAAAGCATAAATTATTTGAATTACGAGACTCATATTTACTTTTATACCTGGAAAGGAAGAAAAACTTCGTAATATCGAAAAATATCGTAAGCACTAAAACTCCTGCAAGCTGGACAACTGCTACTAAACTCTGAATTCAAAAGAAAAGAACGCTGGATGCTTGTATTAACATCAATTAAACACATATGTAAAATTGAAAACACAAACTTTATTTAACGAACAAAATAAAAATTCAAATGGAAAGTCAAAGTAAAAAAAATGTTATTGAAAATAATACAATTGAGAATTGAGAATAAATTCTCAGGTTTGCTCAAACGTTAGAAATAGTTGTAGTGACCTGACATAGGATCAGTACGGTCATTCGTTTGAACAAACCAACACATGAAATTTGTTTATAAATAAAAATATTCATCAAATGAAAATAAATTTTATATAAAAGAAATTTAATTGTTTTATTTACTTCAAATCAAATAAATTCTCAAAAGAACTTAATGAACTAAACCAAATAGTTTTATATTTGAGGATGAACTTTACAAGTTAATTATTATTCATGAAATTAACAAGAATCATTCATTATAACCAACCTTGTATATTACGATATATTTTCCCCTTTTTAAAAGTTAATCCTTTTTATTGGTAACACTGTGATGAAACCAATCAGCTGACTTCTTGTTTATAAAATATCGATACGTAGATCGATGTCAAAAAAAATAAATTCAATCAGAATTTATTTGAACAATCACGTTCACTTTGTATTATTGTTGCACAATTATTATTAAATCTTCTTTTATAATCCTTTAAAAAAAAGTTCAGGTAACACTTTAATTTATTTTAACTTTGTTTCATATATGACATTTGCGTCATAAACCTATGGTTGAATATCTAACCTCAAATTAATCACAGATTTTATCCGGAGCCGGGCATAGATTCTGCCTTCTACGTTTTATCGACTGACTTTGTTACAATTTGCCCCAGCTTAAATAGTTTATGCCAGAACAAACGAAAACTATTACACTTTTTCAAAACAATGAAACATCGAGTAAGCTCGTGACGTCACTAATCCCGCACAGCTGTTATCTTTTTATCACTAATCCTAATTCTGTTATTGTAGCCCTTGAAACGAAGATCAAAAAAGTATAATACATTCATTGTCCCAAAATGTATCGTAACGAAGATATTCAAGAAAAACGATTGACAATGTACATATCTCGTTACGATCTAATTACATATAAAGTTCAACAAATCAAGGTTCATCCCTTACAAACTAGTTACATGAATACAAGACACAGGTAATATCCATAGAAACATCTTTAGAATTTACTATAAACATAATTTTTTAGAGTACGAACACCAATTAATGCATATACAAGTGCCAGCTTAAATATTAAGTCAATGTTTATCAATTTATGCTCAAAATGTCCAGCATACAATGCTCTAAGCACTTACATCAAAACCATGGTGAGGAAAAACAGGATAAGAGTCTATAAGAGTCATATCAACACGAACGACAGGATTTAATACCTTCATTAATTGAAGTGATTAGAAATCTTATAAACAAATTCAAAAATTAATTGTATTGTATAAGTTACAACAAGATTGACCTAATTAATCCATTTTCAGCTAATTAGCAACATAAACTTGAGCTGGCCTCCTGGAAAATAGAAAAATTTATCTAACGCTAAACATCGTAATCTGTAAATTTAAATATGGAAATTACTTCCTCCTAACAAGTGGGAACCCGTCCCAAAGTGTAACTTGGGTTGCATAAACATATTTATGATCAAGCAATCTAACTAATTGATATCCTTTTTCTAAAATGAAACCTATTTATTTATGCATAAGAAAGCTAGGTTATGTTTGCATGGGATTTTTATTCTCAGTTTTTAATTTAAGTATTAATGAACCTAACTGTGGTCCTATGTATAGGCTTTCTATTAATTATGTCCATAACATAACATGTCCCTCTTTTGATTTGAATCTAATATGTGTGAAACATTTATTTTAACGTTTCCGTTCCGTCGTTGATAAAATTTTCAATACGGTGATTTGACAACACCGCAATATATTATTTGATTTATTCTTACAGAGCATATAGGAATTCATTTACGGTTTTAACAGTGATCTGAGTTTCAGGGTAAATATTTACTTTTATAATAAACCTTCTTTGTAGCAACACTGTTGAAACTTTCATGTAGTAGAACAAAAACACTAAACACTTTTCTTCTTTTAGTTATTCAAAACACTTTTTCATAACACAAACCTGATGAACTTAGATGTTTTTTATTCTATCCTTTCAGGTTCTGTTCGTGGTGGGTGGTATAATTGGGACCCCTTCAACGTTGCTGCAACTCAGCCTCGGGCCTCTATGTCTCGTCTACAATACCTCAGGACTATTGGTATGTTTAGAACGTTTAGGTAATAATTAATGGTCAAGTTTTATCGTGGTAACCGTGGTCTAGGTTATATTGAAATTATTGTTCTACGAATAAAATTTTATTTATTATTATTAAATCATATGTTCCTTGTCATTTTCTTATTGGTACTAATCACAGTTTCTTTTTCAGAATTAATCTGCAAGTGAACTTCTACTATCTCTAAACAGTTCTTTTATTTGAATTGTAATCTTGTATAAACACCAAAATCAATAAACCTCCACTTATCCTGAATCCTTGTGTTAATTTTATTTATGTGTTTAAGAATGAGTTTTCTCGTAAACTTGTAATGACTGATGGTCATATAGTTAACTCCTTTAATCTTGAGTCATTAAAAATATTTCTCATCTAATAACATCTAGCAATGTTCATGAATAACATCCTGAAACTCAACAATCTTTGTAGTAATCAATAAAAAATGAATTAAAACAAAAATATAGTACTGTAATAATATTTATCTATATTTGAAGAGCTCCTTTCCAAAACTAACTAAGTCCAAAAAGACGAAAAATCCGATGTTCCTATGTTTTTATTAATTCAGAGTTTACAAAACTGGTCCATGGTCGAATATATTTGTATTAAGTGCGAGGCATTGATTTCAAAACTGGCTTCAGTCCAATATATTTATATTCCAAAGTTAGTATTCCATGTTAGAAATTTCATTATATTTACAAATTACCATTTTGGACTTAAGCAGTTTTGGACAAGAGCTCTTCGTTTGGATAATTCTCGTTTTAGGTCAACCTGATACCCATTCTTTAATTTGCATTTCGGGGATGTCGACGGGTACTGTTCGAAGTATATTGAAATGAAGCATAAGAAATTTTAACTACTGAAATTCCATAATTGTAGCATTTCTTTAGAGGAAAATGCTTAAAGTCAAGTTGTTAAAAGTAAACTTTTACTATGAATATATTAATAAGTGTTCTATTATTATTATTAGCCTACTACGCTTAAGCACCTTAAGTTTGTTTTGTAGTTTCATAAAACGAGGTAACATATGTAAATGATGAATGTTTGTCGCCGACGGCCATCTGTATGACTAACAATATTCTTCTAAACTTCCTGAAAAAAAAAACTAATATATTTATTCTATATTATACATGCCAGAAAAACTTCTCTCCAGACCTATCCCGTATGCATTATTTCGAAGGAGCAGTCTCTAAAACTTCCAAGAAAACAATGCATCTCAAAAAATTAACTTTCTTCAATGCGTGTCGCCAACGAATTTATTATTGGCTATTAAACCCGTATGTGTTCTAAAACTTCCTAATATAATTTAGCCTATAACTAACTCTAAAATTTCATTCATTTCATTTCATCTTTTTTATTTTTTATCGAATCTGACCCAAGTTTTCCTCAAAGATAGAACACATTTATGGTCTACTTGTGACCAAAAAGCCAATCGAAAATTACCCATTTGTGTTTTCTTTATTTATGTCTCTCAATTCCTTGGACAGGATTTGTTTTCTGCCCAAGCGCTTAGCGCACTAAAATTTCACTTTGAGTTGATTTCCGTAATAACTAAAATTAAACATGATTAAACAAAAGCAACGCAGTAATAAATATTTCTTAAATAGAAGAGTAATTATCCTGCTTCTGCTTCGAAACACAAATTTTAAACGATAAAATCGAACCGTGTAAATTTTGGTTACACTGGTTAGCTACACTTTATCGGTTGATTTCCTTTTATATCCGGTGTAATTCGTTTTATTGGAAAAATAATGAGTAAAGGGTTGTTTAATTTCTAATAATGGCACTTTTATTAGTTCATTACATTTTTATGTTTTTTCTTTTCCAATAATACTTTCACTAGGTTCTATCCTGATATATTTATCTGTATGCAAACCACTTGAAAGCGAATAGTGATTAAAAATAAATGTAGCTATTTTTTGTTTATTATCATTAAAGTCGGAAAATTATTAATATGATGAAAGGTTTTTTGCCTTCTACCAAGTACCGACTACCACTACATTAATCTGATTGATAATAATAAATGATTATATATCTGTTGTATTATTATTACACTGGCTTTATTCAGGTTTTGATTAAAGGAAGCAATGACTCAGAATAGCATTTTAAGTAGTTTCTCTTGTTTCTGCAATTGCGATTAACATTAACATTCAAAAACCAACCAATAATAATTTATTAGTGCTTATATAGAACAAAACTGGTTGTTTATATCTATCATAATCCTTAAAAGGAGCAAAGTAAACTAAAAACACTCCACGCGCAAGATTTACCATTTTCATAAACATAATTTATTAGAAAAGTTTTTTGAAAAAAAGTAGAAAAGCTAGTTGCAGCTTTATAGTCTTGTCCTAGTGTTGTGATCAAATTAGGTTAACTTTATGAGTACGCACCTGAAAAGGATTTATACTCTACGCCGTTGAAGCTAATTAAAAACGAAACATCTATCGGGAAAAATAACTAGTTTCGTTCGATCAGCGGGTACTAAATTAGTTCTCAGGCTAACGAAATAAACCAAGAGTAAAAATCACTTCCTGTTCGTTACCGTGATAATAATTATGATGTTTGATTAACGTGTTACAATTAATTTAACTATCTATTAGATTAACCAAACGAGTATAAATTTAGCATCCGATATCTGAGGAAGTGTTTCTGTTTTTATAAAGTAGTGATTTACGGAAATTGTGCAGACAAAAAAATCTTGTTTTAATGTATTCAGGAGCCGGAGGATGAAGAGAAAATCCAGGACTTTTCGACTACTATTTTGTTCAAAAGTCAATATTTTATTTTGAACTAATTATAAAATAAAATTTATAAGATCCTAAAAGCACTGCTTGCTCAACAACTATACACTTTCTGAACTGCATTAATGAATATATGCGTATTTTCAGTAGGACTTGCTATTTCAAATTAAATTCCAAGCTTTTTTTATTGATTTTTTTATTGGTAATTAAGTTTACATTTTAGGGATGTTTTTTAAGCGGATAGCATGGGCAGCAATAAATTTGGTATAGGCCGAGTGTTGATTTACTTCCCATTTTTTATAATCCAAAACACAATGGCTTTCATCGCAAGGATTTAATTATTGTGTTTGGCATTTTTGACACATTTTAAATTCCGAATATATGTCTATATTCTGTTCTGTATGTGCTTTGAATACTTAAAACAGAAAAAAACTATATTATGTGAGTTAAAAGTAGAGGTTAAGTTGGTATTGGCCATGAGTTAGGATTATCTTTTAGTATTATCTCTATTATTATATCCTTTAGTTCCCATAAATTTAAGTTAATTTCCAAATTTATTATACCTATTAAAAAAAATGTATTTATCATGTATGTATCAAGTTATAGACTTATAGTATGTTGTCTTTTGTAAGTTATTGTCATAGTAAATATGTTGCTTTATTTTGAGCTTGGGTAAAGAAAGGAAAAACTTTTTTCCAAATATCTCGAAAACTATCAGGTTTTCGGAAAGAGTGGTTAGATTGAAAATTGTTGCTCGTAAAATGTACTACAAAAAAGTCCTATAACTATTCTTCGTATAACTAACTCTTTCACTGATATAAGACTCTGAAAGCACTATACAAAGAATTTTTCAAACTTTGGTAAATGATAGTCCCTAATGTGTAGATCAAACGAACGGGCACAAAGGTCAAGAAATAATAAGTTTTTTTTAATTTTTCGTTTGAAGTTGACAATTTTTGCAGAAACCTTATGGGAAATGGCTCTCGGCAAAAAATTCTTAGAATTTTGGTATATAGTAGTCTCTAATGGGTAGAACAAAAGTGTTAACCTATTGAGTGCCAACTTATTCAAACTCTTATATCACCGGGTTAGTTAAACGAAGAAAAATCATAGGATCATTTTTGTAGTACATTTTACGAGCAGCAATTTTCATAATAACCGTTTACATAATTTCGAGGCAAAAGTCGAGAAGACGCAGCAGAATTACGAGGAAGTCGAAAATGATCTACAACTTGAGGAGGAATTAGAATAATTGTTCTACATTCCAAATAACACGTGGATTAGACCAGCTCTGCCCTTCTGGGGATATGACGTGAAAAGAAATGCGCCATTGCTCTACCTTCACGGTGGTGTGGAAAGGATGCCTTTTTTGCAGAAGTAGGTATCATAATTCGAAATTGTCACTCATTTTCCTCTTAAACAATTAGTTATACCTACTTTTACCCAAGCAGCATCTAAGAAGCAGTAACTGAGATCGGAACTTTAATTGAGTAGTTGTTACGTAACTACAACTAAATTTATGACTTTATAGGTTTATTTACTTCAGTTCGGAATTCCATTACTTCTGAGTAACTTTTAAAATAAGTGCAACGGTATTGCCACTTAGTGTAATTACTTTAAAGCCGTTGTAACTTCAAAGTGGTACTATAATTGTAGTAGCAACTTGCCCAAAGCTACTTTAAAGTTTTTAAAACTTAAAAGTAGTACTGAGAGTTCCTGTCACCTGTCTGAAACTATTGTTTAAGCCTTTAATATAACGGAATCTTACAGTTACGTATTTGCTACCCAGGAGAATCACTTTAAAGCGATTTTTCGTAAACTACTCCATCTTCATATTTACTCAATTGCATCAATTGCAATTTGTTATGATTGTTAATAGATGTTTTACTATATAACCTTCAATAAAAATAACAAATTGGTACCTTAAGAATAATATAAAAATGGTTTCTATCATGTGTATCAACTTATAAGTATTTTTGTCATATTTTATTAAAGACATTTTTTATTAAAAATATATTTAAAGAAAGCGGGTTGTTACTTTTCGATCTATCATCATCACATTTAACAGAAAATTTGCAATGGTTTATAATTTTGATATACTGGAATGGCAAAATAATCAAAAATTGCATCGCTCTTTGTATTATTAAGTACGTAATCCTTTTTGTCAAACGATCGCAGTATTAGTATAGAAAATGATAGAATATTCGTTAAGTTGCAAGAGTAAGAGAGAACAACCACGCGACACGATGTGTCAAAGACAAAAGAAGTTCCACGAAAGTAGCAATTACTACGCCGCCACGTACCCGCTATGTAGCATAAACGTAACCGTCTCCACCCCTAAGAAGTTATGACAAAAGTATATGCATGCAGGAAAATGATTTATAAGCATGACAAATATGTATTTTCCTTAATCTCAAGTCTAATTGATGGGACAACGTGTGCCTACGATGAACAAACAACAGTAATAGAAGTAGTAGAAAATTCGATAATTGAGGATCTGTTAAATAAGCCGATCTTCTACAAATATTGTTTGCTATACCTAATATTCTTCTATATAGGGTGTAATGATTCGATATGTAAAACTCTACAGTTTTTACAACAAAAACGGAGTTAAAAAACTCTAATAACATTTTCTTCTCCGATGACTCCTTTAAGAGGTACAAACAGTTAAATTACAAAGATTTCGCTATTTTTTAATTTTAAGACCTTTAGTAGTATATATTTGGATTGAATTAACAATATTAAACCACAAACAGTCTTATCACAAAAAGTCTTTTTAAAAACGTGGCAACAGCGTATTGTTTCATCATGGATACTCGGTTTTAAAATATCTTTTAACAGACTTAGCTAATCATTATGCAAACAACCCCTAGTCGACCGCGATCAAATAGCATTGCCAGATTTAAAAATCTAATACTGCTTGTACCTCTTAAAGAAGCCATCGAAGAAGAAAATGTTATTAGAGTTTTTAACTCAGTTTTCGTCCTAGAATACCGTGCTGCAGAGCTTTACCTATCGAATCGTTACACCCTGTAAGAGGATGGTCTGAAAAGTTTCCGACCTTAACGTCAAGATGTCAGCATTCGTCAATAAGAGCTAGGGAATGTAATTGTGCATCTTTTGACAGGTACTCAACAAAATTTCAGCCATTTTGGACGCGCAGTTGTTATGTGACAATCGTTTGAGTGAGTCGATGTGAGTGTTTTTGTGAAAATGGAAAAAATCGAGTATCGAGCTGTCATTAAATATTTGTTTCTGAAAGGCAATACGCCTACGCAAATCAAAGATGAGTTGGACTCTGTGTATGGGGACTCTGCGCCATCATTTACCATAGTGAAATTTTGGGCAGCTGAATTTAAACGTGGCCGTACCAGCTTGGGGGACGATGAACGTTCGGGACGTCCAAAAACTGCAACCACTGACGATAACATCGCTAAAGTTCATCAAATAGTGCTAAACGACCGTCGAATTAAAGTGAGAGAGATAGCAGAGGCTATGAATATGTCCAAAGAACATGTTTGTCACATATTGAATCAAGATTTAGGCATGAGAAAGCTGTGCGCGCGTTTGGTGCCGCATTTGCTCACGTTAGACCAAAAACGTGTTCGAATGAACATTTCCAACGCTCTGTTGGCGCAGTTTAGGCGCAATAAATCAGAGTTTTGGCGCCGATTAATTACTGTAGATGAAACTTGGATACACCATTATACGCCCGAAACAAAAATACAGTCAAAACAGTGGACTGCGAAGGGGGAATCGGCTCCAGAAAAAGCAAAAACTGTTATGTCGGCTGGGAAAGTGATGGCGACTGTTTTTTGGGATAGTCATGGAGTTATCTTAATCGATTATCTTCAAACAGGAAAAACCATTACAGGAGCATACTACGCATCATTACTTGACAAGCTGAAGGCAGAAATTGCGGAAAAACGGCCACATTTGCAGACAAAGAAAATCCTGTTTCACCAAGACAATGCGCTGTCTCACACCTCCGCGGTTGCCATGGCGAAAATCCACGAATTACGGTTTGAACTTCTTGACCATCCTGCTTACTCACCAGATCTAGCCCCAAGCGACTTCTTTTTGTTCCCTCATCTAAAAATTGCGCTCGGAGGACAGAGATGTTCGTCAAATGAGGAGGCAATCACCTTCGTGAACAATTATTTTGCAGAGAAAAACGCCGAGTACTATTTGGACGGGTTAAAGAGATGGGAGCATCGCTGGGAGAAGTGTGTAGACTTACAAAGAGACTATGTAGAAAAATAAAAATAAATTTAAAGAAAAAATGTCTTGTATCTTTGTTAGGTCGGAAACTTTTCAGACCACCCTCGTATATGTACTAAAATCCAAAACTTGTTTGCAACAGGTTTTCTCTTCACAAACTTGGACCCTGTAAGTCCCACCCACGATGGCCTATATAGACTCGGCATAAACCAAAGGAGCGCAATGGGTGGATCTGGTGAGCGTGGCTTCAGGTTAGCAGGCATTGTAAAACACAATAAATAGGCCTGGTGGGCGAGCTTCATGCTAGTGGGAGTGATAAGTAAAGTCGAATTCCAGTTTTCTATCTAATGAATTTCTTTGATACAAATTTTCAATGTTGATAAAAAATTCGATGTTGGGAATGCAGTTATTTTAAGTTACAGAAATAAACTTAATAAATTTTACAAATTATCACGCTGAAATTCAAATGTCTCTATCATTTTTTAAATCATGCTTCCCTTATAATATGTTAAATGGTTTATGGAAGTTTCTTCGGACCAAAAGATGGGTTTAAAAATAGGCTATATAATAAAGTCCAAAATTATTTGTCAGTACATTTGTCCCTTTATAGACTCGTTCCTAGTAGGTGATTTGAATGGGTGTGACTTAGCGGGCGTGGATGCTACATGGAATAATCAGTGACAGTACACCCACATAAATCAGAATGGGTGTACATTGCACCCTTAGAAATTGTGACAAAAAAGCAAGACATTTTGTTCTGCTTCGTGCATGTTTTAACATTTGGCATATCCTTTTTTAACACCTTTCCCGGGCCGGTTGACTATGGTGACCATTTGATAGGTGGATCCTATTATGCACCTATTATTATCCATCATCTTTTGCCGGAGTACTTCAAGCTATTAAAAAGTGTGTTAACACAATGACATTGACAATGACTCAATAAAGACTCGATAATCGAGCCATTTGGAATAGGTATTAAAATGCAAAAGGATAGTTTCAACTTTCGCTTAGTCTGTCTTTGAAATCCGTGCCAAAATATCTCTAGGTTTTTGGGATTCCCCCTATCTATCCCAGACTTTTGATATTACCCCGTGGGGGGGGGGGTAATATACACTAATCGTTTTTCTCCGGGTTTTTTGTTTTTCTGTCGCGGTGGGGGTGGGTAAATAAGGAGTGTTTGTTAAATAGCATACTCAATAAAGCCATGCGACATCCTTAAAATAAATGTGAGCCCATTAGAACGGATATAACCCTATCTATTAAAAGTACCCACCACTTTAATATGTAATTCAAACATTCGGAGTTTGGTGGACATACAGAGCGTAGCGTGACTTAAAAGCTAGTTTATAATAAATTTATAAAATTTGTCTTTATGACTTTCGAGATATGACAATCTGTGCAGTTATTCCTATAACCAGTAAAAACTTAAAAACTGGTCTTAAATGTTGATTCTGTTCAGGAATATTATTCTATTAAGCGGTATTTTTATACTCAGAGATTTCTGTTAAAAATCAAATGTAACTGAATCGAGATCTACGACTTTTATTCCATTAGGCCCTCCTATACCGGGATATTCCTATACCGGTATTCTAATAAGCGGATTCCACGTATATGTTCATTTTGAAAGTCAGCGAATTATTGAAATCATACTGGATGATACCATAGAGTAATTAATATGTCATACTGTTCAACTGAATCATGATATTCGGAAAAAACATCTTTTGTAAAAGCTATGAATGACTTTTAAAATTGCTGACCAACATTTATACTACTAAACAGTAAAAGTTTTTCCATAAAGTATTAAAGAAAAAGGATTTTAAGAGAGGGAATTTATTTATGTATTTGTTGTGCGTGTCATTAACTACAGCTTTGTGCAATGGGAATTTTTGTGGGAATTGGCTTACAGGATTAATTAAAGTTATTTTAAACAAACTAGTTTTTGAATTTTTGTAAGTTTCTACTCCAGTGAAGGTTTTGTGCTTCTTTGTTCGTAGTTCATTAAGTGGCGCCTTATTAGAAAACACAAGCAAGTACATTGCACATGAAATTAATTGTTCCTAATCTTATGTAAAATTATGCTAGATTCCCAGGAATTTTATGGATTTGTATTTATGGACAGAATTTTTAAAATATATTCGAAGTTTTGGCGAAAGTACAGGTTTATCTGGTTTACAGTTTTCCTGTATGCATTTATTTTTGTCACAACTCTTAAACTGAAGGTGGTCAAAAGAATTTAATCGGCGAACAAATGTTGAAGAACAATAGCAAATGATAGTATGATTCAAAATTTCTAAACTTTGGCGGGCTCTCGTAAAGTTGACCGCGCCCCGAGAGTTATTTGTCGTAATTTTTGAGCTAAGGGTACTTAACTAATTTATTAGGTGGGCTAACGATGGGCAAATGATTCATAAACTTGGGGGGTTATCGTCAAAATAGTGTCCCGGCATCTAGTATTTTTTAAATAACTTTTTTCCTGTTGGTGTACAAGGAAAATTCTTTGCTGAGCTTATGTGGCTAACAGTGGGCAATCGAATGGCATACAACATTTTGAGAAGTTTTAGTTTTGAGCGTGCAATTTTGGGGACTGATAAGATAAGATCACAAAGAAGTACTAAATTCTGTAGACAGAAAAGGATGTCCCGATAGGAATACACCGACAAAAAGGTTGGGGTACTTTAAGATCCTTTAAAGTTCATATAAAAAAAGTTGTGTTATTATCAGATGAAATCACCGCTCCTTAAAGAAGTGGCTAATTTGATTTAACGATGACCAAAGAAATAAAACTAACTTACCACAATAGTTGAAAAAATTATGTACCTTACGGGAGGTAGTATACTTCTACTTACCTGGAAAAATGAAAAAAAACAATTAGAATTCCTATATACACAGTGAGAAATTTATTGTAAAATTCGAATTGTAATTGAATTGTAAAATTTATTGTAAAATTAGATCACTCGAAAAAGTGCGTTTAGGCCCAATACATTTAGAGTAAAATATCTAATCTGTACCTTCGCTTCGTGTGGGTCATAGTTAACTTCAATACAATGTTGGTGTAAATTTATCACACTCTAAAACAATTATATCTTTAATCATTTATGATAACTTTTTTATTTAGATTAAAATTTAGAGTGACAATAGTGTAGTTTTCCAAGTTCAAGGCCAATAATAAAATAAAATTTATTTATTTATTGCAATGCAAACATACATAAAAAATATATACGACAACGGAACCTTTACTTCAAAAATGTTTTTTGATCCATGGTATGGTTGCTAATTGTTGCTAGAGCGAACTACTGCTCTTGCTCTGCATGTCAACTCTCATGAAATTTCTATTAGAAGGTTCTCTTGCAGCACTCATATATCATATATCTATATAGATATCTATATTAAATAGTTGACTGTTGAACATGTCTTATACATTTCCAAGTGCTCCCGTCTTACGCATCATAAGTAACACTAATATTACTAAAATTATAAAATAATATATGTATTAATCAAATGTTTAAAATGTAAAATTGTTTTAAGTTACCTTATACGTATTAATTATTAAAACAAACTTCATTTCAAATTCAAATAAAACTTCACATTCACACGCAGTAAAAAGACGTGAACCTATTTGCACTAACAGCTCTCTAATTATAATTGTTAAGACTTTGCAATGTCTTTGAAATGTTGCTAAAATTAGCGGCACTTTCGAAATTTTACAAATCTAAACTTAATGTGGGTACTATTATTTATGTACGGATAGTCATAGACATACATATAATGGTCTACCCAATATAATTTTGATCTCTAAATTTTGTTTAGTTGTGCATTATATTTTAAATTGTAGTTACATTAAGTTATTTTAAGATTTGTAAAATTCTAAGATTCCTCTAATTTTAGTAACTTTTGAAATTGCAAGTTTCAACAGTTGTAACTAGTCGAAGGCAAATATAACAGACAGCTGATTGTCGCCATTTTTTGTTAGTGTCGTTATTGTGCATACTCTTTTCTTGTCAACTACACCAAGTGTATATTGGTGCCAACTCGTTTTATTTACTCTAACTAAAGTGACATGAACACTAACAAACATTTTTTTACCAATTTAGATCACTTTTTAACGGCTTTCCTTTCCTTAAAAAAAAATTAAAATTAGAGTGGATCTTTTTATACTTTTAAAGTAGAATACTATTAGATTGAATACTCAATCTATATAGAGTTAATTAATAATATAGAGAAAAAATAGATTTCAGTAGTGAAGAATTATTTCTGTTATAAGAATAGAGTGAAAAAATGTTTTTCTACTGTAAATTTTAACTCTAAGGTACTTATTTACCCAGTACTCTAAAAATTGTCCACGGAACTGATTTTTTACTGTGTACAATCTTTTGATTAATATAAATAATAACTTATTTGTTTTTAATTGATGAAATTTATTCCATAAATAAAAAACCATAATCTTAGAACAATTTAAGTTGTGTTAAAATCTTAATAAAACTGGCTGCATTAATGTTTATTTATGATGTTGCAGTTTGCACAGTTAGAGCTTTCGGATTCATTTAAATTTGCATTTTCATTCGGCTTTTAATCTAGTCATAATCCACCACAATAGAGCCATTGTTTCTTAATCAGCGTGTATGATATAGCATTATACCAACCACATACCAACAAAAGTTCTAATTTTCTATATTTATTTTCTAACGTAATCCGCCTATTATTTATGTTGTCAATATTTCTAAAAAAACATTTTCCATTTGCTTGATTTTCACCAAACAAAACGAAATAGAGAATACTTCTGTTTGATCGGATTCTACTACTACACCATTTTCCTTTCTCTATTGCTTTCATAAAACACACCATAAAAATAATCCCCAATATTGTCAAGTTAGACACGTACAACGAGATATCAAGGCGGTATCATTAATTTTAAAGATGAAAAGGTCGCTCTATAACGTTAACAAAACTAAAACGGGTTAAAAAGTTTAGCCCCAAAAATCTTGGTGGCGCTACAGTTGGCACTGAATTTAACGTGTCCTGATTTTTAAATGCCATCAAAGAAGCTGTAACGTCCACAGTGGGTGGTCTTTCTAAACTTTGAAACGTATTTTTATTCTTTGCACTCAACGGGGCGCCACTTTTTTTAAATTTTGTTTTATGGGTATTGTTTTTATTTTATTACCGTTGTCTACACTTGTACCATTGGGGGTTTTTAAAATAAATGAGCAAATGCGAAAAGAATTTATTAACTTTAAATGATTTACTATATAAGTTAAAACCGATTTTCTTTTACATACAGGCGTAAAAAGAACACTTCTAGCTGAATTATTGCAGAAAGTTTTAGAATTTTTGGATTTACTTAAATAGGAAAACCTGAGAATATGTAGAACTATAAGTATACACAGTGGTAAAACGTATTATTCTAAGAGACAGGAAGAAAGAAGACTCGAGTGGTTACCTACAGGATATCTATGTAAATGTATTGCAGATTAATCGAATTGGAATTTTTATTATAACTAAGATGCATATTGATAAGTCTCGGGATATAGACATTTAATACACGACATTATTAATTTCCGCGAATAAATTATTATTTCTATTAGTCTTAATCATCATAGCTCGAAACACTACATCGCACCAAGTCATGACAAAAAATTAATTATTTGTAATAAATATATGTCTGTAATCTTATTTTCTCAAATTACTTAATTACTTAAGCTTTATTATCGTGAAAAGCCAATGAAATAATTAATTTTTCAGCTTGATTCTAATAATAAAACAAGTCTTCCTAGTTCTGTTCTGTTCAAACTGTCAAATTGCTATCTCCCATTATTTAATTTTTAAGACAGACCCAGAAATCGGAATCAGCGACAGAAACTTTTCTAATCTCTTCTAAAAGTAAATTCAGTTCGATTGGATTGGATAGTAATGAGATGAAATTTATTGCGACCCCTAGGTACGTACCAGTTAAAAATGCACTTTGTACCCGCCGGTACCCCCACTAACAGTTTACATCCCACAGCTTGTCGAAAAGGAAATTCTAAATAATAATAATACTAATTGCTACAATCCATAACCTGAAAGCCAGGCCCCAGAAACTATAAGCTTGGGCGAGAGAGAGGGGGAGATTATTATTATTACGTAGGCCCTAAGTGCGGATGGAATAGGGCAAAGCCCACATTTGTGTCACAGCTAAGGAAAACTGCAGAAAACCTTAATTAGATCTGCCGGCACCAGGAGATATTACACAAATATTAGCTGTCTTTAGAGATATGTAGATTAGTAAATCGATCGTAGCAGGCGAATAACCTTACTCAAACGAAATACTGTGAATAGAAAAGTTCACCAGATCAGCACAATGGTACCGATGTATCTAAAAAATGTTAAATGGTTGTATGAGAATGCACAAGTTGTTGTTTAACGTTAACCCAAGCGCTGCTGATGCTGGATCGCCAACCTCACCTCATATTTTCCTATAACGTAACACCCTGCAAACGATGATTTCCTACAAGCTCATCAAAGTGCTACAAACGGTGACACATTCATTGATGCGGTAGTTTTTGAAGCTTGTATTGATATATGTATGATAAACTGAATGATAAAGTTAAGTTACTCAACAGTCAAGCTTTGTATTCTATTTACACTGCAGTCCATAGATTAACATTTTAGCAAAATCTTAATACACAAAATGATATATCAAAAAACTCTTTATTGGGGGTACGGGCCATCACCATCTTTAGTTTTTAATTCTATTGCACCTGAGTTTGAGCAGTCACACATTAACGAACACTTAAGTCCTGTACGAAGATACTCGCATCTCATTTTACAACCACATCGCACGAGCTCCAAAAGAATTGGTGATGTAGGAGCTCTACTTGTGATCTTGTTTATTGTTTCTAGCCTTACTTTGTGGAACTCCATAATCATGAAATAAATAAAGATTAATAAAAGTTTCACAGTTTTATTAAAATATAACCTGACAATATTGTTTCGACAGCTATGCTGTCATTATCAAAGGTAATATAATTATAAACAAACACGTCGCTAAGGTAGATACAAAAATAGGTAACTAGATAAAATAATTTTATATTTTATAAAATTATATTTCAATAAAACTGTGAAACTTTTATTAATCTTTGTTTATTTTTACTTGTGATGACTGGAACCAACTTATCTTTGCAGCCAGCTCTAATCTGTGGGATTCAACTCATTGACTGACCATTGCTGAACCTGTTAAGAAGAAAAACGTTTCTTGGTGTCAGTAACTTGGCCGGCATTGATCGATTTTATGACAATTATATACGTATAAATGAGTCATTAAGGTACACACTAAGAGTATAATTATATTTAGAACAGCTGGGCCCAAAGTAAATCTCCTTGTTGAAAAGTACGGAAGTGGTATCACAGCTTGTCATTGCGTGATCAAAGAAAAAGTTATCGGCTGTTTTTTCAAGATATACACTTACAATTTTATTCTCTTGAGTTGCCAGATCCATCGTCTTCCGTGAAGCTAACGTTAGCTGATGTCTTGGAAGGACTTCTACTTAGCACCCCAGAATGAGACAGGCATAACGCGCATCACTATTTTACAAACACCTCAAAAACCCCTTGTCTACCACACATAATACTTTCAAGTATTTCCAAATCAATCTTTTTTTGGGTGTTTTGGGCGATTTTACTACTACTTATAAATTCTCATACAACCGTAAGAGAACACCAGAATACATTCGTTTCAGCTTCAAGGCAGATCTTGTAGACGACTTGGTAATTGAGAAACCTCCTAGGAGAACATGCAAATGTATCTTCTACTCATTGGCAATTTTGGATATGTTATATAGCATTAAATTCCGGATATATCCTGAAATTATCAGTACTTCTATTTTCTTTCACGTTTGGGTAGATTTTAGACTCCTTAGTTCCTTTTCGTTACTATTAATTTGTAGTTTATTGGAACATTTATTGTAAAGAAATAACCAGTCAACAATGGTCCTGTTTGCACATATTGGGCAAATTACGCCAGGAGATTATTTTATTCAAACAATGTATCTCTTTAGTACAGTAGTTAGGTGTCATTTAGTTTTTAAAAGTCACGCTGTATGCACTCTGGAAGTCGCCCCTAAAACTCTCCATAACCATAAGTCAACGCAACATATCCAACAGAGTAGCCTGAATCATTCAGCATATCGCACACCACACTGCCAGCTTCAAGCTGTGTAACAGTTGGTGAATTTTCCGCACTTCGATAACGGCTATTTTACCGATTGACATTACTGGACAATGCACTTCGTCAGACATCCACAAATTGTAAATACTGTCTTCGATTAATAGTTTAAGAAACAATAAATATTTTTTTTGCGTGATTCACCAAAGCTAGTCTATTATTTTTATTGTTCTAATTATGCTGTTGATTATAGAAGTACCATATCATTAGAAATAGACCAATCTCTGGTCTACTGCTTCTAGTTATTCTAGAAATTTCGAAATTTCGCCATCAATATATGAATCAAGACGGACCCTACTCCAATAAGAAGATAAGATTGTCGGTGAGTTTGGAGGTCGGTTGATTTTGTCACCTTTATAAGAATAAACATTTATATAGATCTTTGTGCAAAATTATGTGTAATGACGTGTGATATACACAAGTAATAAGTTGCTGAGGTCTATGTCAGGAAATGCAGAACAATTAAGAACAGGGGAGGATTAATAGTGTCAAAAGTTTTTTGAGATCATAATACGTAGAACATTTAGTCGGCTCGTAAAAAGGTCATGTCTGCTCATTTTTAGTTGATTAAGAACATAGGACGCAACTACGTTTCAAACAAATTGATCTTGACGTAATTCTTATTTTACTTCTCAAAAAACTTTGATAATAAAGAATCAATTTCTCTTTGTTTATCCTACCCTGCGTTACCTAATCGAGAAGGGCACTGGACTGCAATAGGCTGCCGCTAGCGTCCAAAGCCCGCACACCAGCCACGAAATAGATAAGAAAAACAAAATCAGTTGCCCAACTATGTTATTACGAGAAATGAGCGACATTATTCTTGTGATCTTATATGGGCGATTTTAAATCTTAACTACACGTCAAATGCACACTCGACACTATACAACAAAGATAGTGCATTAGCCTAATAACTGAGGGGAACTGAGATGGGCAATTCAGCTTTTTACTTTAATCTCATTATTGTTATTTAATTAAACAAAATTTGCATAAAATAGAAACTTTGGCAGTTACCTATATGTTTATAGATTGGGTGGAAATACTTGATGCGGTTCAATTAAAAGGCGGTTAGTCTAAAATTGAATGTTTTAATACATATAGTAACAAAGTTTTGTTTTTAATGCCATTAATTTAAACAAATATTACATTTTGTTGTTATACACAATTTGTTCAGTTTAACATGTTTTGCACATTCTATAACTCTTTAACTAACCAATTGATTTAGTTTTTTCCCTAATAAACGTTTTCGTTTTGCTACATTTGCAGTTTTATAAAAATACAAATAACTCAATCTATTTCTTTCCGATGATTCGTATATGGACGTTAGTAGAGGTAGTTGCGGCGCAATACACGTCTGGTAATGATCATTTAAGGTCCAAGTGTACCCAAAAACGTGTGTTATTTGTTTCATAAATAATATAATAATGTGATAACTTTGGTTTTAAGTTAATAGTCTAGGAATGTTAAAAACTTTCTTATCTAACTTGTTTTGGAAAAAAAATTTTTTATTTAAATTATTTCACATGTTATACGTGAAAAATTAATTTTAGAAAAACTGTACATTCAAAATTAACCAAAATAATACCACTTATATTTCATAGTATTTGAACTATTTTCCCAGAATTTTAAGAAAATCGTATGTCTAGCGACTAAATTATTGCCAAAAAACCTGCTTTTTGCCAAAAAATACTGCTTTTTTTGGCAAAAAGGAGGTAATGGTTTAGTCCCTAGACATACGATTTTCTTAAAATTTTGAGAAAATAGTTCAAATACTATGAAACTTAAGTGGTATTATTTTGATTAATTTTGAATGTACAGTTTCTCCAAAATTAATTTTTCACGTATAACATGTGAAATAATTTAATTAAAAAAAAATTTTTTCCAAAACAAGTTAGGTAAGTAAGTTTTGAACATTCCTCGACTATTAACTTAAAACCAAAGTTATCACATTATTATATTATTTATTAAACAAACAACACACGTTTTTTGGGTACACTTGGACCTTAATATGGGATAAGCGTGTCCTATCGCCTTAAAGAACCATAAATGCAGTAAACGATCACCAAACGAAACAAAGCAAAAATACTTTAACTGAGTAAATGATTTTTTCAGGGGTAGAATTTACTCGGACTCGGAGTTTTAGAGGACCCGGGATTGAATTCGGTTAGAAGTCTGCAATAAAAAAGACCTTTTTTTATTGTCCTCGACAAAAAGGGCCACTCAAAGTCTATGGCCCCCAGACTACAGCTTACTGTTTCTAATGGATAATCCGCCCCTAATTGCGAATGTTTATGAACAGAACATTCTGGACTTCGCTCTACAGCAGTTTAACGGGATCAATGTGAACAGGGATTATAAGTCTTTTCTTTTCTCTTCGAGCTGGGTCCGGTACTGGATAGTTCTACGGTTATTATCAAGGTCATGAGCCGTCATGTATACTTATACTTAGTTGAAGTAGTTTTAAACTTAGTTAATTCGCGTAGTTAATCATCCTTAGTTTACTGGTTCTTAGCTTTTTTGTACCTACGTATCCCTTGCTAACTTAACATCAACTTGAATCCCTAAGAAATCTTTTGACGACCTCTATTGAGTGGTATAATAAGAGGTTAATTAGAATAAGCAGTTGATTTATATGTCAAGACTTGCATACTTAATGAAAAGGGTTATGTTTTAAGCTACGCTTTTCGTCCGCAACGAAAGTTTACCTGAAACCTTCTCGTTTCGTACGGCATAAGAATGATGGCGTTATTATTTGGTGCGTTGTTTACCTGCACATCTTCACCTACTCATATCTAGATATCAAGTATTCGATGGCTCTTTAAATTCTCTTTATAAATCGAACTTTATGTAAAAAGTTTGGGTATTTTTGTAAAACTAGCAAGATTCATGAAGCAATTTTAGACTTACGTTAGGTTAGGTTAGGCTAGTAAATCTTACGTTAGGTAAATCTAGGTTAGGTTAGATCTAGCAGTCGAAATGGTTTAAAAAAGCACATGCTTGTTAAAAGAAATGTGATACAATTTTTATGTAAAAATCTTATTTTAAAAAGTATACAAAATCAGTAGGCAAATAGATGCTAGATGAGCACACAAACCGAGAAGTCATTAGTATCGAATTTTATTGTCTATCGCGTTTACGGAGGAAACGAGAAGGTATTGCGGCTTAGCGCAAAACGCTCACAAATCCCTGAGAGACGCTTACGTATCTCCAAACGGGTACACGTACTCCTGGTTAAGAACCATTGTTATAAATAAATAAAAGTAAATCTGAGCTGAAATTCGTACCCGTTATGTACAATCCACAAACATGTCGCTATATAATAAAAAAGGATACCATTCTATAACAGTCCAGGCGATAGGGTAAAAAAAGTCACAAGACTTGATAACAGCAATTTTTTTAGTATTAATTAGTATGTAGGGGGGTGTGTGGTGAGTCTACATTCAAGTTTTCGTATTAATCGGAGGCTGCGAAGTGTCCGCCATCTTGGAAAAAGAGGTTAAAGTGTTTTTCAATTTATCTCGTTAACCGTAGGTCTGAGGAAAAAAGTAATTCATAACGTTTTTGTCGGAAATTCGATTCTCTACAACTTTCTCAATACACTTTCTTGTAGGCAATCTAAGAACTAACAATTTAGTGCACTCACTTTTTTGGTTTCGTTTTTTGGTATAGTGGAAGGCAGCGGTCGAATGGAGGTAAGTCGAAAACGAGGCAGTAAGCGCCTATAACGTTCTCCCTACTGGTAAGTTATTTATCTCCCTAACCATACGTCTGAGTAAAAAATTTGTCGCCGCCATTTTTGTCGACAATACGATTCTTTACAACTTCCTCAATACACTTCTTTGAGAAATGTTTGTAATAAAAAAGTTATAAACAAATAACCGTAAAAATCTAGGGGATGAAAATCTTTGGGGTGAAGTAACTATTTCATTTTTGGTCGTACGAGAAAGATTGTTCTTACCTTTCTTGTAGACAATTTAAAAACGAACGATTTAGTGTACTCACTTTTTTGGTGCCGTTCTTTGATATAGTGGAAGGCAGCGGTCAAATGGAGGTAAGTCGAAAACGAAGCAGGTAAGCCGTATTTTTCCTACTGGTAAGTTATTTATCTCCTTAACCGTACGTCTGAGTAAAAAAGTTGTCAGCACAACTTCTGTCGGCAATATGATTCTCTACAACTTCCATACTACACTATTTTGTGTCATGTAAGCAGTTACAAAGTTATTAAAAATAAACTAAGATATAGGGGGGAGGGGTCATTTGTATTGAACGTATGGGATGAAATAAGTATTTCATTTTTTGTCGCACGGAAAAAATTATTCTTACCTTTCTTGTACACAATGTAAAGACTGGAATTTTGATATACTTATTTCTTTATTACGTTCTTTGGTATAGCGGAAGGCAGGAGTTGAAAGTTTACCCATGGCATATAATACCGAATTTGTTGAACAAATGCATTCTATACGCAATTAAACAATGATTCGATAATAATTACAAAGAATGTATTAGTAGGTATACTTCTCTAGCGATTCAAATTCTGGTCTATGTGTGGGAGAATGGTCCTGTGCCTTCAATCACTCGAGGCGAACTGCACAGGCGCATGAAAATCGTAGAACACACCAGTGCCATCCACTCAGGTCAGTCCCATGGGTCAGTCGGTTTTGTCTAGCCGTTAAGATGAGCGTCTGTTTCGTGTGCAAAACTTCTTTACGTGAAGGTGAAGTTTGCGTTGTGATGGAGAGAGAAGTAAAATGTTTGCTCCAAAGAAGCATTGAAAGGGGAGATGAGGAGCACGAAGAATTTCTAAGAGAAGCATTGACCTGAGTGGAGGCAGTCATGCTGTATTCTACGACTTTCGTGCGCCTGTGCAGTTCGCCTCGAGTAGTTAAAGGCACCCAGGGCCATTCTCCCACCCGTCGACCAAAATTTTAATCGCTAGAGAAGTACATCTACTAATACATTTTATTTATTTATTTATTTATTAGATAATAAATAATTATACATTGTGCCAGACAATGAAGCTAATAAAAGCTTGTGCTTGTTCTAGAGCACAATTTCACTATAAGATCAAGTCCAATAAATATAAATATTTCAAAATAAGGTACATTCTATGTAATTATTGTTGAATCATTGTTTAATTGCGTATAGAATGCATTTGTTCAACAAATTCGGTATTATATGCCATGGGTAAACTTTCAACTCCTGCCTTCCGCTATACCAAAGAACGTAATAAAGAAATAAGTATATCAAAATCCCAGTCTTTACATTGTGTACAAGAAAGGTAAGAATAATTTTTTCCGTGCGACAAAAAATTAAATACTTATTTCATCCCATACGTTCAATACAAATGACCCCTCCCCCTATATCTTAGTTTATTTTTAATAACTTTGTAACTGCTTACATGACACAAAATAGTGTAGTATGGAAGTTGTAGAGAATCATATTGCCGACAGAAGTTGTGCTGACAACTTTTTTACTAAGACGTGCGGTTAAGGAAATAAATAACTTACCAGTAGGAAAAATACGGCTTACCTGCTTCGTTCTCGACTTACCTCCATTTGACCGCTGCCTTCCACTACATCAAAGAACGGAACCAAAAAAGTGAGTACACTAAATTGTTCGTTTTTAAATTGTCTACAAGAAAGGTAAGAACAATTTTGCTCGTACAATCAAAAATGCAATAGTTATTTCACCCCAAAGATTTGCAAACCCTTAAATTTTTACGGTTATTTGTTTATAACTTTTTTATTACAAACATCTCGCAAAGAAGTGTATTGAGGAAGTTGTAGAGAATCGAATTCCGGACAAAAACGTTATGAATTACTTCTTTTCTCAGACCTACGGTTAACGACATAAAATTGAAAAAACACTTTAACCTCTTTTTCCAAGATGGCGGACACTTCGCAGCCTTCGATTAATACGAAAACTTGAATGTAGACTCACCACACACCCCCTACATACTAAACAAAAACATTGCTGTTATCAAGTCTTGTGACTTTTCCCATATACCAATTTCCCTGTCGCCTGGACTATAAAACTATGTTTACAGGCTTTTTTAAACAAGCCTTAAGCAGAGCTCTTTTTTTATACCCGAAGTCATCTTCATTTTGAAGTAACGGCAGGGAAATGATAAAAAGGGATAGAGCAATAGTTAATCTACTTTCCAGTGAATTTAAATAAATGGATGGGCAAAACGCATAAGTAATGTATAGTTTTCCAACGCTTTAGAGACACTGTGTTTTATTTTAAAGTAAGTAAATGTTAAAACACTCTTCCGACACTGTTTTCAACTATAGGTATTTCAATTTGTTATTTAAGTAAACCTGACATCTAGTATTTTGGTGTTCATGATTTTCTTAAGCAGAATCACGAGCGTTACAATATCCTAAGAGGTCTTATTTTTACTATTAGTCTAGTAATTTTTGGCACACCGCCAATCTTGAGAATTGATAGCTTAGTGAATTACCTTTCTAAGGTGGTTTTTAGATTTCACACAGTTCTTTATTATCGTTCTTAATAAAACAAATCCATAATCCTGAAAAGTTATTGTAGTAGTAATACAATCAACATTCGTTAATTTAATAAGCCATTTTTTAGGATATTCTAAAATTATGTGTTGGACACGTTCTGAAAAGTTTTGAATAATGACTACCGTTTCCTAGAAGTTAGAAATTCCACAAGAGTTAATAATTTTAATAAGTGTGCCAGGAAATTGTTTTGCATTACAATTACTAATTATCTTGTGCAATTTTAACAAGTTTTTTTTATTGCATAAATGCCAAATTTTAACTATCTTACTAAAATGGTACCATAAGCGGACTATAATATAACCTATAGGATTAATAAGATTCAATGCTTTTGCTCATTTTTTATTGGAGAAGGTGAAAATATGAGATTAGTATTTTGAGTATCAATATAATTAGTACCTATACAACTCAAAACAAACAACCAAAATTTTTATAATTCCTACAATTATCTAAAAATGTTTGTTACACTAAAATTGATTTTCAAGGTTAATTTGGTAAAAAGTAATCAAAAGACGGAAATTGTCCCAAAATACCTTAGCAATTATTCACACTAAAAACTCTTTTGCGTGTTAATCACTCATCATAACTCAAGTTATTAAAAATTGTTAAGAATTCCAACCATTTTTCCTCTACAACATTACATTCCGAATTTCTGTCCCCACTTGTAAAGAGTTCATTAAAAAAAGTTTTCTTTCTAATAAACTTTATCCAACAAAGTTTCGAAACAAGGAAAATGAGAATACTAGTCGACATTTACTCGTCATGGTTTCATGATAGAAATTTTATTAGTATTTCGTATTCTGAAAGTCTCCGGATCATTTAAGATGGAATTTAAAATGCATCCCGAATACAAACTAGAAAATCATACTTGCTAATCGTTTTAAAAATAAAAAAGATACTACTTCTCAATTGCGCAAAGGAATTAAATTATAGAGGATGTAAGGTTTTCTCGATTTTGTAGACAATTTTATTTACTTTTTTTTATTGGAAAGTAATTCTTTCCTACGTTTTAGTCCTTTTTTGACAGTAAATACAAAAACTATTCAATATAAATCGACGTAGGGTGTATAACGATCATTTTCAATCAAATGGAATCTTATGAAGGGAAAGCGTGTTTTCAGGGTGGCTAATTTAAATCTTTTACTCCTTACGTACTCATAAACATATAGTTAATGAAACGTAAACAATAATGTTCCGCATATTTACTATATTCGTTTTTTAAAATCTGTTTAATTAATCCTCTAATCGCTACCCCCAAAAGTTTGAAAACGTAAATTCTCTTTCCTATTTTCTGCTAATTGTCGGCATGTTTTAAGTCATTCATATCTCTTACAAAACATATTTTTCCTAAATATGATGATTCAGACGAGCAAGTATGATTTCAATAATTTGTTTTAATTTCAAAGCAAATTAAGTTTTAAATATTATCACTTAAACCACTTTGCTACTTACTAGAAAAAATACCTGGTATTGCACTCTAATATATTATTATTTCTGGTTTAATGAGTAGCCAAAATATTTCTTTTTATTTCATCTCTGATGCTAGCACGTATAGCTTCCACGCATTTATCACAGCTAGGTTGGACATATGAGTAATAAGTACTCACTACTACCGAATTTTAATCCGAAAATCAGATAACGAATAAAAACGTTGTGAGAAGCAAAAACAATGTATAGGGACGTCGCACTGTGGTTTGTAACTGGCCATAGGCAGAAAAAATTCAATTTTTCCATTGTCGAATTTTTTTTGTTCAAAATATGATTTATAACAAGATCGGAACCTATTCTTTAAGGAACAAACCGAAATAAGTTGAAAAATTATCTTTTTTCCATTTTATATGGTCGTAAACATGGTGGATTTCGAGGTCTATTCTACATGCTTGAAACAAAGATATGTTCTTTATTTTTTTTCTCTATATATTTAATATTTAGTCACAAATAGTGTATACAATCTTGTACTTTACGCCCAAATATGTAAAAAAACACATTTAAAATTAATTTTAATTTCCTATAAAGTCATAGAAAACTTGTGACACAAGTTCTTTATATTTTTTTATTTCGCAATAATTTACTTTAATAACTTCAATTTAATTTAACAAAATATACAGCTTCATGATTACGTGTCATGTATCAAAATAATAACCTTCAAGTTTTACCAATCTCAAAATCAAAACATAGAAAATTCTTAAAATAGTACCGAAAAGTTCTGTTCTATTTCTATTCCGTTTTATTATCGGTTTCGAAAAGAGACCAAAATCAATGTAAAATAGAAAAAAGCAATTTATTTATGATTTGTCAGCCAACTATCAAAATGGCGTAACACCAGGTTTCGAATCTTGAAATCTTCAGGAAATTTTTAGAAAATTCTTAGGAAGTATGGGCCAAAGAACAAGTGCTTGTTTATCTTCTATTGATTTTGTTAAATTTAATTTAACAGATGGAAATTGTCAAGTCTTGAAGAAAAATCTGGAATCTCAATTCTATCAACACTTTTTTATAAAATACAGCAAGACAGTAATGACAAGATTTCCATGAAGAATTGAAAGCAACAAATCCAAGACGACATCAAGGCTTATGTAGGACTGCTAGTGGACGTTGTCAATAAATAATATGTAATAGCGGAGATTAGTTGTTATTTAATTCATCCAAAACATCTTCATTAAGTGTTCCCAAAAATCTATTCATAAATTGATAATATGACTAATTGAAACAATTTTTTTTTCTGTCAATTCTTGTTCGAGACCTCCACATTGAATTTTAATGTTTTGTTATCATATTTGAATTCAGTGGCCCAAAACACCTTTAAGCAAATACGAAAATAATATTTAAACATAAGAAGCGTATAAATGTAAAGAAATTTCGAGGTCCGCCATATTGATTTTCAATTGTTATTATTGTATTCGAATTTAGCGACCTCGGAAACCTTTAACAAACGTCAAAATATTATTTGAAATACAAATAATTAATAAAAATAAAATTTGTGTTTAAGGCCGCCATATTAGATCCGTCATCTAGAATTCTAAGATTTGTATTATCATATTCGAATTCAGTGTACCCAAAAATATATTAAAAAGCATAAAAATTATATTTGAATCTCAAAAGACTTTGAGAAATAAAGATTTTTATACTTCGATCCGCCATAGTGAATCCTCCATTTTGATTTCTGACATAAGATTCGTATTCAGCAACCCCAAAAACCTATAGATACGCATAAATCTGTCATTTTAATAACAATCTCTAAAAGTTATTGAATTATTTCCCTATTTTGCCAGTTACAAACCACAGTGCGCGTCGCGTCGCTAGCAATTTACTGACTAATAATAAAATTTTAATTGAGTTGGCTTTTGATAACCAAAATTTATTTAGATTAATTCTAGTTAAATCAGATAATTTTATTCCGTTTAGTAAGGACAAAACGGCAAAAAGTGGAGCAAAATGGCTCCGTCTGGGTTTAGAATTTAGTTGATATTTGTTGTAGTGACCTTGAGAAACTTCGTAGTAAATCGGTTCTTAGATTCCTCTTTTGGAATCATACAAAGTATTTAGTCTTTTTCGAATCTACTTTGGTCTTTTCGTCACCTTATGAAATAGCCCCTGACGTTAAATGATCAAATATTTATGAAACATTTAGGAAAACTACTGTCACTATTGTCAATGGTTTCCATGGCATAGTGTTTCACCAAAAGTTTGATCTTCGTCCGGTTATACTTGTCTCATGGTCAACCATTTTTAAGTTACTATGCCACAGTTCTGTGATTATTTCTACAAATAGATTCACAAACAGTACTACGTATGGACGTACAAGCACAGGCGTATCCTAGTCGTAATGTAGTCATATTGATGCATTGTTATTTTACGGAGAATCATACGTTTTCAATAGTGGCTGGGCATAATTTTTTAACCTTGCTGCGTATAATAACTTCTAGAGCCTCTTTTGTTTATGTTATGGTAGATTGATATAAATTTATGCATTCTTATGTTACACAGTATATCATCCATCTATTGGTATTGCACAGGAGACGCCAAACCATTCTGTATAGAAATACGTATATGAAGTATCATTCAAATTGTTTATTCTGTTGTTATTGTTAATGATATTGCAATAATACAGACAATAATGATTAATAGACGAAGCCTACACAATAATATTAAATTACATTAAGAATGTGTTTTGTAATTTTTATAATATCAAAATTCCAATTATTTTTTAACTCCATAACAACATTCCAATTATTTTGTATACGTTGATCATTATTATTATTAGAAAGGGTCTAAGCACTTGTTTCCTTGGTATATTCAAAAAAATATTTGGAATTCTGTTCTATTGTAACAATTTTCGAAATATAAATAAGGTTAACCAACCTCAAGGAGTGTTACCTATTGTTAGGATAGTGAGGTTTATGGGTTTAAGATATGAGTTTAATACAGGTAATTTAGCATTAAGGGAGATACAAAAATAGTGGATCACCAAGGATATAACTGAAGGGAAGTAACCTTGGGATTATCTAAGAGTCGAAGTTCTTGAACTAGGAAATATCCAACATCGAAAATTATAAAACGCATATTCTGAGATTTGACACTACAAAACTCGAAATGACTAAATATATGGCATTTGAAGACTTTTAAAACTTCAATTACTTAAAACTTTCACTATCAAGCTCTGAACCTTTTTACATCATAACTAAATACCTAAGTTTTAAGACTTGAGTCCATAAATTTCAGAAAATTCAACGAACGAATCGATCTCCAACTTTAGAACTTGAAACTTGTCAATCTTTTGTAAAATAAAAATGGTAAAATTTTAAAATTGGAATTTCTGAAAACGAATGAAGTTTTCATTTGCTCATAATTGTTGCAATAACTCATTTTTGTTATTGGAAGCTTTGAAATCTAATATTTTCTAAATACCTAATACTTAAAATCAGGTACTGGGAATTGCTTTTGAGTTTCAATATTCCTAATCTTTCGAAAACTGAAACCAAAATTGGGAATTTTTTATGTTTAAAGTCCCTAAACATGCCAGACTTCGAGTTTTCAAAATAACAGAACATTTTGATTCTAATTATCAATTTCTGAAAATATAAGCAAGTATTTGGAACTGGTAACAGCCTTGGTAGTGTAATGTCTGGCGTGCCGGACTTTCACCCAAGCGGCCCACGATCGACTCCCGGCGCCGGCAGATCTGGTTAAGGTTTTCTGCAGTTTTCCTTAGCTGGGACACAAATGTGGGATTTGCGCTGTTCCATCTGTAAGTCGGCTGCAGCCGCACTTAGGGCCTACGTAATAATAATAATCGCCCCCTCCCTCCCGCACAAGCTTATAGCTTCTGGGGCCTTGGTTTAGGTTATGGGTTGTAGCAATTATTATTATTATTATTATTATATTTAAACTTTTTATAACTTTAATACCTTGAATTTCTTTTAATTTTGTAACGTTCTTTTTGAAATAATAACAAAAATGCTGTTTAAATCGTCTATTCACAAGAGAGATATTATTTAAATGCACTAATTAAAACACTATAATTATAAACTATTTAATGAACTTAAATGCTAGATATTTAAAAACTTAAAGTAAATTATAAAAGAACTATTTATGTATTAACAATTATTAAACATTTATTTATTCACTAATATATTTGATTACTAATTACACAGAGCACACTTCGATACGCCGCCGGTTGAAAACTAACTAACTCTCTTCTATCGGATGTCGTTTTTATACCTCCATGTAAATATTCTAGTAATCGCTCGAACATACCCGTATATCGAATACACTAGAAGGCTCTCGCAGGTGTATGACGCTGTCGCTCTGGAATGTTCTATCGCCTGTGCATGGGGGAAACCCCATTTGTTACATTATATTATATTTGCTATATAAGAGTCTGTAATTCTAATGTAAAATGTAACACTTTAAAAAGATAAAGACAGTTGCTTGTGGAGTCAAATAGTCTCAAATGTCTGGTATATCTAAAAATGTGTCTAATTATTAAAATTTTAAACTTTTACAAAATCAAAATTAAAAACTATGTAATTGTAATAATTTGTTTAACAGACTCAAACAACTCTTCTCAACTATTTATTCATTTCTTAATACAATGTTGTCACGTGCTAATTTCGTATCATTATGCATAATTTTGTTAGTAATCTTTGTGTTTTCGCTGCTTTAGTTGTCGTTAAGTTGCTTTCCTAGTAATCCTGAAGTAAATTCTCGCACTTGTGTTGGCGTTCGTGGGTATACCATTCGATTTGTACTCCCGACACCTGGAGAATTCTACATCGCTAAATACCTGCTGTAACCGTAAGAACGAGTAGTAGAGCATTAATTTTAATTAACTTAATTAATATAAAATAAGTGATTTCATGCTTAAATGGCTTTTCCCCATTATGACATGGCATTTAACAAGCTTATTTTGTAAATTTATAGTGGATTGAACCATTTAAGTATCTATTGGAACATGTGGAACGATTGACCAATCATTTCTATAACCAGTATTCGCATTAGCATTGCCCGTGATCTTCTAATTTAGTGATTAATTTAATTTTATAATTATTTATTGAGAAACAAGTAAATGCCCCTTTTTTAGATAATTACTGCACTCGCATTAATTCACTAATTTAGGAATTTTATAATTACAATGTTTATGTTGAATGAGTTTAATCACTTTGCTAAGTTAGCGGATGATTGCTACCATTAAAAATTTTAATTATTTTGTTTTCTCGGTCTTTAAAGTTACGCTGTGATATTATTGTAACCAATAGTAAACCCATATATGACGTCATCAAACATTCTAGATGTATGAGTCATCAACTGTATGACTCATCAATAACACCTGCATGTATGACTCATCAATCAATACCTGCAAGTATGACTCATCGACGTCACTTATCAACAGCTGCATGTATGACTCATCAACACGTCATCGAACATTCTAGATGTATGAGTCATCGTATGAAAGATATAAATTGAGATCGCGAGTAGAAGGGGGCAGTTAATGTTTGACCGGCATAGTGAAATGTACTGTAAATAATTAGTTAATGCATTAATAGTTTTTATATAAATAGTCCTCAAATAAATTTGTAAATACCTAGCATTTTTAATAGTTTGTTAAATAGTTTATAGTTATAGTGTTTTTAATTAAGTGCATTGTACATAATCTTTTCTTTATTAATAGACGATTATAAACAGCTTTTTGGTTATTATTTTAAAAAGAACGTTACATTATATAACATTTTTTTGTAATAAAGTATCTTGCATCATACTTGCGTCTTGTTATTAATGTGTATTTGTAGTATTTTAGTTCTTGCTTTCAGGCATGCAAATACGTTTTATTGGGAATGGCTCACCACATCGGTAGCAGTCGCAAATGTGTTTTGGAACTTTAGAGGTAGTGTTGGCAATAGACTCAATAATTATTAAAGTCGACTCTTGGCATGCACTGAAGAAGACATTCTGACATTCTGAGAACGACGACATCAGACTAGTTAGTCGACATACTTAACTGTGATTAATTGTGACCCCTTTAGTGGGTAACAACATTCTCGAATTTTTCGACTTTTGTAATGTGATCTCTAAATATTTGAACTTTGATACCATAAATATCTGAAGCTTTAGAGTTTCAAAATCCCATCATTAAAATCTTACCTAAAATGTCTATTTTGTAATTTTGTACTTCTTTATTTAGTAGTTACATTAGTGCATATGAGGTTTGTATACACGATCTGATAATTCCCATTTCATATTTTTGCAATTACAAAAAGTAAGATAAGTCTCATATCTAACGTAAGACAATTTTTTAAGTGCCGCAATAAATTCCATTAGAAGTTCAGAAAATAGCAATTTATTTTATGTAATACAGCACAGTAAATGGGCAAATAAATTTTAAAGGTTTTATTGGATATGTAAATCGAATAAGAGCTTACTAATACACAGTGATTTATAGGCAGCTATCTCAAAAGGAAAATTGCCGCCGAAGGGTGAAAATTTAATATTACAAACCTCCTTATCATATTTTATTATTTTAATACTCTGTAACAGCAAGTGCTAGATCAATTTCCCTACGCAGACTTGCTTGAAATTCACTTTTTATTGTTATTTGCAAAATTTAAATTTCCGATTTCATAAAAGCACGCTCCAGTATCGGCAAAGAACAATTGATTGGTATAATTGCAATTCAATTATTGTTTTTCGAGTTTAATCAGTGCAGGATTTTAAAATTTCCCACAACTTGTATCATTAAAGCCTTATAATTTATAACAAACGTAAAACCTATCCACTTTTAGAACAACATTCAATTCATTCTTGGCTAATGACTCGATACGCTGTAATTTATTGGGATTAGCCCATGGAAAAAATATCTAGCTTTCCTTTACTATTCAAGGGATTAGAAAGTGTCTGGACTGAGAGGACTGAGTAAAGTTTTTGCTACGTAACGGAGAATGTTAATTTAAATAACATGTATCGGCTACTGATTATCACGGCTTGTTTTAAAGCGCGAAAGAGATGGTAAAATGGTTAAGTATTTATACTTACTTAAAACATAAATATTATATGGCTAAAAAAGGCTCGTAATTTTAAATTCCTTTTTACGTAATTTACTGCCTAAAAGTTTCTGTTTGATGTGATTACAATATTAATATTAATATTCGCAAACCTATATATTCGGATGATTAAGATCTTCACTGATCTATTGATATAATTTTATCTAATCTAATATCAAAATTGGTCATTAAATTTTATACTACATTAACGATTAGATAAATAAGTATAAATCCGGTTTCTTTCAGTTTCATCTAAAACAGTCCTGTTTTGTATCTATCTTGTTTAAAATTCCAAATATGTCTTGAAAAGATTAAGCAATCCAAAGCAAATTGACGATATGTCATAAGTTCTATGTATAGATCCTTGACTTACCACATCTCGATTTAACACTGCACAGTTGCGATCATTCGCTAAGGAAGGACGAGAAAATCATGACAGCCGATTTTTCAAATTTTTGTGCAATGTACATGTTAGATTACTATATGGCAATCAAAAACATTTCATGTTTGAACATTACAATTGCCCAGTTCATAAATCAGGTCGAATTACAGCGTACATTGTACAAAAAACTGAAAAACCGACTATCACTGTTTTTCCATCGTTCCTTAGCGAATGATCGCAACTGTACATTAGCCTAGTATTTACATAAATAAAATCAGTTTACAATGCAATGTGGAAATCTTGCATATTTTAAAATATGAACATCAACATATATTCAGGACTATTTCTGAAACCTTATTGCTTGCGAAACTTGTTGCTTGATCTTTGTAATTTTACTATATACTGTCTCACCGAAAACGATCTACGCTAAATAAACTTTTGATATGTTGATTTCCAGACAAAACGCAAAAATACGTCAAAAGCATATGGGGGGGGGGGCATATTTCTGCAGGCTCGTGCTTGACGTAACCTTCACACCCCCCAACCCACTCACAGAGACAACCCTTTGACTTTTTTTAATAGAACACCCTGTATATCTTTTAGTTTCTGGATTGGAAAAACGTAGAATTATTGCACTGTCACTGTGACATATATCGCTTCAGCCTTGACTATAGTTTCATATGGCTTCACATTATAAACACTAATATAATTAGCAAACTATAGAATATAGAAAATAGATAGATAGATAGAATATAGAAATTCCCAGTGGGCTATTTAAATTGATAAAATTTAAAAAGTTAAGTGTGGAATTCCCAGGTAATACTCCAGGACAGTCTGTTTCGAGTATTTTTTATTCTCATCAGCTGGCGATAACCACCTGTAAAATCCACACTTCATCCTGGCTTATAGTCTGGCAAATAGCAGATAGTCAAATCCGCAAATAATTATGTACATGCCTAGTCATTTACTAAGTGACGGGGCAGATAGTAAAACGAAAATAAATATATACGCTTTGATATGTCGGCAAATAAGATAATAATAAAACTGGCCATGCTTGGACTTACAGATAAGTTAATTTCGAAGAAAATTTAGATTATTTTACTGTCAAGTATACTAGCTGATTATCGCGTGCAGTTACGACATTAAAACGACACGTCTGGCTTGTTTCTAGATTAAGTTACTTTTTTATGTAGGTATACAATCTCACAGGCGCCGAAGCTAACGTTGGGGGATCGCGGTCAAAGCTATTGTACAAAATTAGAAATACTCAATAACATGAGTCAATGGTGCACATTCCATTCCTTCATATGAGGTAGCAAGTCAAGTCAAACAGAAACCAAACTCCAGAACCATCTTTGATGGACTAACTGAAAAGAAATTAACGAGAAAAAGAAAATAGTGACGATGTGGTGGCAGAATTCTTAATGCCTGATCCCTTATTGGTTAATCACATACGAGTGTATCTTCGTTGCCAAATCGGAGCCCATTTTTAATGCAAACAGCTGCATCTAACTCAATTCATAACTATGGAAGATACACGTAGGTAGGAATTCTGCTGTGCAGTATATGACTGGCATGAAGTATCTTAATATGACAGGTCTGGTCTTAGGGTTCCCATCCTGAAGTTTGAGGATGGTCACAGATCAAGATTGGACTCGAGTACGGGGAGTAACGAGCAAGGTATATCCAGTCAGATAGTTCCTTGATGTAATCAAGACTCTGAATCAGATATTCTAGCGCCGCTCTGGAATCGATCGATATTTCTGCAGATCCGATGTGGTTGAAGTAAGGCTAACCAAGGGATCACCTATAAGGGATGCTGACAAGCCTTTCCCATGAATAATAGAGCCCCTCGCAACTAAGACAACTCCACATCCACGTTGGTAGAGTTAGGTAATGTCGGGCAAGTCTCTGTCGAAAAGAGATCAATACTTTATTTGGTAGGTCGGGAAGAAAATGACTCAAGAAAGTGTGACTGACGCTTGGCACTAAATATAAATGGAAGTGTAGGAAGGTTTCCAGCAAGAACTTTGTGTATTTAGTGTATCAAGTATCTTTATGAAATTATCAATTTTCATCATGTTATAATAAGTCTCTTATTTTTATTAAGAGTACATACCAAGAAAATAATTATTGAAATAATTAAAATCAAAGTTATTAAATATTTTAAATATTTGCAGCCTCTGCCTTCAAACTGCAACGACAAGACTGAAAGTCTCGAACAGTAGAAACAATAAAACTAAGTTTTAGAATATAGTAGTATAATAGAAGGGAAGAATAAAAGTAAAATTTCGGAAATTTCCCCTTTAGAATATACCTACCTATTAGAATAGGCGGAATTAAAAACCATTACTTTTGTACCTACCCTTCCGTTTGAGTTCCGATAAGCTCTAAAAATCTTATGAGTTCCAGTGCGTAGCCCTAAAGAAATTATATAGGTTAGATTAAAAACGATTAGTTTTGAATGTTCTAAAAAGTTCAAAAGTTTAATCCTTTAATCTAGATCTAAGATTCTAGAGCATTAAATCTGGAAATAACAGTTCCATGGATAAGGTGAATCCTGATTTTTGGAAACTATTTATTCTTCTTCGAGTGCCGTACTCTGTTACAGAGGGTTGGTGTTTCTCTCTTATACTTTTGTTGTGCGTGTTCTTTAATCACAACTATAGGGGACCTATAGCTTAAGGTGGCCTCCGAACCATCCCAAGTACTTAGTACTAGGAGTTTTTAAATTAATTTTAGGGAAATTTTCTGGGCAAAGTATACCTCGGTAATTTGGCATTCTCTTCCGAAGGAGAAACGATTTTTAGAAATTCAATTCAATAAATGAATCATCATCACAAGAGTCTAGTAGATATTCTTAGTTGGTGCTCTACACAATGGTGCGCTAACAAGCAAGTTGGAATACAAGAAGCTGGTAATGTGAGTAAAGCGCAAGCCTTTTATCAACATATCATGACAAGTAAACAAAAATATAGTAACAAATCAAGAGGTATAAAAGACGAAAATGGCACAACAATTTACGAAGACGAAGACGAACACGAAATAAAACACATAGTATGTCAAAAATATTTTAAAATAAAAATCTACTGTCAGAAAACAATGAGGAAATGCAGCAAGAACTTGAAGAAGATGAAGAGTTACCAGAATCTACTTTAAAAGAAATAAAATAAGTTATAATAAAAATTGAAAATGGAAAATCACCAGGTTGTGATGGAGAACTTACTTGGATTGAATACGGGGGAGAACATCTAAATACTATAATACATTCAATTATCATAAACATCTGGAGAGAACATAAGATGTCAGATGAATGGAATAAGGGAGTATTATGTATTATTAGCAACATTATTACATAAAAAATGAGACCGTGAAAAATGCTGGAGCTTCGAAGGAATAACCCTTTTAAATTCAACTTATAAGATTTTGTCGACACTTATACAAAGACAATTAAAAGAATATACTGAAAAAGAAATAGGACCAATTTAGATTCCGCAAAGGAAAAGGAATGACAAATGCCATCTATATTATGAAACAAATTATCGAAAAAGGGTATGAATTCAATATAAGACTGCAATACTATTTATTGATTTTAAGAATGCTTTTGATGTTCTTTAAAGAAGAGTGTTTTTGAAGATATGTAGAATATGGGAATCCCAAGTAAGCTAATTAGCTTAATTAAGATTACATTAGATCAAACGGAGATCAGCATTAGAACTAATGTTGGAAAACGGAATACTTTTATGTAAACGAGGGTGCTTTATCAGCGGCTCTTTTTAATTTACAATTAGAAAGTATAATAAGAAACATTGGACACGTAGGAAATATAACTACCAAAACACAAATGATAGCATACGCAGATGATTTGGTCATAATACCACGTAATAAAAGTAAGTTAGATGAACTGATAAGAAGACTAGACGAGGAAGCAGTAAAAAGAAGACTGCATATTAATAAAGATAAAACCAAATACATGGTTTGTCAAAAGCAACACTCCGCCCAAGAAATATCGTAGAAATTGGAAACTATAAATTTGAGGAATTTATTTATTTTAATTTTTTGCGGATTGATTTGTTCCTGTATAAAAATTAAATTTTATAGCATCGCAACGTGCAAATGTACTGGTGGATGCACAATAGTGTTGTAAATGAAAGAACGTTCTGAAAATGCTGATGAGAACGTTCGCGAACGTTCGCGCATGATAAAATCGTATCTAAAGAACGTTCTCTTGGAGAGCATAATCAAGCACGTTCGCGAACGTTCTCATAATAATTCTCGGGAACTTTCAGAACAATACAGCTCAAACGTCACAAACGAGCATAAACAAAAACATTAAAAATCGAGAATAAAACCGAAAAGAACGATCTTAAACCGTGCGCACTAAACATGCCCACGCAAAATGTACACGTGTTACTCGCATCTGCTGTCGGCGTCGGGTGTTCAAAAGACAGACAGTTTTATGAGCATAGTTTGCACAATTTATACCTCTGAAAGCATTATTGACAAGAGACTTGGGTTACCGCCCGGAGCACCTCTTTTGTTTTTTGTTCTAGTTATATATAAACATTTTATTTAAATTTTTTATTTATACAAATAGTGACATATGCTTGTAAAGTCTTTAAAATGTATTACTTGTGCATGCGGTGGCTGAGTACTGGACACTGGACTGCTGGCGGTTGTAGACACTTTGGCGACCGCAAGCGGTCAGCGTATTATTCACGGTTGGCAAAGTGTATAGTAGCGGTCGGCGAAGTGTCCGCGGTCAATAATATGTCCGGTAGGCGTAAAGGTGCATACCTGAGCTTCTAATCTAAATATAATGGGCTGTATTTAATTCACATGCTGTATTTACAAAATAGTCAGAGTGCCTAAAACTCTAATGTATAGAGATGTAAGTTGTCGATACAGAAGGTTAAGTGGCAGAGCAGCTGTCAATTCTTGACAAGCTGAACTTCGCCTTCTTTTATTAGCGTATTTTTTCACTAACAATTTCATTGTACAATACTTGTTAAAATTAACATTAATGCTAATACATCTTTACTATAATGTACAACATAAAACTCAATAAAGGCAGTATTATTATTATTATTATTATTATTATTATTAAAGGTGTCTCTAACTAAAGTTCTAATTAAAATTAGCAAGAAAAAAATATAGCTTTATCTCATTCTTATAGGTGGAAAAATACTAGAATTGGTCACCATGGCAACACGTAAGATCTTAATATGGCCCAACTAATTTAATACAAAAGGAAAATTGGAGAACATTCGATCACTTTCAGCATTTTGAGAAATTTCAAGAAGTTTTGAAATTATCCTTATTTTGGGTATATCTTTGCAAGTTAAAGGTATATTCTCCAGTCATGCTCATTTTTGAGGGTTTATTTTCGTTTTTTCTCGTTTATGCTCCAGGAATATTCTCCAAAAATAAATGTTCGAGCATTTTCCAACACTAATGCACAATCAAACAATATGTTTACTCGGTTTTTTGTTTTTTGTTAAATAATTAATAAGCAATTGCACAAATGCATTCTTAATTTGAGTTTGAGTTGTCTTTGTGATTTTATAAAAATCAATGAAAAGATGACTAAGCAACTAAATTATTTTCATAATTTTATTAGAAAATAATTTAAATTTTAATATAATGTGATTTTCTTATTTTGCCTTCTCTTAGTTTACCTATTTACCTTATTACAACAAATATTCTGTGATTACATATAAAGTAGTGCCGTGATATAGCTTACTAATTGTAAGTATATGAAACCCTACTGGCGGGTGCTTTTATTTATTGATAAATACCTTTGCTTGTAAAATTTAAGAAAAAAAGATAAAATAAAAATACCACTGTGTATGGTATGCAACATGTAAGATGCATTAAAAATATATTTTGTTTACCGTGGGTGAGACCTAGCTAGTGATGAACTCGAGCCGAGTCGAGCCGAGCTTTCCTAGAAAGCTCGCGTCGACTCGAAAAAAATACTCAAGTTCGACTCGAAACTCGATTCGAAATAATCTGTTTCAACTCGACTCGAAACTCGGCTCGAAATCGAGTTGAGCCGGCTCGTTTTGGAATCATAGTTATTTTCCGAATTCATATAGCAGTCGCGAAAACTTTTTTCTCCTCTTAGTCAGAAAATGAACCGCTTGCGGCGAGTAATTGTCGTGACTGTCAAAGTCTGCCATATTGAACATAAAAATCAAAATCTCAGTAAACAAGAAAAAGATTAATGTTTGCACTGATTCACCACTAAGTCTATACGTTAAAACAAATCGTTGTTAACAACTTGAAAGAAATCTGTAGACTGGCTACAGATATTTACTACATATCTTTTTAAACTTTTGTCGGTTCTTTTTATTACACTTTAAGCCAAAAATGTGAATTCTTTGCAAATTTTAGGTAGTTTTCGTCTGATTATGTATTTAAGGTGACTAAATAAACAATATGTGTCAGTAAGTAGCCGGTGATAGTAAACAAGTTTCAAAGAAAGGATTAAGGGATGATTCATTGCGGCTCCTTTTCATTACCCATCCGGTTTAAAACCAAATGTTAAACAAATTTTTAGAAAATCCCGAAATAAGTAGGTAAACCTTTTTAGATAAAGTGTTTAATTGATTTGTTGTTGAAGAAGATTCTGGAATCCGTTTTGTTTCTTTGTCCGTGTACTTACACCAAGGTGTCATTCACAATTTTAAACAATTTTACAGTAAACAAATTGTACTGCAAATGATAGAGCAAATGGACAACAACCAACAGCTTAAAGCAATAAATGTTCTTGATGCTGTGCGTTTGATACGTTTGTCATGGAGTCAGATTAAACCAGAAACAATTAAGAACTGTTTTAAGAAATCGGGTTTTTACACAGAATTTAAGGAAAGTCGTTTGGAAGAATGTTTTTCTGATGAGGAGCTTGCAAAGTGGAATACAATAAACTTTGAGATTTCCTTCAATGAATACATAGAAATAGACAATAACGATGTTATTTGCGGTACACTTGACGAAAATGATATCGTTTCAGAAGTTAAAACAACTAACAAAAACTCATTGTCTGAAGATGAATTAGAAGATGAAGTCAGAATCCCACCATCAAATAATGAAGCAAACAATGCAATCCTTATATTGCAACAATATTTTGAAAATTAAGAGTCCACTGAAAGTGAAGTGTTTGATTATATTAATAAATTAAAAGTCATCATTAATCTTAAAAAACAAAACAAACTAAAATTACTAATTTTTTTAATATAAGTTAATAAATCCACGATGTTATCAACACGTTTTGAACATAAAAGATAAGATCAGATTGCAACCACCAACTCTTGTTACTTCAGCTGTTAAAAACTTATACAGTGGCGTACAGGAGTTTTACTTTTTAACATTTTGTTTGACATTGATGAATACATTACACCCTAATAACGGGATAAAATAATTATATAATAATCAAAACTTTCATTATGTTTTAAGTGTTATACTGTAATGAAGCCATTTAAAGAAAAGTAATTGCGCAAATTCTTAGTTATAATCTGTTAAAGTACAAAATAGGGGAAATACTGTAAACTGTACAATTTTCTCGAACCGACTCGAAAAGCTCGAAAAACTCGACTCTCGGGCTCGACATACGTGAAGCTCGACTCGACTCGAATAAAGAATTGTCGAACTCGACTCGAAACTCGGCTCAAAATCGAGTCGAGTTCCAAGTCGAGTCGAGCTTGGCTCGGGCTCGAGTCCATCACTAGACCTAGCTTCATATATGCATATTAGCGTGCTAAACTCCCTCAACCATCACTAGCAGCAAAGACTAGGCTCTCTAGCCCTACTAACTACCTTTTTTGAGTTCGCGTAAGAAACAATCTAAATGCATATCTTAAATGTTTTTTAAAAAATATCGATGACTATTCACAGTTTTGTCACAAAATAGCGAGTGATGTCCTGCAATAGAAAACATAAAACTTAACTAGATTGGACATTTTTACAAAGTATGCCCAACGGAATGAACTATTCCAACCTAGTCTAACTCTACCTATAAGTATGTATGAGAGATAATGCACGGCAGGTATCTCAAAACAGAGATCAATAATCGGGTATTGATTCAACGTCGTGAATTTTCACAATCAACAACTAGATTCTGATTCAATCTCATTTTACTTAAGCAATTTGTCACACGCATTTTGTTTATAAATGCTTTTATGTCTAGGAATGCAGTGGAATGATTCTGTCAAAGGTATTGTTCATTATAATGACTAACATATCTGTGAATTCACAATTTGTCACCTGGAAATTACTACCACAGATTTTATTTTTCTGGAGAATGAATCAGACAAATGAAATAAAGAGTTTGTACCATTTCTCACCAATTTAATGCCTGAAATACTTATTGTTACCTGTATGTATAAGGATGTAAACAAGACTTCTCGTTTGTAGCTTATATGTTCATTTTTCTAATTATACTAATTACATACAAAATTATTATTCACAAATTCTACATACAAGTTTCAGAATAACTTTTACTACTTTAAACATTGTTCGGAAACAACAGCTAGTAACAACATCAAATAAAGTTAAAGAATTTCTTGAAACAACTTTGTAAACAATAATTTCTTTTTTTATAACAAGCCAGATACGAGCTGAAAATGTTAATTTCAGCATTATTTGAGTAAAATTACAACCTCCCGAAAAGAAACTGGTTCCGTAGAGGTCTTCAATTACTATTAATAATCCACTAAAACCGTTGAATTGTACAAATCTCCTGCTGGAAAAATAAGACGAAAGATCTTTAGTCTTCAAAACAAATGGTAAATCGTGAGAAAGCTCTTGAAATTGATATTTCGATTTTTTTATCTCAAAGCTGATATAATTCTCCCTTCCTCCAATTCTCATTGATCAGCGTCAGAAACCAATGGGAAAACAATTAATTTCTTCTATAACGCTCTATTTTCGAGTTTATTGCCCTTAATTGTCAATCTTTTCCTATAACTTGTAAATTTAAGGTTCATAAAATGTATTTTAATAGATACATTAGTATAAAAGATGAGGTTCTTTAATTGATTGTTTAACACGTACCGCTAGACCTTACCTTAAAAAGAGATTTATTGTTTTCTTTATTAGTATTAACGCAAGCTAAAGTATAAGGACAAAATTTGAATACTTTTGCTTTAACTGGAATGATTAGAAATTTAAATTTGTATCGTAACAGTTTCTCAGCCAGTAGGATGTCTCTTACGGAAGAGCCGAAAAACAACTTCTCGAATAGAAACACTGCAGCCTCATCAACGCAGGTTGAATTAGAATAATAATAATAATTGCTACAACCCATAGCCTGGAAACCAGGCCCCAGAAGCTATATGTATACATATACTTCAATAGTGAGGATTTCTACTATATAGATTTGACTTTTTCCAACAAATAAATCGTATAATCTTTCCATTTGCTACAGAAAAGAAATTAAGATTTATTTTTTTTAAGTTTATATATCAGCAGTTGAAAGAAAAATTTGAAACCGCATTAAAGTCTTACAAATTGTACCCTGTCCATAAATGTTGGTTGTTTTGACACTGCTGAATGTAGAAATTTCAACCGGCATGGAAGGGGGGGGGGTAAATTATCATTACTTGGGAACCTTTTTTTATATTCTTGCATTTGAACGTTAAACATTTGATATTTTTGATTTTAGCCGAGAGAGAGAGAGGCTATCAATCGAGCTATTCCCGGCGGGTATGCTGAATCGACACTGCTCATAGTATAAGCATTCTAATAACAATTATAGTATGGGTAAAGATGAAACTCATCTGTTTTTACTTTACAAGAAAGTACGTAGGTACTGCAAAAGCTAAAGTTCACATACCTAATTCCTAAAGCTTAATAGAGTCGTCATATTATATCAGAAGTTGTATGGTTCAGTACTGAATCTAAAGGAAGTGCCAGATGGAATTTCTTAGAACCTTAGATTAACCTCTGGCAGAAGTCATCAAATAGAAATACAGTTTAAGGCTATTTCGGGATAATCTCGCCAGGATCGACTATTACTCCGCAAGCTAATGCTCTCGCCATCTTAATAACCGGATCGGCATTTTCCTAAACTTAACCTTAGAATAAAACTAGAAAGAGAAACTGCACAGGAAATTTAAGCTGGCCAATTCCACACATCAGATGTCAAAAAACTACCTGCACCATAGTGCACCTTTTTGCTGTGAGAATGGATATTTACTTAACTTGGTGAACCTAAACAGCTAGAAAAATGCTCAATAATTTACTATAAATATATCTTATCTATTCGATAGTGACGACCTTGGTCATATACTTAATGTATTTTGGTTAATATAAAAACTATCCAAGTTTCATGATTATATTACGTTTTAACATTATAATTATTTAGTTTTCAAAATTAGATCATATGTAATGATTTCCCAATGTGTGTAATTTACATTAATGTGGAAATCCCACTTCCTGCTCGTGTTAGGTACATATTATCTAAAGCGTGTTAAGAACAAAAAAATTACCGCTCTGTTTGTCAGTACGTAGGACCTTTATAAACTCTTTGTAAACCTACCCCCAATCAATCTGTATTGTTGGACTCAGCACAGAGCAGTGTGTTTGCCCCTTTATAGAATTCATATGTACCTGGTTCAACTAAGCAATACCGGAGAGGTGTAACGGATGGGTCTGGCAGGCGTGTTTTTATGTTAGTTGGCGTGGTAAGTAAACTAGAATTTTCTATGAGAGTGGATAATAAGTATAAAAAAGGGAATGAAGCGAGCGCAACCTTACGATAGACCAGTAGTTTGAGTCACTTCGATAACTTCAGATGTATAGGTATACGGCAGCGGGCAGATCCCAGGCAAGCTATTCCAGGGGATCACTTTACAAGGGTGTTGATGCTAATATGGAACCTCTCACACTAAGACAACCTCACTTCCTAGTTGGTATTAGCCGAGTCTCTACTTTTATCAAGTTTCTATAGAGTAGGACGGGGTGTTAGTTACAAAAATTAGCTTAATTTATTTTAAAAATTCTTACACGTCAGTTCTAGCAGATGAAATAGAAAGCGACTGTGTTTCGGTTAGTTGCATGCGGTACTCCGGCCAAGGGACCCGGGTTTGAACCCGAGAATTTATCATCGGATTTTTAAAAATCGCTTCCCCTAGAAAGACAATGGCAAACCACCGAGCTATACTTTGCCCACCAAAAACTAATTTTTTAACGTATCTTAAACCCACCATACACGGTCGTCCTCGACCACATCGTCAACCACCAAAACAGTTGAGCTTCGAGATGGTTGGTATAATCCATCTTGGTACATAGGAGAACAGAACAGAACAGAAATTGTGTGCGCGATGTTTTGATAGAATTAACAAATTGAAAACGCCTGATACAGAAACAACTACTTCGAAAAATAAAACTTCTTTGACATTAGAATTTGAGCTGCCTGAGGAAACCCTTGAGAAAGGAGATCAGACATTAGAAAGATTAGGTGAGACAACAATTAAAGCAAATTCTCGATAACTTGAGAAAAAAATATTGAGGAAGGCGGAGAAAGTTACTAAAAAATTAAATACACAATTTCAGAAGGGATTAGGCATCAAAGGAAGGTCACCTTCGCCCCCCACATCTAGAGACACATTCGACAGCTATGTTATAGAGAATTCTTCATCTCTTCTGATTCTTGTGATGAAATGAAAAAGAAGTTTCAAAGAGCTGCTCGCATGAAGATTTATTTGAGTTACTGCTGCTGAAATTGAAGCACATGAATCAAAGTTGAGAGATCGATACACCTATGCAAAAACAGTCATAGGAACAAGAAAGTATCATTCTTGCAAACCAATTAGAAATTAGAGTAACCCCAAACAGTTCCAGCCATTGGTTTATTTTCAGAATTTTAGACCGACTTGCTGGAGATATACATATATTACATGGTATATTATGTTGTGGACTATTATCATTATTTACAACTTAATACTGCTTAAAAGCTAAATTTGTCTTTTGTGTACAAAAACCAGAAATAAAAAAACTTCATGATATAAGTAGATATGCAAGTGTTTTGGTACCCTTTAGAAAACGTGGCTACCTTTAAACATTATTTATGAATACAGCTGTTAGAGAAGCAAGATCAAACAAATTGCATTCGATAAAACACTTATAAGGCTCTTTAAAATTAAATTTGGATCTCCTGCTAGGTTATAGAACTGAGAAATATAGTGCCGAAAATTGCAAAATTTTGGAAAATGTGCATCTTTGAAGTGATGTGCTGCCTTTCTAGAAGAGAAATGCATGATCATTTTGGTGCCATTATAAAGCATTTTAAGCGTACATTCTAAAAATCGCAGTCTTTTCGCTTCCAGCTGATACAATCAAAATATAACCCTTGGAAACCTTGAAAAATTGCAAAAACATTGACAGACTTGCAGAATTTTTTTCAGAGTTTTTAGATTTGTGATAAGTATTATAGGTTATTCACAATAAATTTTAGAAGGATGGTCTATTTTAGCTAAAAATAAGCTTGGTCACCATCTTTAAAAATGGTATGTAATTTTCAAATTTTTACGAAATCCCTTTGGGATGTTCTTATCCACGCTCAGTTCTTGCAAGAAAATAATTGGCACCAAGATCTGTGACATGAGTGCAACCACTTTTTTTAAATTTTCAGTGAATTGGTGTGGAATGACCCATTGCCCTATGTGCCATAATAACCGATATTTAATGAACATAATGCTGCTGGAGATGATTTAAACGATTGGTATTATTGGTTTATCGTTTATCGTAAACATGTGTGCATAAACAGTCATATCTAATCAAGGTAATACCTAAGCTGAATAGGTTTTAGGTGTGCCCTAAGGCAACGACTAATCTGAAGGTAGGGTCGGCCGGTAACTATTGACACCAAAATTTTATTTTTTAGTTTTTTCTATAAATCCTGGGCCCTGAAAATTGCAGACCCTATATAGTATGTGCTTTTTTGGTGTACTATAATTTAGGTTTGCTTACTCTCATTATTGACTTATTAGGATATAGAGTTAAAAACAAATTTAAATTATACAGTTTGATATGTAAGATACATACAAATGTCATCTGAAATCTTCAGCAGTAATATCATAAATTGTTAAATAAAAACAAAAACATGGGCAACATTATTATAAAAACCTACTAATAGCATTTGAAATCATAAACTATAGGAACATGACTTTAAAGGGTATATCTCAAAGATAAAAATCAAATCAATACCATAATCAACCTTAAAGGTCTATAAATTATTGGCTCGATTTAAAATAAAATCTCATAAATTAATCCCCGCAACAACCTCTCAAAAACTATTTTTAAATTCTATATGTCTTCTACCGCAGGTAAGTTAATAAACTGTAAAATTTACAAACAAAACTAAAAAAAATTGTTTGTTCTTGGGCGGCGAATATGTTGTTACGGAATTTTTTTATTATTGAAGAAATTCTCTTCACGACATCGTAATATTCGCATGTTTCTGTTCTTTGTTAAATTATGTTGATGAAATGAGACGGAGAAAATAATAAGAGGATTGATCTTTGTGTATCTTGTAATGGAAAAGAAGTTTTTTCAGGAACATATGAATTATAGATAATGTATTGTATTCTATAAAACCGATTTTATTCGCTTCATATGCCAAGCTAAATTGAATTAAAACAGATATATTGTCTTTTTAGTTCTGGAATTTATTGCATGGGTGGCAAATTAAAATGGTAAAGAAACAATCGACAACTGCTATTTAATAAGACTTATTAGGCATTTATTTAAAAATTAAAATAATCGACATTTAATTCACGCTCTTGTTTTTATCTCAATAAATATTAATATCGAAATCGATTCATTAATCGATTATTCTATAATGAGAAAACAGTTGCATAATTCTGCCATAAAACTTGAAAAACCAAACGCGAACATAACTTTATATGTAGGTGGACACCCAAAAAAAACGCACCTTAATCTTCTCAAAGAACATCTTTTTAAAATGCAAAAAAGAAATAAAAATAGAAATAACAAAAAAGAGGCTCATATTTATGTTCCATTGTTTTTCATAATAACATACATTTCCTTTAAAACTCTACGCTTGTATTCTGTCACTGAATGAATAAAATATACTAACAACCCTAAAGCGGAGAAAGAACTACTCTACGAGCTCTTTCACAATTTCCACCTAGTACACCTTTAGGAAATTGAAGTGTCTATTAATAAAGACGTGGGGACATGATTGATTGGGTCATTACGATATCAAATACTAAATGTTTTATTAACATTTACGCAAGAGATATATAGTATAAAAAAACTTAAATAATGTCGTTAAAGATTTAAGTATGTCTATTATAACCGGACATAACCGTGAAGGGCTACAAAAACTGCATAGTCGGTACAAGGCAATAATTAGCTTAATTATAAGTTTCCTATTTAAGAGCTTTTAAAAGATTTGGAATAAAAACAAAAAGAATCAGGTGTTTGCACAATTCTGCCGGAATTGTGTTAAGAATTTTAATATAATCTCCTTCAAAAACCGGTTAAGATCTTTTTGTAACTGCGCTTGGTGTAGGTTTTCTCTTATTCAGAGCTGTCAGTTTTTATTTTATTTGTAGGCCAGAAGATATGCACACATAACTGAAACTAAATATTATTATGCAAGTTCTATTCACATATTATCAAAGCGCCAATTGTTTATAAACAATCTCTTAGAGGATGTACCACAGTTTAAATTTTCATGAGCTTAATATAAATATTATTATTAAGTAGTTACAGTATTTTACAGTCCTCTAAATCGGTTTCCATTAGTTTCTATGCACTGATTAATGTGATTTCGCTCAGAATGCAGCCTACCTGTGATTATATTCAAAATGAAACCTAGCATGTGCAGTGTGAATGCAGCTTTATTAATTTAGGATTAATTAATTTTAATTAAGGATAATGCAAGCATCAGTAACATGACCACATTTTATGCCCTATCTTGTGCACCTTCAATGTTCAAGTTGATATGGTTCAGGCTCAAAGATCACCAAGAGAATGTTATTCTAAAAAAAGTTTTCATCGAAACTTTATATTAAAAATGCGTATATTCCAGTATTTCCTATTAATATATTTTAAGTTTGTTTTATTATAAATGTTTACAGATCTGGAGAATTTGGGGAGATGTTATAAAATCCACTAAAGTTTACTAACATCATATTTGTCAAAATTTATATATCGAAATCTTAAGTCTAAGATGTCAAATTCAACCAGGTATCTGATTATCTTAACGCCCTTCTACAGGAATATATCTGTAAGGGTGGTATACTCAGACGTTCCTTTAGCCCTCCTTAACCTTTAATCTACCTTTAAACGTCCTTACATGTATTTTTGATTGCATAAACCATCCTTACAATAAAGGTAAGGCACTCTAAAGGATGTATTAAATCAGCTTTGCTTTAAATGAAAGGAGTGCTCCTTAATTTCTAAGGTAGCTCGTGAGCTACCTTTTATCCTCCTTAAACTTTGCTAACCTTTGCGTTTTCAGGTTTTCATCAGTTATTTCCGAGTTTGGACTATTTATGGTATATTGGATTTGTTTATTCTGTTCTAGTGTATTGTTTTAACCCTTCAACTACCAAGCGGGGTGCAAATGCACCCTAACCATAGTTTTTTTGGTTAAAAAGTCTTGAAAGTATTTTTAGCAACATGAACATTTTAGTAGCTGTAAATAATGGATTTTTATGTAATATTTGCCTGGTAGTATTTTTAAATGTATTTAGTTTCGAAAAAATCGCCATTTTCAGTTAAATTAAATAAGTAACGATTCGGATAAAAAAAATCCCAAAATTTTGATAGCCAGAGTTTTAATAATTCTATGTACACTGAGAAAAAGACTTAACAGAAAAAGAATTAACATACGTTGTGTAAGATTTAAAAAGACTAATTATCTGTTGATAAATACACGGTGATCCAGTACTCAATGATCGGACTTTGAGGATAAGCTTCTCTGGTTATTAGAAACATAAAACCTTAGTAACTTTTTTTGATTAAATGAACTTCGAAAATTTTGACCGACGTTTTCAGAAAAGTACGTATAATTGATGCAGGTCAGTGTTGTTAAGTCGAATAGAAATAAATGCAAAATCTTTACAAATTGACACCATCAGCAAAAACGTGACATCTGTTTAAACAAGCACAACAAGAATGCAAACGACGCACATTCCATTTTAGATGTTAAAACAAAACGATCTATTAATCCGGGGGATTCCCCTCTATTCTAATAGTAAACGCAGACAGAAATGACATGATTTTAATACAGACCCATTCAATGATATCGTTAAATTCGATGTGTTATGCGTTAATAAACAGATATTAGTTTTAATTAAGTAAGGACATGTTTAGCTAATTTGATCTATCCATCAATAGGTATTGTTTTTTTATTGGAATTCTAGAATGTTTCATTATTAAAACCTTATTATTCTTTTTGATGTTTTAATTCAACGACCCTGAATGCTTGATGGATTTGTTTACATAGTGAAGTACAAGTACTGTTACGTTTTATTACTAAAAGCTGCAGTGTAAGGGGTTTGCAATTTGTTATCATTTGAGAAACCAAATATGTGTCACTATTACAGTACTATAATTTTTTATTCACAAACCTGCAGTATTGTATTACACATAGGGGTTAATGTGCCTATTAAAAGAATTTGAAATTGTCTTAGTAATCAGAAACAACACAAAACAAAAATACCATTTTTGAAACCATATCCATCGAGAGGTCGTTCACAACATGCTTTGTTTATTTAATTCTGTTTATCTGTTGTTATTCTACGAAACACCTGGTCAAAATAAAGACGTTTTTATTACTTTATTACGCTATCCTTGCACATTCTAGTAGTATTGAATATCTGCTTGAACTTTTAAAATATGTGTCATGTGCATTCATACTATTAAATTTGAAAACATTAGGCTGAACTTCGATGCCGTTTTTCTCCAAAAGTATAGAAATACGAGAAAAATGGTATATAGGAATTTTCTTTATTTAATGGTTATCTAACCACTGGCAAAGTCCGATTACTCCGTAATGACTCACCGTGTATTTGTTAACAGTTAGTTATATTATGTAGTATCAAGTGCAAACTTGCAAGAACAGGTTGACGGATGCTGGCGTCCATTCCTTTGGATGTTTTACACGTTTCCACTATTTGGGATATACGCAATCTTTAGGCCAGGTTTATTTAATAATAAGTGCTGAATTGTGATTGTGAATTGTGAATGTCATTAGTTTAAGTGCGTTACTAAGTAATTATAGTATCGTTTACTGTCTTCAGCCTTACTTTGTTTTTTAATTATAATATATTTGTAGCTTTGAGAGTGCAATTAAAAAGAATTTTGACCTAAAACTGTTTGTATTTTTCTGACCGGGGTAATAACCACATAATATATACAGTGTTAGTAAAATTTGGCTTTGATTTTTCATGTGTGCGCCAAGAAAAAACGGCGAATGGTAATTCGTCTCAGAAAGATAGACATCATCCCATACTTGTCAAGGTTTACATGTTAGAATTCAGAATGACATACGTCAATAGTTTTCCTATGGCAAGTATGCAATAAGTATCTATCTTTCTCAGATATATTACTACTTGCTATTTTTCCTTTACTCGCACATGGAAATTTAAACCCAAGTAATATAGTAACTATTAATTGATAATGAATTTATTGTTAAGTAAATACAATAACTATTACTTTATAAAGATTTACCTCACAAACTGCTATAGTACCTACTACTATATGGTTATTTAGAATTTAGCTACTGGAATAAGTAGCTATTACTCTTTCTTTATTTTGCCAATAAATAATTGTAATAACTAATATTGTACACTTACTTTGCATGTAAATTAATTCAATTAGAATAAATTCACTAAAACAGACGTCAAAGAATATATCGATTAATAGGTAACTTGGTGTATTAACATTGAATAAATTGTTTAACAGTTAACCAATATTGTAAAAATATTATAAACTAATTTTATGTGTACAATCAAACTGTTTTAACCGCAAACTAATTGGTTTAAATATACAATTTTGTTCATTGATAACAGTTAACTTACTACTTTTACATCTAAAAAATCAGTCTTTATTATTTAATGATCTATATTTATAATTTTCAAACTGTCATTAAATATTTGTTCCGCGTATCCAAAATAATAATTTATTTGCGATAATCGTTTTATATTAAATGCAGATAAATCTTTTTTTCAATGTAGAGATCACTATCTATAGACTTGAGAACGATAAGAAGATAAGAAAATGTGTCCAAAATAATTTAATTTTTATATCTAATTGCCATGGATACACGAAGTGTTTAATTTTGTAACCTTTAACGCAGTTTGCAAATTGTAGTTTACGAAAGGTAAAGCCATCGTAGTTATTTAGTAAAGCAGGCCGTTTTGATTTATTAATCAAAATACAAACAGCAATTTGTTTACTACTTGCGTGGTCCAATATACAGTGTGAGGATAAAATAACGCTTACAATTAATATTTTCTTTATGGGTAAGTCTATTGAAAAATCCTAAAACACGTCGATTTTCTATATTAAAAATACACATTCTTATGTTGAATTAATTTTCCTGCATTCAATTGTTTCAAAGTCATCGCCATTTTTTTTAATGGAAACCCCCAGTTTTTTTCTTGATTTCGCTAATCGTGTAATTGCTTAAACGATGCTATGCAAATACTAATGAATGTTAAGTGCCGAAGGTTTTCGATGTAGTGGCCACATGTCCACTTTTACAATAAATTACATAATGTTGCGGATAAATATGTATGATGGCGATGTTCCAAAATCAAAAATTTAATTCCAAGAAGATGGAGAACCACCACATTTTGGAACTGCAGTGAAGGCATTTTTAAATGCTGTAGTATTTAGTCTCATATACATGTAGGTCGCCGACGACACGTTGGATAGCCTGCTAGATCCCCGGATCTAACTTGAACTAAGTAGAAAAGAAATTATGATGTAAAAGCTTCGAAACAAATGAATGCGGGAAAATTAATTTAACATGAGGATGTGCATTTTTAATATAGGAAGTCGTCGTTTTTAGAATTTCAATAAACTTACCCATAAAAACACTGTATATGATATTGTACTATTGTATGTTTGCAGTTTTGCATTTGTAATCATAGAAAAATGTTGTTGAATAACATTCATGGCTATGATTAAATAGAAAAAAAGTATGTAAATCTTAGAGCATATTAAAAAAATAGAAGAGTTCCTTTAAAATGTAAATAAGATAATAAGATTTGTGTAAAACACTAGTTTTTCTTCATTTAATATTAGGTAAGTACAAATAAAAATATTTTCTTACTCGTAGTTTAGGTATTTTCGTTGTAATAAGTTGGCAATTTTCAGGTTAGTCCGACAACCAAAAAAAAAACTCTATACTCGATAGGTTCGTCCCTGTGCAGCAGACAGGCCAGTTTCTGATACAGACTTGTTAAGAAAGTTTTACTCTTAAAGGCATTTTGATCTAACGTAATATTTTGTGTCATGTTTCACTATACAATTGACCAATATAGATTAATGCAGAACCACTAGAGTTATTCTTCTACAAAAAAGAAGAATGGTTTGTTAAAAAACATTATTATCTGCCTTAAAAATACCTTATCGCAGTTTAGAATCGCTACCAACGTTATCTCTAATTCCTTAATTAATAATATAAAGCTAGATAATTAATATTCATCCTAAAAGATCTGTGCATCTTAAGAGTTCAAGTGAATTTTAGAGAAAATAAAAAACTAGCTTTCTTATTACATAGATTTTAAAAAATTAAATAATCTTGAAACGAACCTTATCTTCACTGGGACATTTTTTGATGGCAGCTAAAAATTGATAAGTAAAAAATATGACGATTTTAGATTATTGCCGCAAAGTCACCTGAGTTAATTCTGAACACTAAAATTAGGATTCTACTAGGTAGCAGAAAAAGGTATACTCCTCAATCATTGCGCTCTTCCTAAAAGGAATTCGATTTAGGTGAAGATATCTATCCCCTTTTTTCTTGTTGATTCAGATACGTAGCAATAACTTTTTTAATTTTTGGAATATCACTTTTGCTGTGCATTTCCATTTAAAATTTTAAAACCATTTTAAAGTCGCTTTGGAACTAGTTCTGGAACGCCAGAAAGTCTGTTGTCAACGCGGAAACTACACTATGGAGAAAGTGGTAGTAATTCATTTAATTACGATTTTTAACACAATACATTTTTTTTGACAATTATTATATAAACCTAAAGTTTATCCGGGTTCGGCATTTTGTGTATCAAAGATTAAGAACCTCAACATCCCTTCCACATAGTAAAAAATCAGCCCCGCGTGAACAATTTACTTTGTAAAGGTTTTAGAGTAAAAAGTATTTTTTCACTCTATTCTTATAACAAAATAATTATTCACTATAAATCTATTTTCTCTCTATATTATGAATTAACTCTATATAGATTGAATATTCAATTTAGTAGTATTCTACTTTAAAAGTATAACTCGATCTACTCTAATTATTATATTGTCAAGAGAAGAAAAGCCGTTAAAAAGTGATCTATATTGGTAAAAATATGTTTGTTAGTGTTATGTTACTTTAGTTAGAGTAAATCTGCTGTATTTGACTTCGACTAGTTATAGCTGTTGAAACTTTGCAATTTCATGAGTTACTAAGATTGGTGGAAATTTAAAGATTTTACAAATCTTTAAACAACTTAATGTAGCTGTACAATTTAAAACGTAATGGACAACTAAGCAAAATTTAGAGATTAAAATTATATTGACTAGACCAAAAACAGGTATCTGTACATAAATAATAGAACCTACATTAAATTTAGATTTGTTGTAAAATCTTGAAATTTCGGTGATTTTAGAAACCTTCGACATTGCAAAGATTTAACAGTTAGAAATAGACAGCTGTTAATGCAAAAATGTTCATGTCATTTTGCTGCGTGTGAATGTCAAACTTTGCAGTTTGTTTTAATAATATTAATATAAGGTAACTTAAAACAATTTTATATTTTAAACATTTTATTAATACATGTATTATTTTATAATTTTAGTAATTATAGTGTTACTTATAGTGAGTAAGATGGGAGCACTTGGAAACTTGTAATACAAGTTCAACTAATAACCATTTAATATTGATATCCAACGGAGTTGTACTTTTTTCAATAATTCATATTCAGTGTTTTATTTCCAAACAATAAACAATGATATTAAGAAATTAGGCAAGTAAAAGCAATAATTATAATTATATCTAATTCGCAGAACAAAAGATTAATTATCATAATTGTTGTAATTTTGAACTTTGGCGGAGTTCGCGGAGTGCTGCAAGGGAATCTCCTAATAGAAACTTCATGAGAGTTGGCATGGAGCACGAGTAGTACTTCACTCTAATAACAATTAACAACCATACCAAATACCAAGAAAACAATTAGGAAGTAAATGTTTCAGGGTGTCCTTTAACCAAAATAGAAGTGAGCCAATTGGACTCGTGCATATATATTTTTTTAATACATTCTTATGTTTTAATTGTATACAAATATACTTTTTATGTATGTTTGTATTGCAATAAATTTTAATCTAAATAGAAAACAAATTACACAAAAATTTAATAACAATCCACTTTAAATAGGCTTTAAATATTTTTCCCATGTAGAGTAAAAGATTCAACAGTTAAGAATAAAGCCTTACTCCGAATTGATTAGAAATTTAACTATTTTAGTGTAAAAAAAGTTACCATAAATGATTAAAGATATAATTGTTTTACAGTGTAATAAATTTACACTAACATTGTATTGAAGTTAACTCTATGGTCTACGCGAAGGTACGGATTAAATATTTTACTCTAAATGTATATAATCTAAACACACACTTTTTAAAGTAGTGTAGTGGTCGTAGTATCTTACACTAGATTGTTTATTGTGCATGCACTAGTGTAATCTACAATGTAAATATGTGTGTAGATGTCTATGAATGTATCAAAACAGGGATTTCCAAAAGCACGTCAGTTTACTTACAAAACTCTGTAGTTTCTTAACAAAACCATTTTAACCAATTTAACCAAGAAATATCTATGCAGAATCTACACAAAAATATTCTGTGTATTACTTTAACAGAAAAATTCACTTACTCAAATATTTGTTGATGAGAGTATTGTGTTCAAAATATTCACCATTCGGTTTGTGACAAAAATGACCATATCGAGTTATAACAAGGTAGAATGTCTTTCTAAAGTAATTTCTGTAACGTAAAAATTTTTATTTTGAGCAGAATAATATTTCCACTTTTAAGAAATCTTAATTTTTGGCAAAAGCAATTCTTATTAATACACTGTAAAAAATCAATTCTAATGTCAAACCACATTCATTTGGCTCAAGTACTCCGTACGTTTGAATACGGCCAAATGCGCTAAGTACCAAGATCCGTTGATGCATGCATAATAATATCCAAAGTAAAGGTTATCTCACCAATTTCACTATTGGCTTTTGAAATGGGCTTAAAAATGGCGCCTTTTTGGCGGCAATTTTAATTTCTCATGAATTTGTCAAATCAAATATTTACATAACATACAGAAAAGGTTACGAATATTTAAATTAAAACAAATCAATAATACTATGTATTAACTTATTAACAAATAATATTTTTAGGCATTCGAATTATCTTCTGTTATTGAGTAATATTAACTACTACTACTGAATAAAATTAACACATTAAAAAATGATGGTCTAAAATGGCGAAGATTTGTTGGTTATATGAACAAAAGTTATATGAACAAAACAAAATTAACAACTAAAGCGATATTTTAACTGTGATACAACTAATTTATTAATGGTATCCCCTCAAACAGTATTTGAGTTTCTCTTTTTTGTTATCCAAATATGGCAGAAAGCCATATAAAAGCCGTGGACGGAAATCTAACTTTTGTAAAAGTCTGTACAGAATGGAGTATGATGCCAGTGGATGCTGCAACTATTTTTTAAGCTTTTGTAACCTTTCCAACCAGCTAAAAATTAAGAATATATTAAGTAGGTAATTGAAAATTATCCTGCAAATCGTATTTGTACTGCCATTTTCAAAATATCCAGCGGCCACATCGGTATTTTTAAAACCTGAAGTGAGCAGTGTCTCTGTTCCTTTTAGTATCTGCATGAGAATGTACTGTAGTATTATCTTTTAAAGTATATCGAGGCTCTCTCTTTCAATCCTTCCATACTCTTCAATTATTTTAGGCTTTTCTTTAACATATCCAGTATTATTTGATGATTGTGTTTGGCAATTAGATGGCCTGTTTCCTTGATTGACTTTAAAAGTTTTAATTTTTTTTATTAATTGCAACTACATTTATCTCTTCATTTAATCTTTTACGTTTCTTATTAACTGTAACTATATTAGAAACGTTAAATAACGTAGGAATTGCGTTTCATTTCAATATTTACCTTTCATCTTTTCTTCTTGTTTCAAATTGCGTTTCTTCAAAATGGAACTAGGGGAAATGTAAAACGGTAATAAAAGAGTGTGTAATCTAAAGACTATCCTTTCTCTATGCTTAAATAATTTATATTATTTAAGACTCAAACTTGCTTACTTTACATAATCTTGAGTATTCAGTAATTCCCAATTCTGACTTCTACGCATATTTATCTATAACAAATTTGTCTTATTTTCCTATCTTTTGGAAAAAGAAACAAACGTGCACCATTCCGGGAATTGCTAAAACAGTTTGGTGCACTACAACCAGTTATTTTTTGGGGAATAGACTTCGGCGTTTCACTTCTGTCAGAAACTAACAGATCGAACTTGAGCTCAAATATGGCCGTCTCAACTTTGATGAGATGACCTATGTATGTGTACTAGGTATACATACACATGAATGGACCTTGCTAAGTACTAGAGTCCCCTCTATAATAATATTAAATAATAAGAATAAGAGTTGGGACATGTACGATGCCAGATTTTAATTGGCTGGATCCAATATCAAGGAGTACATGATCTGAATAGTCTGGTACTTTGTTTTTTAAATTGTATAACAACATTTGCATTACTTTACATCCTAATAAACATTTTCTTTATGAAATTAAATTTTCTTAATATAATATATGTATTTTTTATAAGTAAATAAATTATTATAATAATGTTGAATCGAAAGACTTATTGACATCTATATACATAGTTTGTCAAGAAACAATTTGTCAAATCAAACAACTGAAGATTGATAGGTGAAAATACCTTATGAGAAATCAAGTTGTTCTTGACATTGGATCCACATGTCCTAAGTCTTATCTAATATAACCTATTATTATTATATAGGAACTCTACTAAGTACTTGAGTCTACAGCCCTCTACGTTTGACAATTTTGTTTATTCTAAATGAAAGTTTCTTGGGTAAAGAGACTGATTAGTTTGAGCCAAGTCCATAGTTCTTGACACGAACAAAAAGAGAATTTAATGTAACAAAAGCAGAAATTAGCATGAAGCCATTAAGGCTTTTAATAGAATAATAGTTCTTATTTTATATAAATAAATTGAACAATTCTCTCAAACTAAACTTTTAGGTGACTAAAGGGATAAGCTAATGTACAGTTTGAATGAAACAAAAAATCAGTTGACTAAAATAATAATAACTTTTACAGTAAATGTCACATCAATTAATCAAAACAATTTTTATGTTTATGTGGTAAAGTTGCTAGCTTTACGCACCGAACGACTATTATTACACCAGGAAATGATTTCCAATGTCTTAATCCCTGGGATTCGAACCCAGGACCTTAAGATTGGTAGTCAAGTGCCATACCCACTGAGCTACCATGGCTTCACTAGAAGAATTAAATTATCATTCAATAAAAGTGCGAGAGTGTGTACACTTGAATTCTAGTCAAGTATTTTTAATTCTTCCGCAAGTAAATGAGACTACTGCTACAATCTCGCCAGATTCTTGTCCCAAGAAACTGTAGTCGGTTGAAGCAATACGTTCGGTTTTACAACAACCGAACTTTTGTTTCATTGAAACAATTAAAATTAAACGTACCAGAAGTTTCATTAAAACCTCTTTAAAATAAAGTGTTTTTTTCAAACAACTTTGAATATTAAGCCACGTGCATGCAGACTTTGCTTCAAATATATTTTTATAATCGATCAAATAATGTTTTTATTACGCTTAAACTTAAAAACTTTCAGATAAATGTTTCAGCAGTTTTTCGTTGCCGAGTAGATATTTTTATTCAAGAAAAATGGTTTTTTTGACGCAAACTATTTTGCTTTGGTTCAAATGAAAGTGATTTTACTCAAAAAAATTGTCAAACTCCTGGTGAGTTTGAAGACAGAACTTTATTTTTTACAGTGTAGTGTTGGGCAAACCGATGATTTTAAGTTCGTAAGAGGACATTGTTTTTGAATAAAATCTACTTATACGAAGATTTTAGAAATCCTGTACGTCAAATATGAATTTAGTGCCTCTTGTTATGAATTATTATTGGATTATTGTTATATTGTGACAGTCAACAAAGTTTGCTCTGACATGATTCTCATATGGTATTCTGGAGTAATAACGTACTATTGATTTCATAATGATCTAGGACAACAAGGCTAATGTGATGCTATTTTTTATTATTTTATCCTATGCATTTACATTGAAAAAAAAGAATAAAATAGCATCATATTAGCCTTGCTGTCCTAGATCATTATGAAACCAATAGTACACCCGTATTTTGTCACAAAGGGCAAACACGAATAAACCTTTCCTAGATAAACGGATCGATTGGATTGCATATATTTTATAAACAATGAATTGAATAATAAAATCTTTCGCGTTTGTCTGCTTCTCTTCTGCTACAGCAAAATTGTCACATAAAATTATTTAGAAAATTGACAGTATCCCTATTTCATGCAATTCTAACTTACTGGAACCTCTTTGGGGTGTTCATAAGCAATATCAAACCCAATATCGTTCAACGCACAGCTGCTGCTCCCTTTATTATCATTATTCGCTATGCCCAAAATTGAGGAGCGTCAATCGACGAATCTAATAAGCAATCTGTACTACCTTTAAATATAAAAGTACACGTTTTCTAATAAGATTTTTTTATTAAAACTATTATCAAAATTCTTCTTCTCGTCATTCTCAGTAGCTAATACTTTTAAAACCCGGATTATGTTTTGTCTTTGTTCCTAGATCTTATTTATCCCTTTCAGATGAGAAATTAATATAGATCTAGGATGCTGTAAAGAAGAGCCAAGGGACCTCGATATTATTCTATAGACATTATGTTGAAACTTAAAACTACATTCTATCCTTTTGTATCCAGAGAGAATTGTATATTTAGCCTTTTGAGTATTGAATAATTTAATATCCCCGGTTATATTTGCCAAGGAAATGCATAAAAGCTATTTGTAAAGTTGCATTTCAAGGAAGATCGCTTTAAACAAGTTTCTGAAACCAATATCAATTTCAAGTATTCGCGTTATTATTGTCTATAGAGTATTTTCTATCTGAACATTATGAAATCATCAAAACATTTTCAAGTTTTGACAAGGAAGTTAATGTAGATCACTGAAATGTTATATTTGTTAAGACTGTTTAGTTGTTCCAAATCGATTTCATGTAGAAATCTTTTTCAAAAGTTCTAAAACCCCATATTACAGAAGAATTAGCAACTGTTACTAACGTGTAGAGCTCAATGGAATGGATACGCTAAAGTAAATTCTTTTGTGGTTCGATCTTTATGCTATTTAAAAGAGTTATAGCTGTCACCCAATAAAGCTGGGGTGGAAGTCCGTTATTAAATATCCTTAAGAATAAGATGGGAATGAAACTCAACCGTAGGTAATATTAGCTGTAAATGTGGTCAAATTTATGCTGCCTACTACGAATCGTGCTTTCGACGCCAACAGGGTCCTATCTGCAGGGTCCTACTATAGGAAAGAGCGTAACTACCCAGCGTAATGAGCTTTAAAAGCGACGGATATGACGTCACACTGGCCGCCGTTAGACACCACCTAAATCCGCTTTTTTCTCAAACGCCGACAAATACGAAGAAGGAGAATTACCTTTCATAAGTAAGTATTGGTTTGTTTAAAACGTTAGTTATAAAATTTATATTCAAAGATTAATTTCACAATACTACAGTTTTCCTACAGTTCCTACAATTCCTACAGATTTATATTCTAAGACAGGGTCTAATTTACGTACTTATAAGCAAACTAAACAATTGCTTGCCCCCCCCCATCATAGGGAACTTTTCATAAAACCGATCATTTCGATATAAATATCTTTATTTTAGATATTTCAGTAAAAATAATTGAAATTGTGAAATATTGAAACACTATACATAAATAATAATATTGTATATGTATATGTTGGGACCCCAAAAAATATTACTTAAGAAATAATTTGATATCGATATATTTACCGTATCGTATGGATATATCCATATTGTAATGAATGGAAAAACCCCTATACACGAGCAGCGAACATGGAGAAGGTTCCCGGCACATCTACAATGTTCGAGACGGGGGGCGGATTGTTCTAATGGACATATGGATATATACCAATTACCACATAATTGTAACTATCTTAAATGTAGGGACTGCTTTTTATTTATGATGCCAGTTAAACAACATATAATTATGTTGCGGTTTTAGATCTTATATTGAAATACCGTAATTGGTATTTTAAGTAATTAAGTTAATAAAAGTCTTAAGGAGATATGGATGCCATCGACATTCAAAAGAGAGTTGATTTTGTAATGAAAACATAAGTGTAATATACCTTTAGATTGGAGTTGTATCACATTCGTTTCGCCAAAATCATATATAAACACAAATCATGTATAAACAAAAAGTGGGAAGAAAACCTTTTGGGAAGCATAATGTAATGTAAGGTTATATTTTAATTTGAAAATGTAAACAAAGCGATGTCAGAATTTTGAGGTTAATGTTATTTTTGTGAAACGTCAAAGTGTTTTAAAGTTTTAAGAAAGTTCGGTAAATCTAAGTAATTATTTAACAAGTGCTTCAAATTAATCATGTTCAATTTATTCTGCGATGTAAATTTTATTAAATGCTAATAAAGAAAAACTTGACAAACTATATATAAGCAAATGAATATATTTTGCAATATAGGATAGTTCTTAACCTAACATCACATTTGGTATACAGATACAATCACTTAATATGTTAATTATAAGATACCTATGTTCATTATAATATATATTTTGTGGGGTATTTTTTTGTTTTGTTTCCAGCAATCTTTGTTCAGCATTTTTTGTTTTTGAGGTGGATGTTTCCTATTGCTATAGTGAAATATTACTCCTGCACCTACTCTATGCCAATTTTCATGGAATTCTGCAGGGAAGTTTACTTCACTTCTGGCATCAAGAAAAAGTCACTTTCTAGACCAAAAGAGAATGTCGGAGATAATAATAATAATTTATTTCCATAGACACTGATAAATTAACAATGTGTGGGAATTGTCAACAGGTGTAAGATAGATATTAACATATAGTAGATACAAATATAAACTAATACAAATAATAAGAAACAACGAGCAACATATAAATATACAATATATTAAAGTTGTGGATAACACAAAAAAAGCAATTAAAGAGAGTCAATGATCTACAATTAAATGATGTAACAAAATCGCAGTGGAACAGTGTTATATAAAACTATAGTCTACAGGTTCTATTCAAAAAACTCGTTAGTCGAATAAACGCATTTATTTATAAGATATTCTTTTAAAAGATATTTAAAGCTACTATGACTAGAAGTATTTCTTATATGAGTGGTATGTTATTAAAAAGTCTTAATCCTAATATATTAGGCGAATTTTTTGTTTAATAGATAATTTAGTTTAGATAAGATTGGGGTGATGAAAGTAGACGAATTAATATGCGGCGAGGCTCGTATAAAGAATAGATTTAATGATAGGATTAAAAAGATAGAAGCTAATAATCGACCTTTTGCATATGATTGTATTTAAATATTTAGAGATAAATTCATAATTATGAAACGTTCCTATCTTTTAACTTAAACCCTTCTGAATGAAAACGGCTTTTTTTGCTTTTCAATGATACTTTCTTTTCGCTGCTGAGGATCAAAAGGCCTCTGCGAAGCAAAAGTGAACAGTGGCTATTATGTTGCTTCTCTTTCCTCCTACAGATGTCTCCTCTTCAAACTGTGGGGATTTAGAAATTGATTGTTGTAAAGAAAACAGCCAACCAGTCGGGGACTTCGTGGAGTGTCGCTTTGAAGTGATGATCTTAGAGGAAGCCGGCGACGTATTATAGGTTACTAGTACAACAGTACCTGATGTAGGTGTAGTAGATTAGAAAGGCACCAACTATATCACTAAGTACATAGTCCATCAATATTTCTCCCACGAAGTCTCCACCGGTCGTGTCGAAGGATCCCCTCAGCACAGTCCGCCAGACCGGATATGGTAAGTTCAAGTCGACTGGTTAAACCAAAAGAAAAAATGAAAACGACGTTTTCAGACCACATCCACCCGCCTACAGCTCGGCCACCACTCCAGGGAAAGAGAAATCTAATAGACGATACATAAAAAAGAGAGCCTCATATCCGATTTCATGTAAATGTTCTGCAACTGCCAACATAGAAACAAGACCTGATCGATCACATTTCGTTTATGTGATGAAATCTTCGTTTGAACCGATCAATTTTTCTTCAATATCAACAAGACCACAAGAACAAAGGTACGTTACATAGGCCTTTAAATGATAAAGCGGGAATAGTATCATCCATAAGCATAAATTACGCCTAAATAATCGACGATACATCGAATAGAACCTTATGTGCGATTTTACGCGGATGTTCCGCAATAGCCAAGGTGAAAACAACATCGAAATAATCTCACATTTAGTTTTATGTTTGGAAATTCTCGTTTGAACCGATCAATGTTTCTTCAATATAAACAAGACCACAAAAACAAGGAACGTTGCATACGCCCTTAAACTTTAAAGCGGAAAAACTAAGGGGATTGCTACAACTGAGACAGTTTTTAAGAGGGTTGGAAGATGGTTCTGTTATTGTGTTTGTTAAGAACATTCCTTGTACGATACATAAGAAGGCTAACAATAGGAGGTTGACCATTTTGACTATGAATCAATAGGAATCAGATGGCAATTCACAACTCTTTTGATATCTTTCTTGATCTACCTATTGGTAAGAAGACTATCACGAATTGATATTAAGTTTAAATATTGTCAGATTGCGAAATCGTAACCGCTCAGTATAGAAGCGTTTTATACTTTAGCTGTCTTTTTATTTTGTATCCCATTTGTCTTGGTCTTAGTATCGTTTCTACTAGGATATTCTCTTACCTGAGGTACTCTTTCTATTTTCTCCTGAAGAAGCTCCATACAATTGTAGCCGAGATTGAGTTCTCCAGTCATTCTTATCCTAAAGAAGTTCTTTATCTGTTAACACAGGCCAGTCAGATTGCTTTTCTATGATACGCGTAATTGATTACTTTACATTTAATCATGATTAGCATTATATGTGTTTGTTATAACTATTTTTGCTTTTGTGTTTCTTTGGGAGAATAGAAACAACAAGAATTTAATCAAATGCATATCGCAGATACAAAATTACTTTACAATCTCTAGACTAATATAATTTTTATGCCAACAAAACATGAATATGAACAAGGAATAACTCGGTTTATATACAGAAAACTCCAAACGTTATCTCTATATAAAACAAACGAGGGTAAATGTAAAACTAAAACGGGAAGTCGAGAAAGACAAGGGAAAAGACAAGAGGTGGTTTAAAATTAGTTGGGCGCCTACCTACATATTTTATCATGTAACATTAAACATGCAATTAAACAAAATTCCAACTGTGCACGGCACAATAATATTATGCACAATATTTTCTGAAGGTGTTATTCAGATATTTTAGCTGTGGGTTTTAATGACTATACCGTTGAATATTCATCTTCTTCTGGGTAAATGATTACGGTATTACAAAGATGGTAATTTTTTATTTTTCTTAAGATTCTAAATAAACACGAAACTTTACTTTCGCAAATTTCTTCATGCATTGTTATCTCAACATGCAACCGAAAGGCAAAACAAAAACTTTTAGAAAACACAAAAAAGGCAGAAAATTAATTTTTTGTGTCCTTGTTCATGATAAAAAGATGTGCTGGAAAAGCTGCACTGCAATCAAAGTAGTTTAGAATTTCTCCTTTTGAGATTTGTACGGACAAGTAAAATGGATCCGAGGGCGTCATTCAAGTACTCTCCCGTCGGGCTTACTCAAATGAGAAATGAGGCAGACATAGCAACGAAAACACACAAAAGTGGGCCGTTGGGTATAAACCACAAGTTTAACCAGTGGGTAGAGAAAACAAACGTTTTATTAAGTCTCGCCTTCTTCTTTGAATAAAAAGTACTATCTGCGATATATAAAACGTTTTTTGTTAAATATAATGTAAGTGTGCAGACAACGAATGTTATAAAAACCTTCGTCCAGAGACACATTTAAAAGTCTAACTGCTTGTTCCTCCTTCGAACTTTATTTCTGCTAAAAAGTGTTGGGGCTACAACAAGGAAACAGTACAAATGAAGTTGATTTTAAAATACAGTACAGAAGGTTTTTACAATTTTCATGAAAACCCTTGTGATGCATTTTTTAAACTTAAATTGAAACAAATGACATTTATCTTTGCTCAAATAAGCTTTCATATTGGTATTAATATTACCATATTAGGTACCTTGCTCTTATGATGAGGATTTTGCAACTTTAAGGTATTAAGTACTAATGGCAAAGTTACCAAACTTGCTATTAGCTATTAGACTTAAAATCGTCACCTAGAAATGGATTCTAAAATGGAGGCATTAGATTAAAATTAAAAAAGTTAATTAAACTAAGAATACCTTTAGAATAATTAGATCGGGCTTCTCAAGTTTTATTTTAGTATTTTAATAGTTAAATTTGTTACACTCAATAACCGAAGTCAGTAGCGCCGGAATAAATAGGAATAAGTAGCGCAGCAAACAAAGTTATGTCAAAACCGACATTTCATTTTTCAACGACTATTGTGTTGTATAAATTGTTCAAAACTAGTTTTTCTCAGTTTTCAATGAACAGAATGGTTCTGCGTGATTTCCATTAAGTCCAACACTGAGAAAAAAATATAGTCGGGGAAACTAAATTTTATTTAACTCAACGAAACATTTAGTTAAGCAAACCTAAAATTTTATTGGATTTAACTAAATATTTAGTTGAATTAAATAAATTTTAACTGGGATAACTAAACTTTTTTTTCGGTGAACATCCAGCAAAAATCACTTTTAAAATATAATATTATCAACCGAGGGAAAGGACACTTCATAAATAGGTGTACAAATTCAAAAAAGTATTTACGTGAATATAAATAAATACATAAATATACAATCAAATACTTTTAAATATAAACAATTAAATTTAAATATTACTAAATACAAATAAATACATTTAAATAAATTTAACTAGATTTAAATACCTTTAAATATATTTGAATAGATTTAAATAGAAGTAAATACCTTCAAATAGTTTTAAATACAAATAAATAAGGATTATCTACGACCACCATAGAAAGTTACACATTCCACATAATCTAGTAACCGTGAAAACGACCAATTGCATAAAATCTCCAAACTGAACGGGTATGACTGTGAGAAATGATTTCTCACGATCAGTAGTTCTATTAAAACGCCATACATGTCAGCACTTGCAATATTATAATATTATTAATTATTTGAGATATAAAATGTTATAAATTTTAGATAAAGGTTATTTTTATTTTGTTTAATTAATGTTTTACATTAAATTATATATTTTGAATGCAAATCCATCTACAAAAATTATCGGTTCGGCGGTGGACCGTCTACGTGCTAAGTCAGACATCATACTGTTCACCTACCTACCCGCGGTAAACTGATTTAGTTATTTTACTATATAAAGTTCGAGGGGTCAACACTACTGGAAATCACTGTTCACTTTGCTGGGAATACTTGGGAATACCTGGAAATACTTGGAATACATGGGAATACTTGGAAATACCTAGGAATACTTTGGAAATACATGGCAGTACCTGGAAATACCTAGGAATATTTGGGGAATACTTGATATTATGCATGCTTGGGTGGAAGTTTATTTTCGTTTTAACGACGTTATTAGACAAAAATCTATTAAGTAAAGTCAATTACGGCAAATTAGTTTAACCCAAACTCGGTTATAAATTATAAATAAAAAAAGTTAAAGACGTAGGGGAAGTACCGATGTTTCGTGACGTCATGGAATATTTATGTTAATGTATAGAAGCAACACTGCATTTTTAATATATTTCATGTATTAAGTATGATCTGCACTAGAGCATTCATGAGATGATCAGATCAAGTAGAAATCATCTTTCAGTTCTGGATATGGAAAGAAATATGAAGTTATATGTTAAAAGCAAACAATAAAGCTGAGAAAACCGCAAAATCTTTTGGAATAGAACCATCAAAAATACTGTGTGAACAAATAGGAATACCCTTAGTTATCGAATCTCAAGAACTTCTTAATCCCACGGCTGTCTTGAATGAGAATTTCGAAGATGATGATGAAGATTTAATATATATGTAACACCGGTAATATATCCAACACAACTCAAATTGCATTTAGTGACGAAATAAAAAAATGATGAACATTTATCCATTCTAAATTCCTATGACACAAATTTAAAAGATTTTACGGGAATTAAATCATGTAATGATAAATCATATTTAGCAGTGTTACTGAAAAATAAAAAACAATGTCGGCTAAAAAGTCTACACTTGCTGTTTTTTTTCTAATAAAAAAGCTCATTTATCGGCTGACAGAGTAATACGAGTTAGAGCTGCACAAAAAAAATTCAAAAATAAATCAAAACCCCAAAAAAACTTGAGATTTCTACGTCAAAGAAAATAATTAAGAAGAAATGACCATTAGAAACTGAAACCTGTGTTTTTAAAGGATCCATAATTGCATCCAGAGGCACAATTTTATAAATATTCAAAAAAGTACAAAATACTCTAAAAGTTATAAGTATTACTATAAAAGTTACTGTTATTTGTTGCTTACACTCAGCTAAAGATGAATTTACTGAAACTGCAATAATGGTTTTATAAATGCCTTTCCGCCTTGTCCGAGGAAAAGCCATTTCCTCGAGACAAATAATTAGTGGGAAAGTTCTTTGGCTGCATTTTCTATTTTAATGTTTAATTTTCTGATCAAATATAAATGATAACAACAAATTGGTTATTGATAAAAATCTAGAAAGTTGTTATAAAGATTTTGCTAATCGTCGGCTTCACATAAAAAGTGCATAAGTCCGAAAAACCTGTTTACAAGAAATGTAACATTTTTAACTTTGCCGTCAATGCTTTTGCACTTGTGCCTGATTTTATTTTTGCTATTTAAGCGACTTCTACTAATTATTTTCGGCATTTCACATTTTTATTTTATAGAAAAAGTAAATAATAATTATTACCAATAATTTACCAGATAACGTTAAAATCTAAATTTTTCAATTTTGGCACTTACGCCCTTTTCATATGAAGCCGACGTAATGCCTATTCGTCTAGATCAGTGGTTCCTAAACTTTTTCCTATGGGACCTCCTTTTTGGAATTACCCCCCCCCCATAATTAACACAAAAACTTTACTGCAATAACATTTATTTATTTATTAATTTATTTAACAAAAAAGTCAAAATACAAAACCATTAATGTGAAGGGACAGATTCTTTGCGGCCTATATATTTATTATATGCGGTAAAATGGTAAAACAATCTGACCGCGTCAATTCCTAAATTCAAATATTGAATGCTGTTCTATTATTTGTAAGCAAGGAATAACTTTTGCAAATTTATATAATGTAGCTACATTTTTGATAAAAAATTGAATTTTTATCCAGGTATAAGATTTATTCTGTGCGCTCTCATGCCCTCCTTAACGTTACTTCACGCCCCAAAAGGGGGGTGCACCCCCCAGTTTGCAAACACTGGTCTAGATGGATAACTAAAACTTGCTAGTTTGATTGCAAGAAATTGTTTGGAGTATTAGAAGGGTTTAATTAGTGATTAAAGAAAAAACTTCTATCAAGGTTTTGAAAGATTGTTGAATAATTGTGTGAAAGATAGTGTGATGTAGAATTTTGATGTTTAATTTTAATTTGATTTTATTTTATCTGCAATCACACAATAAAATAATTTTAAAATGTTTATCTCAGGGTCGATTTTATTATACTCTGCTTTAATTCTGAAACCAATACTGAACTCCTTTATGGGTTCCTTTTAAGAATTCAGTGTTTTGTTGTTCCGGGATTTTATATAATGATATTACTATAATATGCAATGAAGAAATTTAATAAATGGGAAAGGTTTTATCCCCATGCACTTCTTTTAGGTTATGGGATGATCACTTACGGCTTTTACAAATTAACTTTTCAATTTGCTGGTAAGTATATGCAACTTTTATTTTTGATTTTTTTTTCACTTTCCTCTATATAGCTTTAATACTGAAGAACACTATATATACCTTGATACATTCGTTTTCACTTCCACAAACCTTATCTTGTAATGCACATCAATTTCCTTTCCAGTGGTATGGTGCCTGGTTCTACGCCCTTCAAGAACTTTCTTTCAGCTGCTATGGCCCCAATGCGTTACAAACTGGATACCTGTCGAAACTGAAATGGATGAGATCAACTTCCTTTTCTCTTGCTACTGGTTTCTTTGATGAAACTGTATGTTGAATACTTATAAATAATTTTCTTTCTTCTTCTGTAATTCTTTTCTTTTTTTATTATTATTACAATTAATGAGACACTGTTAACTCAGGATAACTTCTTGAATATTTTATTTATTGTCTTCTTTATAAAACTTTACATTAATTTTACAACCATTTTAATGTTATTTATTTTTTTATCTCCCCCTTTACCTAACTACCACATGGAAACCTTATATATTTTTTTATGCAATTATTTTACATGTATTTTGATAGTTTATAGTTTTTATTTAAAATAGCTTGACCTTGCTCATTACTTCTGTAGCTCGGTAATTTTATTATTGTCTATTTATCAATTGTATTACCGACTAACTGTTTATGGTCGTCAAGACTATTCTGTATTGTTGTTGATAATATTTGTAATGTCTTGTAAACCTTTATCACTATACATTTTCTTTCTCAGATTTAACTGGAAGTGACAATCCTGTAAACCACAAAGTTGTATTCCTGATAAAAGTTTGTTACTATATACATGTATTCAATAAATAAAACTAACTCAAACCTGAATCGTTTTAACAATTAATCATTTTAAAAATTCAATTTATTATTAGTAATGAAAATCAACACTGAACGTTTTTACATGGGTAACCAATTTAGAATCTCATGATTTTCATATAATGAGGAAAATCATCACAATATGTTCTATGGATATCTCAATGAGAAAAATTAAGTGGACTAGAATAAATATTCTAAACATTATACTATTATTTTATGTTCAACTATAATGCAAATAGAATAATGCAATAAAAAATAGTAAAAATACTAAATTGTTATATAAATTTTTGTTATATAAATTGTTATATAAAAAAACGATCTATTTCTGTAATGAATATCGATACTCTCGAGCCTGATGACTGGTATCTTAACATGATAGGACTAGTCCAAGCTTCTTCTGAAAAATACCCATATTTTAAAGTTGAAAATAATCGTTTATATAAGTTCTTGCCTTCCTTATTACCGCTTGAATCTAATATTTCCGACTGGAAACTAGTAATTCCTACAGCCAACGGTTAAGCCTGTACCTGTTTTTAAATGGAACTTGAAATTTTCTGGCCGGATGGGACGCGATAGTGTTATGGGATTTTTAGAGAAAATTAATGATTTATGTGAGGCCCGTCGAATTTCAAAACAAGACTTATTTGTTTCCGCTATAGATTTATTTTCGGGTGCGGCTTTGTTATGGTATCGAGGTACTAAGAATGAGGTTAGTGACTGGAATGAGTTAGTCAAATGTTTGAAGAGAGACGTTTTACCTATCGACTATCAGTTAGACTTGCTAGATGAAATTAAAAACAGAACGCAGGGACTTAATGAAAATGTTTCTTTGTATATAATGTCGATGGAAGCTTTGTTTAGAAGATTAGAACACCCTAAGGTAGAACTTGAAAGAGTAAGAACAAATAGTTAGGAATTTAAATCCCTATTTTGCAGAGCGTATAGGTTTACAGGATATAAAGACCTTATCGTCATTAAAGGATTTTTGTAGAAAAATTCGAGAACTTAAAATAAGATCGGAAAGGTATATCCACCACCTTCCAAACGTAATGGGTTGTTAGAACCGGATTTAGCGTGTCTTTCGTTAAATGATTGTCAGGTAAGAAAACCTGTGGAAAATAAAATCAATATTTCTGAATTATCCAGTACAGATAAATCTTGTTTCAACTGAGGTCAGTCTGGACACTTATATACAGTGTTCCGAAAAACGACGTACATTTTGCTATAGGTGTGGTAAAGTTGTTGCATATTTGAATTCCTGTTCTGTTTGCAATCCAAAAAACGCCAAGGGAGGTATCGTTGCGGATCAAGTAGTAATGAATCGTTCAACCGGGACGGTACCGAAGATAAAAATCCAACAAATCAATTCACGTTCGCGGGCGAACTAACTTCTCAACCCAAACAAACAACAAAATGTAATTTCCCGCCCTCTTCAGAAGAATGGAAATCCTGGTTGGATAAAGTAAAAACTTTTATGTCCCCAAAAATAATTGCACCTCTTTGTGTTAAGATGCGGTATGACAATCGTCCTTTTATACTCATTAGGATTCAACGATCTCCAGTTATTTGTTTGTTAGATAGTGGTGCATCGAATACCATTATAGGTTCTTCTGGTTTACAGTTTCTAAAGGAAAACAAAATTCCTTTTCAGAGAAAGTTAACAGTAGCTCGTGTTACTACGGCTGATGGCGTCATTTAACCTTGTGAGGGTGAGATTATTCTACCGATTACTTTAAATAATAGTTACTAATCTTCTGTTGGTATAATATTCCTCCATAGTTCTGTCAGGTCAGTACTGTTGTGTTCTTATCCTCTTTTAGTTGTGGGAGTTACATAAAACAATGATTGCGTGATTTGTTGAGTGCCCTCTTCTTATTTGAGTGACTGGATATCTTCTTGGAAATCGTGGTGGAGCTGTGATGGCGTAGAGTACTGCAGGGATATTTTATCCCTTGGGTGTTTCTTGGTAGGTTGGTCGGAACTCACGCCCGGTGTAAGACAATTCTCCCGATTGTGTCCAGTATATTTACCGATTTTGACTGTTCTGTTTATTTAAAAATATGTGTGAAGTTACTGCTTTATGTTGAATATTCAGAAAATTACAATTTGTTGGGATCTTGTATCCTAGAATAGTTTATTATAAGTTGAACTCTTTGTTTGACACTTAAGACTTTGTCTATTATAGCGCAGTGGGATGCGCTCTAGAAATTCCTTCACCGATGACGGGTTCCGGTAAGAGTCCGGTAAAGCATTTGTGGTTCTTTTCCTACCATCTTTTGGCCACTCTTCCCTTAAGGACTTCTGGTCCTTCAGGTCACTTTGTTGACCAATTCAAATTTGTATGTTTCTTTTATGAAATATTTCCTCCCCTCTTAGAAATTTATATTTCTTTAGATCTTCTGTTTTAGACTTCGTCTATTATAGCGCGGTGGGATGCGCTCTAGAAATTCCTTCACCGATGACGGGTTCGAGTAAGAGTATGGTAAAGCTAAGGTAGTTCCTTCCTTACCATCCTTCGACTACCTTCTCTGTGGACTTTTTGTCCTACAGGTCTATGTTGACCAACCAATCTGTTGGTTCCTTTGGGAATCGTGTTCATTATGAGATCCTTTGCTTTGTGCAGTTCTAGTATATCTTCGATCTATCAATCCTTATAGATCACCTTATTCAGTGTGTCCTTTTAAGGGCAATATTATTACTTTTTGGAGTTACCGTTCTTTTTGTGGGATATTGACCCACTGCCGTACCCTTTCGTTGGGTTTTAGTCGTTACAGTTGTTTGTAACGTTTTGCGTGATCATTCCTTTTTGGAGTTACCGTTCTTTTTGTGGGATATCGACCCACTACCGTACCCTTTCTTTGGGTTTTAGTTCGTCACAGTTGTTTGTAACGTCTTGCGTTTTGGTGCGCGTTGCGTACCAGTTTACCGTCGTTTTAGTGAGCGAGTTTGTAGCTTTGGAAAGTGTTCTTTTTAGAACAATGTATTATGCTTCTTTTTCGGTTTCTGCATGACTTTTAACACCTTGTCCAATTGAACAACTTTTTGTTGTTTTTGGTGTGAGCTTCTTATGTCTGGTGACATAATGTTTTGGTGAGGCTTATACAATTTTAAGTCAGTTTATTATGAAAAGGTTTGTTAACTTTGAATCATCTACTTTGTAGTTATAGTTGGTGAGCTCTATAATAAGGTTTATTAACCTTAAGTTATATAGTCATCGTTGCAGTTAACGAACTTCAGTTAATACGAATAGGTTTATTAACCTTAAGTCTTACAGTCGATAGTTGCAGTTAATGAATTTCATTTAATATGGAAGGGTTCTAGTAACTCTCAGGTATTCAGTTGATAGCTACGACCTAATATATTTTGGAGATTATTTGAAAAGGTTCTTGTAACCTTAAGTTTTCCAATCGATAGTTAAAATTTAACACACTCCATTTTGTAAACATAACAAAGGTTTTTTAATCTTTACAGTATGGATTTGACTAGGTTTAAACAACCTGGGAGATTTAACGAGGTTTTATCAACCTTAAGCTACTTAGCCTACAGTTATAGTGTAACCTATCTCACTTTAGAATTTATTAAGGGTTTTAGTAACCCTATATTGTTTGGTCTTCAGTTATCTATTTTTGGATAGGTATCAAGTATGAGTGAGGGTGTGAATGAGTAGTGTTGACTACTTTTCAGTTTTGTGACGTTCTTCTGGTGGCGGTTAGTGCTTTGTTTTGGTGGGGGTTGGGCTTGAACCTTTCTTGACGGTTGAAGGTGTGTCCTAACGCTGGACGGTGGGTGTTTTTTTGGGGAGATTGGTTCTAGTCCCGGCTTCTGCTGAAGTGAAGTACTATCTGTGTAGGTTTCCTTTTCCAGTTTTGTTTACTATTTTTTATTTCTTTCTCTTCTTTCCTTCTTCTCGATCAGTGAAGGCGGAGTTAGTGCCATATCGGACTGCTGTAGACCTGAGATCACGGGGTGTTGCCTTTTGGTACCCTAAGCTGCACCTTGCTTTACACTCTCTTGTGTGCGTACTGGAATTTTGTTTTAGATTATGATGTTGGTGGGTGTTTCTGAGTTTGTTTAGTATCGATTTGATTTCTTAGTACATGATTATTGGGGTCCCCGTTGGTGCGTCTGGCTTCTCCAACACCTTCGGTTTTTGCTTGAATGTTCGGTGAGGACATTTGTTTTAGTGTGGCTTCCTTTCAGCTCTATTCGGCGTTCCTTACCTGTAGTCCTTTCTATTTTCCTAGTCGAATAGCCCCCTTTCCTTTCCTCTCCCCTTTTTGAATGTTTAGACACTTATGGTCTAGTAGAGTTGGGCGTTAGGCACTTTTGGGTGTGTCTTAGTGTTGATATTAGTATAGTATCTTCATATGCTTTGTGGTATTTTGTTAGCTTTAAGTATAAAATAAGACGGGCTTCTTAGCTTTTCCTTTTTTATTGTGTTTTCTTTTTTCTTTGACGATTAGGCGAGTGTAACGGTATATTTTCTATCGGTTTCAAATACGTAGAATTTTATATTTATATTTACTAAAATATTAAGTTCGCTTCTGTAAATTCGCATTCTTTTTAAAATATAAGCGTTTAAAAAAATGATAACTCGAGGCGTTCGCAGTTTTAGAGGAAAAATCAATACTTGCTTTTTAGTTGCTGTGCCCTGATTCGTTAAGTCAAAACACGCGACTCGTTCTTGATTGGATACTTAGAAAAAATCAATATTTGTTCGTGAGTGAGACCTCGCTGGTCTGGTTTGGCTGATCTGGTAATGTATTTCTACGCGAAATAAGAACGCGGAGATTGGGGTTGGAGCGTCTCGTCACTTGTTTTCCCGCCTGTGCTTCGAGGCAGAGGAACTTCCATTTTGATCTTCGAGCAAAGAAGGTCGATATTAAGAAACTTGCGGTCCATCTTTGAGATTAGTTAGTCGACTTTGGGGTCGGGTTTATTGTGTTATACTTCAGTGTTAATTATACAGAATTAATGCAAATTTTTTTGAGTACAGTTCCCGTATAGTTTAGTTGTGATTTGCGGTAAAAGTGAACTTTTGAAGTTAATTGAGTTTTGAGAATTTTCGTTTGAGAAGATTAACTAATATCGTCTCATTAATAATCATTTATAGTTGGTTTATGTGTACTGAACCATTAAAAACGATTACGCTGTCAGTCTGCGTTAAAAAAAGAAAGTGTATTTGTTATTAAAAATTACGTAAACTGAGTATTAGTTTAAATTGTGGATTGTCATTTTATCTGCTGACAAAGACAGACAGTTATTTGGTTTAATCCGTTGAGTTTTAAATAAAGGAGATTACAATTACTCCTCGAGAATAAATTCTAAATAATAAACACTAATCAAATAAGACTGTTTAAACTGTGTTTAACGGATATTGGTGATGAAATTGTATGGATGATTGACTATTGTTATCATATAAAGTATTTCTTTGGACCTATTACTTTCAAACTGCAATTTAAAACCATCGAACCATCGAGAATCAACCACGGTTCTTTCCAAGAGAAGCTTTTCCAACTTCTAACTGACCAGTATGATTTGCTTTGTAAGGTAAATAAACAAAGGTTTAAGGTATTGTACTTTAAGAATTGTTTATCTTTATTATTTTAATGATGGATTATTTTAAATAAGTGAATTTTGTTGTCCTTTAAAGAAGAGAGCTCTCAGTAGTATTTAATTTTAGTTCATTATTAGTAGTGAAAATTAAATTAATAAATATTCGAAATATTTAATTAGATTATTTTAGTCTAAATTGATGGATATTTGTTTGTTAGATTTTTCAAAAGATTTTTGGTCTAAATAAATTCTTGAGTTTGATATTATGCTGGAATACTTCATGGCTAATAAATCCGGATATCTTTCAGATCTTGTTGAACTTTTGAGACAATTTATATCTATTCAAATTCTAATAATTTTTATTTTGGGCAAATACTCAAATTACCTTTGGAACTGCCTTATGTCAATTAATTCTAAAGTAGTAAACGATTATTTACTAAATGCTTAGTTTTAAGTTTAATAAAATTATATTGTTTATGTGTTTTTTTATGTGTGTGACTATTTTGATACCTGTGTTTGAATTATTTTCTGCTTTTATTATTTAATAAATATGTTTAGTTTATATCAATGATCTAAACGAAACCATATAATTAGGAAAGTTTTGTTCAAATTTTACTTTAAAATTTTCTAAACATTTCTAAATTTTTATCCAAAAAAACCTACTATATTTAATTCATTTTCTGATTAATGAATTTAATATCTAATCAGGCTTAATTAAACATCACTATTAAGCTTCATAATCAGATGGCGCCCTTTTAGTGTTTTTATTTGTGTTCAAAACCCTTATCTATTCCTTTTCACACAATAAGACAACTGCAGAACCAATACCTGCGACCTGAACATTAAAATTTGTAAGAGAGAGTTTAAATCTCAAGCTGTGGCAAATATTTGGTGTATCTATGATAATGTAAGTATGATAAATCATTTTTTTTTAGTTGTGTTTTTGTGTAGAGAAAAAGTTGTGTTTCACTGCCGGTCCAACGTGGGTCTGATTTTTAGTAAGTTTCACTGACGCCCAATCGCGGGGCGTTGTTTCGTTTGTGAGTTTTTAATTAGTTTCAAGGTATAATCTGTAATCTCTTTAAACTTGGTAGAGAATAATTTTTTTATATTAAAAATATTGTTTTGCTAAATTTATTTTATTTCAATTACATTACGTTGACACAAGGTCTATTTAGTGTCCCAATGTTGTCCCCGCATTTGCCATACTTTAAGTAAACATTTAAGTCATCTCACAAAGACAAAATGTTTTTACTAAAGCTCTGTTTTCTGATGTTTTAGAACTATTAAGCCATTTAAGTTTATATCAAAATAATCTGACTTTCTATATGCTATTTTTCGATAATTTGGAATTACCTGGGTATACTTGGTAATACCTGGGAATACTTGGTAATACCTGGGAATACTTGGAAATACCTTGCAAATACTTGGAAATACCTGGGATACTTGGAAATATTTGGAAATACTTGGAAATACCTGGGAATACTTGGAAATACCTGATGTTTTTTGAAAGTATTCCCAGAAACTGGAAATCACTGTACGTTTTTTGGGGAGTGGTTGACCCCTCGATAAAGTTACTATCAAATTCTTGTTGAATTAACGTAAAATTCATTAATTTTTAACATTGTATAATTGCACTGAACAACAAATTTAAGGTCATTCAAATTTTTTGAAAAGAATTATAGTGTACTCGAATATGGACTTAAATCTGGAATTAGATTTTGTCTAGCACCCTTGGTTAAGAAAAATTATGATAATGCAGAGCATTACAGCCTTGGTAGTGTATTGTCTAGCGTGCTGGACTTTCACCCAAGCGACCCGCGGTCGATTCCCGGTGCCGGCAGATCTGGTTAAGGTTTTCTGCAGTTTCCCTTAGCTGTGACACAAATGTGGGATTTGCGCTGTTCCATCTGTAAGTCGGCTGCAGCCGCACTTAGGGCCTACGTAATAATAATAATCGCCCCCTCCCTCCCGCACAAACTTATAGCTTCTGGGGCCTGGTTTCCAGGCTATGGGTTGTAGCAATTATTATTATTATTATTATTATTATTTTAATCAAATTTTATACAAAATAAATTAATAGTACTTACAAAGACTTACAGAGATTTGATTTTTTTCTTTTACTTTATTTTTTATAGTCGCTGGAGGTCTCCGTAATCCATTAATTACGGAGACCTCCAACGATTCTAACAATTGCCAACAATAGTCCAATCTAGATCTAGAATCTAGAATAGATGTAGATTTTTAATGATGCTTCCATAGATTATATTTTTGCGACAAAAATAACGAGAAATTTGGGGTAAAGGGACATAAACAACTTATAAATTGTTATATCAGTCATATGGGGGGGGGCTGAAGCCCCCGAAATTTTTTTAATAGTCCAGGTCATTTATGTTAAAATCTAAGTATTTTGATTCAGAATTTTTACAGAGTATCCTCCCTCCCCCAAAGAAAATTCCTAAATACTCCACTGCGTCATATATATTTTCAAAGTAAATGAAAATGAGATTAATAAAAGAGAAATAAATAAATAATTTTAAAAGTACAGACTACAGTAGTTTAAAATATACACAAGTATCAGAAATGAAATATTTCAAAAACGGACTGTGCTACAGCAAAGCCAATTGCACATCTGAAGACGGCATTCCAAAATATAATATATGCATCCACTTTCAAATGAAAATTTTCTTACTGTTGTTACAGTGTTGTTAATATCTATTAATATTCATTATTAGGCCCTCCGTGGTCGAGTGATAGAGATCCTACCGTTCGTTCAGAGAGACAGGGGTTCAAACCTCGGTTGTGAATTTTAATGATTTTAATGAATTTTAAAAATTTAGTACTATCGTGTTTGAGCTCCTTAGGTTAAGGTATGAAAGTTGTATGAGTGATAAAGTATGGAGGAGCGTAATGCGTAATGTGCCATTACCTCCGTTACACTCCCATAAGAGTTTGTGTAGAACCCCGACACTGCGAAATGCGATAAAAGGGGAATGGATTATGTATGTAATATTAATTATTACTGAATTACAATAAAAACATTTATAATTTGCAACATTTCATTCATATAATTCACAAGTGCATGCGCGATGGCTACACTTAAAACTCCCTTTCCTTGTTATTCCACCTGCAACAACGCTAAAATATGTTTACGTTTCGCCGAAAAGGGGTTAGATAAAAGATAGCGCTATGCAGATAGGTGACCGAAAAAGATGTCACGTCTTATTTAACTATTATATTGGTTATAACCCTATTTTGTTTTACATTTTAAAACCATAATTCTAAAGGTTTGCTTTGAAAAATAACATTGGCAACATGAATTGTAATTGTTCATAAAAAATTATTTTTTAAAGTTTTGAGTACATACGTATGATTTTTTAGCTTTACTAGATTGACTAAGATTAACTCTTTAAAAATTTAATATTTACCTTTTTGAAACTTTAGATTTATCATGAGTGAATTCGAGTATAAATTTTAGGTTAAATATTTATCTTAGCCTTTAGTGTTTTAGTAGTTTTTTGTGGTCGTAGATAAAGTATAGTGTGCAAAAACACCAATTTAACACTCGTGTGATTGCGATATTCGACTTCGTCTGATGCCGCAACTTCTTCACAGTCGTGAGAAATTGGGACTTTTCTACACTTGTAACACAATATACTATCAATACATTTAAATAACATCAAATACTTACTTGTAAACATATCCAATGAGAGACACTCAAAATGCATAATATTATATCTATCATTTAAAAGGTAATTTTAAATACTTTCCAACGGTATATGACTCTTCAGCAGACACTGACTATGAAAAGGTCAATGGCCAAAAATGTAGTATAATTAGATCAAAATTAAGCAAATAACGGAAAAAAACTAATCAACTTTTTCAAGATGGCGGGTCGAGCACCTCTTAAGGTTGATTCTCATTATACGACAGGCTACCAACAGTCGCCGAACCGACAAAACATTGTACTGTACATTTTATATGAAGGTATTCACATCAACCATCTGTAACGGGTACATTTTCCACCAGCATTTAGTATATAGAATTTAGCATTTATTCTTATTAAAAATCCTAAGTTCGGCTCTGCAAATTTCCATTCTTTTTAATATATAAGTGTTTAACAAAAATGGGGGCCGAAGCTTATGCAGTTTTAGAGAAAAGATCGATATTAGCTTTTTTAGATGCCGTGCGATAATTGGTTAAGTAAAAAACATGCGACTCGTTGTGATTGGTTACTTAAAAATCGATCGATATTTAGTTGTGAGTGAGACCTCGCGATTGGCTGATATTCCTACACGGAAATAAGAATGTATTTCTACACGGAAATAAGACCGCGGAGATCAGGGTTGTTGTAGCGTGGCTTCACTTAGCAGACTTGAAAAAGCACGCTTGCTGCGAATGGTCGATATTATGGGGTGTGCGGTTTTATCGTTCGAGTTTCGATCAATAATGATTGACCGATTTTGAAGTAGTGTTTACGGATTACTGTTCATTAATCCCTTAGAATTGAAAGACATCCTAGTTAAAGTGCATTACCGTTATAGTTATTTCGTTAAGTGCTAATCCTTTTGAAAAGGGTTTACATGCACTAAGTTGTGTTTGAAAGACTGGTAATTTCGTATTGCGTATAAATCATAGTGGTTTATTTTTTTGGAAGAATGTGTAATAGCCATTATTTCATTTCATCCGACCTACAGTTAAGTGTCGTTTATTAATGAGAGAAGAATCTCGTGAAGCAATCCTAAATTTAGTGATCAATTTATGTGCGTTTGTACACTAAAATTCGGCTTAAAGAAGTTGAAAGCATTTATTGCTATAAGAGAATTAAAACAATTTAAAGCTCAAGAAACATTTTCGCTAATTTTCCGAGGGAAATAATTACGATAATACGTAATAACAAATAAATCTTGGGTGTTTTTTGTGCCTGACTCTATCGGTTTATGTAATCATATGGGCTGTTGATAATAATTAATTTGGATCGCGTTTTGTATGGAGAATCTACACTTCGATGCTGCGCTGACTTCAACCGCAAGTTCCCTGCATGAAAGGCGAATTTCCAATTTCTACCGAACTATGTGTATGGTATTCCATGAGTTTAATGAATAACAAAAATGCAAGGTACTGTAATATTAAGTAGTTGTTTGTAATTCAAGTACTGAAGAATGTCATAGTAAAGAGCTCTCCTTGTTAGTTAAAAATCTTTAAACTTTAATTTAATCCCAATTCATTTATATTGATACTTTCGAACTGATTTAATTTGTCTAATCTCATTTAGATATTCGTTTATTTTTTGTCCAGAATAAGATGAGTCAGTAATATTTGTGTTAATGCTTTTTGGACAATATTTGTGGTTGATCTAATCAATTTTTTTTGAGCTATTTTTATTATTTATGAAAAGTTTTGAATGAATTTTTATTGATTAATTTTGGTACAATTATAACCTAATAAATTTAGGGTGGACTTGTAATAAATATACGATGTGTGTTTTACTTTTATTTATGCAAAGTTGTGTTATTGTTATTTTCCTGTTAATAAATGTTATTAATTCTAAACTGAATGATCTGAAAAACGGAACCATAATGGTTATGAATGCTTAAGTTCATCTCTTCAACAATTTTAAGTAAACAAAATTTTGTTTTAATTAAATATTCTATTCATTTTCTGGTTAATGAATTTAATAAATTGTAATGCTTATTCAATTAACATCTTTGAATGGTTAATTTGTAATTAACTAAGCTCAGAACTAGATGGCGCCCTTTTAAGTTTTTATTTGTGTTTGAACCCTTATCTATTCCTTTTCACAATTTATACAGCTGTGGAACCAATACCTACGACTTGATTAATTAATTTGTAAAGAGAGAGTTTAAATCTCAAGCTGTGGCAGATATTTTTTGAGTTTTCCGTTACAGTAAGTATGATGTATTTTCATAACTTTTTATAGCATTTTTATAGTTATTTTTTTCGGGAGAAAAAAGCTTTGTTTCACCGGCGCCCAATCGCGGGGCCATTTTGTAAATTGTATTTTTGTGTAGAAAAACACGAGTGTTTCACATCACAGCCACGGGCCGTCGCGACCATATACAATGTTTTGTCGGTCCGGTCCGGTGACTGTTGGTAGTCTGTTGTATAGTGAGAATCAGCCTTTATTCAACTTGGAACTCATCAGTTTCTTAGATAGTATGTATTTGCCAACATCTATGCGCCATTTAAGATTCCTATTAATTTATTCCATTATGTTTCATTTAAACCGCCATCTTTTTTAAGATGGCGGCCCGAGCACACTTTATTCAACTCGGGACACAACACTTTCTTAAATATTATGTATTCAGTATTCGCCAACATCTATGCCAATTTTCAGCCTTCAATAATTTTTTCCGTTATTAAATTTTGATCTAATTTTATTATACTTTTGGGGATTAACCTTTTCATAGTCAATGGCTGCTGATGAGTCATATACCATTGGAAAGTACTTAAAATTGCCTTTCAAATGATATATAATATGAAGCATTTTGAGTGTCTCTCATCGGATATGTTTACTATTAGTTGTAAATAACTTTAAATAGATTTAAATACCTGTAAATACATTTAAATATATTTAAATACCCGTAAATACATTTAAATATATTTAAATTCCCGCCAATATTTTTAAATACTATTGAAGAAGAGAATATTTGTTAACTAGATATAAATACCCTATATAGCTGTGTATTTATTTGGATTTATAAATAGGTGTACAGATTTTCCTGAGTGACCTTCCCCTCGTTATCAACTAAACATAGAATACAAGAATGCAAAGCATTTGGTACGCTAAAATCTTTTCCACATCACACAACTAAACCAATCTGAAAAGAAACCCCTTTCACCACCACCAATAAACGTGATAAATATAGATAAATATGATGAATTACTTAGCCCGTTACAAAAAGAGGAAGTTAGTAACTGTAAAGTCACAGCTATGAATAATGGAATATTCAAAATAAATCTAGCCGACAATTCTGGTGCCTCATCCAGACTCTACGAGAAAATGGAAAACAGTACTTCACATGTAAAAATAAGCAGAACATACCTTTTAAGGTCATGGCTATGAAAATACATCCAACATGCAAGCCAAAATTAATTGTGGAAAATCTCAGGACGATCAATATTATAAAAAAGGGACTGGGTGGACGGCCGGGCAGTCGCTTGATGTGTCAGGCTTGTCTAGTATCCGAGACTAGTCTCAGGATGACAGAGACCTGGGAAGTCGCTTAAGGTGTCGAACTAGTCTAGTATCCGAGACTAACCTGGGTACAGACTGTGCAGACCACACGGCGTTCACACATAAAACTGACTGTAGTTTATTCAATCTCAGATTTGGAATAATGGAAACGGGCCAGAGGCCGTCGCTAGAGATGTTGGAGGTTGGTTTAGACTAAGATCCGAGACGAGTTCTGGAGTGGTTACTCAGGCCGTCGTGAATTTGGTGCACGGTTTACCTTTGCAACTTCTTTATGAAATTTCCTTTTTGTTCGGATAATTCTAGTGTAATTAATACACAAATTGGTTTTGTGAAATACTGAAAGTATTATTTCTCATTTGGTAATTTTGGAATATAATGAAATTAGATATTTCTTTGTGAGAAGTATTAATGTCTTGGCTACCACTTTGAATTTCCCCTTTTAATTTGGAAAGGAATATTTTTATTTAATTAAAGTTTCTTCTTATTTTATTGATGTGAACAATAAGCTTTTGTTTAAAAGGTATTGATTATTTATAGAGAAATTGATACAGACTTTAATTCAAGGCTAGTGTTCATTTTTGATGATAATTTAGTTTGGTGTTTGACCTTCATAGTCGAAATTGCGAGCTTTACCCTTGTTCGTTTGATGTTAATGGCGGATATACGTATACGCTCCCGTTCATTACAAAGAAGATCCGTTAATCCTCTTAATTTGGAACCCCTAAGACTGGAATTGAATATAAGGCATTAATATTGGTCTTGTATTCGGCAAAATGTTAAGTACCTACCCGTGACATCTGGGAAATCTTCTCCAAAGGGTCTTAACAACTTGGAGATCATCTACTACGAGTCACCCGAAGCAACGTTGATTAATCAAATTTAGTTTATTGGTATAACCAGGTGGATTCTTTATATCTTATTTTTATGTGGAAAGGCCACTTAGTTCGTTGTATCAAGATTTAAGAGTGAATTATTAGATTTATGTATTAGAAAATGTTCCTAAAGTTCCAATTTAATGAAGATTCATGCTATGATGCGAAATCATTTTTTATAAGGTTCTCAATTTCATTTCTTGAGTAACTAATAAACTTAATAACGGTCATAGTATGATTTTTAGTTAGTTATTTATTTTTAAGTATTTTTAAGTTAATTGTAACTCATTTTAGATTAACTTATAAAAGCACTAGATGCTTAACGACTTGTCTTGTCATCATTATTATTAACTATAGTAATACATTAGTTAATTAACGACTGAAGGCCTTCCAGTTCATTATCAATCCAATGATTGGATAACGATTTTCAGGTGTAAATAAATAAATAAATGATATAATTTGTATTAATTATTATCTAATTTCTATTATGTGATATTTTTGTGTAATAACGGGGTGAAGGAATTCGGTTCTTGCATGATTGAGACAGATTCACTTTAAGATCTAAAATTCCGTTATTGTGGAGCATTATTGCTAATATTTTGTTGGTTTAAATCAATCATGCTGGCGCCCTTCTCGATAGCTCTATGGATTTATTAAAGCTCCAATCCACCTACGACCTGCCTTAATTTTAGAAGAGAGTTCTCATTGACTGTGTTTAAGCTAAGACGAGGCATAAATAAGTAGTATAACGTAAGTATTTATTTTTTAGAATTGTATGGCTAAAAATTGACGGTCCATCGCGAAGCCATTGTTTTTAAAAATCGTAGAATAATTTTTAATGTTACATGAGCCAGAAGACAGCCCTGATTCCACAATGTAAAGGTATCAAGCCTTTGGACACACTCCAGGTTATTATAATCAAGAGCTACGGTGTGTTAAATACCCAGGCAAATATACTACGACTGAATACGAGGCAAAGAAAATTGCAAACAGCAAAATGCAGCAGTTGCGGTAAATCTCGTCCTGCAAATGACCGAGGATGCAAAAACGAAGAAAAAACCGACTTCGGGAGCAGAAAAGAAAAATACAAAACAAAAGCAAAATCAAAGCTACAGCAAGACAATCTGTAACATTAGAAATAACAAAATTTCCATTTCTACCCAAGGGTGACTCATCACTACAACCGATAGAAAGCAGAGAATTATGCACATGCAACAAAAGTAAGGAGAGTAAAGGAAAAAAAATCGAACGTCAAAGCAAACCCAAATGCCGCAAGCAATACTCAAAAATCTTAACAAACTAACAAAGTTCTCTTAGACAGAACAGCAAAAATTGAACGCGGCAATAGAATAGTGCTGCCAACGAGAACAACCAAAATGGCTTGGTTTATCCGAATCGTAGCATAAAATCCCAATGGACTACTCCAGCAAGTCCATGAGTTAAACACTTTTCTTTGGGTTCAAAAAATAGATGTATGGTTGATATACACCCTTGGTAGTGTAAATACAGCCTTGGTAGTGTAATGTCTGGCGTTCCGGACTTTCACCCAAGCGGCCCGCGATCGACTCCCGGCGCCGGCAGATCTGGTTAAGGTTTTCTGCAGTTTTCCTTAGCTGTGACACAAATGTGGAATTTGCGCTGTTCCATCTGTAAGTCGGCTGCAGCCGCACATTGGGCCTGCATACCTTGATTTAGGTTATGGGTTGTAGTAGTTATTATTATTATTATATATCGAACACTTTTTACATCCGAGAATTGCCTACTTAAAATTGAAAGAATATACTACATGACTCGCCCAAATAACACAGCAATGATTTTTCACATTTTAAATGAAAGGACACTGTAATTCTCGTTCAAAATCAGTTTTATCGGTTCACCAGGTGGCTGCTTCTGGTTGCTAAAGTGAAGTAATGATTCTACACCTGGTCCATGGCAAGTTTTATTAAACTTCACTTTAGCAACAAGGAACGCCGTATTGCGGACCAAGAAAGAAATTTTCGAAGTAAGAGTTCCAGAGTGTCCTTTAGCAAAAATTGACTGCCCGAACTATTATAGACCTGGGCTCGTATATCAGTACAGAAAATAACTATGATCTGCCATCTAGCCATTTGCCTATTGTTCTAACAATAAACGAAACCGTCATTACCAAAGTGCAAACACCGTCACTTACCAATAAAAAGACAGTCTATGATGGATTTAGCAAAGAACTTAAGCAGAGAATCTCCCTTGAACACAACTGAGCAAGTCGACAATGAAGTAGAACTATTTGCATCAAGCAGCGTGGAACAATACTCCCCCATTAAAAGAGAAAGTACCCGGTGTCAACTACCCTAAAAAAATAAAAGCCATGATTGTCGAGAAAAGAAGAATCTACAACAGGTGGCAACAAACAATAGCACTAGAGAATAAAAACATCTAAACACACTGAGTGAACAGCTCAGATGAGAAAATTCGAAAAGTCATAAATGAAACATTCACCAACTTTATTAAAAAACTGTCAAATGGTGAATATACAGATTATTCTCTATGGAGAGCTACAAAAAGTTTACAAAGACCTAAGATACAAGCATCGCCAATTCGGAAAGAATATAACACTTGGGCTAGATATAACAAACAGCAGGCAGATATATTTGTCGGAACCTTTGGCTAACCTATTCAGACAAACTGGACATACCGTTAATAGCCAATGAAGAGGAATCCTCGATTAAATTACATATGCAGAAGATAATATTGAAATATCCAAAATATTAATAATCAGTGCAAAAAAGGTACCCAAATTTGACCTTATCACTAATCAAACTCCCAAGGTTAATTAAAATAATTCCCAAGGTAAGAGATTGTTAAACTAACGTACCTAAAGCTATGGTAGCTCGCAGGGTATAGCACTAGTAATGTTGAGGTCTTGGGTCCGATTCTCAGGGATGATACGTTGAAATTTTTAAAAATATCTAAGGCTTCCAGGGCGACTCAGCCTGTAAAAATGAGTACCTGAGAAATAAGTTCCTGTGGTAATAAAAGGCGGTCGGTGCGTAAGCCACTTTACCACCCTTGAGTACCGAACAGCTGCAGTAGTAGCAGCCTACCCTGCTATACCCTGATGGGTCTTCATAGCCCGTGCAATCATTGCAGCATTGCTGATGTCATATGTATCCATGCAGTAGAATGTTGCGGAAGTGAAATGACTCCAAAGCTTGGTAAGAAATCTAATGAAAATACATCAAACCGTCCAATTTCGATGCTACCAGCAATTTCATAATTATTTAAGAAGTTTATTATGAAGCGATCATCTAGAAAAAGAATCTGATTCTAAATCATCAATTTGGATTTAGAAATAGACGTTCAACGATTGATCAGGTACATAGAATCACGGATATAATTGAAAGACCACCAGAAAAAAGAAAGATCTGCTGAATACTATTCCCATTGGATGCTGCCCAAGCTTTTGACAAAGTTTGGCATAAGGAATTGGAGTATAAGATAGAAACAAGCTTACTCACATAGCACAGTTAACTCTTGAAATCTTCTATTTCCAATAAGCTCTTCAGAGTGAAACACGAAGATAGCTACTCTAACTTGAAGAAAATATCGAAAGGAGTCTCCCACAAGGGAGTAGGTTGTGACCATGTATTTTATATATACAAATAATATACAAAATATGGAAGACGCTACCATCGCAACCTTTGCTGATGACTCTGACACTGCTGTTATAGCAGAAGGTAGAAATTTAGTTTTGTTTCTGTCAACAATGATGGTTGTGTCGAGCACGTCTTCAAATGACGTACCCACAGTTTTGTTGCACAACGAATCGTCAATGGTCATTTGATTGGTTTAAATCGTTCATTACAGGCAGCAAACGTGTATCAAATGCCCCCCATGTTCCATGGTCGGCTACCACGGTCAATGAATTGAATGTCAGACGATTTATTTAGTAAGCTTAATCGGAAAAACAGCGGATAGGAATTTCCAAATTTACTGTCGAATCACAAAACGCTTTAATTTAATAAAGTTACTACGCGATGGGTTCCAAAAAATGTAGCTGATGAACAAAGACACAAACATGTTGAAATTTTACAATATTTTGCAGCGTTTTCAAATTGAAAGAGACGAATTTTTGGAACACATCATTAATGTAGACGAATCGTAAATTTACCATAACTTATAATATTGGAATAACACCATTCAAATTCGCCTGTACGGACAGTGCGATAGCTACGGTATTCTAGATTTTATTAGTTGACCAGAATACTATAAATGCAGAGTGTTATAGTCGACTTCTTTTAACCGTTGGAGATCTGTGAGAATCAAGCGAGCGGACTAGTTTAGTAAATAATTTTCTTCAGAATAATGGCCGTTCACGCTGAACCTTAGACTCTCTGGAAAAAGTACTTTAGGAAGTGTTGCTTCACCCGCCTTACGGTTAGTTCCGATTTATAGCCCTTTGACTATCACCTGCTTGGGCTCTTTAAAAAGTATTGGAAGACAAAAAAATTAAAATCAGATGAGAATGTGATGGAAGCAAAACTGGTTTCGCAGGCGAACAAAAAACTTTTCTCTGTCGGTATTTGCAAATTACACGAGCGTTGGGATAAGTGCGTTAAAGCAAGGACATTATTCTTAAAAATAAAATTTGTTTTATTAACTTTGATTTTCTATTGTTCATAGGAACGTAGGTTCAATGGGATTAGTTTAAATAAGTTAGTTTGTCGTTAAGAATGGTACGTTGAAAGTGGATCATATTTGTAGTATCAACAATGAAATGATTGTAGTATCTACCAACACCAAACAAAACATTAAATATTTGCCGGTGGCATATAATTACACAACAAAGTTATACGTAGAGATATCTAAGAAACTTTACAACTCTCGGATGATTTACCAGACGCTATCTTTTACACATCAATAAATGTAAAGGAGCAAATGTTTAATACAGTGTGGGAACCTTTTCTACAGCGCTTTGACAAACGTGGTCTTTTACAAAGTTCTCAATGTAAATACGTAGGTGGTAATTACTATGAAGAACAAATATAACTAAGTAACAGAATCTGATTTGTCAAACTTAAGAAATAACAATATTACCAGTAAAAAACTTTGAACATTGTGGACTTCCTCAAAATGGAAAGGGGGTCATCATTTACCAAGAAGTTGAAACATCCAACAGATGGCTAACTTAGGGTAGACTTAGTAACTCAGAGTCGAGAGACCGCTTCAAGCTCACCTGTAATGTTGCTGCTGTTTCAGCACTTGCTCGCAGCAAAACCTACACAAACCGTTGCAGACACTGCAACAAGTTTGAATCACGTAGTCACGTATTAGGCCTCCGTGGCTTTGGTGAAACGATGTGAATACAGCGACATAATAAAATGAGGAAATTTATGGAAAATTCTCTGAGGGGGAGAAAAGGTCCATAAAGAAGTGCCTAGAATATCATATGCTGACAGCAATCGAAGAATAATTACCTTAGCCAGAAGTCCAGCCCGATAATAAACTTTGAAGATGATTTCAATTTACCAAATAATAATAATAATTGCTACAACCCATAACCTGGAAACCAGGCCCCAGAAGCTATAAGCTTGTGCGGGAGGGAGGAGGCGATTATTATTATTACGTAGGGCCTACGTGCGGCTGCAGCCGACTTACAGATGAAACAGCACAAATCCCACATTTGTGTCACAGCTAAGGAAAACTGCAGAAAACCTTAACCAAATCTGCCGGTACCGAGAGTCGATCTCAGGCCCCTTGGGTGAAGGTCCAGCACGCTGGACATTACTCTACCAAGGCTGTAACCCAAGGTACATTCAGAAAAGGAGAATCCACGATCCAATAATTCCATAATACAAAACTAAGTTTGATGTACTATTGATTTCATAATGGTTTAGGACAGCAAGGCTAACATAATGCCATTTTATTCTTTTTTTTCAATGTAAATGCATAGGATAAAATAATAAAAAATAGCATCATATTAGCCTTGCTGCCCTAGATCATTATGAAACCAATAGTACATGACGACATTACAGTGGTAGGTTGGAGGTTTGATGTTGTTTCTTTTCTTGGCAGACATGCGCACATACAATTTCAACTAACAATTATCAGAAAAATTAAAATAAATCAATTACTTAAAATGAAGCAAATATATGTGTGTGTCAATTTTGAAGACATCAATTTGTTCTTTCATAGCGATACTAGATGAAAATAAATTTTGATCATATTTTATAAGACGAATATCTTTATTCTGCAAGCTATAATTTAAGAATGCCATTTATACTCCAGCACTAACCATAGATTCAATTAGATTCCTACTTCCTGTGGGAGAACATGAAGTAATTTACTAATACTTTTATGAAACTTTGATGATATTCAGATTTAAGCAGTTGGTTATCACCGTTACATCAATATTTAATTACATACTTGCTACATAAGTGCCAATCAATTAACCAATTATAATGATCATTTAAATCTTCCATCCTGTTATATTAATAAGGCTGTGTTGTGTATTAGTGGTCAAATAATGGCAAACTGTCTGTTTATTTCCTGGTTTTACAATGGGAAACAAGCTGTATACCGTTTAATTGATTTGGAAATGATCTAGTAATGGAATGGCGAGTTTATTTTTCTCTATATCGTAATTCAAAGCAAAAATGAATTTTCCAAATACCTTTTGTTGTTAGTTAATCAAATTACTAAATTTTATAATACTCCCTCCTCTTAAGTTAAGAGGAATCTAGAAAATGAACTGTGTTAATTAACTATCTAAAAGAAGGAATGTATATCGAAACTATAAAAAAGGGTTTGTAAGTGAGTGTTTTCCTCCCCCGTTTCTGTCTACCAGGATAAAATCTAGCATTAAAACGATGTTAGCACTACATAAAGAAAAACTAAGCGAATAGTGCAACAGAAACTTGCTTGTTGAATTGCCTTGGCATCATCCTTGTTGGATTCGTATTACAAGAAAAATTGTTTTCCGTCACAGGTCAATTCAATACTCTCTAGCAATGTTGTCAAGTCTTCACAATATGAAGTCTATCCACTTCCACTTTCATGCAACTCTTTTTTTTTCTTATGCTTGTTTATACCCTGTCTACTTTGTTACAAGTCTGTACTAGTTATTATCAAAGCGAGGCACGACCATGCCTATTCTGTGCACTTGCAGAGATGTCTGAGCGGGATGCAGAACAGCCCACCAAACCACGGTCACATATATCGCGGTCCAAGTAATTCTGCGGGTTGGGGCAGTTTCAAAATTCAGTTGTACAGGAACAGATTGCGGTTTCGGTGGTTTCACATTAAACCGTAGGTCCACCTACTCACTTAGACTAAAAAGCAGAGAACAAGTCATGATCCTTGAAAATTATAAAAGATTGATGTAAATGATTCGCTTTCATGTCCTAGCTCGGTGAGAGTTGAATATTCCAAATTTTATGCTGTTTGAAAACTGTAATATGATATTGCATAAGTCAAAGTGTGACAATATTAAAACACAATTATAAATGAGATGTGTATAATTCACATAATTCTCTAGCTGATGAGATCTAAAAAGATCGAAACAGCTGTCCTAGAGTGTCTACTGTGAATTATACACATCTCATTTATAATTGTGGGTTTTAATATTGTCGCACTTTGACTTATTTTGTAAATAATTTCCCCATTTTGAATATTTAATAATACAAATATTATTTTGTATTATATTTTGATGATCTTGCATGTTTCAGTGTCAGTGTTTGTTTTCTTCGTTGTTAACTTGCATACATGCAGGACTGTGTTGATTATTGATTCAATCACTGATTAAATGATCATTTGTGGTTTATCCGCAAGACCTATTATTAGGTCAACATAACAAAAGTTTCAATTTTCTATGAAATGGTTGAAAAATCACACTTTTGAAATCTAGGCTGCAATGCGTCATCTGTATAATCTATAGTGCAAAGCATAATGCAATAAGCAAAGAAAATAAGATGTGTCTCTGCCTTGTTACTTACTCCACAAAAGAAAGGGGAATAAAGTTCTTCCATTGTTCTTAGTTCATTTGTGGGCGATTTTTTGGTATATATTGATATAATATATGAAATACAACTATACTGCGACATTCGCACTAATATGATCATTAACCAATTATAACTAATCAGTCACACATGCTTGGATAATAACAAATTATAAAGTCTTAAAACTTTCATTTGTACATTTATACTGACAATCCAACTCGAAAATTTTTAACCAATCAAATTACAGAATTTTTCAAATTGGGACCAATGAAATTAGTTTTATAGTGAAAAAACCACTAGTGGTTTTTTCTTAGTGAAAAAATTTATGTCAAAATGAAATGTCAAATTTAATTAAATTAATATTAACTACACACGCTAAATAAAAATTTGCTCGATGGATTGTCAAGCCGAATACAACTCGTGGTCTAATTTTTTCTTGCAAAATTTATCATTTAAGACATTCGTTAGCTTTTGCTTTTGGAAAATTACACTCGTCTCCTGCGTCGACTCGTAGTTTTCGTTGCGAAAGCTACTCATATCTGAAATGACAAATTTTGTAGGAAAAAATTAGACCACTTGTTATATTATATATGATAATTCTGAATTGAAGATTTAAGAAGAAGAAGCGACCACTTGAAGCTATTTACATAACCCTTCTACTTGAACCGACGAGAAGTTGAAGTTCTAAAACTTTGAAAATTGTAAATTCAGAATTTGATCTTTAAAAGTCTCTACTCAAAATCTACTGCAACTCGAGATTTGAAAGAAACTTTAGTACTTACGCTCTACATGTAGACTTATTGTAAAATTTGGAGACTTGAGTTTTGAAATACAAAAGACACCTTGGATTGTAAAATTCAGCAATTTATTGTTAATAGTCAATACTAAAATTGTTAATGTTTGGGTTTGGGTCCAGGAAAGTTAGAAACATTTGTGATTCTCTAATACTATGGGATTCTGCAAACTATATTTCTGTAGAATATATTGTTAATATAAAAAACTGTAATGAATACGCTTGAACTTTGACGCTTAAAAAAGAAATTGAGTTATGAAGTCATTTCATTTGCTCGTCCGAGGTCCGAGTTTAAGATTTCATATAACTTCAACTTATATAGTTTCATAGTTTCAAAGCTTTTCTAGAGATTCAAGCATTAGAAGTATCAAAGGAGTAATAACTAAGATTTGTATTTCGGAGTTTAGATCTTCATAATTTGAAGAGCTAGAATGTTTTCCAAGTTTCCCAAATTTCTCATTTTCAAGATTCCAAAGTGTCAGTCATAAAACGTCAATTAAAAATCCAATTTAAAAATGTAAAAGTATTAAAATTACTTACGAAGATTTCAAAACTTTTCATCTGACTTTTGCAGTACAAGATTTTTAGAATTATGGGGTATGAAACCCATTTTCAATACTCTATAATTACAAGTTTCACAGACTGAAATTTAAAAATCTTAGATTTTGAATGTTGAAGATTAGAGAGAAAATATTTTAATTAAACAATAGAAGTGTTGAATGTTTTACAGCGTCAAAAAAGCAATTGAACTATAAAAACCAAATATAACACAAATACAACCCCAATATAAAAACCAAGTCCATTAATTATTTATTTTTAAAATAATCATCGTTGTCACCAAATTCATCGTAGCTCAGACACTTGTCTACATACCTGCATTATGTTTTTGTTTCAAATCCCTACAAATTAAAAATCCTATTTTGAGCACTTACTTGAGGTCCCCAGTGTGCAGCACTCAGTGATATAGTAACCAAGACAATCGGCGGTACAAGTTTATTTATCGTTGACCTACAGAGCGCCAGATTGCTTTAATGACGTTCATGTCTTACTAGTCCATTATTGTTTGTTAATAACACGGATACAAGATACATTATGTAGTACATAATACCCGGACGGGCATTATAGCATTTAATGAATGAATGCTGCATAGCATGTAATGGTGAATGTTTCGAAAAACAATGAATCCATTTATTTGCCTATAACATGGTTCCTTCATAGCTATTCCCGAAGTTTTCCGACTGGCCCTCGTACACGTTACTGAATACGTTGTTTCGAATTTTCGACTTTGGGCACTATACCTGAAATAAGATAAAAAAGGCAATTTTTGCTAAAGATAGTATATGCACAATAGTTTCTCTGTGTGTCATAAGTGTGTGTCATTTAAGGCACGTGAAAAGTTTGAAATTATTTTTTATTAAAAAGAATGATTAATAACTTTCCGGAAAGTAAAAAACCTAGTGCCCCTTTTTAAAACCATTCTGTGGACATTTTTATGGATTGCACTTGTTTCAGAGACACTTGCATGAAAGCTACCGGTTTACAGTATTGCAGTCTGCATACACTATGTTTGTAGTCACAATTTTCAAAAGTTTGAAACACTTATTGAATTTATGAACTTATTGAGTGTAGACTACAGTGGCGTATTTAGGGGGGGGGAGCTATAGGGCTGGACTAGTTACAGTAGTTAAGCGAAACAAAAACCGTGGTTTCCCGTAAAAACCCGAAAAATGAGTTGTAGCACACCCGAAAAAATTCCTACTGAGTGTGACTATATACATGTATTCTTTCTTTTCCTACGACCCCATAGGAAACCTAACAATATCGCACAATAAGGTAAGTTTGAAAGTTGACAATATCAATCATCCTCTAAAAACAATTGATAAATGACGTTTGCGTGCGATATAAACCGTTTCCACACAGTAACGTCATTCGTTCCCGCACAGACACACTGACCTTACTACACATTGCAAAGTTTAAATTATTCCATATTTTAGACATTTTTCTTCTAATGAACCTTCTTTGACCACGCACCTATTTATAAGTGTTTATCTTAATAAGAGTAAACAACCTTACATTGCCAAAGTAATTTTAATTCTCTGATCTGAACCTATCAGAGCTATTGTTAACACTAATATTAGAACTTTTATTACTAAATATTAACTAATAATAAACCATTCAAGCTCGCAAATAGAGGGCAGAAGCAACTAAGGGCTACAAATGCTTTTTTCTACTCCTACCTGTAAATCACCCGTTTTCTTCACGTTTCGCGCAATGGAAATGTATGCAATTCCAGCAAGGTGTACGGATATAATTTCATATCCGTACAGTGCACGGATATGAAAACAACCAATCAACGTAGTCCAATTTGACACTTCTTTATTTGTAAGTAATTTATTGACAACTCCTGTCATAAATATAGAAGTAAAAGTAAGTTAAATCAATGTTTCCTTCTTTCAATAACACTTAAAGCATTTGAAAATAACGTGATTTGTGAAATTGTAGCTTTCACAATTATACTTTTATAATTAAAAATACATAAATATTAAATCATTAAATAAGTACAACCTACTTTTATAATAAGTATAGTAGACAGAGTTTGTGATAGGACTTGGTAGCTCAGACGGATAGGAGCTAGGTATAAATAAACTGAAGCTGACCGACGCAGGTTGAATTCCAGCTGTGAGAATAATCCTTTTTTAATTTTTTTTTATAAAACAAAATTTAAAATAATAATTTTCTCTTCGGAAATGTTAATTTCTGCAAAGCTTTAATAATTCTCTTAAAAATTCTACAATGACAGAGGGATTTTACAAACCATATTTTAGCATGGATAAAAGCATAGGTTAATCCTTATATTCGATTTCTCAAGGAGACATACAATCTCTATTTTGTAATTGTTTTGCTTAGTCGAAGAAAAAAGATACTGTACAACTTGGGTGGAATGCCTATATCGCCCTCGAACGACTGAGGCACTTCGCCGTCGTGCCTCAAACTTCGTTCTCGTGCGATATAGGCATCATATCCACCCTTGTTGCACAAATTACTATTCTGTCTGAGTGATATACAAAAGTTTTTCACCTACCGGTTGAATACTTATAATTGTGTTAAACAGTAACGCAAAATATTAATAAATTTAAATAAGCATTTATGAACGTAGATAAGCGTCTGCTGCTGGTGACGTAATTCGGTAATTGTAAACAGTAATAATAAAATATAAAAAAGTCTATATCACATATTTATTAACAAACCATTGCCATAAATGTTATAAATAAAAAAAAATCACTTTAAAAATTGTTATAATAATTTCACTTTGTTGTAATTAAATTTAAAAATCCAGATAAATCATGAAGGAAATATATTGTTTGTTTGGGGTCGTAGGAAAAATAGTGTATATAACTCGCTAGAACGTGTCTTTAGCACTCTCATGTGATATCGGTGCATTCATACTCGTGCGAAATATGTCAATATGTAATATACTATTTGGGGCTAGGAAACAAAACTGTATAAATCAACTAACTATCCGTAAATTGAAGAAAATATCTAAACTTCAAAGTAAAGTACCAATAAATGGATTCTAAGGACTGTGTTTTATCACAACACTATATTTAAGGGTGTCTCCTAACCACACATTGTATTTGATTAATTGCCAATGCGTACTTCAGTAACGATGTTACCTTTTTCTCGGCATAAAACCAAGCAAGGCAACGGAAAGTATCCGAAATAAAAAACGAAATACAGTGCGATTCTAAAGTATGGAATAAATTCGATAAAAGGGGAAGTATTGATTTTTGGAAAAATTCCAAAAAATTTTGTTTTTAAAGCCCGCACTTTTTGACATATCGGATATACAGGGTGATGCGTTTAAGTGTGGTGGCTATAGCATTTTCCCGTCTTCATAATTCTTTTTTTAAATTTTTTTATGTAAGGTAACAAACTTATTACATTACCATGTTGGTAATTAGATGAAGTGTCAGAATATGGAATAAAAAATAAAAGTTGCTACTTAAAAAAAATCCCGATGACGTCACCACACTTAAACACATCACCCTGTATATTCGAATATTATGTCAAAAAATACGGAGTTTAAAAACAAAATTGACGTGTTTTTGGAATGTTTCCAAAAATCAATAAGGTAAACTCTGGTAAGTGTGAACGTGTTTTTGAAAAGTTAACTTTGAGGAGTGATATCTCCTAAATTAGTCGACCGAATCTGACCAGCTTTGGGCAGTAGGTAACCTAATAATGTATGTTGTTAATGCTGTAACATTAATTGATTGCTAATAATACAAAGAAAGTTATGTATTTTTTTTAATTTTAATGTCCGACGTTCACACTTCCCCGCCAAAAAAGGGTAAGTGTGAATGTGCCAAGCAATTTGTTAGGAATTGGTTAAATCGGAATATAAAGGAAAGTGTGAATAATACGAAAAAACAGCTTTATTTCCATTTTTTGACAATCGATTTATCTCAAATAATAAAAACGTTAGAAACTTTTATAAACCATGATACAATAAAAAACGTTAGAATAGCAAGTTAAATGCAGAAAAATCAAACGAAAACACGAATGTGTTGCCGCGGCGTCCTTTGGTTGGGTCAGGAAGTACTTCAACGACATTTTCTTTTAAAATGACATCTAAATCTTCCTCATCAGGCCAAATAAATTGGTTTTTGTAGAGTTTAGTAAATTTGACCTCCCATCCTTCATTTGTTTCGCCCTTAATTTGGCCAACAAAGTGTCGCAGTCTTTTTTTGCCTGGGTATTTAACAATAACCCATTTGTTAATTCCAGCAACTCTTTCTTCAGCTTCTTTTTCATCATCATCACTTTGCAAGTCGCTTTCGGGGTCTAAGTCATCATCCGTGTCTATAACTGGAACTTTTTCATCTGTAACGATATCACTGTCATCACTCTCAAATGACGGTTTTCTTTGCTTTTTTGATTTTTTCTGAACTTTTTGTTTTGCTACTGGTTGTGCACCGAGTCTTGCAAGAACTTCCGGGGATGTTATGATTTCTGCTCCAGGTGCCACTTTCTTCCTCTTCGGTTTAATTGGTCCGTCGGGGCGTTGAGTTTGTTTAACCGTTTGGAGTAAAATTTCTTCAAATGAAATTTTTAAAGGCGAAACTGAAACTCCTGCACTTGTAGGGGTTCTAAAAATAGCGGTTTTTGGGGGTGAGTGAGTTTTAGATGTAGACGGTTGATTGTTTTCTGGCTTTGGTTCAGTCTGTTTTGTACTGTGCTGATTATCTTTTGGGTTATTAGAATCGGCGTTTTGTGGATTATGTTCTATGTCAGGAGACGCAATTTCAGCATTTTTTTCTTGCAAATGTTTTTTGTATCGTTGTAAACTTAAAGGATCATACTTGTCTTCTGGCACAACTGATGAATTAAATGGGTAAATACCGGCTTTTCTAAAACCATTTTGAGTTGAACACGTTTTAAGTTCTTTCCAAGTTTTACCAAACATCTCAGAAAATTCCTTTTTTGGAATTTTTGTTCCTACATTTTTTCGTTGCCAAGCATATAGTTTTTCATCCCAAGCGTCTTTCAACGGTTTAAAAACTGACAAATCTAAAGGCTGTAATATATGTGTCGAATGTGGTGGCAGTTTGATAATATGGATGTCATTATTTATGGCCAAATCAATTAACGGAATTGTAACGTGTGTTGCGTGGCCATCGTACACTATTAAAATCGGGCGTTCTTCACCTAATGCTGGGATCAAGGTTTTCTTAAAGTAATTTAAAAAAACAGTTGTTTCCATCCAGCCATTTGATGTGGCTGCATATGCCATCCCTTTACATGAGTTAGCTTCGCTAGCTAACCAGGAGTCCCAAATATTTTTCCCTTTGAATACAATAAGAGGCGGCGCTTTCGTACCACTTGCTGATACTGCTGTAAGAACGGTAGTATTCTCTCTTCCAGAACCTGCTGTTGTTCGAGAACAAGGTGCGCCTTTTGCACCCACTACTTTTGTCTTGGCAGGATCGTGCTTGAAAGCACTTTCGTCTAAATTCCAAAGCCTTTCTGGCTTGTTATGGAGGTTCAACTCTGTCATCGTTTTGTTTAACAAATCAAAATATTCATTTACGATAAATGGGTCGATAACCTTCCTACGGGCATATTCTACTGATTGCGGCTTTTTAACGCTAAGCTTGTGTCGCTCTTTGTAAGACTCAAACCAAGCCTCTCCAGGAACATTATTTTTAAAAGGTGTTTTCAACTTATTTTCTTCAACAAAATGAGCAACAAGGAAAAAAAGTTCTTTTCTTGTTATCCCAAAACCAGATCTTTCCATTATTTTCAGGCAATTAGCTAATCTTAGCTCATGTGCTGGTGGAATTGCAGTTGACCGACCCTGTGATTTACTTTTGGCACCACGAACTCCCTTGTAATGGTAATATAAAGTTGTTTTTGGAACGTGTGTGAGTTTATGAGCTCCAAACGCCTCGCTGAATTAAATCTACAGCCCTATTCAACTGATCTGTTGTATATCCATTACCCCTTTGCGTTTTTCTTACGTAGATTTTCCACATTTTCTGTAATAAGCAAAATTATTACTTGACGTTCACAGTTTCCCCGTGTAAAAATGTGCGTTCACACTTCCCCTAAAAAATCGTTCACACTTGCCCAGCTTCGAAAAATAAACAGGGGAAGTGTGAACGCGTTTGGTTCTTGGAATTATGAGGGTAAATTAAAAAAAAACATCGGTGGTGTTTTTAACGACATTTAGTAAATGTGAGAATAGGGAATTAATCAGGCTTACCTTACCGGTTTATTATCTGTAAATTTTTTAATACAGTCTACCACACTCAACTTTTTAGCTGCTGCAATGGCAAAACTTCACCAGTAACTGTGAAGACAATGGAGGCGGTTTTGCCGAACTGGATCATTGCTAATATAAGACACTATGAAGAAGCGTCCACACAGTAGGTGGCACTGCTATATGATTTTTTATAAAAAAATTTACCAGCCATGTTCACACTTCCCCCAAAATCACACTTACCCGAGTTTACCTTACTTTCCCTTTTATCGAATTTATTCCATACTTTAGAATCGCACTGATATTATCTTAGAGCGGAAGTGAAAAATGTCTATATATCATATAGGTAATATATTTCCCATTTTCTTTCATGCGCAAAACATGGTTAATTTATTCTGACTTGAGCCATTTGTACGATTTATCTAACATTACCGTCTTATACGCTCCAGATAAATATAAGTAGCTTTATCGAGTATAAAATTATTATTTAACCTCTTGAAAAATCTCTAACCTAGAAAACCAAGACGAAGCCTTATTGAAATCTCAAATGTAACAAATGAGATCATTATGTATGCTGGTGCTGCTATTGAATTATATTTTTTGTTTTTTAGAATCAACAGATTCCTAACAATCTTCTCCTTTTTATCTAGTGAATAGAGTCAAAGTAGTCGTTATCGTTATATTATATGCTTTCAGTGCTGCTACTGCAAATAGCGAAAAGAAACCCCTTCGCCAATTACAAAGAGATGTAAAAGACATAAAAGCAAGCGAATGCATAGCTATTTTTGTTTTCCTTGGAATCTAAATACAGAATAGCATCGTGTTAAGTAATGGAGGATGTTCTCTTATTTTGCAAGCCTTTTCGTGCCAAAATAAATCCTCTTATGAGGTTTGACTATTATTTGAGTACTGTGTACTATTGGATATGCCGATAAGATAGCTCGACGTCAGTAAAGGATAACTCCAAATAATAAAAGTCTGCAAAAGATAATGTTTCATCCTAAACATTTCTTGTCTTATTTAATATTTATTAATATTTACTCCTGGAAAATATCCCACCATTATTCCCTATAGAATACTATTTTTTGGTTATTCAAGAAGGTATGATAACAACAGTTGACGATTTCCCTCAGCAACGTGAAAAAAAGGTAAAGATCAAGACAACCATAATCTTCATGGCCAAATTTAACTTACAACTACAAACACAAGGTACCTTTAATAAATGAACAAATTAATTTTTTTAAATTCTTAAATTTTTAAAAATTTAAAAAAATTGTTTTTTTTTTTGGTTCGAATTTTTAATGTAATGTTAGTACAGTAGGAGTACTTAAAATTTGATAAGGAACGAATTGAAAATTGACCACGTTGATAAGGAAAACGCGTTCTAAATCATTACAGCTACCCCCCCCCCCCCCATTACAAGGTTTCTTGTTATATTAGTTAAACCCTATCAGTCTTAGTTATAGTCATTTACACGCATGTACATCTGACGTGGATTGAACGTGTATGATTTTACACGAAATGCATATTCATAAACATTTTACACGGGGTTGTAAATTATGGATGCGTGTAAATTTTATACGCATTGCGATCCTAGTTTAAGTTACGTGTAAAGTGACAATAGTAAAAAATGTTTGCCTTTTTTTATCAATTTCGTAAGAGATAGAATTATATATCGAAGAGATTCAGAATATAACGGGGAAATTCACAACTCATTAATTGTTTGACGGTCACTGTTTAAAACCAAGCTTCTCCGTTAGTTTGCTTGTCACTGGTTTTCCCTTTCCCTCTGTTTATCGTAAAGTCGCACCTGCGCGGTCAAGCGCACTCTCAATAGTGGAGTGGATATAACAAAATGGTTGGTTTGTACATTAGATGTTGAATGTGGGATGAATTAGAAAATTGGTTTTGATATAAATGATAGCGAAGAAAATCTCGCATCCAGCAATATGATCATTTGATTGTGTATATGTGATCAATCATCAATTAGACGGAGTAGATTCTAGTGTTAACCATTTAGGTAAACCTTTTTTATTTTCCACAATGTGCTAAAATCTCAAAATCTTTTTCTATTTTAGGTAACATTTTCCTATCAGTTGCCCTGAAGGAATCGTGTAATAAAAGACCTTTCAGTTTATCGAAAGGTAAAATTCTGTGCAAATATTTAAAATTAATACCATATACAGGGTGATTTATTTTTAGGTCTTTTTGTTTTTTCCGCTTTTGGGTTTCGTTGCTCGTTGTTTGTTTTCCTGTTCCTGCCCCTTTTGACTTTGGATTGGGTTTAATTTGAAGGTCTTCCCCTTTAGGTTCGTATCTGCATACAAAAGTACAGGGTGTATGTAACAAGATAAGAATGTACCGGAGGGTGAAACGAAAACCCCCAAGCAAGGCTTTTAAACCGTACTGTATCAGCCGTAAGTCATCGAATGGTGGGATGTTTGTTTGAAACTGTACGTATGTATATTGTGTCATTTTATCTATGTTTATATATATATTTATAAAACGTTTATACAATTTATTTATTCATGCATGTTAGTTTTAAGTGGTAGTTAAAAGAATTAGTCAGATGAAATTCCTGGTATACAAGAAATGGAAAGACCTAGAGACACCAAAGTTTATAAAAAGAGACAAGACCGATTTGAGACGTATACGAAAGATGAATTCAGGGGAAATTATCGGTGATTATTTGTGGGTAAATCTGCGTTTATTTTAGCTTCTGAAGCACACTCCTTTTCCTTGTCTTTATTCTCATCGTAATCAAATTCGAAATAAATCATTCTCAAAATCAGCTGGAGCCAGATCTCTAAGGATTCAGTCAAAATCATTAGGTGAATCTCTCGTCTCTCCTCCTGTTTCGCATTTTTCTGTAAACATTGCGAAACCCTGCTTTTTGCTTCCTTTTTCATTCTTCGCCACTGCTCTTTCGGCTTTGGAAGATCTCTGTTGTACCCCGAAGTTTCCACTTTGCTTTTTTAGATCATTCCAAATTGCTTCTCTTCTCTTATTCAGGCTATTATCTGTTTTTTTCTGCATTCTATCACATCAACTTTCTCACGCAATAAATCTAGTAGTATTGACTTCTCTTCTTGTTCCAAGTTCGACCTTCTTTGGTCGTTTGATGGTTTTCCCTCCTCGTTTTCCATTTTCAATTTGATATAGGATTATAGCTGAGGGAGTGTAACGACTAGCATGCTAACCTAGTAAGCTAAGTAAGCTCACCCAAGCGGTTCGGTATCGGCAGATCTGATGAAGATTTTCTGTAGTTTTCCTTAGCTGTAACACAAAAATGTGAGATTTGTGCTATACCATCAGTAAGCCAGCTGCAGCCACACGTTGACCCTGCGTAATGATAGCCCCTCCCTCCCGCACAAGCATTATAGCTTCTGGGGACTGGATCGCCAATCAATGAGTAGTAGCAATTATTATTAGCAATTATTAGAGGTGTGTTCGGTTTTACGTTTCAAGAGCAGAGTAAGAAGAGTAGATCATGTAGTCACGTGACCAGCGAGTATATGGAGTGCAAAATATTATCTAGAACGATATAGAGCACCGTCAAGCGTATAAAAGTTATGGATAACCTTAAAGAGCGACTTATCTCATTTTATATTATTATCACATTATTTGCTTGAGAAATTGTGTACGTTTGCACAGATTGACTATCTATAATTACATATAAACGTATTAAATTTCCATATTTATACTAACTATAAAGAATTATAATTATATTAACCAACCTTTAACGTGATGTTGCGTTTGTATCTGCTTAGTAATTTCATCTTTATTAAAACTTTATACTGTACTGCGGTGTAATCATTTCACCGAATTGAAAATTTTAAGAACGATCAAACAGAAACGTTAATATAAATATTTTATATCGGATTTAAAATTAAAAGAGGGATATGTTATGTCATGGGCATAATTAATATAAAGGGTATAGATAGGACCACATTTAGGTTCATTAATGTTTATATTAAAAACTTAAAAATAAAGATTTCATGCAAACATAACCTAGCTTTCTCATGCATAATAATAATAGTTTTCAATTTTAGAAAAAGGATATAAATTAGTTAGATTGCTTGATTATAATCATGTTTATGCAACCCATGTTACATTTGGGATGGTTTCCCACTTGTTAGGAAGAAGTAATTTCCATATTGAAATTTACACATTACGATATTTAACGTCAGATAGATTTTTTCTATATTCCAGGAGACCCCCTTAGTTTCATATTGTTAATTAGCTGAAAATAGATTAATCAGGTGAATCTTATTATGACTGATATAATACAATTAAATTTTGAATTTGTTTACAAGATTTCTGGTCACTTTTATTAATGAAGGTTTTGAATCCTGTCGTTCGTGTTAATTTGACTCTTATAGACTTTTATCCTGCTTTTCCACACCATTGTTTTTATGTATGTGCTTAGAGCAGTGTATGCTGGACATTTTGAGCATAATTTGATTAAAGTTGATTTTATATTTAAGCTGGCATTTGTATAAGCATTAATTGATGTATTTATTGTATTGCGTACTGTAAAAATCACGTTTATATTAAATTGTAAAGATGTTTTTATGGAGAAATTGTTAATGTTACCTATATCATGTATTCCTGTAATTAGCTTGTTAAGGATGAACCTTGATTTGTAGAATTTTATATGTAATTAGATCGTAACGAGTTTCGTACATTGTCAAACGTTTTTCTCGAATATCTTCCTTACGATACATTTTGAGACTATGAATGTATTATACTTTTCTGATTTTCGTTTCAAGGGCTACAATCCTATAATAACAGAATTAGGATTAGTGATCATCCATATCAGCTGGTTCCGGATTAGTGACGTCACAAGCGTGTTTGATGCTCCGCTGTTTTGAAAAAGTGTCATAGATTTCATTTGTTTTGGAAGAAACTATATAAGCTGGGGCAAATTGTAACAAAATTAGTCGATAAAACATTGAAGGCAGAAGCTATGCCCGACTCCGGATAAAATATATTTGTAATTTGAGGTTAGATTGTTAACCATATGTTTTGACATGTCACAGTATAAACAAAGTCTTAAAATAAATTAAAGTGTTACTTGAACATTTTTAAAAGATATAAGAAGAATTTAATTATTGTGCAACATTTATTAAAAGTGAATGTGATTGTTTAAATAAATTCTGATTGAATTTATTTTTTTTCTCTGACATCGATCGGTGTATCGATTTTATAAACAGGAAATCAGCTGACAGGTTCTGTCACAGTGTTACCACTAAAATGATTTTTATATAAAACGGAATTATTTTATAACGTACCAGGTTGGTTAAAATAAATGATTTTTGTCGAGTTTATAAATAATAATTAATTTATAAAGTTCATTCTCTAATACAAAATTATTTGGTTTAGTTTATTAAGTTGTTTTCAGTATTCATTTGATTTGAAGTAAATAAAACAATTAATTTTCTTTATATAAAATTTATTTTCATTTGACACACAATTTTTTTATTTATAAACAAATTTCATTTGTGTTGGTTTGTTCAAACGAATGACCGTAGTTATCCTATGTCAGATCTCTACAATTATTTATAACGTTTGAGCAAACCTGAGAAGTCACTTCTCAATTTAACATTTGTAATATCTTGAAAAACATTTTTATTTTTATTTTAACGTTCCATTTGGATTTTTATTTTTGTTTGTTAAATAAAGTTTGTGTTTTCAATTTTACATATGTGTTTAATTGATGTTAATACAAACATCCAGCGTTCTTTTCTCTTAAATTTAGAGTTTAGCAGCAGTTGTCCAGCTTGCAGGAGCTTTAGTGCTTACGATATAAGTTTTTCTTCCTTTCCGGGCATAAAAGTAAATAAGAGTCTCGTAATTCAAATATTTTATGCTTTACTGAGCAAACCTGAGCTAGCTGAGAGGAATAAAGAAGAATATCTGTGGTGTATTCTCATTTCAATCCACCGTATATAATTTATGTTTATATTTGGAACGGTGGATATTTATTATATTTTATTTTATTTTTCAAATAGATCACCACAGTACATTCGGAACATTTAAATAATATTCCAGGAATATCATTACTAAATATTACAAAAAATGATTTCCACAAAAATTGCAATCATAAATTTTAGGTTATGTTGTCATTTGCTCTCTTTACACCACCATCTCTGCTGGAGTTAAAGGAGTATACTCTCTATGCTCCTCGCTATAATAAACGAACGTACGAGTTCATGCTCTATTTGCTCCAATTCTAATAAAAGAACGGTTTGGCGTTAAAAGTGTTGCTGGAACGTAAAACCGAACGCAGCTTATCAACCAATTTAATTTTAGCAATAATTTCTAGGGTTGTGGTTGCGACTGAGTTAATTACACTTGAGTGGGAGACGAGCACGTTAGTCCCTACAATACCAAGGCTCTGTAAATCTCTTATATGTACTTGTGCTCGCTAGACACGTAAGTATAGGAGGAAAATATCAGCGCTCTGCAACAGAGTATGGCACTCGAAGAAAAATAATAATTTCTAGAACTCTAGCTTATTATCGTTACTTTTTAACTTTGGTTCTTTAAAAAGGTCTATGACTTCTCGATACAAAATTATTCTAATGAACGTAACCTGGCAACAAAAATTAATGGAAGAAACTAACAGTATTATCAAGAAAGTATCAACATTAAAGTCATGGACTGTATATCGTATATTATAAAGGTAGATTAAAAATAGAACGTGGGTTATACACCATAGCTCACGGATACACACTGTCTATGCAGTGTGCATGGTCTATCTATGCATCACATACTTTTGACTTTAACCTACTGACTACTATTATAGGTTAGACTATGGAATGTAAGTTGTATGCTATTAGCAATAGATTGTGTATAATTGACTAAATTATGAACTACAGATTGGAGGTTGCAATATGAACCATATATGAATTGCATATACGCATGATGCAGCTTAGATTACGTCATTTTGAAAATTGAAGATGAAAATGTCGAAGAAAACCTAATATTAACAATGCCAAGTATGCAATACTTTATAATATGTACTAACATAAAAAAATGCTACTACATGATCGAGGGTATACTCGTATTTATGCAGGATGCATGTAGCACCTTCCTTTTTTTTATTACTTTATTTTTTATTAAACAGGCATTTCTCACTGCCAACTATTTACATGTTTTTTACTTAACTCACATCATTTACACTTGAGAAATTGTAAAATATACAGAGTGGTGATAAATTTCGGCACAAAGTTCATAAATTTGTTATTTAGTGTTATTTTGAAAAATTCTGAAATAGGCCATTTTTATTGTTTAAAAAGCACTTCCTGACGTGAATATTTGCTTTTTATCGGCATTTGTTGTTGCGTTATGACGTCATCAGCCTTTTTAAATGACAGCTTAATCCTTCTAGCAGATTTTGATAGATCTCCCCCACTAGTTAAGGTAAAAACTTCAACCTTAATTTACGAAAATGTGCAAATTGCCCACCATTGACCAGTTGATATTTACCCGCACATGTAGTGTAAACACATTTTAGTGTAGTCTTAATAATTTCCGATCTGTTATTCTCCAATTCTAGATGAATCCTCTAAAATGGGGAGAAGCTCCATCTTGTTTAAACTAAATGCTTTGGTGGAGCATATCACCATCTTCATCGTTTGGATAAAAAATTGCTAAAGTTCTAACCAATTCAAAACGCAGAAAAAACTAAATATGGATTAGCATTAAGCTTAGCAAAAAAGAAAGTATGGTTCTAAAATACGTCTTATTATCTCCCCCTATACATTTATTTTTCCTTGGCGTTGGCTGTGAGATTATTGAGTCTAGTGATAATTTTCTTGTAACCAATATTAAGGGTAAAAGTAGTCTCATCAAAACGAAACAATATTATTTAAAGAGTTGGGATTTTTCATTAATATATCTATCTATAAACATGGGAGTTGTCATTTATGACGTCATAGCGCATTAAGCGTAAATTTCTTCGAAGCCACATGCAGACAAAGGTTCCATTATCACGCGAGACTTGTAAACAGCAGCGTTGTCGTGAATGAGCAACACACCTCTTCTCATTTTTTCAAGTTTTTTTTCCTTGTTACACTCGTATAACTACCATAATAGATTAGAATAGTACTCGCCTATAATAGATCCTTTATCTTTTTTGAAATCCTTCGGAGTCCCAGAATATGGTTGCCATAATCTTACCAACAGATTGAGTGAATTTTTTGGCGGAGCTGTACCTTTTCTGTGCCACTTCATGGATTCCTGCTTCAGTTCAGGGACATAATAATGAACCCAAGTTTCGTCTCCAGTTACAATTTTGTTGAGAACGCTAGCTGGGATCATCACCACGTAATTTGATAAACTCACGAGAATTTATCCATTTTTAAAAATCACAACTAAAGTGTCACAATTAAATGTAAATAAACGGCAATTATTTAATTAAAACAAATGATCTCGAACAAGACAACTCGACAAAGAATTCTCGGCCTATTTTTTGTTTTATTAAAAATACTTTGGTAAAAAAAAGGTGTTCATTAAGGCACCAGAGCACCAGAATGCATTATCCTCTATTTCATAGAATAACTTGAGAAATATACAGATAACAAACTAAAAAGATGTCCACCACATACATAGAAGACTATTAACTGTTCGCATATAAAATAACATTCAATTCTGTCGAGTAGTTATTGAAATATTAATTATTAAAAACACGCTTTACATCAAAACTACCAAAAAACGAACTTCTTTAACATAATTCGCGAAAATTCAAAAATATAAAATCAGATAATTTTATAAATTTACTATTACTTTATTTTATGCAAAAATAAATTGCCTATCTATCCGTTTTTATTTGAATTAATTTGAGCGGTTAGTTTTTTGCTATGCGCATTCAAGCTCAGGGGTCACAACTGCTGCATTCGATAGAAGTTGGCCATAAGAAGCTGCATTTGTTTCTCAGTTTTAATATGTACATCTCAAGTTTTATAAACGAATTTAAGTAATAGCAGTATGATGGAATGCTACACAGGCTTCCCCATGTCACCCTTTCTATTTTACGCGTTACATCAAAACTCCGAAAAACGGACTTTTTTAACATAATTCGTGAAAATTCAGAACCTAAATGGCCGGCTTCACAAAGCTCGATTAAGTTAATTAATTTAATTGTGGATAAATTTGATATCTAGAAATGTGACTGGATAAAATCTTAGGATAAATCTCGGCCAATAAAATTTCTGAATTTGAAATTTAATGACAATTAATTAATCAGAGTTTAATCAAGCTTTGTAAAACCGGCCAAAAATGAGATAATTTTACAATTTTCTACTTTATGCAAAAATAAATTATCTATCTAACCGTTTTTGTTTGAATGAATTTGAACGGTTAGTTTTTTTGCTATGCGCATTAAAGCTCAGGGGTCAGAACTTTTGTCAGAATAATTGTGTCACAATGTCAGCTTTTTGAGAAGAATCTAAACCAGTTTAAGTTAATCAAAATGAAAAAAATGAGGTGAAAAGGTATAAAACAAGGTTATTCGAGGGCTGTCTATTTAGTGTTGCATACAGAAATATGACTATTAAAATTAACCTACTTCTTTAGTTAACCTAAATCCAAAGTGTCAGTGCGATACGTATAGTGTTGTAGCTACTGCAAATTGTCAAAGTTGACAAGTTATTCGAAAAATGGAATTAAACCGAGAAAATTTTAGAGCAATAATATTTTATAACATTCGAAGACAATTATCTCAACAAGAATGCCTCACTGAGTTGGTTTCTGTTTTCAGCAATGAAGCACCACATCAGCCGACAATTTCTCGTTGGTGTGGAGAATTCAGATGTGGACGGCTGAGTCTTAGCGACGATCCAAAGGCAGGTGCACCAAAAACGGCAGTCACCCAGGAAAACGTCGATGCTGTGCGTAAGCTCATCAAGGGACATCGACATGTTACATATCGCGAGATTGAGGCATCATTGGGGATTTCAAAAACTTCAATTGCATGAAGAATTGTGTGAAAAACAGCATCGTCAGTGGTGACGAATCGTGGATTTACTCTTATGAACCCGAAAATAAACACCAGTCGTTTATTTGGGTGTTCCAAGGTGAAGAAAAGCCGAGAAACGCCATCCGTTCTCGAAGAGTCTCCAAAAAGATGGTCGCGACATTTGTCTTAAAAGCAGGTCATGTAGCAACAGTTCCTCTGCAAGATCAAAGAACTGTTACTGCCTATTGGTATACAACCATTTGTTTGTCGGAAGTCATCGCTGAGCTGCGAAAAGCCCAACCCCGAACGACGAATCATCCTCCACCACGACAGCTCGCAAGACAATTGAATTTTTAAAGCAACAAAACGTCGAATTGTTAGACCATCCTCCGTACAGTCCGGTCCTAAGTCCCAACGATTTCTTTACTTTTCCGAAAATTAAGAACGAACTGCGTGGTCAAAGGTTCCAGTTGCCAGAAGAAGCAATCGACGCATTCAAAAACGCAATTTTGACTGTACCAACAGAGTGAAATAACTGGTTCAAGAGTTGGTTCGAGCGCATGAAAACGTGCATAAAAGTCTTTAAAAGCTATCTACTGTTTTATTTCAGCCCTACATGCAACACTAAAAAGACAGCCCTCGTATTTATGTTTTAAACTCATGTAATTTGATTTAATCGAATGTTTCTGTTTGTCTGTTACTTTTATTATCTATTGATTCAAAATTATCCCCGAGTGTCATTCTTCGTCCTAAGTTCAATGAATACAGTCAGAAACTTACGTGATTGATTGAGGAGTGTCCGCTAGTAGTAGAGTAGAATAATCGTAAAATAATTAACTGAATGATATAATTGCTGGTGTTACATGGTAATTCCATCTTATATACATGAGGATAAAATGGAATCTATGTACCTATAATTGAGTATCGAACTGACCTAAAGTTTATTCGATTCACAACAGTAAGAGTCTAGATTCTTCTCTGGCTATTTCCTAATATGATAAGATCAGAAGGTCGGAGATTTTCTCAGAGATCCGAAGATACAATCAGAGAAGATAAAGATAAATTTTAATGTTTTATTTATGCATAATAACAATATTATGTAAATAAATAACGCTAATAATGCTCGGAAGAATTTAATCTTTTCCTGTGTTATATTTCTTAGCAAAATAAAACAAACAAATCCATTTCCTATACAGGTATAAATGTACTTTATATGTGGGTAGTTTTGCGTTCAAAGTTGTTTTATAGAAAAAAAAAACCTTATCACTCTTCCAATTTTACCAGTTTTGAATAGTTAATTTAAATGAAATTCAAATAAGTTAAAATATAATTAAGTGTAGTATATTAAACTAAAGAGGAAAAAAGATCAATGCTAAGCGGTGTGAAAAACAAGACATTCAAAAAACCTTTTTACTAAGCCTAAATCTCGATAGTGGGCAATAATGTTACAGTTCTAAAAAATGCACGCACGTTATCCGTAAAAGAAAAAAGACAGACGTATCATATTTTTCCTAGGTGTAAGGAAGACCGTATAAACTTTAGTAGACTTTTATCGTTTTTAAATATACATAACACGGCATATTTGTGCTAGGAGTGTCTGTAGCTCCATCCCACACGTTGGCCCACGTGCTCGCGTATACTAAACTTTACCTTACGGACCTGGAAATTAAGGATGACTAGATCTCGAGATTGTATTAAGTAAATTCTAGTGGTCGATGAATACCTAATTAAGTTTTTTTTATTCTTTAAATATTGTGAAATTGGAGAGAGTTATAGGAGTTATAAATTTATAGTGAGTAACCTTAAGGTGTTTAAATCGATCCTGAGGCTTCTTTATTCTTCGTTTTGCTAGTTTTTTTTGCATGTAGGTGTGCAATGAAAATTGTTATTACTTTTTAGCAAACGGAATTAAAATATGTTACGTCAGGTTTGTTGGCGGAGTAATAAAAAAAAATTTTAGAAATGGGAAACAAATTAATCATATCGGATCATGTGCATCTATCTTTTGGAAATCTATGAATTTCGTTGATGTGAACGTTGCGGTTGGCAAAACTACTTTGGCTATTTTTTTATCTTAACGTGTAGCCCACAACAAAATTTGAATTTCATATTTTTTTGAAAGAGTACAATGTACCCGGTACATAATAGTTTCGCTGATTCTTTGTGAATATGTCATTCTAATTATGTTCTAGAAAAAAAATAAAATTTCTCAATATTTTCTTTAACAACCATTTCATTATATTAGTAAAAGTTACATAAGTTACCTTCGACCAGAGTTTCTCAACATTTTTTTTGTCACGCCCCTCTTGACATAAGTTTTGATTACATATGCCCTCTACTGTGATAAAACAAAAAACAATGAACTTCAATGGAATGCTGTATTAGATCTTCTATTTAAATTTAGGTAATGGCATGCTAAAAAAGATTATAAGAAAAAGGAGTCCCTTGCGTCCCCCTAGGGTACAGAACCCTTGCCTTAGACTTAAGTATTTATAAAATTAGATATTTATAAAATTTCTGTTTATTTAGATTTAGTTTATTTAAAATTACTTAAACTAGTGACCTTGTTATACATGTTAAGGTTAGATTTATCTGCTGGGGGGCAGCGGTAAGGGGACGACTATTAGGGGAACCTCTCGAACTAAGCCCCCCATGTTATTTTTGGAAAGGGATAGATTTAGAGAAACTTTGAGATTTTTGATACCAGAAAGAAGTGAATGTACAGTAAGTAATCTTATCAGTAATTAAAAAAAGAAATCATCAAAAAGTAATTAATAATAAAAAAGAAACAAACAAAAAGTATAATAAATGGCATTCATTAAAGAAGCAAACAACGTTAACAGACAGCATAGACGTGTGGAAGGTTCGCTGAATTTCCGACTACAAAAACCACGGTTCGAACCCCAGTTCGTTTGATTTTCTTTTAATAAAATATTTAATATATTTTATAAATAAACAATTTTTTAAATTATAATATTTATAAAAAGGCATAATTTACAATGAAATACTAGTATGGTATGTAATATAATCAGTTTTATTTTTATTTAACCTAAATATACATATAGTTTAAACAATGATTCTTTTTTATAAATACCTATTATATTTATAAAAAATTCATTAAAGAAACAAACATAAAAGGATGATAAATGAGATGCATAAGCAGTAAAAGACTACAAAACCATGCTTCAATTCCCAGTTCGTTTAATTTCTTTTTAATAAAATGTTTAATATATTTCATAAATAAACAGTTTTTTTGTTAAATTATATTGTTTATAAAAAAGAATAATTACCTAAGATTATCCCTTAATTTTATAGTCATTGTTTAAGCTATGTTAATTGTTATGTTAATTAAGAATAAAAGTAATTGTTTATAAATCCCCATATTAGTATCTAATTATACGTTACTCTTTTTTATGAATATTATAATTATAAAAAATTGTCTATTTATGAAATATATTAACTATTTTATTTAAAAAAAATGACCCTAACCTGGAATAGAACGCGAGTTATGTAGTCGAAAATCTAGTGCGGTTACCACTCGGTCATGCTGTTTGTTGATGTCGTATATGTGGAAAGAACCGCTTGAGGAGCAATCGAGAGAGCCTTTAAGTAAAAAAAAATGTAGATCTTAACCACAAAGTACCATTAATTTGAAATTCTAGTAATTATAAACTTTTCCATACAAGTAGTTTAGTTGTATGAAGTAAATGTTATTTATTTTAGAGTATGCACAAGTCCATACTATTACATATCTACCGCATTGATCGAAAACAAAATAAACAGGAGTAGGCTGTGAATTCAACTTCGCGGTTGTTGTCGTCACTGTTCTGATTAGCACTGTATGCATGATTTCAGATAAATAACCTTTTTAACTATCAGGTTTAGCTGATGTAATGGATTGTAAACAATTTTTTGTAGATTTTAATTATTTTAATTACATAGAGATAAAATGCTCCTTTGTCCTGATATATCCAGATTATTGTCGTTCAAACTTGGTCGATTTCTGATTAGATGTTGTATCGAAGTCAATGCTACCAACGTGAATATGTATTCACGAGCCATTTCATTTTCTTTATTATCTCTCACTTTTATTCTATCACTATATATTTACACAAGGCTTTGCCTTCAAGAAATGACGATGTAAACATTCCGACTGGTGAAAGTCTTATTAAGTCTTAATTCTAATGATCGGCTTGCACATATACAAATTTTCTTCACCTTATGCCACTTGTAAACACTGTAATTTTTCCCATTTGTCCATTTTGTTGTTTGGATAAATTATAAAGTAGACAGTATATGTTTTGTAACCAACTGAAGAAAAATCTTAGCAGAAGAATCGCTTATTGAAATAGCGAAACTTCATAATAGTGTATTTAAATAAGGTTTGTTTTTCTGGCGGCCAATATTACCATGTCAGATTTGGGAAAATAGTAACAAGTTGAGCTTAAAAGTCGATGCGATAACGTTCCAATTTAATATAGCCCCTACAAAGAAGAGCAACAACGATTGCACCTTTAACTTGGTGATATTTAAAGTTACGAAAGTTGATTGTCAGCGCGTCGGTGGATTAGTGGTTAGCATGTTCACTTCATAAGCCAATGGTCATAGGCTCGATCCTCGACTAAGCTGGTAATTTTTCATACCGTAACAAAATTAAAATATGTCTTCTTCTGAATTGATAACGAAGTAAAATCGAACCTCTCCCATTGCCAATGAGTATCAGTCATCGTGTCAAATGTTTTCTTACCTCCTTTTAAATTTTGGCAAGATTTACCTCTACTGCTACTTACTTCTACTACATTAATATTTTCATCCAGGCCATTTAAGAGTTAGTTAGTCTTTCGTATTCGCCAATAATAATTCTTTCTAATTGATCATTCAATTATTATTATAATTTATGTTTAGGAGAAAACCTTATCAATGAAATTTAGATGCCATTCACAGGAACAGAAGGTTTGAAGCTCAGGGCATCTAGATTCCTTCACAGGATTCACTCTACTTCGGCATTAACTTGGTATTAACTTTGTTAAAAGCTTTCCACTGCGAAGCAGAGCAGGATGTCAAGTGAGCGCATCCATCACTCGGAATGATCCCGAAATGCCCGATTATCAATACAATTATTTTCATCTATGATGAGGAATATAATGTTTAACAATTATGTTAAAAATATAATTAGTAACTTTAATTGGCTCTGCCCAAATGCTCTCTCCACTATCTATTATTCTCAATGCGAGAATATATGCTGATGCGTCTGCTAAAGATTTTCCAATTATATGTAGTCTTAAAATCAGTTTTAAAGATATGTTTAACTCGTTTGCTTTTTTGGCTTTTCTGGGAAATATAAATGTTTGTGCTAAATCATGTTTAATTTTATTGATGGTTTCTATTTGGTCAGTTCGGTGCATAAATTGTTTAATACTATAAAGTTTATAAACGTTGCATAAGTTGACGTTGCAGATCCGACCGAAAGAATCAGTTTTTTACAGGAGTAATCTTGCATGGTGTATAGTTGCTACAAAACCCACAAAATTTTCTTTGCACTTCCTTATACTTACTAGAGATTTCACGAAACTTTTTTCTTTTGGACTTCGTCTGTATTCCGTGCATTTCTACACTTCATTTGTACTTCCCACAACTTATACAAAATTTGAAGAAAGTAGTTAAAAATGAAAAAAGGTAGTTCGTAGTTTGTGCCAATATGTACGGTGCAATTTAGTGAAGAAGTTGTTATGTGTACTTTTAAAGAGTCCAATAAATACAATGACGTCGTACCTATTAAACGAAAAATTTGGCAAATTTTTTGTAGGTGACTTCTAACGTAAAACTTATTATTTAGGGATCCTAGAAATTGTGTTTCTGATAAGCAAGTAAGCTAGCAGAAACGTGACTTTGAAAGAACACAAAAGAATACGATATGCCGAGAAACTATAGACATTCGTAAAAGAAGACCCTCAATGTGAACATAGACGCAACTAGAGTCTGACTCGGGGGGTGCTAAGCACTCCAAAATCAAAATTAGCACCCCCCAAATCAAAATAATTTTCAAATTATATTTGGCATTTTGTTAATTAACAAATAAACTGGAAACATAACCACCAAAAACATATATTTTATTGTAAAAACTAAAAAAGGCACAAAAAGTAATCGAATTAGCATAATCGAATAGGCGGCTCAGAGGGTATTGAAATTTCGATACGCCTGGAATCTTCGACACTGGTAGTGGATCGATCCGCCTCCGCTTTTGTAATTTAGGTGTATTTAGTTATTTTTTTAAGTTGTTGAGTCTAGGCATCTATAAACTGTGCTATAAGTAGATACTATAATATGTACAGGGTAGCTCATAAAAAGGCTATCTTGGAAACTGTAAGGGTAGCAAGAAAAAATTGAATACCAAAGTTGGTTAGTATAAAACACATTCTAGTTTTATAATATCTTTGTATATACAGGGCGAATCGTTTCGCTACGGCTAGTATCAACTTTTTTATTTTCAATGGATTATCCTGTATATTCTTACGATTTTGATTTCTACACTTTATTCTAAGTATTTTTGGTTAATACAGTGTATTTCGCTATTACATTCCGCACAGTTTCTAAATAGATTCAATTCCTTTAATTTTTTTTAAGAATGCAACGTTTCTTTTGCAAGTTTACATCCTGCTTGTTACATTAGACTAATTATTATAATAGTAATACACGCCCTATAAATGGCTAAGTCATCATTTTTCATAAATTTGTTGTTGAATAATATACATAGTGTTCAATTCGCTAGACCAAAAAAATTAAAATTTTTTTGAAAGGGGACACCTTGTGTGTTTATATTTTATATGATTCAGCCTTTAAATCTCCACCAATTAATATAAATATATTTTATTTCAAAAGTAAACACTTTTAAAGCTATCAGCGGTTTTTACTGTCTTGCTATTTCTTTAAAATTAATTTAATCATAACACAACATTCCGATTCATCTATATCTTACATCTTAAAAAGTCACAGGGTTTTAGCCCGTTTGGACTAACGTTCTGGACTAGGACGTTAAGGGGAGGACACTATCAGGCGCCAACCGGTACTCTAAAAATAGTACCGTACAAGTGTTTTGTCCAACTTCTGAAACCCTCAATAAATTATAGTTCTTGCGTTGACAACTCCGAAAAAACTCCAACATTCCACCACCGGCAACTGTTTTCGCACCCTTCTCCAAAATGAATATTTTAAGTTTTGTGTGGGTTACGCTAAGTTCAACGCATAGTTGCAAGACCACGCGCGCGGTATGTTTCGTATAATAATTATAAAAATATTAATAAAAAAATAAATTTTAAATAATAATAAAAGACCGAGACAACATAGAAACGATAATAACTTTGAAATTGCTCATGTTTGAAATAGAAAGTACATATATGGATTGGCAGAGACTCAAGAGCTGAATCAAATAAAACATAAATATACAAGGTGTCCCAGGAAAAATTAGAAAAAATATTTTTTTGTTCAAAGATTTGTATGTTTCATCTAGTGGATTAAACACCCTGTACATTATTCAACAATAAAATTATGGAAAAACAATCATTTAGATATTTATAAACGTCATGTATTATTATCATTAGTTAAATGTAACTTGCAATGTGTAAAATTGTTTAAGAAAAGTTACATTTGCAAAGAAAATCTGGGAAACTTAATTATTCAAGCTGTGCAGCATTCTTGGCTATATGTATTAAGCAAAAATATTTAAAATAAAGTATAGAATAGAAAAAACGTAAAGATATACAAGGTGTTCCCTTTAAAATAAAAAAGTTCATTGTAGCCGTAGCTACTACCAACTGCTCACCCACCTACCAAAATTGCTCATCCTGTATATCAAAAAAATATTAAAAAATTTAATTTGTTTTATATTAACCAACATTCGTATGTAACTTTTTTCGTAAATCTTACAGATTCCAAGATAAGGTAAAGGATCATCTTACGTGAGCCAACCTGTGGCTAAAGTGTCTAGCTAGCTGCTATCTATAGGTGTTCCGGAACATCAGATTAAAATATTTTCTTTTTCAATAAAGGCTTATGTATTTACGCATAATGTAGGTACTAGTGCATCCAATCCCGAAATGTATTTTCAATCCTGGTATTTCGGAATTGAAATTTTCGGATCCCAGAATCCCGAGATCAATCTCGGGATTGTATACACCGTGACCCATTAAGACTTAGCCAGTGGATAGATAACCATTAAAGAAAGAAAATTCCTAAATACCATTTTTCTCGCATTTCTATACTTTTGGAGAAAAACTCCATTGAAGTTCAGCCTAATGTTTTCAAATTTAATTATATGAATGCACATGACACATATTTTAAAAAGTTCAAGCAGATATATGATACTACATGTTTCTTAGAATGTGCAAGGATAGCGTAAGAAAGTAATAAACACGTCTTTATTTTGGCCAAGTGTTTCGTAGAATAACAACAGATAAACAGAATTAAATAAACAAAGCATGTTGAGCAACAACCTCTCGATAGATATTGTTTCAAAAATGGTATTTTTGTTTTGTTTTGTTTCTGATTACTAAGACAATTTCAAATTTTTTAATAGGCACATTAACCCCTATGTGTAATACAATACTGCAGGTTTGTGAATAAAAAATTATAGTACACGTGATAGTGACACATATTCTCAGGTCAAGTTCGATGAAATACACAATACTATTTGGTTTCTCAAATAATAACAAATTGCAAACCCCTTACACTGCAACTTTTAGTAATAAAACGTAATAGTACTTGTACTTGACATGTAAACAAATCCATCAGTCATTCTGGGTCGTTGAATCAAAACATCAAAAAGAATAATAAGGTTTTAATAATGAAGCTTTCTAGAATTCTAATAAAAAATAACAATACCTATTGATGGATAGATAAAATTAGCTAAACATGTCTTTACTTAATTAAAATTAATATCTGTTTATTAACGCATAACAAACCGAATTTAATATCATTAAATGGGTCAGTATTAAAATGTCATTTCTGTCTGCGTTTGCTATTAAAATACAGGGGAATCCCCCGGATTAATAGATCGTTTTGTTTAACAACACCAAAATGGAAATTTCGTCGTTTGCATCCTTGTTGTGCTTCTTTAAACAGATGTCACGTTTTTACTGATGGTGTCAATTTCTAAAGATCTTGCATTTATTTCCATTCGACTTAACAACACTGACCTGCATCAATTATACGGACTTTTCTGAAAACGTCGGGCAAATATTTCGAAATTTTCAAGTTCATTTAATCAAAAAATGTCACTAAGGTTTTATGTTTCTAATGACGAAAGAAGCTTATCCTCAAAGTCCGATCATTAGGTACTGAATCACCATGTATGCAAAATATTTAAAATAAAACTAAAAATAGTATATTAAAGTATTAGTTTCATAAGACATGTTTTTAGCGCACGCGTCTATGTTTATCCCCGCTATGTCCCCGCTGTGCGGGACGTTTTCTAAAGGACAAGTTTTTATTTTAACATTTTATTTTTTAAAGTTAATATCACTGTTGAACAGCTGTTATTAAAACGTCAAACTTATTTACGTTGTAAATTTGAAAAACAAATTCAGAATTAGAGTTTTCAGTGTTGCCAAGACTCTTCAAAGACTTACTTAGTAAATTTTATTTAAAAACTAAATTATTATTTTTTAAATAATTATAAAATAACGCAATTTGTTTGTCATTGTCCTTTAGAATACTTCCCGCTACGCGGGCTGTTTTCTAAACTTGAACGCATGCGCTAAAAACGTGTCTTATCGAAACAAACACTTTAATATACTATTTTCTATTTGCGTTAATTTGTAATCATTAGTTCAGTAATCAGTAATCACTAGTTATCAAAAATAGCTTAATTTTATATAAAATTTTTAAGGATACTTTGTTAGGTAGTTTGACAGTTGGCGACATTAGAAATTCTAATTTTACATTTGTTTTCAAATTTATAGCATAATAGTATATTATTATACGAGTTGTATAAGACGGTCTATTGTAGCACGAGTTGTTTGGGACACGACGAGAGAAGCGAGGAGTGTTCCAAAGGAACGAGTGCTACAATACGTCTTATAAAACAAGTATAATATACTATTTTTTGTACTTTGCGCCATTAATTTTATAGAAATTGTAAATTCAAGCTATTAAAAGCATTGCATTACAATCTAGTGATTTTTGCGTTTAACATGTGGTAACACTATAAAATGACTTTTCGCGTTTTGTGAGGTTAGAATGTGTCAAGATTAAATGTGTTTATATGTAATATAAAACAAATGTTACCAATCTTACAAAACAAATAGTCTCCAAAAACGATGTTATAATAGCCTCTATTATGAAATCGTTTTCGGTGTCACAATGAGCCCATTGTGAACGCAAAGTACAAAAATAAGTTTTGACATTTTAAGAATAGCTGTGCAACAGTAATCTAAACTTTAAAAAATAAAATTTTACTGTTTGCAGTATTCAAAGAAATTTCTTTTGGACACGCAAAATAGGAAAAAATATATTATTTTACATATTTAATTATAAGAAAATATGAAAAATATCAAAATCAGTCAAAGAATACAAAAAACAAAATAGGAACGAATTATTAAAAAAAACATCAGTTCGTCCAAGATGTCTGCTGAACTAGAACGAATTTTCGTGAAACGTTTCCAGCTGCGGACCAGCCCCTCTCGGGTTCTACGGTCGGGTTCTGGTATTAAAAGATCATATACCATTTGTAAGTTTTGTTCACTAAATCTACCCTTTTCGAATAAGCCCATTTTCTGAAGAAGAGTCTCATTTAGATTTTGTTTGTTCATGGAGTTTGCATTGATGCTAATTGCGCCTATGAATGTGAATATCTCCTATCTTGAACTGCAATAGCAAATATCTGTAGCTGTCCCCACCCTCGTTCACCACTTGAATGCAGTACACTGAGATTTAAAAAAATATTGCACTGCATCTGAAGAACTAGAATGTGTGCAAAGAATGGAATAAAAATATCTTAAACAAACATAAAGTTAGAAAAGACTACCTTGTCAAACCACAGAAAATAAATCGTTTTCGTTTCCATTATAAAAGAACACACTGAATAAGATCATCGTTTAAGTAATTTTCTTGTTGGTTTACTCCCCAAGAACTCGGTGTGAAACCGTAATTTTTGAGTAAATATGCCACAAATTCAACTTATTATTTATGGAACATTTTAGGCTTATTAAAATCAATGGGACATTTTTTTATTTTATATATACACTCCGAGATAACTTTCTCATCAAATTTTCTTTTAATTCGCATAAAACATTAATGCAATTTTCTTTAAAGACAAGGTACTTTATTTGCACGACACGCCGAGAAATATATAGAACGCAAGATGAAATCCTGTAGTAAAAGTTTCAAATTAACTCGATTACGTGCCTTCTTCATTAAAGAACTGGAAGGATAACGAGAAGTGCAAAGTTTGACAGCGAAACCGTGCATGCATAATCACGTTACTCCTTTAAAATTCAAAATTAGCTATAATATCAAAACCACCACCGAAAATATCAAAAAGTTTTTATATAAGTTTACTGAGCGAAAATGAAAGGACTTATTAAAATGAGCTTCGATCGATCATTTTCATTATTTTTTTGGTTTTTAAGGATTAGTTTAATTTTACCCTGTTTTTCTGGGATAATAACGTTGGGTGGTATACGTATATTATTTTACGGGATTATAAATTAGATTGGTATTAAAAATAATAATTAAAGGGCTTAATAAAATTGACGAGATTATTTTTAATGCTGTTGCTAAATAAAGAGAGAGAGAGATTTAAGGTTTTTTTATTTAAAATAAGGTTATGTTTGTGTTATCTTTTTTATTTGTTTTTTTATTAAAAACGAGGAAACACGTTTTAAACAAACAACGCTTGTAATTAAATGGAATAAACAATTAAAAAAGTTATTTCTATCTTCCTCGTTTTTCTTATCTCAAATATGCAGTTTTCCGTCTATGCATTTCAACATTAAATAGATGTACGTGCAGAATACACTAATTGCAAGTTGTAAATATAGATTTAATCACCTACAACGTCAGTTTAACTTTTATAAGGTCTTTTCTCCTCTTAATTTTGTAATTAGAAACGAAATTGTTAGAAAAATTCAGATTGTTATCGCTTTGCATACACCCTGGGTTTAGAATACTTCTTCTTAAAGATGGTATTTAGATAAAGCAAGTTAGGAATTTATCCCAGCCAGCACACTGACGTCATAATGTCGCCGTTTTTTCGGCAGCAACGACGGCAAATTGTCGTAAAACTGACATCATTATGTCACATCCCAAAGACGTCATTAAAACGTCCTATACTAGGACTAAGACAGGAATTATAAATAAATAGTTAAATATTGGAAATAACATTTATTATATATACTACATACAAAACATCTCTATATTGTGACCACCTGCTTAATATGGCCAGTATTCCTTGGCCCCTGCTCAAATAATATCGTTTTAATGAAACTTGTACGTATTGTATTGTACATCCAAAAGACGTCGTTTTGAAGACGTCTACGTACGTCCCATTATATGACGTCTTATGAACATCAATGACTTAAAAATAATATCATTATAACCTCAGTGTGCTGGCTGGCTGGATATGGAAGAGGAAATAGTTGGAACATAGTCTACTAAAAGAAACAAACAATACCATTATTCCTAGTCATCACTACAGTTATTTAATTAAAATCTAAACAGAAAATACTAATACAAAATCTAAATATCTCTTAATGTAATAAAGAGAAGATATAAAAAGAAATATATTTTATTTGCTGAATTATAAGTAATAAATTTATGTATTACCTGCTTATACATATTTTGAATTGTTTAATAGTGTTTATATCAAATTCATCTGGTCAACAACATCGTATTAAAATATTTTCTCCCAAAAAGAAGTTACCAAAGAATAATTTCAAGCGAAATATGTCTACTATCGAATGCAAATATTCTGACCCCTGAGTTTGAATGAAGATAGCAAAAAACTAGCAGCTCAAATTAATTCAAACAAAAATCTGTTAGATAGACAACTTATTTTTGTATAAAGTAGTATATTTGTAAAAGTATCTGATTTAAGGTTTTTGAATTTTCGTTTTTTTAAGAGTTTTAACGCAAAGCGTGTCATTAATAATTAATATTTTAATAACTACTTGACAGAATTGAATATAATTTTATATGCAAGTAATTAATAGAGTTGTATGTATGTGGACATTGTAATTTAATATCTGTATTATTTCTCAAGTTATTCTATAAAATAGAGGATAATGCATTCTGGTGCCTTAATCAAAATCTTTTTTTACAAAAGATAGTATTTTTTTTAATAAAACAACAGATACGTCAAGAAATTTTGAAAATATTCACGAATTAATTAATAAATAATTCTTTAAAGTATTCATTTATTAACGTAGACACAAGACAAGCTTTATGTCAACGACTTTTGTAAGAAAATTCACGAAAACTCAAAAACCTAATATTAGAAATTTTACAAATTTACTATTTTAAACAAAAATAAATTGTCTAACTATTTTTGTTTGAATTAATCTCAGCGGTTAGTTTTTCTGCTATGCGCATTCAAACTCAGGGGTCAGCACTTTTGCACTCGATAGTAAATCGATTAATTGTATCTCTCAGTGACTTTGAATAAAGATTCTTATGTCCTATTTATCTTACCTGTTGCTTTCTAGCTCTCTTACAATACTGGTAGATAAAGATATACCTAAGCGGATTTATATATGGACTAAATGGGCTTTTTGATGGACGGCAGATTTTCCAAATTGAAATATTTTTACTATTTAGTTAAAATATTTTGTAAATTTTTTTAATATTTAAAAAACATTTATAAATATTTATTGAACAGTCTGTATACTCCTAGGGTTATATGCATAGTTTTCTAAAGAAAGTTCCTAATAGGTATTCAGATAAAAACTTCAAATTAAAAATTTTATTTTTTTCAAAAATTTTTCAATTATTTTGAATGTATTTTGAGCATTTCCACAACAGCGTTCGTAACTTATATGTTTACAAAACAATAATGTAATTTAGTAAATACAGAAATGTAAGATAAATTTGTGTAATCATGTTTTAAACAATCAGGCAATTTTACAGTTGTTTTCCAGTGCTTTTACTTTATAGAATTAAAAATATTTCTATTTTAGATAAATAATAACAAATATTGGATCGTCGTGTCTGTTATATAAAAATACAAGAAAATTCTACTCTACTCACCTCTATTTATAATTCTACTCTATTTATAATAATAATGCGAGTATTACTCTATATTGACACGATAATATTGGCTATTGATTTATTGGTGATAATATGCAGCGCATATCGCCGGCAACAAATATTAACGCAACCGGCAACATTTTTGTAGAAGCGATAACAAAGTTGCTGCAATGTGAGAATTCTGATTAAACTCAATGTAAATAATCCGATGGAGATAATATTGCATGTTGCCAATTACTAGTTGCTGGTTTCTTATTGCTTCAGTGTGAGAGCAGTCTAAGATTTTAATTTCTTGGTTATTAGAAAAAACGAAAATTAAAAGCTGATAAAGAAATGAATGTAAAATAATGCAATGTGTGTCCTAAGCAACGATTTATTTATAAATGGAATAGACACATGGGCCGCACTTTGGGCCTACATAATAATAATAATCGCCCCCTCCCTCCCGCACAAGCTTATAGCTTCTGGGGCCTTGGTTAAGGTTATGGGTTGTAGTAATTATTATTATTATTATTATTATTAAATAATAATATAAATGTGAAATTTTATACACCCCTAACCTTGTTTCGTAAATAAAGTGGCAAATATCAAGAAATAATACATTTAGATAATCGTCCAAACAATTTTATATGTTCATGTTCACTTAATTTATAAAGAAACCGGATGACTTATCAGGTTCTCCACTGCAGCACCTGTTTGTTTTGAATTTCTCATTCTCAGCTACAGTATATAATAAAATTAAGACAGTGGAGTAGAGCTTTTATGTAACACTTTTATTCCATGTAAATTACATAAAGAAACATTACTAGACAAGATTATTGATACGCCAATGATCCGACGTATTGCACAGGCTTATCAGCAAATCTTTCTCGTCTCTGGTTATTAGGTTCTAAATTAATACGAGATATTTAGGAATTTTAAACAATTATTCTTAGACAATTGTTTCGTCTTTAACCCAATACTCATCAGTGAGAGAGGCAATACCTACATCTCTGTTTTACCATTCTGTCCATATATGAAGCTAGAAATAACATTAGTATCGCGAAATACCGGTGGTGACACCTATGGTATTATATTTACAATTATATGTAAAAATTATAGCCATAGTTTTTAACATTGTTAAGAGATAATAAATAAAAAATATATAACATATAAATGTCTATTTTATTTGTATTGCACATATAGTACATACTATCTGTACATAAAATCTGGAATAAATTCATTATTTCGAAAGTTATTAATTGAATTGTTACAAAAAGTTGCACATTTTTTTGAGTTATGACAAATTCGAATTGGATATCGGCAGGATTCGAATCAGCGTTCTTGGAAAATCATTCTTTCAACACCCCTAGCAACTTCTTTACGTTAAATGGAACACCATGTATAATTTTGCCTTTTCGAATTCCACTTAAAATCTGATTTCGAAAATGCAATATGTACCATTTTTCATGATAAACAAGTGAATTACGAGTTGTTGACATTGTTAGAAATTGATATTATTATCTTTTCGCCAGTCTAGCAGCTGATATTAAAATAAAAAATAATTATAATGCTTTCCTTTCCTTAACAGATTTGTAAGTTCATAATTGTATTTTCCTTAATTTTTTTACTAATATTAAGGATTTGTTTAGTTATTTTCATTTGAAATCTGTTTTATTATCTCAGCAATTTGTTATCATTCCAATATTGAATTGCCAATAAGAATTACTCCTGATAATTTTGTTAAGAAATTTTACTTACTAGTTAAACAACGCGATTATTTGAAACTCCAACAATTCACATTGTTATTATGATGATGATTGGATATAGTGACTGGGTACGTACGTAGAGAAAATATGTAAGTTATTTACAACTAAATAAGTACACAGAACGATCCACTATCCATAAGTCAGTCAACAATATCTAAAATAGAGAAGAAATTTTAGAAAGACTGGTTTTTTTAATTGATTTACCGAAAAGAGATCGGACAGTTTCTGATAAAAATTCTAAATTAAATGTTTCATTGGCTATAGTTGTAGAAGATAATCCACATAATAGCGTTCGCCAGATCAATCGAAATCAAGAAATTCCTTTCACGTCTGTACATAAAGTGCCAAACCTGAAATGTTGAAGTATAATTGTAAAAAATGTTTAGAAAAATACAATATTTTGTTTGAATGAAATCATAATCCAGTGTTCAAACTGGTTGCTACTAATTATTGTGTTTCGCAAAGTTTATGGATGACATCTTATAGATGTCACCACTTGTAATTGTCGCTATTAATGTAAATTCGAGATTTATATATAAACAGGCGACATCAAAAGGAAATTTTAGTGTTATACCTATATATATTATACATTGTATAGTTATATACATATTAGTTACATATATTTTAATATATGTAAAAATATATATTTTATTTGTGATACCTAACCTTCTGTATAGAATATTTGTGCCAGAGTATTGCACAATTTGTATAAATGTGAACAAGTAATTATGTTAAATACTATTAAGCAATTGTGGTACAATTAGCGCAACAATTGTACAATTTTGTATAAAATTGTTTGCAACAACATTACACATTCGGTTTTAATAAGTAACACAATTTGTTATGGAAACTTATAGACAACTATTCATTTGATTCTACAAAATTACTATTGACTTCCACAAAATGTTATATTTGAGTTTATACGCATCCTTACAAAAAATTGAAAACATTTAAAAAATCTTGACAAACTAAATGACACAATCTTGTTTTATAATTCTACACAAATTGTCCCTGTCACTTTTTTAAGACCAATTTGTTTTACAATACCACACAATTGTTGATGAAATTTAAATACATTTTTCTCTGTGTACACAGTGCACGTATTCAGTTATTTGTAAGTTTGCAGCACTCCTTGAAGTTCTGTGATAACTTGCATTTAGGTCTAGGAAACTACTGAACGCGAGTTCTACTCTGATATACCATCAAAATTATTTGTTTATCACAATAGATAAGATTTTTAGAAATTTAGAAATAGTATAGATGTTACTTTAACATATTCTGCATTTAAACTGGGAATTTTTGGAATAAAGTTATCGTATGGATTAAGAACTATTCTATGGATTCTATCTCATGGGTAATTAAATATGCAGGAAATTGTTGGATATATGGTTTACATAGATCTATTTAGGGTTAAAAAATCTTATTTAAAAAATAACTAATTATCAAAGCAGGAGGACATTTAAATTTGATGTTGATCAACCTCAGATACAATGCAGCTATTATAAAGACAGCAATTTTTCCTTAGGATCTGTCATATTTTTAAAATTTACTGTAAATATATATAGTACAATCAATTATTGAATTATTAGAAAAATCGGAGTTTTTTGAATGCAACTTTTGACCCATGTACATTTTTCGTCAGGTATTTTTTATGTTTTGAATAGATAAATGATTTACTCAGTGTTTTTAGTTATTTTCCCTATTTTTAATCTCGAAAGTGCAATGGCGACCAGCAAACACCTTCAGCTAGTTCCTATCTTACAGTTATTATATAAATAATTTTAACATCTTACTAGAACTCAACTATAAGACAAATCGTTTATTCTATTGCTAGCCATATTACGTTTGATTAAACGTAGACTAAAGCTTTTTAGAATACATTTTTTACACATATTTAGAATTAGTTTATCTTTGATATTTGATTAAGTAAAACTATAATTTTAAAATAATTTTCTCTTCTCTTCAATAATTACTTCTCTTACCAACATACAGCTACTTGACAATGTTTTAGTAGAAACTTACCTAAAACAAAAAAAAATAATTATTTTCATGGCTAGAAATATTTATTTTCAATAATCAACATCACTATTCACTATACAAGCACAAGCACAAGCTTCGAAGATTAATCAAGAATATAGAATAATTTAATTTCATAAGATAAATCTGGAAAACTTACATTTTATCGTAAGAATCTAGAAAGGCGTAAGGATTACGTAATTCTCATGTAGAGTACCCTTTACCAATTAAGATTAAAGTTGCATTTCAGTGTATGTTATACGATATATGATGTTATACGTTATACTTATTATATGATATGGTACTGGCGTATATTGATTATCCAAGATATCAACAAAACAGCTGATACAATATCTCAACCGACTTTTTCCCGCCAAATCCAAAAATAGACGCCTTCAGCGGACCCCAACAAAAACACTTCACCCATAAATAAGGAAAGCCTTTGTTGTCACCCACATCTGGGGTAAAAGTCAAAAACATAAAAATCGCATCCAAGTTAATACAGAGAAGACTAACATCTCCTAAACCATATTGTTGTTAACCTCACCGCTTGGTCATGGGTTTTTTCAACTATTGCATGTATACACAAACTGTGATTCAGGTTTTTGGGGTTTGGGGTAGACTTCATTGGATTCAAAAGTAAACTTCGAATATGACTGCAGAGACTGATGAGGAGAAAAGCCTGCTTTTAGAACTATTTCGAGAATAGTCAGAGATAATGAGTACTTTAAACTGTCATGTTGTCTGTACAAGACAGTCCAATTTGTTATATTATTGTACTACTGGTATGGACAAACCGAACTTTTCACAAATAATATGATGCAGAAAAACCAATTCGATGACCATTGCACCTCTTCCGCTGCTCTAATGATATTATGTAAAAGTTATTTTTTCTTATGGGTGCCACAAGACATAGCCGAAGCTGATCGAGCCACTTCACTGCTTGCACTTGAACTTCAGGCAGAAGAAAAGTTCAACTAAGAATCTCCAAATCTTCGATTCTGGGGAGTACAATTCACTCATAATGATGAATGATGCGCATGCAAAAATGCCACCCCCACGCTCGTGTTAGTTCATTCGACATAAAAACACTGACCATGGAACACTCAGATGGACAGTCATAATCTGGGCCAATCGGAGATGACCTGAGCTGATTCAATCGCCGGTGATGAATGCACTCCGTTGCTTCTTTGAGCCTCATACTCGTGTCCCTCGGCCGGGGACTTGTATATTGAGAGAATTGTTATATTTGTAGGCTTAGTCTAGCTAGACTAACTTTTAATTAAATTTTAAGTAAAAGACCTAACGTAAAAGTAGCTATCTTTTGCTAAGAAAACAGCGTACTTTACGCCAAGATTCGTACCCACATTATTAAATTAGTTAAGTGAATTAATTGTTCCTGAATTGGTGAATTTGCTTGGTCAAGGTTCCAAGAACTGGCATTGTTCGCTAGTAATATGTTATTGATCGACGTGTGGTATGAATATTATCACCAACAGCATTAACACGTTATGGTGTTCATGATCATGGACAAACTCGTTGATAGCATTGGAATTGGAATGTTGTTTATAGAGGTAGATGTAGTTGGTAGTGATAAGTTGGTTGGTTGTTTGGAGTTGATTTTTAAGTCTTGAAAAAGGCGGCGAAGATGCCAATCTTGTTGATGTCTTGTTGATCTTGTTGGTGGTTGATGTAATAGTTAGTTTTAGTTGCTAAGGTGATGGTGTTGTAGTTACAAAACAAATCGACTCTTATCAGGTCTACCCCCGACATATGGCTCTTGGGGTGTCTTTAGGTAGCACTAAGTAGATTCCTCTGTCGTTCCATTCCAAAAACGCTTTTTTGTTGGATCTGATGCGGCCACCCGGGATAGGAAAGAGGGTATTCGTTACCCGATAGCTCTCCCGAGCTCACAGACCCCAGCAACTCCGAAGAAGTTACCTCTTTAATAACTAAGGACTGCGGGAAAAGAAGGAGGGTGACGGCTCACGTAGTACCCCTAATCCTACCCGCCCAAGCAAGAATCAGAGGCTCCGGAGCGGTGTGCAAAATGGCTGGAGAAGGGGGCTGCTTCCTGGAACCAGGCTCATCGACTTAGCACTTAACATCACCATCGTAGGGTTTAACTTCACCATTAAAACCTATGATACTATAGAGACATATTAGAAATCATGTAAATTTGCAGAAAACTTAAAGAAATTCAAGATTTACGAAGAGGTAATGGCGAAATTATAAATAATTTAAGAAATTTAAAGGAATGTAGAGAATTTAAAAGAGTTGCAGAGAATTTAAAGAAACTGTTGCGAAATTTAAATAATTTGCTGCTACATGGGTTTTTTATAGAATTTAGAAAGATATTTTCGATTGTGTTATCAATGTGTCATGATCAATGATCTCTATATTCAATCATTCAAATCAAGTATTTAGTATATCATACGACAGAGTTGAAGAATGACTGGTAGGTGGCAATCGCTTCTAGCCATGGACGAACACTTTCTATTGGTAGCAAACCATTTGCCAAAATTTGCCAACAACTCCATTTCAGATTCCGGAAGCGATACAATAGCTAAGCGCGATAAGATAGGTCGTTTAAATTGGAAATTCTGAACACATAGACAAACTGTTATGAATAAGCACATTAAAAATATATTTATCTAATAGTTGAAATTAAATTACTGACAAATTCAATAATAATTCGTCTACCTCCTACCAAAGAATATTTTTTTAGATTATCAAAAAGTAAGCGTATTGCATAGGAAGCTATTCATTAGTTCTTCAGAAACATCGATCGAACCGACAACAAAATATATAGAATGTCGGGATATAACATATTTTTAAGTCTAACACCTTAGCCTGTGTAAAATAAAGCGCAGATTTTGAAAATATGAAATGAGTTATTTTACCCTGTAAGAGAGAAAAGATTATCACTGCTAGCTTAAATTAAAGGTTTTACATACCAGAGCTTAGTACATACAATTTTACTGCAGCGTAACCTCCCGGTCCAGCTTACAAGAGGACAGTAAAATAGACGAGTTATATCCAGACAAATTCCCTCATCAAAAGTATGAAGGAAAGTTAAATTATCTAATTTCTTTAAAGGGTTATATTCATGATGAAAAACTTGTTTTAGTTCCTCGTGTTATCGTATTAAGAAGAGGTATTAAGATAAAACATCCCCATAATAGACTAGGGCGAATAGGGCTGCTCTAGTTTACGACTGCGAAGACTCCGTGACCGACTCCGTCAAGTGATGGGAAAAGTTTTCATTATTAACGTGAACGCAGAATGTTCCAGATAAATCGGGAGTATTACAAAAGTGTCCACATTTTGCAGTAAGGATATCTAGATTTATTATCAATGCTCTTTTTGCCCTTTAGCTAACATTTACTTGATTGCATTGACTTTAATTATTCGTTTGCTAGATTCATAATACTTTTATTTGCAATCATATTGCAATATGTACATTGCTATCATTGTAAAAACCTTGAAAAGTAAGCTGTTGCTACAGCAACAGCAAAGTGGTTAACAATTTCCTTTACATCTCTATAAAACTGACCTGTAGGGTCTTAGCCAACTTTTGTTTGTAAATAATTTAAAACAGAACGTTTTATTCCATTTAAATTTAGGTTTTTATAGATTATTTATCGCTAAAGGTACCTTTGTTATTTAATATTAGTTTTATTTTTCCGTATTTTATATTTAATAAATACAATGGAATTAATTACTTTCAGCTGCAAACAATGAAACCTTACTTAAAATTTAGTTTGGTCAATAGATGGCTGATTGAAATTTATTGACAGTTTACAGAAGATTTATTTTAAAATTTATAAGATTGTTGTTTATTTTAATTATTTAAGTCTAATATTGTAAATAAGATAGTATACATGTTTTGTTGGTAAAGTTTCCAAGCCTCGCGATATTGTTTGGCTAGTAAAGATGTCCTTTACCAACTCAACATGTAATATACTATTGTTATTATTGTAATTGGTTGATATATCTAATTTCACAATATGTAACGTAAGAGTGTCCATTTATTCATTTGGTTTCATAATTATCTAGTACAAGAAGGCTAATACTAAAAATTTTAAAATATCATCATATATAGCCTTGCTGTTCTAGATCATTATGAAATCAATAGTATGCTTCGATCAAGCAATAAGTATCGCTGGGCTTGTAAAGATTTTATTTACCAACTCAACATGTAATACTATTATTCACAATGATATTGCAATATGTACATGTCTATCATTGTAAACACCTTGAAAAGTAAGCTATTGCTCTAGCAACAGCAAAGTGGTTTACAATTTCCTTTACATGTCTGTAAAACTGACCAGTAAAGTCTTAGTCAACTTTTATTTGTAAATAATTTAAAACAAGACGTTTTATCCGATTTAAATTTAGGATTGTATAAATGTATTTAACGCTAAAAATATCTTTTTTATTTAATATTAGTTTTATTTTTATTTTTCCGTATTTTATGTTCAATAAATACGATAGAATTAATTTCCAATTTTAAAATACTGAGAGCGTGCATTGCCATCTAGTGGCGATCAATGAAACCTTACTGAAAGTTTCTTTTGATCGATAGATGGCTGACAGGAATTTATTTACAGTTTACAGAAAATTTATTTAAAGCCCGCCACTCACGATCCAACGCCGCAGTACGATTGGGTTGAATACAACTGCCGTACAATTCTATTGAAAATTGAATGTTTACACTCACGTTACAACCTTGCAGTTAGAAGGTTGCATTAGTGTAGTAAGAATGTCAGACGAAAAAGTTCTTTTAGCTGTTACCGCAGTTTGTATAACCGAAAATAAAACAAAATATTACAAGAAACGAAGATGGTGGTGCAAAAAATGGTTACTGAAACGGAATACCTATTTCCACACTCATTTGTTGAAAGAATTATTGATTCTATTATGAAGATTGGCAAAATGACCTTCCAATAGACGAAATTACATATTCAGAATTGTTGCTAACACCTTTCATAAAGAGACCGGATACTGTTATTAATTGTACAACCGAATTGGTCAACTACACAAGCGTTCAAATCCTGTTGCGACCAACACAATCGTACTGCTGCAATCTGTCGTGTTTGTCTGCCGCAAAATTGGACCAATTTGGTTGATCGCGCATACACACGTTCAAAAATACTTCAATTTTGTCGTATCCAACCCAATCGTACTGCGGCGTTGGATCGTGAATGGCGGGCTTTAACTTTATAATTATTTTTTATTTTGATTATTTAAATCTAATGATTGTGAATAAAATAGTATACATGTTTTGTTGGTAAAGTTTCCAAGCCTCGCGACATTGTTCGACTTGTAAAGATGTTCTTTACCAACTCAACATGTAATATACTATTGCTATTATTTTGATTGGTTGATATTTCTAATTTCACTGAATGTAACGTAAAGTATCCATTTATTCATAGTAAGTCGACAGTTCTCGACAGTTCAAAAAGTATAAAATCTAACTTAAACTTATCCGTGGTAACAGTAGTACAGTTTATATCACCAGCGAACGATTCATTACAGTTTGCTTTACAATAGAAGATATATTTATTAAAACCCCTAGATTTATTCGAAAATGTCAATCTCATACTAAAATGAAACTTATGAAGTATTACAATCAAGGTTTTAAAAGTATCTCAATAACAAAAACCTATTACCGACTTTAAATTAGTTCTAAAATTTAATTCTCACTTTCAGAATATGGATAATTAATTATTGTAATATGTATAGATTTGTACAGTTGGCTATAATGAATTAAATATTCGAAAATACAGAGTATGATTGCTTTCAGCAATGATAATACAGCATATATGCCGAAAAATTACCTAAAAACAACATTTCCTGAAAACACTAATGAAAATATCAGCGTCTGTCAACGTTATTATGTTAATCCTGGTTATTGCTTTTCTGTATTGAAAAGTTTATTCTACAAATTGCAAACTGTTGCTACCGAGGAACCGTCTTATTATGGTACACATCCTGATATGTTTATTCAATATTGGAAAATTTTCATTTATTTAAATTTCCAACGTGATAGTGTTAGCAATTTGAAGAACACTTTGATTTTCTTGAATTCTACAAATGTCATACATATCTTTATTTAGTTTTATATTATTATTTGTGTATAATAAGGAGATAGAATTTGTGTTTATTGTTAAAGCTTAGCTACTATTACTTACTCTAGTTACTATCGTTAGCAATACATTATAGTTACTTACAGCTTAGGATACAGTTGGTTGTAGACTGTTAGTTACAAGCTATAGCCACATTAAGGAGACAGTAGTTACGGCAGCAGTTGGCAACTGTCATTCATTCATTATTAAAGAAAAATATAACAAAGCCCCAATATTATACAAGCTACTGACGAAACAGAAAGTGCTCTAAATAATGGAGATATTATTTTAACCATACTCACAGACCTGAATGCATAAGCTGCAATTTTTCTACTGGCATTTAACTTCAGTGAATGAAACTCTGACTGCTTGAAAGTATAACCTACGGGGGACTCAACTGAGGAGACGAAACGAGTCAAATAAAGCGTCCCCGACCTTGAACGTTAATTCAAGTTTGAACGTTACTTCTAGATGGCGCTACGATTCTGGACAACGCTGACAGTGTTGACAGATTATGCGATTTATCGCAAATCTGGCTAATTTGTATGAAACATTGCGACCCATATGGCACTCCAGCGAACTGTCAACAATGGCCAGCGTGGTCTGAGCGTTGTCAAGGACCGAAGCGCCCTCTAACGAAAATTTTTTAAAATACAGGCCATTGGGTACGCAAATGTTTGGAACGCCCATTGCCGATTCGTCTCCTCAGTTGAGTCCCCCGTAGTATAACCGTAACAGTAGAATCTATAACCATTTGATAGTTTATTTCAATAGATCTGTATTTCAGATACTGTGTATAGTAAATAGCTAAGTTACGGAAGGTTGGTTTTTGATAGTAGTGTAAAGATCATTTAAAATACCTCAAAGAGCTAAAAAGTAATAAAGTCACTGCATCTAGTGACCTAGGCCAGCTCGTCGATCAGAGTAACGCAAACCGCCGCCATATTGGGGCAGAGAAGGATGATATTTAATAATGGACAAATTAAAACCACGTTTTACGTGTTTGACATATTAGAAGTTTGATCTTTCAGTATAAGAAAAACCTTTTAAAGTAAACGTGGATTTGATTAAATTCAATACAGAACAAATAATGAACAATTTCGTGCTTTGTTTGCCCCAATATGGCGGCGGTTTGCAGTACTCTGGTCGGCCAGCTGGCCTAGAAAACTAGATGTAGTGACTCTAAAAAGTAATTTTGAGGAACACCATTTTTTAATGGAACTTTAATTACAGATCCCAAAATGGGCTTCATTTTGAGTGTAAGGTGTTGGGAATCTTGTCAAGCTGTACTGGGCTTAGATAAGGAGCATAGCTAACACATCTTGATTAACAGTTAGGCAGAAAGTTTGAATATAGCTATAAATAGAAAATAACTATGTTATTTATTGTTCATTGATCGTTTTTGAGATTGACCTTAGGTTATGAAATCACACACAAAAAAATACCAAGTTCCTAAGAAAGTGGTACATTTCACCACCATTACTGTTTATTTATACACTACACTAGTTTATTTATAAAAAGTTTGTTCGACTAAATAATTTAACTCTTAGGTATTATACGTTTCGTCTGTTTATTGACCATGTATTTATGTACAAAGACAGATTTGCTAACAGTTACTGTATCTATCTACAACTGGTTCCAAGCTCTTCTTTAATTGATGGGACAGAAGTTTTTTTCGCTAGAACCCGTTCATGGGGAAAGTAAAATCATTATTTTTGCATATAATGTTAAATTCAGAAACAATGTTTACACAACACTAACTTTTTTCGTATTTGTATATGTGTTTGCGAATTTGCGTGACATTCCTGATGTTTGGCGTGCAATTAACGCGTCACCAGTTCTCACTGGAGAGAGCAATGTTGCTATCCACTCTCTAATAGCTCTCCTGGTTAGTGTCGGAGCTATTATGCACTCACCCCTAGAGACTCCACTCACATCTCCGTGCCCTTATCTTTAATGTGGTCTTTTCACTGGTACATCAAAGCCAATGCAAATGTGGGCAGGGGTTCGATAAATGTCCACCAGATGTCCCACTTATAGGTCTAGTGTTCCTATAACCTATAAGAGAACTATTGGAGTCGTATCCAGCTCCCATTTTAAGGTATCTGTCGACTTAGTACCTCGACCGGTAGAAGCAAAGTTAGTACCAAGCCTTGAACACAGCGATACACTCTCTAACACCATACATAGGACCCACCTTAGAGGCCAGGCTTGCTCGGGTGAACGGGATCCGCTGCTTCACGACAGCCACATGTCAGTAATACTGTGGTAGCCAAAGATACATATACAACTTAGTATCACGTGGCACAGTTTCGAATAGGTTTGATTTATCGTGAGGGGTGGGGCACCGAACGGGATAAATCCGACTAGATTCTTCGTATCGGGGTCATAGTAAAACCCCCATCACGTGCTTCAGTCCGGAATCATGTGCGGATCGCCACTGCCAGAGGGTCGTGCAGGGTAGTGCAACATTCAGTTGCGGTCGAGATTCCTTTTGTGCTGTTTAACTATGCTAAAATGAGTACACTTTATGATGCACCTGGTATACGCGCCATCTTAGCTTGTTCCTGGTCGGTATAATTTTGACAAGCGTAGATCACGCGGATGACTAAGTTCTTTTTTTTAATGGCTTTACTTTACTAAATTTCCTCATCCCAGTAAATGGGGAGTAAAGGGGTGTGATTGCCCCGTGTTTATAGTTACAATTTGTAAAATGTACCCTTAAAAGTTGCAAAACATCTAAAATATGTATTATTAATTATCTTTTGGATAATTTCTATAGCTTTATACTGCAAACAAAACTTATCAACATGTCAGTGTATAGTGTATAAACTATCATAAACCAATACTATTTCCGGGGATTTTACCTATTTATTGCTAAATTTCCGTTGCACTTCTTAGGTTTCCTGGCATTGGCATAAATATTATCATATCTCTGAATCTTCTCATTTTCTTAGTATAAGTTCAGGTTTTTAGTTCTTAACGCTCTAGGGTAATTTCAACTTCAGTTAACTTTAAGTATATATTAATTGCTATGGATACAATGGTTTGAACAAACATATGATACATTTTCAGTTCAAGCAAAGTGCGGTTTGTGAAACAGTTTATAGCGTTGCTTAATTTAGATTGTTAATATTTCCGACAAAATTCGATTTAAAATCTAGACCTTTATTTGGACCTTTAAACCCGAAAACCGTACACAAAATCTCCTAGTTGAAATCAAATTGATCAAGATTACATTTGATCCCATAAATCGATGTCATATCGACGTGAAAATACGAAAAAGAATCGTGGCTCAATGAAGATTTTGTGAAGATCAATTAATGTTTCAGAAGACTCCTAATTAATAATAACACCTTAAGTTGTATAGATGTGTGCTATATCACTTCTTTATACATACTGTAGTTCTTATTACTTAAGTCCAGTAACCTTGTCATCAAAAGGGGGATCTACCTTGCATGAAATGGAGTAGAAGGTTTCTTTTTTTATATTGTATGTGATAGTACCGAGATGCCAAATCCAATTTTCTCACCTCAGCGATCTTCCAGATCACCGCCAAAAAGAGGTGAAACCGCTGAACTTTTGCATTTTTTAAGTTTGGCCAATTTTGACCAAGAAAGAGCTCTTTTTCAAACATATTTTAAAAGTTATTATAAAAGTAAATTATTTTTTAAGTAAAGTTTTATTATTTTAAAAGTACATTAAATTTGCTACAATTTAAGACCAGAATGGTTATAGGCCTAATAGTTTCCGAGATATAGCTCCTCAAAGTTCGTCGAAAAAGCGGTAAGACCGCCGAAAATATGCTTTGTTTAGATTTGGGCAATTTTGGCCATGAAGGAGCTCTTTTTCAAACATGAGAATTCTATTCATTCTGAAAGCACATTAATTTTGCTACAATTTGCTTAAATTGCAACAATTTAAGACCAAAATGGTTACTATAGGCCTAATAGTTTCCGAGATATAGCTCCTCAAAGTTCGTCGAAATAGCGGTAAGACCGCCGAAAATATGCTTTGTTTAGATTTATTTGGCCAATTTTGGCCATGAAGAAGCTCTTTTTCAAATATGACAATTCCATTCATTCTGAAAGCACATTAATTTTGCTACAATTTGCTTAAATTGCAACAATTTAAAACCAAAATGGTTACTATAGGCCTAATAGTTTCCGAGATATAGCTCCTCAAAGTTCGTCGAAAAAGCGGTAAGATCGCCGAAAATGTGCTTTGTTTAGATTTGGCCAATTTTGGACATGAAGGAGCTCTTTTTTAAACATGACAATTCTATTTATTTTGAAAGTACGTTAATTTTGCTACAATTTGCTTAAATTGCAACAATTTAAGACCAAAATGGTTACTATAGGCCTAATAGTTTCCGAGAAATAGCTCCTCAAAGTTCGTCGAAATAGCGGTAAGACCGCCGAAAATATGCTTTGTTTAGATTTATTTGGCCAATTTTGGCCATGAAGAAGCTCTTTTTCAAACATGACAATTCTATTCATTCTGAAAGCACATTAATTTTGCTACAATTTCCTTAAATTGCAACAATTTAAAACCAAAATGGTTACTATAGGCCTAATAGTTTCCGAGATATAGCTCCTCAAAGTTCGTCCAAAAAGCGGTAAGACCGCCGAAAATGTGCTTTGTTTAGATTGGCCAATTTTGGCCATGAAGGAGCTCTTTTTCAAACATGACAATTCTATTCATTTTGAAAGCACATTAATTTTGCTACAGTTCTTTAATTTAAGACCAAAATGGTTAATATAGGCCTAATAGTTTCCGAGATATAGCTCCTCAAAGTTCGTCGAAATAGCGGTAAGACCGCCGAAAATATGCTTTGTTTAGATTTATTTGGCCAATTTTGGCCATGAAGAAGCTCTTTTTCAAATATGACAATTCCATTCATTCTGAAAGCACATTAATTTTGCTACAATTTGCATAAATTGCAACAATTTAAGACCAAAATGGTTACTATAGGCCTAACAGTTTCCGAGATATAGCTCCTCAAAGTTCGTCGAAAAAGCGGTAAGACCGCCGAAAATATGGTTTGTATAGATTTGGCCAATTTTGGGCATAAAGGAGTTCTTTTTCAAACATGACAATTCTATTCATTTTGAAAGCACATTAATTTTGCTACAATTTGCATAAATTGCAACAATTTAAGACCAAAATGGTTACTATAGGCCTAATAGTTTCCGAGATATAGCTCCTCAAAGTTCGTACAAAAAGCGGTAAGACCGCCGAAAATATGGTTTGTTTAGATTTGGCCAATTTTGGCCATAAAGGAGTTCTTTTTCAAACATTACAATTTTATTCATTTTGAAAGCACATTAATTTTGCTACAGTTTGCTTAAATTGCAACAATTTAAGACCAAAATGGTTAATATAGGCCTAATAGTTTCCGAGATATAGCTCTTCAAAGTTCGTCGAAAAAGCGGTAACACAGCCGAAAATGTGCTTTGTTTAGATTTTGCCAATTTTGGCCATGAAGGAGCTCTTTTTCAAACATGACAATTCTATTCATTTTGAAAGCACATTAATTTTGCTACAATTTGCTTAAATTGCAACAATTTAAGACCAAAATGGTTACTATAGGCCTAATAGTTTCCGAGAAATAGCTCCTCAAAGTTCGTCGAAATAGCGGTAAGACCGCCGAAAATATGCTTTGTTTAGATTTATTTGGCCAATTTTGGCCACGAAGAAGCTCTTTTTCAAACATGACAATTCTATTCATTCTGAAAACAAATTAAATTTGCTACAATTTGCTTAAATTGCAACAATTTAAAACCAAAATGGTTACTATAGGCCTAATAGTTTCCGAGATATAGCTCCTCAAAGTTCGTCGAAATAGCGGTAAGACCGCCGAAAATATGCTTTGTTTAGATTTATTTGGCCAATTTTGGCCATGAAAAAGCTCTTTTTCAAACATGACAATTCTATTCATTCTGAAAGCACATTAATTTTGCTTAAGTTGCAACAATTTAAAACCAAAATGGTTACTATGGGGCTAATAGTTTCCGAGATATAGCTTCTCAAAGTTTGTCGAAAAAGCGGTAAGACCGCCGAAAATGTGCTTTGTTTAGATTGGCCAATTTTGGCCATGAAGGAGCTCTTTTTCAAACATGACAATTCTATTCATTTTGAAAGCACATTAATTTTGCTACAATTTGCTTAAATTGCAACAATTTAAGACCAAAATGGTTACTATAGGCCTAATAGTTTCCGAGATATAGCTCCTCAAAGTTCGTCGAAAAAGCGGTAAGAAAATATACTTTGTTTAGATTTGGCCAATCTTGGCCATGAAGGAGCACTTTTTCGAAAAAGACAATTCTATTCATTTTGAAAGCACATTAATTTTGCTACAATTTGCTTAAATTGCAACAATTTAAAACCAAAATGGTTACTATAGACCTAATAGTTTCCGAGATATAGCTCCTCTAAGTTCGTCGAAAAAGCGGTAAGGCCGCTGAAAATATGCTTTGTTTAGATTTGGCAAATTTTGGCCATGAAGGAGCACTTTTTCGAAAAAGACAATTCTATTCATTTTGAAAGCACATTAATTTTGCTACAATTTGCTTAAATTGCAACAATTTAAAACCAAAATGGTTACTATAGGTCTAATAGTTTCCGAGATATAGCTCCTCAAAGTTCGTCGAAAAAGCGGTAAGGCCGCCGAAAATATGCTTTGTTTAGATTTGGCAAATTTTGGCCATGAAGGAGCACTTTTTCGAAAAAGACAATTCTATTCATTTTGAAAGCACATTAATATTGCTACAGTTTGCTTAAATTGCAACAATTTAAGACCAAGACCACTTTTTCGAAAAAGACAATTCTATTCATTTTGAAAGCACATTAATTTTGCTACAATTTGCTTAAATTGCAACAATTTAAAACCAAAATGGTTAGTATAGGTCTAATAGTTTCCGAGATATAGCTCCTCAAAGTTCGTCGAAAAAGCGGTAAGGCCGCCGAAAATATGCTTTGTTTAGATTTGGCAAATTTTGGCCATGAAGGAGCACTTTTTCGAAAAAGACAATTCTATTCATTTTAAAAGCACATTAATATTGCTACAATTTGCTTAAATTGCAACAATTTAAAACCAAAATGGTTACTATAGGCCTAATAGGCATTTAATAATACCTCTCAAATAGTTCAATAATGTATAAATTTCGTAAATGAAACATTAAAAAATGAAACGAATGTCATCATGTTTATAAGCAGTGGGCTTGTTAATTGAAAAATAGCATGGGTGTCGATTTTGACCAACTTTGAGAAGCGATATCTCGGAAACTATTAGACCCTTAGGAACCATTTTGATCTTAAATTGTAGAGCATTTAATGTGCTTTCAAAACGAATTGTTTGTCTTCTTTGGTAAGTGATCCTTCATGGTCAAAATTATGGGCCAAACCTAAAAAAAGTGCAAAATTTCTGCGGTTTTACTGCTTTTTGGCGGTGATCCGGAAGGTCGCGGAGGTCGAAAAATTGGATTTGGCATCTCGGTACTACCACATACAGTATATAAAAAACCTACTACCCCACTTCATGCAAGATAAAATGTACTAGGTTACAAGGTTACAAGGTTTAAAATGGACTAATATAGATATTTAGAGTAACCATATCCTTTCAATACATTTTTAGTGACAATGAACACTTTTATAGGCTATTATTTGCTGGTAATGTTTTTATAACACTTTGATTTATAATTGTGATCTATATATACCTTTTATATGACTATAAGATATATAACAGTCACGATTACACTTTCTAACGCTACTCAAGTCCTATAAGAGTTTCATAAGATCGCTCTAGGTGCTCAACCAAATCTGCAATCTTAGTAAGCTATGATTGTGAACTCCATTTTGGAACAACTCATCATCATATTATGGTTTTTACAAACTTTTATTTAAGAAAATATCATTTTTGACATTTACTTAATAATACTGGTTTAATTACTCAGGGTTTCTCTTCAAACAAAGCAAAAACATTTCTTTTTCTTTCGAGAACTTTTACAATTTTTTAAAACTGTTTTCAAGGCGCTTTAATTTTTTCAGCCTAAAACATCTAATTTCACAATTAAAATAATGTTTGCTTAAGAAAGTTGTGTGAGCATGAGCACTGTATTAAAATCATTATAATTTTATTTGACCATTGGTAAAGAATTTTTAACGAAGCTCAGACAACAGTATCTATTCAAAAAAGAGACCATCATATTCGAAAAGCCCGAAAGAAATAAGTGTATTGTAGGAGTTACTAGTTGAATGATTACGAAAAGCGGTATAACGTTGTTATAAAAGTGTTATAGAGGTAACCAAGATATACCAGTAACTTCCTTATTAGGACTTTTGCTTCTATAACATTACCGAGGTATAGGTGTTGTCTTACAGTAACTCTTCAGTTAAGCTCTCTTACGGTGATATTAAGGTTCTATAGCTGTTTCCCACAACAAATAACAATACTTCAAGTTCTATAAGTTAGTGATGTAAACTATTACACATCATCAATAAAACACAGGACACTGTAGTTGCCCGACCTGTCCAAATATGCATTTGTTAAGTATCAAATATAATGCTACGTTAATTTAATTACATTAAAAAGCAGTTGAAACAAATTTAAGCTTTATTCTTTTACTATTAAAGATCAGAGAATGAATGCTTTGACTTTTTGCTTTATCAATTCTTTCTGACCTGTGTTTACATTTGTTGCTTTGGATACTACAAATTATCCAAGGCACTGGTGATCATCACAGTACTAATACATATTATAATAATTTAAAAAAGTTAAACTGAGTTAGTTTTAAATTGAATTTGATTAATAGTATATTATATACCAAGGTTGTGAAGAGTTTTTTCTAGAGCCGAGCATTATTAGATCCCGAGATGCGCAGCATCGAGGGATATAAGATGAGAGGCTCTAGAAAACACTTCACAACCGTGGTGTATATATTATTTTTTTCACTACTAGTACTTTTATTCCTTTTATTCTTCTCACATAAAAAACGTACTATCGCGATCACGGATTTTTTCCTGGATGCCAGTGTATAATGGGATGAATTTTTGCCCCGTGTTACACTAAAATCTGGATTATTGACTAGTAGTCAATAATAAAAAATTATTTACCACTAGGCAAGAAGGCTAACTTCACAAGGTGACAACAGACTAGATAATAGTATGTTTTAAAGCTAGTAGTGAAAAAACAATTTTTAAGCTACACTTGCATATATTACCTGCCTTACACAAACTGTGCTTACACATATGAAGAACGTAAACAATGAAAATAGTTTAGGAAACTTTATCAAGTTAGTTTGTTGGTGGAAATATTTTCTTAAAAAGCACTTATTGAATATTTTATCTGTTAAATGTAAAAAATGATTTATGTTTTAGGTTACCAAAATATTAAACTAGAATTTTATATTTCTGTCGTAGTATCGGTTCTAACTCTTTCTTTATTTGACTTCTATTAAAATATTGCAAAATCTTGCCTCGAATGGTTTCTCAGTCTCATAAAATTATTGCTGCTTTATCTCATATATACTACACCGTGACAGTTGTTTTTGGCATTTTATTGTCCTCTCTTTCGACAACGGTAAGCAATTCCGCTATTCGTGGGGTTATGGGCAATCAAATTCATAAGATCGTCAAACCTTTCCTGCATTTCTGAACAAGTTTAGTTTTCCTTACATATATAGGATAATAATAATAATAATAATGATAGGTAACGACAATAAAGCTTATCATAGATTTGTCCAATGAAACCAATAACAATAACTTATAAATATACAGGGTGTCCTATTTTTTTATTTTCTTTCAGATGTTAAATATTCATTAGCAATTTTGTGATAGCAGACGATACCAAATTTAATTGAAGTTTGTTTTTTTTTAAATTAAACGATCTAGCGTCGGAGGAACTCTTTGTAAGTGCTTATTCAGAAAAAAAAACGTGCATTTATTTTCTTAACACATTTTTCCTATCTTATGTGGCTTATCAACAGTATAAAAGTTTTCTATTAAACTTACTACGTATGTTTAATTAAAATGGAATCAATTAAGATTTGTCACTCTTAAACGTAACATTTATTTATAACTTTATAATTCAACAAAACAGGACTGAAATAAATTACTCAAAGCCATTTCACAATTAATAATTCAGTAAATAAATCGTATTTCCTTTTATTCCGTTAATAAAATACTCCCATTTTATGTTACATAGTATATTTTGTTTATAATGATAAAAGTGTTAAAGGGGACTGACATATTTTTGTCGAATAAGCTATTAATTGTAAGTTACGTTGTAGCGGTACACGACGCAAGGAATGGAACACCCCGTATACTTTATGTATGATATTAACAAAGAAGGCTGTGGTAGGTAAAGGCTCTAAAAAATCGTTATACACCTTCGTATGTTGTTGAACACAAGAGTTCAAGCGAGGATTTATAAATTTATTAAATGTTGAATTTAAAATTACGTCTTTATTATGTAGGTGTTGTACGGTTACGCCCACCTCCCCATAATAAAGTTCTTTGTGCCATTGACAATATGTAGTTCCTCATGTTTATACTACATTATGTACTGTCTAGCTAGACGAATAAGTGAAGCAAGAATGCAAATTTTATTTTGTAATCCTGGCATCATATCATATACTACACAATATGGTACGAAGCATCAGGCGTGTCGTACAGTACGTTTAGTAAATTACGAGATTTAAACTTTGCCCAAATTAATTTTTGCATTTCTGAATCATCCATCACTCCAGAATTATATCCGTTTTTCAAAACTTTTTATAGTTAAAAGAATTGTAGACACGTTCCAAAAATAAACAGTATTCTTTCAAGCTACAGCTAAAAAACCAGAAATGTTTTTGTTTTTGTTTACGTAACTTCAAATGCAGTAGCAGTAGGAGCAACGTCAACGGAATCGGCTAAAACCTGAAGAGATACAACTCGTCGAATGGAAGATGTGAGATCTCTCCGAGTTGGCTGCAAAATAATACCGGAACTTCAACCACATGTGCAATAAATTTATAATTTCACCCTAGGCGTCCACTTCAGCTTATATTGCGCGCAGCAGGACGTTAGATCTGTTCTAAACACGCAAGTTAGATTTTAGATCAAGTCTAAATTCACCCTTGAGGGTAATAATCGCTGAGAAATTTACTTTTTTTTGTAATTTTAATTTCAGATTAGGTTTGTGCACTTGTGATAAATAGCTCTAAAGGGATCTTGAAACCTACCACTGTAAAAATATGTATAGAATTTCAAAGGCAGACGAGAGACGTGTTCGAAATTTGACGTAGAAGCGTGTAGGGGTAGATGTAGATCACACTCGGGCTTGAAAAATATTTCAAAGTTTTTATTTGTTATTAAGGTTAGATTTAAATCTGCCATTAATTTATGTCTAAATTAAAACGAGAAAACAAATGTCTTTTATGTTATCATGACTGACACGTCTTAAAATTTAAAGTTAAGCTGTCGTGTTTCACAAAACAACCCCACAATGGAAGGATTAGGACATAAATCTCATTATGTACTACTGGTAACCAAGCATTATGTGCTGTGTCATAATTCATAAATATAAGAATGATTATGTAATGATTTAGTTCAATACAATAAACACATTGTTTGATTTCCGAAAAAGATTAAATTAAGATAAAATCATCAGCATTCAGTAAAAACTTTATCCTGACTTGCTATAAAAGGTAGTTCTTTTGAGGAATATTCTATTTTATTTTTTCTTGGGGAACTAGAAGATTGACATTTCCATACGTTTAGGGTTTCTAGAATAACAATTTTATGTAATGAGTAAAATGGTGCTCAAAACTTTTTGTTGAATATCTACTACAATTGAGATTGTTAAAGAAACGATTCATTCTTTTCGTCAGTCTACAAATTTGCTTTAGAACTTTTGACTGCATCCTACGTTAAAAAACTAATTCAATGTAACTATTCATTAAACATAACTAATGGGAAAAAGTTAAGTAAAAAAAGTTCCAGGTAGTGTATAAGTAGAATTGACCTCGAATGTGTGAAGAATACTTCAAAAGATTCTATAACTACATAAGATAATTCTTTTGGTTGCTTATGCGAATCTATAACTTAGTTACTCTGGTATATCTGATAAAAAATTCCCAAGTTTTAAATTTCTACGCCTAATGGTTCCATTTTTACTGAAAGCCAAAGTTAACTAGTTCTGGGGTAAATCTGATGCCCCACGCACAGTATGTTTAGAGTGTTATTCAATTTAAAATGTTTTTAACGTAATTTCTTCTGATATGTTTTTAGATTTTAAGTTTAAGTTGCGGTAGAATAGAAAATGGCTTGTACTTTGTAGTACCACGTTGTTTTCCTAAACAGAAGAATAAATACAATTTGTACCATTAAAAAGAGAAGAAAGTTCTCTATAAGCTGACAACTTCTGAGACATCAATTTTGCGAACAAGATATTTACGTGGAATGTTACAGAGATTCTCATTGTTTGATCAACCAAAGATCTTGCAGGACCATGAGGATGTGTACATTTTATATACAAATCACGTTATTTTTCCTCGACATTTTGAATAACACCAAAATACTATTTGCTATCATATTACAACAAACAAACTGGATTTAACAAAAGAAAAAACTCAGCTCTGCAAACAACTTAATATTTGTGAATGAATAAGTCAATTCGTAGTCAGTATCAAATCTTTCTTCATTCTTAAGGTATTCATATTTACTGGTACAAAATGGTGGACGTTTCTAGCACGTAAAACAGACAAGGCTGACTTAAGACAACCTACTAACCTCACTCTTTCTTTTGCGATGTCTGTATACTAGAGATACCTGGAAAAACTGCTCTTAGCAAAATTGAAATAATTCTGAGGAATTTGTAATTTAATCATTAAAAGGCCTTTGTCAATTTGCTGTAAGCACACTTTTTTTTACACTGTCACCTATACTATCACAAAGTGACTTGGCATGACTATGACTATATAGTAGGTGCTGGTAGCACCTACCACCTAGCACCTTACCTTTGTGATGACACAGATCCCAAGCAGCATCTAAGTAGCAATAACTGAGATCGGAACTTTGATTGAGTAGTTGTTACGTAACTACAACTAAATTTATGACTTTATAGGTTTAATTACTTCAGTTCGGATTATTTTAGTAATTATGTAGTTGTTTCTACTATTTATTGGAACTATATATTTCCATTACTTCCAAGTAACTTTTACAGTATGTGGAACGGTATCGTCACTTAGTATAATTACTTTAAAGTCGTTGCAACTTCAAAATGGTATTATGACTGTAGCAGTAACTTGCCCGAAACTACTTTAAATTTTTTAAAACCTTACAGTAGTATTGAAAGTAAAACTCAGGTTTTTGCTACCCAGGACAATCATTTTAAAGTAATTTTTCGTAAACTACTCCTTCTCCATATTTACTTGTAAAATGTTAGATTAATCAATAATCATTAATCAATTTGCAATTTGTTATGATTGTTAACAGATGTTTTACTACAACCTTCAATAAAAATAACAAATTGGTGCTAAATTGTGCCTTGGGAATTGTTGTGTATGTCGCTTGAAGTTGGCAACATTTATTTGTAGTGAGATAACTAGCCAATCCCGGGATTCCTGAGGGCGTCCGTCAGTACCACTTGAGTCGGCTTCAAGACATGTCTTGTACAGTGTATGCATTGTGTATGTAATGCTCCCTGCTCACTCAATATTAATAAAGTTAATTATTGACAATAATTGAGTACCTTTTATTTAAACACATAAAAGAACATAACAGAAATAATATAAAAATGGTTTCTATCATGTGTATCAACTTATAAGTATTTTTGTCATATTTTATTAGACATTTTTATTAAAAATATTTAATAACACAATATTTAAAGAAGGCGCGTTGTTATTTTTCGACATTTCATCAGATTTAACAGAAAAGTTGCAATGGTTCATAATTTTGGAATACTGGAATAACAAAATAAACATCGCTATAACATTTTAAAATAAAAATAACATTTCATCGCTCTTTGTATTATTAAGTTGAAGAGTAAGAGAGAGCAACCACACGACACGATGTGTCAAAGAGAAAAGAAGTCCCACGAAAGTAGCAATTACTACGTCGTCACGTACCTGCTACCCAAAAATTGTTGCCCGTTTTTGTTCCAGGCACGTAATGAAACCGCGAAAACCATGAAAAATGAAATTATAATTTTTTAACCACGAATTCAGTGAATTATTTTGTGGTGTGGACTTATTTGTGTAATTCTGCCTTGCATGTAGATGCTCACTGCATTTTCTTCGTCATAAACTTTAAGTTTTTTTTTCAATAACCCTTGCACTATAGTAACACTTTAATTTTTTCTATTCTAGTCACGCAGGCAAGTAACCAAACCACAATCGCTCAGAAGAATATGCACGCGCCAATAATTGAGGCACCTTTTAAGAACTGTCAGCCAGAAGACGCGTTTCTGAAGGCGTTCAAAGCCAGATGCAAGCTATGATTAAAAAAAGGAGAACCTCTTCAACATTCCCAATTTAGACAGAAAAGCCTTTCATCATCAACGAGTATTTTGATTTGTTTACCTTAAACAGCCCAGGTTTGAAAGACAATCCGCACTGGGTTACCAATTTAAATGAAACCTTATTCTGTAGTGATCCTACGAAGTCAAGATTTGCAGGGCGAAAATGCTCCTAGTGTTAAAATAATTGCTAGATCAGGGAAACAAAGTACTACAGTACTCACAGCCTGTTCAAAGGGAAGAGAATGCATGAGCCACTTGGCTGTTTAAGGCTAGATGTACTCAACATTTTATAATTGGTTTTGTAAGGTCATTGAAAAGTTCTGCCCTATTATCAGAACATTAGAATTCTGATTTTGCCACTACCTACAGCCCATCTGCTACAATCATTGCAAAATTGCGTAGTTAAAAGCTTAAAGTGCACTTAAAGAAAGCGTTTGTTACCATGGCAGTAAAACAATCCAGAGTAGCAAATTTTAAAAATAGATTCCACTGATCTGTTGTCCACGGCATGGAATAGTATGGTCTCGTTCACATGGAATAAAAATGTGTTTTTATGAAATATTACCTATGCTGCACAAAGGTTTTAATAGAAATCTTGATTGAAACAAAAATATGGATTGATATGAGATCTTTAAAATAATGTTTGATTCAACTCTCCACTTTTATTAGTCTTCGAGATATTGCAGTTTTTGTAAACCTTTAAATTGGTCAAAAGCCCGTTCTCCTTGATTGAAATCGTGCTTTTTCTAAAACATTATAATTGACCACTTAAATATGACAGAAAAGAAAAGAATTTTAGACCTGTAGTACCTTAATACCTTTTATTCAGAATCACACTAGCTATGGATTTCCATACTTAAAACATAATGGTTTCAGTTAAAAAAACCGATGACGGCATATCCGGTACCAACTGAAGTTCTAAGATGGGTTCTAATACTGATTTCGTAAACTAGAGGTCGAACTATACAAAGTTCTTGTAATTCCATTGTTATATCCAGAAACTTGTCTGAATGATTGAGTGCAGACTGTTAAACAGGACCCGTTAAGTGGCACTAGCTCCGTTATTATACATTTTAGACCCGTAGCACTTTGATACTCTTTTATTCAGAATCACACTAGCTATCGATTTCCATACTTAAAACATAATGGTTTCAGTTAAAAAAACCGATGACGCCATATCCGGTACCAACTGAAGTTCTAAGATGGGTTCTAATACTGATTTCGTAAACTAGAGGTCGAACTATACAAAGTTCTTGTAATGCCATTGTTATATCCAGAAACTTGTCTGAATGATTGAGTGCAGACTGTTAAACAGGACCCGTTAAGTGGCGATAGCTCCGTTATTATACATTTAGACCCGTAGCACTTTGATACTCTTTTATTCAGAATCACACTAGCTATCGATTTCCATACTTAAAAGATAATGGTTTCATTTAAAAAATCTCGATGACGCCATATCCGGTAGCAACTGATGTTCTAAGATGAGTTTTAATACTGATTTCGTAAACTATAGGTCGAATTATACAAAGGTTCTTGTAATTCTATTGTTATTGCCAGAAGCTTGTCCGAATGATTGAGTATAGACTGTTTAACAGGACACCCTGTATAAGAACAAAACAATAACGTCGCTCATTTCTCATAATAACATAGTTGGGCAACTGATTATGTTTTTCGTATCTACTTCGTGACCCATTACTTCCAAGAGGAAGTAATTTAGATACGTTCAATCAGCGCGCATATGCTTGGCACATGCTCCCAGTTGCTCACTGATCGGAGCAAGGCAAGGTCTAGCTCACCAGGTTCGCGCCGGAGGGATTAACTTAATACGTGCTCATAGCATGCTCATGCTCTTTAATTCTTGTAATAGTGAAGTTTTCGTTGGAAAGTACCGCTTTGAAGTTATAAGCGAAAAACTAAAAAAGGTCCCAAGATTTCGTGGTTCTTTTGATGCCCTCAGGTAAGCTCGCGTCGAGTGACCGTGCATACCTAGGATAATTATATTTAACGTCAAATAAAGCGATCGAAGCGATCTCCCCACTTCCAACATTTATTTCCACCAACGGTCCCAATCAGGTCTAATTTTACTGCCCTATCATTAAATTGAATGAAATAAAAAAGATTAACAAAAAAATTAATAAGGAAGGGTTCTGTTTTTAAAAATTCAATTATACTAATTCAATATCAAAAAGTGCGCCCTCTATTGAGTTAATCAAAAAAGAATTATCAAGCTGACAAAAATATCGTAACCTCACTTTATTAGGTAAATATTGAAAATTTGATTGATTTTTGTTAATAGTTAAATTAAATAAAGTTTTAATTTAAAGAAAACTTTAATTATTAGTCAGGTTTGCAAATTATTTTACAAGGACCTGATATTACCTTACTATTGATAGTATAAAGAACTTCCAACAATATACAGGTCATAAGTAATATAAATACTGATTTTCTGATATCAATTTTAAATAAAAATACGCTTACTTTACTTTGCTTCAGCACTAAAAACAACACGGCTTTCGAATGGGATAATGTATGAAGAGGATTTCCATTTCTTCCTTCTTTTTGAAACCAGTTGATTATAACTTGCTAATAAAGATTGGATGAAGCATTATGAAAGGCTGAAACTTCTTTTTCAAATGATTTCCGCAAGCCCTATGCTATAAGAAATATGATATCCAAAACAGTTTAATCCAATGAATAACCTCGAATATCTTTCGTGGTAAATAGTAAACTTTTCTTTACATTTACAGTGTTATGAATATTTATATAAAGGTATTGTAAAGAAAGGGATTAACCCCTATACGCCGCCGTCGAAGATTCGAGACTGTATGACGCATCGACCACTAGACAAAACACCTATGCTTGGCGGCGAACATACGAGAAGGTTTACATCGCAGCTACAATATTCCAGACTGTGTGAAGGTTCCGGAACGATCGGCGAATGAATATAAATAAGCACCGCAAAGCAAGAATACGCAGGAATTACTCGACGAGTTAAATGAATACGCGTATCGTGTAATTAGTACGAGATAAATGTTAGGAATAAATATTGTAATTAAATATAAATAATCTATAAATAATCTAGTTTAATTTTGTTAATAGTTAGTTTATAATTGTGTATGTAATTAGTGTCAGTGTAAATATTTTCCTTTGTTAATAGACGCTTAAACATCACTTTTAGTATTATTTAAAAAGAACGTTATTTTATGAACAGTATTTTATGCTTTATAATTATTTACTTATACTTAATTTTTCTGTTTTTCTAACTCTCTCTGGGAGACGTTTATTATTCAACTTGCCTTTTAAGACTACAGCTTCACATTTAATTAATTTTGTTTATTGTTTCCAATCTTACTTTGTGGAACTCCGTAATTATGAAATAAATAAAGATTAATAAAAAGTTTCACAGTTTTTATTAAATTATAACCTGACAATATTGTTTCGACAGCTAAGCATTTACCGTTTAAATTGTTCTTTTTGTAGTGCGGTATATATTGGGTAAACACTTCAAAATTTTGACATCAGATATAAAGAACACGTGCGTTGTTACAGAAATAAACATCCAAAAATCTGATTATGCCAAACAACTTTTATAGCAAAATCACACAATGACTCCTCAACGCTCCTAACAAACGCAAATTAGAGATTTTAGAAGCTTTTGAGATATACAAACACAAACTCAGGGTGCGTTTAATGAATCAACAGATTGAGCACAGTAATTCTCCGTTACTAGAAGTGTTAGATATTTAATTCTGATTATTTTTATCTTTTTATCTAGTTACTTATTTTTTGTATTTACCTTAGCGACGTGTTTGTTTACATTTATATTACCTTTGGTAATGACAGCTTAGCTGTCGAAACAATATTGTTAGGTTATAATTTAATAAAAACTGTGAAAGTTTCTATTAATCTTTATTTATTTCATTTAATTAGTTATCTTAGAAGATAGTTGGATTTTCTCACCTGTATAACTTTACGTGAGATGAAATCTCCATGCAAATCAAAATTCTTTATAACCTTACAATTAACATTTTTTCACGTTATGTCAACACATGTATAAAAACGTAACACAACACTTATAATCTTTTTTCATTTCTATTTAGTACTGCTGCAAATCCTGGATGTGCATAATAGCCACAAGGAAAAATTTTAAATAAAGAAAAAACTTCATATGACCAAGATATGAGCAAACAGGTAAATTATGTTAATAATTCTCCTTTTAAAGTTGTACCCAATGTGATAAATTGAGAAATGTATCTTTTGTATTTCATAGTAGCTACGTATGAATAAATTAACCTGCAAGATTATATTGAAAAAATTTAATAGTTAATTTTTCGCGATTTTCTCAACCGCGATTTTACTATGTATGTAAGCCCTTCAATTAGGAGTCATTACAAAATTAGCATTTATAATTTATAATTAAAAAACGTGCAATATCTAGCATCAAAGAGAGAATACAGTTTCTATTAGCCCTTTTTAATTTCAAGTTCCCATAACTATAAATCCTTCAAAACTGGCCCCAAAACAAGCTGAATTGATCAGTTTCGAGATAGAATTCGAAATAAGCTACTAATACTTCCAATATTTAATATATATTTTGTTGTTCGGCCACTATTATAAGCGAAATTTTTCTTTTATAGCTTATCAGTCAATTATAATTGCCAATTGGTTATAAGACTATTATAAATCATAAAACAAATCAACAAACGTCAATAGATTAATTTACACTATACCTAAATTGAAATGGAGATAATAAAACTTGAACAAATTGCACATTATAATAACATGTTTAGATAAAACAACAATAAACTTTAATAAGCAATAATTTTATATAGATCAAGGCTAGAATAAATTTAGATCATCAATAAGTTAAAGAAAAATAATAATAAACCAAGAATAGTAAATAAGTAACTAGTCTATGATTATATAGACGTCCGACAATCGGCGATTTAAGTGACCAAAGGCGTAAAAAATCACCGCTTTAATTCCCGGTAATTAAATGCATAAATATATAGTTTATACTGGAGCTGGTTCATTAATTGAAACTGTCGTGTTTGTCACAATATAAAACAGTTACTAATCGATAAATATTACTTCTGTTGCGGCTTTTTCCTTTTTATTACCTTCGTTTGTCTCGTTATAAACGAAACTTATTGAAGAAAGATATATAGATAATTGAACTTTTTTGTTCCGATATAATAGAAAAGGGCGATAATTAAAAGAACAGATAATAATTGGTAATTTTAGCACGAAGGAAAATCAAACAAAAAAAATGTTTCTATTTTATGCATTTGCAAGTTCTAGCGCCACTTTAAATAAACACCACAAAACAAACATTTTTATACTTCTAGTAATTTGAATAATTGGAATTTATTACATATATTTACTCATAAAACTGTATTTTTTCCCATGGAAGTTCATTACTCTTTTAAGACTTTTTATTAAACTATCTAATATACATCTAACTAATCATTTTTGTCTCTTGTATAGTAACCATTAATTCTTTAATAAATGTATGTTGCTATCGCTTAATAAAAGAAGCAAATAAAGCAAAACCTAAAAATAAAAAAAAAACATCCGGATTCGATCAATTAAACCACTAAAATTGCTACATCAATCAATTACGCCGCTGAAGGGCACATCTGGTGGTTTACAGCTCAACCACAAACTAATTAATCAGAAATTCGGTATTCTGCCTCGTTTCACTATATCATTCTGTGATTCTATAGGTAATCAAGAGACTAAACATGAAACTATTATGGAAGCAGAATTGTAGCAGCATGAACAATGTCAACATTTAATGCAAACTATTGTCAGAACGGAAAGCCTTTCAAGATGTTTAGGTAAGGTGGATTGTAGATACTACTTGAACAATTATGGTACGTACCTGAAGCAACAACCATTGATAAAATAGTTTAATGACTTGAAGGGGCGTACTCACAGTGTACCAGTGGCGGCTCGTGAGTCTACGAACAAGTGTATGAATTATTTAGTGGCGTATTTAGTGAGAGTATTTAGGCCAGTATTTACCACCAAGACTTCATATTAGTATTTTTAAAGTTTTATTATTAATGAACTGAATAATAATTATTAAGAAAAACCACATCGTATCAATCATAATTCTCCTAACTCGTTTCTACAGTTATACGTATAAAAATGATGAGAAATTCTAGATGATAATCCCTCTTTGAATATAATTGAATAGTACTTTACTTAAGGACTAACAGGTAGGTATGTAATCCCCTTAATACACTGTCTACTGTAACAGGCCATGAACAAGTAGTGTGAGATAGGAGTCTGTTTGCTCTTCTCCGGAAACCATCGTTCGTACAAAGTGTACCGATTACTAAATTTATTTAATACGTTTACGATTAATATTGAATTTATTTATTAGATTTGATTTTTTTTAATTTTTGTTTATTACAATTTGTTTATTCATGTTCATTAAGTAGTTTTGAATAATTACTTAAAAAGCTAGCGGTCAAGATAGATCGAATTTTAATTTTTAAATCAAATTTGATATTATTACACTCCTCACATTTTAAAATATCTAAATATGATGGGGGGACCACTTTTAGCTTGTCAGTAAACACTCTTTAACGTACGAAAAAAATATTAGTAAAGTTTGGTAACATTAATTTTACCCAAATTTTATTTTGAGAATATCTATTCGACTTAAATCAAATTGCCGTAAAAATTATATAATTGTATTCTATGTGCTTACCATTTTTGGTACATATATAATTCATTTTATAAAAAAAACCTCAGCGATTTGCAGTATGGTTCGTATGTTGTTTGTTCATTCATTGCAGTAAATTGGAAAAAATAAATATTAAATCAGTATAATAACGTCATTGTGAATAATTTTAGTTAAAAAGTATCCTTTATCAAGTATTGAAAACAATAAGCACCCCCAGTTAAATTTCTGGATACGTCACTGTATGAATATGTGACACTGTACCTACAAAATATTTAAAATAACTAGACAGCATTGTTGAAGTTAAAGAAAGAAGATAATTATAAGGCGTTTCTAGAAAAATACACACTGGGTCATATTCAGGAAATATTTTAGATTATTATTAATAATAAGTATTAATTTAGTTGGGAAATCTTTTTCTAGTCGTAGTTTTTTGATGCATTAAAATAAAAATTATTATATATTATATAATAAAATATTAATATTATTATTAATATTTTTAATAATATAAAAAATTATTATTATATATTATATAATAATATATTATTAAAAATATCTTTTAAAAATGCAGCACTTCACCTGCGTCATGTGACGAGCCGCCGCTGCAGTGTACCTCGCCGATTTTGATGAAATTTAGATTTTTATCGAAATACTAGACACCTCTTTCTTCCTTAGTTGCAGCCATCCATTTTGAAAGAGTGAAACCGCTTTCGTTTTTCTTTCATATCTAAAAAACTATAAAAAATTGAAAAAGTAAATTAATATAACTGTAGCAAGTGTAAATTATGCTTTATGTGGAGGATGAAAATTTTCTTTCGGTTTTAAAAAGGAGTTGAAAATCATCCCTTAAGTTTTTATTTATATCTACGAAACTATTAACGATACAAGAATGTCTGATCTATTTTTAAATGATCATAAACTTCTTCATTTGAAAACCGTATGTTACTATACACTTATTTCTTTGAAGTTTTTTTTACATAGCTTTGTTTTTCTTTCCAGTTTTGATATGACCGGAAAGTTAGTGTGGAAAAGAAAGTCAAGATAGCAGCCCGTTATGAGATTCGGGGATCTATGGTGCGAGTTTTTTGTACTTGCACCATAGATTGAAATCCATGCGACACTAGATCCAAAAACAAAGAAACTCGGCATCGTAAGTTCCTAACAACGGGCAATGTCACCAATGAAAGAAATTGTTTTCCTGTGATTTTTTCTTCGGACCAAAACTTCGACAAATTGGAGGCAACAATCTCCAACGTGCTCAATAATGTTCCGCGCAACATTCAGTCGGCAGTAGCGAACAACAAAAATGCGGGGGGTCATGTGGAGATTTAAATGATATATAAGAATCAATTTCTTACTCTAGTAAGCAAGGTAACATAAGTTTATTTTAAACATTTAAATTAACTTCATCTTCCTTATTGTTTTTGTCGCAAAGACGAATTTTGGCATTATTTATTTATATATAAAAAACATTTCATTAATTGATACATAGCCGTATGAGGGCTATCAGGCGTTGCCCCATCCTGTTGAAACCACTAATTATTAAAATCAATGTCTGCACGGGTCTGCAGGATTCCAACAAATTGATCAACAATATTTCGATATCTTTCTTAGTTCACTGCGACCGTAACTTTGTTTTCGTCTTCAAACCACAACGGGCCAATAACGCATGTACTACTCATTGCGCACCATGCCGTTATTTTTAGGCTGCGCAAAGGAATCTCAACAGTTTCTAGGGGTAGCTGTGTACCCCAAAACCTGCAATTTTGCCGGTTAATCATACTGTGCAAATGAATATATGCGTTTCATTGGTAAACTAGATATTTGAAATCTCTGCTTCATGCGCTGGCCGTAAGAATTCTTGACATCTTAAAATGCGATGTGTCTTATTTTTTTCTGTATACAGAAGTTGATATTTTGTATGCATACATGTCTGTGCAAACGAAGAATACACGAATATCTATGCTAAATCTGGTATTAAACTTATGGACAATATAAATCATTGTTTTTCGGATAGTTACATGAGATGAGGCAAACTTCAAACATTTTGCACTTTTTTTATTACTCAAGTCCATGCTATTTTCGAAAAATATAATTTGATTACAATTTGGAAAATTGCATTTTTGTGGAAGATGTTTACATCATATAGATGATATGACAAAACGTCAAAAACAAAAACCAAAACACCCACCTAAAAGTGTTTCCTTTTTTTGACGGACCCAATAAATTGTTATTTTTAGAAAAACCATAAGCAGAGACCTTTCATTACTAAGTAAGAAAAATATGTTGAAAGTGTTAAACTGCCTATCCCCATAAGATTATGTACGGTTGTCGTCTATGAAAAATAATATAAGCATTGTGAATAGAATTTCAATCTTTAATCAAAATTCTCGTGTACGATTTATCCGAAATCTCTGTCGAGGGAGGGGACAGGACTCCGTCTGAGGAGCCTGGTCCACTTCGCTCGCCAGTGATCTTAGTATAGTGTATCATTGTGAGAAACATAAACATAATTAGTGATTCCTCTTACGAAAAATCTTGAGTTTAGAAGGGATAATAAAGTCAGAATAAAAGTTAAAATCTAAGAGATGTTTTCACAACGGTTCCTGTTCACTTCTGTTCCCACCTCAATTCTGGATCAAGAAGCCCATACTCAACAGATGACACACAACAGAGTCAATTTGAAGACCTGTCAAGGATTTCGTTCGTGGAAGATGCAGATTTGACGACGATAAGTTTGTAGAAAGGCTTTGCGAGTATTTCTTTTGTTTACTCTACAACTCTGCACTGAGGAAATAACTATATAAATAGGTTTTTGCATGGTTAAGTTTATTAATTATTTACTTCTGGAATCGAGAGGAATCGGAGGAATTGAGTTAGCGGAACATTCCTCGTACTTCATGGTACCGATTACTGTGATCATTTTCGCGACCATATAATTTAGCCTTTATCTTTATCTAACGATGTATTGTTGTACTTATATTTTTAAACGCACAACGTTAAAAACAATTGCGCGTACAAGTCACGTGATATGGAATATACATTTGATCCTTGATAAGAGTTGATCCTTCCGCAAAAACTTTCGCGACTACATATAAAGATTTGACTGTCTCCAACCTTACTTTGTGGAACTCTATAATCATAAAATATAATAAAAATCAAAAGATTAATTAAAATTTCACAAGGTTTTAATAAATTCGTAACCTTACAATTGTTTCGACAATAAATGTCATTATCAAAGGAACATAAGATTGATAAACAAACACGTTGCTAAGGATAAATACAGAAAATAGGTAACTAGATACAATACATACAAAAACTAAACATCTAACACTTCTAATAAAGGAGAATTACTAACCTCAGTTTGTTCGTTCGTTAAAAGTAATGTGCGATTATGTTTGTATATTTCAAAAGCTTCTAAAATGTCTAACTTTAATGTTTGTTGTTGCAAAAATGTAAGAATTTGATGTTATTTTGAGGTGCCATTAGGTGGTTCTGTTCCAACAGGTGATTGGTGTAATTTTTCAGGCAGAATTTGTCTGAGTGTTTATTTCTATAAGAGCGTACGTGTTCTTTGTATCTTATGTCGAAAGATTATTATATGTATCAAAAGTAAGATTTAGCTTCTAATAATTTTTTTATATGCATGGTGTCTCTAAAGGGTCTGTAAAAAACGCTAAGAATTTCTGAGACCAAAATAGGACGATTTAACCAAACTTACCTCTATCCAAATGTGCTTCGTTAAGGCGTCAAAGATCTCAAAAAATGTCAATTTTTCTAAATAACAAAAGATTGCTTTTCGGAATGGGGATGAAATTTGGGATGTGAGCTGTACTGAGAAAATACTTTTCTGGCAACATTGTTTTAATGGTGGGTGTTACGTAAGTGGTCAAGATTTAATCACTTCATGTAAAGAAGCTCAAATTTTTTAGGTCAACAGTTTGGTCAATATTTTTCAAATTTTTCTACAGGTAGATAATTCTAATTTCTAGTATTTTTTGTCTCGTGTTCGATTTTGCTATCTGCCATAGTTTAGGCAAAAAAGAATTATATATTATGATAGATCTATCATATATTATGATAGATATTCTGTATGTACGTATTTATATTTTTGGTGGTAGAAAAAATATTCTAGATACAACTTTGATATTTGAAATTTTCTTATTATTTTTATAAAGTACGGCCTTAAAAAGACTTCAAGTTTTAACCATCTTTGGGTGACGGGGGCGCAAGTTACATACTTGCCACGGGCGCCATTTCTTGTGGTTGCATTAAAAGTACCTAAAATGCAATGTCAAGGTTCTTGATAATAAAATACACATATAATACGCTTTAAAAACAAATATAAATTAATTTGATATAATTAGCGTATTCCTTATGTAACAATGGTGGCTATCTTTAGCCACAATTAAACAATTGGAAGATTAATTAACGATTGAAATGAAAATAATATTATCATTAAAATATATAAACGTTAACGGCAGTACGTAATTAATATTTTCGTTTCAGTCAATTATTTTCTATTAGTGATTGCCAACAATTAATTGTTGATTACGTGCTAAATACACATGAATGAAGGTCTTAAGACCAATCAACAAGCTCCATCGCATATCAGTTTAGTTTGATCTTGATACTGATAAAGTTACTCTATGATGTTCTTTTTCCAATATAAGGTAATAAAATATAAAGAGACTAGTGATTTTGAACACTGGGTGCGTGCAAAATATGTTATGATATCCCCAATGATGAATTCCCAATTACGAAAAGCTAATTAAAAACTTCGTTTTTATACAAAATATTATCAAACTGTAAGCTTGATTTTCGGCCATTTAAGATTTTTAACGTAATGCTTGATGTATCTGTATTTTCGGGATACCTACGCCAGTTTTGATGAATTTTTAATTAGTTTTAATTCTCGTGTGATATACCTCACAAAGTTGTGGAAGAAGAATTCTAAGTGTAAAATTCTGGATTTTATTACATACAAAAATCTAAAGATAAGTGTTTGAAATAATATGGAGTTTTTTGATTAGGTGGTAGGCGTATATGGACAAACCCCTGTAGAATTGAACAGAAGTTCTCTAGGAACTCAATTAATTTGATTGAAATTCCCCTTTTCTCTAACCTATTTTAAGATTCTCTATCTCTTCTCGGGAATTCTGTTACGTGTAACAATCCGATGTTGAGTGTTGAATTACCGACAATGTAATATTTGTTGCCGCTTATTTAATAGTGCTCGACTGATTTTGAAAAAATATTTGACGCAAGTTGTGCTTTAACATGGAAATATGTGTAGATAAAAGAGGGAATAGAAGTTTTTCAATACTTAAAGAACATTAATATTTCTGTCTATATAAAATGTCACTGAAAATAATCTGTTGGTGTTAGAAATTCTCTCATCTTCAAATATAGCATAAAGTCGTTGCATAGAAACTAATGTGTCTGACCCGAAAATTACTCAATCTTTTGTTGTCTGGAGTCCCTGGAAAAAATATTTGAGACACGGGATTTTTGTATACAAGTATTTAATTAAAATTCCTACTTTAGAATTAAGCTTTTATTTGTTTCACTTTCTTGAGCAAATTCTTAGTTAAAAGAAGTAGTTCTGGACAAGAGTGTTGCTTTACAGAGATGCTTTTCTTAAACCAGTTTTTTGAAAAAGTAGTAAACAGCCATTTCAAATACAAATCATTTACAACCTGTCTATAAACAATCAATATAGAGAAAGGGGTTAGTTTCAGTAAGATACTACTGTGATATACTAGATACTAATAGGTATGATGCCTGGCCGGGGCATTCATTAGGTAAACTTGTACTTTCTATTCGATTATATTCAAAAACATTTACTACATTTTTTTTAATTTGTTTCGTTTAATTTAACTTGTATCACTTTTAATGTAAATGGCCCGATATAAATTTCGTGTAAGAGTTCTAATACCAGCGGATCGTAGAATACGAACGCGATCACATTTTAAAATAAATATTGAAAAAGATATAGCACTCTGTACCTTAAAAAATAAATTCATATTTAGTAAATGAACAATAAATTTTCAAAAAAAAAAGGAATTCGAGTGAAATTGTATCCCGATAGGCCGCAGAAGATGAAATATCAATCTGAACTAAGTATTATTCCGGCAGGAAAATTTCATGTCACAAAATGAGAAGTTTATTAAGCTTTTAGACCTAAGTGCCCATATTTTCTGCATATTTAACCAGTTGTTAAATTAACCAGACATTTGGAATGTAATGACAAGTAGTTATGAATGCTTCTTATAGAGTAGATTGTATAAAAGTAGATTGAATTTAAATAAAGGTGAATTCCTTAATAGTAATTTAAAAACAGCTGTTGCCCAGGAACTGATCCTAGCCCCCCCCCCGCCCCAACCCCCAACCCGATCACGAGAACTGTAATTACGACGAAAAGATAGCTGACACAGCTAGTAAAAATAGATGGAATAAGAGAATCCTCAAATTTAAATTTAAAAACCATTTTCCTTGTCTGGATAAAAATAAAAAAGTATAGCATAGAAAATTGATTATTATGAAATAAATAAAAGATTAATAAAAGTTTCACAAGTCTATTATAATGTATCTAATAAATGTAAACTTGTGAAACTTTTATTGATATTTTATTTATTTCACGATTATAAAGTTTCACCATATAAAAGTAGAAACAATAAACAATTGATTATTATGGGCACCACTCACGGTCTTCCGTGACAACGTCGAATACGTCGTCGACGACGTCGGGGACGTGGTCGGGATAATGATGCAATGTTTAATTTATTGCATAAACACGTTGGAGTTCGAGATAGTATCGTATTTCGTTAAAACCTTTTTATAACAATGAAAGACATTATTGGCTGCATAATACTAAATACTCCTAATTAAAGAAAGATCTTTTAGTCGACCTTTTATTATGAACTCAATAATTATTTCTTTCCTTTTAATACACGCGTTTTAAAGAAATACGAAACTTACAATTTTATTAAACAAACTAGTCCGAGCTCAACTTGTTTATGCAATAAATTATAGCAAATTAAACATTGCCTCATTATCTGGACCACTTCCCTGACGACTAACCCGTTGGAAAAAACCGGATAAAATCAGCTGATTTTTTCCATTGGATAAAATGGGAAAAACGGCTTTTCCCCGGAAAAAACCGATGGGTTGGGCTTCTCACGAAAAACCCGTTTTTTTTTTGGCAACCCCGTACCTATGTGAAATTCCTATGCAGCATTCCCGAAAATTCTTGGGTCTTTAAATAGAGTCTCAAGTACCGGGAATAGAATTCTCAGGTTGAGATGGACTAATAGAAACCTCCACGATAAAAAACGTTGCTAATATAATGACCAAGCGCTAGGGTCTGATATAGAAATTAATTTGAGGGGACAGATTTTACCCTCTCCACCGTAAAGAAAGAAAATCTAACAATTTATAAATATTAAATTTAAATTTAAAAAGTCCAAAACATTAAAATCGTTTTGAATTAGGTGCTAAAATGTCAGAGTCTATAGTACAAAATTTTGATTTGTTTGATAGATTTTATATAAGATTTTCAGTTTCAAAATGGACTACAACAAGAATAATATAACGTTACTTTTCAACATAAGAAAGAGTCTAGAATTTTCATTTTTAATATTTCAGTCAGTATTTTACAGCAGCGGCAGAAGGTGTTTCCTTAAGATTCGTATTCTCTGGACAGGTAATAGTACTAGTTCATAGGAATAAAAAATCCTTATGCCATTTTTGATTTTACGCACATCGAAAAAAATTGCTAAAAAGGTCCACTTTTGGGAATTGCTGTACAGAATAGTCAAAACAAACTATGATATCACCTAGCATCAATGTGTCAAATATCACGTTGAAAATGCAGTTAGCGTTGAAAATGCAGTTAGGTACACATCCAGCTCCAACAGCTATTCTTAAACCAGTGACCACCAGCCCACTTTTCAAAGCTAATTTTTTTTTCTAGGTTATTATGAAAGATAGTCATTAATGATATTAAGCTTTTTGTTGCATTTTATGTGTACTATCACCTGTCCAGAGGATACGAATCTTAAATGAAGCACCCTGTAGAAATCGAACCATAAGGTAAAAAATGTGTAATTACAAAATGAAAAATCAGAAATGTGATCACTATTTCAATTCAGTTTCAATTCATGTTTTATTCTCGAGCCGCAATACCCAAAACGCTTGTAGAAAACTCATATTTTCCGAATCTTTCTGTCAAATTAATAATTTCCATGTAGTTCTTGGTGACAAAGGATTCCATAAAGCACAAAATCTTAAATTTTGATAAGATAAGAATAGAAACACTTGAATTTATAATTTCGTAACCGGATAAAGAAGCCAGAATTTATAATTGTTAGTTACATTCTGGAATTTAATTCAAGTTCTAAATTTGGAATGGTACAATTAGTACAATTACATCTTGGGATGTCTAACAGGTAAAATAAAAACGACGTAAGACCACGTAAGCTTAGAAATTCTTTAATAAAATTGATTTCTATATAGTAAATAAAAAAGTAGGTACTAAATAAAGTTGAAGATTAGAATAGTACTTTAGGTTTAATAACTGGAAGATCGGCAATTAAGTAAATGTTAGATTTTAAATGAAAATGACAACACAGCACTGAAAATTTGATAAAAATCAAAATGCAAAAATTAAGTTTGAAACACTAAAGGATTCTATTAGATTTCAATGGGGATTTGGGTGCTGTGTGAGAGAGAGAGAGGGAGATAGAAACGGAGGCAAGTAGACAGAAGGAATGAGGGCGGAAGCAGAGGGACATAGGGAGGGAGGGAGGTAGGAAGAGTGAGGAAGAGAGGGGGTAAAAGGGATAGAAAGAAAGAGGGGAAGGGAGAGAGAGTGAGAAAGAGTAAGCGGAACTGAGAAAGAGATAGAAACAGATGGAAGGTGGGACGAGTGGGAGGGTAGGGTATGAGAAGGGGAGTGAGAAGGAAGGATGGAGGAAGATAGCGTGGGGGTAATGTAGGATAGGCGAGAGCGAGCGGGTAAGGGTGAAAATCTGCAACTCTAAACAACCAAAAGGTTTTTTAATTCAAAATTTTGTTCCGGATTTTTAACTTTGAAACTCACTAATTGCTGAAAACCCAATTCCATATTGATATTCATAAAAATTCACATATTTAATAAAAAAAGGCCAAAATATTTATATGAATTCAGCAATTTTGCTCTTATTTTAAATTATACCTAATTCCTTTTATAAAATGCGGCTGAACTTTATGAAACATATTCAATATCGAAATTTAATTATTCATAACCAAATTTCTAACTTTTCAAGTTTTGGTATAAAAATATAGAATAAAGAACCATTAGTCGAAAATTCTAAATAAGGCTGAAACCGGCTGAAACATAGAAAATCAGTTTTAAATTCTAAAACCCAGATACAACTAGAAATCTGAAAATAAAAACAAAAGCTCTACATACAACTCACGTCACTTTCATTATCATCATGTTAATTTAAAGCCCTATTATTTGTGTCACTTACAAGGAATCAGTTATCGGTGTATTTTTCTTAGTGTGAAGTAGAATATCTTTATTTTATCCTTGAAGTATTGAAGTTTTTTTAAGTCAAAAAAATAATTTGCTATTTAAAACGATTCATTGATCCCATTACGAGCTGTTTTGCATTTCCTGAAGAAATTTAAAAATATGTTATTTAGCGGAAGCTTTAAGTCAGATGGGTTTATCACTTAACACTCTTTACTGTAACACACATTGTTCATACAGGTTCTGTTTGTATGTTTTTGCAATACTGTTTTCGTCAATAAATCCTAGACTTTTGCTTGTGTTATGTCGTAAAAGGTTATGTGGAAAAACATATTTCAAAATTGTGTAGTGTATTTGCGTAAATGTACGCCTATCGTGGCCCCGTCTTGTTGATATCTCATATCCTCCATTGCTTACAACAACAACTTAGTACAAGGTAGTTCTGTTTACATAGTTCCAACTTGCATTAACTATTATTTATATGTATCGTATGTACATACTCAGTGCTATTTGTCACGAAATCAGACCCTTTTTTAGTTTAAATTTACCAATTTTCATATTGTTTGTAGTTTTGGTTATCTGGGTAGGTCCTACTTTATTGTCGATGTTTGCTGTAGATATCTAGGCAACAGTTTTTACCCTAGTGTTCCTAGTGCTTAATATGAAAACACAAATTATAAACCAACATATACCTTATAAATTTTTTTTTTGTTTATGTTGATTGAGGACTGGCAGCCTTTAATAAAACAATTATTTTAAACACAAATTTGACGTTTCGCCCTTCAATGTGGGCTTTTTCAAAAAGATTCTCTTTATTATCTGTTATATGTATCAAAATTTATGAACATGGTTTTTTTTATATTAATTGTTATCTATTTTAAAAAGTTAATCTGAAACATAAATAAAGCAATTAGATTTGTGAACGTGCTCAATTTCTTTTACCTTGCCTCACCTTTAAGTATATATTTTTTCCCCCTTTGATATATCTAAAATGTTAATATTAACCTTGCTTTTCCATTTGTTTTTTAATTTAATTAACTTTTTAAAATAGATAACAATTAATATAAAAAAACCATGTTCAAAAAATTTTATACATATAACAGATAATAAAGAGAATCTTTTTGAAAAAGCCCTCATTGAAGGGCGAAACGTCAAATTTGTGTTTAAAATAATTGTTTTATTAAAGGCTGCCAATCCTCAATCAACATAAACCAAAAAAAAAATTTATAAAGTAAATTTACAGCCTACAAAAAATAAATTTAATAAAAAGAATAATTTATTTCAAAAAATATAAATTAAACCAACATAGTATACCTGTGGTATAGTCCTTCATCCATTGTATATACATCTACTGCTTGTTGAAACTATTGGCAATTGGGACACTGAAAATTTTTATTTAATAAAAATAAATAATTTCCTGCAAGTTTCAAATAAGATTTCACGAGCGATGATTTTTTTCTAATAATCATTCGAAGGACGAATTCCGTGTCTTACAATAGAAACCTGCCATAAGGAACGAAACGTTTAGAAAAACTCACATAGGCTAATAATAGTTAGTTATGTTTTGTAATTCTCTAGCTTCAAACCAAACATGTAATGGTTTTCCTGCGTCCTCCTTTGTGTTCTATAATTAGAATGTTTTTGTTTTCGAAAAGGTTTTGAAAAGTATTGTCTTCATGACCATGTAACGATTATGTAATTCTCAAAACTTGTTATTTAAGTTACATCGTTTTTCCATTTTTATCTGTGATCTATCTTCATATCCATACACTTCTTTAAATGTCGTACTGGAGCCAATGGGGACTACCTGACAAAGAACCAAAACTACCTATTAATTTTTTTATCCATCTAAAATTCAATGCAAGGAATTCATGTTTACGGAAACGCAGATGTCTCATCTTATTAACAGTTTTAAGAAAAGCTTCAGTCTCATCTTCAATTTGTTCTGTCTCAATGCAGTGAGAAGCAGTTTTTTAAGAAACTTAGGGGCTACAAAATTGGCCAATTAACATTATTAGCTAAACCTAAGCCTTAAGAGTGAAGATACAGATCAAACTTTTAGGTTTATCTCAAACAAATCTCCATTTTTCAAGGTAATTTTGCAAAGGAAGGGAGGGTGGTTTACAAGTCACAATATTTTACTAACAGGTAGAAATTAGTAGTTTTCGCTCACCAAGATTCAAGATTTTACTCCTGAGAGTAAATTTAAGGAGTAAATTTTTTATTCCTTTTTGTATCAAACAGTTAAAAAGTTGACATTTTTTAAAGTTTTTTAATTGTTTTTAAGTAAAAAATATTAACCTTTTCGTTTTAACTTGTATAATGTGCCTCAAATATTTGACTTGGTTAAATTGTTAAATTGTGGTTGCAGAATTTCGCTACTACAATTCAACAGTTTGTGTGCATTAATCGAATTCTAACAAATTGATTTTCGGCGTTGCAGTCCTATTTTGGGCGTTGTAAGTCTATACAAAAGTTTGGCAAAATGGTCGAGGTGGATGTTATGTCTCTAGCAAAAAGGCGGGTGAAGTGGTCCTGTTGGACATTGTGTCCCTTGTTGAAAGTTGAACGAAGTGGTCGTGTTGGGCGACGTAGCACATTTCAAAAATTGGGCGAAGTAGACTTTCAGTTAGGCAACATGGTACTAAAAGACGAGTGGGTGAAGTGGTCTGTGGGCGAAGTGATATCAACCCTAAATCTTCACAAAATATTTGAGACGATTTACTTGCATTTCAACCATATTTTTCATTGAGATTTTTCTGTTAAAGATTTGTAGATACTTAATTAGAGAAAAGTTTCAGAACAACTTAGCAAAAGGCAACGGGTCCAGGTCAATAGGTGTACAGTTTCTAGAGAATAAATTGCTATGATTCGGAAATAATGAGCAATACAGAAATAAACGGGAATACAGAGGAATAAGCGACAATAAATGAGAAATATGCGCCAATACTGAGAAATAAACTCGGCAATAGGAATAACACACTCCACTCTTCTCAATTTCCATTACGCATTTTATCTCAAGCACACCTAAAAATCTAGGTAGTGTTCTGAAGAAGCAGGTGTATGTTGTAGCAATATAAGTATGTTAGCAAATCGGTCTTGTAGATCTCGTAAAGAAGAACTATGGTGGCATGCAAGGGTTTGTCTATACATCAGAACAATTCGAATATTAAACACTCAATCAGGGAAGGCTAGGGCTAGACTGTAAGGGCTGCAGCTGATTTAAAACAGAAGGCTGTTTTTTGTTCCAGTTTTTGAATCTAAAAATTAAAAAAAATTTCAAACGCCCGAGAAAAGCCATGCACTTGCACATGTGAACTTTTGGAATTACGCTTAGTAGACAAACCACTTCCGTCACTAACGTCTAGAAGTTGAAGTCGTCGATAAGTGCTGAAGTTATTTCTAGCAGTTGTAGTTTTATATTTCAGTGGTTATAATACTCAAAGGAAATATGAAAATCTTCAAATAAAAGACAAAAATCAATTCAATAAAATAGGAAAAGTAGTTATCATTCCTGTATTAAGGCAACGACTTTTTATCACCAATGTGGATAAAATCTAACATTTTAACAAGATTATCACATGAATGATAAAAGAATAAGAATAATTATTTTCTGAAATTGTGAAGTTATAGAAAATTTAAAACAACAATATCTAATTTTTAAGCTAATTCACTTCACGTAAATAACTATAAAAACTACAATAAACAATAAAATTCTTGAAATTTATATTATAAACATACTACTTATTTATTTATATTTATTGTAGTGAAACAATTTTGGTTTGAAATAACAGTTTCAACTTGCATAACAACGTACAATAACGGATTATTTGACAGCCGACTTCAAACACATAATATTTTGCATAAGTAACGTTTTTGACTACTGAAATACTAATAGACGTGTTCAAGAAATTCTTATTTATAAGCTTTGCTATTACATTTTCTTAGTCTTTAGATTTTCCAACACTACTTTAACAACACAAAAAAAAATTCTAATTTATAAGCTTTGCTATTACATTTTCTTTAGTCTTTAGATTTTCAAAACCATACCTATTTAAAACACAAGTTTATTTTTGTTATGCTTCGTTTATTCAGGAAATACATAGATTCGGGATTTATATCTTATGGTCCTGTAAATTTTACTGGGATTTACTCATTCAAAATCAGTCGTTCCGATAAGGTCCCAATTAACAAGTTAAACAAAAACTTCAAAAGAATTTGAAGGAGTTTTGATTTTTATTAAAACTTATCAGTTTTCTTAATTATTTTTGAATTTTATTTACTCCTGTATTTTGGGATTCTCATTTTTCAAATATATTTTTCTTATTTATTTCAATGTGTTTTTTCTGTATTTCTTATAGTCTATCTATTTGATGATATATATGGTAAAGTTCTTCTTTTCACGTATTCGGTTCTCAGTTACTTTAACAACACAAAAAAAAATTCTAATTTATAAGCTTTGCTATTACATTTTCTTTAGTCTTTAGATTTTCAAAACCATACCTATTTAAAACACAAGTTTATTTTTGTTATGCTTCGTTTATTCAGGAAATACATAGATTCGGGATTTATATCTTATGGTCCTGTAAATTTTACTGGGATTTACTCATTCAAAATCAGTCGTTCCGATAAGGTCCCAATTAACAAGTTAAACAAAAACTTCAAAAGAATTTGAAGGAGTTTTGATTTTTATTAAAACTTATCAGTTTTTTTAATTATTTTTGAATTTTATTTACTCCTGTATTTTGGGATTCTCATTTTTCAAATATATTTTTCTTATTTATTTCAATGTGTTTTTTCTGTATTTCTTATAGTCTATCTATTTGATGATATATATTTTAAAGTTCTTCTTTTCACGTATTCGGTTCTCAGTTACTTTAACAACACTTAAAAAAAGTAATGTACATATATGATTGAATAAAAAACTACTTTTTACCTTTTTCTTAGTTGCAAGCTACCTCTTGCAAATTTACCAATAAAACCAATAAAAACAAAGCATCATTCAAATACATTTACTGCGAAGAATACGAAAATAAACACGGCAATAGGAAAATTAATGCAGCAATACAGAAATCAATACGGAAATAAAGGCGAAAATAAAGGAATAAAACGGCAATACTGAAAGAACAAGTGAGAATATGGAAATAAAGAGATAAAGTTTAGAAGAACATTATACCAAAGTCATTTGCACTTTATAAGCAGCGTTTAAGACCTTAACAATTAACTTAAAGAGTTATAACACAAAAAGAAAAAGTTATGCTTAACAAGAAAACTTAACCAAGCAGATGTTACTGTTGTTACACTTCCTTACTATTTTTCTGAATTAAATCCCATCAAGATTTATTATTTATATTGTAAATAACAGTGACATCAGTAAAAACAGAAAATGTAAGGAAAAGGAGCTTTTAAAAACACTATTTGAAAGAAGGGATTAACTTCGAGCGAGCTTTGTCATTAATACTTGAAAACAAACGTACCGTCTTTTAAATCTGAGTAAACTCTTTTAGTCGATCTTCTTCAATTTTAAAAACATTTTATGTCATTAGAAAAAAGAGAGATGAAACAACTGTTTTGCATGTAAGGCAAAGAAGATTATTATATGAATGATGAAAAATCGCTGAAAATACTTGAAGTTTAGAAAACTTTACTCAATTTTGATGTTTATTGTTTTCGCTCTTCAAACTTGTTCTAGTCTTTTTACAAAAATGTGTTGTTACTTTTTGGTTTGTTCTAATAACTGAATATCTTAGAAACTATCTCATATACCCATAGCAATAATCGATAGTGATAGATATCAATAGTTTGGTAAGAAATTTAGGATTATTTTACATTAAGATGTGTTCCTCTTGGTTCAATTTCAAAATCCTAAATATTTTGTTTTGATTACGGCAAAGTCCTACTAAATCCATCTTTAACGCGAAAATGCATGGTGCACTCTGGGCATGCACCGTGTGCACCTAAAACGTCTAATTTTACACATAGGCCGAGCTACATCGATCTGCAGTGCAATAACAACAATAATTTCATTTAAATATTACTCAAACTTCTTGCAATAGCAGCACATGTTCGCTTATTACCAGCCATACACCAACAATCAAGAAAAATTAAGCCCCAAATTTAAGAAAAAAAATTAGTGTCAACACGAACTTACATTTTAGAAGACTATTAATTAGCTGCTGTTTTAAAAAGGATTTTTCCATATAGGGAAGTTCATATTTCTACTCCCACGCACTTGTCACAGATATACACAAATGTCACATGTTGAGAAATCTAATAGAATTTTAATTATATTTACACAAATATAATGTCAAAACACAAAACTTAAAAGGAAATAGTCAAAATATTATCATACACACAAAATTTCTACTATAATTTTATTATTATTAATTTATAAGAACTATTATTAATACAACAAATTTGCAATTTAACGATATTTTAAAAAATCTTTAAAATTTTTCTTATTTTTAGTTCGGATTCAAGTCATTTTATAGATTAATAACTGATTTTAATTTATAATAACATCACAAAGTTTTGTGAAAAGTTTGTTACGATATTTGCGAGAGTTTAGAAGCGGCGGGAGAATGTAACACTCCGATCACTTCGAAACGAGCATTGCTATTGCACTTGTCACGTGTGTTCCCACCACACCGTATAAGCGACCGCTTTGCGCATGCTCGAACTTGCTTAACAATGCCTACACACAAAAAAGTTATTTAACATTAATTACTTTGATTCACATTCAAATTAATTAATTTAACAAGGGTTTTTATTGCAAGTAGATTATAATTATTATTATTATTAAACGAATCTTTTTATAAATGTCTAATTAAAACCGAAATGCTTTATGATGACGGTCCTAAAGAGCGCCTTAATGTAGCTGTCTCATAGATTTTTAAACAGCACCTTTCGTGCCGGGAAAAGTATTTCCTATTTCGTTTACTCATAAAGCAAAAAGTGCAATTAATTACCTTCCTTGAAAAAGTAGAGAAATATAGTGCTTATTCTTTAATTAAATTATAAATATCGGTTATCTTCTATCTAATAAATCAAATTCGAATTATTTACTAAAAGAGTAAAAGAGTGTTATATTCTTTTGTCTTTCCTTTTTTTTAAATATAGGGTATTAACTAAATATTTGGCGTATGTTCAGAACTGATAATGGACTAAATCATTCAAGGCCGTGCCCAGGGGGGGGTTAGGGGATTAAACCCCCTCCCCCCCCCGAAATCTGTAAAATATATCTGGAATAAGGTAAAAATCAGGTAGTTTTATGTATACACTAATTCACATTTTTCAATTTTGTTTAAACACCCTTAGTTTTTCTAAATATAAACTATTCGTAGTAGCCCTGGACTGGAATATTCGACTGTAATTACACGAGAGGTCTTTTTTTGTCCGGATAAAATTGATTTTTTTAACGATAATTTGGTTGCTTGGTAAATTGACGATACAAACCACCTACGATAAAAAAACGAGTCCGAAGGACGAGTTTTTTTATCTGGTGGTTTGTAGAGTCAGTTTACCAAAAAGAAACCAAATTAGAGTTTAAAAAATCAATTTTATCCCGGAGAAAAAAACCTCGAGCGTAATTCGATGAGATAATTTAATGAATAATAAAAAGGAATAACTAGGTAATTATGAAGAAGTCAAGAACACATTTATTAACTTGAAAATGACAATTATTAAAAACAATAATCAGGTTCGAGAAAGTTAGCCATGGAAGTTTAAACACATTTTATCCAGATGCAAAGTTAGGGCTAACTTTATCCGATGTCAAAGTGACAAATGTATCGCGGCTTATGGGATTTTTTATACATGAATTAAATTATCGGGGATAATATAACTAGTGTTATGATTATCATCGGTGATAGCCCGAGTTAAAACCGACGAAAATTGACCGAGTGCGAAGCACGAGTTCAATTTTCTAAAGGTTTTAACGAGTGGTATCATCGTTGATTAATCATAACACGTGTTATATTTGGTGAGAGAATATAATGAACGTTGAAAGAAAATAAACACTGAAACTTTCTGTCACTTTGACAGTAAACAATTTTATTTATTAAAAACAGGTGACAGTCAACATGCGGTGATAGAATTATCATCGATTTGATAGCCTATTCTGCGAGTTTGTTTTTGTACTTTCACCAATGAAATTAATAAAAAATGTACCATGTGACACGTGAATTATATTCTCTGAATAATAAAATATATACAGCTGTATTTTATTTAAAAACCAAGTTACAACAAACATTAACTTAATATACCAACTTTAGTAAAACAGGTCAAGGGAAATTAGATTTTGTATTGTGAATGCCATATAACGAAGTTTAGATATTCTACTGTGAGAATGACGTTATTCATACGAGTGTATTAATAACCATTATGTGCGAGTTACATACACTATTTTTTCTTCGACCGTAACTGATTTGTTACTACTAAGTGGACTTCTAAAACTGTGTAAGGTGTAACCTCAAACTGCAAACTGGGTGACGATCAAGACGAGGACTTTTATATACTACTTCTAATTTTTTAAACTCTTATTGTATTATACAAATTCGCGACGAATTTAATTATTACTTTTTAAGACATACTTACGAAATTGATAAATAAAAGTACCAAAAAATACATTCAGAATTTCTTTAAATTAATATTTAATAAAACTAACAATAAGAATAATTTGTTAGAACAGATTTAAAACAATAATAATTATCAGCAATATTTATTATTTACTGTCTGACGATGGAGGATGAGATACGTTCCTAAGTTTATTAATATGCTAACTTTGGCTCGTTCCTACGCAACCATTCGATATTCTTGATTCTCATTGGTCAACAGCTCGTTATTCTTGACTATCATTGGTAAACAACTCATTGCATAATGAATCTCATTATGAAACGGCTTTTGCATATATAATAATTGAATTAGAGTACAGGAGTAGAAAATAGTATATTATATACCCAGGGACTAAAGTGCATCTTTTAATCCCGAATGTGAGTTTATTTTCCGAGCGTCAGCGAGGAAAATATACACATGAGGGATTAAAAGGCACTTTAGTCCAGTGGTATATACGCTATTTTTTGCACGTCCTAAAGGACTTAACCGCAAAAATTCAAAATTATGAAAATTTTTTCCGAAAATTTCGTTACATGTCATTCTGACAATTGAACTCTGCAAATACCAAAATCACATAGTTTCAGGATAATAAATTCTAACATGTACCGCGATTACTTTTTTTGTTGTTGTCATGGAAATACTTTACTCCCTCAGGAAGTAAAAGTGCTACTTTACTTCCTCTTTTGGGGGACTAAAGTGGAGCCTTATATATAGGACGTGCAATAAATGTATTACATTGCATTATTTACTTTAGAACCAAACCCCCCCCCCGAAATTTTTCTCTGGGTACTGCCTTGAAATCATTAGACAATTGAAGTCAGGTATTGCAAGTTCAAAAATCGGCATTTTGAGAAAAAAAATGTTTCCTTTAATCAGTGGCGTATAGTGAGAACTTAGGCAAGGGAAGCAACCATGATTTTAATTATAATACACCTACCTACATAAAAAACAGTGTTATAATTATTAAGCTTAAAAGTTTTTCAAAGAAGAACTTTTACACTTTATACTTACGGTATTTGTCGAGGGATGTGTCATGGTCGGCAGTGGTGTACAAATTCTCGGCAATGATGACAGCAATAAATTAGGCAATGCGGCAATGAACAGCAATTAAGGCAATGATCTAGGCAGTGTCGGCATTAAGTGGACAATGGCGGCATTGAGCTGGGCAGTAGCGGAAATGAGATCGATACTATCGGCGTTGACGGCAATGAACTCGGCAATGACGGCATTTAAGTGAGCAATAAGGTAGTGAACTGGACTATGAAGTGGGAAACTTCTCCAATTTTTAATAACAAAACCATTTTTGTCGAGTGCTTTGGCACCTAGCGCTTGTTTTCTCGCATAGCAGCTTTTTTTCCACGTCTGGCGTATTGGAACTGATTACGTATTCTTAATTTTTCTAACTGCATGTTTGCGGCGAACTTCTCTGAAGAAACTGAAATCTCGGACAAGTAATAAATAATACAAGATGAGCAGCCAAAATTTTGAATTTTCATCGAAAAAATTATCATGATGAACCTGTATTGTGAAGAATCCATACTTTATAGTGTCTTCAGTTATACATTTGGCATGTTTCTAATAGGAATATATTGATTAAGTGATTTGGCTCAAAAAAAAATTAGCATCAATTTATCCCGTTTGTTTTTATGGACAACATGAAGTGCGACTACTATTAAACTGTATCTTAAAGAAACGCATGTAAAAAATATCTGCGATTAGTTCATCCAAAAAATTCTTTTATTTTTTCAAACTAACAACCTTGGGAACATATTTCAACATAAAATTTTCTTCTGTGCATTACGAATAAACCATCTTATTTTTGATTGAACACTAGCTGTCAAATTCTGCGCAGACCCATTGGTGATTAGTTTTGTGCATTTCGTCCACTTTCTGCGATAATCTTTGATGGAAGTTGCTGGCTTACACGTTTTACGAAGTCTCAACTTGATATGGGACCAATATTTTTCTACTGGACAGAACTCGGCACGGTTCCAAGGATTGGTGTCTTGGTACAAACCTAACGGAGTTAGTTTCATATTAACTCATGGCTTCTGTGGGATAATGACAACTAGTCAAATCTGGACATAAGAGTGTTGCAGAACGTTGTGTGTCTTCTAATAGTGGACAAAAATCTTTTTTGTAGGCATTCGTTGATGTATGTTTTGCTGTTAATGGTCTGCTACTCGTGAAAAGGACATTGCGATTGCCAAATTGGCAAATCGCTTACCATACTAGACATTTTTTTGGAAATTTCTCAACTTCGACCTGCATTTCTGAGTCATTGACATTAGTACTATCTGTACAAGTGAAATACCTATGACCTGGAATACTGTTGAACTCTGCTGTCACGTAGGTTTCGCCGTCCAAACAATACAATGCAATAGCAAAATGATTCTTTATCAGCAATTATAGTACATTTTCCTGAACCGAGTAACAGCTCTATTATATTGTTATTTTGAACGCTTTGAAGTTTTTTCTTGTTATATGATTTTTGGCCATCTTTTATGATTTTAGGCATTTTTCTTTAACTCTTCGAATATTCGCTACATTAATTCCAATATTCCATGTAACATAACAATTAGATATCGATGTTTTTTTTGTAAACAAGGCAGCCTTCTTGTTCCACAGATTTATTTAGAATTCTAGTAGGCCAGCCGTTGCGTGGTCTCTGTTTTATTGAACTCGACTATCGAAGTCCTTTAAGACTTCTTTGTACTGATTTTTAAAATGTTTGACACATTTTAGAGAACTTTAAAGTTGAATCTTCTGAATTTTTAATTGATTTACGCAAAATTAACTGATGAACTTGTTCTTCTTCCCTTGACCTTGATAGTGCAGGGACTAGCGTGCTCTTCTCTCACACAAGCGGACCGACTTCGATTCTCAAACATAAATTTCACAATTTATGTTTGTTTATATCTTATAACCTTAAACATGGCATATGACGGATTTTTGGCAAAAATGTGAAGCCATAAATCTTTTCTTTACCTTCTTTTCAATATTGGAATTCATCGAAGTATTTTCTAACCTAAGATTTTAATACGGTAAATCTTCTAAGGTCAGTGTGAATCAATAATAAGAAGTATTGTTATGATATCAGGCCGGTAATCTGCCTGAAGTGAAAAAATAAGGGTAATATTTTCCCATAATAATGACGGCAATATTCACGGTAGTAAGGGCAGTGTTATTGGCAATGTAAGGCAGTAAGTCGGAAATGAAGGCAGTGAATCGGCAATGAAGGCAATTCTCGCGGCAGTTGAGGCATTGTTGGGGCAATGAAAGGTAATGTAGTGGCAGTGAGGGCAGTAACAGACAGCAGTGTGGCAATGTTCACGAAGCAAAGTGTCATCTTATTTACGTAATTCTTTAGACATGTTTGGTCGCTAATGACGAACGCCCATAACGTTATAATGACGTCATACCAGTATGACGAATGCAGAGTTATAACGTCTGAATGACGTCGACAAATTTCTTTAAAAAATGTAAGTAGTTAAGACCCTTTTTACATATACGAGAACTGTGAAAATTTTAACCAGAATTGTGCTGAAGATTTCCTACAAAACTTTTACAATTAATTCGTATTTTCAATGAACTTGAATAAATAAAATCAACCTAAAAACATCTCGTACACTTAGCGCTAAAATATTACTTGATATTTAGCTTTATTATTGTTACTGACTCATTCATTCTTATAAACAAAATAAACAGATGTGGCGCATACGTTTTAAAAATTCAAACTCCGACTGTTCTAGCATCACGTGATCGGTATCGGTAGCAGTCTTGGGTAGTATTCGAATACTAAAGGTTCTGAATCCTATTCAAGCTACTTTTGCAAGTATTCGTATTCGAATACAATCAATAATTTAGTATTCATATTCAAAAAACTACTTTTTTTGATTGATATTCTGTATTCTAGTTACCCTCTCGTTTGGTATTGTAGTGAAAAAGAATCCTGTTATTCGAATCCCCGTTTGCTGACGAATACATGGATTCGAATTGCGAATACATGGATTCAAAGTTTAAAATAATAAATACCTAATGCCATAATTCTACGATATCAGAAATATCAGAAAAAATTATTCTTGATAAAGAGTTTCTGCTGTAAACAGTAATTTTGACATAAAAAAATTCCTAAAGATAACCTTGCCTTCCTTGCAAAATCTTTAACAACCGGTTCACTAGTGACCAAATTTTTCCGGTCAATCGGTCTCTGGCTGATTTTACTCGGCTTCTAGTAAAATCAACCATTTAGTGTGGGTAACGTTAGCTTAAATAGGAGTTTACGTTATTTGGTTAAATCTACACCATTCGAAATAGTAGGATTCACTTTGTATTTAAGTTATATTTACCATAAATGATGTCATACATACGTACATAAACAAAAGTGGCTTTGTTATTTGATATCCATAGCATTTATCAAGCACGTATAAAGGATTTATGTGTTGATAAAACGTCTCTGGAATTAAATTTTATTTTCGAGTCTTTAAATATACAGCTTATATTGGGTATTTGTGAAGCTGCTGTTATAAACATTCCCATTAAAAATGCTATATCAGCTTTAAGCCTGCGAAAATTAAAAGACATGTTATATTATGTTTCTTAAACGCAATTCAGTTTACCAAGTACTGACATCGTTATATGACAAGTGAACATCGATGTGTTAACAGTGCGACAAGTTTTTTACAACGTGCCTTAATTATGATTGTGATGAAGTTTATTGATTATTGATGAAGTGATGAATTCAAAGGTAAGTTACTTTACTATATTTGTTCATGATACGAATAATATCCAACTGTCTTGCAATGACAAGAAAAAAAAATTAAAAATTAGATATCTGACAATGAGTCGGGTCTTTAAGCATAATTTTTGTATTTTAATAACTTGTTCCACAGTCATTAACGCGTAAAATCTTGTTACTTTTTCGGCTTTCATGTCTCAGCGAATTCATAAATTTTTAGAGCAAACCCATCGAATTTCTAGGTATAAAGATGGATTCTTCGGAATTATCTTGCATTTGTTTTAAAGCATAATTTTAACATATTTCATTCTTTATAAGTTGAACTTCTCACTACTTCATTGTTATTGAAAATTAATTCTACCGTCTATTGTTACTAGAGAAATGCCTGACAGCAGATATCGTCCGAGATTTGATACCGGCTGCAGGGGACCGCTCTGTTTTTATGTTTAACCTATAGCAGCGGAAATGTACATTCCAAGGAACAGCAATAAGGAAGGTTAGTACGCTTTAAAGTATAGTTAGTACGTTTGACATTTAAACATCTATAACGTAAAAACGTAATTTTTAATAGTTTTTCGGAAATAACTTTTTAAATAAACACTTCTGGACCTGGTCTCTGCAAGGGGGGGGCTCTCGAATTGTTGCCATAAGAAATGTAGTATTATAGACTAGAAGTAATTAAGAATTAATTACTTATTAATTAAGAACTAATAATTACAATTTATTACAGTAACAAAAACATTGTTCTTTTTCAGTCACTTGCTACGACTGATCTTCAGAACGTAGATATTGGAGACTTGCCATCACCAGTTGGTCAGTTGACCAGCACTACCCAAAGTCAATCTGAGGTCACCTATAAGATCCTGCCGCAGATACATACAGCATTCCTACACCATCTCCCAGGTCGAAGGGAATAATGAGAGTGTGAGTATTAGTAGTTGTGATATTTCAGTAATTTAATACATTGCTTAGGGTAAAGTGTTTCACAGCTACCTCCAGTTGGTACAACTGTTTCATGATCACTGTAATTATACAGTGATCATGCTGAAAGATCATTCGATCTTAGATCTAATGATCTAAGCCTTTTTAAACAGTAATACATACCTTAGAAAACTCCATATCAGTATTTTTTTACCACTAGGATAGACCTATTTTGATTGACAGGAGGTAATTACACTGAAAACTTCTTGACAATTTATTTTCATATTTGATTTTTTTTGAATTTGAAGTTTGGTGTGAAATCTTCGTACCGAATCGCACACGCGCTTGAATTAGTAACAAGAAATTCTGTCTCGATCAGGAATGTTATTTGTTAAAGAAAATTATTCCTCATCTGTGACTCGGGGCACTTTTCAAGACATTCATGACCACGAGAGTATAAGAGACACCTGTAGGTGGTGAACTTGAAGAGATAATGAGGGTAAACCACGCCCCCTAACAGTTTTTGTCGTTTTTGAAGGAGATTAGGTAAAATAAAGCTTATTTAAATCCCTTTGTCAAAACCCATCAGGCGAGATTATCGATATTCTTGGTGCCAGTTGGTTGAAAAATTCGTTTTGGCAAGTTAATTCTAAGGAGATTACACTGTACTAGTCAATTTTTTTATTCAACCCATTATGTAAAGGTTGTTTTCTTGTTTTGAAATCCTAATCTCCTTTATTTATAAGATCAGTAAATTTGTTTCTTGAATGATTTTGCTGTAAAACTGAAATATACGATTTAAAACGAAACTGTTGCGTTAGTGTGGCGCCCGTACAATAAGAGCAAGTCAGGAATTAAATCGTGTATTTCAATTTTACATCAAAAATCATTCAAGAAAAAAATTTACTCGATACCAAGGTCTTATAAATAAAGAAGATTAGGATTTCAAAATAGGCGAAACACCCTGTACGTGTTGGGTTGGATACAAAAATTAACTGGTACAGTGTACTCTCCTAAGAATTAATTTGCTAATACGAATTTTTCAGCCGACTGCTACCAAGAATATCGATAATCTCGCCTGATGGGTTTTGACGAAGAGATGCTGAAGTAAAAGATGAGTGGACTCTCAACAAATTTTTCTTAGCTACTTCACGACGAATATGAGACCATAAAAAGTTACGCCAGAAAGTTTCATGAGGAAATTTACTGGTGCAAATTGCTGATCCATGTATGACATACCTTCTTTCTTCAAATACACAAAACAAAGCATTATGTTACCTAATCTCCATCTCAATAAACCTAATAGTTTTCGAGGAAAACGACAAAAACCGGTGTGGGGAGTGGTTTACGCTCATTATCTCTTCGAGCTCACCACCTACAGGTGTTGAGGGCACAGCTGGGCACAGTTGGGGTTACAGCTTTGAGGGGGTGATTTAACAACCCACAAGGGAGCCCTATGCAAAAATTCACGAACTTACCTCGACTTTCGGCTATTTTTTCTAATTGGACTGTACTATAGTGATTTGACTATTATTTTTTACTTCAATATTTTTTACATACCTATCATTTCTGAAATTTGAATAATGTTCTCTTTTCATTGCAGGAAGTATATGCTGTAACACTAACCCCACAGGGCAGAGCCTTATTAGATCTGTACTTCGAGAAAGGAATCCTAGATCAGACAGCCACAAAGAGAACCAAAGAAAATACGCGTCTTTGGTTTTAGATTTTTATTGGAATCTTTAATTTGTACTTATAATTGTCACATGTTATCATAATTTTAATTATTTGAATAATTATTTCACGATGTTGACTATAATGAGTACAATATAATTAATTGTTCTAATGTAAGTTTTTTAAGTAAACACCGTTTTATTTTATTTGTCTTGCCTTCATTTTTGAACAATAACAGTTTTTTTATTGAGTTTGTTTCTTTTCAACTTTTTTTTGTGTATGATATGAGCATAGCAGTCATGACCATTGCATATAACTAAAATACCATTCTGTTTAGTTGATTTTACCCATTGATTCAAGTTCACATTACTATATTTTCTGGTTGTTTCTACCAGATAACATTGGTGACTTGAACTCACTATTATTGCTAGTTAGCCAGATTTTCTCTTCAGAATTACTACATTTCCATCAGTTATTAAAAATATTTTCAGCTATCTCTGTGAGAAAAACTTATATAGCAGATGAAGGTAATACACATTGAAATGTAGTAGAGGTGTAAAAATTGAAAACATTCATATTTTCAATATGCATTTTCCTCCCATCTCATTACAGGGTTTCTCCTAGAATTAGCTTAAAATAGGATTTTCCGCGAGTGGGGGAAATTTGGAGATTATGAATAGAAAATTAGGCAAACTACCAAAAATAGTGAGTTGAAATCACCAATGTCATCTGGTAGAAACAACCAGAAAATATAGTAATGTGAACTTGAATCAATGGGTAAAATCAACTAAACAGAATGGTATTTTAGTTATATGCAATGGTCATGACTTCTATCATATATAGCTGATTCCACCTTTGAAAGATGCTGACTTAACTTGGCATGTAAGTATTTTTACTATCCAATATTATTACATCAGCCAGAAAATCCAAGCTAATGCAACTATATCGTGACTTGCTTTTGCTAGTCTACTAGGTTGATTTAACTATATGAGATTCATTTCTAACTGTCTCATTTCGTATATCTAACTATTCTATTAAGACTGTTTCAACTATATGCAAGGCTGAAACAACCTAACACGGTATGGTAAATTTAACTATTTACCTATTTGCTTCTACCATATGGGAGTGTGATTGATTTAACCTTATTGGGTAAATTTAACCAAACACGTTTTACTAAAATCATATAGTTCGTGTTACCCACAAGTATTGTTGTCACTTTTTGTACCATATTTTCGGGTTACTGCAACTCATTTTTGGTTAATTTAACCTGAACATTTTTTTCAGTTGTTGGATGACGCCACGAAAACAACAGACGTTTGATGGTCGCCATATAAGTAGAATAATATAATAATAGTGATTATATTAATGTTTCAGAATTTTAAATAGTAAATCTCCTTTTTTCAAATTAAGGTGTTTTATTTGCAGAAGTACAAATACGTAGGTCATTAAGACGTCAATAAAACGTCATTTAAATCATTATATGACGTTTTCTATATGTCATAAAACAAAGTCTTTTTCACGTCGTAAAATGACGTCTTTGGGCTGTGACATTTACTAGTCTTATTAACATCATTATAACGTCACTTCAAAGGAGAAAATGAATGTAATCACTGACCAATAATCGACATTAAATGACGTCAGTCTGCTTACTGGGTATTATTCTTTAGTTAAGAATCTACTATTTATTTATAATGCGACTGGATTTTCTGGTCTTTTTTAACAAATACCTGGAGTAGGTTTTAATCTTTGTTGTTAAATATGGAAGTTCTGGTATTGGTCTGCCTTTCTCAACAATTTGTGATTTTTCGTCTAAACTGCATGCAGAAAATTCTTTAATAGTTTACAAACCCAACCGATCCGGATGTATCGGAAGTACTCGAACCTTCTAACGAAACACCCGAATTTGCAGTCATCTCGATATAAACAATTATAAACAAATGTTGCTTACAGAGCAAACTAAATAGAATAATCTGTCTTCAAAAAAATCTCATATAAATTGAAATAATAAAATGAATAATAATAAAATTTCAAAATACAGTCTCATTCGCAGACTTACATTGCTTAAGTAACATTTAACAAACACTAAATCGAATAACCAAATTATAATAAATAAATCTGAACACGAAGCACACTAAAATTAACTTGGCCTTACGATGTTAGCCGTATCACCACAACGCACCCGCCCACTAACGAAAGTGGGAGCTGAGAAGTGCAGTAAGCAAATGAATCGTTGCTTATATGTCGTATATGTAACACATTTGCATCTCGACTACCTTTCCGCGCAAGTTTAATGAATCTAATTTAAAATAGTACCCGAATTATACTTTTTGCTGTACGGAATTGATGGAAAGCTTTAAGTTAATTAAATATTACAAATTTAAATAAACGATAACTATAATTTTATAAAAATATTTTTGTTAGCATTGTTTTTAATTTTTAATAAATTCTAAAAGGATGCTTCTATTGCTTTGATGGGCCGCACGCCACTGCCTTTAATATCCCATTGATTTTTCCGATTTTTTTGTGTTTATGATTATCATGATGTGTTAGAATAATCAGGTTTTTTTCATAACAAATTTAAAAACCACGCTGCTTTGCAAAATTTCAGGAGTGGAGAAGCCGTCATCATGAAATGCAGAGAAGTGTTTGCTTACAATATCACGGCACTTTATTATCAGATTTTTAAAATTAATAAAATAAGAGACAGATAATTATTCTTATACTTAATTTAATTCTATAATAATATTTGATAACATATAAAACGTCTTTAGATCTTTCATAAATTAACAGTGGCGTTTTTAGCTAGCGTAACCAGACTTTGAATTGAGGAGGATGGAAGGGGTGAATGAAACAACTTACTTTTTGTTTAGCGGTGCCTTTGGAATTTTGTAAAAAAAGATTTTCTTATTTCTGATTGATCTTCTGAGCTTCTGAACAAATATACAAAAGTTCATGAGAGTATGTATGTAACGTATGGAACAAAAGTTTTTAGAAAAAATATAAAAATGAAATATGAAGCTAATGTTTATTTTTATCAATACTTAACTATACATTAAGAATGACACATAATGTTCAATTAAAAATTAATAACTAAATAACTGATAGGGGCCCAAATTGTTCTATCTGACGTAACCTTTTACGGACACCTATGATGAGACGTTGGAAAGTGCCAACATCAATTTCTCTGATCTTGTTTCGTATTCTACGACGTAGTTGTTTTTCTAACCTAACTTCCCAACCACCGTTATACACTTTCCCACTAAGTACCGATAATAGTTTTCATTGTCTATGACAGTGACTCGATCGTTTGCGAAATGACGAATTCTGAGTGCCCGACAACATCGGGGAATTCTAGCGAGTTGTGCAACAGTATATTTAGGGCATTTAGTTCTTTTTCAAAATTTAAGGTTATTTCTTTTTAATTCCCGACATTTTGTCATATGGGAAACTCTAAGTTTCTGACCTAATTTTCTAAATGAAGCTCCCAACTTGTCTTTAGCATACCTTATGAGTTTCGCTGTATTTCTTCTGGTCAAAACTCTTGGACGACCATTTTTCGGGCGACTCACACATGGTTTTCCTTCAAAGAAAAGTTGGGATGGTTTATAATTTTGGTATTCTGGAATGACAAAATAATCAAGCATTGCATTGATAATTGATAATTTGTATTATTACGTTACGTACGTATTACAAATAAAATAGTCATTCATTTTGTAACACAAAGCCAGTATTAGTATAGAAAATGATGGTAGAATATTTTTAAAATTGCAAGAGAAAGAGAGAACGAGCACGCGACACGATGTGTCAAAGAGAAAAGATGTTCCACGCAGGTTGCAATTGCTACACCGTTACTTTCCACCGTTAAGTTAAGTTCGACTGGGGCGAAGGACAGCTGGAAGTTTCAGATAGGTCACTGCAACGTATCTGCTACCCAAAAACTGTTCCCCATTTTGGCCATTTTGGTTCCAGGCACGTAGTGATGACTAAAAATGCTGCTTGAGAAATGTTCTATTGCTCAATAATCAATAATAAAATTAATAATTAATTTCTCAATGGTTTTGTTAGTTAATTATTTATTTTTTTAGATTTTCTCGTTGGCTCCGCCCTATTTTGATTGAATTACCTTTTATATGTATAAATAATTGCTGGTATTATAACAAATTGCTGTATACACCCGAAAGTTAGTTGTAATAGTCAGTTTAATTAACAAGTTAACTACGAGCAGTTAACAACGACATACATGTCAGATATGTCCTTTCGAGCCGGATCAATGTAGAAATGTATTCCCGAAATATGATGAATTAGAAGATATGTGATTTAGTGTATAGATTTCTACATTGGTCCTTCCGTGCTTCGACCGCAGATACCGTGGAATTAAAAGTTTAGTTACGAAAACAACCTTAGTTAGTTTAACAGTGGCGTGCGGTGAGAATTTTGGCTAGGGAAGCAACCACGATTTTAATTTTAATATACCTTGGTACAGGCGCGGATTCACGGGGTGGATTCCTCTCCCCCAAATTTAGAAATACGTGTACATAGAATAGAAACAAATAATGTTTGTTTAATTCTTATTTAATAAAACAATTATTTTTCCAAAAATTTCCCCCTCAAAATAATTCTCTGTATCCGCCCCTGCTAGATACAATAAAAAACAGTGTTATTAAGCTTAAAAGTTTTTCAAAGAAGAGCTTTTACACTTTGTACTTATGGAATTTGTTGACTATTATATTTTATTTAAAAAAAAAACTACTACTATGTTTCTTTCTTAGCAAAATACCGATGAAGGTTTTAATTTTTGTTGTTAAATTTGAAAGTTATGATTTTGATCTGACTTTCTTAATAGTTTGTAATTTCTCTCCAAAACTGTATGCAGAAAATTCTTTATTAATAATTTACAAACTGAACAAAAAAATCATCCCGATTTGAATATATCGGAAGTATTCGAACCTTCCACCGATGCAGCTGAATTTGCAGTCGTAACGATAATGCAATTTTAAATTTGCATACAAAGCAAACTAAATAAAATTATTTGTCTTTAAAAACAATCCAACTTATATAAATTGAAATAATAAAATGTGACAAAATACAGTCTCATTCACAGATTTACATTACTTAAGTAACATTAAATTTAACAAACACTAAATCGAACAAATAACCAAATTATAATAAATAAACATTTGGGCATGAAGCACACTAAAAATAACGGCCAAACAATGCTAACAGCATCGTCTGTATCACCACGCCAAGGCTAGGAGAAGAGCAGTTATAAGCAACGAAATCAGTGCTTATATGCAGTGTATGTAACACATTTGAATCGGTATTACCTTTCCGTGCAAGCTTAATGAGCCTAATTTAAAATAGTACTCTAAATAATTATACTTTTTGCTGTACGGAATTGATATTGAGCTTTAAGTTGATTAAATATTACAAATTTAAATAAACTATAACTATAATTTTATAAAACTATTTTTAATAAATTTTCAAGGGAAGCACTGCTTCCATTGCTTCCATGGACCGCACGCCACTGTAGTTTAATAACGAAGACATATAAGTTTTGACACCAGGAAAGAATCATAAAAAAAAAAGTCAAAATCACAATAAATGTTCCAAGATCAGGAATGAGGCAGCTCCGGAATTGAACTTTTAATTCCACGGTATTCGGCTCGAAGGACACTAAATTACATCTTCCAATTCATCATATTTGGAGAATACATTTCTACAGGGTTTTGACCGAGAAGATCATATATCAACCAAATATGTAGCCTAAGAATAATCTAATCCTAAAATAAGGTAACAAATGGCAAAAAGAATTGCACATGGGCTTCGTAGATTTTAAAAAAGCTTTTGACGAAGTACATAGCGCATAAATGTAGAAAATACTTAAAAGATATGGAATACCTGCCAAATACATAAGAATAATTAAATTATTACATGCTGATTACAGTGCATGATTATTACATAGTAGTGGGAGATCATATAAATTGGTCATCGAAAGTGGTGTTAGGCAGAGTTGTATTCTATCATACAATTGTTCTTAATAAAAATAGATTGGGTGGTCACATAACAGGAAGGAATTAGCGTTGGGATTTGGCAGGTATTATAAGTAGGTAACGAAAATTAAATTTATTGAGTTATTCTTATTATTAGTTGCAAACACGATCGGTTTGTCAAGTCAAGACAAGACGAACGAAGACAAGAGTAAAGAAGACAAGACAAAAACAATAAGAATACATGCAGCGGATAAAACAGAAATAAGTTGAATCGTAAAATGCTGCAAAACACAACTATTTTAATTTATATCATCATTTTTCGTTGATATTATTATTACATATTATCATAACATCGGAAATAATTGGTACTATCCGTCCTAAAGATGAGCTCTGGTCATCGATGCTCTTAGACAGAGCCAGCAACGTATTTCGAGTTGTCATTTCAACAGTCATGAAAATTTGGGCACTAAATCTTATATACCTGCTGAACACTAAAAGTCGATTCTGGCAGCCCCCTGCGGCCGGGTTATACTACCCCAAAATTACTAAGAGGGTGAGAAATAAGATTCAATTTATTTAAAGTAACAGTCATGAAATTTCAGGAGGTTACTTTTGATAGTATTCTTTATTTATAAAAAAATATTACCAGAACATTTCCTTACCTTCTAATGTTGCCAGAACGCTGTAAATGTTGATTTAAAAAAGTGACATTTTTGTTATTTTAAAAGTCTTGAATTTTGACACAATAAATAAAGTAGGTATATGTAGGTTTACATGTTAGTGCGAGCGAGACAGTTATATAGCGGCCTGCTGGTTAGAGAGAGAATCTTATTTCTTACCCTCTTAGTAATTTTGGGGTAGTATAACCCGGCCGCAGGGGGCTGCCAGAATTGACTTTTAGTGTTCAGCAGGTATATAAGACTTAGTACCCAAATTTTCACGACTGTTGAAATGACAACTCGAAATACGTTGCTGGCTCTTGGTCTATCTCTGTGTAGTATAAGATTAAAAAATTCCTAGTCAAATCAGCATCCATAGTTTGACAATTATTGATGTTTACGAAAATGTCATAGCAGGTGATTTTTTGAGGTTAGGGATAAGTAATGTTGAACGTTTGAAGTCTTCTTTTAGATTTTAACATCGATACTTGTTATTTTTGAAATTTTTAAAACATGTTCAGTAGGAAACTAAGAATTAGATTTTCCCGAATGCCTAATTATGTACGTTCTCTAGTTCTATAGAATTATTACCAAATACTGTAAAACAAAAAATCACTTTTACTTATAATTCAGAAATTAACTCATTTCTAACCGTTGTAATAGTAGTACCTTCAATATAGAGAAGTATTATGTATATTCTTACTTTTCAAATACATTTTTACATTCAAAATAATAAAACTATTTAGTATTTTAATCAGCTTAAATACTACCAAGTACTACTTAATTAAAATAAAATTAATGTTAATGGTGCATCTATCTCTCATCTTGTTTATTTATTATATATATTACACATATATTACTAGTATATTTCCTTCATAACCTTCAGGTTTCTTAACACTTCGTATGTTTGGGTCTTGCCATGATTTAGCTGGATTACCTTTGGAATAGATCTAAGTTTCATTCATATAAACTACTTGCATTGGTGACGATAAGTTTAGGTTTGCCATATAACGTTTTAAAAACTGAATACGCATACTGGCAATACTTGACTTTTCGACTAAAATGCTCTACGATTGTTGTCTTTGGTAAATTCAAACCCAATGTCATATAGAACAGTGTTTAAACTACTTCTGGCTATTAAAATATGGTACTCTTGAAGTTCATTATTTAAGAAACTGAGAGTATAACATGTTTTTCTGAAACAATACAAAACATAGACTTTATAAAATCAAAAAATATCACACTACCCCTTACTTTCACTATATTCATCTTATATGCAGTTGCTCTGACGACCATTTTAGAATAATCTGATAAGTCTGCAGTTTTCAACTTCTTTCGTAGTCTTTTTTACCAGGACTAGATAAAACTGGTTGGTTTCTACTACGGGCCTTGGCCCCTTCGAACAGTTTAAACAGTAATTCCTAAAGCATCAGCTGCCCGCTGCAATAAACAAAAAACTGCACAATAAGATCATAAATAATTATTTTACACGTTAATTATAATTAACGTGTCTTACCTCTTGTACACAAGATAAAGGAAGTAAATGTCCACCGTGTTCTTTTTCCCTCTAGAAGTAATTGAATACATTCAGCAATAACTGCTGAGACTGCGAATGCAGTGTCTTCCCTGGTACTGACTTAATTTTAATATTATGTAGATAAAATCGAGATTTTTTACAAGTTCTAAGGAAAACTGTTGCTTGTTATTATTGAAATACTAAATCACTCTCGAAAAGCATTTAAATAAGAAATAACTTTAGCAAATGTCACCTGCGTCAATCAAATCTACAGGTATCAGGATATCTGTGATATGTTTTACAATAAAGTCAGATTCAGATGTTCTATAATTTTGGCATTTTCTTCCAGAAATCTGTGAAATACTTTACAGAATCTCTAAAATTGATCTACTTTATCTATAGTGACGACATTAAATTCTTCCACAATAATTTTGCCAATATTATGTAGTTATTTTTACTATTTTGTGGCAATCTGGCAATATCTTAATTGGATCTAGGAATTTATTTGTATAAGGTTGGCCACACCGTATTCTACAGAACTAGTCAAATCAACTTCCAACCACCCAGAGAAGTGCTAATATAATGCTATCCTCGTCATACTCGTAAATAACGAGAGTAAAGCATAACAAAAAGCTTTCTGTGATAACTTCGTGTAAAGATGACGCAAATCTCATCTTTCCCTGGACGGATATTAAATAGTTGTAATCAAATGCCAATTTTTAAATGTATGTTTTTTGTAAAATGTATAGCTTTAATTCTCAATATAAAAACAAATGCCTCTATGTTCCGATAATTTCTCCCTTTTAAAATTCATCCGAATTTATTGTATAATGACGCAAATTGCCTTGTCTGTGTCATCATACGCGTAACCAAGGAGATAAAAAGCAGCATGTCACGTGTGGCTGTTATGCAACATCAAATGATTTTTACGTTTCCAACAACAACGGAGATCAAGAACGTCTTGAACTCCGGTGTCATTGACAACGGAGATCAAGTTATACTTTATTTTACTAATTGTAGTATATAAACAATTGTTTGAAATACGAAATGAAATAAATGATTTTATTATTATTATTATTTATGATAAAGTACAAATGGAATGAAAATCGTTTCCTTTTTTTATGATTCGGCCGTACGTGCTAAGCATCAATATACAGATTTTTATAGATTTAGATTGCATTTTAAGCCTTTTACCAAGTATATTTATTATCTATGTTTTTACCTGTACTAAAGGTCAAGTCGCAGGTGAAATCTGATTCTATAATTGAACCTTCTAAGGTAAGCTAACCACTTCTTTGTCCCAGTCCAAAACTTTTAATGCGCGCAGAAGGCCGAACATACCCCAGTGCTATTATTCCGTATATATTTCGCAAAAGGCTTAAAAACGTGAATTATGGGTTTATACTATTAAACAGCCTTGGTAGTGTAATGTCTGGCGTGCCGGACTTTCATCCAAGCTGCCCGCGATCGACTCCCGGCGCCGGCAGATCTGGTTAAGGTTTTCTGCAGTTTTCCTTAGCTATGACACAAATGTGGGATTTGCGCTGTTCCATCTGTAAGTCGGCTGCAGCCGCACATTGGGCCTACATAATAATAATAATCGCCCCTCCCTCCCGCACAAGCTTATAGCTTCTGGCGCCTTGGTTTAGACTATGGGTTGTAGTAGTTATTATTATATTATTATTATACGGGGAGTAGTAATGCAAAACTGGCAGTAGCCCTTAGTGATTGCAAAAATGGCAAATAAATGAGATTTGTACAATTATACAATGAAAGTGAAGAAATGTGAAGTAAGGGCGTGTAGACCATAAAAAAGGTTGTTGCAGTGGCGTGCGGTGAGAATTTAGGCTAGGGAAGCAACCACGATTTTAATTATAATACACCTAGGTACAGGGGCGGATTAACGGGGAGGGAATAATCCACCCCCCCAATTTAGACATAAGTTTACATAGAATAGAAACAAATAATTTTTGTTTAATTATTATTTATTAAAAAAATTATTTTTCCAAAGATTTCCCCCTCAAAATACTTCTCTGGATCCGCCCTTGCTAGGTACAATAAAAAACAGTGTTATAATTATTAAGCTTAAAAGTTTTTCAAAGAAGCACTTCTACACTTTATACTTATGGAATTTGTTGACTATCATTCTTTATTTAAAAAAAACTACTACTACGTATCAATTTTCCGGTCTTTCTTAGCAAAATACCGGTACAGGTTTTAATCTTTGTTGTTAAATTTGAAAGTTCTAGTTTTGATCTGCCTTTCTTAATAATTTGTAATTTCTTTCCAAAACTGCATGCGAAAAATTCTTTATTAATAATTTACAAACTGAACAAAAAATCGTCCCGATTCGGCTATATCGAACCTTTCACCGAAGCAGCTGAATTTGCAGTCGTGACGATAATGCAATTTTAAATTTGCATACAGGCAAACTAAATAGAATTATTTGTCTTTAAAAAATCCAACTTATAAATTGAAATAATAAAATGCGACAAAATACAGTCTCATTCGCAGATTTACATTACTTAAGTAACATTAAATTTAACAAACTATGTGTGTATTATAATAAATAAACATTTGGGCATGAAGCACACTAAAAATAACGGCTAAACAATGCTCACCAGTCAAACAGCATCGTCTACTATATCACCCCGCGCCCGCTATTTCACGCCAAGGCTAAGAAAAGAGCAGTTATAAGCAGTGCTTATATGCAGTGTATGTAACACATTTGAATCGGTATTACCTTTCCGTGCAAATTTAATGAGCCTAATTTAAAATAGTACTCTTAATAATTCTACTTTTTGCTGTACGGAATTGATATTGAGCTTTAAGTTGATTAAATATTACAAATTTAAATAAACGATTACCATAATTTTATAAAAATATTTTTGTTAGCATTGGTTTTTATTTTCAATAAATTCTCAAGGGAAGCATTGCTTTCCTTGCTTCCATGGACCGCACGCCACTGGGTTGTTGATATATAAAAGAAGAAAAAAGAGAGATACAACATGTAAAAAAATATGGCGAAGAACGCTCGAGAATTAGTACAGAAATCTATAAGAAATCAGAAGATATACAATGCTCTCAACTTACAAATGTTGGGTGAAGACACCTTAATAATATATAATACTTTTATAATTACAAACGAAGAAAAGGATAAAATTCAATCGCTATTAAATAAATTTGAAGCTCATTTTGTATAGTTATTTTTTGGCGAAATAAAAATTCTAAATTCTAAAACTAAATTCTGCTTAACTTAGAGATAGACCACAACATGAGCTAATAGTTGGAGATTTTCACACGGTATGCCTAACGAAAATAAAAACTATAGCACTTTCTGACTAAATAAGATTATACTGTAACGAACGGGAAAAACCCTTATACATTCCTGGAGAACATTCGAGATTGGCGGCGGAATGTATGACGCATCGACATCTACTCAACTAAACGAAGCACAATACACCAGACTATTCTAGGGCGTTCCAACAATCTTATATGGGATATATAAATCACCACCGCACAAGAAAGGAGGAATAGTCAACCAGCAAAACACGTTCGCGCATCGTGGGTAGTATAACATAAATATCAGTGTAATATAAATCTTGTTGAAATAATATTTATGTAATTAAATTTAGTCTAAGTTTGTTAATAGTATATAGTTGTAATTAGTGTTAGTGTAAATATTTTCGCTTAATAATAGACAATTAAAACAGCACCTTTAGTGTCATTTAAAAAGAACGTTACAATACTATAATGTAAGATCAAAATTTACAAACTTTTATAAAAATTTATTAAAAAATGCTTCTCTATCCAAAGTCTACTAGTAAATGCTTTGTTTTATTAAAAATTAACACATTGCTTGTCATTTTTCTCGAAAACTATCAATTTTAATAAAATTTAGTTGAAGGAAGAAAAGTTTTAAAATGAATTTCTGCATTAGATGAAATAAAACTTTTTAAAATTAATGGACGAATAAAATAGTTCTCTGAGATTTTAAGGGTGACCCACCCCCAATAAACACCTTGTATTCAATTCAGTTGATTCATGCCAATTAGGGTTTATAAGGTTCCTAAATTGTGTACTATATTGGAACCCTGTAAGTCACAGAACTTTCGAAATATTATCCGTCTCGAAATCTTAGCAAAGATTTTGGAAGGCTGCATCTCCTCAGGGATGCAATTTGGTATAGAGTAGATTAGACTTTTTGTGTTCTTTTTGCATGAGAAATCTACCATTTCCGTTTGATTCACTAATTATGAATCACCCTGTATTTGAAAAAGATGAAAGATGTAGCAGATAACCATTGGGCCTATCAATTTACTAAAATTGACACATTTATTGAAAGGTGTGACAAATTAGTAACGACCTACTTTTTAAGATAATTAGCAAACAAGGAGCGGGATAAGGATTTAATCAATAAACTAGGATAGATTAGCATTGTAGTTGTCTCTTTCGTTATTGTTTTATTGTTAATTTTTTCCATTGAATTTTCGTTACAATCTGTACAAAACGTTCACACAAAAACTTTTTAACTGAATAATACCGAATGTTTAACTGCAACGCCCTTCCTGTAAAATAAATAGCAGACGGTGATATTCGAATCTCATTGTTTCGTTAATAAATGTGACCCGTTTTAGTACACGAACTACGAAAATTCGTTTGTATAAGAGGCCAGTTTATGAATGACAGTTTATAAATTGAATTATATTTACCTATGACACCTTTTTTCATTTTTAATGCCTTATACGTAATATTTTCTCTTTGTTACTCCCTACGTAATACATAAAGGAAAAAGAAACAGAAAAATGTGATGTTGAAGGTGCAGCTTGAAATTATTTTGTATCCGAACCATTTATTTTGAAAACGTGCTTTCGCACAAGATTTGGTTATCTAAACGCTTTTGGTGGTAACTTCTTGTTAATAAATCTACAACCGAATACGAATAACTAGTTTATGTCTTTTATTTGTAGGAAATGGAATAGATATATGTATATTAGTTTTGCTCTTGGCAAAAGTAACAATTTCTGTGTAACACAGACGATACTTTGTATTATAAATATCCAGTGGCGTGCGGTGAGAATTTAGGCTAGGGAAGCAACCACGATTTTAATTATAATACACCTAGGTACAGGCGCGGATTAACGGGGAGGGAATAATCCCCCCCCCCCAATTTAGAAATAAGTTTACATAGAATAGAAACAAATAATGTTTGTTTAATTATTATTTATTAAAACAATTATTTTTCCAAAGATTTCCCCCTCAAAATACTTCTCTGGATCCGCCCCTGCTAGGTACAATAAAAAACAGTGTTATAATTATTAAGCTTAAAAGTTTTTCAAAGAAGCACTTTTACACTTTATATTTATGGAATTTGTTGACTATCATTCTTTATTTAAAAAAAACTACTACTACGTATCAATTTTCCGGTCTTAGCAAAATACCGGTACAGGTTTTAATCTTTGTTGTTAAATTTGAAAGATCTGGTTTTGATCTGCCTTTCTTAATAATTTGTAATTTCTCTCCAAAACTGTATGCGAAAAATCCTTATTAATAATTTACAAACTGAACAAAAAATCGTCCCGATTCGGCTATATCGAAGGTACTCGAACCTTTCACCGAAGCAGTTGAATTTGCAGTCGTGACGATAATGCAATTTTAAATTTGCATATAGGCAAACTAAATAGAACTATTTGTCTTTAAAAAAATCCAACTTATAAATTAAAATAATAAAATACGACAAAATACAGTCTCATTCGCAGATTTACATTACTTAAGTAACACTAATGGGCACCACTCACGGTGTCTCCCCGACGACGTCGGCGAAAACGTCGTCGACGACGTCGGGGACAAGGTCGAAATAATGAGGTAATGTTTACATTTACTGTAATTTAATGCATGACTGTGTATAATAAAATTATGAATATCGTATTTCTTTTAAGACATCAAAATGAAAGAAAGTAGTTTTGAGCATAATAAAATGCGTACTGAATTTCTTTAAAGTATTTCGAAATAGCTTATGCAATTAACAAAACTTTTCATAAGCGGAATAATATTGATATCCATCGATAGAATTACAAGTAACCCTTTATTATAAAACGAAAACTCTTTGTTTTTTTTATTAATCTCATTCTTAATTTAGTTTAAAAATGGATATAATTAACGCAGGATTTAGGATTCTGAGTTCTGGTGCGCAAATAATGATTTCCTATAAAGGACTTTTGATAAAATTTGGTAGTGATAATCGTCGGAAAAATATCATGTTTAAAAATGTAATGGTTTCACCGTCGCTTCCTTTTCCGTGTAGTTTTAAAATTTTATGCTGATGGTACATAACCTTATACTATATCTATCTTTTTCGGGTTTACTTGAATTATTTCATTTTTATTACATTTGTTTACAAACAACTGTTTACAACTGTGAAAATAAAACCCTTGTCAACTGTAAATTATTATTAGGCAAAATAAACATATACATCTGGGATTACTAAAAAATATATGCTTTCTTTATTATACTTTTTAAGAAAACATTATGAATTCAATATGCTGTGAAACTTTCAAGTGATAAGATGGATTTTTATAAATTATCTTTGAGAAAAAAAATTGCAGTTGGTGTGGCAGTTTCCTTGTGCTTCGAAGAAGAAGAAACTGAAACACCACGAAAAAAAAGAAAATAGGCAAAGAATTGGTTTTTAGATCGCAAACAATATTCACACATGTCCTTGTTAAAAGCATTGCGACAAAATGAGCCGAAGGATTTTTATTATAAGGTTATGTACCATCAGCATAAAATTTTAAAACTACACGGAAAAGGAAGCGGCGGTGAAACCATTACATTTTTAAACATGATATTTTTCCGACGATTATCACTACCAAATTTTATCAAAAGTCCTTTATAGGAAATCCTTATTTGCGCACCAGAACTCAGAATCCTAAATCCTGCGTTAATTATATCCATTTTTAAACTAAATTAAGAATGAGATTAATAAAAAAAACAAAGAGTTTTCGTTTTATAATAAAGGGTTACTTGTAATTCTATCGATGGATATCAATATTATTCCGCTTATGAAAAGTTTTGTTAATTGCATAAGCTATTTCGAAATACTTTAAAGAAATTCAGTACGCATTTTATTATGCTCAAAACTGCTTTCTTTCATTTTGATGTCTTAAAAGAAATACGATATTCATAATTTTATTATACACAGTCATGCATTAAATTGCAGTAAATGTAAACATTACCTCATTATTTCGACCTTGTCCCCGACGTCGTCGACGTCGTCGGGGAGACACCGTGTATGTGCTATTTAAATCGAACAAATAACCAAATTATAATAAATAAACATTTGGGAACGAAGCACAATAAAAATAACGACCAAACAATGTTAACAGCATCCGTCTACTATAACACCCCACGCTCGCTGATTCACGCCAAGGTTAAGAGAAGAGCATTTGTAAGCAAGTGTATGTATCACATTTGAATCAGTATTACCTTTCCGTGCAAGTTTAATGAGCCTAATTTAAAATAGTACTCTAAATAATTATACTTTTTGCCTTACAGAGTTGATATTGAGCTTTAATTTGATAAATATTTCAATTTAAATAAACGATAACAATAATTTTACAAAAGTATTTTTGTTAGCATTGTTTTTATTTTTAATAAATTCTCAAGGCAAGCATTGCTTCCATTGCTTCCATGGACCGCACGCCACTGTAAATATCTAATATCAACTTTTGAATGTAAACTTTTGTTTCATAACTGCATGCTTTATTTTTGCAGGTTTAAAATTATATTTGTATTAATTTGAGAAAAATATTATACTAGTATAAAAGTAAGGTTTGTTTTAAAAGTTTTAATTTCTGACTAAAACAATAATCAAATTAAAGTCTACATAACTATATTTTGCAGGACTTTTTAGCAAAAAAAAGTGGCAATTTGAGTCTACTATCGAATGCAAAACTTCTGAGCCTTGAGTTTGAATGAGCATAGCAAAAAGAACTAACTAACTGCTCAAATTAACAGAAACACTACTATCGAATGCAAAGCTTCTGAGCCCTGAGTTTGAATGCGCATAGCAAAAAGAACTAACTGCTCAAATTAACAGAAACATAGACAATTTATTTTTGTATAAAATAGTAGATTTGAAAAGTTATCTGATTTTTGGTTTTTGAATTTTCGCAAATTATGTTACAAGAAGTTCGTTTTCTTGACCGCTTTGACGTAAAGCTGTGCGTTTTTAATAATTAATATCTTAATAACCACTACAGAATTGAATGTAATTTTCTATGCAAGTAGCTAATAGTGTTGTACTCGTATGTATGTGGAAATTTGATAATTTTTGTAATTTGATATCTGCATTATTTCTCAAGATATTCTTTGAAATATTCTGGCGCTCTGGTACCTTAATCAAAATCTTTTTTTTTGCAAAAGATAATATTTTGTTAATAAAACAACAAATACGACAAGTCTTGAAATTATTCAAGAATTAATTAATAAATAATTCTTCAAAAATTATTTTGAAAATATTCACGAATTAATTAATTAATAATACTTTAAAGAATTATTTATTAATTAATTCGAAAATATTTTCAAAATTCCTTAACATATTTGTTGTTTTATTAAAAAAAGATCTTGATTAACCCACCAAAATGCATTACCCTCTATCTTATAGAATAACTAATAATGCAGATATCAAATTACAACGATTTCCACATACATATTTGCTACTTGTATATAAAATTATGTTCAATTATGTCGAGTAGTTATTGAAGTATTAATTATCAAATGCACGCTTTACGTCAAAACTCCCAAAAACCGGTCTTTTTGTAACAAATTCGCAAAAATCTAAAAACCGAAAATCAGATAATTTTACAAATTTACTACGAGCCCTAACAACTAAATATTCGGGCAGTTCAAATTTTGAAATGAAAAATCAGTCATTTCAATCCAACAGCGGTTTTTTGAATTCTGTTTATTTTTCCAACAAGTATTCCAAATTACACCATTTTCATACAATAACCATTAACTTTTTTAAAAAACAAGATCTGCAGGAAACAATTTTCTATGATTGGTGTATGAAAATGGTGTAATTTGGAATAATAGTTGGAAAAATAAATACAGAATTCAAAAAAGCGCTGACTGAATCAAATAACTGGTTTTTTATTTCAAAATTTGAACTGGCCGAATATGTAATTGTTAGGGCTCGTATTTTATACAAAAATAAATTGTCTATCTAACTGTTGAGCAACTAATTTGAGCAGTTAGCTTTTTGCTATGCGCATTCAAACTCAGGGCTCAGAACTTCTGCATTCGATAGTAGGTACTTTAAATTTTAAATTCTTTTTCTCATAAGACGCGTTATACAACTTATAATCTAAAAGTTAATACTCTTGGGATGCTCTTGCTGATATTAAAGGTAACAATTTTTCAATCTACATCTGGGCCATTCTCAGCAATTTACTTTATTTCAGACTCACTCCTCTATACAGATAAAAAATAGTTTTGATCAATCTAAAAGATTAATTATTATTCTTATGCGGGGCCCATTTTTAGGAGAAACCTAACATTGCTAATTGTGAGTAGTGTAAATGTGTTAAATTATAAACAAATCCTTCCAGAAGATCTAAATGCTATTATCCCCGATAGAAGTTTCTTCTTGTTAAAAAAATGATAACTTTTACACAAATCAAGTTTGTCTTATTCAGGGCTAGTCTAATAAACAGTAGTTTCTAGGGTAGCAAATTAATAATTTTTTGAATTAAACATATTATGGAGACTTTTATTAAGCAAGTAGTTATCCCAAGAATAATAGCGTTATTAACTTGTCGTTCCTTTTTCTATATTTTAAGCAGTTTTAATTACAAAATCACAAGTATGTTGTGGTGTTTAGAGTTACCTTTCAGTTATGTACTTTTTTTGATATATCGTATTTTGTGTCAAGATACGAAATAAAAATTTGTATTAATAGAGGTAAGAAACAGTTAAGCACCTTTGGTCCACAAGTGTACCCAGAAAATGTATGTTGTTTGTTTCATAAATAATACAGGGTGATTCAGAAATAACTGATATCCTATAAATGGTAGATAGAGAGGAGGCAGTAGAGCTAATTTACCTTGACAAGTATAGGTCAAAAACGAATAGTTTTCCAGAAAATGAATTTTAAAGTTTAACGAATTTTGGATACAAAAGGATCCCCGGTCAAGACCGGATCCAAAATTAATTTTTTTTTCTTAATAGCAACATTGTGCTTGCAATTAAAACTAGTCTTTGGCAGACTAACCATTAATTTTTATCTCATAAGCCTTAAGCTAATAAATTATCTGCTAGAGTCTATCCATTGATGTTATCTAGGTTTTTCTGGACTATTTGCCCATCACTCAATCGCGCACTATGCTCTGCTTTAACACTTTACACAAGATCAGATGGTTTTCTCCGCTTCAATCTCCGGACACGGTGTTGGTAGTCCAACAGTTGAAGAGCCTCTGAGTTGACGTGGATGTGGAGTCTAGCTTCATGCTTGCCAGCAAACCTTTTTATTTCTTCCTTAACGGTTGGAATCTGAAGATCTGTATGAATGTCTGTATTACGAACATACCAGGGGCCATTCACTATGTTTCTTAATACTTTATTCTGAAATGTTTGAATACACTTGATGTGAGAATCATTGGCACAGCCCCATAGCTGGATATCATAGAGCCATATTGGTTTCAAGATCTGATTGTAAATCAGCAATTTGTTGGAGATTGAGAGTTTGGAGTTTCTTCCAATCAACCAATAGTGTTGTCTATATTTTAATCCTAATTCCGCTCTTTTCTTCTTAACATGTTCCTTCCACCTGAGTTTAGCGTCCAGATTCATGCCAAGATATTAGGCATTCATCGAGTACTGTACAATTTCTCCATTAATATCTAGTAGTTGTGGTTCTGTTAGTTTTTTGTTGGTGTAATTTACCTGATAATTAACTTCATAGTGTTGTAGACCAATGAGACATTAAAAACAGTGTCACATGCACCAATCACAAGTTAGAAATGATTTCTTTAACTGAAAAGAATGTATGCTACTTTTCTTGCCGCTACCTCATTGTTTTAGCATTATTTTAGCAACCTTTAATATTTAAAAAATCAAATGTCATTTTGACAAAAGTAAAAATGTCGCGCTTCGGCAACATTCCTGACGCTTCAATTAATGAAAACATTCAAAATTCACTTTTAATTATAATTATAATTGTTCTCATAAATAAAGTTGTTAAAAATTTGACGTATTTAACGCTTCATTCAGTTAATTCGCCAACCGAAGATCATTCGTTCTCAACTCTTGTCAGGCAAGATTTTTATTTTTTTTATTCGCATTGATTGCTAAAAGGCAATTAAACTCGATCAAATTCTTGGGAAAAGAACCCTCGCGCTCCGCGCTCGGGTCTTCTCGTCAATTTGATCTCGTTTAATTGCCAAGCAACCAATGCTCATACAAAATAAAAATCTTGCCGACAAGAGTTGAGCACTTATGATCTTACTGTTGAATAGATTTGAGCTCATTGAGCTTAATTTTCCACTGTCTTGTCCAATCAACTACTGCGTTGCTTGTAATTTGCAGTTTTCTAATAGAGCTTTCCTGGTCTTGATCTACTGCGAGTAGTGCAGTATCATCAGCAAATGTGGCAATGACTGCTTCTTCCATCACAGGCAAATCGCTCGTATACAATAAATATAGAATGGGTCCTAGGACACTGCCTTGGGGTACACATGCTTTTATTTCTTTTAAGTCCGAGTACTCATCTTCTTGTTTGACTCTAAACAATCTATCAGATATATATGATGTTAGCATGTCAGTATGTTGTTTTGGTAACATTTTGTTTAATTTATAAATTAGACCTTCGTGCCATACTTTGTCGAAGGCTTTTGCTACGTATAAGAAGACTGCAGTGCAAACTTGCTTTTCTTCTAAAGCACATTCGATGATATCTGTTATTCTATGCACCTGATCTATTGTCAAATGCTTTTGCCTGAATCCAAACTGATAATCTGGAATTAGGTTATTAATTTCTATTATTGGTCTCAGCCTCTTGAGGAGCAGTTTCTCAAAAAGTTTTGAGATTACTGGCAGTAAAGAGATCGGCCTATAGGATTTGACATCGTTAGGTTGTTTTCCTGGCTTTGGCAGCATGATCACTTCCGCAAATGTCTAGCACGCAGGGACATGTTGCAATCTGAAGGCTGCGTTGAATAGATAGGTGAGCATTACTATTCCCTTTTTAGACAGGTGATTTAATATTTCTCCAGTGATCAGGGCAAATCCTGGTGCTTTCTTTGGATTCAAATTAGTTTTTATCTCCTCAGCTACTTCTCTTGGTGTAACTGGTGTGATATTTTGGATTGTCGGTGTTATTCATATCTTTATTTACCTCTCCTTGCTTGGAAGTGAATATCTCAGCCAGGTATTCAGCAAATAAGTCGGCTTTTTGCTTATTCTCTCTGGTCCATGATCTATTGCTGTTTCTAATAGGGGGGATAGACGTTACGGGTCTTTTAATCTTCGTGGTTGCCTTCCAGAGCGAGTAATCGGTTTCTTCATATGCTGATAATTCTTGCAGATAGAAGCTTATAGATTCTTCTTTAAGCTTTTGTATCTCTCTTCTAAGCTTTTGTGTTTTGTTGTTAAGTATGGTTTTGTCTGCTGGATCTCTTGATCGCTGCCATGTTCTTCTGGCTCTTCGTTTTCTTTAACCAGTTCTTTAATCTCGGCTGGATAGTTTACGCCTTTGGTCATATGTACAATCTCATTAGTATTGTTATATGCCGCTGTTTGGATAAGTCTGTTGAATCTTTCAGTTTCTCTAGTTGTTCAGCTGTTCTAAGGTTGATATTCAGGCAGATATTTTTTTGAAGGTCGATCTTGAAACTTTCCCAATCAGTGATTTTGTTAATAAGGCTGGCTTTAGCTGTCTTTTTTATTATCTTTTCACTTAGTGTTAATATGACGGCTGAATGAACGGAATCTAGGTCGTAGTTTTCTTCAACTTCATTGAAGTTAGAAGATACTTTTCTCGTGATAAAGAAGTCTAGTAAATCGGGGATTTTATTGGTATCAGTAGGCCAGTATGTAGGCTTTCCTGTTGAGTGAAAATTGCAATTCATTTCTTGGACTGCTTTCCTTAATTCTTTCCCTTTGGTTGTGGTTAACCTAGATCCCCAGTCTATGTGTTTAGAGTTGAAATTCCCCCCTACAACAAATCTTTCCCCTAGGTGCCTCAAGAGGGTTAGGTAGTCTTCTTTTTTAAGATTATGTCTTGGTGGACAGTAAACTGCACCAACTTTCACTTTTTGTTTCGTTGACTTGATTCCAATCACTGTTAGTTGAATATCCTCTCTTTGCAGTTGACATTCTTCAAAGTGGTTGATCGTTTCTCTTATAACAACAGCACTCCCACATTTGGCTTGGTTGTCAGGGTGGATAGTGTGATATGTTTTATAACCTCTTATTTTAAGGTAAGTTTGGTTTGTCATGTGTGTCTCTGAAATGTGGCAGACATCTATATATTGAGTGTTTAGGAAGACTTCAAGGTCGTGTTTTTTCTTTAGAATGCCATTGGTATTCCAGGCAGCAATACGTAAGTCTTTTAGAGCCATATACTTATTTTGTCTTGGGTATAGTACCAGTACTTCTGGCCTCTAGTTTATCGAGTGTAGCGTTGACTCGGTCTAATGTCTTCATCATATCCTGCATAAGCTGCATCATAGATGATTCGGATGTTAATGGGACAGGTGTTGACCCCGTTGCTTTCTGTTGTGTGGCTTGGGCATAAGATACCCCGGTTCTGATTGTATTGGGGATGGCTGATTTTGGTTGAGGAATACTTTTTTTGTCGTAATCGTATTTTCTCTCCTTTTCTGGAGCTCCTTTGCAATTGTGCATCCCATGTAGCTAGCAGGGTGAGCTTCCGAGCAATTAATGCACTTGGCTGGTGTGTCCCTAGTTTTAGTACATGCTGCAGTTAGGTGTTTTCCTGCGCATTTAACACAGTTTGGAGTTCTTCTACAGAATTTCCTGGTATGTCCATATCTTTAACATCTTTTACATTGTGGAATAAGTTTGCTATTTCTTACTGCTTCTATTTTGATCTTCATGTCGTTTATGTGTTGTATATCATAGATTTCTTTGATGTCTTCCGAGTTATCAAATACTAACATATATAGTGGCAAGCGAATATAGCTCACCTTACCGTTGGAGGTCGTTCTCTTGAGTTTTTGTGTTATCTCATTGATCTTGAAGTTTCTTTCTTGTAGTTCTTTGGCAATTTCTTCATCAGCAGTTGAGGGATGCAAGTTCTTAACCATTACTTTAATGGGTCTGGAGGTTTTGTTTTCATATGAATGCCATTCTATGTTAGTTTCGTTTATTAAATTTGTCAGGGTTCTGTACTCTGTATCAGAGCTGACATTAACTTTAATTTGCTTGTTACTCATCAAGCTAGTTTTATACTCAAAGTTACCTGAGTTTAATTTTTCTCTGATTACATTATAATCCTCTACATTACTTAAGATTATTGCCGGTGGTTTAACTATTTTAGTTACTTTATTTACTTGCTTTTTAGGGCTTTCGTATTCTTTTTTTGGTGAATTAGTAGCTTTGCGCTTTTTATTTCTATTTTTAGGTAGAAGCCAGTCTGTTTCTCTGGCAACTAAATTTTCCTCTTCATCTGAATTTTTGGGGCTGTAAGATTCCTTTTTTGCTAATTCTTTTTTATTTGATTGTGTTAATTTTATATTTTGTGCGTGCAATGTACTTACTTGTTCTTTCAGCTGACTAATTTCATTCAAGGCTTGCTGTAATTGCAGTTTTAGATTACTAATAGTTTCCTGTTCTGACGTTTGCATTATAGGTATTTTTATAAGTGTTGAACTAACACTAACAATATTAAATTTAACATTATTCGGATTTTTAGTAGGAGACCGAAGAGTCCTTTGACTGTTTTCAAAAGGACTTACGTCCATGTCTAATATTACGTGTTATTATCACAATCAAACACACGCTTCATGTTTTTCTGATCCACTTAATTTATTGCACTATCAACACCCTGTTATATTGTATACAAACGGAGTACAGTTGCAAAGAACCTTACTCAACGAATGTTAAACAACTAATGGAATCCAAAATTTATAATTTGTATCCTTCAGTATCCTTCATTAATTCTATACAGGGTGATTTAGAAATAAACGTAATCCTTTAAATGGTAGGTAGAGGGGAGGCAGCAGAGCTAATTTACCTTGATCCAATAGGATCCAAGGTCAGGACCGGATCCAAAATTCAATAAAACCTTAAAATAATCTTTTGCAAAACTTCGTTTTTGACCTATACTTGTCAAGGTAAATTAGCTCTACTGCCTCCCCTCTATTACAATTTAAAGGATATCAGTTATTTCTGAATCACCCTGTATAATAATGTGATAACTTTGGTTTTAAATTAATACTCAAGGAATGTCAGAAACTTGCTTACCTAACTTGTTATGGAAAAAAATTTATTTAATTAAATTATTTCCCATTTTTTACGTGAAAAATTAATTTTAGAGAAACTGTACATTCAAAGTTAACCAAAAAAATATCACTTCAATCTCATAGTATTTGAACTATTTTCCCAAAATTTTAAGAAAACCGTATGTCTAGCGACTAAATTATGACCTGCGTTTTACCAAAAGAAGCAAGTTTTTTGGCAATAATTTAGTCGCTGGACATACGATTTTTTTAAAATTTTGGGAAAATAGTTCAAATACTATGAAACTTAAGTGGTATTTTTTTAGCTAGCTTTGAATGTACAGTTTCTCTAAAATTAATTCTTCACGTAAAAAATGGGAAATAATTTAATTAATAAACAACGTTTTCCAAAACAAGTTAGGTCAGCATTAATCATGCGGTTACCATTTACGCACAGTATTTGGATCTCTAAATGGTCCCTTTGTAATATTTTTTTAAATTTGGTATAGTTATTCACAATATAAGTAAATACACTGTGATTTTGTTTAGAATTTTTGCATGTACCATTAATTTTTTTGGGTACACTTGGATCTTAAACATTAGCCTGGCGCATGATTTAGTATACGCTATGAATCAATAAACTATTTTAGAGCCATTGCCAAAAATATTAGTGAATCTCTCCAATTAACTCAAACAGTAAATGTATTTAAAACTATATTAATGCAACTTATTGCTTATATAATCAGCAGAACTTAATACTAAAGTATGAATTTTTATCATTGTTGTCAAGGTAGGTAGTTAGTTGGTGATCAAAAAGAACACTATGTCACATTATATTAATAATTCGTAAAACAAATTGCACATTAGTATAAGTTTATTTTCTAATACAGTATTATCCTTGTTTATTAGTAATTCAAATGATGTATGGATGTATGCCATGTATTATAGGAAAAAATGCTCTTTTTTCATATTGTTAGCATAAATTTTTTAAACAGCAGTATAAAATGAGTTTGGTATATCTAAACTATTAATGTGTACACAATAAATAATATAAATTACATATAGATTTCAATTCCAATTATACACACATACATTTACATGATACATTTACTAAGGGTCACAGTGAGATTTCGAGTGGCTATGAAATAGTTTATTGACTCATATACTACCACAGCCATATTATCTCAGTAACATTGTTAAATTATTTTTAATATTAAATGTTTTTTAAAATGCTAAATATTGAATGTATTATTTTAAATGCACAATGATTTTATTATTATGCACAATGTATTTCTACTAAAGTCGATTTATTTTATATTACTCCGCTTCTACTTGTCGACTCCCCTTCCTCGTGTGATCACCATGTTTACATATCCCTCGTGGAATTTTTCTAGATCTTTCTTTACGCTTTCAGAAAGCCGATCCGGATTGTTCGATATATTTATATAGCGTTCCCTGATTCACTCAAATACGGTTAACATTTTTATTTATTATTATCATTATTTCATAAAAGCGATTGTACATGCAATAACATTTTAATATTTGTACAATACGTTATCGTTAAAGATCATAATTTTATTTCCCATCGCATTATAGAAAGCAGTTAATTCATTTTTAGTTGCCTGTAACTTAGAGTAGAGTAGTGTAAGATAGAGATACTGTGAATAGTGTGAGTAAAACTGCTGGAACAGACAACAGACTGCCTTGCGGGCGTTGATTATTATTCCGATACCCCACTCTTAAAATAAATATATTTTGTGGTACAAGAATTTTTTACGTTAATTATTTACCTTGCTTGTAACAGATATGATCAAATATTTTATATAATTATAAATTATCAATCTGATAAAATTGTTTTGTAAAATTGACAAGCATAAATACAATTTTCTTATTTGATCCTCATGTGTTTCTTGCGTCTTCTTTTGTACAAGAGAAAATTAAAGGACCTGGTAGTTCTGCTTTGCTTTCGGAGTTTAAGGACATACTAACGTGACCATTTATTTTTTGACTCAAAACGGGACATCGGTTTATTTATGTCAATTATTTAGTAGGGTCGATTCATAAAAGAAACTCAATTTTGATCTTGCTACTTAAGCTCGCCCATCTCATACATTTTGACGAGCTTAAGTAGCGATATCCCACTTGAGTTTCCTTCATGAATACCGGCCTTGGTTAGTAATGAAAAAAAATCCCAAAACAATAAACTTCAAGTTAGTTACCACTACAAATATTGCGCGAGTATCAAACTACTGAAGACAATAACAAATTGCGAGAAGTGCTCGTGGCCACATAGCCTTCCCTCTCCGCGTTGCTAGGTAACAGACAGCACCCGCGGGCGGATCGGCTATCGTCGACTCGCTTTCCGCACCGTCCGAGCCAAGCCTGCCAGCCAATTTTCGCGCGGTTTGGGAAAACGGGACAATTTTGGGTCCCGAGTTTTTTTCGGGGACACCGGGACGGAGAACTAAAAAAAGGGACGGTCCCGTTCGATACGGGACGTATGGTCACGTTAATACAAGATATAACTGAGAGTATATCTAGTAAACATTTAAGAAAAATAATTATTATTAATCTATTTTTATTTTTATAAATGGTCATTATGCTGTAGGCTTGTACTTAGTACAGGCAATTTCAATTCCAACAAAAAAAAGTAATATTGAATAACAATAATAATAAAAATAATAATTGCTACAACCCATTACCTGGCTAACCAGGTACCATAAGCTATAAAGCCTGTGCGGGAGGGAGGGGGCGATTAATATTATTACGCAAGCCCATCGTGCGGATATGAATATCAAGGTTTATCGAAAATTTTCAATTAAGAGCCCAGAATTTATTTACAACGTTGCATACTAACATAATAATTAAAATGTAAAAAATAAAATTTCATATAAATATTTATGTTTTAATTAATAAAACGGCCCGAAAATAAATTTTATAAGTCGTTTTTTAAATGAAAGTAATCATTTTAAGTTTTAAGTATAACAGAATCTGTTATCAACGTGACAAAAATTTCTGCTCCAGAGGGCAATAAGAAAATATGATGAAAGTGGAACAACCAGTGAAGTAACTGCCATATATTATGGGTCCACATCGCGGTAGGCCAATGTCTATCTAACCTTCTACGTACTGCTGGAGGAACGGTCAAAGCATCCACCTCTTCGTTAGGGTATCCAGGAAGATTATTTAAATATCTTCTGGTAAACCTGAGTATTTCGTCGTCAACTAGACGGTATACCTGAGTCCTCGTGGAGAGTTTTACCATGGTTTTACTGGAGTTGTACCAAGGGACATCGAATATCATCCTCAATAGTTTGAACTATAATGTTTGTATGATTTTGGTATGAGAGGGTTTCGTGCACCCCCACAACTGAACTGCATAAGTCCAAATGGGCTTGATTACACACTTGTAAAGAAGAACTTTATTTTCGATCGTAAGTTTAGACTTCCTACCTATCATCCAGCTCATTTGACGTATCTTATGGTTAATTTGTGTCTTCTTGTTGGTTATATGGTATTTCCAGGTAAGTCTTCGATCCAGTGTTAGACCAAGACATGATATGGTGAACAGGAAGGCGGATATCGTGTATTGTTACTTCTGTACACTCAAGTTGTCTACTGGTAAATGTCACTTGAGCTGATTTAAGTTGGTTAACAGTTACTCGCCACTTGTTTAGCCAGATTTCAAGTAGGTTAAGATGATACTGTAATGAACGGGATTAGCCCTTATACGCTACCTGTGAATATTCTAGATTGGAGCGGAATGTATGACTCATCGACCGCTAAATGCAACACAATACACCGGGCTAATCTAGAATGTTCCAGCAATCTTATATGAGATATATAAACCTACCACCGCGCAGAAGGAGGGGTCATAGTCAACCAGCCAAACACGTTTGCGCTTCGTGGGTAGTATACTGCCCTGTTAAAAACTTTAATATAGTAAAACAAAAGGCGCTTTGGACGGCACAATAACGATTAGTTTTTCATTGATTTCTCAAAACTTATAGTTATGCAGATACGACCTTTATCCTAAACAGGGCAGTATAAATGTTAGCGTGATATAAATCTTGTTTGGAAATAAATATTTGTATAAATTAGTCTAAGGTTGTTAACAGTTTATAGTTGTTTGTAATTAGTGTTAGTGTAAATGTTTTCTCTTGATAATAGACAATTAGACAATTAAAACAGCACCTTTAGTATTATTTAAAAAGAACGTTACAATACTGTAATTTGTCGGCGGCAACTTGTGGGTCCTGATTCACAGAGATTAATGCAATATCGTCCGCAAAAGCTAGTGTGGTAATATTTGTGGTTGGGATATCACCTGTAAAGATTAAATAGAGATAGGGCCCTAGCACGCTACCTTGTGGCACTCCTGATTGAATGGGGTGATATGAATATGCAATTCATATGTAATATGCATTGCACTAGGTTTGAAAGTATCGGTCGGTCAAGTAAGATTTTAGTATTAGTATTAGATATTGATTAGGGTAGAAAGGATTGGGTAAGATTAGCCTTAGTTTATATAATAAACCCTTTTGCAATACACGGTCGAAAGCCTGCTGTATATCAAGAAAATCGACTGTACATAGTGTTTTCTCCTCGAGTCCTTTAAGTGTTTCATTTACAATTCTATGTGTTTGCTGGATTGCTGAGTGAAACTCACGAAAACCAAATTGGTGGGATGGAATAATTTCATTCAAGTCAGACAGTTTAAAGTAAAGATAATTATGTAAGTTACTTTTATTTATTTAATTTACCATGGCGATATGTTTAATTTGCATTTCTATATTACTTATGATGTCGACAGCTTTTCTGTCAAAACAATTGTCTGGTAGATTGTAGATTACAATAAACCTGCCAAACTTTTAATTCACTGCTTCTATTTATTTTTCGTTTATTATGCAGTTTCACAGGCTAGAAACAATAATCTATAAAAACATTAAAGGTTAAAGATTGGTTACGAAATGATCACTACTGAGAAACTTGAACCTGTGAAGTCATAGGTATTTTACAGGGTAGATTAAAACAGTGTGTAAAATTGTAATCAATATTTGTGGGGGGTTTCCTAAATATTGGTTCTGGAGAAGAGTTCCGTACACGATATATTTTATCTTTTTTTAATACATATACAGTGCGAATTTTATATTTCTGAACATCCAAATTTCTTGCATATATGTTAAATTATTCAAGTAATACATCGAAAGCATTGAAAACCCATGATAACTATTCAACCAATCTGACATGACCGCTGTGAAACACAGTGAGATTAGTTCCAACTGTTGAATGAAGGTTTGCTCATTTACTGTGAATGTTTGAATGCATATGTGTGAAATTACTGTATGTTACACAGCGATAAAAATTAAGTATTTTATTAATGAAAATGCATAAGTATTTTAACAATAGTAATTATTTCCTACATGCTAATAGGCAAAAACATGATTTTACAAACTTATTTACTAAACGTATATTTGGATACCCTGGGTGAACACGGCTATTACTCTTCTATTAATGCCACAACTAGAGTGCAAGGTAATTCAAAGGCTTGTCTAGACCATATATTCGTAAATGGAGATACAAGCATGATACTGCCCTTAGTGATTAACACTACTATTACAGATCACTTCACTACAATGTTACAGATTGTTTTTAATAATAAAACACATAATAGGTATGAAACAAAATATTTTACTCAAATGAACACAAAAAAAATTACAAATCTAGTATCACCGGTTTCATGGGACAGTGTGTACCTCTCCAATGATGTCGAATCTGCAACAAATACATTTATTAATATTTTTCAAAATTGTATCAATAAAAGTACTTACCAAATGAAAATAAAAAGTCACGAACGAAAACTACAAATTTGGATAACTAAATCTCTGATTAAAGCAGTTAATAAAAAGAATTCTATGTATAAATCTTTAAGAGAAAATCCCCAAAATCTACAACTTGAAAGAGAATATAAAAGTTACAAGAATAATTTAAATAAATTAATAAAAAATACAAAATATAATTATTATAAAAACCAAATAAATAAAGATAAAAACAAATCAAAATCCCTTTGGGATAACATAAATAAGCTATTTAATGATAACAAATCAAATACTCTAAATAGAATAAGGGATAATGAAGGCCATATTAACACAGATCTAGAAAGAATTATTTTAATGGTTTATTCAACGATAATTATATAACCATCGGAAAAGATCAAGACAAAAGGTACTAATCCCTTCAAGGAAAACATTTCAATAAATTCTATTTTCCTGTATCCAACATCTAAAAAAGAAGTCATAAAAATAATAGGTGAGCTAAAAATGGAAAAGCACCTGGGCTAATAAAATGTGTTGCATGTTACATAGCTGATCCTCTAACGTATATCTTCAATATCAGTATGGAAACTGACCAATTCCCATCAGAATTTAAAACTTCAGTGGTTATTCCTGTATATAAATCTGGAGACACTACATTAGTTACAAATTACAGATCAATCTTGTTAAAAAAAATTTTGATAAAATCTATGAAAAAGTTATAAAAAGTCGTTTAACATATTACTTTAAAAAATATGGTCTTCTATCTGACATACAGTTCGGTTTCAAAGAAAATAAATCAACCCAGGATGCTATTCTCGAATTGACAAACCGGTTGTATGATGCGTTGGATGCTGGAAAACCGTGCCTTACTGTTTTTCTTGATTTGGCTAAAGCATTTGACACCGTGAGTCACACCATTCTCTTATCTACTCTGGAAAATATGGGAATACGGGAAAATTGTCTCAAACTCTTTAAAACTTATCTTAGTAACAGGAAACATTGTGTTAAAATAAATAATACCTACAGCAGTTATAGAGAGATAGAGTGTGGTGTGCCTCAGGGTACGGTGCTTGGTCCAATACTATTTACAGTGTATATAAATGGCTTATTTTCTATTAACACAAAGGGAGAGGTAATCAGCTTCGTAGATGATACTGCAATAGTATATAAAGAAGATTCTTGGGATAGTTTAAAAAGGGATGTTGAACTTGATTTAAATTTGGTTAAGGTCCAAGTGTACCCAAAAGACGTGTGTTGTTTGTTTAATAAATAATATAATAATGTGATAACTTTGGTTTTAAGTTAATAGTCTAGGAATGTTAAAAACTTGCTTACCTAACTTGTTTTGGAAAAAAAATTTTTTTAATTAAATTATTTCACATGTTATACGTGAAAAATTAATTTTGGAGAAACTGTACTTTCAAAATTAATCAAAATAATACCACATAGTATTTGAACTATTTTCCCAAAATTTTAAGAAAATCGTATGTCTAGGGACTAAACTATTACCTCCTTTTTGCCAAAAAAAGCAGTTGTTTTTGGCAAAAAGCAGGTTTTTTGGCAATAATTTAGTCGCTAGACATACGATTTTCTTAAAATTCTGGGAAAATAGTTCAAATACTATGAAATATAAGTGGTATTATTTTGGTTAATTTTGAATGTTGAATTTTGAACAGCTTTTATAAAATTAATTTTTCACGTATAACATGTGAAATAACTTAATTAAAAATTTTTTTTTCCAAAACAAGTTAGGTAAGCAAGTTTTTAACATTGCTAGACTATTAACTTAAAACCAAAGTTATCACATTATTATATTATTTATTAAACAAGCAACACACGTCTTTTAATTCACATTTGAATTCCCCCACTCTACCTGAAAATGTATGTTTTGATGCCCATGCGATCTAACCTAACTTAACCAAAAACAAAATTAAAACACGTATGGATTGATGAATAACGCAAACCTAAATTAAACCTAACTTAAACTTAGATTAGGTTAGGTTCGGTTGGATTGGGTTAGATTTGGTTAGGGTAGGTTAGGTATGTATTATTGTTGAGCTTGATGAGAAGCATCGAATGGTGTATACTGCCCTGTTAAGGATAAAGGTCGTATCAGCATAACTGTAAATTTTGAGAAATCAATAAAAAACTAATAGTTATTGTGCCATCCAAAGCGTTTTTTGTTTTATATTAAAGTTGTTATTTTATATAAAGTTATAAAATCTAATAAAAATCAAAAGAATTATTAAAGTTTCACAAGTTTTTAAAAAATTTTTAACCTTGCGCTTTTTTAATATTATTAGTATTTACAATTAATTTTATGATTATGGAGTTCTACAAAGTAAGGCTGGAAACAGTAAACTTTATATAAAGTTGTTATATACAATAACAACTTTAATACAAAACAAAAAACGCACAATAACAATTAGTTTTTTATTGATTTCTCAAAATTTACAGTTATGCAGATACGACCTTTATCCTTAACAGCGCAGTATAGCATGTGCGGATGGCGTACCAGAATCTAACGTTTTAGTAAATGTATTAAGAAGGTTTATAGGGAAATTAGTAAAAACAATGTATTTTGACAGTTTAAGTGTTCAATTGGCCTGCGTTAAAGCACGGAAAAACTGTAATTGGTGTTAAATCTCATTAATCATATAAAACAAATTTGTTAAAGAGATACAAGAAAAGAGCTAACGAATTATTTTTTACAAAAGTTACCTACGTATAATTGTATATATGAGGGGCGCAAACGTAAGTCTCGCAGGGGCGCGCAATCTTCCGTAGTTACGCCACTGCCTGAGAGCCATTTCTCTAAAGATTCTGCGGTGTGGCGGTGTCCAAATTTATAGGAGATTAAAGATGAAAAGGAGAGGTCTACATATGTCAGACGAAATATTTTATGTTGATTTAAATACATATTATACATAGTATAATTTTATTAATTTCTTTTAACTTCGTCAGTTTAAGGAATTTTAAACCGCCATTGCTTTATTCGCAGAATGACTTACAAATAAAAAAAAAATAAACAAGTAAAGGAGGAAAATAGAAAAAAAAAATTAAAAAAAAGGCATAAATTCGGCAATGCCAGGCATTGTATGAAATCTAAATGAACTTATGATATACAGGGTTAGTTAAAAGTATGGAGGCGGCGATTAATAGGGAAGACGCATATGTCGTCAATTGAGGAGATTCTTGCATTTTCATAACGTCATTACTAAATTAGTTAGAATATCAGTTATAAATGCATTACACAATTACCAATTTTAAGTAATTAATTTTTGAAAACCTTGAAAATTTAAATAAATTTAAAATGCAATACTGGTGTCCTCTAATGGATGAAACTTTGTTACCTCTTACAGTTCCAAAGACGACCCACTGTTGGTGATAATGAAACAGTTAAGAGTCCTGTATTACCCGTCAGTTTGAAAAATTTTTTATTTTCAAGTTCAAATATCGTCTACTTATTAATGAGTAATTAATATAATAATGTAAGTTATGCTGTTGTGTAATTAACTGCCATAATTAAAGTGGTGTTAAATATTTCTGGTAATATTCAGTTTCATATTCAGAATATAAAATTCAGTTTATTGGTTTTCATCAGCGCCATCTAACGTTGAGTAGATCGTCAATATTGCTTCTTCACATTCACAGCGATACCTACTTTTTTTACATCAAATAGCTTTGAGGGAAGTTGCTCAAGGCCAAATTCGGTTTTAAATGAGGAGAATTTTTAAATTTAATTTTTTCAAGTAAATTGAGGGTTTTTAGAAATTCCGCTTATCTGGAAATATTTTTCTAACCAAAATGAACGAATACAAAAATTTAAAAAAAATACGTGCGTCTTCCCTATTGTCGTTAATATTCATTTTAGGAAATAATGTTCACTTATAATATACCAAGCGCATTGATTATTGCCGGAAATTTTTTGAGTGACATTTCTGCAACGTCTTAATTGCACGACACGGAGTGGAGTGCAATTACGTTGCAGAAATGCACGAAATCAAAATTTTCAGGCAGAATCAATGCACGAGGCTATATTCGGTAAGAGAATCGCACGACGCACAGAAAAAAATGCATTATGATTAATTGGTTTTTATTTCTAAAATCAGCGTCCCAAAATATCAAAATATAAAAAAGGGCACCCATTATTTCAATAAATTATTGATTCAAGTTTTATGTACAGACTCCGTGTTTTATGTAGCTATATATGTTACAAGTATAATTTCCAAAAAATTACTCCTTGGTAGCATATATACACCGTGTCCGCGTAAGTTGGCTACATATGGAAAACTTTGTTATTATTGATTTTATGAAAAACAGTTATTCTCCATAAAAAGTTCTGCATGTTCTAAAACCCAAAATTCAACTATCAGATATTAAATTATATCAGTCGTATCATAATAATAATAATAATTATATCATTTTTGTTCAAGAGTAAAGTATCTTCATTTTTGACCATATCGAAAATTTTTAATAAGAAAAGATGTTTTCAAACAATATTGAATATTTAAAAATTATTTTTAATCCATAACATCTTTTCTTATTAAAAATGTTCGATATCGTCAAAAATGAAGGTACTTTACTCTTGAACAAAAATGATATAATTATTATTATTATTATGATACGACTGATATAATTTAATATCTGATGGTTGAATTTTGGGTTTTAGAACATGCAGAACTTTTTATGAAGAATAACTGTTTTTCATAAAATCAATAATAACAAAGTTTTCCATATGTAGCCAACTTACGCGGACACGGTGTATATATATATATATACAGGGTTATGATAATGTAATGCACAAAATTCATAAAACGTACAACGATTATTATGAAACTTACGTTTATTTCGTTTTTTATTCATTTTCTCGTTTTTTTTTCTTATGTGAGCCCTACTGCAACTATTGTTCCCTAGTGTAACAAAACAAGCTTTCTCCAATAATGTAATAAAAATCTTAGCTTCCCATTAAAAAAATATGTTAATGACGTCATAACTTTGACAAATTTGACGTGTTATTTTTGTAACTTATGTCAAAAGATGCGGAATAAAAAAAAACATTTGACGTGTTTTTGCATTTTGTTCCAAAGTGATCGTTGTACGTTTTATGAATTTTGTGCATTACATTATCATAACCCTGTGTATATATATATATATATATATATATATATATATATATATATATATTGCTGTGGATGGTAGTTTCAAAATTTTGGAAAATTTTGAAAATTTTGTGAAAATCTAAAATCTTTGCTAAATACTAACACTTTTGAAATATTTTTATCAACTTTTCCAGTTAAAAATAATTTTAAGTTATTTAATGGAGTGTCATTGATTATACAATCAATGTGTATACTTTTTAATAAGATTAAATAATACATGTTTGTTTATTTATTATCAAATAGCTTACTCACCGATTACTTAAGTGTACGTAACATCCAGTTGTTCGCAAGTTTTTGTTATGATGTAATTCAATTATGTATAATTTCAAATATGTATATCGACGGGTTATGTGATTCTTTAAGGTTTTTTGTTCTTGTAAATAGATCGTTATTATTGCGTAAAAGTATTGTGTAATTAATGTGTAATAGATGTGTCACTTTTATAAGAATATTTAATCTGCTATTATGTATCATATGAGTGTACAGTTTGTATTAGTCCGTAAGGTGACGTCAATTTGTGTAATATAATTATGTAAATAAGAAATAGTATATAAGCTTAGAAAATTATAATTTTAGAGACTTCACTAAATAAAGCGACGAAGTAAAGTCGTATTAAGGACACTTACTGTTAAACGACGAAAGAGTATAGACACTTACTGATAGAAAGCGACGGTGTAAAGTCGTGTAAGATAAAAGACACTTACTGTTAAACGACGAGAGAGTAAAGATATTATAGTAAATCAAGCGACAAAGTAAAGTCGTGGCTGATAATATTGTAAAAATTTATATAGTCTAGAATTAAATAGACAAGTTAAGTTAGTTGGTGATTTGAATACGGCAAAGGTGTAAAAAGTATAAATTGTAAAAGTGTATATGATTATAAGAACCACCTTTAAGATAAATTACTTGCTAAAGTTAAGCAAGATAATAAATCAACGTTAAAACCATAAACTGGTGTTTTATTTTATTAAACACAAAAAAAAACAACTATAAGTATTTTACGAAAAAGGGAAATTGTACCCGCAATTAATAAACAAAAGTGAGTTACCAAAATCAAGTTTTGGAGGATATTATATGGGAGATCCGTGAAAAAGGAAGAAAGTCAACCGGAACTGGAGACCAGCCCTGGATCAACATAAAGTGATCTACTCTGCCAATGGTTTGGGAAAGAGGACATCTATAGTTAAAGGAAAGAAGAAATATTATAAAAAGGTAGGAAGTTATTTCCTTTTTGTATTGGCATTTGCTGAAGAAAAGACTATCGTTTGTAAAAGTGTAGTAAAGTGATTTGAACAATTTAGTAATAGTTAAAAGTTAATTAAGATTTCAATTTTAAAAGTGATTTCAAACTTCAATTTGTATATTTTTAATACCACAAGAAACCACATTCACCCTGAGATGAGTCTTTATTAAGTATAATTCTGTTAATTTAAGTTATTTAACTGGCGCCCAACTCTCTTACGTAAACTTGAGTTAATCAAGAACTAACGTAACATAAATTTTATATAACCATTGCATTATTAAATCTATTAAAAGGTAATTTCAAAATCATATTAGAATTTATAAAAGAGGGAAGTTGAGAAGCGTTTCCAAAGTTCACAGTCATTTTAAAAAATCAATTTAATTATAAAGTAATTATCTACGATCGAACGGCAATTATTCACAGTTTCAAAATATATAATAAAATTTTTAAAAATAATTTATTATTTTTAATTAACAAATATCACTGCATATTATTATATGGCGCTGTCAACGCGGGGCATTTGTTAATGTCGGGCAAAATACTATATATTTTTTTAAATTAGATATTACAGCAATATATATATATATATATATATATATATATATATATATATATATATATATATATATATATATATATATATATAAATTTCCGGAAAATTGTGTGATTGTCATGGATACAATTCAAATTTGAATTTTTCTATTGGTTCTCGGCATCGTCGTGCGATTCTCAATATAAAAGTTTTTTACGAAATTTTTCTTCAATTGTTTCTGAGTTACGCCTTTCTGATTTTTTTTAACGGGAACCTGTTAATTTTACGCTACCATTCGATAGAACTTTTTTTTTCTTTAAAATAAAATAAATTTTTTTTATATTTTATTTCATTTTAATAACATCTAAAATTAAACTCGCCATTGCTAATATTAACAGCAACAAATTGCGCATACAATAATTGTATGCAATTTATTGCTGTTAAAATGGCGAGTTTATTCTTAGATACACCTACTATTCGTAAATATTTGAACTGGAGTTTCCTTGAAAAAATGTTATTAAAATAAAATATTTTTTTTTAATACTGTTGTAAAGAGAAAAAGAGGTTCTATCGAATGGTAGCGTAGAATTAACAGGTTCCTATTTAAAAAACTTTTGCGGAAAGGCGTAACTCAAAAACAATTGAAGAAAACAATTTTTCAAGTATTCTCAAATGTAGATCAAAATTTCCTAAAAAATTTTCGTATTAAACATTATTTCCTAAAATGAATATTAACGACAATAAATCCCCGTCTCCATACTTTTAACTGACCCTGTATAATGAACTGCGAAATTGTAACAATCAATTACATTGCCTTTCTTAATTTTTATATTAAAAGTAAAACTGTCCCCAGCGAAATTTATCCAGAATTATTGATGGCCAGTCCGGGCTCTGCCAGCTACTTTATTCTCAGATTTTCGCTCATTTCCAGCATTTTCCTGACTTCCAGAATAAGTAAAATTAGTAATACAAAAAAGTATGTACTCATTAAAACTTTTCAAAATATATAGTATAATATTAAATAAGATGGATATCCCTAGGTAAGGCACATGTATTCATTTTTCTGACATCCTTCTTTGTGAAGGCAGAACCGAATAAATATTCTCAAAGAAATAGAGAATATCTGAACAGCCTAAACATTGTTATTAAAATATCTTACAGTAGATATAATTCTAACCACCCTGTATATGCTGATCATCTGTGAATAAAAACACCCACATCGAAATTATTGATAACATTTCAAAATTTAAATGCGCAACAAAATGTGCTAGAGCATGGAATCGCACATGCGCTTGCGCTATTATTCAACAAAGGTAGGGATTAGAAAAGGATACCGATTTAACAGTGTTGTCAAACCTCGCAACCATCTGTCATTTGTTACAAGTAATAGTATAAGTTTGGGCAGTTCACAAAGCTATTTTATATTTTTTATTCATGTTACATACTTGTTTTAAATGTAAGAAAGGTAAGTAATCTCAAATTGTGCAAGATAATATTAATTTTAACTCGAGAAGAAAATATAATGCACCAAAACATCAATTCATGTTTTCTCTTTTACCTATCTGTCAAGTTCGGCCTTGAAAGTGCAATGGAAAGTTTCATTTGTTTAGATTTTTATTTTGAATTTCTTTTTTTTTAGATTTCGTCTAAAAAAATCCGTTTTGTAATTTTAGGTTAAATATTTCAACGTCAAATGACCATGAAACGCTGTTAGTAAAATGGATTATTGAATATTATTTAGTAAATTTAAAATATTATCTTGTCCTTCAAATGTTTTTTTTGTACAATTCTTTTTACGTTCTATTTTAACATGAGATATTTTTGCAGATATGGGAAATGATAACTGTGGCTTCCTTTCGGATTGGCCTAGAGCGAAAAAATCGAAAAAAGCTGAACCTGAAAATTCACACAATTGGGCATACTTGCCCAGCGTTGTACTGCACGATGTGTTTTCTTTATTAAACCAAAAAGACAGAATTAATGCCTCTAGTGTATGTCGTAATTGGAGACAGAATCTTTATCATCCCAAGTAAGTAGCTGTTATTTAAAACGTAAGGAATATATTAAAAGAACTCGACATAGTTTTGGGGCTAAAGTACTTTTATATAAACAAAGGTCATGTTCAAATAGACTTTTCCCTTTATCTAGATATTACGATACAACTATTGTAAATCATTTTATGATAATGACAGTTTTATAATTTTTTAAATAACGTGAATTTCTATTTAACTTCTGGTTAATAAGCATTAAAGGCCAAATTTTAAAAACTAATAAATTTTTAATATAATACATATGTATTATTATTTAAGAAACAGAAAATTCTACTAATAGAGTGATTAAATTTCAAGCAATGATAAGGTTTTATTGTTTTCTGATATTTAATCGCCTAATAAAATAAAATAATGAGTAGTAAAATAGGTGAGAATTACGATAAGGTATTAAATTTATGGTAAGTATACTTTCACTTTATAAAATAATAGGTTAAGTAATAAAATAGGGCATTGTGTAACATATACTTTTTAGTATTAGATAATACATTGCAAAGATAGGAAATGATTATCATTTTTCAATCAACTTAGGGGTATTCTCATCATATATTTAACCACAAAGTTTCAGTTATAGATTAAATCCATTAACAGCGAAGATTTTCTGTGGTAAAAGATAGTTAATTAAAGTTACTCTAAAGACATTTCTACAATACATAAAAAAGCTTTATTAATTATATCTATCCTGGCCCTTCTAAACCAAGGAAACCGATGACACTACGTTGTAGAGAATAACTTGGAGAGCAATAAACTGAAAAAAGCAAAACAACGCTAAAGTGGCTATTTTGAGGTTAGAATATTATGATGTTAGGTTACAGCAAATACTTGAATATTTGGAAAGTAATTGAAAAATCGTCAATATAATGAAAGATTAAATAGTTTAGATAAGTTGTAAAAGTTTATATATTTTAGCATAACAGTAATAAACCATTGTTTAACAGAAATAGTGCTATTTTTTAATTAGATGGAGGTTTCTCACTGAAAAACCATTTGTTAGTTGCACACCCACCTGCGAAGATGGTGCTTGAAAAATGTCCCCTATTTTCATATGGTAAAGTATATGGAGTTTCCAGTATTAATAATATTAAAGTATTTAGTTACAGTTAGTATAAAAGTTGGCTGTATTTATGTGAAAATGGTGTTGTCTATATCATATGACAAGAAGATTTTATAATTTTTACCTGTTTTTGTGAAATTTTCCTAACGAAAACCCCTTAGCGCCAGTGATGTCAGAATCAAGTCGCTGTCGTTGCTTCCCCTGACAAGCTGGAGCTCCCACTACGCTCCCTTCGGTCGCACCAGCCAACGGCAACAGCATTCATTGATGTTCTTAATAATTTTTAAATATACATAACTAGAAAATAGCAATTAATATTTAATGTAAATAGTTTTTAACATTTTTATTTTATTTCATTTTTCTACTTTTTTTTCAATTTTATAACATAAGTAATTCGCTGAGTTTATAATGATTTTTAAAATTCCGTGCGTGAGATAAGATAATGCAAGTACTTCAACGAACGTTCCGAGTGCAGACGAAGGTAGCCCGCCAAGAGCATGGTAGGAGATACAGCTGATCAGGGGAAGGAACAACAGCGGTGTGATTCTGACATCACTGCTTAGCACTCGATATTTCAGTGTTTTAAATTTACTAGAATACCTTTGATAAGTGTATCTTTTAAAATAAGCATGTTCTATAGGGGCAGGATATCATATAATTACCGGGGTCTAGAATCAAAGGCAGCAATATTCGTTTTTATCAAAAATGAGATAAATATACTTTCTGGGGCAGATTTAAGGTAGAAAGTCACCCAAACCTTACAACTCAAGAATTACATAATTTAAGTATATTTGGTAAATTCAATGTTGCTCTTTCGATTGATACCCTTAAAACGGCATTTCACCACGTATATACCGAGAAAACGATTAACAAAGTTGCAGTCAAATACATTGATGTATATGGGTTTACACAGTATGCCCAAGAACAACTTGCAAGTTTTATATTTAAACAACTCACCATGTATATGAAAAACTATGTAACAATAGTTTAGAAATTGTATTTTATATTGACGTTAAAAAAACTGCAGTTTACCTCTTAGTTATTGAGATATTTCAATTATAAACTTGTATTCCAGCTGTAACCGGAAACTGATGACTGAAGTCCCTGCACATGCAAAACTCTATTATATGATCTGGCAACGTTGCTTCGCGCGGAAATTCAAATTTGATATGTTAGATGAATTTATGTTGGTATTTTTTTATATTACTTGAAAATAATGATATACGTAAATAAATTAAATAGATGAAATCAAATATAATAAATAAAATTGAATGAAATAAAATGAAAATTGTATTAACATTGATTTTTCTCATTACTTGTACGTGATCCCAGACGTGGTTCGGCGATGTGGTCGCGGACTACTGAGTGCGTGCTCTATATTAAAGAGACACTTTGGGTGGACAAATCAGTCTAATTTTTGATTAATAAGTGAGTAAATATGAAGTTCATTGGTAACCGTTTATATGTGTATAAAAAGGATCGAAGTTATGTACTGCAATATTGAAAAACAGTGATAAACTTACAACGGCCTTTTTATTGTTAGTTCCCGCTCTTGAACCAAAGCTTTCTCGCAACTTTTTCTCGCTACTTGACTTCTCTATAATATCCCCTGCTTGCTTCAACGTTGTTTTGCTCTCAGTAGACATGTCAAGTGATGTGAAAATCGCGTTGATTTGACTTGCCCCAATACCGGCATCGATCATCGTTGAAGATCAATTTTTGATTAAGTAATGTTATACACAAAAAATTATAATGATAATAGGAAATAGTATTAAGAATCTTTTACCTGCTGCAAGTTTTATATTCAAAACATGACGTTTTGTAGAATCATCATTGGGGGAGTATGTTTCTGATCTGTGAACGTATTTGACAACTTGGCAAGAAGGGCAGCGAATCGACCAAATTGAAGCTATACCACACACTTGTTCTTTTATGATGTCATCAAAAAATAATTTTTGGTCACAATCATATTCATAACACCGCATAAAACTATTTAACGTGCAACAGTCAATAATTTTTACCAAACTCTAACCTCACTTTGGTTTTACGTCAAATACTGATCGTACATTGCGTTGCCAAATCTTACGCATCAATGTATACTACGTTAGTAAAGCGAACAACGATGTTATCATTATTAATTTGTTTTCTGATTTAAAATGACAAGTTTGGTGTGCTAAACAACAAATAAATAATTTTTTAATTTTCTATAATGTTCATATGTGAATTAAAATTTGTTGCTTTTATTCATATACAGCAGCTAGCTTGACTTTAGATTTGGGTGACTTTCTACCTTAATAACCCTTCAAAACCGGAATTATTTTTTTTTCTTTTACTAATATGAAATGAATTATGTCTATAGGTGGTTACTAGAGCAACAAAATAAACAACCCAAAACAAGTTTTCCAAAAATGTATACATACATAGATAAAGTATGGTCACCATATTGTAGTGTATGTTTTTATGAAATATTGCAGAATATTCGATACAAATACCAATACCACATTATTCACACATCTTCGACACATCTTCATTTCTTGTTGCCGGCTCTGATTGGAGGTGTTTTATATTTGCTGAGATAAGTAGTGGCAATCTTGCGTTGAAAATTTAGATTAGTTAGGCCCTTTAGGGCACTTACAAAGAATCTACGCATTCTGTATTGCTGCATCAACTAACCAAGTACCACTATTTGATAGCGTGCTAAATCTTCGTCCATTCAGTCAGTACTTCCCATATGGGCCATTCTCACAGAAAGCTATAATTTCAACTTGAAATTTCACGTCAACTTTGGTTTCGAATTTTACCCACAAAAATCGCTTACACAATTAGTGATCCATTACAAATGTCCCTAAATAGTCAGCATCATAGGAACTAATGTCCTCCTAAAGAAATTTAAATTTAAAAATAAGGGTCAGGTGAGGGAAAGATCAATGTGGTGAGGGAATGACAAAGCCAATGTGAATGGCCTAGGGGAGGGTGGGTGACTAGGGAATGACATTAATCATTTCAAACAATAAAAATTTACTTAAAACTTTATTTGTGTTTCCTTTGGTAACTATAGAGTTACCATATACAGTAGCGGTCATAAAAATGTACTCGCGTAATAAATGTCATATTTTACCAATTATTTTCTCATGGAAACTAGATATGTTGGTAAATTTTCTATTAACTTATTTTCTTTATCCTCTTGCAATGGATTTTTAAATAAAATTTAAACGCTCATGCTCTTTTATTTTCAATTCAAGAGCTTTCTCGGGGTTATTTTTCAGCTTTTGGTATCGTAGTTTGTCTCTTTCTTTCTTTCTTTGTTTTTGCTCTGCAACATCCTTTTTTCGAGGTGTCACGGCTACAGCGTCGAAACCTATCGAGAAAAAACAAAGAAGTGTAAGGAACATAGGCATTCAGGCCCCCTGCATATTAAGGCCAGAATAAAACTTGCTCAATATGCTCAGGCTCACACATCGAGCAACTTAACCTACATATCTTTCTTCTGCGTGCCGTACTCTGTTGCAGAGCTTCGGCGTTTCCCTCCTACTTGTGTTCTGCGTGTTCAGTGATCACAAGTATAGGGGACCTACAGCTTAAAGTGGACTCCGAACCACCCCAAGTACATAGTACTTGGATTTTTTATTAATTTTTAGGGAAATTTCTTGGGCAAAGTATACCTTGGTGGTTTGCCATTGCCTTCCGAGGGAGATGCGATTTTTAAGAATCTGGTGAAATGGACCGGGGTTCGAACCCGGGTCTCTTGGTCGGTCGGTCCCGCACGCAACTAACCGAGCCACAATCGCTCTCTACCTACATATTGCGATACAGTATTGATATGAGTATATTGTAATGAAGGGAATAAAGAAAAAGCCTATTTGTGATTAGAAATGACACTGACTGTCATTCCTTCACTCACGTTGTCATTCCCTTACCAACAAGTTGTGAGGGAATGACGATTTTTTAGGTTTTTCGTATTTTCTTTTTCTGCTTATGCTCGTTTTGTAAAAACAAAGTAGCCACTTGTAAATAACTTCATAACACATAAGTGAAAAGAAATAAGAGCTATACTTATGTTTCTTTTAAATGCGAGGGAATGACACATAAAAAACACACGCTGCTCATCTGGAAAGCTCCCAACCTCAATGGCATTTCAGTGGTAACTATCTGAAGATCGTGGAGGCGTTAAAGGAGATGGCTGGAATTATGCCACAAAATGCACTTGCAACAGCGTGTTTATTATCAAGGTGGCAGGACTAATTACGCGCTTATTGTCGAATTTGCATGAGGTGAAAGAATGATGTATTTAAGCATGTACAGTTAGTGATGGGAACTTGGGTGTCGAGTATCGTGACACTTGAAGTGTCGTGACACTTCGTGTCGAACAGTATCGCTCTTATTAGAGTGTAATTAGAAGTTGCTTGATCATTCTTACAAAGAAATTAAAGGCAGATTTGTTGAACTGGCCAACAATCATTGAATAAGACGTACATATAAAACTATTTTGTTGTAGATTTTTTTAATTAAAATTATAAAAAACATTAATTTAAAAGCCGAAACCTGAAAAGTTGACGTGACGCCTCCGTGGTTCAATGGCAAACCGTGGCTTGCTAAACTGCACTGGCTGGTGGAATGCAAGATCGAACCCCGTTACAAGCATAACTTTTTTTTAAATTTTATTTGTCATTAATCTTTAATTTAATAACAATTTAAATAATTTGTTATTATTCTTTTATTCGAAAAACGTACAAGAAATAATAAATTAGAAATGAAAACTTACGATGCTTTTTCATACTGCATACTACAAAAACCAATTTTTACAATATTAGTTAGTTAACACTCAAAATCCTGAAGATTTAAATACATTTAAAGTTTCAGTATTGACAAGTACTTATTTTACATTTTATTTATTTTAATTTGAAATAAATACGTAATGAGAATTCTTGAACTCACGTTTTATTAATTGGGTATCATTATTTTTTATTTGTAATGTATTATTTCTTGTACGTTTTTCGAATAAAAGAATAATAAATTATTTAAATTGTTATTAAATTAAAGATTAATGAAAAATAAAATTGTTTGAAAATGAAATGTTTTTCAGGAAGAATGTTATATCCAGAAACAATCATTATCCCCAGGAAGCATTTCAGCTCATCCAGTCTTATGTTCGTATCGAGACAGTTTTGAAAAAACTGTGTGTTTTCTAGTTTCCTCCAAAATGTGCAACAATAATTCATTATTGAAGAGCTTAAACAACTCTGTTGCACTAAGTAGCATAAGGTAGCATATAAGGTAAAGATTGTGTGCATATATATCGTCGGGTTACTGCAAAAATAAGATAACTTCACTGTTTTGTGTTATGTGCAGTTCTACGCTTAAAAATTGTTTAAGAGTTTACTGTTAAAACAAGAAAAGTCTTTTACAAGTGTAAAAGGTAGATAAGCATGTGCTAAAAATACTCTAAGTCCACTGTGATCATACTGAAATCAGCTAAAACAAGACAAATGCATTTGTGTTTTACACAAAATTATTGTATTGTGTATTTAGAACATGGAGGAAGACTTTTTCACATGAGGTTGTAAACAACAGAAATCAATTGAACCCGATAATGAAGAAAGTAAGAAGTGAAAACTTTAATCTCTTCTATTTCAAAATTATAAATATGTGAATTATCTGGTTTTTGCAGTAACCCGACGATATGTAAGTTTGTAAAATAGCAAAACCAAAAACTGATACAATGTTGAAACATAAAAAAAGATCTTGCACATGTACTGTTATTGCCACCAACATGACCAGATACTGTGATTATGTCACATTTTCTTTGTAGGTATCATACAGTTTGTATAAAAAATCAGCATTTTACAAGTTCAGTAACTATTTTTAGATTCCTGACCCCCCCCCCCCCCCCGGTTAAAACAAATATGTACTGTTTTTGCACCAAATGTATTCGAAAACTAGATTATAAAAATTATTATATTCTGTATTGTGTTTAACTCAATCAAGACAGGGCATGCTAAATTATCAAAATCTGTACATACACTACCGTCGAAAAGTTTAACAACACTATTATAATCTAATAATTTTCAAATACATAGATTAGCTTTTGTGGCAAAAACTATCCTAATAGAGCTAAAGAAATAAGAAACAAACATTTGTAGTAAATTTATCTCATTATATTATTTACAAAAAAATATTTACTTTAACTTGTTTTCATTTATATGACCACCTTTTGCTGCATTAAACAGACTCTCTTACAAAACCAACTTCTTCCAATGAATACTGCTATACAAATGCACTCTGTGGGAAATACCAGAATTCTTACCACTTAAAAACCCCTTTCACACACCATTTATTCTCTTTCCTGTAAATACCTTTATTATTGCAAACTAGTAATAAATGGGTTTTAACGGGAATTTTAGGATTAGAAAGAATCTATATATTTAAAACACAAGGCTTATTTTTGTTCCAGTTCGTTTGAGAGATCCACCAGATTTACGCGTTTTGTTTTTTAACTTAACGCTTTCGCTGTGTAGATTAATCGACACTACTTAATTTTTATATTTTTATGAAATAAATAAAGATTAGTAAAAGTTTCACAGTTTTATACAAAAATATTTTTGTATCTACCTTAGCGACGTGTTTGTTTATAATTATATTATCTTTGATAATGACAGCATAGCTGTCGAAACAATATTGTCAGGTTATATTTTAATAAAACTGAAACTTTTACTAATCTTTATTTATTTCATGATTATGGAGTTCCACAAAGTAAGGCTGGAAACAATAAACAAGTTTATATTTTTAATTTGAAGAACTCTAAAATGTTTAATTTGAGAGGGGCGAATCGGACATTCACTAGGGGCGCCCTCTCACCTTTCACGGTGGTGAGTTTCGTAAGTACTCTTTGCTTATAAATATAAAGGGCAATGCAGCCATCCACTTCCATCATTAATAAGCGTAGACAAAATCCGCATAGTTGAAAATTATGAACAAACGAATTATACAACTAATAGCTGATGGAAATTGCTTATTCAGAGTAATTTCGTATTGTTTGTATAAAAGGCAGGAAATTTGCCAGCACTATGTTTATGTCATGTTTTTGAAATATGTACTAATAGACGTTTTCACGAATATTTTAAACAAGATCGATTTTTGATTTTATTCTTATCATTTCGTAAGGTAGAATTTCCGTATGTATGTATTTATACAGCCTTGGTAGTGTAATGTCTGGCGTGCCGGACTTTCACCCAAGTGGCCCGCGATCGACTCCCGGCGCCGGCAGATCTGGTTAAGGTTTTCTGCAGTTTTCCTTAGCTGTGACACAAATGTGGGATTTGCACTGTTCCATCTGTAAATCGGCTGCAGCCGTACATTGGGCCTACATAATAATAATAATAATCGCCCCCTCCCTCCCGCACAAGCTTATAGCTTCTGGGGCCTTAGTTTAGGTTATGGGTTGTAGTAGTTATTATTATTATTATGTAGAATAAACCGGCAGGGAGGGGTAAGCCAGAGAGGAATATATGTCGGAAGAGAGGAGGGTAAGTTGGGAGAGAGGAGTGCTAGGCTTAGAATTTTCAACTGGTTATGTTTGGTTGCGTTTATTTAAATAATCACTCACAAAAATCCGAAGGATTGTAATTACACATTAAATGTTGTATATAGGGAAATCCTTCAATGCTTTTGACCGTCATGTCTTGACGAGGTTTCCCTAGTTATATTTTAAATAACACAATTGTTAGGTAGAGGTATATCTACTAAGAGGTTTTCTACAAATTAATCCCAACATTTTTAAAATATTTACCATTTACAATGAATTACAGTGGTATTTCGAAACTTTTTGACGGTAGTGTAGGTCATTTTTGGCAAAAATTGCCTTTGTACTATCGACGCCATTAAGTTTAATTGTATTTAAATTCAGTAAATTTTTGTAACAGAATTAAAAAAATCTTACTCTCAGTTAAAAAAATATTTCTCCATCTTATATACCTTAATAAGAATAGATGTAGTTTTTAGTTTTGTACACTACATAATATGATCATTTTCAAATCAAACATGGCAATGTCCTTCTCTTGGAATCAAATTCGTCAATATCCATAACCTAAATTTAAAGATACTGACAACTGAATAATGTTACATTTAAATTGATTACTGATTTTCCATATTCCTGCTTTATTTAACATAATAACATTAGATTTGCATTAATATTTCCGTCCTGAAGTTCAGGATAGTTTTTCGCTCTTCCTAAAAATAAGAAAAAAATGGATATTGCAGCCTTTGATACTAGAACCCTCATTTGATAAATGTGTTGGAATTTTTTATTTTCTACAGTTAGTTTAATGTAGAAAAGTTATTGATGTAATTAACCCTTAACCGGTAAGGTGAAATTTAGTTGCATAGACAATAATGTGGCATCTGAGAAACTTATCATTTTAAGCAATTAATAAATGCTACAAATGTGAGAACTTTTTGTTTTATTTATAATGAAAACCAAAGTACACACTTATTAGTATAAGACAGGTTATGCGTAGAACATATCATTAGAAAAATTCAAATGCAACTAGACAAATGTGCATAAATTGGCATGAAATTTAATATTACTGAAAAACATAAATCTTACTTAAAAAAAATTAAAACATAATTAAATTTTGATAAAATATAGTGTAGAAAATGTCCGTATATAACAAAAAATTGCACTATAATAAAATAACATTTTTTATGTACGTTTTTCTCATTTATTTTAGGTACAGGAATGGATTTGATTTAATATTTTTTTGTACAGTAGGGCTAGCACCCTGTAAGTGGGGTATCAGATAGTACACCAATAAATAGTGTGAGGATTAAATGGAGTGTCAGATTGGTAGGTGGTAACGTACTACAAAAATTTAGAATGACAGATGCTGAGTAGTAGGTGCAGGGCACCTACGGAAAACGCTACAGCGCATGACAAGGAATCCTTTTATGAAGAATTACAACGAATTATAGACAAAGTACAAGACACCAACAAACATGTAATTGTACTCGGAGATTGGAACGCACACATAGGAGATCAAGTTGAAAATGGAAACGGTATGATGGGAAAACACGGCCTAGCTGGAGAGATAAACGATAATGGTGAAAGCATGCTAGACCTCTGCACTAGAAACCAATTGCTAATAGGAAACACCTGGTTCAATCATAAAACCATACATAAAATAACATACGAACACGAGGAACTGGGATATCGAACCATGATTGATTTCATCACCTACACTAGAAATCTCAGATACGCAATGAAAGAAGTAAAAGCCATAAGAGGCGCAGAATTAAACACGAAACATAGACTCACAGTAACAGATACAAACGTTAGAAAACCAAATAAAAAACCCAACGGAGAGTACACAAGGATAAATTTGGAAGCCCTCGAAAACCAGAACTACTCAAGAAAGGTGGCAACATAATCGTAAAATGGCTAAAGAATATATTTACTCAAGCATGGAATATAGAAGAAATTCCAGAAGAATGGGAACAGAGCATAATTGCTCCCATTTATAAAAAGGGCGACTCGACAAACACAGCTAACTATAGAGCAATCTGCCTCTCCTCAATAGCGCTAAAAATATACTCCAGAATAATTGAGAAAAGACTACGAATTCTTATAGAAGATCGGTTAGAAGAAGAACAAGGAGCTTTCAGACCGCGTAAACAAACTCAGGACCACATATATAGGCTCAGGATTATCATAGAGAAAATGTTGGAAAAAAACAGGCGACTCTATCTAGCCTTTCTAGACCTCAAAGCAGCCTTCGACAGAGTACCCCGAACATTCATTTGGTTAGCTTTAGAAGAACTAGAAGTAACCCCGAAACTAATAAAAGTCATCAAAAGCATGTATAAGAATATATCGGCAAAAGTTAGACTAAATGGACAAACATCAAAAGACTTTAATTTAGAAAAAAGAATTTTAAGCCCTCTATTATTCATAACATATATGGATAATATACACAAGAAGTGTAAGAAAGAGATGAGAAACACGCTAGGTTATTATAACTTAATACCTGTTAAAACACAAGATCTAATCTATGCTGACGATATACTAATAATAGCCACAAGTACTAACCAACTTACCTCAAAAATAAACAATTTGGAAACAAAATTTAGAAGAAAACGGTATGACTCTGAATTTGGACAAAAGCAAAATCCTGTGCATATCAAAAGATGAGGGGGAAGAAAGAATAGAATGCAGATTGATGGAAAAGAATTAGAACAAGTAAATAAATACGAATATTTAGGTACTATAATAAACAAAGACGGAAAGATAGATAACGAAATAAGAAATAGAATAGGTAAAGCTAGCAAGTTATACTATCAGATCAACAATACACTAATCGGGAAAAGAGAATAAGCATAACAGCTAAAGTATAACTTATATAAAACCATTTTCGTCCCAACCCTAACATATGCAGCAGAGTCTTGGACCATTCTGGATAAACATAGGTCAAAGATCACAGCCTCTGAAATGAAGTACTTACGAAAATCAATAGGAAAAACAAGAAGAGACCGTATAAGGAACAAAAACATCAGAGAAGAACTTAAGGTTGAACCACTGATGAGAAACAGTGGAAAAGAAACAATTACAATGGTATGGACATCTAGCCAGAATGAAAAATGAAAGATTTCCAAAAAAAAGTATTCAATCTGAAATGTGAAGGAAGACTGGGAAAAGAAAGACCAAGACTGACCTGGGAAGACGACATAAGCACAGCGGCAGTGAGACGAGGAATCACCCATATAGGACAACTCAAACACCTGACACAAGATCGACAAAAGTTTAGAAATGGGTTAAACACCCCGACACTGTAAGGTAAACAGGAAGAAGATAAAGTAAGATGTTGAGTAGTCTCTCAGATGCCACCTTACCAGTTAAGGGTTAATGCCAAAATTGTTGTTTTATGTAACGTATATTAAGGTTGATGAATGATTTAACATGAGTTCCATAAAACAATTTTAGGAATGAATTGCCTATATTGCCCGCATGCATAAAGTGTAGTAAATGCTTTTACTTGAAGTAAACTGCACAAATATTTCAAATTGTATACATAAGAAACAAGTAATAGGGTTTGCTTCTAATATTTGCTAGACCTTATAGTAAATGCTACTACTAGTGTAGTATTTACTAAGAATTTGATGTGAATGCTACATTCCATATGCATAAAAAGAAGTAAACGCTAAAAATTAAGACTTTTAGGGCGTTGTATAAATGTGGTTTAACTTTAAACCTGGCTCAGTTGCTGCAGTAACGATTGTCAGAACAATCGTCTAGGATATTGATCCTAGTTTAAAGTTAAGCTGTGTTTGTACACCCGCCCTAAGAATTTGAGAATTTTTAAAATTAAGAATTGAAACTTTAAATAGTGTTGACATCAAATAATGGCTGCTTTATGAAACTTGTTGGGGAGAGACACTATAAAAAGACAACAGAGACAAGAGAAAAATATTTTAAGAAGCTGTACAGATTTTCCAAGGAGAATGTAGAATGGATTGCCAACAATTTTCTGGAAGAAGATAATGAAACAAGACCTGAATACCCAACCAAGATCTGTCACCATTTCAAAAAGTGAATTTTTTTGGTGTGGCTGATCTGGGTTTTCAATCTGGAATTGCAGAGGAAGCTGGTATTCACCAATCTTCTGTGTCACGATCTATATGGTTTGTTTCTGAAATATCGCAAATAAAGCAATGCATTGGATAAAGTTTCCTATATTGCGTGAAGAAATTTGAAATGTACAACGTAATTGGCAACAAAAGTATAACTTGCCATGTGCAATTGGTGCATTGTACTGCACGCATGTTAGAATAGAGAAGCCCAGCAACCATGGTGATGAGTACATAAATAGAAAATAAGAATTCTTCATCAAACAATATGCATCATGAAAAGAGTCGAAGGTAAAAACACTTACCCAGGAATCAGGATCTCGTCGCAGTGCTCAAAAAATGCCGAAACAAAAGAGAGATAAGCTTGTCAAGGACATTGTTGGGGTACTTGGACCTACGCAGAACAACATTTCACATTCATATGTATGTGTCATTTTAAGGGAAAGAAATGTTGTTTCAAAGAAAAGGATCTCGGCTCCAAAGTGCAGTCAGTAGCAATTGAAAACACAGCAAACCAAACTGTGGAAACTTCACGAAGGAGTTTTGAAACCTCCGTACCACTTTCTGGTATTCATGCATGACAAGTCTTACTTCACGGTTGACGGCAGCGATTTCACTGGTAACAAGCAATACTATCATATTGACAGTATTGAAGTGGATCCCGAGGTGAAATTTAAGTGAAGTGTTGGTATGGATGGCAATTTTGGAGACGGGATGGTCTACCCCTTATATTATGCCATCTGGCAACTCTTAATTTCACTAATAAATTTTTTTGTTTGTAACTTTACGAATTTATATTTATTTTAACAATAAAGGCATTTAATAGTAAAATAATAATTTCTGCAACATAATTACACTCCAGTAATTAAAACGTTGCAGAGGTGTCACTAAAATAATTTCCAAAAAGAATAAATACACTTATGGTATTATAAATGGTATTATAAATGTTAATCTTTGTTGTGATAGTACTGCCTGAATACCTTTTAATGAATTTTAATTTCGAAAATGATCTTTCAGCAGAACTAACGAATTTTTCTATTTAGTACAGTTGTGATCATTCGCTAAGGAACGATGAAAAAATCATAACCGCTGATTTTCCAGTTTTTTTGTAGAATGTAAATATAAGTTTATTATATGGTAATTAAGAACATTGCATTTTTTAACATTCTGATTGCCCAGTTCATAAATCAGGTCGAGTTACAGCGTGCATTGTAGAAAAAACTGAAAAATTGGCGATCACTATTTTTCATCGTTCCTTAGTGAATGATCGCAACTGTACATAAGAACTTTAAAAACCTACCATCGCAAGTGTCAGTAGTTTTAAAACCATCAAGTTTTGTCAGTTTTTTAAACCGTAAAATAAACTTAGAAAATCCACATAACCGTGGTGCACTTTATTCTCACACATGGAAATGAAATGCGATATATCAATGGAACTTTAAACATTTGCATTGTCAAAATTTATGAAGAATTTAGAAATGAAATATGTTATATACTAATTAAAGACATGGTCACATAATTGACAAAAATTTTATCTGATTGTATTTTACAGATTTTGGCAAGATGCAACATTTAAAATACACGGTAGTAACTTATCCAACAGTAATTATAAGACTTCAATCATCGCTCGTATTGTACGAAATGCAACTGTAAAATTCGATTCGCTATCGCCATCATGTGTATCAGAAGTTATTACCCTATTGCAGTGTTTATGCACCAACAGTAACCTCAGGTCTTTACTTATTGAGCCTACACATTGCCGAATCGAACAACCTCATAAATTTTTTGATATGTAAGTATCAAAAAGTATTTCATAATGTAAGTTAAGTTATTATGTAAATTGTAAGCAAATATTTCAACTGTGTTTTATGTGATATGAGTATTATTTTTTGCTTTAGATTTACAGATGGAGCAAACACACTGTTAACACGTCTTGTTCACACATGTTGTCGTATTCCACTCAGTCGTTTTAGTATAGGAGGATCCGAAGATCTTTGCCAGCACATTCCTCAGTTCCTACAGCGTTTAGCAAAATATAACTCAGATAAAGTTAGTCTTTTAGGGCTTGCTTCTGTTAAAGATGATCCTGGAAATTACCTCATTTGTGATGCAGATCCCGCTCTGTTTAAACCTTTTAAAAATCTTCAGGTATTAAATGTGTATATATAAATTTGAAAATATTGTTTGTAATATCTGTTTAATTTACTTTAGGTATTAAGTATAGACTATGACATTTTAAGCGACATATTCCTAGATTCCTTAGAAGATATTAAGGATTTTCGTCGATTAGTTGTGCATGTTCATGGAGTGTGGACTGGTCATCCTGGTACTTCTGAGGATGCATGGATTCGATTTAAAGCAGTACATCCAGCATGCGAATTACGCATGTCTTTTATTCATGCATACGATGAAGTATCACATATGCAAAATCATATTTTAAGAAGCAACATGCCCTTGAGTCACCTCAAAGTATTTTTCTGTGAGCATGTAAGTATTTTTTAGTAGATATGAATAAAATTCATAGACAGTCATATAAATCCTTTATGACATTTTAAATTGTTTGTTTAACAACATAATTGTCTTTTATGATAGAAAAAAATCATAAAAGAGATATAAAAAAGTATGTATATATAAATATTGTGTGTACTAATTGTTTTTTGTTATTATTTGTATGTATGTATATTGTGGTAATTCCAGATAAACCTAGAAGTATTAAATTTGTTATCCACTTGGTATCCACGAACATTACGTAGCATTATGTGGGTTGATTCTCAGTGCCATAATTCACAAAATACATCGTGGGATTTAGTTAGACGTTTGGGTGGTCCGGATGCAAATCAACCAGATCCCATCGTCATGGCGGCATGGTTATGTGCAAAACTTGAAGAAGTTGTGCTTCTAGGTAATATTAAATTTATTTTGATTTGTTTCAAATATGCATAACATCTGATAAGTTTGGTGAAGGGAAGATTTGTGTAATAGTTTTAATTCAATGCACAGACTTGTTAATTATAAATTCTGCAAACGAATTTCTAACATTACACACTGAATTAAATGAAAGTTAATGCAATTGCAGAAGATACTTTCTTTTTATAGTTTTATACTGTAATATGTAATTTGAAAGTATAAAAAATGCATTAAGTTTCATGGTGTATGAATATGGTTAATTAAATGTATTTATAAAAAAAGAGTATATTAAATCATTCTATTATAATTAAACAGTAAATGGTATTTAGTTTATTCTGAGGAAACTACAATCACAAATGGTATTTGGTGAAATTATTTTATAATTGAAAATGCAGATTATGGAAAGCTTTGTATTCAACTTCCTTTAAAAAAAGTATTTCTTTAAAATAAACTCCAATGTTGAGTTTATTTACCAGGTTTGGTTTATTCAGGTAAAACCTCTTGTGATTGGTTTAGATTAGAATTCCTCAATATGAACTGAGCTCGGAGCCAGACTGTTATGAAGGATACTTGTGAGCCTGGATCGATTAATGCTCGTAATAATTCGTAGCAGCCTTCGTTAGTTTTAATTTTGATGAAGGCCGTTGCTAATAGAATTTCTTGATTAGGTTGATTTTTTCCTACCAATGTGGCTTGTTATTTTCTGGTTTTCAATTTTTTCTTGTTGAATAGCAATATGTGCCGTTGTTGAACCTTTCTGGAATTGAGGTTATCACTTGATTGTTCTTAGAATGTTGGTTGTTTTCATAATGCAAGAGCTTGTGATGATACTTCTTGCATTTCATGCATCTGCAGGGTGGCCAGCAAACCTGGAAACCTTGAAAATCGGGAAAAAACCAGGAATTTGCACAATCGGGAAAGAACCTTGAATTAGTAATTAAAGTAGTCGGGAATCTTTTAAAGAAAAAATTTAAAAAATAAATAATTTTAATAAAATAAAATAATTTTAATAGTATGTACTTTCAAAAACAATTAATATTTTACGTTATCTCTTTTTTTTTATTTGCGTGTCCAAAAGAGGCTTAGTTGAATACTGGAAACAGTAACATTTTATTTTTTAAAGTTGATATCATTGTCGTACAGCTGTTCTTAAAATGTCAAATTTATTTACGCAAATTTAAAAACCAAATACAGGATTAGAATTTTCAGTGTTGCGAACTACCAAATCTGTTAACAAAGTATCCCTAACAAATTTTGTTTACAATTAAGATATTTTTCTTCTTTAAAAAAAACATTATTTAAAACATGGTATAAAGTATTCATTTCATAAGACACGTATTTAGCGCACGCGTCCAAGTTTAGAAAACGACTCGCATAGGGGAAGTTTTCTAAAGAACAAATAGAAAAAATAATATAAAGTATTCGTTTCATAAGACGTTTTAGCATCTCTAATGCTTCTAAACTTGAACACGTGCGCTAAGAACGTGTCTTATGAAAATATACTAATTTCTATTTACGTGTCCAAATGAAGCCATTAGGACACGTATTTTGCGTGTTCATAAGAATTCTGGAAACGGTAATATTTTATTTTTTAAAGTTGATAGCAATGTTGAACAGCTGTTTCTAAAATGTCAAACTTATGTTGAATTTGACTGGATGCACCGAAGATCCGAATCGGTTTAATCAGCTCTAGTGCAGTCACGTGATCACATTACCAACCACCGTTTCTTTATTGTCCGTCAGACCACAGGCCCTTGGGCCATAAATTCTGTTATGGTTATGTTTAGATGAGTCTAGTAATAATAGTCTAATTAGAAGGTATCTGTGCATAAACAAAAATTTGATAAAGCATTCTTTGCTTAACATCCATTACGATAACGTTTTGAGGTTATATATTTTTTAATAAACAAAGTGCGCTTTTGACGTTGCACCGTCCTCAGCTCACAGTGCAAATTACGTAAGAATCATTTTGTTGATTTTAAACGCCCACCCCCCCTTTATAAGGAAAAATAAGAAAATCACAGCGCCCCCCTCCCCCAAAAGGTAAGCCGTAAGAAGGAGTTTTTTTGTGTTTTTTATCAAAATTAAAACAAAAATCATAGAAATCCAATTTCTAAGGTTAATTATAAAACGATCTTTTATTCAAGCTAAAAAAAAGAAGCAATCAAAAGAAAATCTTATAACAAATGACATTTTTTGTCTCATATTTGTTTGTTTTGAGTTGATGTACCGGGGATTCCTGGAATATCGCGCTAAAGTCGACTACTTTGTACTATAGTGCAGCGGCACAAACAACTCCCGGGAAGCGTGTTTTGCTTATAAACAAACTTGATATAAAAGTAGAAAAAGTATTTTTATTGATTTCAAGTAAGTATTCGAATATTATTTAAAAAATTTAATTATTTTGTAGTTTCTATCTTACGTAAGATTTTCTTGTCTCCTCCCCGACTCCCTTTGTCTGCAAAAATAAGGAAAAATATAACCCCCTACCCCCTATGCCTGGTTACGTAATACTTGAATTCTCCCCTAATGTGAACTGGAAGCGAGCGCCATAACAGTCAAATGTATTGTGAAAATGCAGCGTTGATAGTCGAACCAAACGAATTTACAAACCTCGTTCGGTTTGCACCAAGGTAACCCGTCGAATTTGCTATTATTTACTCTGCAAATTTGAAAAACAAATGCACAATTAGAATTTTCACTGTTGCTAACTCTGGAAAAACTTAACAAAGTTTTAATTCGTTCCCCTTTTGTTCCTTATATCTTATTTAAGAACTAATAAGTAATTTTTTAAATGATTACAAAATTTTTTTTAAATGATCTCCAAATAGCAAAAATAGTATAAAGTAAAATGTGTCTTATGAAATTAATACTGTAAAGCTAAGATCACACACGGCTACTTTTGCTGCAGTGCAGCATAAAAAACAGCGCAGCACAAGTGAAGCCTAGTGTGAACTCCCCTGCATCCTTAAAAGTAGCGCATGCAAGTCGTTTGCATGCAGTATTTGTTTGCTGCGCGCAGTCCAAAAAGTAGCCGTGTGTGAATGGAGTTTTTAAGAGTTGCGATGGCTGCAAAAAATATATATTTGGTTGAAACTTTTGCAGCGGCTGCGCCTGCAGTATCAATCTACTTCTGATGTGGAGTGTGTGTTTTGTTTTTTATTAAAAGTGTCACGTTTCTCAATAATGCAAAAATTACTTTGTTATGCATTTTTCTAAACGTAATTACGTTGTAAAGATGTTATCCTTTTAGCATATGGATCTTGAAATTTCATTTTTATAATAAATAGTATAAAGGAATTTGGTTGATGCAATAGAAAATAGATAAATGTTATATTTTAATGCAAAGTGAAATCATTTTAATCAAATTTACTTTCATTTATTTAAAGAATTAAATAAAATTTCAAAAACAAACACCCTTGTTCAACAGAGCAGATCATTTACTTTCAGAAAAATGTCAGTATTTGTTTTTAACTTCAAAGATGTTCCTGATTTTGTATCAAATTTAAGTCTGTATTAATGCAACCACTTAATAAGAGAACAGCTAATAAACTGTTGCAGTTGGCTTTGTCTTGTTATTATAATTACACCATATTAGACACAAATTAATGTTTCTTATTAATTCAAACTTGTTAAAAACCGACAAGCACAAGACGAAACACCAACGAATCATAAAATATAATAATAATAAAATACTGCACCTATGCTGCAGCTGTGGGTTGCACGCTGGAAAAGCGTGTTGTTTGTGAACACTATTGCAGCCTTTTATTAGTCTTGCAGTTTTAAAGGGTAGCTGCAGTAGAAAAACTTGCATGCTGCACGCTACTTTTAGGATATGTGTGAACACCACGCGAAACTTTTGCAGCCACAACTCTAAAACTGCGCTGCAAAAGTAGCCGTGTGTCTGATCCATTTTTGATCGTTATTTGGTTATTTGGGCTTCTCTGGCAATAAAAAAGGCTTCAAGTGAAATTGTATGTTCTGTTATTATTAATTCTAAAATAATAACTTGATCATCAATATGGATATGCGTAAATTATTGAAGGAAAAAACCTGGAAAAATGATATTTTACGATCTGGAAGACCGGGAAAAAACTTTGAATTTAGAAATACTACTCTTGCTGGCCACCCTGATCTGTATGTGCTCTTGCAATTTTTATTTTATCGAAGTGTTTTAAACATTTTATGCAGATTTTTTGACGTTTAACGAAATTGTAGCGTTTGTTTGATTTTACTGAAACAGATATAGCTTCCCTGGATTTAGGGCCTCTAGCGATTGGAATCGTTTTTCTAGGAATTCTAACAATTCCCCCAGTGTTTCTTGGATTTTTCAAGGACTGTTCGTAAAGTTGATTTGTTTCTCTGTCGAGCTTTGGTGGCTGATTCGATTGTCATTTTAGGAAATTCAGAATATCTAAGTATTTTGTAAATAATATTCTTTTACTGTTGTAACAGTTGTTCAACCTTTCCCATGCTGTATTGTAGTTGGCATTGGAAGCTCCACGATGTTGAATTAATTAGCTTGCTTCGCCCTTGATATGTGTTTTAAGATACTGCATCTTTTCAGCCTTCCCTAATTTGTTATTATTGTGTAAAAAAATGTCATGAAATGTTGACCACGTCTCGTAATTACCATCGAAGATAGGGATGGGAATTGAGATCTTGATTTTGATTAGTTGATGAATTTTCTATTTTTTCGTGCAGTTGACTAATAAGCTGCTCGATGTGATTTTCTTTTTCTTCGTATATTTCTACTATAAAATAGTCTTCTTTATAACCCTTCTCGTGAAGAAGAATTTCTTTATATTATTTTGTTAATTCACTCCACTTTTAGCAAATTGATTTAATTTTATGCTCACAATGAATTCTTGTATTGGTTAGTTCCATGTTATTAATTATATTGGTTATTGCTTTATCTAGCAATTTGATGTTGATTGTTTGACATTGTAAATGAAATTCTTGTTTATCGATAGTTTTTTCGAAGTGAATTTGAAGTCTTGGCATTGCTGCAGTAAACGTTCTTGCCACTCTTGAATATATTTTTCGGTTTCTTGGTAAATCTTTTTTACCCGATCGAAGAAATTTTGTTTAATATAATTTTGTTCACTAGGGAGCATTTTTAGAAGATCTTCGTGCGTTTTCTGGAAATCATTCCAATGTTGCTGTAGCTTTGTGTACCGAGTGTTGAAATACTCTTGAATTTTTCTTGTAGAAGAATCCTTCTTCCTGTTACTAAGAAGTTTCTGCATAGTCTCAGCTAGTTTCTTCTGTTCTGCTAGATTATCCTCCATATTGATGTTGAATCTTTCGTACATTTCAGTACTCTTGACTATTGCAAAGATCTTGAATTAATTACACCCAGGGGTCGATCGCAGTGGAAACTCACACGGACTGGTGCAAGGTAGGTTCGAAGGATCAAATGTTATGACCAATACGGCCGTAAGAATATTTTCGGGTAGTTGTTCACCACCCTAATTTTCGCAATACGTGATATGTCGGTTGGTAGAGGATCTAGCTTGAATAAAATATTATTAAAAAGACATGTTTATTAGTACACAACAAAAAAACAGATAAAAATATACGCTTGGTCACCCGTAAGCCCTTTACTCGGATTCAAGTAAAGGTTAAAGCGATAGGAATCCATGCCACTTCCGCTAATATGCTAATAAATTGCCATAATTGCAGGTTTTGATCAGGAGTTTATTCTCAGTAGACTCAAGAATCTTTAGTTAGTTCTCGTTTTGAGTTAGTTCGAGCTCTAACAATTCTTATCCAAACAATAAAGATGATAATGTGCTCCACCAAAGCGTTTTGTTTCAACAAGACGGAGCTCTTCCCTATTTTGGTGCAGTTTTGTGGAAAGCTGTAAACTTCTAATAAACAAAAACCAAACTATCTTAACGATTTAAAATTTTATATTTTTTTAAAGCCTTTTTAAAAAGTGATACTAGATGTGTAATTTTATCTTATAGGATATAAGTATTTTGAAGAAGATCTAGTTGCCATAGCTAGGTTAAGAAATGATACTTTAAGGATTCTCGAAGTCGCCAATGAAGATGTTATATTCTCAAATGAAGTATATAGAGGTCTCACGGACTCAAAAGAAGTATGTATGATTTATATTATGCTGAATAATTTTCTTTTTTTATGTCAATAAATTTGTTCTCTAATTCAATTTATGTTCTAACAGGAAATCAGTAAAATAATTGGTAAACCATGGGCTCCATTAAAGCCAGCAGAATTACACCCTGTGATATGCAATTCAGTAGCAGGCGATTCAGACGAATATCTACTGCCAAAAGTTCTGGCCGACCTCTATTAAGATAAGTTATATTATGCCTTAAAAATAACCTGCTGTCCAACATTCATAAATAAGCCAAAAAATTTAAACGACTACATCAATCGAGTTTCATAATTTCAAGTCTTTTTTTTTAGCATGACTTTTTTATGTGTGTTTATTATTTGAAGTCTAATTGTGTTGTGTTTTATATATACTATACATTATGAGTCTGGATTTTCTGATAGTCAGGAATTATTTTAATCACTATAAAATGAACTGCATCATTATTTTAAAAATCTATCTTTTTTAAAATATTTAAATTTATTTTTGTAAAACAAAATTTTATCCTTTTTTTATTTTTGTATGGGTTTTTTTTATTTTTAAGAATCAAACTCAGTTTATAATTAATCAAAAGAAAAGTTATTTAAAAATCAACAAAAAAAAAAAAGAAAACACAATGACGTACACATTTTTATAAAATCGTAAATCAATTTTTGAATATTGTGATAAAAAATCGATAACTATTAGAGGAGGTTTTGTCAATGTCTTTTACCAACAAAGCTTTAAAGTTACATATTTGAAGGTTGTCTCAAGACTATGAAACGATAAAAGATAAAATGTTAAAATATACTATTTAAATATATTAATTTCTTTTTTATGTAACTTAAATGAACTTTTTCCAAGCAACAATAAAATCTTGGCTAATTTGTTTCATACTTAGTAATATTTAGAACTGATAAACATCTGTGATAAAACTCGCTTAATCAATAAGGTTGTTGACGTGAATTTGTATGTAATGCCAACCAACCAAAATGACCAAACGTACCTGTAGGCATGATCTTAATTCGAAGAATTAAAAAAAATAATATTCATCGTTGTGTGTGTAGAATTGCGAACACCTAAGTTTGGAAATACGCTTGTGATAAAAAAAATGTTAACAATCAAATAAACAGAACGGATGCTAATAAGCAAAAATAATAAGAGCGAGTTAACATTTATCGTTTTGCAGTTTCTGATAAAATGCAAAAACGTATTTTTTATTTATAATAATTGTGTGTATGTTAAAAAAAGAAGTTGTGATATGTTCCATTATTTTTGTTTGTTTTAATAATAACAACTGTTTCTGTATAAATAATGTGTATATTGATTTTTCGTTTGTATTTAATAAGCGTGATTGTTATTATTCGTTAATTGTAAAGAATGCATAGTTATTTTTATATTATAATCGGAATATAATCAGACCAAATTTCGATTATTGTTTGTTGATTACATTGAATTATCTTGAGAAATTATCGTGGATTAAATGACTATTAATGGAAAAAAAAGTATCCTTTTTGATTTTTCATTTGTAATATCTTCAAATTATTTTAACTAATGGTATATAATAAAAAGATGTAAATGATGGAACGATAGAGTTGCTGCCTTTTAATCTGCGAGATTAATTATAATCTATTATTTAATTGAATACCAATTACAATTTGTATTACTTGAAATTGATTTTTTGTACGACCATGCTATTTCGGATTGTTTACCATACTTGGTTTTAGAACAGTAGGTTATATTTACTGGTTGCTAAGCAAAAACGCGTCTGTAAGTAATTACTTACCGTTCAGTTTTGTCAAAAATAGAACGGTAAGTAAATTATATGTAATTTATAAAATAAATGCATGATCTGTGGATGTCTCTTTCGTGAAAATCATTATTTTATAAACACTTAATTTGACTCTTTAAAAAAATGTATGTTTTTTATTTAAATTTGCTGTGAAAAATATCCAGTAAATAATAGTAATTACAAACGTATTCATGGTAACGACAAAAATAACGTGACATTCAAAAATAAAATTACAAACGTATCCATGGTAACGACAAAACCTACTTAATGTTTGGTGGATATACAGGGCAAAAATGAATTATTTTAAATTTATTTTTTATCATCTTCGGGATATTTCCTTAGTTAATACCTTTGTATTCATAGTGATCGTACAAAAAATAGTATAAGCATCTCAAACAGTAAGGAGTTTACCGATCTCCTCCAATATTGGCGACTTCGCTTCGCTCAGTCGCCAAACATTGTCGTCGATCGGTAAACTGTCCTTACTGTTCTTGATACTTAATATACTATATTTTGTTTTTGTTTTGTGTAATTCAAGTAATATATTTATCATTGTAATTTAATTTGCTTATGTGGAACTTAAATTACATTTTTTTTTTCTTTTGTTGCAAAAATGTAATTTACAATGGTAAGCTTTATTAAATTTCTGATTAAAAATAAATTGAAACTACCATAGAGTGATAAAACAGTATTATGAATATGCTTAAGAATATTATTACTGAAGTGTATATATATATATATATATCATTTAATCATCATGTTATTATATTACTTGCTTTTTCATCATGGCAAATGTGAACTGAATAGGCAAAATACTATACCTAAACTGTAGGGGGTGGACACACTAGTATTTATCAGACTGGCTTGATATTTAATAATTTAGTCAAACAAATGCCAAATACATGACATCTTGATAAAGGCATCATGACATTTGTTTAATTACTGAAATTTATATAAAACAATAATAAGTTTGCTTATTGCTTTGGACTTTATGGTAAATAATATTTAGCTTTCTTTGATGAAATATTTTTCTAATAGAATTTTTTAAAAGTTTTTATTTAACAAAACAAAAGAAATTTTGTGCTATGACTTATTTTAAATTAATTTGGCTTCTTTTGTAAAAAAATAAATTTTGACAGCTTATGTTGCTGATTTTATGTTTTTCCACTCTACTAAAAAATGAACTTATTAATTTCACTTTATTCAAAATAGTATAATTTATTTTTAGAAGTCAATGGCAACTAATATTACATACTTAGACAAAATGAACAAACATTCAAAAATTTTGTTGAGAATGAAATTTTCTAAGATTTGGCTAAATTCTAGTAGGGTCATCCATATGACCATAGTAATCGCTGCTAACAGGTAACAGAAATATTCTGTATTCTCCATATATCTCACCTTTTAAAAGCAAAGCTAATATACTGAATGTCTTTAAGGCTGTTTTACCCGATTCTGAAGATAGGGAAACGCAATGTAAACTATTTATTTATTTATTCAATAACCGCTCAATATTTTTTGATCGGGTTTTTACCAAAAATTTACCTACAATGTAGTGTATGATGTAATGTTTTTAAAAAATAATTTTTAACGTTTGAAACCATAAAAAACTTAATTTGCAATAGGATCGCTTACTATGCTTTTATTCATTTATTTATCAACGTATATTTTTTTAAACATTTTTCCCGTAATCTGTGCGTCAAATGCTATGATGTAATGTAAAGATTTTTTTTAGAAACGAAAATTTCAACTTTAAATTAAGTTTTTTATGGTTTCAAACGTTAAAAATTATTTTTTAAAAACATTACATCATACACTACATTGTAGGTAAATTTTTGGTAAAAACCCGATCAAAAAATATTGAGCGGTTATTGAATAAAAACCGAGTAAGTTTACATTGCGTTTCCCTATCTTCAGAATCGGGTAAAACAGCCTTAAAAGATTGATAACAAACAGTTGGCCATGAAAATACAAATTTATTTCATTATGCTCTAAGCATCAATATAGTCTCACTTTGACTTGCAAAAAATTGAACAGTTGCTTAATTCTGAAATAAAAGTTCTGGATTTTCCTACATTAGTGCATTTAAATTTTTTTTTGTGTTTTAGTTTAAAATTTTAGCAAACAAGCTGAAAAAGCCTACGTATGATGTGGTTATCATGAGACTGTTAATAGTTAATTAAGTTTGACATATTTACAGTAAGCACTAAAGCACATTTTAATGTCACAGCCAACTGCATCTAATAGATCATTAGAGATATCCAGTATAAGGTAATGAAACTGTAATAAGTTGCATTGTTTTCAGAATCATAAGTCACTTAAACATCTTATAATTAGGAATAAAATATACATAAAATATTATCTTTCATAAATGTATATATATATATACAGGGTGTATATCGGTTTTGTTACATAGGCAAATAACATGTAAAAACACAATTTCTCAGATATTCGCTCCCCTAATTACGTCAGAGGAAAAGTCATTACAGAAAAGTTGTAGATCTTATTGAGTACTATTCAAAACACCCCCACTTTAGCATTATATGTTAACTAGTTTCCAAGATATAAGCGATTTCCTGGTATAGGAAATTAACATTGTAAATGGGAAATTCGCTAATAACATTTACCACGTTAAATTTAGAGATTAGGTGTAAATACAAGAATTATTAAGCACAGTTTCACGGAACAGAATCACTCATCAGTATGTTACAATTGCTACCGGTGTGGAAGAAATACATAAGAATTCTCTAAAAAATTTATTTTTATGACATTAACCATGACAATAGTTGTCAAGTTAACCTCAAGAATCACTTAGAGGTTATGTCATGCTTTTGTATTATAAATTTAAAATATGTTATAAGAATGATACTAATATAAAATAGTATATTGTGTTACAAGTGCAGAAAAGTGCCAATTTCTCACGAGTGTGAAGATTTTACACGAGTGATCTTGACGAGTGAGAAATTGTTGTTTTTGCACGCGTTACACACTATACTTTATCCACGACAACAAAAAAAGTAATAAACCACCAACAGCTAAGAAAGTTTTTTAACCTAGAATTTATACTCGCATTCATATATTTTACGTGAAATATTTGGCAATAAATTAAGAGATGTAATGTGAGCCGCTTCCACGATGTTTGGAGGTGTACGAGTGTACACCCCAATTATCCTTCATCGGATTCACTCATGATACATCTAGAATTTTAAAAACGACAAAAGTAAACATTAAATTTGTAAAGACAATAGTAATAATACGTTTACAATTTGTATAATTCAGTCAATCTACTATTTAGTATTGTTTATTGTTTCCAGCCTCATTTTGTGGAACTCCATAATCATGAAATAAATAAAGATTATTAAAAGTTTCAGTTTTATTAAAATACAACCTGACAATATTATTGTTTCGACAGCTATGCTGTCATTATCAAAGGTAATATATTTATATTACCTCTGATAATGACAGCATAGCTGTCGAAACAATATTGTCAGGTTGTATTTTAATAAAACTGTGAAACTTATAATCTTTATTTATTTCATACTATTTAGTACTTACAGCTAAATAATTATGTACTCGTTTTCAAAAAATAATTTATATGTACAAAAATCACAATTCAATTGTCACGGTTATTAACCTCTGCGCAAAATGTCAAATATTCTCGCATTATGTAGCAAATTATAAATGTTTTCAATGTTTTTATTGTAATTTAGCAATAATAATAATAAATAAAATTACATTAAAAATTATATAATAATGTAAAACATTAATTAATTTTACATTTTAATTGAATAACAATCATTGGAACTTTATATAATGAGAAAAAAACATCATTGAAAGGCGTCCTGGTAGCTCAATGGTTACGCTGTAGCTACTAACTGAGCGATCCGGGTTCAATTCCCCAGGTCTGACCTTAGTTTTTTTTTTCTAGATGGATTTCCATTCGAAATATAATTTAATGTAAAATATTAATTAAACAAAATAAATTAACCTTTATCTAAAATTTATAACATTTTATATTTCAAATAATTAATAATATAAATATTGCAAGTGGTGACATCTATGGCGTTTTAATAGAACTACGGATTATTGAGAACTCCTTCCTCACATACTTTACCGTTGAGTTTGGAGATTGTTTGCAATTGGTCGTTTTCACGGTTACTAGATTGTGCGGAATATGTAACTTTCTATGGTGGTTGTAGATAAAAAACATTTTAATCTTATTGTGGGGTTACACTATTATTATTATTTGACAATTATAGTAATCTAACAAAATCAAACGACAAATAATAAAAAAGCAAAACAAGAATAAATTTATAAAAGGTATTCATAATATAAAAACATGACATAATATCTCAGTGATTCTTGAGATTAATTTGACAGCTATTGTCATGGCTAATAAGATTTTATAAAAATAAGTTTCTTGGAGAATTGTCATGTATATGTTCCACACTGGTAGCAATTGTAACATACTGATAAGTGATTCTGTTCTGTGAATCTGTGCTTACTAATTTTTGCATTTACTCCTAATGTCTAAATCTAAATTAGCTATTGCTATTAGCGAATTTCCCATACCAGGAAATCGCTTATATCTAGGAAACTATTTAACACGTATTGCTGAAGTGGGGGTGGTTTGAATAGTACTCAATAAGATCTACAACTTTTCTACAGTGACTATTCCTTAAAATAATTAGGGGAGCAAATATTTGAGGAATTGTATTTTTACATGCTATTCGCCTATGTAACAAAACTGATAATACACCCTATATATATATTGCGATGAATTCGCATAAAAAGAAAGATTTGAACTTTTCCCACATTGGCTAGCAAAATATAAATATATGCGATGAATTTGGCTAATTAAAAATAAAATATTGTTTTTATATTCAATTTCATCAAATACCTTCAAATAACAAATAATTGCTGTTAGATCGTAGATAATTGATTTATAAATAAATTTATTTTTAAAAATGACTGTGAACTTTGGAAATGCTTTTCAACTTCCCTCTTTTATAAATTCTTATATGATTAAAAAATTCCTTTTAATAGTTTTAAATAATGCAATAGTTATATAAAGATAATATTACGTGAGTTCTTGAATAACTCAAGTTTACGTAAGAGAGTTAGGCACCAATTAAATAACATAAAATAACTGAATTAAATTAATAAGAAAAACTCATCTCAGGGCGAATGTGGATTCCTGTGGTTTTAAAAAATATACAAATTGAAATTGAAATCACTTTTAAAATTGAATTCTTAATTAAATTTAACTATTACTAAATTGTTCAAATCACATAATTACACCTCACAAACGATAGTCTTTTCTTCAGCAGATACCAATACAGAAGGAAATAACTTCCTACCTTTATTATAAAGTTGGTCTTCTCCAATACCATTGGCAGCGTATGTCACCTTATGTTGATCCAATCCTGGATTCCAATTTTGGTTGACTTTCCTTTGCATGGACTTCCAATATAACACCATCCACACACTTGATCTTGATAGCTCACTTTTGGTAAAACACTTTGTTTTAATTAATTGCGGGTACTGTTTAAATAAATAAAACCAGTTTATGGTTTTAACGTAGATTTATTGACTAGCAATAGCTTTAGCTAGTAATTTAATTAGGTGGTTCTTTATAGCCTTATAAACACTTTTCTAATTTTATAACAACTATACACTTTCGACGTATTCAATTTATCAACCAACTTAACTGTCTAATAAAGACTAGATTATTTAAATTTTTACAATATTACTTTTCACGACTTTACTCTGTCGCTTTATTTACTGGACTGAACTTTACATACGTTCACGTTCGTCGTCTATCAGGAACTGCCTATTCACATTTTTAATATTCTTTAACACGACTTTACTGCATTGCTTTATATTCAGAAGTGTCCTAAAATTATGATTTTCTAAGCTTATATACTAGTTACTATTTACATCATCACGTTACACAATTTGACGTCACCTTACCACCTAATAGAATGACTACACTATATATAATACATAACAGCAGATTAAAACATAATTATAATAGTTGTCTCAATTTATTACAGTTTATTATATAACACTTGCAATAATAATGATCTATTTACATAAACAAAAACCTTAAAAGAATCACATAACCCGTCAATATTACTCATTTGAAAATTTATCATAAATGAATTATATAATAACAATAACTTCGCACAACTGGATGTTACGTATACTTATGTATTTGGTGAGTAAACTGTTAGATAATAAATAAAGAAATATGGATTATTTAACCTTATTAAAAAGTATACACATTGATTGTATAATCAATGACACACCAGTAACTAACTTAAATTTATTTTTAACTGGAAAAGTTGATAAAATATTTCTAAAGTGTTAGTTTTTAACAATGATTTTAATAGTTTACAAAATTTTCCAGAATTTTGGATACAAAATCCACAGCAATATATATATATATATATATATATATATATATATATATATATATATATATATATATATCCTTTATCGTCTTTTTTGTTAAAACAAACATACCGGTATATATTTTTTAAATGTTTAATTCTCCAAACACGCCAAATACACATAACACTTAATGTAATTTAGTTCACTTTTAAACAGTAGAAACTTGCTTTTCAAAGGTATGCTTTTTTTATCTTATTGTTTCTTATTAAAGGAAAAGGTAAAGTTAACTATTGGTCCTGACTTAAGTAATAAACAATAATTGTGATATGATAATTTACAAATTTAAATTGGAAGAAAAAGGACTACAATTTCATATATTAACACATTTATTACCACAGCCCCATTGAACAAGTTTGCATAATACTATACACTGCCCTTAGAAAACATAACCTATTTTTCATTAGACAGTTTGCCATTGCCAAGAATGCAAGTAAACCAGCACCCATAGCAATATGTGGTCAATATTTGAAATTTCTTAATAATAAAACAATAATGGAGAGTTCAGTCATACTCACATAAATGTAGTACCACCTTACCTCAAAATTTTCTAGTATTATTTTTTGTAAAATTACCTTTTCATTGCAAACTAAAGGAAATAAAGGCCAATCAAATAAAATACTGATTTAGATTAAAATTCAGTTTTACAATAAACAATATTAGAAAATTTTGAGGTTAGGTCTAAATTATATTGTACTAGATGTATGTGGGCATGACTGTACAAACAAATGTTTAAAAATGAGTGTGAGTGTGAGATAGAAAATATATCACTTGCTGAATAAGGATAAAACAATTTATTTGTCCCAGCTATGTATTAGCCTCTCCTTTGGACTATAGAATATTAAATAGTCTGCAGCTATAGATCGCAATGAAAGAAATAGCCAAAGATAAATAGTGATAATTAATACAGATGAATTGAGATGGCACAGTGGTTGCCAATGTGTTGACTTTGGAAAGATTTACTTTCTTGAAACTTAGAACGCTTTACTGGATGCGGTCCTCATGGATTTAAGGTAAGCAATAATTCATGAGCTCAACTATTTATTATAAATGCAATGAACTAAGATAAGATATTTTATTACGGACTACAAGATATTGAAATTGTGACAGATTTAATAAGAAATGAGAAAAGTGTTTTAAATGCAATAGATCTGTTTACTTTACATGAAACTGCAAAGAAAAATGAATTAGAATGATACTCAAGATAAGCTTTAAAGCGTTGTGCGGAAACATATTTCCTACTGACTTTGGATGATTCGAATGTTTAATACTCCCATTCTAAACAGAAATGTTATGTTTATAAGTTGTGAAATATATCACAAAATAGCTAAAAGAGATTAAGATATAATACAAATAAAATGTATGCAGCAATTAATTACATATGAATAGAACTCAGGAATGGTGAAGTTATAAAATAATAAAATCAGAGCCAAATGCTCATACTTTACAAGATATGAAACAAATAATAAATAGAATTTGATTTAAGTAAAATACAAGAACAATATTGAATATCTATTATTATTTTATCAAACATTCCAGCTTAATAGGTAGTGACAGTAATTTCATAAAAATGAAAGGAGTCTTGCACCTAGGTGCACTGTCACTGTTGCGGTGGTTAACTATCACATAGCACATAACAGCACTCGTTAAGTTCTAGGATACCAAATAAAAACATTCCATATTTACCAGGCACAAACTATAATGACTACAATTTATTTTTCTAATTTTTTAAAACTTGCCTGGTACATAAAAGGCTTAAGCTTTACACACATTTGAAAAGAACTAACGATAGATGAAAAAATATAGAATTAAGCTAGGTAAATAAGTTTACTCTGAAGTTCGGCTAATGTGACAGCGTGAAAGGGTGATGAGAATACATATTTGATGTAGTACTTCAGTCACCTTGTGAACAAACTTTTTTTTCGTTAACTTGATATGTAAAACACCACATACTTTTTCATTTGAATCCAATTTATAAGCAAAATAGTGAAGTTGACATAGTTTTAATATTTGAAGCTGTAATAATAAATACATCTGTAATAAGTATTTCTTTTGTATTATGTTATAACTAGTATTGGTAAATTTTATTATTCTAACAAATTTAATTTTGGAATTGTTAGCATACTTGCAAACTGTATAAAAAGGTTTTCACAATGTTAAACATCAATTCAACACAGGGCCGGCGCGTTCAGTTGTTCAAAAGTTCAGTGCGTTCCCCGGAACACGGCCCCGCGCTTTCAACTTTTACGACTGGCAAACTTTTACCATTCAACCTACGTAAAATCTTGATAACGTAATTAAAATTTTTCAACGAAAAATTCCAGATAAATAATTTTTAAACTCGCCACTTTCAAAATGGCGTGCTAATGTAACAGTTAAACGCAAACGTAGTGTTCGCGCACTCGTGCTTCAAGAATATGCAAAAGCACTGGCCCTTTTAGGCTCTTTAAAAATAATTTGACTTAATAATTATAAAATTTGCAACAATTAAATAATTTCCCCACCAAACATTTTTTGACCTGGTGGTATTTTAACGGAAATTTTATGCTGATTCCGAATATGTAAATCATTTTGGGGCAAACGTCCTTAAGCCTCCAAAATTGGTTGCTATCAACCTAACTTTTACAAAAACGCCACTACCTGACCAAAACGCTATGCAAAAGCAAATTCGAGTTTTTTAAACCTAACCTAACTTAACGTAACCTAATCTAAGTCTAACCTAGCCGAAACCTAACCTAATTAAATTGTGTAATTCTAAATTACATAATTTGGCAATTATATAAACTTAAATTCATTTCCATGGAGATTAAGCATTTTTTACTCCTAATTCCCAAATTAGGGGCCTTTGAGGCCATGAAAAATGACTTACATATTCGGAATTAACATTTTAGGCCTAAATTTCTCTGGTTGCTACCAACCTAACCTCCACAAGAACGCCGCTACCTAAACAAAACGCTATGCAAAAACAAATTTGTATTTTTCTCAACCTAACCTAAGTTTACCTAACCTACTAACTAAATTGTGAAATTGTAAATTACACAGTTTGGCAATCATAAAAGATTAATATAATTATTATTAAATTTCATGGGGATGGAGCATTTTTTTACTTTTAATCCCCAAATTTGAAAAACTATTTACATATTCAGAATCAGCATAAAATCTCCTTTAACATGACACCAGTTTGGTTAAAATGTTTGGTGGGGATATTATTTAATTACACCTATAATTTAATTTAGAAACCATTTGGGTATTAGAAATGGCAAAAGAAAGATAGTAATCGATAATAATTCCACTGACATAGAGTCACTACATCTAGTCACCTAGGTCGCGCTAGTCGATCAGAGTACCGCAAAACGCCGCCATATTGGGGCAGAGAAGGGTGACTTTTAATAATGGACTAATTAAAACCACGTTTTACGTATTTGACATATTAGAGGTTTGATCTATCATAATGAGAAAAACCTTTTAAAGTAAACGTGGATTAGATTAAATGCAATCCGATACAAATAATGAACAATATCGTGCTTCTTTTGCCCCAATATGGTGCCGTTTTGCGGTACTCTGAATAACCAACTAAGTGACTAGATGTAGTGACTCTACACTGACAAATTTGCGAGAGCCATCTATTGACAACAAGATAATGCTATTGCCTACTTGGTTTTATGTTTACTTTGATTTCGAAACAGTATTACAGATTTTGGTTAATTATGTTTTTTCATTGTTAAGTTTGTTTCAAAATTTTTTGTGCAAAACTCGATGCGCGAAGTCATTTTCGACGCATTCGCGCAAATGAATTACTCGCTCGTTTTTCAAAAGATGCGCTCATGCGCGACTTCGCTTTTTCGTAAATAACTATAATGATACTCGGTGATGCTATTGTAATATGTAATAATGTGTTTATAATAAATTATTTATTTAGAAGTTGTTTTAGGTCTAGTGCATTTTTGAACCCGGCCCCGTAAAAACTTACGCCGGCCCTGATTCAACATTAATTATTGTGTCAATCTTAACTTCGAAACAATACAAATTAACATTTTGTACAAAAAAAATAATAGTTCTATTTATTATCCATATAAAAGACTGTAAATATCACAGCTGATAACGATAATAAAAGTAGTTGTTATGTTGAAATAGAGAGGTTTTATGACTGCATATTTGTTTTTTAATTTAATTCAGAACTGATTATATATTCGAATGTGTTGTGTATATTTCAACCTTTCATCATATTATACTTATCAATTTCTTACAGGGTATCTTAATATGAGAAACTATCTAAAAAGGGTGGCAACTTTATTCAATAATATTGACATGTAACCACAAAACATTGAAATTTGGCTTTTTCTCCCCCCCCTTTCCCAATAATAAAAGATTTAATTCTTTAATAATTATGCATTTTATATTAACTTGTGTTGTTCAGTTTGATTTTATCAAACAAGTAAACACCAATTTATTTTTTTATGAAATAATAAGTATGCTAATATTATTAAATAATAAAGATATAAGAGACACAATCGAGAACATCGATAACACGTTACGTTATTTAAGTATTATAAAACAAGAAAACATCTATTTAAATCATAGAGTTCCTATTTATTATTATTCATGCCCGTTGACCAAAAACCATGTGGTTAATTAATACGATAAAGTTTTGTTTTTCTCTTTTAATAAATATCATTATTATTATTTATAAGAACAATTTGTATTAAGATCTTTTATACTATATTTAATTAATTAATTAAAGCTCAATAGATTCTCTTTACTTATAAGAGCTTTTAACATTTCTAAACAAATGAACGTATTATTATACTATTATTCCCTGTTATGGTCATCACAATCTGGGATCAAAACTTTTAAGAGTTATGTGCGATAATTTATTTGTAAAGAGAATAAACTATTGGCTTATATGAAGAGGTGAAGGTAATTGATTAGATTATATTTTAGTTGTGTTGTTTTGCATTTATTACCACTATGCTTTAATTTGTAATTTTTTTGTCACTTAGGCAAACACAGTACAACAAAGTACAAAATCAAAAAAAGATTCCAACGCAAAGTTTACTATATAACATTAAATCTATTGCTGCCGATTTGAAGCTTATGAATTACATTTGCATTGCAGTTTGATGTGTATGTATATAGATTTAGTAAAAAAATTGTAGAGAAAAACGAAAAACACCTACAAGCAAAAGCAGCACAACTGGTGTTAGAAAGTGATTAAATTAAAAAATTTTGTAGAGAAAGATTTATAATAGAAAAATTTTATATTGTCAGATCGACAAAAGAACTAATTTAACTATGACAAACAATTGTAAATAAGAACAGATAAGATCAAGTACCTGATAAGAGTGATTTTTAGAATCTTTAGCCTGCTATTGTAACCGCATCTACCCTAGTCCAACATGTTGAATGAATTAAAATCTATAATTAATTAATATTAAAAGAAGTGAGATAATAATAATAATAAAAACGTGTGTATGAGATTGTAGAAAATAAAAATATTTTGCTTTTGCTCATGAACATTGCAAACAAAATCTTCTTTGAGATTGATTAAGAAAATTATATTTATTAACGAGCTAAATCACGAGTGAAATAGAATTTAGTAGAGCGCTTCCATTTTGCAATGTACATTTATAGCAAAAGCAAAACATGTTAAGGTTCTGTTTCCATCATGAGTATCATGATTATATCTGTGATGTAACACACGGACACATTAGTAACAGCGTACATATGTTAAACAACGCTTAAATGTTACAATGTAAGTCTGGCTATAATTAATAAATCCTCAGAAAAATGAGGATTATCCACAGCCTCAATTAATTATTACACATTCTCTTTTTTGATATAATTTTTATTTATAATATATTATTTAAAATAAACTTAATATACAGAAATGGCGAAATATACATTCTGTCTTGCAAAAAGTAAAATATCTCATTATTATTAAAAAGTATAAAATTCTATTTTTTTGGTAGGTAGACAAAAAACATCAATTGTTTCATTCTTGATATTTAAATAAGAAATTATAAGATTATTTGAAGATGCTTTAGACAGATTGTATAGAAAACCTCTTTAAGGACCAAACAATTATAAAGATTATATCAAACAAGTAATGCATTTTAAATAACGTAAATATGTAAGAGGCATATTTAAAATGTTAAAATATCCTACTAGATTGCCACTTTCCAAACTTCGGCAAAATAGAAATGGCAAAAATCAATTTGCTTTTATAAAGTAAATTAAAATCAGTGTTGCATAAACGAATTTAAGGACAATAAAACAAAAGAAGAATTAAAAACATGCAACACTATTTATTAGGGGAAAAAAGTGATTGTCTTAAATAGAGGGAGTTTTTGTTTGATAGTGAAGAATTTAATAAAATTATTTTTGATGTTTTTTAATTTAGATCTGTTTATTTTTATATACTTAAACGTTGATGCTGCTATTTTTTTATTCTTTATCTTTTATTTTATGTATAAAGAGCAGCGTTGTTATGTGATCAAAATTCTCTTGTTGATGAAAATTAGAAAGTTATCATTTGAAAGTTGTTATTCTTATAAATTCATATTAATACTATTATTAATTATCTATTAACATTATTAAATGCATTTTTTAAGTATCACATATTAAACAAAAAAATATATATATTATAATCTAGTTTTTAAGAAGAGATTGTTTTTCAAATATACTAAAATTTATTATTATTCGTATAAGAAAATCTGTATGCATTATTTGTGAAAAGCTTACACTTTTTACAAATATTGTTATTCGTATAGTTGTTCATGTTTTTCGAAAGTATATCATGAAAACAAAAAAAAAATTGAAGTTTATTGCACGTCTCAAAATTTGTCCTAAAAATTAAAAACAAAAAAATTAAATGTTTCCACTACCGTAATAGCTTTTTAATTTTAATTTTCATTGTGTAGATGGTAGATATAAAGTTTTAAAAGTATGTTCTATATGTGTAAGTTACTATTTTCAAAACAAATAAAGCATATATCTTTTTTGTTTTGGAAATGTGTTCAAATCTACATATTTATACTAATCAATATATTATCTTAATATTAAAAAAAATAATGATTAATTTCTGTTGTAAAATTAAAATAATTAATAAATTTTTGTTGAATTAGCATTCTATTTCAAAAGCTATTTTGTAAACAACTTTTTTGTGTAAACTTTATTTATATTTTTCCTTGTGTTTAAAAATGTAACCAATAATGTGTTAAAATTAAACAGAATGGATACTGTTTTCATACAAATTGTATAATCTTGTTTGTCTATTATTTTGTTATATTATTTATCTGAAATATTCTACTTTAATTATTGTGTAGAAAGAATTATTGTTTTCAAATAAAATTTAATATCCATATGATCTACAGTGTTTTATTTACAGTTTTAAGATTTTGTAGGTTATGATGCTACAGCAGAGTGGTTGCCTGGTGCCATTATAGCAGGTAAAGAAATCTTGTTTATATTATTTATTATTGACATGTATTTTAAAAAATCATTCCATACCTTATTCTAACCCTTAACCAGTACGGTGAAATTTAGATGCAGAAATAGTAATGTGGCTTCTGAGAGAAGATCATTTTACTATAAATGCAACAAATGTTAGAACTTTCCTTTTGTTTATAATGAAAACCTAAGTACACACTTGTTATGATAAGAAAATAACAAAATTAGCTTCTGGCTATGCATAGAACGTACCGTTAGAAAAATTCAAATGCAACTCGACATAAATATGCATAAATTGACATATTGTCCAGTCAACTTAGAAAAAATAGCGGAAAGTTGAGGTAACCCGTGGATTTTTGCTTAGGGAGGGCTTCCTTGTGGATTGCTAAATAACCCCCTAAAAGTCAACACCTGTACGTGGTGAGCTCGAAGGTCGAAGAACGAGGCAGGGTGGCCAGCCAACCTTGAAAAACGGGAATTTGCACAATCGGGAAATACCTTGAATTAGTGACCAAAGTCGGGAATTTCTTTTTTCAGGGAATAATAAAAAAAATCAAACTAGGAATACAAACAAAAACATGTAGCGCTTTATTACATAGTTACTAAGCAAATATTGAAAAAAACCTTTTATGTACAAGAAGTGGGCACATCGTGTACGCCGTACAGGACGCGAAATTCAATTTCGGCACTTAGTAAGGGTAACGGACTTTAATGCACTTTAAAGTCCGTTACCCTTAACGGCCTTTAAATTAAAAACTAATTGCTTTATTTATGTCATTTCCATAGAAACACTGCAACATGAAAGCCACCTTTCTATTTATAATAAATTAAACTGTTGGTTTTGAATGCAAAATTTTATCCAACACCTCTTTATTCAAGTTTAAATATCAAATTTGCAATTTAATGGTAAACTGTAGTTTTTGACGGTAATAAATTTAATACTCTAACGCGATGTATGATGATTACATTGCATGATTATGCAATGTAAGCTAGTGATTGGTTGCTACCTATAATAACAGCCAATCACCATTCTAAAGTGGGTAACAATGTTTTTCTACCACAAACTTCAACTTTAATTGCTTACAAATATCAAGATTTAGCTCTCTTTATTTAGAAGTGTTGGATACAATCTCTTTTGGAGAGGCAAAATGCTTTATTTGCACACGCAAGTAGAAAAATTAGTATAAAGTAATCGTTTCATAATAAGACACGTTTTTAGCACACGCCTCCAACTCTAGGAAACGACCCGCGTAGGGGGGACAAAGACACTAAAGGACAAATAGAAAAAATAGTATAAAGTATGCGTTTCATATGACGTTTTAGCGCACTTGCCCGTTAGAAAACTGGACAGAAAACGGGTCGTTTTCTAAACTTGGACGCATGCGCTAAAAACGTGTCTTATGAAACTAATTCTTTAATATATACTATTACGACCTGGAAAACCGGGGGAAAACCTTGAATTTAAAAGTACCAGTCTTGCCACCCTGTGAGGGTAAACCACGCCCCCTAACGGTTTTTGTAGTTTTTCTCGAATACTATTAGGTTTATCGGGATGAAGGAGGTTGGGTAGAATGAAGCTTATTTACATCCCTACCAAAGATGTATGGATGCTTTTTCGTATCTCGTCTTCTTTTTTTGTTATCGAAGAAAGAAGATAGTGTGTTAAAATTTGCTCTAAATTGACTGGACTAATAATCTTTAATATGAAAAAAAAATTAAAACATAAATGTTAATGACATATAGTGTAAAAAATGACTGTATATAACAAATGGTTGTCAATATAATAAAAAAATATGCAGCAAGTGCTAAACATCGTTTATTTTACCTACAGGAACGGATTTGATATATTTTTTCATATAACAATACTAGCACCCTGTAAGTGGGGTGTCACATAGTGAGCATTAGATAGCCTGACAGATTTGTAGGTGATTGATTCCATACTAGAGAAATTTAGAAATGAAGATGTTGAGTAGTCTTATCAGACACCACACTGAAAAAAAAATCTATAAACATTACTATGAATAACATTGGTTATTTCCGACCATAGTTGTTCATAGCGAATTTATGGGACAACTGTATTAGTACAAACGAACAGTAAAAGTACTGTAAAGTTGGTAAACGTTCTTTAAAGTAATCTTGTAAATATAATTGATCGCTGTAAATTTACCGCCAATCTGTTAAATCATTATCTGCAATATTACAGACATCTTGTAATTTCAAGTGTCACGTATTTTGTATTATTATTAATATTACAATTACATCTGTAAAATTACTAAATTCATGTAGAGTGCTTCAGAAATAAAGAAATATAATTCTTTTAAATTTTTTTATTGAATGAAAAATAATAAACCAAGCCAAGAAAACATTTTTTATACTTAAATAATCGCAAACTTATTAATATACAAAAAATTAAATATTAAAAATTTTAGATACTCGTTGATATTAATTTTGTTAATTTTCTAAAGGAAAAGGAAGGCAAGTAAGTGTCTTCTCAGAAGGAAAGTGTCTTCCGCCATCATGTATTTGTTGCCCTCGCTACACTCCGGTGAACAAATTCTCCCTCGTGAAAGAAAGTCGAATTTTCCTTCCTTGTTTCACAAATAGCCTAATCTCCAGAAAATAAAAGAAAATGGTGTTTAGGGAACAGGCAAAATCAAATGAAGTCAAAGTTGGTTCAGAGTGGTTATCATGTAACAAATACTCTTGCACTATGAGTTTGTTTACAAAATTCTTTTTCAGGCTCCTAAAAAACATATAAATAGTTAATAATGGGTACCCTGCATGCCTCGAAACTAACTCTGAATAAAATAATTCTAATATTATTATCACTTTCAAAGAAACTCCCTTTAAAAGAAGAACTATCACTGATATTCTGAATTAGGTATGCACAAAACAAAAAAAACTATAAATTATAATAACACCTTGATTATATAGACACGGTACACGTATGTCACAAACCAGTAACCCTTATACTAGAAATGGCTAAAAGCTAAATGCAAACACGATTTAACTTCACAACTTTCAAATCATAAACAGTGCAGTTGCCTAACACAATTATTAGGAGAAATAATTAAGATTCATAATAGTAATACCTACCTGGCCTGCTCTAATTCTCCACTTCAGATGATGTCAGTACTAGTGTAGCAATATAAGTCACGTGTACATAAAATATCCCGCTTGTATTGTTTAATTCTTTACAGGATTCATGTAGATTTACAGGAAAGCAGTAATAATACATGCCCAGATGTAAGATTGCAATAAGTGTTTGAAAAATACAATGTTTTTAAATTAGTTGTTACTTATAAACGGATAATTTACTCGACGTCTGAATATGTTAAATTCGTCTAGGAAAACTGCATACTAAGTTAATAAAAAACCAAAGATAGCTTGTAATTTAGAGAGTATTTCTATGGTAATTTTACGACTACTACGTTTTGCAACATAATTCTAGTCTATCAATCTTTGTAAATATCTACTGGAAGCACATTAAAATCACTACAATTGTTTTCAGTGCACCTTACCGAAAGAAAGATCCTTTTTTGAATTTCTGGTGCAGAATATTCCTCAGACATCTTATAATTAATATGCCTTTGGTATCCTCAGGACATCCAATACCAGATATCTTTAGTACATAAAATGCAAAATATCCCTTGGATCCTCAGATCCACAAGATATCCAGAGGAGGACCAATACAAGATATCTTTGGCATATCTAATACAAAATATCCGTCATATATGCATTATAGGATATCCATTAAGAATGTAGTCGCCTCTTATGTTATATTCATATTAAATACTACTAATATAAAAACAGATGGTTCCTTTAAATTTTTACTTTATTGTAGATAATAATAAATAATCAGGGCCGGCGGTGGACTAGTGGTGTTAGTGCATCACTCGTGTTCCAAGGGTCGTGGGTTCGAATCTCACTTGGGGCGGCGGGATTTTTCTAATTGGAAAATTCCGTCACCTCAACTATGGATGTGTGTATTCGTGTTGAATGTTAGATGGGGGACAGATGACCTTAGATGTTGGTTCCCCCGTAGTGTAGGCGTCAAAAAAAAAAAAAAAAAATCTGTATTTCATAAACAATGTTAATGTAAAAGACCTACAATTAAACATAACATTAATGATTTAATGTTACCTACAAAAAAAAGTTGCATTTACAAACTAATTAGAGTTACTATACCTTTTCAACTTCAATTTCGGTAAAGGTAATTTTGATTTCGGAAATGTAAATACAGTTTTAGAAAAAATAAGTTTAATTTCAGAAATAGTAAAGTTTTTTTCAAAATTAATATAATTAATTTTGAAAAAGGCAAATTTACTTTCAAAAAACAAATAGCTAAATAAATTACCTACTTGAATTCAATTTTTCTTTGATTTGGTTATATACTACATAAAAAGGTGATTCAGTTTAAGAACAACTCAAGTTAAAGTAAAATGAAACTTTTATTTAATAACACTTTGATTTCTATTTACATGTTGTCCATTCTTATTGCGATCGGATTGTGACGTGGACATAATTCTAATGCGAGAAAATATTTTGAAAAATGACTAAAGTAAATGTATTTATGCACAGATGCATTAATATTAGACTATTATTGCAAGACTCATCTAAACATAAACGTCTTTTTATTGCCCAAGGGCCTCTTTATGGTCAGACGGGCAATAACGAAAAGTCAATTAAATGTCAGAAGTTTTTTTGTAGAAGTTGATTGGTTCTTAATATAATTTGTAAACTTATCACCAATGAAAATAAACTGAAATTAAATATTTTGGAATAGTAACTATAGTAACGAACTTCGTATAATCACATAAGTATACGCACAGCTGCTTGATGTACCTACGTACTCATTTAATTATATTTTTGCCCGATCGGGCGTTTTGGTTCATTTACAAGTTCTGCTCTCAGGGCGGTAAGTTCAACTTACCGCCCAAGGCTCGGTAATAAAGTACCTCGTCATTTAAGTCTAAAAACACTCGCTATCATTCTAAAATTCGTACAGATTGAGACAAAAATTGTTTTTTTAATTCAACTCCATAATAACCAGGCACATTAACCGACTGAAAATTCACATTTTCAGTGCGATGTGTTTAATGTTTACTCTATATATTTAAAATTCACTCAGATCCGATCGGGCAAAAAATAGTGTAAGCATTACGGGCGTTAGGTACGCTTTACCAGTCTCGGCTAATATGGAAACCGACGCGAAGCGGCTAACACTATTAGCCTCGACTGGTAAAGTGTACCTACCGCCCTTAATACTTAAATTACTATTTTACACAATAATAGATTTGACATTAAAAACTTAATCTGTGCATAAAATAGTGTATGTATAGCGGGCATAACTTGCTTTTAGGGCCCTACAACCTTTTCCATTTAGAAATAACGTTTCTGGCCATAAAAGCTGCATTATGCCCTTAACTCATAAATAACTATTATAAACTATTATATTATACATACAGTGAACATAATGTAATACTGTACATATTATCCATTCATTTTGTAGAAAAATGAGGGTTGGTCATGCTTTATTTTTATAAAAATGTCATCAATGACAATAATTTTTATTTGATGGTTATACTTGTACGATATAACCTGTGGAAGCAAATTTTTTATTTGTGTAGTATTAGTTAGGGATTTACAATTCAATTAAATTAAATCCGGTTGATGAGATTACTATTTCTGTCATTCTTTTGACAATTAAAAGGAAATGATAAAAATAGTGATCTGACAGAGCTGATTCAATTTTTGTAAACACTTATTGTATTTGTGACGATTTAATTTCTCTATGTACAATTTTTTTATTTATTCGCTGTGATATCCACATTTGAGGCACACAGCTGTAGCAGCAAGGGCATCCAACTTAAATAAATATTTTAAAGAGATTTTGCCCATTTTTAGACAAATTGTTTAATTTGATTAACGTCCACTTCATTATCATGAGATTTTGATTCCAAAACCAAAAACTTATTAATTATTTTTTCGAATTTGACAATAATTGTAAATTACACAATTTGACAGTCATAGAAACTTCATGTAATTATTATTCATTGCCATGGAGATTAAGCATTTTTTACTCTTGAACCCCAAATTTGGGAACTTTGGGGCGTTTACCCCAAAAATGACTTACATATTCGGAATCAGCATACAATTTCCGTTAAAATGACACCAGTTTGGTCATAAAATGTTTGGTGGAGGAATTATTTAAGTATAAGCACCCACCTGCATTGAAAGTTCCAAACGTAACTCGAAAAAAATATAATACACTTTCCAGTGCTTATTGTCGGCTATAACACTCCAACCAAGGTCCGCTTTGCAAAAGCATAGTTATGTCTGCAGTTTGAGTGTTAGCTGGAAATTCTATATGTGCCTAAAAGGGGCTACTTGTTTTGCGTGTTTTTTGTGAGTTTGACAGTAGGTAAGCGATTATTAGTTGTTATCCAACTTACTATAAATCATTTACTCTGGGGCCTAAAAACCCTTGGGCAGTACCCATCGGTCTGGACGGTGGCTGACTCGTCTATGCATATAGTTATACCTGAGAACGGAACTCTACATTAGTATAAGCCATGTTTTTATTTTTACTGTTTATTGTGGTGTATAGGTATGTGGTTCTGCAGCAGACCTCAGGCTTAGTGTCTTCCAGAGAGGCGTTTACTTTGTTTACTTATGTTGAGTTTTTACGTGTGATTTATACAGTGTGTCCACGGATTGAGTTCACAAGAGGGAAAAAAATTTTATTTTTAATTTTATTGAAAAATGTCATTCTTGATAAAAAGTTTTGCTTGTTGTAAGACCCCAGAAAATTTAAGAAAATTCACATTTTATTTTACCTGCTTCATTTATAGTCAATTTTCTGTGAAACCATATGTAATTTTGCACTATGTTCAAAACTTTAACAATAAACTATTCGGTGACGTTTGTATTACTAAGCAATAATTCTTTCAAATCAAAGTATTTTGAATTAGAGTGGAGAAATGTTTTGAGTTTGGTGGAGGATACGTCGAATAGTTGGTGTTCATTTTTACTTAATGTTAGTTTTTCTTTATTATTTTTGTTATTGATTAGAAATAGACGATTACTGTTGCATGACAATTTAAAACAATTATTGCTTAATAATCACATAAACGTCACCTACTAGATTATTGTTAAAGTTTTGGACTTACGCTAGTGCAAAATTAAATATGGTTTCACAGAAAATTGACTATAAAATGAAGCAGGTAGTTTTTTTTTAATTTTCTGGGGTCTTACAACAAGCAAAACTTTTTATCAAGAATGACATTTTTCGATAAAACTAAAGATAAAATTTTTTCCCCTCTTGTGAACTCAATCCGTGGACACACTGTATATATGTGTATGATGTATTGTCCCAAAACTTCTGTGATGCTAAATCTTAGATCATAACATAATTACACTAGTTCTTTCGTATTAATTTTCAATATTGACACAATCACAGTAGTACACGTCAACTCCTACGGTTGTCTCAATTTTATTTGCTTTTGATGATTTATGTCGATAAGAGATTTGTATTTAATCGGTTTGAATTACATTGTATAAATACATAACTTCATAAAATTTACAAATTGATTAATTAATATGTTTTGTTTGATTTAATCAAAACCTTATTGTGATAGAGCTTAACAATAATTCAATCAGTCATTTTCAAAGGGGTTCATACATACCTAACTAACCATTTGTTTTCTGTTGTTAAATCTGTCCCACCTACGCTCAAGGTTAAAAATAAATGAATAAAATACTACAATCAATTTTAACTGTTTTTTTATTTGTGTGTATCCTTCTCCTTCCGTCCTTGAAAAATAAATCAATCGTCAGTTTATTGTTATATGGTTTAGGAAACTAATAATAGCATAGGATCAAGATTGCCTGTTTTTAGTGTTATCTTAAACCATAGAATTTGTTACTTGTAAGGTTGGCAATGTAATACCAACTTAGTTTTACTAAATAAAATCTCGCACAAAGCCACTTGCCTCATTAGAAAGTTCCCCAGAAGCAAAGATCTAGGCAACCACACTTTCCTGTTTGAATACCCCAATGAGCCGTTGTCCCATCCATTTAAAACCACATTCTATACTACTAACATCTGCGCCATCTAATAGTAAATTTAATTAAATTTAACGGTTTAATAAATCTAAAAATCGGCAAAAGGTAGGTGATGGGACAAAATATTGTAATGAACGGGAAAGCCACGCGAGAGTTCTCGGCGCATCGACAGCCATTTTCAGTATTCGATCTGGTGACGGAATACTCCAGTACGTTGTGGAGCCTTTTATAGAAGATATATAAACGTCACCGCGCAAGCAGGAGTCAACCAGTGAATTAAATAAGCGCAACTTGCAATCTCCTATATAATAATAGCCAGGTCCGATGCCCACCGAGAAATATCTCGAAAACTAGAAGACTTAGGAATCTGGAATCTTACAGGCAGGTGGGCCTTGCCACAAAGGGGTGCATAGTATATTCTTAATTCTAACCCGAGGGGGTCGCGGGGGGGCATTTCTTAAAAAATCATGGCTATATATCTCTTGAATGGTGTAAGCTACAAACTTCAAATTTTCACAGATTATACTTGAAGCAATTCTGAAGATAAAAAAAATACAAAAATTATCGGCACTTTATCCAGGGGCGGAGTAAGACAACATTCCAGGGGGAGAAGAGTTTTATGCTATCGCGGACTTTTTTGTAGATCTTTTTGAGGGCTACAATTCGTTCGCTTATAGTTTGGCTTTATCTGTTACCATTTTCGCAGCGTAATGCGTTTTGTCTCTGTTAGAGCCAATTTTTCTAAGTATGTATTTCATACTTTGCTTATTACTGGATTCTCCAAAAATCCTCTCAATAATCTGTGTATATAGAAACCTTTGCTAAGAGATAAGCTATCAATTGGCGAAAACGGCATCAAAATCTATTCAGTGGTTCTCGAGATTCATCGGTTTTGACAAAAACTGGCCTTACAAAAATTACAAAGTTAATGGGGACATGCACTGATTGGATTGCCAGCGACTGGCGCGTTTTCAGTTCAGTGCCTCCACACGCCGTTGATTTTCCAACGAATATTATGCTATATAAAGTACATAATATATAACTACATAGGTATATAATTAAAATAACTATATTATGTATTTTCTTTGAACACGCCTACAATTCGTTTAAAGTTATTTTGAAAAAAGGGAAACTTATGTGTTTTTATAGCATTTATTTCAGCAAACTTTTATAAGTAGATCTGTTTTCTTACTTCGTGGATAGCTGACATGATCAGAAGGAGACCGTTGGTTTTTCAGCGGGTATTATGCTAGTAGTCTATATAAATGTTCGAAATAAATTCTGTAATTAAATAAATAAATAGCTTGTAAATCATTAGTTGAGTTCATTAATAGTTTATAATGGTGTTTGTAATTAGTGGTTTGTAATATTTCTCTTGATAATAAACATTAGTTAAAACAGCACCTTTAGTATTATTTGAAAAGAACGTTACAGTGCTGTCAGGTGTCTGGTTTAAAATAAGTAAATAAAACCCAGTAATAAATAAAATGCCGTGAAAATAGTTAGTGTTAATTAATTCCGTTAATAGCGTAATTCCCAACGAATATAATCAGAATGTCGACGAAATTGTTGAATGAATTAAAAGTTGCAGATTTGAAACGGGAATTAGAAGAGATAGATTTAGAAATAAATGGAAGTAAACGCGCGTTGATAGCCCGCCTTAAAGAATGGATGTTAGAACATGACGAAAATCCATAAATTTTTCGATTTGAGATTCCTGGTGTCGGAATAGACGCTAATGTATTGTTCAGTAAAATAAAAGAAAATTCTAGAATGCTAAACAAAGAATTACTGGAAACCTCCAAAAAAGTCGATGAAATTTCTAGAAAGTCTGAAGAAAATGCTAAAACGCTAAAGGAAGAATTACTAGAAACGTCAAGAAAAACCGAAGAAATTTCTAGAAAGTGCGAAGAAAATTCTAGGAAGTCCGAAGAAAATACTAGATGCTAAAGAAAGAATTATTAGAAACCTCCAGAAAGTCCGAAGAAATTTCTAGAAAGTTTATGGAAAAGTCTGAAGAAAATTCTAGAAAGCCTATGGAAAAGTCCGGAGAAAATTGTAGAAGGCTAAAAGAAGAATTACTGAAAAATTCCAAAGCAATGAAGAAAGAATTATTGGAAATTCCAGAAAGTTGGAAGAAAAAGTTTTTGAAAATTCCAGAATGTTATAAGAAAAAGTTCTTGGAAATCCCAGAATGTTGGAAGAAAAAGTTTTCGAAAAATTGCTGAAGAACTCTAGCGCGTTAGGATAATTAGAAATTAAATTGGCGGAACAAGATAGGGTAATAAAGATGGTAGAGGAAAGAATCGACCAAATGCAGCTACAACCAACAACTAAGGAAGATAGCATAACCGAAATGCTTGAAGATAGAATGGCACAACTGCGGTTTCCCTCAACGTCTAAGTGACCGTTTAATGAAGTAAAGAAACAATTTAAAGAAGAAAAGGCTCCTACCGCAGGCATAAACGTAAAACCACCTACGCTCGATGGAAAGATACCTTGGTCCACCTACTATAAACAATTTGAAGCGGCTACTGGAGCCAACGGGTGGACTGGCAAGGCGAAGGCCGTTTCTTTAACTGTGGCTTTGCGTGTAGACGCGTTGAACGCCCTGCAAACAATTCCAGCAGGACAGCAAAGCGATTGCCAGTTCTTAGTGTCTCGGCTGGATATGAGATACGGAGACGCGCATCTTCCACAAGTGTATCACGCGCAGGTGAAGAATCGTGTCCAGAAGAGTGGAGAAGTATTCAGAAGTTTGAAGCTGATGTTGCGCGGTTGGTACGATTGGCGTACCCTACAGCACCCGATTCATTTCTGGGACAACTCGCTGTGCAGACCTTCATTTATGAATTAGGATACGGGGAAACGCAGCAATCATTGAGGCTGGCACGACCAAAAACGACTGAAGAACTGATGATGCGCTTCCCTACGCTTTAATAACAATAATAATAGTCTTTATTTCCCAAATAAAAAAAACATGATTCTTAGTATATAGCTAAAAACGAGGCGAAGTTCAGCATCAGTCATATACTGATGCTGCTCTACCACTTAACCTCTTTCCGAACTTAAGAATAATAAACGAAATAAATAATAAAAGAATAAATGAACTAGGTAGACTCCATACACATTCAAGAACGTAAGCTTAATTCAAGACTTTAGAATTTGAAGCCGCAAAGCAAGCGTCCAGAGGCCACGGGTGTATGCGAGCCGTTGCGGAAAAGAGGAAGCTTTCAAAGATCGCCTAGAGGAGTTCGTACTGAGAGTTCTTCAGAAAGAAGATAGTCGTAAGAAGAATCTTCAAGAAGTTCGAGGACCCCGTTGCTGGAACTGCGACGAACAAGGACACATAGGACGCCGTTGTCCTAAACCAAGAAAAGTTCAGCCGTCGGAAAACTAAATGGAGTCGACGAGAAGGGGGGAATGTTGACCTTGAGTGGAGATGCCCAGGAGATCACCATCACCATGCTGTAACATCGAAGAATCGCACCGGCAGTTTATTCGTAGAATAAACGTTTCATAAGTAGCGTTTCACTACTTATTGCTACGGGGGCGACAAAATCCATCATACATCCTGACGTTCTACGAACAAGTATGAAGCTGTTACCAACATCTACTCAACTTCTTACAGCGACAGGTGAAGCAGTACCAACACGCCGAGTGATGAAGATGAAGAATGGCATTGGATGAAGAGCATGATCATGAGGTGCTGGTAGCGGATATTACTGACGACTTCATTTTGGGGATGAGCCTCCTGAGAAAATTTGGCTTTACGTTGGACTTGAAGGAGGGTGTGTTGAAGGTAACGAAGAACTTCCTTTGCACCCTTGAGAAGACCTTGATGTAAGGGCCTTGCTGTTAGAAAACGAATATTACCAGGTCGGAGCGAGAAAATTGTCGCGGCAAGCTTAGATGGACGTCTTTGGGTAGGATGTGTGTGAATGATGGAGCCCGTCTGTGATAAGAAGATAGTAGTATTCTGGTTGGAAAAACGCTGATCAAGGTTGGGAAGACAGTACCTGTGAGGGTTATGAACGTTAATGTGGAGCCGGTGACACTGAAGAAGAGCACCCCTGTGGAACAGTGTATGTCAGTATTCCGAGAAGTCAGGTGTATGGCTGATGTTCCAAAACCAATCGTTCAAAAACCACGGGGGAAATTATTGGATACGGTTACTAGTTCGTGCGAATACTTTAATAGAACGAAAGTGAATGGTTCACCGATACCAAGATATCTTCGCTCTTGACGATAGCCAGAAGGCACGAACCGATCTAGTACGACATAAAATCGATACAGGAAACTCTAGGCCAGTTCGACAGCACCACTCATGGGTATCACCGGTGATCCTGGTCAGCAATAACGGGTCATCGAGATTCTGTGTGGACTGTCGGCAGCTCAATAACGTGACCAAGAAAGACAGCTATCCCTTACCACGCATCGACGACACGTTAGAGACTGTCTGGTTCATGATGGTTTTCGACTTTAGACTTAAAAAGTGGTTATTGGCAAGTTGAGGTAGAACCTGAAGACCAGGAGAAGACAGCGTTCACTATTGGTTCCGGATTATGACAGTTCACGGTTATGCCTTTCGGCCTATGTAACGTCCCGGCTACCTTCGAGCGTCTGATGGAGACCATCTTGAGAGGGCTGTAGTGGAAGACTTGCCTGGTATATCTAGATGATGTAATCGTAGTCGGAAAATCATTCAATGAACATCTGAAAAATCTAAAGGAAGTGTTCCGAAGACTATGTGAAGCCAATCTGAAATCAAGTCCGAAGAAGTGCCACATATTCCGAAAGGAAGTAAAATACCTCGGGCACGTCGTATCACAAAATGGAGTAGCAGCCGACCCCGATAAAAACCGTGCAGTCCAAGAGTGGCCAACACCGAGAGATAAACACCATGTGGTTGGTTTGCCAATATAGCGAAGCCGCTGACAAGGTTAACGGAAGATGGGCGCGAGTGTGTTTGGAGCGGGGAGTGAGAAACAGCTTTCCAACAGTTAAAGCGTGCCCTGACAACAGCACCAATATTGAGTTATCCACGGACGGACGGGAAATTCATACTCGACACAGATGCAAGTGATCTGGCCGTTGGGATGTACTTTCCCAGATATAGGATGGACAAGAAAACGTCATCGGCTATTTTAGTAAGGTTTTGTCGAAAGCCAAAAGGAATGATTGAAATGGCTCCTGCAATTCCGTAATCCTGAAGGCCAGATTGCAAGGTGGAATGACGATTACAAGAGCACGGAACATCGAGCGGGCCCCAGCAATCGAAATGACGATGCTCTTTCAAGAAGACCCTGTCTGATGGACTCCGTCATTGCTCTCGACTTGAAAAGATGGTTTGAGGCCGACGTACTGGTCAAGGAGTTTTTTCGTCACTTTGGAGTGCCCCTGGAGCTGCACTTTGACCAAGGCTGTAATTTTGAGTCCATACTCTTTGGAGAAGTCTGTCGATTGTTGGGCATTCGTCGGCCAGTCCGAAGGAATGGTAGAACGCATGAATTGGACAGTGGGCAAATATTTGGGCAATGTCGTCTCCGATCACCAACGAGACTGGGATCAATATCTGCATCTGTTTCTGATGGCTTACCGCGCATCGGTTCACGAAACAACCGGACAGTCACTAGCGTCTGCAATGTTTGGGGGCGAGTTACCGTGTGAACTGGAATTTGAGTGTCCACCTGCAGAGCAGGTGGTAGCCGGGAATAATTATGTCGTCAACTTAAAGAAGAACTTGGAGGATATCCACGACCGAACCCGAAAGAATAACCGAATCGCGAGTGACCGGATGAAGACTTTGTACGATGTGAGAACCCAAGAAGGAGTGTTTCAACCTGGAGAACTGGTCTAGTTATACAACCCTCAAATACGTCGCGCGTGGCTACTCGCCAAAGTTACAGAGAAATTGGGAGGACTCATACCAGGTGAAGAAACAAATAAATGATTTGATCTATCGCATCCAGAAATTGCCAAGAGGGAAACGAAACGTGGTACACTCCAATCGTCTGGCATCCTATGAGGAAAATAATAATAATATATATTTATTCCATAAAAATACAGAATCTCAAGGAGGGAATTCAACAAAGTTGTTCTTCCATTCCCCCCTTGTACAGTAATTGAAACATAAAAAGAAACATGGTCAAACTAGGAGTCGTAATTCAGTAATAATAATAATTTATAATTATAAGAGAAAAGAAAAATATTAATAACATAATTTAAATTAATTAGTGTTCGTTAGTCAGACTGTTTACGATTTGGTGTGTCAATGATGATTTGGTGTGAATTGTTCAATCATGGCTTTTTTGAATTGTTCGACTGATAATGCCTTGAAAGATGAAGGTACATCATTGTAAATCTTTGTGACATTGTAACTAAATGAGCGCTCGAAGAATGTAGTGTTGTGCTTGGGTATAGTCAACAAACCTCTATGTCGCACATTTATGTTGTGAGCATCTATTCTATACCTTATCTTATTGTATAAATAGGGTGGCTGCCTGTTGATTATTATGTTATGGTAGAATGTTGATGTCCGTATATAACGTCGTTGTTTCATGTCTAGCCAACCCGCTTCTAGTAATTTTGAAGATATATGAGCAAACTTAGGAATTCTAAAAACAAAACGTAAACAAGAGTTTTGGACACGTGGTATACGTTGTGATATTTCAAAATCAAGGAAAGGGCCATAGATAGGTATACAATAATTGAAGTGTGATAATACAAGCGATTCACTTAGTAAGATCTTTGCGTCTTTGTTTAAGTAGTCTTTATGCAGGTAAAGAAGTTTTAAATTATAGTAAGCTTTTTGTATACAGCATGTCTCAAAAATAACGGACAATACGTGAATACGAGATAGTTGATGATGTGTAGAGAAAATTTTTCCTACAACTTCTTTTTCTAAAGTATTTACTTTCCGAGTTATTTAAGGTTCAAGTTTTGAGTCCGGTCCTGCATGTTCTGCTCCACAATCTCCTGATGTCGCTTAATGCTGAGGACTGTAGTTTGTTGAACTTTACAGCATTTGTCAATACAGCACAATTTTGTCAATGCCGCAAAATACCCGAATGAGTTGATCTTGAAAAAACTCGTAAATAAGACACGTTCCGTTTTGCTCATGTTGCAGTTTGTTTATTTTAAAATAAATTCAAGGTCTAATAACAGCTTAAAACATCTTACTTTAAAGAGAGCATCTGATATCATATTTCAATAAGTTAAACGGAATTCTTTATGTGTGACGGCGTTGAACGTAATTTAAAAAACATAAAAAGTGTTGGGCTTTAATAAGAAAATTACGTTACTAGTTCTTCTAATCTGCGATGCTAATACATTTTACTAGAATCTGAATTAATATTTAAAACTAATAGTTTACTACTATTCCAAAATTTTATTTACAAGCACAGATGCTTGTAAATAAAATTTTGGACTAAACATTCCGCATAAATACACATAGTGAAATTTGATCTATGTAAAATAAGCAACGCAATTTAAAAAAGGGATACACAACTGTTAGGGTAATGAGGAAATTAAGTCTTTAAATAACAGTAAGAAATAACCACCACAAACGTATGAACAACTTTATTAATTCTTCGCAGCAATATTACAAACAGCATCTGCTATTATCAACGCACTCTTCGAACACCCAAAAGCATATCCCCTTTTTCCTGGTTCTGCTTAGCGGTCTCGCATTTTGATTCCCCGTTCTTCGCCTTACGATGACGAGGCCTGATGCTGTCACGTTTTTGTTTCGCTACATTTGGTGTCCATCGAGACGCCAACACAACATAAATATATTTTTACGTTCTGTAATAACATTCGAAAATAAACAGAAGGTAAAATAAACTTTTAAAAAGAACATTTTCATAATTAGAGCGCCGCCAGGTTGAATTTGCGGCCCGATTGTGGTTTACTCAAAAAATTACAAGGGTCGCTTCTTTTGAAATCTTGGACAGGTAGATTTTTACATAAATTAAAATAGATAAATTCATATTAAATACAATGACGATTTATTAAATAAGCAATTTTTACCATTAATCTATTTTATTTAAAACGGAAAACACCTTCAAATAAATTCTTGATAATAAAAATTATTAGTTCGATGAACTATCATCAAACGTTTGGGACTTTTTTGCAACTATGTCGTTTATAACAAAAACGCTTATTACGGTGATATGTCATGGTGTTTATAAAGACGCGACCTTGACCAATATACGTGTTTTTAAATCGACTTCTCCGAATTTTTGCTTAACTCTACACATATCGCTTTACAATGTTTTGACTATCCCAATGCTGGATGACTTATTATTTATTATCAAATTGATGCAAAATATAACAGGACCGTATTAGCAAAAAGTATTGCAAACAATTTTTAACAAATTTACAAAAAAATTTTTTTGGAGGTAGAGTTTTTTTTCTTCAGTTTTAGATTCTACCTCGGACGCTCTTTAACCCTCTGCGTTATTGTTCGTTATTTTTTAGACACCCTGTATACTTATTAATTTGTTTTTTAAACCTGAACGTTTTGTCAAGATCTAAACCTAGATTCTTGGCACTTTCAACTATCGGAATATTAACATCTCCGATTTTTATGGCTGTCAGTTGATAATTATTAACCGATTTACCGAAAAGTAAAACACAAGACTTAGTTGGATTTAATATTAGCGCATGATCAGCAGAAAATTCATTTATTTATAAACAGAATATTAAAAAGTAGTGATTTCACGAAAAGTGCCCTTCATTTAAATAAGACTGGAAAATATAAATTATGTAAACAATTGACTAATATTATAATTAATAGTGTTTCTAATACAAATAACTCTGCTAGATGTATAAATTGCGATAATCTAATTTTAAATGAAGCTAACGACGAACAGCCACAATTAAATATTAATCCACTATCAATTTCTTCGCAATCTGAACCAATTAACACAGGAACTAAATCGCCTAAAAGATTATATCCAGATCTTACAAAATTTTACGAATTCAACCAAGTGAGTCCGACTAACCTAGTCAATATTGATTCAGTTTCGATAAACGCTCAAATAACTAATTGTGATCTCACGAAATATTATAACATTAGTCAAGATAACCTGCAAAACTCCGCTACCATTCCCTCAGATATCGAGAATGGAGAAGATCCTGTGAATGAAGCACCTGAAGAACTCAACCTTACCGACTTCTCAGCTTTTTTAGGAGCAACTCAAACATATTCACAGTAGCTCATATTAATATACAAGGATTATCAAATAAAGTTTTAGATCTTGAAATATTTCTCGATAATTTTAAAGATATACATGTAGTTTGCATTTCAGAGCACTGGTTGTCTTTATTACAGCTTAACTGTTTAACACTTCCTGGATATAAAGTAGCAACGTCATTTTGCAGAAGTAGTCGTAAACGAGGGGGGTACTTATCTTCGTTAAAGATGATTTAAAATTTTCAGTCCTTGATCTGAATTTTGTACCATCCATCGAGTTAGATTTTGAATGTTGCGCAATCAGCTTAGACAAGTACAATCTAAGAATTATTTGCATTTATCGAATACCTAGCAGCGATGTAAACATTTTCTTTGAAAAATTAGATCGTTTCCTGCAATATTATAGTCACGATCATCATCTAGTCATCTGTGGAGATTTTAATATAAATTTATTAGAAAATCCATTAAATAAACGAAAATTTTTATCTTTACTGCATTCTTACGAAATTCTTCCCACCATTTTTACCCCTACGAGAGTCACTTCTATCTCCAGCACATGCATCGACATTGTTTTGACAAACAATATTGATAGGATTGAAGGCATGCGCACTCTTAATATTGGTATTGATTTTTCGGATCATAACGCGCAAATATTAGCTATACCAGTCTCTCAACAACAAAATACTACGATTTGCAATTGGATTAGAATTTACAACTCGAAAAATAACCAGAAATTTTTAGAGCTTCTGCAAAATACAAATTGAAATCTCGTCTATGACAATCATTACACAGCTTATCAAAAAGTGGATAATTTTTATAAGTTAGTTCAAGACGCTTTTTATAAAGCATATCCATTAATCCGTAAATCCTTAATAAGACCTAAAAACTGGATCACTGCAGGTATTAGGACTTCCTCTAAAACAAAGAGAGAAATACACACAATCTTTAAAATTTTTTCCAAATGAAGTTTTACGTACTTATTATCTGCGATACAGCTTAATATTAAAGAACGTTTGTAAAGAATCTAGGAAAATTAACACCAAATGTATAATCTCACGGTCTAACAATATTGCTAAATCTACTTGGCAAATAATCAATAAAGAAATAAATAAAACCAAACCTAGTCACAACAATGTCATCCTTAAAATTGTGAAATAAATAAAGATTATTAAAAGTTTCACAGTTTTATTAAAATATACCTGACAATATTGTTTCAACAGCTATGCTGTCATTATCAAAGGTAATATAATTATAAACAAACACGTCGCTAAGGTAGATACAAAATAGGTAACTAGATAAAATAATAATAATAATAAAAATTAATAATAAAAATCATAATTAAACATCTAATACTTCCAGTAACGGAGAATTACTGAGCTCAAGTTGTTCATTCATTAAAGGTACCCTGAGTTTGTGTTTGTATATCTCAAAGGCTTCTAAAATTCGATTTTTCAGGATGTTTATTTTTGTAATGACGTACTTTTTGTAGTTCGGTATATATTGGACAAACACTTCGAAATTTTGACATAAGATATAAAGAACACGTACGTCATTACAAAAATAAACATCCTGAAAAATCGAATTACGCCAAACACCTTTTAGAACAAAATCACACAATGACTCCTCAAAATAATATTAAATTCCTACATTTTTGTAATAACAAACGCAAATTAGACATTTTAGAAGCCTTTGAGATATACAAACACAAACTCAGGGTACCTTTAATGAATGAACAACTTGAGCTCAGTAATTCTCCGTAACTGGAAGTATTAGATGTTTAATTATGATTTTTATTATTAATTTTTATTATTATCATTATTATTTTATCTAGTTACCTATTTTGTATCTACCTTAGCGACGTGTTTGTTTATAATTATATTACCTTTGATGACAGCATAGCTGTTGAAACAATATTGTCAGGTATATTTTAATAAAACTGTGAAACTTTTAATAATCTTTATTTATTTCATGATTATGGAGTTCCACAAAATAAGGCTGGAAACAATAAACAAGATCCTTAAAATTGATAACACCATTACTTCAGATCCTGATATAGTTTCTAATTGCTTTAATAACTATTTCGCAAATTTGCCTTTGAACTTAACCAAAAATATTCACTTATAATATACCAAGTGCATTGATTATTGCCGGAAGTTTTTTGAGTGACATTTCTGCAACGTCTTAATTGCACGACACGGAGTGGAGTGCAATTACGTTGCAGAAATGCACGAAATCAAAATTTCCAGGCAGAATCAATGCACGAGGCTATATTCGGTAAGAGAATCGCACGACGCACAGAAAAAATGCATTATGATTAATTGGTTTTTATTTCTAAAATCAGTGTTTTATGTACAGAGACTCCATGTTTTATGTAGCTATATATGTTACAAGTATAATTTCCAAACAATTTCCAAAAAATTACTCCTTGGTAGCATTTATATATATAAATTTCCAGAAAATTGTGTGATTGTCATGGATACAATTCAAATTTGAATTTTTCTATTGGTTCTCGGCATCGTCGTGCGATTCTCAGAATAATAATTCAGCGCTTGATAAATTACGTTCGTTTAAAATATGCAACGGCAATTCACTTTCTTTCAATCCTACATCACCACAAAAAGTATTCAATGTAATCCACAAACTTAACAACACAAGTGCTGTTGGTATGAACGACATTCCAATACAAGTGATTAAATTTTGTTCAGTATATATTTCAGATTTGATATCACATCTTATAAATAGTTGTTTCAGTGTAGGTTATTTTCCAAGTCAATTTAAAACATCGAAAATTATTCCCCTTCACAAAAGTAAGGACAAATCTTTAGTAGAAAATTACAGACCAATAGCTATAGTCCCTGCTTTTTCTAAGATTTTTGAGACATTAATTAAAAATAGGATAACATTTTTCGAAGTAAACAATTATTTTTGTCAAAATCAGCATGGTTTTCTACAAGGTAAATCAACTTCAACAGCATTAAATAATATATTAGGTAATGTACTTCACTGTCTTAACAACAATCAACGCGTTATTAGCCTAAATTGTGATCTTTCAAAAGCTTTCGATCTGGTTGATCATAATATACTACTAGAAAAATTAGAATATTACGGAGTTCGCGGATTAGCTTTACGTCTTCTAAAATCGTACCTTAACGACAGAAAACAAATTGTTGAATTTCGTTATTTAAATCAAGATAATGAAATCGAGATTCACCGTTTCTTAGTAAACAATGTGTATTATGGAGTACCACAAGGATCAATTTTAGGTCCGCTACTTTTTGTTATATATATAAACGATTTGCTGTACAATGTTAATGCTGGAGCCACCTTGTATGCAGATGACACGAGTGTAAATGTTACGGGTGCCAATATTCAGGAATTGGCTTATAATATAAATCAAGTACTCCATGATATACAAGATTGGTTTTCAGAGAGCTATCTCCTAATTAATATGGACAAAACTTGTTCGATGTCATATTTAAGCGACGGAGATAGCGAGGACTTATCGTATCTTTTAAAAATCTACCATATCAAATTAAAAAACTTACACTCCGTAAAATTTTTAGGTTTAGTCGTAGATCGTCAATTTCAGTGGAAAGAACATATAGATGAAATGTTACCTAAACTTCAGAAAGCGATTTACTGTATACGACGTTTAAAATATATCTGTGACTTATCAACCTTGCGTACCGTTTATTTTGCGTATTTTGAATCTATAATCAGATATGGATTGATTTTTTGGGGCAATTCGATACATCTCTCTAACATTTTAATACTACAAAAAAGAGCATTAAGAATTATATACAGTATCAAAAGTAGAGATAGTTGTAGACCTTTATTTATAAATCACAATATCTTAACAATTTTTAATTTATTCATTTACGAAAGCTCGATATTTGTTTTTAATAATAAAAATACTTTTAAACAAAATGCGGATGTTCATGACTATATAGAAGCAATCTTCTGCGACCTAATGCTGCTAAAACTTCAACCTATTATAAATCATTCATGTTTACGTCGGTTGAAATTTTTAATAAACTTTCTGATCAGATCAAAAATTTAGAAAATATTAAAAAATTCAAATGTGCACTAAAATCGTATTTGACTGACAACTGCTTTTATAGCCTGGAAGAGTTTTGGAATGCTGGAAATACTGCGACTGCTTAGTGTTTGAAATGTAAACTCCATATCTATATTATCTTTAATTGCTCTTTTAATATGTTTTACATCTACAATGTTTTTATAATATTTTATATCATATACACTGCATGTTTTTTATCCTATTTATATTTACACAATATTTTATTTTATTAATATGTATGTTTTTTATTATATTATTCAACGCCACTGGCACCAGAATAAATAAATGTTTATCTTATCTTATCTTATAGCTTTCAAATCATTATTCAATGTATCAACTGCATCTTGAATGTGGTTTGGACTAAATGAGTAATACAATTGTGTATCATCTGCGTACATGTGAATATTACAGGCTCCCACACAATCACAAAGACCTCTGGTATACAAGGTAAACAGCAGAGGACCTAATATGGATCCTTGCGGTACCCCTCTGGTAACATCAATAGACATAGAGACATCCTTAGATGTCTTAACTTCTTGCGTCCTGTTGCAGAGATAATTTTGAATTAAACCGACTGCATCATCACTAAGACCTATGTGGTGCAATATACCAAGCAGCAAGTCATGATTTATTGTGTCAAACGCTTTGCTGAAGTCTAACAGAGCCAACAACGTGCATTTTCCTTCATCTTGAGCTTTGAGAATATCATCTGTTATCTTCAGCAAGGCGGTTGTGCAGCTGTACGAAGGTCGAAACCCTGACTGACTAGATGGTAATAAACTATTTTGCGCTAAATATTCTCTAACTTGTGAATTGATTATTTTTTCCAAGATCTTTCAAAGTGTTGGTAAGATGCTAATCGGTCTGTAATCCTTATACTCCGCAGGCTGCTCGGTTTTTGCTATTGGTGTTACCAGAAATTCCAGCTGTCGGGAAATATATTTTCTAAGATACAAGAGTTAACAATATGTACTAGATATTGCAATATAAAAGGACAACATAGTTTTATCAATGTGATATTTAATTCGTCCGATCCTGTAGAATTACTTTTTAAGGAATCGATTATTTAGGATACAGTATTGCTATCTACGAGATTGAAATTAAAAACTCTAGTATTATGTAATTTATTATTTTTGTAAAAGTTGAATACGTGTCCAGGAACTGAAATTTGGGGAATACTATTAACAAAATAACTATTAATTTCATCAACGCGGCCAGTAAAAGACTTATTTTTGTTAGTTTTAGAAGATACGACATTTAACGCTCTGAATTCCTTCCATAGTACTTTAGAATTGTTTGTCCCTTAAACTCATTAACAATCTAATATTATCAGTTAACCACGGCGAACGTCTTTTTGTTATTTTGATAGTTTTCCATGATGCATATTCATTAAACAGATTTAATATTCTACTACTTAAAATATTAACTTTTTGATTAATGTCATTTTCATAAAATATATCATTCAAAGATAGTGATTGCAGTTCGGTGTAGAAATTATCAAAGCTAAAGTTCTTGAAATCTCTATAAGTATGAATAACAGGAGAACACGGAACTTTTTCACATAAGATCTCGCAGGTTGTTAGATCATGGTCTGAAAAATGACAGTTTATAACACTCGATTTCTTTATAAGTGACGGTTGAGAAGTGATAATGATATCTAATAGAGAATCTTTTCTAGTAGGTGCTGTAATTACTTGGCTTAAACTTAAAGATTCTAACATATTATTAAAATATTCCGTAGATGGATTGGCTGCCATTAGGAAGTCTACGTTTCCATCCCCTAAACATACAATATGGTCTGAATATGGTGTACACAACATAATGGAGTTCTCATAGTTGTAAGTTGGAGGGCTATAAAACACTCCCAGCACAATACTCTTATTATTAATTTTAACTAATACCCATAATTGTTCAATTAAATTATTTGTATTAATGATACATTTAAAGATATTTTGTTGTATATAAAAAAGAATACCGCCTCCTCTACTACCACGATCCTTACGTACCAATTTATAATTTTCAATATTAATCGCTCTGGAGGATACATCTTCCAATAACCAACTCTCGCTTACTGCCAGTATTTCAAAGTTTACTATTAATTCCTTGATCTCGTTAATTTTCGGTAATAATGAACGTACATTGATGTGTCCAATTCGTAAACAGTCTTGTGACATGTCTATACCCTAAAAAATATATAAAGTAATAATTATTGTGACAAGAAATAAATTTAAAATAAAAACAATAAATATAAACAAAATAATAAATGAAGAATACAACCTTTAATAAAAACCAATAAAATAAATTATTAATTAATTTTGAGCTCTTACGGTCAAAATGAAGAGTAAAAAATATATACAATTTTATCGCATCAAACGTGTTGTAGTACTATCACCTTTTCTGCTACAACAGTTATCCAGCTGTTTCAGCAAAAATTTTGTTTAAATCTTCCTGTGTTTTGATGACATACTTCTGATCATCACGGCGGAAACAAATATTTCCATCGTGGGTCCAAGTATTACGTCTTCCGATTTTCCCTCGTAGCTGTTGTAGAATATTTAAACGTGGTTTGGTTAAATCCTCTCGAATAACGTAACTAGTACCTTTCAGTTTCTTTTTGCTACTGAAAACTTGCTGCCACGTTTTGTAGCTGATAAATTTTAATATTACAGGCCTAGCTTTCCCTTCAACATATTTACCTACACGATGCATTCTATCGATGGATTCATGGCTTATGTTAACATCAAGCTTTTTTCGAAAGATATCTATAACTTCGTCTTCTAATTTTTCGTTTTGTTTTTCTTTTAGCCCGAAAATGCGAATGTTATTTCGCCTGGAATATTGCTCTAGATCATCAATTCTTTGTTTCAGAATTTTATTTTCTTCTATAATATGAGCCATTACTTCTTTAACCATTTCATTGATGGCATCAGCAATGCACACGCGTATCTTATCGGCAAGTATTTTCATACTTTCTTCATTGTCGAAGTACTTCTTTATAGAACACATGTGTTGATTTCAGAGATACATTCCCTTGTGAGAGGCATTTTTCTAATTTTAACTAATCTTTAGTGGCAGCAGAGTATTAATTTAAGAAGGACCGCAAGCCCAGTAAACACGTCTACTCTAGTCGACACATAGAACGTCAATGATGTAAATAATAACGCAATCCCGGATCGGGAAGATGAGGCTGAACTGGCTGTCAATAGACAGCCTGAAGATGATCAGCCGATCTTTGGAGAATTTATGGTTGCGTTTTTCGGGATCAGAAAAGCGTGATTCGGAGTCACGACCGAGATGCAACATGATCTCTTCAGGGGCCCTGTTGATTATTCCATTGCCCACTGTGTTGAGGTATTGTGAGTTGTATGTAATTAAACTGCTGCTGCATACCCACGTCTATTTATAAAAACTAGCAATGACAGTATAGATCAGCAGCGTCCAGTGCATACGAAACAGTGGAAGCAGTCCCGATACGACGTATGCGCTATTACGCTCGTACGCAATGTGTACGAGCGTGATAGCGCATACGTCATACCGGGACTGCTTCCACTGTCTCGTATGCACGGCACGCTGTTGGTATAGATATAAATAATTAATTAGTGTATTATATAGCTTTTTTTCTGATTTAAATGATTTTTCCCCAGTGTTACATTTAGGAACTTGTTCATGTAAACTTTGTTAGAATTTATTCCTGCAAGTGTGCTTGTTTAATTTAACATGTCCGATTGTACAATCTAGGTAAATCCGTAGACGCGTTTACATTTTGTGATCTTTTGTGACCCTGATTTAATTTTTATACATCAACAAGTTTAGAGTAATTGCCCGCTTGAATGAATTCTTTAACTTAACTATTTTTGGTTTGTACATAATTATTACCTAAATACTTAGCTAAATTATTGCTAAGGTTTATTTACACGTTATCTATCATGGCAATAAAGCATTTTATATTTCGATTCGCATATGTGTTGTTGTGAGGAGTAGACGTGTGTACACACCAGTCCGTTTGAAATATATTTTTCCTACGACCCCATACAAAAGTGAACAATAGCAAACGCTACCGACATTAAGAAAGTGAGTCATATAACACGCGTATGTTAGGAACATAACACACGTGTGTGTTATGAAAATACGTCACGCTAAGCAATACCTAGAAATCCATGAATTTTGTTTACATTAAAATGATGACATTAATGTTTAATCCAATTTTGAGAAGCATTTTAACCATTATGTATCTATTCTTTTCTTATAAATATAACTTTAATTATTGTTTAATTAGTTATTTTAGCTATCAAAAAGAAATATCTAATAGATTACACCTAACATAACCTCACTATAATACACGAAAATTATTGAAGCAAGTTTGCCAAGATTAAAATCAGCGATGCCAAATGGGAGAAAAATAAAAGTAATAATTTAGTTAGGCAACCTCTTTCACACATGGCATTATGTTATTAAAATAGTTGAAGTTATATTTGTTAATTATGAAGATATTATTAAATATAAAGAAAAAATAAATTATGTGCCTCTCAAATTATATTATAAATTTTAATAGTAATTCATTTAATTAACTTTGCTGCTAAACCCAAGGTTTAATTTTATACTATGTTTTAATGTTATGAAAATATGATTTTTTAAAATTGAAATTTATATTTAGTAAAAGAATCTATTAAATAAAATGTTAACAAACACCCATTCACTTTAACAATTGTCATAACAATACTTTTACATTTAACTTTATTCAGCTCCAGAAAAATAAAATTAAGTTATCAAGATAACTTAATTTTATTTTTCTGGAAATGTTTTGATAGAAATCTCGTTATAATTATTCATATTGTAAAACTAAGTTGTTTAAAAAATTAAACTTTATATCCTAAAAATAAATGGTTTAAGAAAATTAGCTTTCAGTGTGATTTTTTTTGTTAAACCTAACCATAAAAATTTTGCTTTAAAATCTTCAAAAATTATATTCTTGAAAATTTAAAAAATCTACATTTTTTAAACATTTGAAATTTGAAGGGGTTGTAGGAAAAATATTGTACATTACACGTTGAAAAGTGACTTTTCTGCACTCGTGTGATTTCCGCACTCGGCTTACGCCTCGTGCGTCAATTCACACTCGTGTGTGTGAAAAGTTTCACTTTCCACACTAGTAATGTAATATACTATTACTCGATAAATCGAGTTCCAATATTAACGTTACAAATTTAGTTATTAGTAAACATAACGGTGCTCTATAATTTAATTGCAAAATGTTAACACGTGAGAATTCAGAAGAGATAACATTATCAATAAATAATGCTATCAGTTCACTGTTAAAAAATGAAGAATATAAAGCGTCATTGGATAAACTGATTAACGATAGTGTAGCTAAAGGGATCAAAAATGGAATATATAATTGTAATTTGAAAATAGCTGAGTTGGATATAAAGGTGACTGAAATTGGTGATAAAATGGAAAAAAATTAAAGAAGATATTGACAATCAAGAACAATATTCGCGACGCAATTGCCTACGTGGTTTTGGTTTACCTGAATCAACTGGAGAAAGCACGGATGAACTGTTAATCAATTTATTTAATAATAAACTAAATTTAAATTTAGATACAAGTGTAATTTGCAGATCTCATCGTATAGGTAAAATGGAACCCGAATTTAACAAAAATAAAAAGCCCAGGTCCATAATTGTGCAGTTAGTTAGTTATCGTACGAGGAACGAGATAAATTACAAGCAGAAAAGCACTAAAAGGAACTGGAGTATCAATCAAAGATTTCACTCGCGTACGATTATCCATATATATAAGGAAGCAGTAAAACGATATGGAATGGATCAGGTTTGGAGCCGAGATGGCATAATTTACGTTAATAATAAGGGAAAGAAAATCGTTATTAAAACTATGAAAGAAGTAAATATTTAGTATAATTTAAGTTGAGGTATTTTCTTCTGTTTTCAAAAATTATCGCACATGGAATGAAAATACTGCAACATAAAAGATAATGCAGATTATGTTATCAATTACTATTTCAATGGCATGCACTGTACCAACATGTTACTTTAAATATTTTGGGATATTACCTATTTTTCTTATAATTACTGTACATTTTTTTTACTTCTTTCATTATAAATTATTAATCTAAGTTTTAAGTAACCATATTATTAAACTATTAGAATTATTGTCTATTTTAATCTAAATTTCCTCATTTCTTTTTTATATTTATCTCTACATTTATTAATAAAATTGCAGTGCGGTCCATGGAAGCAATGCTTGCCTTGAGAATTTATTAAAAATAAAAACAATGCTAACAAAAATACTTTTGTAAAATTATGGTTATCGTTTATTTAAATTGAAATATTTATCAAATTAAAGCTCAATAACAACTCTGTACAGCAAAAAGTATAATTATTTAGAGTACTATTTTAAATTAGGCTCATTAAACTTGCACGGAAAGGTAATACCGATTCAAATGAGATACATACACTTAATATAAGCACTGATTACAAATGCTCTTCTCTTAACCTTGGCGTGAATCCGCGAGCGCGGGGTGTTATAATAGACGGATGCTGTTTGGCTGGTTAACATTGTTTGGTCGTAATTTTTATTGTGCTTCGTTCCCAAATGTTTATTTATTATAATTTGGTTATTTGTTCGATTTAGTGTTACTTAAGTAATGTAAATGTGTTACTTAAGTAATGTATTTTGTCGCATTTTATTATTTTAATTTATAAGTTGTATTTTTTTACAGACAAATAGTTCTATTTAGTTTGCCTGTATGCAAATTTAAAATTGCATTATCGTCACGACTGCAAATTCAACTGCTTCGGTGAAAGGTTCGAGTACCATCGATATAGCCGAATCGGGACGATTTTTTGTTCAGTTTGTAAATTATTAATAAGGAATTTTTCGCATACAGTTTTGGAGAGAAATTACAAATTATTAAGAAAGGCAGATCAAAACCAGATCTTTCAAATTTAACAACAAAGATTAAAACCTGTACCGGTATTTTGCTAAGAAAGACCGGAAAATTGATACGTAGTAGTAGTTTTTTTTTAAATAAAGAATGATAGTCAACAAATTCCATAAGTATAAAGTGTAAAAGTGCTTCTTTGAAAAACTTTTAAGCTTAATATATTATGGAAGACACTGTGTCAGGTGGACAAGTTTATTGCATATAGTATACAGACGTGAGTAAAGCATTTGATTCTGTTTCGTTTCAAATACTTGGGCAAAAGTTAGCAAAATACGGTTTTAGTAAAAGTGCATTGAATCTGATAAATTCGTATCTCATCGACAGAAAAAACTGCGTATTAATAAATGAAAACTCCTCTACAAGATTCTCGCCGACATCCGGGGTGCCGCAGGGTTCCTGTCTCGGACCGTTGTTGTTTAATTTATTTATTAACGACCTGCCTGAATCTATAGTGCGTGCTAAGTGTTTACTATATGCAGATGACTTTAAGATATTTCACGTAGTGAATAGTGCAGTTGAACATAGTGCTCTTTAAGAAGATCTGGACAGAGCTTCTAAGTGGTTTGTCGAAAACGCTCTTACGCTCAATGTCAATAAGTGTTGCACGGTGAAATTCAGCAAAGTGAAATCTGCAGTTAATTACACCTTTCAGTTGGATGGTGCTACTTTAAATGAAAAATCTCAAGTTAAGGACCTAGGCGTACTATTTACTAATACATTTTCCTTCGATGAACATATTAATAATATAGTTACAAAAGCTTATAAATCTTTATTTTTTATTATAAGAAATCTTAACAGCTTTAGTAATATAAATCTTCTATGTAATCTATTCTATATGTATGTAAGATCAACGCTTGAATATGCTGCAATTATTTGGAATCCAAAAACGTTTGTACTAATTGATAAAATTGAAAAGGTTCAAAAATTATTTGTCAGATGGATTTATTGGAAACAAACGGGCATATATCCCAAGTACCCTAATTTGATTTCATATCTTTGTCAATTACGATACTTACAAAGTGAGTTCAACTCCACAATTTCAATCTTGTCCAAAAGACGAGATGTTTCAAAGGCAATCTTTGTATACAAGCTATTTAATAATTATATTGATATGTCATCCTTATTAGAAAAAGTTTGCATTAGTGTACCTTTAGTACCTACATTTAAAACAAAGGCATGGGTTTTTGTTCCAAGTTCCGTTAGTTAGGACTACCTTATCGTACATTCTTAACACTACCAACATAATGTTATCCTCGAAAGAAGTTGATATATTTCATGAATTGAAGAATGTAATTGTAAGAAAGTTTATCCAGGAATAATCCAAAAATAAGCCGACATATTTTTTTACATTAAAACCGAGCTACCGTAATTTTTTTTATGTATACATATTATTACTATCAAAACATTGTTAGTTCCATCGATATATCACAGAAACAATCATACATAAGTATGTACTGGTTGTATATTTTTGTGTTTTTTATTATTGCTATTTATACTTATATTTATATTGCATGTATTTAAAGTCTTTGTTATGTTGTTATTTTTATTTATACTCAAGTTATGTTTATTACTATTATCTAATGTTGTAAAATTATTGTATCACCAATTGCATGTAAAAGGCATTTAAAGCCGTTTGCACTTTGGTAAAATAAATAAACCTAAACCTATTATTATTATTAATAATTATAACACTATTTTTTATTGTACCTAGCAGGGGCGGATCCAGAGAAGTATTTTGAGGGGGAAATCTTTGGAAAAATAATTGTTTTAATAAATAATAATTAAACAAACATTATTTGTTTCTATTCTATGTAAACTTATTTCTAAATTGGGGGGGGATTATTCCCTCCCCGTTAATCCGCGCCTGTACCTAGGTGTATTATAATTAAAATCGTGGTTGCTTCCCTAGCCTAAATTCTCACCGCACGCCACTGTAAAATTGATATATAATATGATATATAAAGTTAATATTTAACCTTTATATATATTTATATGCTGTTTCTTACGGATCTGGTAACACAGTCTAACTGGCATTAGAATATTTTAATTGCAAAATTTTAGTTTATTATACATAGATTATTATACATCAGTATGATAATTAATCTTATCTTAATTTAACTATTATAATCAATCTTATTTTGCTAATCATAATAGTATAACTATTCTGTTATTATTAAACGATTTAACTTCTTTTTTAGCTATTAATTACTATTATTTTTAACTATTGTTACTTTTTAGGGTAATTACATGTCACAAGATTGTTTGCGAATTGGACACATCAATGTATGTTCATTACTACCGAAGATTAATGAAATCAGAGATTTAATATCAAATTTTGAAATTTTGGCCGTATGTGAGACCTGGTTAACGGAGGAAGTACCTTCTATAGCAATCAATATTGAAAATTATACATTGGTACGTAGGGATCGAGGTAGTAGGGGAGGTGGAGTTCTTTTTTATATTAAACAAAGTATGTTTAAATGTATTATTAACACAAGTGACTTAATCGAACAGTTATGGGTATTAGTTAAAATTAATAATAAAAGTATTGTAGTACTGGGAGTGTTTTATAGACCTCCAACTTACAACTAGAAGAATTTTATAGAGGAAGTTGAGAATTCCATTATGTTGTGTACACCATATTCAGACCATATTGTATGTTTAGGGGATGGAAACGTATATTTCCTAATGGCAGCCAATCCGTTTACGGAATACTTTAATAATATGCTAGAATCGTTAAACTTTAGTCAAATAATGACGGAACCCACTAGAAAAGATCGTTTATTAGATAGATATTATTATCACTTTTCAACCTTCACTTATTCAAAAAAAAGCATGTCGTAAACTGTCATTTCTCAGACCATAATTTAGCAGCCTGCGAAATTTTATGTCAAACAGTGCCGTGTTCTCCTATTAATTATACTTATAGGAACTTCAAAAACTTTAACCTTGATAACTTCTATACTGAACTGCAATCACTCTCTTTAGACGATATATTTTATGAAAATGATATTAATCAAAAAGTTATTATTTTAAGTACTAGGATATTAAATTTGTTTAATAAACATGCTCTGTGGAAAACTATCCAAATAACAAAAAGACGACCGCCTTGGCTAACTGATAATATTAGTTTGTTAATGAGCTTAAGGGATAAGGCCAAAACAAAATATAAAAACATAAAAACCACAGCTGCGTGGGAATATTACAGGACACTGCGCAATTTCACAAATACCGCAATAAAGAATGAAAAAAGAGCTTATCTACAATTTAAAATTGATCATTCAAAAAATTCTAAAGTACTATGGAAGGAATTCAAAGCGCTAAATGTTGTATCTAAAAATAATATATAATTCCTTTACTGGTCGCGCTGACGAACTTGATAGTTCGTGATTTTGTGAATAGTATCCCACAAATTTCAGTTCCACAACACGTACTAAATTTCTACAAAGATAATGATTTACATAATAATGCCGTTCTCAAATTCAATCTTATAGATAGTAATACAATTTCAAAAATAATCGATTCATTAAAAAGCACTTCTACAGGATCTGATGGATTAAATATCCCAATGATAAAGTTATGTTGTCCCCTTATATTGCAACTAGCAAATACCCGGCGCGCTTTGCTACGCTTTATTGAAATTACATGTTTTTACTTTTTGTAATTGTCAAATTACCAAATTTGACAATTGACAACATATCTATTCACATCAATCTCAGTACCCATTTTTAACTTCCATATATGGGTTTTTCGCTGTTATTTTGGACCACGATGGCCGATCAGAGTCCAATTTGGTCTTATTTTCTATTCTGGGCCAAGACCTTTCCAATGATACCAATTTCATCCAAATCGGTCCAGTGGTTGCGGAGAAAATCGCATACATACATATATACAGACAGACAGACAATCTTTCCCTTTTATATATATAGATACTTAGTACATATTATTAACCCTTGCTTCTTAGAAAATATATTTCCCGACAGCTGGAAGTCGGCTCTTGTAACTCCAATAGCGAAGATCGAGCAACCTGTAGAGTATAAGGACTACAGACCGATTAGCATTTTACCAACACTTTCAAAGATCATGGAAAAGATAATCAATTTACAAATTAGAAAGTACTTAGAGTGCAATAATTTGCTGCCTGTCAGTCAGTCATGGTTTCGATCTGGGCACAGCTGTGCAACCGCTTTGCTGAAGATAACAGATGACATTCTGAAAGCACAATATGAAGGAAAAAGTACATTTTTGGCTCTGTTAGACTTCAGCATAGCGTTTGACACAATAAATCATGACTTGCTGCTTGGTATATTGCACCACATAGGTCTTAGTGATGATGCAGTCTGTTTAATTCAAAATTATCTTTACAACAGAACACAACGAGTTAAGGCATCTAATGCGGTATCTACGTCTGTTGATGTTACAAAAGGGGTGCCGCAAAGTTCCATACTAGGTCCTCTGCTGTTTACCCTGTATACCAGAGGTCTTTGTGATTGTGTTGGGGCCTGTGATATTCACATGTATGCTGATGATACACAATTATACTACTCCTTCAGTTCAAATAATGTAAGGAATGCCGTTGATACGCTGTATAATGATTTACAAGCTATAAATGGGTTCTCTACTAATCATGCTCTAATTCTAAATCCATCTAAATCTTGTATTTTACTATTGGGAAAAACGATTAATAATTATCAATTGTCACCCATAAAAATTGGAGATACTGATATCCCAATAGTCGAAAATGCCAAAAATTTGGGATTAGTTCTTGATAAAACGTTTAGATTTAAAAAACAAGTCAATAAATATATACAAAAAGCATATTACAATTTAAAACTTCTTTACCCGCATAAAGATTACTTAAGCAAAAACGCTAAGATTTTATTAAGTGAATCACTTGTGTTGTCACAGTTTAATTATTGCATACCTGTCTATGGCCCTTGTCTTGACTTTGATACGTCACAGCGTATACAACGTGTTCAAAACTCTTGTTTACGTTTTATATATGGAATTCCTAAGTTTGCACATATATCTTTAAAATTAGTAGAGACAGGATGGCTTAATATGAAACAACGGCGTTACATACAGACTGCAACGTTCTATCATAACATCATAATCAATAGGCAGCCACCCTATTTATATAATAAGATAAGGTATAGAACAGATGTACACAATATAAATGTGCGACATAGAGGTCTCTTGACTATCCCCAAGCATAATACTACATTCTACGAGCGATCATTTAGCTACAATGTCGCAAAAATTTACAATAATGTACCTTCATCTTTCAAGACATTATCAGTTAAACAATTCAAAAAAGCATTGATTAAGCAATACAATGCAGATCGTCATTAATGTACCACTTCGCAATCAGTCAATACTGATATTATTATTACTATTATTATTATTATTATTCTCATATTTACTCAACTTTACTTTTATTAGAAATTATAATTATAATCATTAAGTTGTCTCACAATACATAATGTTATTTTGCTTAAATTATACAAGGGGGGAATGGAAGAACAACATTGTTGAATTCCTTCTTTGAGATACATTATTATATTAAATAAATTAATATTGTAATTTTATTGTAATATATGGTTTTGTAATCTCAGAATAATAAATTAAATTAATATTTTATTTGCCGACTTATTATTTACGCGTATTGTCTGTAGTTTTATTTTCTGTAAAAAAAGCTTTCAGCTCTTTAGATACGTTTTTTGTTTTTTTTGTTTGACGCCTACACTACGGGGGAACCAACATCTAAGGTCATCTGTCCCCCATCTAACATGCAACACGAATACACACATCCATAGTTGAGGTGACGGAATTTTCCAATTAGAAAAATCCCGCTGCCCCAAGTGAGATTCGAACCCACGACCCTTGGAAGACGAGTGATGCACTAACATCACTCGTCCACCGCCGGCCTTAGATACGTTTTATTAGGAAGAGACCACATTGAAAGAAGTCGCAAAATGTGTAGTTCATTATTGATATTGTCGGCAGTAGACTCTATTTTATCTATTTTAATCGACTTAGGCGCCGGTTGCAGAAGACATATTGTGAGACTCACAACCTCGCACTAGTTAGCTGGCAGCGGACAGAACTAACTGCGGTTAAAGGTTATTACCAATTCCGAATTAGCGACCCCATTTTGTGGGTAACAATTACTACAGCATTTTTTAATTATATGCAGTTAAATATGTAAATCTTTAATTTAGAAAAATATTCGTGTAATTATTTGTAAATTTTGATTGTTTTCATAACATATATGGAGACGGTATGACGGTAATTATGAATTCGCTGTTTATGAAACATGAATTATTTTTTAATGTTAGCTCTCCCTCCTACACCATATGGGGCCAACATATGCAGGCTCTAACCGAGTACAACAAAGCTTTACGGAAAGCTGAAACCTACTCTTGCAGGACCTTCTGGAGGTATGTTGAAAACACAACCCAAGCTGCACGTCTACACAGACTTCTGTTAAAGGATCCATCTGCTTCAGTTTGGAACTCCAATTCTAATTGGGTCGGTTCTTAGCAATTTTCCAAGGAGAGTATAAGGCACGACTGAAAGTTTGTTAAAAAAGTAATTACACACAGTAAGACTTTCGATTATCAAATCCTTTCTACCTTACAAATCTAATGCAAAATCCAGATATTTATTCTAATAACCTGTTTGGGGATATGTTATGGTCGCAGTCAAGCATTTAAGGTCGATGATTTTTAATTACAAACTTGGTTAGATGTCATTTTTTAGTACAGTGTTTTAATGAATAGTCAATGCTTTTGGTCCCTTAAAGCTTGCGCCCTGTAGAACTACCTCCTCCAAATCTTTTGGAATAAAACATTTATATTCTTGGATGTCCAAGTAACCCACGTATGCATTAAAATATTGATGCATGATGCATTAAGACGCTTTTTAATAAAATGTTGTCTTAAAATTGTCAATTTTTCTCGCTAAAGATTATAAACATAAACATAGGCCCACGGAATTTTTTGACACCCTTCATTTAGTGTAATTTATGTTAATAAAGTCAATGAAATTTTAGGTAACGATTCGTCGGTCAATTTCAAAAAAGTTTAAATTTTCTGACACGGGTCCAGGCCCATCGTGGTCTTCTGACACTTTTTTACTGCTATTGTGGCAGAGGTTAACTAGTTTTTAGACATGTTTCGTGTAACTTTTAAATGATAAATCTTTTTTATTTTAAATTGGATTCTGTGTGATAAGGGACCATCGCCAATCACCAGCTTGTAACCATGGTAACGCCTTAATAGTCGGAGAGCCAGCGAACACGACCGCTTCACAACTCCGTAATGGATAAAATCTCTTTTTATCTGTATTCATAGTATGTGAGTTGGAAAACCCATGTCCGGCAGGGCATCCCCTCTGATCTATGGACGAAGAGATTAAATAGTGTGGTAAAAAATGTTACATTTAAAAAACATATGTAATGTTTTTTTAATCTTTATATGAATCAAAATACTGAAAAAAAACGATAGCAAACTTGCCAGAGAAGTATTCCTCTGATTAATTAGTGCCAGATCAACACTAATTATTTATTAAAAGAGTTGAAGTTTAAGAGCATTGTGCACACTTAGGCAACCAGTTATACATAAAATAGCGTAAGTTTACTAATTTTTTAGGGATGAAATCAGTGGAACCTTGATCTGTCATTTTGGAATCACATTATACAAGGATCAACTATACTTAGTAAAAAAGACAGACATTACACTTGAAATCTTTGAATAGTTAATCAATTAGTGTTGACCTGGCAATAATTAATCAGAGGAATATTTGTCTGGCAAGTTTGCTATCATTTTTTTTCACTATTTTGATTCATATAAGAATTAAAAAGACATTACATATGTGTTTTAAATGTAACATTTTTTACCACCCTATTTGATCTCTTCGTCGATAAATCAGAGGGGATGCCCTGCCAGACTAGGGTTTTCCTACTGATATACTATGAATACAGATAAAAAAAGATTTTATCCATTACGGAGTTGTGAGCGGTCGTGTTCGCTGGCTCTTAGACTATAAAAGGAACTGAAAGAAAATCCAAGTACTATTTTAGTCACTGGCTGTCTGTCTTTTTTGTTTAGTGTTTACAATCTATCACAGTTTTTATTAATATTATACATAATGTTCATTCTAATTTACTTATACCGTGTGGAAAATCAGCTTATAAAACCATGCTGGGTAAGTTATCGTCGCATTTTGATTGGCCGTAGTATGTATGAATAAATAATCAAAGTAAATTAGTGAAATTAAAGTAGCGGTGGGCTCAGTGAAACATTATATAAAATAGTGTAACGTTCTTTTTAAAATAATAACCAAAATGCTGTTTAAATTGTCTATTCATAAGAGAAATATTAATTTACATACACTTAATTAAAACACTATTTAACAAACTATTTAAATGCTAGGTATTTACAAATTTATTTGAGGAGTATTTATATAAAAACTATTTATGTATTACAATAATTATTAACATTTATTTATTTACTAGTATTCGACTATTAACTAATTATTCAGAGTACATTTCACTATGCCGGTTAAACATTAACTGCCTCCTTCTACCCGTGACCTCAATTTAGATCTTTCATAAGTTCTAGAACATACACGCAGGTGTTGATGAGTCATACAGTTGATGACTCATACATTTAGAATATTCAATAACGTCATATGTGGGTTTACTATTCGTTACACTGCCCCCCTCTTCAAGTCTGTTCTGTCCCAGAACAGGTTTTATTCTCTGGTTTCTGTAGAAAGGGTCGTGACGGTATCGATAGTCTTCACCTCGACTACATGTTTCATTACGGTAGAAATAACAGTCTACACTCTTTGTTGGCCTTGGTGCGGGCGGTGGATCGAAGCCACAGACTAAGATCTTCACATCCGTATCTCTAAAAATAACTTCCAACATGTTCCGAACGATTCTCCAATCCAACTGGGCCCGCCCACAGCCGAGTTTGGGAACTGCCAATTTGTTAATACCCCTGGTAAGCAACTCGATCCTCAAATTCCATAATGCCCTCCCCAAGTCGGCGTAACTCGGTTTCTGGTAGTAAAACTGCTTACTGGTTACCAAGTAGTAAATGGAGCGATCATGATCCGGAAAGTGTAAGGCTTTGCGAACAGAGGGATTCTGTTCTCGAAGTTCATTCATCCGCCCAAATTTATTTCTAAACACTACTGCGATTCCCCTGGACATGCGGAGATCCTCGGAGACACAGTGGGCAATGGAATAATCACCAGGGATCCGGAAGAGATCTTGTTGCATCTTGGTCGTGACTCCGAATCGGGCTTTTCTAGTTCCGGAAAACGCAGCCATAAATTCTCCAAAGGTTGGCTGATCATCTTCAGGCCTTACGGTATTGACAGCCACCTCAGCGTCATCTTCTCGATCCGGGACTACGTTATTTTTTCTCTCATAGTGCGCCAGACATTTGAGTGTACCACCTTTGGTTTCCCTTTTGGCAATTTCTGGATGAGATAAAACAAGTCATTTATTCGTTTCTTCACCTGGTATGGGCCCTCCCAATTTCGCTGTAACTTTGGAGAATAGCCACGACGTCTTTGCCGGTTATATAACCAGACAAGCTCTCCAGGTTGAAACCCTCCTTCTTGGGTTAGCACATCGTACGTAGTCTTCATCCGGTCACTCGCGATTCGACTATTGTTTCGGGTTCGGTCGTGAATATCCTCCAACTCCTTCTTTAAGTTGATGACATAGTCATTCCCGGCTACCTCCTGCTCTATAGGTGGAGATCCAAATTCCAGATCACATGGTAACCGTAACTCGCGTCCAAACATCATAGACGCTGGTTACTGACCGGTTGTTTTGTGGACCGATGCACGATAAGCCATCAGGAACAGATGCAGGTATTGATCCCAGTCTCGTTGATGATCGGAGATGACCTTGGCCAAATATTTACCCATTGTGCGATTCATGTGTTCTACCATTCCATCGGACTGCGGATGTAACGGTGTGGTCCGAGTCTTGCGAATGCCCAACAATCGACAGACTTCTCCAAAGAGTACAGACTCAAAATTGCGGCCTTGATCCGAATGCAGCTCCATGGGCACTCCGAAACGACTGAAAAACTCTTTGACTAGTACGTCAGCAACAGTCCCGGCTTCCTGGTTTGGTAGGGCATATGCTTCTGGCTATTTGGTAAAATAGTCCATTGCCACTAAGATGTATTTATTCCCATCGTCGGTTTCGGGAAATGGTCCGGCAATATCCATAGCTATTTTTTCTAGAGGACTACCGACATTGTACTGCCTCATAGGTGCTCTTCGTTTCCCCAAGGGTCCGTTACCAGTGGCACAAAGTTCGCATTTTCGGCACCACTCTTTCACATCTTCTTTACAATTGACCCAATCAAAACGCTCTCTAACTTTCTCCAAAGTCTTCTTCACACCGAAGTGTCCTCCTGAGGCACAGTCATGGAGATGTCACAATACTGTAGCCACTCGGCTCCTTGGAACGACGAACTGAGACGAACGCACTAACTTTTATTATAACTAATACTCATTTATATTTGCCTATTTAATATATATAGTCCAGTCAATTTAAAACAAATTTTCATGAATAGCGGAAAGACATTGGTATCGAGTAAGTTTTTTTTCTTGAATGATTTTTGATTGTAAAATTGATATACACGATTCATTCCTGACTTGCTTTAAATTGTACGGGCGCCACAAGGCAATAATTTCGTTTTAAATCGTGTATGTATATTTTACAGCAAAAATCATCCAAGAAAAAAATTTACTCGATACCAAAGTCGTATAAATAAAATAAATCAGGATTTCAAAAAAGGTGAAACACCCTGTACGTATTGGGCTGAATACGAATATCGACTATACTCTAGCCAAAAATGCATGAAATGAGTCATTTTCGTAATCACACCGGAATAAAGAAATACGACCCGAGGTGAGATAAGATAAGAATGCAAATTTCACGTTGCTAAGAATACAGTGACGTACGCTAGAACCAACACATTTTCATTGCTTCGTTCGCATTTACTTTTAATTAAAAAGGGGATTGTTCCGCTAATGAATCTTTCTAGCTCATTTATTGTTTATTTTATCATTTAGATTACAGCGTGACCTTCGGGTAATTGTAGATGCATTTTACAATTTCGCCCACGTGTTTGTGATGACTCATTTATTGTTACTTTGGTCACAGTACAGTACAGTGTACTCTCCTAAGAATTAACTTGCCAATACGAATTTTTCAGCCGACTGGCACCAAGAATATCGATAATATTGCCTGATAGATTTTGCCGAAGAGATGCTAAGGTAAAAGATGACTGATGCACAATCGCGTCCGGCTCTCAACGAATTTTTCTTAGCTACTTCATGACGAATATGAGACCACAAGAAGTTACGTTCGAAAGTTCCTTGAGCAAATCTAATGGATCAAATGCTGATCCGTGTATGACTATCTTTTTTCTTCGATAACACAAAAAGAAGGCGAGGTACAAAAAGCCTTTCGAACATTTTTAGTAGGGATTTAAATAAGATTTATTTTACCTAACCTCCTTCATCTCAGTAAATCTAATAGCTTCCGAGAAAAATGACAAAAACCGTTAAGTCACCACCTACAGGTGTTGACTTTTAGGGGGTTATTTAACAACCGACAAGGAGGCCCTATGCACAAATCTACGGACTTACCTCATCTTTCCGCTATTTTTTCTAATTTGACTGAACTAATATTTAAATATTATTAAAAAATTCAAAGATTTGAAGTTGAAAATGGTTCTGAGGCGACGAAATTTATGAACAACTTATTAATAAAGCGGAAAAAAGTGTTGTCAGAATGTGCCCTTTATTTTTTTTAATAGGTTTAATAATGGACCAAATAATTAAAATTTCTATTTTTCCGAATAGGTATCTCAAAAACTAAAAGGTATATTTTGTATATTTTTATATCATATTATTGGTCGTTACATTTAGCAATTTTCCCAAGATCCTACCCACTATGCAAAAATACTCCCAATAAACGTTGTGCTAACGTTACATTGTAACCAAGTTACGTTTCGTTTACACCTTCAGCGACGTTACAGGCACGTAGCCTGAAGTTCTTATGTCTATCCCGATGACTTTATCGCACCAACGTCGCACCGAAAAGTTATTATGATGTTTGAAATGCGACGTTCCCCGCACCAGATTTTCGGGAAGTTATTTTAACGGAAAGTGAAAGACGTTTTAGTAACTTCCTACTTTTAATGTGCTTTAAATGATACGTCAAGAAGTGTCGACAACTTCCTTTTTTAAGGTGCGTGAAACTTACTCTTCAGAAGTTATTAAAAGGTATGTTGTATTGTTGTAGTGGTCACAGGCACTTTTTGATAGAAACATTTTGTTACGTCGCATTTGGTAGTTAGAAAAACTTGTTAGTTTAATACTATTTATTTAATAATTAGTTTCAAAGCGGATTGCCCAAAACAATTATCTGCATTTGACAAAAGCGAAATTTCAAATTAGTGTGATTTTCTTGTTAGTTAAAGATTTTCGGGGGAAACAAAAAATTACGTAATTTTTAATTGAAATATAAATTACTTTATAAACCTAATTAAATGTATACAAATAGGTATTTACTTAGATAATTTATTTAACCTATTTACACTAAATTATAGTAATTTTCTTATTATTTTAAGGTTATAAATGAAAATAAATAAAATCTAATTAATTAATTCAAGTTTATTTATGTCAACTAATCAGGCATACAAATAAAAGAAACGTAATTTAAAATTATAGAACATGTTATGTTTATTATATAGTGGCGCTTATTTCACTTTTCCCTCTGATATCTTTGATTAGCATGTTTCACCCACTCCATGGTTGCCAGCTGGAAATTCCTGTCAGTCGTTGTGGTAAAATTTTCTTTTCAGTATACCTCTCTGAAAACATATAAATTTCATGTTTGTTTATTGGTTGCGAAAGGCAACCTTTCCCGTGCAGTGCATCGGAAAACTTTTCCCGTGCTCTTAATAAATAGCATTACCAAATAAATATGTATTTTTATTTTGAACTATAGAAACTAACATTTATTGTACAGTTTGTATTATTAAACAAATAGAATCCAGAAGGTAGATCTTGTGAAACTGAGTAAAAGTAGTAGTTTCTGTAGTAAAAGTAGTTGGTGTTATAGTGCAAACACTTGTTTTTGCTGGCTGTACTTGGTCCGGAATGGAATCAGTTGTTACTGGTGATTCGTTTGTTGTGTGATTAAACAATTTCTTAGACACCTCATTTTTTCTTTGCAATGATTCTTCAACGTACCCTTCGGCTGTCGCTGAAGACCGCCATCCGCCATGTTTTTTCAACATGAGTAAATCTGCTCCGCCTTCCACTAACATTGAAGCTGAAGTTCGCCGTAAACTGTGTCCTGTATATTCTTGAGGATTTTTGAGATGCAGATATTCCGCAATCTGTCTTGCAACTCCGGCGATAGAATGACAGCCCACATGCTGAGCATAACATCGGCCATTTCGATAGGCAACAAATAATCTTCTACTCTCCATCACAGGTCGTAAGGAGATATACTTTCGATAAAGGTTGCATGGTTGGAAAGGGCACCCATCGTCGGTAATTATGAAATTTCTAGACCTATGAGTTTTGCCATCCCGAAGAAACACGACCAGAAAACGTCCATTATCTTCAACATCATCGACAGACAATAGTAGATTATGTTATTAGGCGCAAAAGTGTTACTTTGTGTGCTGAAGCTGGGCGTTTGACTGCCGAACGGTAGTGAGGCAGCCATTCCCAGCTGAAGCACACAAAGCACTTTTGCGCCGAATAACATATACGATTTTTTTTTCAAACGCTGCAGTTGCAGGTGAGATTAACTGGCACAATAAAAAAAATCAAATTTGTAATCAATATTAATAAAAACTAAAGATTACTGGTTTTGATTTTATCTGCTTAAGCACATAAAGTGACAGCTTTATCTGCTTAAGCATATAAAGTGACAGCATTTTCTGCTTAAGCAGATAAAGTGACAGCAGGTGATAGTTTTATCTGTTTAATCAATAAAACGACACTTCTCTGTTTTTCATCAAGTCACAAAATTGTCAATATTCTGACGTTTGAAAAAAAACGAATTAAATCGTCCCTTCGACAGGCACCGAAAATTCCAAACAATAAAAGAACCTGTACAGAATACACATTGACACTGACATTGACAACGTTAAAATATTTATATCACCTTTATTAATAACCATTTTTCATCCGATGCCTGACACATGAACTGGGTAACTTGTTCTCCAGTTAGTATTTTAGCCTTTTTCGGTGTGTAACCAACACTTTGGCGTTTTAAAAATGCTACACTTTTCGGAAATCTAAATTAAGAGATCGATTTGCAATTAAACATTTGGCTTGTAATAAGATCTACTTACTTATTAACATCTATGTTTTCCTTCGCCGCTAGACAGCTCTTTATCATTGAGAAACGACTCCACAAAGTAGAACACTTCATTCCTTTTGATTTCTCTGATAGATAAACCAGTAGCACATCGTCACTGACACCCTTTATTTTTTTCCGTTCTCGCCACTCGCAGAATTGGCCGTATTCATGTTCATACCTGCTACGCGACTTCTCTGGGAGCAATCCCGCGCTAGTTTCAGCAGCTATACGTAATATTTCCTCTGGGATTTCGAATGTTGCAGACATTTTTTTAACAAACAACGTGTTGTTATGTTGTTAAGCAAATTTTCCTACGACACGACTTTCAAAGCACTCTTTCGATTTATGATTCTATCTTTAAATTTTTCTGTTTTTTGAGTATTTTATTGTGGTTTTCAGAGAGGTATACTGAAAAATATCGTTCATTACTCGCCAAAAACCGCTTTTCCCGCGCTCGCTGGCTTCCCGTGGTCGCCTGCGGCTCCCACGGGAAACTTCCAACTATTTTACTGCGTCTAAAAAATAAATGATAATTATTACAATATTACGTATATAACTACTTTAAAAAAATACCCTTTATAATAAGTATAGATTTTAAGCTGGAAAGTTTAAAATTGTTTTTTGCCCTGTCCAACTACAAAATGTTGCAACGTAATTGGTCAACAAATTTTGTAGGCACCTATTGACGCAATTCCGTTCGTTGTACCCTCCTATATAGGTCATTCGTTGTAGCTAAAAATCAAAATTAATTTGTTATAAATCGGATTTAAAAAGTAACCTATAATTCTTACGAAGGTTTGGCCATTGCTGGATCTTTTTGGATTTGATCGTCAAAGGCTAGGAGCTCGCGCACACTGCTAAATGGCATTTCAGGGAGTTTTGTTTCAGTTTCACCAGCGCAGCGCCAACGTTGAACTTGCTCTCTATTCGACACACCCGCTTGGAAATTACCTACTTTTAATGTATTTTTAATATCGAGAAAGCATTCCTCAATGGTCTTCTTTCCGAATACCAATTGATTATCTGAAAAATAATAATTATTGTTACATTTTTATGATTATTAATTTATATAAAACATCTAGTTAGTTATTGTTTAACTAGACAATCACTAACAGTTTCACAACGGCGGCTGGAAATTAAACCATGTTAGCAAATCTGTGCTTTTTGTGGACAAAGAACATGTAATTTGTCTTACCCTGAACACTCTCAATTTGGATATCGTTTGCCTGAATACCTGTCATCTGTTGCGTATTATTTCCTTCTTTTATGGCATCAATAACTGTAGCACCTTCGACTTCTAGTGCTAATACCTCACAAGTAACTAAAACAATTGGTAGATAAAATTATATTAGAATGGTTAGCAAAAACTATATAGTATAAGTACCATCAATTTGCTTTTGCGAATTTTTAACTGTTTCTTCAATAACAATTATTTGATCTTCCGCGTTTTGTGGTTCAATGTTATCTGTAATTTAATATTATTAGAGAGTTTACAAGTTGATTTAAAAAGTTCATTTTTAATTTACCAGACATTTCTTTGAGTTGTGGTAAATCGTTGTAATCACTAGATTTTATAATTTTTAACTTCCGTTTAAATTGTTTTCTACTTGTAAAATTGTTTTCATCGGAAGAAGATGATGAACTTGTTAAATATTTTTCCTTATGGAACGCTTCTTCGTAGGAATCTAAAATATTCCAAATATGTTATATTAAATATGAAAAAACAACCCAGTTAATATCCGCTTACCGAAGGTTTGCAGAATATTGATTTCGTGTAGTTTCCAATCAGATGCTGGTTCTATAGCACGAACTATTAAATTTCTTGGATTTTTAGTATTTGGCCAATAACATGATTTGCGATTTTCCAACAGCCAAGATGATGGTATAACAGAATACGACGAATCACCAAATTGTACTATAGCGTAAGAAAATTAAAAAACAGGAAATATGAAAATTTGAATTGTATAAATATATATAAATAATTACTTTGACACAGTTTAACCACTTCTTTTATTAAATGGGTATAACTATCTACATATTCGTTGTATTAAACTAAAATTACAAGTAGCTATAAGTTAAATAAAAATCTATAAAATATTTCCTTCAATCTGCTGCATCATTAGATATTACTATTCTAGTTAATTATGTTTGTGTGACATAGCGATAATATAGTTTTTAAATTTAATACATTTTCCCATTACTTGTGCAATATTAATTTTCTCCATCTCTTTATCATAAGTTTTAGCTATTATTTCCTGATTTATTTTTGAGATTTCTTTTACCACAAAATATGAATTTTTTGTGTGCACCACAGAATCGCGTTCTGATTTACAGTTAATGTAGAAATTCTCAAGTATAACTTTGCTATAAAAAGTTTCACTAGCAACAGCATTAACGTTTGGAATCTCTTTTGCAAGTTGGGTATATGTTACGGAAGTTTCTGTTTCAGCATATTTTCTGATCTGATCTACTTTATTAATCAGTTGTTTAAGTGGTCTGTTTGATGTTTTCATGTACAATTTTATTTCATGCATTGCGTTTTCAAACTTGAATGAGCTAAAGTTATCGAGAGCGCCAAATTTTACTGCATCATCTGGTAAGTGTATTAAATTATGTACATTATGATTGACATATTCACTACCATAAAGATCGCTAAAATTTTCTATAAAATAAGTTAATAATGTTTTGGAAAACTTGTTATACTTATGACATAAAGTTTCATCGACTAAAATTCTAATGGCACAATGAAGGCCTGATGAACTTAAATTTCCTTTTAACACAATTGGGGCAATATATAATAAAAATTGTCTTAATTCTGTTGCCTTCCAACGATCAATTTCTAAAATTGATCGTGGAAGGCGATTAAATTCTTTTGGCATACAATTTCTAAATTCCTTTAATTGTACGCATACGTTTGATAATTGTATTTCAGTCATTCTAACTTCCCTGTTTCCCTTTACCAAAAAAATAATCAAACGTTTTGTCACACCTAAACATACTAGATGCATATAGTCCAAACAAGTGTGTGTAACTAAACCAATTCCCAGTTGCGTCAATATAGTATTATTTTTATGAAAATTTTCATCAATATAGTTACGAAATTCCTCGATAGTTCTTAATGATGAAGTGGTCTCCCTAAATGTCATTCGATTGTTAATGAAATCACCTTCAACTTTACACTTTGTACAACTATTGTAAGCATTGTGATTTTTTATGTTTAAAATAAATGCCTTTGCAGGAGCATCACAAATAATTTTATTTATATTAATAGTATATTTATTAGAATGAATAACAATTCCTGATTTTTCCTTTATATATTGAAATTCGTCGATAAATTTTTTTAAAAATACGTATCTTTCACTAGGCTTTGTAAAACCGTGATATACACCAATTAAAAATGGATTTGACAGATTTTTGTCTTCTATGGAACCAAGAATGGGCCAGAATTGACTATTTGAACTCTTTGTTAACGGCAAGCCATCTACATTAATAGCAATATTAATAAGGGAATTATTATAAGTAATTAAGTTTTTCAATTTAAATATGTAGCGTATACCAGATTCCAACTCGAAATGGAAATATTTTCCCGGAGCCACTATGTCAATTGGCCTGACATTCAAAAAATTTGTTTTTAACAAGGTGCGACAGTCACGTGGTAAAACATCATGTTTGCAATTTTTACAGTGGTCACATAAAATTATCAATAAATCATTGAACTGATTGTGTGAAGTTTTGTACTTGATAGCCCATTGAGTGAGTTTGTTAATAAAATCGTTACTGTTAGATGCGAATTGCATAAAAGATTATCATTTGACTTGGCTATAAGAGGGCTATCAGGTACTATTTGATGTGTAAACATTCTGCTTGTCATAGGTTTAGGATTATCAGTAATATATGATGTTGTTGAAGTTAAAGAAGTTTCATCCATTCTAAAATTTTCATTATGTTCAGTTTGTGAGCCACTAGTATTATTCGCAGGGCTCATTTTTTTTGCTAACATTTCCTGAAGCTGGATTTTTCTCCGATGCCTTTTCGATATTGTAGAAATTAATTTCCGCCTAGCACAATGTTTCTAAAAGAGAAACATTACCGCAATTAATTCTGTTTAAAGTGCAAAAATAAATTAAATTTAAGTCATGCATCTGTCATTTTATAAAAAAATATGCCCCAAAGCTCTAAAAACTAATTTTTAAAAAATCTTCATGTTTTACTATAAATCGATTTGAAATGATATTTACTAAATAGCTCCAGATGAAATAGTTGAGTCAATTCTGTGTTGAAAATTAATTGTTAAACAAAATAAAACACAGTTTATGATTATTTATAGACAACAATGAGATGAAATTAGAGTCACAATAAATTGTAACGGTGTGCGACCTTTCAAAATTCAACAATTAAAATAGTGCGCTTGTACTTTTATAACTACGAGTGGTATGCATGGTTTTTGAAATTTAAAATAATAACTTTACAATTTTTAATATATTTATTATCACCTGGAATTTTTATTTAGGTAATTTGTATGATATAATCAAAGTGTACATTTTTACTAGAAGAATTCATTTTTCAATCAATTTGAGGGAGCTTACGTTCGTCTTCGTTCGCAGTATCGCAGTTCGCAGATCAAAAAAGACTGAACAGCAATAAATGGTGATTTTAAAAAGTAAGCTCTTTAACACAAATGGTAGCCAGATGGGTAATAGTTCCAGAAAAATCTTTCTACAGCCCTTCGGAGCCTACTGGCTTATCCGTGACCGTGCATATTTTATGTCCATCTTAATAAAACATAAATTGTATTTTCCAATTGAAATATCGTTTATAATAAATTATTTCAGAACAATACTAGATTAATATAAATATAATATATAGATATATGTACTTACCTTAAATTTCCTTTTATATTAATATTTTATCTATTTTCTAGAAAATAGCTCGTCATTAATCTGATAAGTAATTAATATGTTATTTTTTCAGTTTAACGTTCAAGTCCGCGCCGTGGTCGTCTATGTTGATGAAATTATGAGAAAAATTCCATTAGATTCGTTATAATAATAATTATTTCCCGTCTTAAGAACAGTAAGAGAAAAAAATCTGTCCATATACTTTATAGGGTCTTCCAGGTATCTACCCTAAAGAATAAAGACCCCAAGGACGGAATTTATGGTTTTAGTTCGCTTCACCCTGAGTAAAAATATTTTAACGGTATAGAAACAGCATAATTTTATTGTAACCGAAATGCGACATGTGACTATTTTATTTAGATTATTATTTTAATTCAAGATATATAGACGTCTGGTAGAACAGCTTGCCTATGTTTCAATGTAAATAATTGTGTCAAAAATGAGAGCTAGTAAGCCGTTTACTTTGTGGAAAATAGATGGCGCAACCTTACCAAGGTACTTCAAAAATTGACACAAATTTTAATTTTAGGTTATGTATCTATCATTTGCCACGAATGCCACGTGTTTAGAAATACATTAGTGTAGTTAATTATTATTATTATTTATTAATTTCTGTTTTAATGTGAATTGTGTTTTAAAATTCATCACTTGCAATTATTGCGAATCATCATTTGACCAATCCTGTTGTTGTGATTGTGTGCGTTTAAAAGAAAAATTCTAAAACGGATAATATGTGGACCAGTGGAGGATGATCAAGGTGTAAATAGAATAAGATATAATCATGAACTGGCCAGATTATACCAATTACCAAGAGACAGACATCTTGGACAGACATAATGGGGATGACAAGGAAGGCAGTACTTCGATGGGCTGAACATGTTTCCTGAATGTCCGGAGACCGGAGAGAGAGTAATTTAGAAAATAATTGAGGGCGACTTAGAAGGAACTGGAAACTCCCTCAATTCATCCTAGCTAGGTGATCTAGAATAAGATAGGAAGATGCAGTGTTGGAAGTCTTAAGGAAATTGAATAAGGAACAGTGGAAGAGGCTTATAAAGGAGGCTAAATCCACTAAAACCCTAGTGGGTTGTAGGGGCCAGACCATGAATGAATCATTTAAGAAACGCTGCCAGTGGTAAATGTAAATATAACGAAAGTTTTTATCCACAACAAAAACAGTAAGTAGTTTGGTTAAAAGTTATTTATTAAAGAATTGTAATTTAAACCAGTTTTGCCAATTTGCTATATTTTTTAGATTTTGTAGATTCTGAAGACCTCTTTCGTGCCTCTTTTTGGCATGAAAATGAAAGTCTAGTTATTAAAAATGAAAACAGGATTTTTTTCGTCATTTCCGACTTATGATTTGGACATCCTACAAAATGATGAATTTTTTGTATTCCGATTGAAGCAAGAATTTCAAGGAAAGTATTTTTCTTAATGTCTTGCTGAAGTTTCTCAGCAATAATATGTTCAATTTCTTCAAGAAGAATAACGAGGGCGATTGAAGGAAATGTTAAATGCCCTCTGCTTCTCAATATTATGAAAGTATTATATGATTCCAATCCTTCCCCCACAATTGTTTTAACACAATTTTGACAATTGTCAGTTTTGTGCCTTCGAGCGATGAAACCACAAACATAGGCAAATGCTTCTCTATTATCTTCAAAATGAACGTATGCACCACATGTGATATTTTCTTCTAAGGCCTGATCGAGTTGTAAGTCAATGTCTTTTTTTGTTATTTGTTTATTGTCTGCTCTGTTGTAGCTCAAGAAATCTGATGTGTTATCAACTAGGGCAGCAAGCATATTTCTACCAGTTACATTGCTTCCTTTTGGAGGTTTAATTAAAGAATATAGTGACATCAGCCTAAAGATCTGTGCAATCTGTAGTGACTCTCCACTAGTATTAGCACCACCGCTTGCTCTCATTAATCCAAAGAAGTGTTCAAGTGGATCTTGATTGATACGTGATGTCATCAGGTACTTATACCCTAACTCTTGGGTGCAATATTTTAATAAATCAAGAGTAGTGTTGATGGTGGCTTTTAACCCATCACTTGTAGACTTTGTTAAATAAAAGTCAGGATGTGCACAAGATTCCCATAAATCAATGTAAATTAAAAAATCTTCTAATGCTTGTTGCTCGGCAGAATTTGTTTTTAGTCCATTAAAATAACTCGAATTCAAAATATCACACAGTTGATTTATTCGTCTGCAAAACTGTATTGTAGGTTCGCAGTCAGCAAACTCGGATATACCTTTTTCTTTTAGTACCGTCAAAGCATCTGCTACTGTCCCACTAAACAATTGAAAGGCATATTTTGTCCTCATTTTCTCGTGGTTTTCTGGATTCACGTGCTTTCGGGTCAATTTATAAGCCAGTTTAAATTCGTTTTTTGCATCGTATTCTATAAGATTTTCAAAATGGCGCAATTGCACTCTCCCTTCAGGCACATGAAATTCTCTTTTTGCAACAAGCCTGTTTCGCATACATTTCAATAAATGTGGAAAATCTGAACACATCCTTAATTTTCTTTTTACATTGCAGAGATGAACACTCCAAGGCTTTTCTGGATTTCCTGCACCAAAGGCTTTCCACATGGACCTATTCCAGGTGGCACCATCTGATGTGACCACGTCAATAAACAGCCCAGCCGCTTCACTCAAAAGAATGGCTTCCAGTATTAATTTGGCTAGGATGGTTCCAGTAACATTGCCTCTGGACAGAAAACATGCAAGCGCTTGCATATTTTTCCCAGCGAAAGACTGGAACATTATTACCAGAATATGATCTCCAAGTTGGTTTCTTTGGTTGTCTGGCGTATATTCGCCTAAATCAACAAATCCCATCACTTCCAATCGATTTTTGTCGAAGTGTTTGCAGGGAGTTATTTTGCACTCATCCACCATCAGGGTACCATGCCGTTCAAATTCTTGCATGTTTTTTGTTTTCTCTTTCAGAAGTTCAAATAATTTATTTTGAAATCCGTAAGAGCTGTCGATATGCCTAATGTAAGTTGATAGTGTACTCGGTGCAGGTAGTGGAAGTAACTCCCTAGTTCGTAAATGTTTGTATAATTTAGGGCTTTTTATTTTCAGAAGGATGCATGTGTAAATCCATTCTTTGGTGTATCTTTTGCCGTAAGAAGGTCGACTTGCAGTTTCAAAACAAGTTCGAACTACAAGCTTTTGATTGTCTGGCAATTTTGAAATTAAGTGGTCGATATTGGATAGTTTTGTCATTGATTTTCTTAAAGTCTCTATGGTTTTTGTTTGTATGTTTTGTTTTCGCAACAAATTTGAATATGATTTTTTGGTTTTTGGAATAATATTTTTTTTCTTTAGGAGGTTTTTTCTCAAGATCGCACATGAATGACATCTTGTTGTCTTTCCTTGGAAATTTCCGCCATTACAGGAAGGGCTAATTTTCCCATCAACTCCAGACCCATTACATAGCCTGATAGTATATACCGTTTGCACTAATTGTAAAAAAGTCTCTAAAGTTGTTGCAGTATAGGTGGTATGAAAAATTCCATTAAGATACACCTTTATGTCACTATCGTTGACTACAATAGCCCGATCGATTTTGGGAATACTCCCTTTAACATGGCTTACTGTAACTGAACGAGACCTTTTATGAATCCCCCATCCTGATGGTAGCAATGTATATAACTGCATTAGGTTTTCTTGTAGAAAATGTAACAGCGTGTTAGTTTCTGGTGATTCGCATTTAGTCTCTGGTGAATCGCATTCATTTATGACAGGAGGGCTTTCAGTGACAGGTAAACGAAGGTTTTCTAGGGTCGTTGAAGGAGTAGGAGAACTTTGACTGGACTGTAGTGAAGGATCTTTGGCAGGTCTACAACAAAATACAGGATTACAAATCCCGCAATAAAAACTATTGTCTAGATTTATTATTGTTAACGTTGTGTACAGAATACAGATACATATCGATTTTTTGTCTATTAATTTTCTCTTCACAACTACAAGGATAACAATAGTAGATTGTTCTACAAGTAAAGAAAAGTGATAGTTTTCCAGTGAGTGTAAATGTTTAATTCATGAGCGAGCGAAGCGAGCGAATGGATTAAAATTTACACGAACATGGAAAACTCACTTTTCTTTAAGTGTAGAACATGCTACTTTTTCGTATTTGGAATGAGACATACTAAAATCTAGGAAAAAATTACGTCAAAGTTTGGCAGAAGAGTGGAGAAAAGTTGTTGCTAACGAGAAAAGACGCACATTTCTTTACGATTTTGACTGAGAGTGAAGAAAAGTGTTGCTAACGAACAAACACTCACATTTCTTTACGATTTTGGGTTGAACAATGTACCACATTTCTATTCCAAATACGAAAAAATTAATTTCCTCAAAACGTTACGTTGGTTAATACAGGAGTGCGATTATGTATGGAATCGTGTCCGTCCTGCTAAAACGGTTTGCGCTAGAATCCTGAAATTTTAAGGAGACTTAGGGCGAGTTGTATAAAGCAAGATTATGAATAGTTATAATAAACAAGAATGTTAATGAAGACGATTAATAATCAAGACATCAACTCATGCCCATGGTACAGTAGCGGCCAAAATAAACTAGGACACATTGTAGTGTAAAACGGGTCACTATGACATTCATTTTACGTTTGATCGTGATTCGTGTTACGCTAAACCTAGTTTATTTCGGCCGCCAGTATACAATTATGCAATAAATAAATCACAGCTAGAGTGGTGTTAATTTTCTCCATGAATCCATTTTGCTACCATTTGGACTGACCTTAAAATAAATAAAAAGATACCCACCGCTTTTTTGTCTGGGAATAATTTTTCAAAGGGATAAGCAGGGCAGGATCTTCAGATGGAAAATTCAAAACAGAGGAAGAATGGGAACTACCCAAATAAAGGGTAGGGATTGCATCTGGTGCTAATGTCCTTCTGTTAATTATTCCACTTTCATCTGCAAATTCCCTCACAAACCTCTTTTCAAAATGCTTCATGCAGACGAAGTCATTTTTGTTTAAAATTGTGCCCGTAGACATAGTCCATTTGTTACGCTTATTCGTATCCTATAAAATAATGTTACAAATATAAACCCTGTTTGAAATCGAATATTAATTTACATTTTACCTTTGGTACGTGAAAGAGGGCCAAATCTTCCTTTAAAAGTTTCACGAAGCCGCAAAATTTACACTTCTTCATTTTTCACAGTGGTAATAAATGCCACTTAAAATGAAAAAAAACACAGCAACAAGCTAACACTAAAGTCAAAATAACGCAACAAGCTAACACTAAAGTTAAAATAAGACAAATAACTTGCACAAGAAATTCGAATTTTAAAAAAACTTCAGAATTGTCAGATTGATGACAATTTATTGACAGATCTTGATATGATGCTGCAATCTAGTGTTTTTTTTTTAAACTAGCAATTAGCTCCAACAAAATGGCGGCGAGCTGCTCTACCAGACCTGTATATATCTTGTTTTAATTTAAAAATTCTTTGTGAACAATGGAAAAATTTCCCATTTTAACACAGGATAGATGAAAATTAATGGTCGTTGTTTACTTGTTGTTGCCTTGGATACTAACTCCCAGTGGCGTGCGGTGAGAATTTAGGTTAGGGAAGCAACTACGATTTTAAATTTAATATAGTTAGGTACAGGCGTGAATTCATGGGGGGGGATTCCTCCCCCCAAAGTTTTGATATATACTTTAGTATTATAGTTAAATAAATTTTGAATGTAAAAGTAGTTAATGTTTATTAAATATTGTGCAATAGTATATAACATTTATAAATAAATATACATAGGATAAAAACAAATAATGTTTGTATAGTAATCATTATTAATTTATTTAAAACAATTAGTTTCAAAAAATGCACCCCTCCAAATAATCCTCTGGATTCGCCCCTGCTAGGTAAAATAAAAACAGTGTTATAGTTATTAAACTTAAAAGTTTTTCAATGAAGAACTTCTATATTTTATACTTATGGAATTTGTTGATTATTATTCTTTATTTAAAAAAAGTACTACTATTTATAATATTTTATTTATTTAGGTATTTTTAGCAAACTACCTGGTGCAGGTTTTAATCTTTGTTGTTAAATTTTAAAGTTCTGGTTTTGATCTGCTTTTCTCAACAATTTGTAATTTCCCTCCAAAACTGTATGCAAAAAATTTAATAATTTACAAACTGAACAACAAACTCGTCGCGATTCGGTTGTAGCGTAAGTACTCGAACCTTCCACCGAAGGAGCTGAATTTGTAGTCATGACGATAATGCAATTTGAAATGTTGCATACAGAACAAACTAAATAGAATTATTTGTCTTTAAAAAAATTCCAACATATAACTTGAAATAATAAAATGTTTCAAAATACAGTCTCATTCGCAGATTTACATTTAACAAACACTAAACAATAACCAAATTATCGAACAAATAACCAAATTATAATAAATAAACATTTGGGCATGGAGCACACTATAAATAATGTGACCTTACTACGATGTACAAGGCAGCCGCCAACTAACGAAGGTGCGATTGCCCGGCTGGCAGGGAGAAGTGCAATAAGCAACGAAATCAGTGCTTATATGCAGTGTATGTAACACATTTGAATCGGTATTACCTTTCCGCGCAAGTTGAATGAGCTCAATTTAAAATAGTAGTCTAAATAATTATACTTTTTGCTGTACGAAATTGATGTTGAGCTTTAAGTTGATTAAATATTACAAATTTAAATAAACGATAACCATAATTTTATAAAAATATTTTTGTTAGCATTGTTTTTTATTTTTAATAAGTTCCTAAGGGAAGCATTGCTTCCATTGCTTCCATGGACCGCACGCCACTGCTAACTCCTATCAGGGCATTTTAATCACTACAATACTTCTACACGCTACGGGGTAGTTTATAAAAAGCAAATCAGAAACTGAATTTGCTTTTGTCGAGTAGGTACCTAAATTAAAAATTAGTTAAGTGCTGTTGCACAAGCGTTTAAATCCCGTAGGTTGTGACTTATGAAAGCTTGTGATTTTATTTTTCATTTTGTGTCTTATGTTAGCTTTATTAAAGAATTGTGACATAATGATTCATTCAACTGAAGAAACTGCCTGCCTTGTATAGGTACATTTTATACAGAGGCCGCTTAATTGACTCAAAATAGCCGTTTACAACGTGATTCTAATAACCGGCGCATACTGTACTATTTAATTATATTACAGTGTTGCTTAAGTTTTCGTACGTAAAGTGATAGTAAATATAGAGAAAGTTGTTATATACATTCGTATGCAATTCTTTAAATAGAGGCACCCCTCTTAGAACCCTTTAATATTTTATGGTGGAAGCTTGGAAGTAATATAAATTAGTTAATTAGTTCCCTTGTAACATTGTTATTAGAGCTTATTTATATAAACGTTATATTTTAGACAGAAAAGGAGGTCCTGTTAGTCCTGTAAACTGATTCTTGCGTTTCGTTACTAAAACTTTTAGTTACAACGTTATATACACTTCCAATATCAAAAGTGCTTATTCAAAGTTATGTGGAAGTTAAAATCCTTACGTACAAAGTAGGTATGGCAGCGCTTGTGCCACCCCCACTCCTATGACGATCTATCCTATGCGACTATAGATTTGTTCGGACGTTCAATAGTTGGAGATGCTACAGCAGTTAAAGGTCCTCCCGGGGTAGGTTTTAAGCTAACAGAAGATCAGAATTTCGATTTAGAAAACAAAAGAATTACAAACGCAGGCGACGCTATTAATGATTCAGATCTCGTAACAAAGAAACACGTCTTAATACTAGAAAATAAAACGGTAAGAAATGATGATTAAACAATTTAAACAATTTATTTAAATTAAGTTGATGCAGCTTAGTGTTTCCTGTCTGAAGTTTAACAAAGTTCAAACGTACATCACTTGATTTAAGTGCACTCACTGTTGCACAGTTGCTCTCTGGTCCAGATGATCCAGTTGAACTTGTCCAATGTGGTGGTGGTCGATAGTTGTTGAAACTCCATTAAGGATATTATGAAGATAAAAATAAAATTCAATAAAAGAAATGAATGTCTTGTTGAAGCAACAATGAAATAAAATAAAAGCAAACGTAGGAATAATTAAAAGGATGGACAATATATAAGGTTTAAACTTGGTATTGCGCGATATTTGGATAAATGGGCATGGCTGAAGATGTTGCTACCGGAAGCACGGAATGTGCTCCGGGTTGATTAGAGATAACAGGTTCGGCAGATTCTAGTTCTGCCCTGTAGCCCAATTGGCTGAATGGGATTAAATTCTAATTTATGTTCTGCTTCCACGGCCAACTGCTGTGGAGCAGAAGTTTCTAAGGGTGATGGATGTAAAGCTATCCACTTGCCCTCTATGTAGTATAACGGTGGTGTAAGCCCACTGAATTCGATTTGACTGGCGTAATTTTGAATCATATGGGTTATTGGTGCCATGAATTTAGAACGATTGCTGACTACTATCGGTAGTTCTTGATAGCAGCTATCGGTTTTTCGAATTTGTACCAGAACTGGGGTACACTGCATAATATAAATTGCTTTGCCCAACACTCGTCCAATATAACCCATTTTGTGCTGTATCACTGCTCCTAGAGCATGAGGTGATAAAGGTGCTAACAACAATCTATTTTGTAAAATTTCCCTGTGAGTCAGGCAACGACGATGGACTGTATCGACGTATACTTTATGAATGGCACGTTTATAACCTTGCTCAACATACAACAATTTACTATTGATATAATAGGGCAGATCTGTATTTGCAGCAAGTACCGGCATCTGCGGACTTAGTGAAGTATAATTTCCTTGCTGCATGATTAAAATACGTGGATGTTCTGATTGCCAGATTTCAATTCCACATAAAAACGTTTTCTTTAATAACGACAGAGCAAAAATTTTTTCGTTTTGTTCTATGACTAAAACGGGTTGCATCATAGATGACTTACTGGTTACCAATTCGGCGGGCCCTTTATATAAGGCGGTTAACGTTGCATCACAATTTGTGTCTATATCCAAATCCCAAACTGTCTCACCATATGTCGAATCTACGCAATATCCCTTAAGATATTCACAGGTGATTCCATTTAATAAATTGATTTGATTAATCTTCCAGCTGAAGTGCAGCTCTGTAGTTTCGAAGATGAATTTTTAATGCAGCTACAACTACTACATCTTCCCATGTGTGACCGTTTTCAGTATATGTAGAGCCTTTACATTTTGCATTGTCTGTTACATGACCTATGACCGTTATCGCTGCTGAAGTAGTTCCATTTAAAATAAGTTTGCCCAAAAATTAATTATAAAGACGTAACGACTGAAATCTATGCATGTTTCTGCATGCTTCTTTGCCAATAGGCACTAGAGAGGTGGAGAATCCTCCTGCTACAGGCGATGAGTGATTATGCATACCACAATGACGAACCAAACGGGTTTCTTCTATTAAACAAGCGTACACTTCTTGCAGTTTGAATTCATTGCGTTGAATAACGTGTACGTGTATTTCTTCTTCCTGATATTCTGACTGTACATCTGGACATAGCTGAACATCCCGGATGGAAACGACGGTCAGGTTGTTATGACGACTTTCGCAGTCATACGCGATTAACACCAACACTGGATTAAAATGTGCGCACACAATTGTCAGCGGTAAGAGGACAACGCACCACATCGCGGTTAATCTAAGAGATAAAAACAAATTACAATTGTTGTCTAAGCAGTATAAGTCTACTAGTAAATACAATGCAAGGACATATGTTGATCCTTGAATAAAAATCAATAAACGAACAGTAAAATATACCCAAAAGCGCAAAATTCCCATAAAAAAAAGTATGTATATAACCTATACTATATAAGTATATTTGACAAGTATGTCAGTGGTGGGAAGGTAGAAGGGGACTTGACTACTGGAGTCCGCTTCCCTTCTTAATTCAATTACGGCCTATGACCAACATTGATTGGCTGTAATAGTTCATGATTGAGCCCATGAATGGCTATAATTATCAAAATGTAAAAGTTAGAATATAATAAAAGTAAAATCATTAAAAAAATATATTAACATGCGTAATGAATTTTAATGTAGTCCACCAAAAGTTATCGCATGAAGTAAAGTGAGTTAATATTGTTGAGAAGTCTGTACCCGCTTATGGTACTGAGATAGTGCTTAGTAAGGCATAACGTGAACCGTTCAAGTTACGGATAAATAACTATTAATTGATAAATTATGATTGGTGCTAATGCCAATTAAATAAAAATTTCGTAGTACTCCGGGCGGAAGGGACGTGACCCCCTTTCGATCCTAGGCCGAAAGGAAAAAAATAGGATCGCCGTACCGAAAATGTTGTCTTAGTAAGCTTAGTTATTAGTTCTTGCGGAGCGCCGAAGGCCATTTCTGTTTACAGAACCACACTGATCTAAGTGTGGAAATTCTCTCAGATTCTCCGTGACTAACTGACGGTTCTGCCAATGAGGGATAACTCGCCCTCGTCGGCGAGGAGTACGTGGTCTCCTCACAGGTTGATTCAAGCGCTGATGATCAAGCCCTTGTAAAATGTGTAAACTTATCTCTTCGGGGCTTGGGTCGTTGAAGAGTTCTTCCTCGTTAAGCTTATTATCTACTGAAAAAAACTTATCACCTAAGTCATTTGGTTGAACTTCCTCTGCTTGTTCTGTTTTGAATCCTTTACAAGGTTTTAACCTATTTGCGTGTACGACACTTAGTTTAGTAGGTTTATTTAAATCTTTTATCTTAAAGTTTACTGGACCTTTTTGTTCAATAATTTGAAACGGTCCTAGCCAAGGTTTAGCTAACTTTTTTGAAGTTCCTTCCTTAGTGGATGGATCATATAGATAAACCAAATCACCAACTTGAAAATTTACCTCTTTCGTCTTTTTATTATAATAATGAGCTCTTTTTCCGGCGCTAATTTGCATGTTTTCACGTGCTTGTTGAAAAACAATGTTTAGTCGGGCTTGTAATTCCGATACATAATTATCACTTGTAATATACCAAGTGCATTGATTATTGCCGGAAATTTTTTGAGTGACATTTCTGCAACGTCATAATTGCACGACACGAAGTGGAGTGCAATTACGTTGCAGAAATGCACGAAATCAAAATTTCCAGGCAGAATCAATGCACGAGGCTGTATTCGGTAAGAGAATCGCACGACGCACAGAAAAAATGCATTATGATTAATTGGTTTTATGTAGCTATATATGTTACAAGTATAATTTCCAAAAAATTTCCAAAAAATTACTCCTTGGTAGCATATATATATAAATTTTCGGGAAAATTGTGTGATTGTCATGGATACAATTCAAATTTGAATTTTTCTATTGGTTCTCGGCATCGTCGTGCGATTCTCACTGTAATTATATTTGATGGTACGAGGTTTAAGAATATCATCTAACGGTAAGTTTGGTTCACGACCATGTAACAATAAGTAAGGAGAAAACGAAGTACTAGTATGTTTACGCATATTATGCGCCATTTGGATATGTGGGATCCAGTCATCCCAGTCCTGTTGACTTTTGCTAATGTAATGGCTTAGAAAATCTTTGATTACACGATTAATGCGTTCGCTACTGCCGTTAGACATAGCGTGATACGCCGTAGTTTGATGTTTGTCAATATGTAAAAATTCTTTCATTAATTTTGATAAAAAGTTGGTACCTTGATCTGAAATTAGTTGCTTCATGGTACCATGCCTAGCTATAACCTGAGTAAAAAGAGCTTTAGCTACTGTTTCAGCCTTTTGATCTGGCAATGGCATTAATTCAATATATTTACTAAAATGATCGATGAAAGTTAATAGATATTTATTTCCTTTATAGGAAGTTACAAAAGGACCTGTAATGTCCATAGAACAACGTTCAAAAGGTCGCCTAATTTCGGGAAAATTTTGTAAAGGTGCCGATTTCAAATGTGGCGATGTTTTCCGTTGATTACAAGAGTGACATTTAGCAACATAATTAATGATATCAGTTTTCATATTTGGCCAATAACATCTAGTTTTAATTATCTGAAGGGTTTTGATTTGACCTTGATGTCCGTACAAAGGACAATCATGAAAATCATGAATTGTTTTGGAAACATGAGATTTAGGAATAACTAAGGTATCCTGATTACCATCTATTTTATAAAGCAAACCTTCCTTATCTAAGTAGTAATTTATTTCCTCTTCATTTTGCAATTGCAAAAGGATATTCTTACAAAAAGAGTTAGTGCTTTGAGCAATTTTAAGTTCCTGTCTGTCCCATACCGGAACTGATTCTGGTTCTGATGGATTGATAACATTAATTTGAGGTAGAACTGGGTCGAAATCATAAATTAGCACTTGAATTAAAGTGTCGTGAAAAACATATTTAATAATTTCGTAAACAAATTTCCATTTTAATTTATCTTGGCCGCAAGCTAATTTTGGGATAGCTAAAAATTTATCCTTATTACTAAGCATTAAGTGTTTTAACTTATGTAAAATATGCCAAATAATTTTATAAGTGGTTTATCAAAGTATCGAGTTTTAGTAATTAAATAATAAACATTACGATCAGGTAATTGTAAAGTAGTTATTTCGCCAATTTGTTTATTTTGTGATTTTAATTCAGAAAGTGAACCAAAACGTCGCTTACATTCTACTGCAATGCCTTTTCCCATGGCAAGGTCCTGTGAAACACAATGAGCCAAAGCACAGTGTTCTGAACATGTAAATAGATCTCCTTTTATAATTTTAACATTTTCTGTATTAATTACGTTATGTCTAACAATTTCTGTAAAATTTTCAAACATTAAGGAATGAACATTTAAAGACTGATCGGGCTCGGGAAACATGAGACTTAATGCGTCTACATTCCCGTGTAGTCTACCTGGCCTATGAATTACTTCAAAATTGTATTCGCCTAAAAGTAATGCCCAACGCGCTAAGCGTGATGTAGGGTCTTTTATCGTTAACAACTATTTTAAGGGACGGTGATTTGTGATCAAAAGAATAGGTGTTCCCCATAAGTAACAGCGAAATTGTTTGATACCAAAAATAGCTGCGAGAAGTTCTCGTTCGCTTGCCTAATAGTTCCTTTCAGCTTTTGATAAAGCTTTGCTTGCAAAAGCAATTGGTTTTTCCAAACCATTATGTACTTGGCTGAGAATAGCTCCCATGCCAACATTACTAGCATCGGTTGCCAATATGAATGGCTTAGTAAAATCTGGATAAACTAAAATTTTGAAGGATGTTATTGCCGATTTTAAAGTGTTAAAAGCATGAAGTGCTTCTTCTCCAATTTGGAAAGGTGTATCTTTCTTAGTCAATTTTGTTAAAGGTTCTGCAATATGAGCAAAATTTGGAATAAATTTCCTATACCAACCTACTAGGCCTAAAAATTCACGAATATTTTAACAGTTTTTGGAATCGGAAAATTTTTAACTGCTGATATTTTCTCTGGATCTGGTTGTATACCTTGTTGGGTAATCATATGACCTAAATACTTAACCTCTGTTGTTAAAAATTTACATTTATCTGGTTTTAATTTTATATTAGCTTGACGTAATCTATCAAAAACTATTTGCAATTTGCTTATGTGATCTTCAATTCCTGTGGAATTAAACACTAAAATATCATCTAAATAAACCCAGCACATGTCTCCGGTTAAACCTGCTAAAGAACATGAAATAAAACGTTGAAAAGTCATTGGAGAATTTGCTAACCCAAAAGGAAGTCGAAGAAATTCATAATGTCCATCTGGAGTTGAAAAACCTGTATAGGTATTTAATGCTATTTGATACCATGCGGACCTGATGGTATGCTGATATAACGTCCAAAACGCTAAACAGATTTGCATTTGATAAACAATCTACAACATCTTGTAAAAGAGGTAAACGGAAAACATCTCGTTTTGTAATCGCATTTAAATTTCGATAGTGAATACACATACGAATTTTATCTTTGCCGTTTTCTTGTTTCTTGACAATTAAAATGACTGGCGCACTCCAAGGTGAATTGGAAGGCTTAATGATTTTGGCTTCCAAGAGTCTGTCTATTTCTTTACGCAAAAGTTCACGTTGTTTAAAAGGTACTCTATATGGACGTTTATTGATAGGTTGATCGTTTTCGACTATGATTTTGTGTTCCACTTTATGTGCTGTGGACAATTCACCTTCACCATCGGTGAAAATGTCACTATACCTTGAAAGAAATTCGTGCATCAAACCTCTAGCATGATTATCTAAATGTGATAAATTAAAATGAGTTTCGATCCAATCACTATTGGCTGTATCAATAGTACTTACTGTAGTTGTATGACCTTGTATTTGATAAGAATCATTTAGTGGTTTCGCGATTGCCACTTTAGTATTTTTTGACAAAGAAATAGGTTTATTGTTTAAGTTTACAAGTCTAACTATAAGTTTCTTACTGTTTTGAATTAAGGTTCTGGCTGCAAAAACGCCTTGGTTTCCCGTAGAAACCGGTTCTAATACAATATTCTCCTTAGAGATTTTATTAAACTTACCATTGCTAGCTACGCAATTTATTTCCGCTCGAGGGGGTAAAACTATATCTTCTAATAACTTAACATTACTTTGGAGCTTTTCGTCCATCGTATTTATTTCAAACTTCGCACTAACTTCTGAGTGCTGTTGTACAGGTTCACTATGAATCTCCTGTACTTTGGTAACACCTGGCTTCTTGCCATCTGGTATGGAGGAATCCTCTCCTTCAGATTCATCTGAACTTAATTCACCATAACTGTGAATTGTAACTACTGGATTCTCTATATGAAAATTTCTTTCTTTCTTATTTGACGGTACCGGATAACACTGATCCGTAAAACTAACCGTTTTCTTACTCTCTCGAGTATTCCGTATTCCTCTTGAATACGGGTGTGGTTTCTTGCAACCCTTAGAAGAAGTCTCTTCTGGACCTTCTTCCGTAATCTTAAATATTTTCTTCGCCGAAGGTGGGGTAGACTTGACTCCCAACTGCTTCGATACTAAATAGTGGTCAGCTAACCATGGAGCCCTTATTCCCGAGGAATCAGCTGTATTACATTCCACTATTGGTTCTACAAGATCTTCTAGAGCTTTAGAACGTATGCCCTCATACGCTGGAGGTGCATTAAAAAGAAAGTTATGAACACGTGCATTGGTTGTTTCCCCTATATTCTCAGTGCGTGCAGCATGCGTGGTTCCCGAATTCCTAGGAGTGTCCCTAGCTTGACGAGAAATATTTAAACCTTAATTATTGAAAACATTATTATTTGCAAATGAACCATTATTATTATAAATATGCCCCTGAATATGAGTTTCAAAATCTATACTTCTTTGATCTGATTGGGGATAAATAGTGTAACAAGAGAGAAAAAGAAAGAACCTCTTCTCGAACAACAAATGGAATATTCTACGGCATTCGAGAGAATGACTCATCGCACCAAGCATGTGAACGAGACGCGTTTATTCTAGAAATATATAGTAGTTTCTAGCGGCTTCTAGTACGTTTGTAGGAGGGTATATAACCGACTTCGCCGATAAAAAGAGGCAGTCAACACCAAGTCATTAACTGTGTATCACAAAATAAATAGTGAATGTAAAGATAAATGTTGTATTAGAAATTCATAGTCTGTAAATAATAGTTTTTAATGGTTTATAATCATAGCGTTAATTTATAGTGTATTCATTAGTGTTTGTAAATAAATATTTCTTATTAATAGACGATTTAACCAGCACTTTTGTTATTATTTTAAAAAGAACGTAACAGTGGTGTACAGGTGTCGGGTTTTAAAATAAATAAAATCGCGTAATAATTAAATAAAGTGCTGTGAGAATAAAATTTTAGTGTTAAAAATAATTTCAACCAACAATTAAAATGGCGATGAAATTGTTAAAAGATCTCAAAGTAATAGACTTAAAACACGAACTTGAAGAACGAGATTTAGACACAACGGGTCTTAAAAGCGTGTTAATAAATCGGCTAAGAGAATGGCTTTTGGAACAGCAAGAAGACCCTGAAAGTTTCCTCTTCGAAATACCTGGACCCGCAATTGATACTAATTTGTTATTAAGTAAAATGGAAGAGAATTCTAGAATGTTAAAAGAGGAATTACTGGAAAAGTCCGAAGAGAATGCTAGAAAACTAATGGAAAATACTAAAGCACTGGAAGAAAAAGTTTTGGAAAATTCTAGACAGTCCGAAGAAAATACTAGAATGCTTAACGAAGAATTATTGGAAAAGCACGAAGAGAGTTCTAGAAAGTCCGAAGAGAATTCTAGAATTTTTAAAGATGAATTACTTAAAAATACTAAAGCACTGGAAGAAAAAGTTTTTGAAAATACTAAAATGCTTAAAGAAGAATTACTGGAAAAGCACGAAGAGAATTCTAGAAGGTTTGCAGAATTACTAGAAAAATCTGAAGAAAGCTCTAGAAGGCTTAAAGGTGAATTGCTGGAAAACGTCAAAGCGTTGGAAGATAAAGTTTTCGAAGAATTCTTTGAGAATGCCAGCTCGTTAGGACTGTTGGAAGGTAGATTGGCGGAACAAGATAGGGTAATAAAGATGGTAGAAGAGAAAATAGCCCAAATGCAATTACCACCAACAACTAAGAAAGACGATATGACCGAAATGCTGGAAGATAGAATGAGGCAACTACGGTTTCCCTCAACTTCTGAGAGGCCGTTTAATGACGTAAAGAAACAGTTTAAAGAAGAAAAGGGTCCTGTCGTAGGGATAAAAGTAAAACCACCCACGTTCGATGGAAAGATACCTTGGTCCACTTACTACAAACAGTTTGAGGCGGCTGCTGGGGCCAACGGATGGACAGGCAAGGAAACGGCCGTTTCTTTAACTGTGGCTTTGCGTGGAGACGCGTTGAACGTCCTGCAAACAATCCCAGCAGGACAGGAAAATGATTACCAATTGTTAGTGTCTAGATTGGAGATGAGATATGGAGACGCGCATCTTCAACAAGTGTATCACGCGCAAGTGAAGAATCGTATCCAGAAGAATGGAGAAAGCCTGCAGGAGTTTGAAGCCGATGTTGCGCGGCTTGTCCGATTGGCGTACCCTACGGCACCCGATTCATTTCTGGGACAACTGGCTGTGCAGACCTTCATTGATGGGTTAAGAGACGGGGAAACACAACAATCATTGAGGCTGGCACGACCAAGAACAACTGATGATGCGCTTGCTCACGCCTTAGAATTTGAAGCTGCAAAACAAGCGTCCCGAGGTCACGGGCGTGTTCGAGCCGTTGTGGAAGAAGAAGAAGGTTCTAAGGATCACCTAGAGGAGTTAGTACTGAGAGTTCTTCGGAAGGAAGAAAGCCGTAAGAAGAATCATCAAGAACTTCGAGGGCCTCGTTGTTGGAACTGCGGCGAACAAGGACATGTAGAACGCCGTTGTCCCAAAATAAGAAAAGTACAACCGTCGGAAACGTTAAAAGGGGTTGGCAAGAGGGGGCGAGCGTTGACTGCGAGTGAAGATGCCCGGAGATCACGATCCATGCCGTAACATCAAAGAATAGTAACGGCAGTTTGTTTGTAGATGGAAAGATTGCTAACCGAACTGTTCCACTACTTATTGATACGGGGGCGACAAAATCCATCGTACGCCCCGATGTTCTACAATCAAGTATTAAATTGTTACCGACAACTACTCAACTCCGTACAGCAACAGGTGAAGTGATACCAACACGCGGAGTGGTGAAGATGAAGATTGGCATTGGAAGTGAAGAACGTGAACATGAGGTGCTGGTAGCCGATATCACTGATGACTTCATCTTGGGAATGGACCTCCTGAGAAAATTTGGTTTTACGTTGGATTTGAAAGAGGGTGTTTTGAAGGTCGGTAACGAAGAACTACCGTTGCACCCACGAGAAGATCCGGTTGTAAGGGTTTTGCTGACTGAAGATGTGATATTGCCGGGTCAAAGCGAGATGGTTGTCGAGGCAGGTTTGGATGGAGATCTTCGGGTAGGATGTGTGCGAATGATGGAGCCTGTTTGTGATAAGAAGATCCATAGTGGCATACTGGTGGGAAAAGCGCTGATCAAGGTTGGAAAGATAGTACCGGTGAGAATTATGAACGTTAATGTGGATCCGGTGACATTGAAGAAGAGTACCCTTGTGGGACAGTGTGTGCCAGTATTCCGAGTAGCCAGGTGTATGGCTGATGTTCCAAAACCAGCGCCCAAAGACCATGGTGGTAAATTAGTGGGTATGGTTACTAGTTCGTGCGAAGACCTTAACAGAACGGAAGTGAAAGAGGTACAGGGTTTGGTTCACCGATACCAAGATATCTTCGCTCTTGACGATAGCCAGAAGGGACGAACAGATATAGTAAAACATAAAATCAATACAGCAAATTGTAAATACAATCAAGCAATTGTTAATTAATGCTTGAAGCTATTGTAATTATTTCAACTGTACTATCATGTGTGTCTTAATTAATAAAAGGGAATGGACCTTAAAAGAAGAATAATTAAATCTTTGCTGTACAAAAACAAAATTAGAGTTATTCAAAGACTTTTTAATTCACTTCTTCCGAGATAGGCTGTAATAAAACAATTCAAACGTTAAAAAGAAAATTTGGTGATCGTTGGTACCTCGTTGATGACCTAAAATTGAAATTGGCTGCTGCCAATGGAACTGCTACTTCGATGTGTTAGTATATTTGAAAAAAAAAGAAAAATCCTGGATTAATTTTAATTATCGTTGTTTTACACTGAAAAGAAAACGTTAAAATGATCGGCGTTTCATTACCAACGTCGCCGGGAGTCTTGCCAGAGTACGGTACATGAAAATAACCTGCTTTTGCTATAGCTTCGCGTTCACCTAAGAGACTATTAGTTGCAATAATAAAAACTATTTAAAATGTAATCAGTAAAATATACGTAACAACGTATTCTTCTGCTTCCTTGGATTTTACTTCTTCGGAGGACGTTAAGGGTAGTTATCGCTGCCACCAGTATAACCTGTGGAACAGCGTATGTTACTTCTTCGGAGGACGTTAAGGGTAGTTACCGCTGCCACCAGTATAACATTCCGCTATTGTGTTGGTTGGAGAATGTTGGGGTAAAGACACAATGATACTACAGATTTAAAGAATTAACCAATATATTAAAAATTAAATAAAACTGAAAATGAAAGTATAATCAAAACATTTAAATTCGTTCTTAGGTAACTAATAAGTGATAGAGAGATCTAAGAATTATCTCCCTGATGATTCCAAATAACATCAATGTGAATCTTTTACATAAAAGTAAATTTCACTATTCAATTCAGCTTCAAGCTTTAAACAAATACAAGATATGATTGTGCAAGTTTCTTACCCTTTGCGTAAGTAATAAAATAATCCAATTTTCCGTCTGGACCTTGTTAAATTCACTTTAATTAATAGGTTTTTGGATTAAGCGCCCGATTGAAAAGGTATCCATTATTCTTCTTGTTAATTTTATATTATTTATAATTTTCTCTATTTAGATTTTTAAACTTTATTAAATTTCTTAAGTTCACAATTAAATAAATGAGTCCCGAATGTTTGCTCTCTTTGTTGGAGCTAATTTAGTGCCAAAACCGTTCAGTTGAAGATCTATCCGGTAACTACCCTCTAAGTCAAGCTTTTCGAACAGCTCGACAAAAAAGCTGATGTTTCAAAAACTCCCGTATTTTTCCAGCAGTTTCTGCCAGCTCGCAAAACTGCACCTGAACATTTTGTTTATCAAAATGCTGAGTGCAACTTGCATGATCATTTCCTGCGATGATAACCCAACTATTGTATTTTCGTGTGAAATGTCCACTTGACATTATCACATATTATTAAATTAAGTTGATGCAGCTTAGTGTTTCCTGTCTGAAGTTTAATGTTGGACATACACGGTCTTCCCCGACGACGTCGGGGACAAGGTCGAAATAATGAGGTAATGTTTACATTTACTGTAATTTAATGCATAAACAACTTGTAACTTCCAGCTGGACTGTGTATAATAAACTTATGAATATCGAATTTCTTTAAAACATCAAAATGAAAGAAAGTAGTATTGAGCTTAATAAAATGCGTACTGAATCTCTTTCTTTAAAGTATTTCGAAATAGCTTATGCAATTAACAAAACTTTTCATAAGCGGAATAATATTGATATCCATCGATAGAATTACAAGTAACCCTTTATTATAAAACGAAAACTCTTTGTTTTTTTATTAATCTCATTCTTAATTTAGTTTAAAAATGGATATAATTAACGCAGGATTTAGGATTCTGAGTTCTGGTGCGCAAATAATGATTTCCTATAAAGGACTTTTGATAAAATTTGGTAGTGATAATCGTCGGAAAAATATCATGTTTAAAAATGTAATGGTTTCACCGTCGCTTCCTTTTCCGTGTAGTTTTAAAATTTTATGCTGATGGTACATAACCTTATAATAAAAATCCTTCGGCTCAATTTGCCGCAATTCTTTTAACAAGGACATGTGTGAATATTGTTTGCGATCTAAAAACCAATTCTTTGCCCATTTTCTTTTTTTTTCGTGGTGTTTCTGTTTCTTCCTCTTCGAAGCACAAGGCAACTGCCACACCAACTGCAATTTTTTTTCTCAAAGATAATTTATAAAAATCCATCTTATCACTTGAAAGTTTCACAGCATATTGAATTCATAATGTTTTCTTAAAAAGTATAATAAAGAAGGCATATATTTTTTAGTAATCCCAGATGTATATGTTTATTTTGCCTAATAATAATTTACAGTTGACAAGGGTTTTATTTTCGCAGTTGTAGTTTGTAGTTTTGTATACAGAACTTTTATTTTAAAGAAAAGGAGAATTGAAACATACCCCCCCCCCTCCCGACAATAAACAATAAGGTTATTTTAATTGTAATGAAATATTTTAAAAGTAGTTTAATTACAATTTACATCTTGTTTGCGACATTTTTTATTTTAATAAGTTTTTTATTATTTATTTAAAAACTATTATTACTATTAAGTTATTTATTTTATTTTAACGCTTATAATTAAATACATATATTAGTAAAGAGATTATAAAGCCAATAACCTTTACTAAATTTTAATATATAAAATTTGACTCTGGGTTTGTAAACAAATGTAATAAAAATGAAATAATGCAAGTAAACCCGAAAAAGATAGATATAGTATAAGGTTATGTACCATCAGCATAAAATTTTAAAACTACACGGAAAAGGAAGCGACGGTGAAACCATTACATTTTTAAACATGATATTTTTCCGACGATTATCACTACCAAATTTTATCAAAAGTCCTTTATAGGAAATCATTATTTGCGCAGCAGAACTCAGAATCCTAAATCCTGCGTTAACTATAACCATTTTTAAACTAAATTAAGAATGAGATTAATAAAAAAACAAAGAGTTTTCGTTTTATAATCAAGAGTTGATTTGTAATTCTATCGACGAATATCAATATTATTCCGCTTATGAAAAGTTTTGTTAGTTGCATAAGCTATTTTGAAATACTTTAAAGAAAGAGATTCAGTACGCATTTTATTATGCTCAAAAATGCTTTCTTTCATTTTGATGCATTAAAGAAATACGATATTCATAATTTTATTATAACAGTCCAGCTGGAAGTTACAAGTTGTTTATGCATTAAATTACAGTAAATGTAAACATTACCTCATTATTTCGACCTTGTCCCCGGCGTCGTCGACGACGTTTTCGCCGACGTCGTCGGGGAAGACCGTGTATGTCCTATTTAACAAAGTTCAAAAGATATAATTCCTGTGAAACACCCGAATCAGCTATACATCCATTTTATAAAAGTAATTTATGACTTAATAAAAATTAACCACTTTAATTAAATATACCTGGTGTACTAATAATTGAATACGATAATTAAGAAATGATTATCGGCGGGTTGTTACAACACCATAAGTCACGGACCTAAAAACTATGTCAAAGATTTAGTAGAACAGCTACAAAGTATACAGCATATTTCCCACCTAAACTAGTTATTTTTAGCTTAGCTTAGCTTCGACGTAGAGACTCTAGTAGTGTTTCTGAGTCTCGAAATTTTTTTATTTCCGGGACTCGACTCGAGAGGGATTTTTTGAAAGTCCCGAGAATTCCGGGTAATCCCAACTAGTAACTACATAGCAACCTACAGAAATTCAAATGTTTATTTTTTAAAATCACTTCTTCTCGACAGTTCCCACTTAAAAATAAGTGTATTTAATGAAAAACGCAGAAAATGTTTTTGAATATAATTGAATAGAACGTACAGTCTTCTTAATGAATGGTCAGGTGACATATCCAACGGTAGTTCCTTGCTGAGACTAACCCCCTTTATCTTTATTGCTACAGTTCTTCTTCTGCGAGTGCTGTGCTGTGTTGTAAAGTGTTGGCGTTTCCCTTTTCCTCTTGTGTTGTGTGTGTCCAGTGATCACAAATATAGGAGACAGCTTAAAATGAACTCCAAACCACCCTAAGTACATAGTACTTATGATTTTTGGTTTTTTGATTAATTCCAGGACTAGGGAAATTACTTGGACAAAGTTTATCTGGGTGGATTGTCATTGTCTTCCGAGGTAGAAACGATTTTTAGAAGTTAGGAGATATAATGGCCAGGAATCCGAAACCCGAATCCCTTAGTCTGTAGTCCCGCACGCAACTAGCCGAACCGCTCTTTTGTTACAGTTACAGGTTGTAAATAATTTTTATCTATTTCAAATGACTAATAGTTTATTTGAGAAAAAAATCGATTATAAAATGTCCCGGGAATTTTTCGGGTCAGAAACACTAATATCTAGTATATTTTCCAAACTACTAACTAACCTACTACTACTTAACCTACCTTTTTTGTAAGTCTATAATACAATGTTATTTTACAGAAATAAACCCCTAGAAAAATTCAATTACGCAAACAGCTTTTAGAATAGAAGCATACAGTGACACCTCAAAATAACATTAAATTTCTACGCTTTTATAACAGCAAATACAAAGTAGGCATTTGAGAAACACAAACACAGGGTACCTTTAACGAGCGAACAACTTGAGCTTAGTAATTCTGTTACTGGAAGTATTAGATATTTATATCAATTATATTATATATGTTATATATTTATTATATTTACCATAGCAATTGTGTTTGTTTATATTATTATTACTTTTGTAACACAAATTGTAATTGTCATATTAAAATGAACTTATTATTTTATGATTATGTAGTTTCATCAAGTCGGGCTAGAAACAAACAGATTTGACAATTCGAATCATACAGACAGAAATATAGTCCTAACGAAAATAAATCGTACAAAAACAAACGACGATCAGAGAGGAGGTTGGAAAGGTGAATTATACAACACTATCGCACAGTAAAACAGAGCGGTAAACAAAATAATTCGATTATAAAACAAAACATCGACAGCTACGACCATAAGTTTATATTGTATTTCGCGTTAATGTAAAAAATAATTTTAATCAGAATAAATAATTATTTGAAGAAATAATGTACAGGGCGTATTATAGCTTTTATTACATAGGCGATTAGCATGTAAAAACACAGTTTCTCAAACATTGACTCCCCTAATTATCTTAGAGGAAAAGTCATATAGCAAAGTTGTAGATCTTATTGAGTACTGTTTAAAACACCTCCAGTTTAATGTTCTGTGTTAAATAGTTTCCAAGATATAAGTGATTTTCTGGTATAGGGAATTAACATTGTAAATCAGAAATTCGCTAATAGCAATTACCACGTTAAATTAACACTTTGGATGATAAGCTAATTGAAATTCTTAATGACAATGCGAACAATGACCAAGATGGACATAGGGATTTTTTTAGTCTCCCTCTTGGCAACTTTAAAAACATTTAATGAAGCAAACACTTCAGTTTCGATCAGAAGTATTGCGAATTGTGATGAAAATAAAAAATATTGCATCACATTCTTCAGTGTCATCTCATAACACTAATATTTCTTTTAGTCGAATACGCCAGCAGCGTGCGGTGCATATCATGCTCGTACGCAATGTGTACGAGCGTGGTAAAGCATATCGCGCACGTCATATCGCGACTGCTTCCACTGTTTCATATGCACCGCACGCTACTGGATCCCGCCAACACCTCTTTAATAAAAATCTGTCTCAAAGTTATCCGGCGTCTATTTGTGTAGTAATTATTAAATAGTTTAAATCTTTCGAATGGGTGAAATTCCTTAATATCATTTGTCAATGTCAACATCTCCAATGTTGAAACAATTTTAAAAAAATCTTACCTTTATTGAAACACGTATGTGTTCATCTTTTATTTTATTTGTGTTAATTTAGTTTGTTTAATTAATGTTTTACTTTAAATTATATTTTGAATGCAAATCCACATAGAAAAATTATCACCCCAGCTGGAAATCGAAACCTGGTCCTTCCACTTTCTAAGCGACATCTCTACCTCTGAGCTACTGTGTTGACTACCAGTATAGAAAGTTATGATTACTATATAAAGTTATTACAAAAATTGTTATTGAATTAACGTAAAATTGATTTAACGATATATCCTTCTGATGACTTTAATCCATACATTTAGAATAACCGGTATATTACATTGAAATCTAAAAACGTTTTGGGAATTTATTATCTCAAATTACGTTCAAATGAAGCATTAGGTATTCAATGTAGTTGTAAAATTGAGGTTATGATTTACTTACATTAACAAAAAAGCAGCGGCGGAACAACACGACGTCCAAAATACATTTAAAAATGTATCTATGACATTTAAAAAATTGAAGACACCAACAAAACTACTATTATTAATTTAAATAATTGTTCAAATTTCATATTAATTTTAAATAATAAACGATTATTAAATTGAGTTATACGCATTTCTTAATTTTTACAACTAACACGTGTTTTCCACAAACTGTGGGGATTGTCTACTTTTGACAATCCAGCATATCAATCTCAAATCATATTCTAGGTTAAATATTTTTCCTAGCTCTTGGTCTTTTATTACATTTTTGTGGTCGTAGATAAAGTATAGTGTGTGACACGTACAAATACGCCAATTTCACACTCGTGTGGCTGCGGCATGAGACGCAGTCGAATTATCTAAAAAATCTTGAAAAAGCAATTTTCTCCACCTCCCCCCTCCGGGAATTCGCGCCTGATATTAACAATCATATGTACTTAATTTTTGAATAAAAAAAATAAAAGGTACCTACATAAATTGTAATTGATTTATACTATGGGGCCCCAAAAATCTGTACCGCTTCAGGCCCCTTAAGTGTTAAATCTGCCACTGCCCTTAGATGTTGCTCAATGAGCTTTTTTACCAAACACTCATCACAAATCACACCTCTAATGAATTCTTGACACAACTGCACGCCTTTTCTATATCGTTGTGCTAACTCTTGACAATATTCTGGACTGAATATCCCCGTGCCATGAACAGCTTCGTGTGCCGCATCCTCCTCTAGCGCTTCTAATTCACACCGTAGTTTCACCACAGCATTCAGTTTATTAATAGTTTTGCTTGATACGTCTTCACTGTTACGCGTCTCCATTGTATTTCACTACGTTACACCTAGACCATGTGTTCTTATATTCACCCGCTCCCCACCCTTTCCCCTCTTCATTCTTCCATTACGCAATACACCTTTTGACTTCCACATCCACTATTACCTTTTCTGGTAGATAATGCACAACTTCTAGCATTCCAAACACGTTCGGGATTTGCATCTTCATTAGTGGTTCCAATATGTTTGTGATGTTCACTATGCAGTCACCCGGCATGTCTACAACACCATCTATTATGCTATGGTAGAAATTGAAAAATTCCAAACCCTTCAGAAGGTTTAATCGATATGTTAGTAACGGTATTAACTGCCACAGCTCATATAAGGACTCCCACGCTAAATACAATTCATCATCTCCTGCATCAGTTATCTTTATAATTTTTGTTTTATCGTAATTTCTGTTAACACGCTCAAACGAGATAGTTTTTGTACCAATTTTCAAAGGAACCCCGATCTCTTCTCCTGCTTTAAAGTACTTATTAATGACTCCTTCATTGGTTATTAACGCGTTCCACTGCGTTTCATCAAACAGCATACACTGATTCTTTAATCCAGCTACTTTTATTACAGGAGCGAATCCCAAATGAGCACACAATCCAACAAATACAACTTTACTTTTTGATTTGTTTAAATAAAACACTGATTGATTCACTAGCGGTGCCCATTTAGCATCCTTAGGGAGCTCGTTTGGAGCCATCAACTGCTTTTCTAGAGCTTGCGCTTTCGCATTCTCAATTGATTTAGCGAGGATTTCCATTGTAACACTGCACTGTACACTGCAACTGCAAACGCTTTACTCTTCCCATACATGCGACCTGCTATATATATCTACAGCTTGACCTTGAATGATGTTTGATGACCTTGAAGAGTGGCATTGGGTTCAAGGTCATAACATTGTTGCCATATTGGTGACCTTTAGAATGCGGTGTTGCCATATTGATGACCTTGAGAATGCGGTGTTGCCAGATTTACGTGACAGAGATAGATTCAAGGTCACCATGTGTTAGAGAGAGATAGGTTCAAGGTCAATGTCAGGAGTGGGGGGTGGGTTCAGAACTCTCAATTTTTATCTACTAATAATTATTTCTGTATTAAGAAATTTACTTATATGCGTTCGGTGACAAATAATAGTGCCGACAAAAAAACGTTTTACTATAGTTTCAGCAAGTACAAACTGTATTATGTAGTTCCACGAAGTAAAAGTAAAAAAACCGAAAGGGTTTATTGTTTACTAAAATCCTGTGCATTTGCTGCTAATCCTAAATTTCCGTTTTTGCAAGTTTCTTTTGAAACAAGTTAAACAAATGGATGATTTTATCGTGATGAATCATTTTACCGTTCAAATTGCGTTTGGGACTTCCTTTATTTACCTACCTGTGAATTAAAAGATTAAAAAGATCATACAGAAGCTAACCAGCCGTTATTTTTATTTTAAAAGAATTTGAAGACGAAAAAATTAAACAAAAAAGTATAAGTAATAAAATATCGAATATTTAGATACATGTACGATGTAACAATCCCAAGTAATGTTCAATAAAATAACAAATACATGTTAATAAGACTTTCTTTTAAATTCTCCTTTTGTATGTTTACGATTACACTTTTTCGGTTACTGTTTTCAAAGGTTAAGAACTTCTGGAATCTTAATCCACATTTCTATAGATTCATACAGTGAAATAGGTGGCAATAACGAAGCACAAACTCCCATAAAAAATACATTGGCTATCTTTACTTCACTGTAGTTCCAACGTGAGACGACCAATAGTAACCATAAAAATTACTCATTGCTCACAATCTCTGGGAAATGATTTCGCATTTTCAGTGGTAAATTGCCATATCTGTCAGCACATGCAATATTTCTAATTATTCTAAATATATAAAGTTTAAGATTTTATATAAGTCCAATTTATTTTGTTTAATGAATGTTTTATATCAAATTATATTTTGAATGCAAATCCGTATAGAAAAAACTATCACCCCGGATGGGAATCAAAACCTAGACTTTTCGCTTTCCGAGCGAATCTCTACCTCTGAGCTACTTAGACGACTACCAGCATATAAAGTTATTGTTACCTAATAAAGTTATAAAATTGTTATTGAATTAACGTAAAATTGATTAATTTTAACATCATTATATAATTGTTAATATCCATTATTATTATTCGTTATTATTGCTAGATTACAATAAAAACAATAAGAGCTTTTATAATTTGCCTGCATTCCATATATCATGAAACAAGCGTAAAGTACGTAGTACATACAGCGAGCTACTCCCGGCCGTCTTAGCATCTCGGCAGGTCACTTCTCTAGCGGCCGTAATATGTACGTACAACAAAACACCCATGTTGTTAACTTAAATAATTCTTCAAATTTTTGGTATTTTTTTTATTTCACACCTACACTACGAGGGAACCAACATCTAAGGTAATCTGTCCGCCATCTAACATGCAACACAAATACACACATCCATAGTTGAGGTGACGGAATTTTTCAATTAGAAAAATCCCGCCGCCCCTAGTGGGATTCGAACCCACGACCCTTGGAACACGAGTGATGCACTGACACCACTGGTCCACCGCCGGCCCAATTTCAGTATTAATATCATAAATTACGTTGAGTTATACATATTTCTTAATTTTTACAACTAACAGCTATATTCCACAAAATGTGATCATTATCCACTCTTGGCAATCCAGCGCATCTCAATCTCAAATCATATCATATAGAGTGAAATATTTTTCTTAGTTTTTGGTTTTATTACTTTTTTGTGGTCGTAGATAAAATATAGTGTGTATCACGTGCAAAAACGCCAATTTCAGACTCGTGTGATTCTTCACACTCGTAAGAAATCTACACTTTTCTGCACTTGTAGCACAATATACAGTCTGTTTAGTTTAAAGCGCCCCCCCCCCCCCGCTTTGCAGCAACTTTATTTTCGGTCTGAAATGATATAAACCATATATTATTAAATGGCATAAAATCATCTATGTTTTGGTTCAGAAAATTTTGTATTTACTAAATCGCCGTCAGCGTGATGACGTCATTGAACTTTTTTTAAATTACATGATAATTATCTTTTTACTGGAATCGATAAAGTACTGAAAAAATGATTTACGACTAGTAGACTTTGATTTCTGGTTTTTCAATTAATAAAACAGAATTATCTAGCATACTTAGGTAAATAACAAAACTTTAGTTCTTCCACTGACGTATTTACAATTTATTCTCGGGAGGGGGGGTACTCTATAAAAATTTGGAATCAAAATACTACTTAGATTTTCACATAACAGCTTTTGACATAAATGATTAGACTATTAAAAAAAAAATTCGGCGATGGCTCTATCCCGTTAGCCCACCTCCCCCCTGATCGATCTTATCTTATCATATCGAACACGACGAACAAGAATATGGGCTTGAGAAATTTGAATCTCAGTTGCCCTGCAAAGGGTGCTCGTATAAAATCTTTCGGGCGGTCTGGCACCCACGCACGACTTTCCAATGTTTCTGGCAATTATGGTTTGGTATATTTTGCATCATAAGGAATATCAAGATGCCACTGCCAAAATCATTATGCAGTTGAGGGTGGGTGCCAGACGGACCCTAACATTGTATTCATGGAAGGGTCACGTGACATACTTTTTACCGCTTGATTTGTAACAACTTTTTTGCATCATAAGGGATACCAAATCATCATTGCCAGAAACATTGGAAAGTCGCGCGTATCTATTAGTGGAATTTTAAAATAAGTTTTTCAATACATTGATTATTTATTTTTGTACTGTTTTGTTGTACATTTTCCCTAATTGAAGATTAAATACCATCAAAATCTATGTTATGTGAAAATTTAAGCATTTTGACTCGAAATTTTTATAGAGCAGCCCCTCCCTTCCCGAAACAATTTGTAAATACGCCACTGGAAGAACTAAAGTTTTGTTATTTACCTAAGCTTGCTAGATTATTCTGTTTTATTAATTGAAAAACCAGAAAGCAAGGGCTTCTAGACGTAAATCATTTTTCACGTTTTTCTTGAAAACTTTCTTATGTAAGAGTATGAATATTTATTATGGTTGAAAAAAGAACAATACTCTATCGATTTCAGTAAAAATAACATACCTATCATGCAATTTTAAGAAAATTCAATGACGTCTTCACATTCACGCCGGTTTAGTAAATACAAGATTTTCTGAACCAGAACATAGAGAATTTTATGCAACTTAATAATATATGGTTTATACCATTTCTGACTAAAAATAACGTTGCTACAAAGCGGGGAGCTTTAAATCAAACAGACTGTATGTTGTAATATTCTAATTCATTTTAGTAAACCACAAAATAGTTTTTGTGCTTTGCGTTTATATCAAGGCTCATTCAAAACCGAAAGTAGTGCTGAACTAGCTCATTTGAGTTTCGAATTAGAACTAGTGTAATTTAGTTTTTCGAGGTTGTCAGTCATGAACCATGACAAATGAAATGTCATTGAAATCATTGTTAAATTAAAATTTGAATTTTCAAATGTCAAAATTTGACATTTATCGATTGTTGGTACCAACCACGATAAAATTCCCCAAATTTTAAAAGTGCGAATTTTTATTTTAAAACGGATAAAATTAGTAAAAAAGAGGTGCAAAATACAAAAAATAGTATAAAGAACTCGTTTTATAAGACATTTATTGCACTCATGCTTTAAAAAACTCCCGCTACGCGGTCGTTTTTTAAACTAGCATTCGTGAAATAAATCATGTCGTATAAAACTTGTTCTTTAATATACTATTATGATATAAGCGTCAAAAGTTTATGTATATTTTGAAAGAAGTTTGGGTCACGACACGCCAGCGGAGTGGGCAGAAGCGTCCATAAGGTCCCTAAGTCGGCTTTTTACAAAAAAGTCATGTTTTAAATAAAATCTATAACGAGATATCTTGCCATTAGGTAGAAAATTTATTTAACGAATCTAACGATGCTGTGCTGCTGTGCATACGAGACAGTGGAAGCAGTCCCGATATGACGTATGCGCTATCACGCTATGACATTGCGTATGAGTGTAATAGCGCATACGTCGTATCGCGACTGCTCCCACTGTTTCGTATGGCACTGCACGCTGCTGCTAACGACACATCCACGCCTAAAAGAAAATATTAAAATATATTATTTATTAAATTATGAAATATAAGAAAATTGAGAATAAAGGAAATTACAAAAAATTAAAATTTGGCAACGGGGTCAGATATAATTAGTCTCCTAGATTCCAAACAATGTAAAATATATAGGGTGTTACAATTAAAAATTAAAGTTATAGGTATTTCCGGCGAAATCGTTTGATCATAAAAGCTGGCCATATTAACTGTATCTGTTAGTCAATGCGAAATTGTCCCTAATATTTGTCAAGGCCGGATTTTCTCATAGGCCCTATATGTGGGGCCAAGGGCGGCATTTTCATACAAATCAGTTTATAAATAAAGCAGATAGTAGCTTGGCTGTAGTCCCATTGTCATCCGGTATATCGGTTCCGGGGATTCCGAAATCGTCAGGTTTGACCTCCAATGTGAGAAATTGATCAAAATTAAGATAAGAATGATTGAAGTGTAACATGTTTATAGGGATTATTTGAGGCGATAAAATTGGCCAGTGGGGCCAATTTTAGACCCAGGGAAAATATTGCCTTAGAGGTCCCCACCTCCTCACATCGGTTAATTTTTTAAGGATAATTTATTTATTTAGATTAATTATTAGACATTTTAAACTAATCACCGGTTTTAATAAAGTTTATTAGGTACTAAACACTAGGTGCGCAAAAGTCATCACACTATCTGAAGACGCTCCCATTTTTGCAAATGACGTCTTATGTTATCGCGACTTTAACATTTGTGAAGTAAACAGAATACACGTAGACGAACCATGAATCACTGTACTGCAATGATCACCGGTGCTTTGGATAATTTGTAGATCCGAGGCAACGAATGTAAATAGACAAAAAATAATTCAAAAACCAAATAGTTCAAGCATTCATTTAAGCATTCTCACCCTAAGAAGTAAAAGCATAATGCTTTTATTAACTACAAACAGTCTTTCATTCTCATTCATCAAAAACGCAGACGATATTACAGTACTCGTCAAGAACGCGGAATAATTGTGTCAATGTTTTTGACAAATAATCGGTCGGTGATTTTGGCTCAACGTGAATTCCGTCGTCGATTCCCTGGTCATGTGGCACCAATTAAACAAAAACTGCGGTGTTTAGCAGCTCGTCTCGAGGAGACTGACTTAACGCGGGACCGCAGCAGAGGTGGCCGGCCTCGGAGCAGCCATCCGACCGAAAATATCGCTGCTGTGGCTGTAGATGTCCAAGAGGACCCTCTAACATTAACCAGACGGGCCGCACAATTGAGCATCAATAGACGGTTTTTACAGAGAATTTTGGGGATGTTTCAGTACAAAGTGCAAACAGTGCATCAGCTACTGTCTGCCAATCGCGTGTAAATTACAGCCAAGCTCGAGATGAGAATGATTTTCCATTGAAAACCATCATGAGCGACGAGGCGCATTTCCACCTATGCGAATACGTGAATAGGCAAAACTATTACTTCTCGGACACTGAAAATCCACGTGTAATGTACGAAGAGTCATTACATCCTACAGCAGGACGATGCAACCGCACACACAGCATGCGCGACAGTGGACATTCTGAAGCAAGCGTTTCCCGGTCGCTTAATCTCTCGTTTCGGCGATTTGCACAGACCCGCTAGATCGCCCGATTTGACAGCTCCAGATTTTTTCTTTGTAGTTTTTTGAAGTCACAGGTCTATACGACCAAACTACACCTACCTTAGCGGCCCTAAAGGAGAGCATCCGCCAAGAAGTAGAGAATCTTTCGCCAGCAGTTTTGAGAGAAGTAATGGAAAATACTGTAAAACCAGCCCGAATGTGCATTAACTCTGGCGGGGGACAATTGACCGATATTATCTTCGCAACTTAATAGGCGTTTACGATAATTGGATTGTACGGTATCTAACGCATTCCCAGCGGTAAACAGCTGATACATAAGGTAGTTGGAATCGGTATATGCATTTCTGAACGTTTACGGTGCGGTTTTAATAACAGCATAACCTACAAAACCATAGTTGTTTTTCGATAGTGTTTAAGTTTTCTTGTATACCACAGACAGAACATATCCCGGACACGTTATACATATTCACTGTGGAGAAATGAAAACGTACATAAAAAACCACACACACCTATGAAACAACTTGAATTGTAGGTTATGTTTACCAGTAAATTTCTATTTACCGACTATAAACCTTGATCCACGAATCATGGATCCGGCATTTAAAACGGGTATATACCGGCTAATTTCCGAACGCCGGTAGAGCACCAGTGATAAAATGTCCGAACGCTTTCGGTACATCGGTATATATCCGATACAATTTTAGTAAACGCCTAATGTAAGAAAACCTAAACGTCTAAATAAAATTCTTTTTATTTACAAACAAAGTTACTGCCTTAGGAAATCGAATGTAGAGTCACTACATCTAGTTACCTAGGCCAGCTGGTCGACCAGAGTACCGCAAACCGCCGCCATATTTAGGCAAACGAAGCACGAAATTCAGAAATTGTTCATTATTTGTCCTGTATTGAATTTAATCGGATCCACTTTTACTTTAAAAAGTTTTCCTTATTCTGAAAGATCAAACCTCTAATAGGTCAAACACGTAAAACGTGGTTTTAATTTGTCCATTATTAAAAATCACCCTTCTCTGCCCCGATATGTCGGCGGTTTGCGTTACTCTGATCGACCAGCTGGCCTAGGTGACTAGATGCAGTGACTCTAACCCCAGCTGCACACATGCGTTATTCGTTGACGAATGTTTGTTATTTGTACACAAATACGTGAAGTGTGGATGGAATTTTTGTATTCGTATACAAATATTTGATATTCGTCCACGAACACGAGCACGATCCGTTTTGTAGCGGTAAATTAGCGCTAGTCAAAGGGATCAAACATTCGTCTAACCTCCACAGGGTAGCCTCTATACACTATACGCGAATATTCGGTTACAGTATGCGAAGTGTGTAGGAAATTGTTCGGATACATTCGTAAACGAACATTCAGTCACGAATATTCGTATACGCATGTGTGGAGCCGGGGTAATCGAATGAGGATTTTTGCGCCACCTATATGTATATGTCGCCACGTATATGTCAACATTATTTGATTATGCAACTAAACATTTGAACAAACCTGAAACATAAATAAATATTTAACAAATATACGAATATAAAAATATTCGTTTCTAAAGTACTAGCAAAAAGTAACTCCATCAAAGTTGCGTTTGGGATTTTGAAGTGATGTGTATTATAACACCAGAAAATTATACAAAATAATCGCCCTTAGACAGAGACAGTTGTTAAAATCTTTTGGTGTTATAATACACATGAGTTAAAAATTCCTTTGGTGGAGTTCCTTTTTCCTCATACTATACATTAAATATTAAGTATATCTAATTGTTCGTAATTTAAATTCAGCCGTAGGGTAGGGCCCTTCAAGGTAACTTTATAAAGGCCCACCGGGAAACTCCCGGTATCCCGGTGGGTCAGCACGCACCTGACAGTGGCCACTGGGTAATTCTTCAGAAATATTAAATTTACTGTTGCTGCTTAATTAATATTATATTACGAATACTTTTTTATCTGTTAGTTCAGTACAGTGAAGATGTAATAGCAGTCTATCTAGCCAGGTATATACCGGGTGGGGCAATAGTGTGGGGAAGTCCGATAGCTCCTAAACGGTAACAGCTAGAAAAATCGTTCTAATACGGATGTAAACAGTGGATAGAGGCGCATCTAGAGAAATTATTTTCAAATATACAGGGTGTTGCAGAAAAGTATGGCACGCTTAAGGTAATTTTTTTTAATAGAATGCCCCAAATATTTTTGCATATTTAACACCTCTCTTACCAGGTTTATTCCTATTTAAAACTCTAGCGCCATCTAATGACCGGTTTATTATTTATTTAGTTGTCAAGTGTGTTGGTTGTTTTTGTTCAACAAAACATTAAAGCATCTAGCAATTGTTGTGCACGTATGCAAAACCTACATTTCTCGCAGTTATCGACCATCAGTGTTTAGTTCTAGTAGGTGTTTTAGTTTTTCAAAATGAATTTTAGTAATGAAGAACTTGTAGACATGACTTTTGTTTTGGGCGAGTCGGGAGGAAATTGTTTGCTTGCCCGGAGAATTTACCACCAACGGTATCCTGAATGGAGGCTTCCTAAAGTTCACAGCTTTCAAAACCTGCTCGATAGATTTGTGAGGACCGGCAATGTACAGTATAAAAAAGTGAACGAATTAACAATGTTGTGAACGAAGAAAATGAGTTATCTGTTGTGCTGGCAACGATTGAGAATCCCCATGTTAGTCAGAGAGAAGTGAGTTCATCTGTAGGAATAAATAGACGTTCTGTTGGTCAAATATTAAAGAAAAATAAGCTTCATGCATATCACATTCAAATGCACCAGGAATTAACTGATGGCGATTTTCTAAAACGTTTACAGTTTTGTAATTGGGCCATAGGTAAAATGCAAGAGGCTGCTACATTCTTTAACAATGTTTTGTTCACTGATGAGGCAACGTTTCATAAAAATGGATTTGTTAACAGGCACAATTTCCATTATTATGCTACAGAAAATCCGCACTTAGGGGACCATAGGGCCACATATTTTTGATGGTATTTATCTTCATTTTTTGGAGAACTATCTGCCACAATTATTGGCGAACCTTCCTCAAAGGATCCGAAATGGGATGTGGCTTCAGCAAGACGGTGCTCCACCGCATTATTTACATGCAGTAAGAGACCACCTAAATAATATCTACCCACATCAATGGATTGGAAGGAATGGACCTACTAAATGGCCTGCGGGATCTCTTGATCTTACCAAAATGGATTTCTTTTTATGGGGATACGTGAAAGAAATATGTGTTTATACAGAGACACCAACCACAATCCAAAATATAAAGGATAGAATAATACATGATTTTAGAAGTATCACGCCGGCAATGTTAAGAAACGTACAAAGATAGTTCCAAAGGCGTATCGAAATGTGTGTCCATGCAAATGGGCAACATATGGAGCATTTGTTCTAGTTTTTTTCTTTTGTTTTATTTGAAAAACCTTGATTTTTTAAATAAATAATTTTTGAATTGTATACTTCTTCCAGTTTTTTCTCAATAAATTAAAAGTGGTTACAGATAGCTATAGGGACGTACATACAAAAAATGTTCGTTATTTATTTCTGCATCACAAAGGTACAAAATATACAGGTTGTTCCATTTGAAAAAGTTGTGAATTTTAGCTTTGAAGTTCTCTAAATTTAAAAATTAATGTACACCCTGTACATGGTGGGTCCATTTTCTTTTAAAGAAGAGCACCCTACAAGCCCCTGCAACAAAATCCTTACTTAAATTCGTCTTTACAGTTGCGGCCGTGAAAGCGGTAAACTGTTAAGTGGGATAACGTAAAACTCAATTTTTTTGAAAAAAATCTATAACTTCTAAACCAGTCATTAGTGGCGCTAAAATTTTAGATATGAATAAACCTGCCAAGAGAGGTGTTAAATATGCAAAAATATTTGGGGCATTCTATTTAAAAAAAATTACCTTAAGCGTGCCACACTTTTCTGCAACACCCTGTATGTTTGAAAATAATTTCTCTAGATGCGCCTCTATCCACTGTTTACATCCGTATTAGAACGATTTTTCTGGCTGTTATCGTTTAGGAGGTATCGGACTGCTATTACATCTTCACTGTACTGAACTAACAGGTAAAAAGGTATTCGTAATATAATATTAATTAAGCAGGGACAGTAAATTTAATATTTCTGAAGAATTACCCAGTAGCCACTGTCAGGCGCGTTCTGGCCCACCTGGATACCGGGAGTTTCCCGGTGGGCCTTTAAATTAACAACTGACCTATTTTTTTAACAATAAAAAATAAACTTTATTATGTCATATGTCATTCACGTGGTATGTCCCTAGTATGTATTCTCAAAGTAAAAAAGCAGTTTTTTTTAAGGGATCAGTTAATGACTATTGTTCTAATTAAGGAGAATTGTAAAACAAATATAGGGCTCTCGTCCAGAGTCAATTAATATTTAAAATATTAAGCATCAACTACTACACAATCAATAAAATGTTGCCCCTGATATTTTTGTCATTTGCGTGGATCTAACTAAGAGAAAAGAACATTATTAAATTTCACGGTTTAATCAGTATTTCTACAATATCAGCATTACGCATGTATTGCTTGCATATGTAATTTTAATAAAATCAACATATAGTGTCTTGTTCAGTTGATCTATGAACTTTATAGACGTGGTTTATATGGCTTGATGTAAGAGTACATTTATTTCGTGTCATTCACGTGGTTATCATAATTTCTTACTGGTGTTGAATTTAGAAAAAATTTTTTTCGTAATAATACACTACTTGTGTTGTTTCATTACAGCTAGTATGAAGCCTCCAAAGAAAATAGTCTAGGCGCTATATTATATTAATGCTCTAATAGTCATTCACGTGGCATTTTCATTGTATCATTTGCGTGGACTTATAATTCCACGTAATACAACTTGTCATACATACATTCATGTTCTTACATTATGAGGTACAAAGAAAATGTGGAAAAGAAGAAAAGAAAAAGAGAATGCAAGAAGAAAAGAAGAGAAAAAATTAAAAATGATCCAGAAAAGAAAGAAATGGAAAAGTTTAAACATGATGACTGTCATATCACGTAAAATAAAAATTACTAATTTTTATTTTACTTGTTATCCATTACTAAGCCATTATTTAGCATTGACGTGTTAGAAACATCTTTTGATTATAATATTAAAGTTTTTTTAATTAAATATAATCTTTTCTGTCATTTGCATGTTATTTAGATCATTTACGTCGATTTCAACACTGTAAAGGTCGAAAATGTCCACATTAAGCTTTACTAATCAACAGTATGTGTTCTATACAATCAATTAATTATACTATTTCTTAGAAAAACAGATTGCAACATTTTTCTTTTCCGAGAATTTTTCACATCCAAATTGTAGATTTCAGGAGAAACACCCTACTACCTCAAGATCAGTAATTAACCTAAACGTTAAAGTTAGAGATCTAGTATAGAACGACTATTATGTCAAAATGCAGACAGGCTTTCGTACCTTTTGTTAATGATAGTTTTATACGTTTACTAGACGAACTTTAAAATTGTAGCTAACTGTAGAACAATAGACACCAAATTGCTTCTCCAACCGTAAGTATTCGTAATATACTGAAGAATAGAATGCTTACAAGACATTGCTGACATAAAGAAACTTCCACGTAATAAGGGGGGTACGGGAATTGTCCGGGTTTCCAGAGCAGTTACGCCACTGGGCCCTGACCCTTCAATGCCAGTAGTATTAACAAAGCTTAATATAAAAGTTGGAATATGATCCTTTAATTTAGCGAAACAAAAAAAGGTAAAGCAAATCAGCACCTTTTAGTTCTGTAGTCAAAACATATTGGACACAACATCCATTATCGGTTTATATTTCGTGTGGGAGTCCGCACAATATTTCACGTTATTTTAGCAAATTGGAAGAATTCTTTAATTTAGATGTTTTAAACGCATTGAATACATTTAAGTATATGTTATATAAAATATGTACATACTAGAAAACAATAAAATTTATTTTAAGATTTACAATTTTTTCTATCGATCTGTTGCTATGATTGTTCGTAGTATTATCATTTTGATTGATTGATTTAATTATATCTATTTTCATATATTGTGCCTTTTTTAGGTTTTTTCAATGTTAAATAAAAATTTTGGGATCAAATTTACATTTTTTTTGTATTTCATGGAATAGAAACGCAAATAAAAGTATTGAACATCTTCATTATTGTTTAATAATTATTCGATATTTTATCAGTAGCAAGTACGCGTCTCTCCATTTTTATGAAACTCAACATACGTATGCATGCTAAATCCATATCTACGTAACATTGGTAATTAACCATTCAAATAATTCGTTTTTTATTTCGTGCGATAAATAAAAATGTTTTTCAATCATTTTCAATATTTTTTAATAGCAATAATAATAGGACTAATAATCTTTTAACAAGTCATTGCTTCTGGAATTTCTATTAATTATTTTTTAATTTTTTTTATTTTTATTATTAAAATCTTTTTGTGAACGAATGTTAATCAAAAGAATCATCTTACGTTTATTTTAAATACGAGTATTCTACTATGCACTAAAAAGAGATAGCATCAAGTTGCAATTGTTTTGTTTTCCGCGATAAGTTCGGATCAACGGAGTGATTGGCTTGAAGTAGGATACGGACGTACAGTTGAAATTTTAGTATGAAGTCGCCACAACAGTGCGAAAGAGACAAAATATTACTACATTGTCTGTTATTGGTGAGTACATCGTATGAATAAGAATCGCCTGGATTTAGAGACGAAGTATGTAATACAACTTTTATTAAAGCTAATAAGAGTGGGAATATTGTATATTTATCTGCTTTAAGAGCATGTATATAGACATAACACAAGGCCACGCCATATTGAATTGAATCAGTCGAATCAGTCGTCTGTTAATTTTGGCCCGGAGTGAAGTGGTGTCCCCCCGGTTAGTTTTTCGATATTTTAGTAAAAATAATGAAAAAGTAATATAAAAGTGAATGATTATTGTAATGAAAGTGAGATGTTATATGGAATGGATGATTTGTGTGTGCCGGGTTAAATATGTGAATTTTTAAGTGAGAAAAGTATGTGTGTACATACAGGAAGATAATCGATTTGTCAACTCGAGGTTTAGATTACAATTTTCGGTGCACTAATTGACCCAAGGTAGAGGTCCTCGACAACGAAATAACTATAGCGTCTTTGGTGTCGTTTGAATCGTCTCCTCGTGTAGATTGCTCGTGTGATTGTATTTTAGCACGTTTTGGCGGCACGAGTGCGACAGGTTAAAAAAAAAATAATATTAATCGGAGCATCCAGGCCGTTCACTCGTTTGTCCGGAGGTCGGTTAAGGGAAGACGCACGTCTCCGTTTGGAGTAGTTACACGCGGTAGTGGGACGTGTGCCCTAGCTAGATTAGCAACTTTTGATAATTATTACCGGTCGAGTGCGGGACGAACGCGCTTATTAATTTCTATTGTTCGCTTTATTACTTTCTCGCGGTTGCCGCTGCTGTAACAAACACGACGATCTTTTTTGCTGTTCGACTAGCGGAAAAAAAGACATGAATGTGTCGCTAATCGCGATAGCAGTTGTTAAATCTTGCTGATAACAGTTGAATTACGTTGTCGTTAAATGTTAAAACAGGTGATTGATAAAAATTGGGAAGCTTCCTCGACGTAGCAGGCCATGGATAAGATGGATGTTGATGATGCAGTTGTCGATCTGAGCATCAGGTAATTTCATATACACTACTTACTTGAACGATTATGTGTAACGTATCCCAATTCTCCTTCCTCGTTGCTCTATTGTTTTTATGCTGTTGGGTTTATTCTTGGTAATAATCGTTTAAAATTAATAAACATTTCTTAGAATTCCGTTAATAAAATTATCCTAGAGCAATCATTTTATTTATTATAATAACTTTTAACTTCCTTATTGCAAATGATATCTAGTAGGTATGTATTTTATTTCCCCGTTTAATTTCGATTTCCTTTTTGCATTAATTAAAATCGTTTTTAAAAGTACGAAAAAAATACTATGCAACAAGTAGTGATGACACGCATAGTGTATTGACATTGACATAATAGTTGTCCTTCACATTATTTATAATTTTAAATCCTTACAGAAAAAAGTTTTAAACGTTGTAATAGTAGTAACATTACATAAACAGCGTTGGTTATTTACGGTCTAGGGTTTAAGAGTTTGTTAAGTTACGTACCAGAAAAAAATTAAGGTTACCGATCTTGTCTATTTGACAGCTGTCAAGTGTTGACGTTCCCTAAACTTTTGTTTTGGTTGTTTATGTTTTGTTTTTATCTTTTGTTTCTTTCCAAACACAATAGAATGCGCTGGAAAGATTTTAGTACTTATACGACTATGGTAATTCGGAATTATCGATTTGCTCCAAAAAACTGAATGAATTTATTTGTGTGACGGTTCTATTTAGAGATTTTAATAGGGCATGCTATTTAGACATACTACCGCCGTTTATTTTCAAAATAATTACATAAAAAATTCGGGGTCTAAATTCAGACCAGCCCCCCAAAAAATAATTAAAAATAAAATTGTTGCTAGGAATTGACATTTATTTATTATTGATCATAACTTATTTGTTACACTACATTTACATATTTTGCACTTGGCAGGAGCCAACTTCGAAAATGTTTGTGACGCATTGGACTGATCACTTTGAATATTCGGCTTTACAAGAGCTTACCTGTGTGAAGTTAGCATCCCCATATAAGAAGTTTTGACCAATAGTTGTTTTATTTTGTCCAGCCCCTCTTAACTCGTGAGTCAAAAGCCGAATTTCTATGGTGTGGCACCCCCATAAGCGATTGAATAAAATAAAGTAGGCCATAATTTTGCTCAAGTTATGCCCAGTTTTGACCAATAGTTGCTTTATTTTGCCCAGCCCCTCTTAACTCGTTAGTCAAAAGCAGAATCTCTATGGTGTAAGTTTTTGGCACCCCCATATAAGAATTTCGAGAAAAAAACTATTGCATAATTTTGCCCAAGTTATGCCCAGTTTTGATCAATAGTTGTTTTATATTGCCCAGCTCCCTTTAACTCGTGAATCAAAAGCCCAATTTCTACGGTGTGGCATCCCCATAAGCGATTGCAATAAAATAAAGTAGGCCATAATTTTGCCCAAGTTATGCCTAGTTTTGCCCAACCTTATTTTTTTTCCATAAACCAAACCAGATCTTCACGAATGCAGGGTTCTAAACGCATCATCATTGAATCTGTAACGCATTACACACGTCTTAAACAATATCTGATCTTGGGATTAACTTTTGACTTACTACCTAACAATTCTAAACCTTATAGAGGTTATCTAAAGGGTTTTCAAGTTTTGCCCAATCTTATTTCTTGACTTAAACCCAGTGACACATTCATAAATGTATGTAAAGTTCTATATTTCGGATTCTGTTTGAAAGTCGTAGAAGTAATTCTGATCTTGGGCAAAACTTTAGACTCACTAACTTACAACTCTAAGCCTCGTAGAGGTCCTTCAAAGGGTTTTCTAGTTTTGCCCAACTTTATTTCTTCATCTAAACCCGGTGACTCATTCATAAATGTAAAGTTCAATATCTCTAATTCTGTCTGAAAGTCGTAGAAGTAATTCTGATCTTGGGCAAAACTTTAGACTCACTAACTAACAATTCTAAGCCTTATAGAAGTCATTAAAAAGGTTTTCAAGTTTTGCCCAACCTTATTTCTCGATCTAAACTCGGTGACTCATTCATAAATGTAAAGTTCAATATCTCTAATTCTGTCTGAAAGCCGTAGAAGTAATTCTGATCTTGGGCAAAACTTTAGACTCACTAACTAACAATTCTAAACCTTATGACGAGATCAGATATTGTTTAAGACGTGTGTAATGCGTTATAGATACCCTGTGATGCGTTTAGAACCCTGCATTCGTGAAGATCTGGTTTGGTTTTTGTAAAAAAATAAGGTTGGGCAAAATTGGGCATAACTTGGGTAAAATTATGGCATACTTTATTTTATTGCAATCGCTTATGGGAGTGCTACACCATAGAAATTTCGACTCAGTTAAGGGGGGCTGGGCAAAATAAAACAACTATTGGCCAAAACTGGGCATAACTTGGGCAGAATTATGGCCACTTTATTTTATTGCAATCGCTTATGGGGGTGGTACACCATATAAATTCGGCTTTTGATTCACGAGTTAAGGGGGGCTGGATAAAATAAAACAACTATTGGTCAAAACTGGGCATAACTTGGGCAAAATTATGCAATATTTTTTTCTCGAAATTCTTATATGGCGGTGCCAACTTCACGCAGGCCAAGAGCTTACTTTACACCACTTAAGCTTTCAAAGGTTAATGTGCCGAAAAAACTTTTGTCATATATGCAAATACCCCTTTGGTGTTAGTAAAGCTGCAATCTCCTCGCAACTACCCCAAAATTAAGTTTAAACTATCTGCAATTTGTGTGTAAAAAATGATTAGTTATTAGATAAATTGTGAGGGTCTCTGGAGAGCCACAACTACTTAAAACTCACTATGAGAAAAAAAAAATTGATTTAAGATTTACCTAGAAATTATGAGTAAACTTCAAAAGTTTTTCAGAAACAAGATAGGTTAAGTTGAAAAAACGTGAGTTCCCGGTGAGTCACAGTGCATCCATTTAAAACACATTTTCAAAGCAAAATTTTTAAATTTTCATTCATTTAATAAGATTATATAAGCTATTATTTAAAAGTAATTTATTGCTATTTTACCATGCAAAAAGAATATTGCTGCTTCAATCATTTTCCAGAAAAAACGTATGCTAGTTGGACGTTCAAATTCGACACAAATGTACCAAAAAATAACATGTAAGTTTATTATTAGATTTTATCATGCAAAAACGAAATTTGCTGCTTTGGCCATTTTTCAGAAAAACGTGGTATGCTAGCTGGACGTTAAAATTCGACACAAATGTAGCAAACAACATTATATAAGCTATTATAGTATTTTACCAAAAAGAAAATTTGCTGTCTTAGCCGTTTTTTAGAAAAACGTTGAATGCTAGCGTTGATACTACAATTTGATACTGATGTAAGTTTTTGGCACCCGCATATAAGAATTTCGAGAAAAAAACTATTGCATAATTTTGCCTAAGTTATGCCCAGTTTTGACCAATAATTGTTTTATTTTGCACAGCCCTCCCTTAACTCGTGAGTCAAAAGCCGAATTTCTTTGGTGTGGCACCCCCTATAAGCGAATGCTGTAGTATTCGCTTATGGGGAGTTAAGGGGGGCTGGGCAAAATAAAACAACTATTGGTCAAAACTGGGCATAACTTGGGCAAAATTATGCAATAGTTTTTTCTCGAAATTTTTATATGGTGCCAACTTCACGCAGTTATTTGTTACAACAACATTATATTTAGTTATTATACAGGGTTTCTATAAAAGATTGTCCGGTCTAGTGGTTTATGAATTGTGCCTCCTGCTCTCTATAGTGGATAGAAATAAATTAATGCTTATGCAACCAATTAAACAGTTTTAATAAAAGATTACGGTACTTCATAAACTGGATAATGTAACGAGAAAAAAAATTAAATAGAAACAATAACTACAAAAACTGTTCAAAATGTTCACCATTATTCTCTAAACACATCACAACTCTTTATTTATGATAATGTCACAGTTGACAGACAAATAATTTGACTAATTTTTTTATGTAGAGAGCGGCAAAACGAATATTTCCAATGCACACTTTGACGACAGTCTTTTATAGAAACGCTGTACAATTTTACCATGCAAAAGGAAAATTGCTGCTTCAGCTATTTTCCAGAAAAAACGTTATATGCTAGCTTGACGCTAAGACCCTGTACACATGGAGCGTTTTTAACGTGCGTTAGCGACTACATACGATTTCAATAGACGCGTACACATGCTAACGTGCGCTTTTATGGGACGCATGACATAAAAACGCACGTTAGCATGTGTACGCGTTTATTGAAATCCTATAAATGCTCCATGTGTACATGGTCTAAGATTCGACACAGATGTAGCACCAATAATTAACGTAACCTATCAATATCTAAAAAAAGTTTCACATAAAAGTGTTTGACAGTAACTTAAGCTATACTTCATCCAAGAATACAAGTAATGAGTCATTTTCGTAATTACACCGGAATAAAGAAATACGACCAGAGGTGAGATAAGAGTGCAAATTTCACGTTGCTAAGAATTCAGTGACGTATGCTAGAACCAACAGATTTTCATTGCTGTTTCAAATTTATTTTTAATTAAAAAGGCGTTTGTTCCGCTATTCCGTTTACTTTATCATTTAGATTACAGCGTGGCCTTCACGCAGTTCCAGATCTCTAGATGCATTTTACATTTTCGCCCACGTGTTTGTAATGACTCATTTCTTGTATTTTTGGTTGAACTATACCAATCTGAAATACTTTTGAATATACAGGGTGATTCATTTGTAAGGAATGCACCAAGGTTACTTTTTTAAATAGCACACCCTGCAGAGAAAAAATTTGGTTACACGGTAAATATACAGCAGGCCCGTAGCCAGAATTCTCTTTCGAGAGGGGGCTAATTTTAAAATATTGTTTTTCTATTTTGCGTATATAATAAAGCTGTTAAAGCACCCAAAACCGTGCGTTAATAGCTCATTTGAGTGCTTTAATAGCCCAACTTTTTAAAAGTTGGTAGCATTGAAAAAATAATTGAAAAAACAGAAGACTGACAAAAACTTCACTCAATTTCCTGTGTCAATCAATGAATTTTCAAATGTCACATCAGTGTTGTCAACTATCATAAAAATCCCTAAATTTTGAAATTGCGATTTTTTTTATTTAAAAAGGGAATAAAAGACGCAAAATAGAAAAAATAGCATAAAAAAACTCGTTTCATAAGTCATTATTGCACTCGTCCTTTAGATAAATTGGCCGCAAGCGGCTCGTTTTCTAAATTTGGACTCGTGCAATAAATCTTGGCTTATGAAACTCGTTCTTTAATATACTATTATCTCTTTAAAGAGATTCAAAATTATAATGTGCTTGGGGGGGGGGGGGAGATTTATCAATATTTTGTTAAGAAAAATTAAGTGGATCACTACTAAATATATAAAATAATTTATATGTTTTGTATAACTTGAAGTAAAGCTTTCATCTATATTTTGGAAAAAATACATTGGTTTTTAAAGGCTGTTAATAGTAGGAGAGATTCAAGATAAATGATTCCTACGAGCGCATGGGAGGAAATGAAATTTATTCGTTCTGTGTTTAAGTGGCATATGTGCTCCGGTGGGGGGGGGACTTAACCTCCATGACCCTTCCTGGCTACGTGCCTGATATACAGGAGTGTAACTAATATAACTAGAAACCTCGTAATTGGGGGGGGGGTAGTTTTAATGATTTAGAACATGGTGAGTACAATGTGCATACTTAAAATTTAAAATGCGATTTTGAAAACGAAAAACGGAAAGATGCGAAAACTAGTAAGAACCGACCACATCAGGAAAATATGTTCTAAATGATTTCAGATCCCCCCCCGCATTACTAGGTTTCTAGTTATATTAGTTACATCCTGTATACTCGCCTTGTGTAAACGAAAATATTTGTAAAATGTGCTTTTCAATGGTCGGTTGTGTATGTATGTACTAAATATAAAATATCTTTAGGAATAAACATGCAGCGGTGTTCGTGCTAATGATTCGCCCTGTATATATAACATACATTTTGAATTCCTTATGCTAGTTACTGTATAAACCTTTGAATATAAAACTGTAGGAAGGAGCGTAACTAATCGGCGCAATGAGCTTTAAACGCGACAGATATGACGTCACACTGGCCGCCATTAGAGACCACCTAAATCTGCTTTTCTCTCAAACTCCGACAAATACGAAGAAGGGAGTTACATTTCATAAGCAAGTATACGTTTGTTTAAAATATTAAATATAAAATTTATATTCTAAGATGAATTTCAAAATACTATGTTTTAAAATTGAGGTTATGTAGTTTATGTGCGAATTTCGAGGCAGTAAGAACCGCCAATGGAAATATCTCATTACAAAACCGGAAACGCCTACTCCGCCATATTAAGACCCCATCCCGATCGTATGTGGTAGATGATTTACTTCCTACAGTTTTATATTCTAAGGTATAAACAAATTATATTACTTTTTGTTACCACGCTGCGCGCTGTATTGCTACGTTATATACGCAAAATATTTTTAAAATAATAAACAATAGATCAGACACATTTGAAAAGTATACAGGGTGAACCATTAGTGTATGGGCGAATTTCTGTAGGTTATTAAGATATTTATTTGAAGCCTTGAATCCCATTGAAAGGCACATTTTTAAAATATATTTTCGTATACAGTGAGAATATGTACAGAGTGATGGCAAAATGTAATATGATTTGTTTATTTAATAGACTAAGGGTCGATCTTTTCACCTCTTTTAAAATTTATCTGGAAGTTAACTGCTATGGTTACAATTGTATCCATGACAATTGACTACCAGATAAAGTTACAAGGAGGTGAAAAGATCGGCCCGAAGTCTTTGAATTTTGTAAGGTCATAATAAATAATAAGTCACAGTTTCTTCATTTATTTCAAGTTTAAAAACATTTTTTCACCGAATGGATTAATAGACGTTTTTAAAATAATATTATTTGTCGTTTTAGTTGGCATTTTTGTTACTAATATAAAAATGTACGTGCTGCTATGTTCCACTACTTTCCAAGTATTTTTTTATTACAAGTATTTTTAAAATACTTAAAAAAATCTTTAATCCGAGGAGAAAAAATAGTTTATTATACTGATTAAAAGTGACTTTGTTTATTTCACAATTTCTCGCTAGATTACTCGTCAAGTAAAGGACCATTTTTAATCCTAATAACACAATTACTGTTATTTTTAATTTTTTCAATAAATTTTATTCGTTTATTGGGATTTTAAAAATTGACAACAATCAAATAACAGCTGTTTACCGTCATAGACAAATTTTATTGACAGAACGGACAAACTTTTTGCCATTTTGTTCTATAAGACTTATATCGTGATATACGACTAGAATGGCAGTATTTTGAGCAAGGACCAACACCTCGGGAACTCAGAAAACGGCAACTTTTTTAAGATTAACTTAGCTTCTAGTAAGTTTTGGCTGCTGCACATAAATTGCACAAATCTTGAACGAAAATTTTATTTAATAATTCTATCGAGTCCATTGTGTCTTACCGGTGACTCACAACCTCTAACTTATCCTTTTTCCTGGAAACTTTTGATGGCTATACATAATTTATAATTAATTTTGATATAGTTAGACTAGTCATTTTTAGACATTGCTGGGTCGTTGTCTAGAATTTCTAATTGCTGGTTATTTTGTGTTTTAGCAACCGATTTACAAACTATTGTTGTCAAAGTCAATTGCTTATATGTAAACCGTGTTTTACGTACTGGGCGAAAACTATAGAGTATGGTCAATGATGGATAAAGAGTGGTCAATCCTCTGCATCAGAAACATCTTCGACATAGGTATTAACTTTCAAAGGCTGCTGCGAAGTTAGCCCCCCGCCAAGGTCGAATATTTAAATTGCAAACAGCTCACGAAAAAATCTGAACTATGGTCAATAATGGTCAAAGAGTCATCTTTTGCAATAAGTTTTTTTTTTCGAAAAATTATCTTTGCTATCAAATCCATTAAGACAGAATAGGGACGGTGTCCAGGTTGAAAACCGTCTTCTAGATACGTGAGCTTATCCAACACAGAAAATCCGAAAGAGTTATCTCGACCGGGAGCAAAGACACGACCTAAGACGTTTGAGATATAAGGTGCTTTACAATGAACTGATGTACTGACCCAGAGTTACCTAGGATCATATGGTTCAATTATTTGTTGTTCTATTGACCATGTAGCTTGGTTATTCAATCTGATTTGCCCTTCAAGCACATAGTTTTTGAAGTATGTTTAATGATCTGAGAGGGAAATAATATCAGCTGGTTATCAAGTTAGAAAAAATTATGGTTTCTTCTAAGAAATGTTTAATGTATTTTTACCCTTATTTATTTAGAAACCTCAACAAAATATCTCCACCGGGTACGCAATCGCCCCTAATAACCTTTTTTTGTAGACCATAAACCGAGTTTTGAATCAACTCTTTAGATCGAAACTGACACGACAGGCGACGGCGTTATAGCGTCGAAACCATCTTTCAACCGAAATTTTTCGTTACAAACCGGAAATGAACGCTGAAAACCCCAACGAGATATCTTCGCTGGAGGCGGATATACGACCGGAATTTTTTAATTTTTGGTCTGTAACTTTTTTCCAATGATTCCCGCGAGAAGTTTTAGGGAATACTTTTAACATCTTTAGATTTCGCGTCGTTTGACACCTAGCTCGTCGTTTTGGTCCAATAGTTTCCGAGATAGCCCCCTCTCCCGAAAAAGGGTCAATTTTTCCAGACTTGTCGAGCCCTGGAGAATCGGTGGGTGATGATAGAAAAAAAACCCAACTACGGATTCGGTCGCAGCGGGTCGCGGGATATCGAACGCCGGGAAAAGAATTTCGACTGTTCCCAAAAACCGTATGCAACTCTCAGCCTCCGCCCCCGGAAGAGGGTGGGCAAAAAGCTTTTTGTGGGACAACGCTGTTAAAGATTCCGGTCGGAAAGTGCAGACAATCTTTCGCTGCACCCTTCGCTGGTTTGATATGATACGGTCAAAATACGCCGGAATAACAAAAATAAATGTTCTTTCAAATTTATTATAAGTAATTCCATCCGAACGATTTATGAAAAATATACTTCAATTTATATCACTTATTTTTATTTTGTACTAATTAACTACAGCGCACTTTTTAAATTATTATTTGAAAATTGAAAATCATCATCTACGATTAATTACAATTCAGTACATGGTTACAGCTCCGAATAATAATCATAATAATAATAATAATTGCTACAACCCATAAACTGGAAACCAGGCCCCAGAAACTAAAGCTTGTGCGGGAGGGAGGGGACGATTATTATTATTATTACGTAGGCTCTACGTGCGGCTGCAGCCGACTTACAGATGGAACAGCGCAAATCTCACATTTGTGTCACAGCTAAGGAAAACTGCAGAAAACCTTAACCAGTTCTGCCGGCACCAAGAGTCGATCTCGGATCGCTTGGATGAAAGTCCAGCACGCTAGACATTACACTACCAAGGTTACATACATAGTAATATTTCGGAAACCCGGAACGAGGGGTCAAATCACCTTTGTTGAGAATACTTTGGTAATACCTAGGAATATTTGAAAATGCCTGGGAATACTTGGAAATACCTGATGTTTTTTAAAAGTATTCCCAAAAACTGGAAATCACTGTAGGTTTTTTGGGATCAACGACTGCTGGAAATCACTGTACACTTGCTGAATACTTTGGAGATACGTGGGAATATCTGGAGATACTTGGGAATACTTGAAAATATTTGGAAATACCTGGGAATACTTGGAAATACCTGGAAATACTTTGGAATATCTGGAATATTTAGAAATACTTGGGAATACTTGCAAATACCTGATGCTTTTTTAAGTATTCCCAAAAACTGTAAATCACTGTAGGTTTTTTGGGGAGTGGCTAACCCCTCGGGATCTACGACTGCTGAAAATCATTGAACACTTTGCTGCGAAATCTTTGAAGATACCTGGGAATACTTGGAACTACCTGGGAATACTTGGAAATACTCTGGAATACCTGGCAATCTTTGGAAGTACGTGAGAATACTTGGGTATATTTGGAAATAGTTGGGAATACTTGGAAATACCTGAGAATATTTGGAAGCACCCGATGTTTTTTGAAAGTATATTTGCTGGGAATACTTTGGAAATACTTATCAGTATTTGGAAATTTCTAGGAATACTTGGAAATACCTGATGTTTTTTTAAATATTCCCAAAAACTGGTAATTAATGTACTTTTCTAAGGAGTGGTTGATCCCACAACCCGGAATTACTACATCTTCCCGGGTAGTAGGTCCACTAGCTGCAATCAGTGTACGTATTATTCGAAATAAGATCGGAATACATGGAAATAAACGGGTATACGTCCAATTATCACGGAGTAAACCGGGATATCAATCGGAATGCATAAGAATGTGACGAAGTATGTCGAAGTACAGCGGAATACTCTTATGTTGGAATACACATGTAGTACATAACGGAAAATAAAAATAAGCCAGAATACTACTGGTCGAAGTCAAAATACATGGAACATGACGTAGTAAATGAGAATAAGTCTGAATTCATGGTAACATACTGCAAAACCGGAATTTGCCGGGATTTACTAGATGGAATCAGTGTATGTTGTGTTTGGAATACTACGGAATACAAGGAAAAGCCCGGATTACGACTGATTATTCCGGAATAAGTCACCACGGAATATCAATCGAAATAAGACGGAATACTTTGGAATATGGCGGAATGCACCATGTCGCACGGAATACTCTTATTTTGTAATATAACGGAATAAGTTGGAATAAATGCCTATATTCTGGAAACCTGAATCAACCTAAATTTTTCGATTCAGTGGGTCATCCATAGTTAGCCTCTACAAGTATTATCGACCATAGCCAATGGAATCTCTTCATATCTCCCGACCTTTTAAATTTGAGAACCAATTCTCGTAACCTTACGCTCTACCGCTTTCAAAATTACAGAATACAGAGTGTGACAATTTTTTTTTCGTTACGTTATAGGTTCGACCACTATTGAAGTAAAGTAAATGTAAATTCTTTTGTTGAAAATATTTAACTAGACTGAAATTTCGCAACTGGAATGTTTTCATTTTATTGGTAAATGTAACAAAATGAAATCAATTAAAAAATTCTTTAGTTTCGAATCGAGCTACATACAAATAGAAACAGCGCGTTTAATAATGCACATAAATAATAATGTGTACCGCAAAGTAACAATAAATTGATCAATTCAACAATAGACGTGGACAAATAAAGTTATAAAATTTAATAAATGACAAATACCTATATTATGGTAATTTAAAATAAATTTTGTTTTGTGAAACGATGTTTAATTGAGAAGATATATCAGTATAAAAATTCTAATACAAACACCAAAACGCGTCAATAGATATATGAAACCTTAAACAATATTTTCCTAATAATTACTATTGGTAATAATTGATTAGCCACAGTGGTTCGTTTAAATTGTGTCATTTGTTTAGGAAAGAAAAAATATGTGAAACTTAAATCATGATTCTAATTGTTTCTAATGCAACACGTAAAAAATCGTCAATAATATTACGTCTTAAGACGTCAGTGAATAGTATCGTAGTAATTGAATGCATCATTGATTTTAGTGTTTCAGTCAAATATCTTTAAAAGTTATCTAGAAAGTTTCTCTTGTATGCCACCTCAGGTGACAATGTCATGTCTAAATATGCATTAATTAAACATTTCAGTACTGCAGTTTCACTTCTAAAAGATAAGTTTCAAAACCGAAGTATTTTGTCTAGGGTCTTGATGAGTACTGCAGTTTCGTTTCTAAAAGATAAGTTTCAAAACCGAAGTATTTTGTCTAGGGTCTTGATGAGTACTGCAGTTTCGTTTCTAAAAGATAAGTTTCAAAACCGAAGTATTTTGTCTAGGGTCTTGATGAGTACTGCAGTTTCGTTTCTAAAAGATAAGTTTCAAAACCGAAGTATTTTGTCTAGGGTCTTGATGAGTACTGCAGTTTCGTTTCTAAAAGATAAGTTTCAAAACCGAAGTATTTTGTCTAGGGTCTTGATGAGTACTGCAGTTTCGTTTCTAAAAGGTAAGTTTCAAAACCGAAGTATTTTGTCTAGGGTCTTGATGAGTACTGCAGTTTCGTTTCTAAAAGATAAGTTTCAAAACCGAAGTATTTTGTCTAGGGTCTTGATGAGTACTGCAGTTTCGTTTCTAAAAGATAAGTTTCAAAACCGAAGTATTTTGTCTAGGGTCTTGATGAGTACTGCAGTTTCGTTTCTAAAAGATAAGTTTCAAAACCGAAGTATTTTGTCTAGGGTCTTGATGAGTACTGCAGTTTCGTTTCTAAAAGATAAGTTTCAAAACCGAAGTATTTTGTCTAGGGTCTTGATGAGTACTGCAGTTTCGTTTCTAAAAGATAAGTTTCAAAACCGAAGTATTTTGTCTAGGGTCTTGATGAGTACTGCAGTTTCGTTTCTAAAAGATAAGTTTCAAAACCGAAGTATTTTGTCTAGGGTCTTGATGAGTACTGCAGTTTCGTTTCTAAAAGATAAGTTTCAAAACCGAAGTATTTTGTCTAGGGTCTTGATGAGTACTGCAGTTTCGTTTCTAAAAGATAAGTTTCAAAACCGAAGTATTTTGTCTAGGGTCTTGATGAGTACTGCAGTTTCGTTTCTAAAAGATAAGTTTCAAAACCGAAGTATTTTGTCTAGGGTCTTGATGAGTACTGCAGTTTCGTTTCTAAAAGATAAGTTTCAAAACCGAAGTATTTTGTCTAGGGTCTTGATGAGTACTGCAGTTTCGTTTCTAAAAGATAAGTTTCAAAACCGAAGTATTTTGTCTAGGGTCTTGATGAGTACTGCAGTTTCGTTTCTAAAAGATAAGTTTCAAAACCGAAGTATTTTGTCTAGGGTCTTGATGATTCACGAGTTTACTTTATGATTATTTCGTATTCTTCCGGAAGCGCCGTAGCACTTGAGGTTGGATCTAGAGACTAATTCCATCTTTGGTCTGTTAGCAAGGCTCATCCGATACAAGGTTCTGGACTTGTTAGCTCCGAAAATAAGAAAGCTGCTTACATCTATCTCCACTCGTCCAGCGATTGAATACGCGAGACGCGTTTGCCCTCATCTCTTTTATTCGGAACAGGATATTGGCGATCTCAGAACTTTTTTCACAAATTTAGGTTTGATCAACGGTTAACCGGGGATCGAAGTTTAACATTACAGCTTATGGGCCATGCAATTTCAACCAGTTGATCACCTAACCCCTATTGTAACTTAATTCACATTGGGCAGCGCCGCTAACGTGGTCGCTTCGGCACCCACTCGCAGGCAGAATTGTTTGTGAGCTGACCTAACCTTACTTCATCAAGAACTATTGTGATTATTTATACAGGCGATGCGAACACAATATGACAATTTAGCGTAACCGAAGACTTGTATGTTGATAGACTCGGTAGTGCAGTGTCTAGCATGCTAGACTCTTACCTGAGCGGCCCGGGACCGGCATATCTGGTCAAGGTTTTTCTGCAGTCTTCCTTGTCTGTAATACAAATGTGGGATTTGGGCTATAATCTGTAAGTCGCCTATAGCCGCACGATGGGTCTGCGTGATAATATTAATCGCTCCCGCACAAGCTTTAGCTTATGGGGCCTGATTACTAGTTAGTCAGGTAATGGGTTGTAGCAATTGTTGTAGTTGTTTTTTGTTTATAGATTAAATTTATTATATATTTGTATATGTTAAATTCTATGTAGTATTATTTTCTGGAGCGAATAACCCTTATTATTATTATTACTAAACTCATTTGTGCAAGCATCACGTAGCGGATAGATTGACAACTAGCACTTTCCATAGACTACCATGTTAAATTCCGACCCTTAATAACCACCCTTAATGACCGCCGCTGGCTTTTTGGAGACGAGAAACAAACCCGTATGACGTGTAATGCCTAATTTCTAAGACAGTTTTACTTTTATATAGAAAATGTCTAAAAGGTCTGTACAAGACGCTACCACATATTCCCGAAGACAAAATAGGACTATTTAACAAAACTTACCTCTATCCAAAAGTGCTTCGTTAAGGCGCTATTGAACGTGAAAGATAATAAAAACTAGTTTTTTGGCAACATTTTTTTTTAATAGTGGGTGTTACGCAAGTGATCAAAATTTAATCATTCATATTTGCAAAGAAGCTCAAGCTTTTTAAGGGTTTGGTTAATATTTTTCTGCAGATAGATATTCTAATTTCTAACATCTTTTGTCTTTTGTTCGATTTTGCTGCCTACCATAGTTTAAGCAAAACAAATTAATTTGATTTGCATGCCATGCACTGTAGCCATAACGTATCCAATGTAAAAAGTGTTGGCGTTCAAAAAAAGTTAATAAAACAAAAACTATATTAATAGGTAAATTTAATGCAGCAAAAAGCAGCCAATATTCAAAACGGCTATCATTTACATGAATACAAAAATTAATACGACATACATAATTAAACTGTACTCTTTCATCATGTCTGCATCGTATTTTAGTGTGTCTGTTGTATTTTGAATTCGTCTCCACAATTCCTCTTCCGTACTTACAGGTGTGCAGTACACTATGACTTTTAAAGTCCCCCCCATAAAAATAATCTATCGACATCATATCAGGAGAGCGAGTGGTTTACTGGAACATTATTTCCTCTACCGATCCATCTATTCGGATATTGTTGATTTAAATGGTTGCAGACAATAAAAATGAAATGAAGATGTGCGTGCCCAATCATGCCTGAAAACATAGCTCGGTAAAGTTCTAACCATAATGCAGCCATAATGTATGGCTGCTGTGTAGGACATGAAATCAAATTTTTTGCATAAACGATGGCAGGTAGCACAATCGAATAAGAGACAAAAAAGTTACAAATTAGAATGTCTATAAGGACCAAGCCGTTAAAAATGTATGACCTCCTTTGCATGAGGATAATCAAATTTTGATCACTTACGTAACACCCACTACTAAAATAAATGTTGCCAAGAAACTATTTTCGGTACAGACTTACATCCCAAATTTCATCCCAACGCTAAAAGCAATCTTTTGTTATTTAGAAAAATAGAAGTTTTTTGAAGATCTTTGACATTCGATAGCGACTTAACGAAGCACTTTTGGATAGAGGTAAGTTTGGTCACATGGTTCTATTTTGGTGTCAGGAATATGTCTTATCGTTTTGTACAGATTTCTAGAGACACCCTGTATAGACTGTACGTAGCAGCGATTGCCTTCGTGGCTCGAGATCTTAAATTTACATATGGGCTCACAAATAACAATTTTTGGGATCTGGTCGGCTCCCACTTCAATTGAAATAGATGCCACTTTAAGCATTGTTGTGTTATTTAATTAATTTCCGTCTGAGACTTCTTCTTTGTTTTCCTTTTAATATTAAAAAATATCATGCTGATACAGGCTACATAAAAACTTACTTTTATTCACGATACCATCGAATCAAAATCAACGCTACAAATCGCCTATGAATTCAGCTGCAGCAGCAACTGGACCATTATTTTATTTTACTTTGTTCCGGCGTTGCGCATTATAAAACTACTTCTAAAACTTCTAGAAACCAATAATTTGGAAACCTCGTAACACAGGTGAACTCTTAAGTTTCAAGCACTGGCACCCATTTGGAAAATATCCTAATAGTAATTAATTTAGGAAAAGTTGTGAAAATTTAAAAGAAAAAATATTTAAAAAACGACTACTAAGCGTGTTGCAAAGAGAAAAAAATTGTTGATTTAAAATAAGAGGGTTGGAGTCAAGTTAAAATCGCCGAAAAATTAAAATGTTCTAGAAAAGCCGCACAAACCGCTATAAAACGCTTTCAAAAGACCGGCTATCATGTTTGTAGACACCAAAATTAGGTAAGAAAACTTCATCGCAGTTGGCTGGCGAGTACAATACCACTGCAGAACAGAAAATTTCATCTCGGAACAATGAGAAGGTTGAAAGAGCATGTTTTGAGAGGACACAAAGAACGAAAAAAAGCCGTGGCTTTCTGAAAAGAATAGAAAGTCAAGATTAGAATAGAAAAGTTACAGAAATTGGACAGAAGAGAACTGGTCAAAGGTTTAATGTTCTGATGAAACGAATATTGAGGTAACTCCCATCCATACACTGTAATATAATCACTATAATTTTTAAAATCTATTGACCTTTATTTTGACTACCAATCACAGGTTTTTGACACTCCTGGTGCAGTTTATGTGAGATGACGTCCCAGCGAAGAATACCGGTACCAACGGTTAAGCATGACTTGGAAGCGTAATGATTTGGGGATGTATGACAGCTTCAGGTGTCGGGAAAATCGGATATCTTTGATAAACTGGCCTGCTCAATCGCCTGATTTAAATCCAATTGATCAACTTTGGCCAGTTTTGATGAAAAATATTAGAAAATGTAACTACAAGTCCAAAGCAGAATTAGAAGTTACTATAAAAGAAGAGCGGTCGAAAATACCTATGAAAACTTGCAAGAAATTAGTAAGCAACATGTCAAAAAGAATTGCAGCTGTGATTAAACCAAAGGGTGGCGCTACAAAATATTTAATTGCTGACTAAATTTTATAAATTTGTTATTTTATTAAAAAGCTGAAAAGATGACTGTCTTTGACTATGACTGACTGCCATTATTTCTTGCAACGTACTTTTCTGAAAAACTAAATAGACCATTTCCTATAGTATTTGTATGCGCCATTTTCTTAGTCAGAAGTGTTGTTTGGTGCCTAAAACAAATTACTGGACATAATTTAACCAAATGGTATAAGAGATATGTTGAAATGGAATTTTGTCCATGTGCAGTGTTTTACTATTTAAAATCCTTTTTAATTTTAAAGTTTTTAGATGAACGAGCAAAAAGTATTTATAACAAAAAATTTTCAAAAATATTGACTTCCAAAATGGCGGAAAGTTGAGGTAAGTCCGTGGATTTTTGCATAGGTATTCCTCGTGAATTGTTAAACTATCCCCTAAAAGTCACCACCTATAGATGGTGAGCTCGAATAGATTAGGGCAAACCACGCCCCCTAACGGTTTTTTGTCGTTTCTCTGAAAATTGCTGATCCATGTATGACATATCTTTCTTCGATAACACAAAAAGAAGGCGAGGTAAAAAAACATTCGGGCATTTTTGGTAGGGAATTACATAAACTTCATTTTGTCTAACCTTTTTCATCTTGATGAACCTAATAGTTTCCGAGAAAAACGACAAAAACCGCTAGGGGCGTGGTTTACCATCATTATCTCTTCGAGCTCACACCTACAGGTGTTGACTTTTAGGGGGCTATTTAACAATCCACAAGGAAGGTCGATGTAAAAAACAATGGACTTATCTCAGTTTTCCGCTATTTATGAAAAATTGTTCTGAATTGATTGGACTAAAGTTTAATTCCTATAATAATCTAGTTTAACGTTTCGCAAGTCAATTACACTAGAAAAAACGGAAATCGGTCGACTAATATATTTTTTCTAATTAGGTCATGTGTAGTCGGACATATCCTTTTGTTTTTTATCAATAATGCATGAAAGTATTACTTACTTATGTACTTTATAACCTGAATGGGCAGTTCTAAATTTATCAGCTTATTTTCTGTACTGCTACAATACAACAATAATAGTTATGGAATTTTGCTGTTCCACATAGTGAAAGTTTTGACAAAGTTGTTTTAACAAAGTGATTGTTAGATTATTATTGGATTTGCGTTTCTCAAACGATAAACAATCAAATTAACTTTTAATTGCTTATACTACTCATTAACCAATATCAGGAGATTCATAATATATAATTAGTAAAATTTAGAAGTAGGTTAAAATATTCTTCTATAGAAATCCAAGGTTGTCAAATAAATACTTTTATCGGATTGTATTGACATTATGGTGACTTATAACCGCTTCCTACTGTAAATTGTATTGTATGGCATTTTTATAGTGTATTGTATTCTTAAAATTAGTACTGAAGGGTGAGTAATTTTTTTTGTACAGTTTTTTTTTGGTTTGTAAAGAATCTTTAATGAAATATATACCGGGGGCCTACATACAAAACTAAGACTGCGTTCACTTTTGATAGACACCGGAGACCATAGGTCAAAGCTTAAGATAATGTAAGATAGATTGGCAGTGTCTTAAGTGATAGAAGTGTCTAAGATTTATATCTGCAATGGTACATATGCAAACCTATTTCTTTTCTTCTAAACAAGTCCAGAATCCCCCCCCCCCTGCTGTCTCGGAAAACGTATCTACGCTGAGAGAAAAGGGGAATTCCATCAAGTGATCCCTTGAGTTTTCTCAAATTTGGCTGTTATATACCTAAAGATAAGCAAAAATCTATTATAATTTTTTGACAAGTGGTTTTTGAGTTACATCCTTCTACAGGACACAAACAATGAGGGATTTTGACCATGTTGCTATTCACATTTTCCCTTATAACTTTTGATAGAAATAAGATAAAAGAATGAAACAAAACTGTTTTAAAGTGCATCTTTTGGGCTTTTATTTTTTGAGCTTTCACTATCTATATCAGATTTTCTATATTACCCCAGCGGCTACAATAATCGGTTTTCTCCGGTTTTTCTTCATAACTTTTGATCGCAATCTGGGATCATTACTAAATTATTTTAACAATAAAACAACAATGTTCAACATTTTAACATAAATATTCTTTTCAAAATTGGGAAAATTAGAGTTTTGTTTTATAAACCCCCCTTCCCCGACTAACCCACCAACACACTCAGGAATTTGGAACCAGTTTGGACCAGTTTTTCAAAATTTTTAGCCATGTCGTATTTTTTGAAAAATTCTAGGTTAAAGAATTTAGGGGCCGAACTAAAAGTCTTTTCCCTCTTAAAGAATGCCTATCATTTTAAAGCCCATAATATGCACTTTAAAACAGTTTTTATTTCATTTTTTTACCTTATTTCTATCCAAAGTTGTAAGGGAAAACTTAAACACCAATATGGTCAAAATCACTCATTTTGTACACTTTAGAAGGGCGTAACCGAAGAACCGCCTGCATAAAAATTATAATATTTTAGATTTTTACTTATCTTTTGGAGTATAACAGTTGTGCAATTTGAATAAAATCAAAGAGAGTCATGTCCAAAACCTCAGAAACAATCCAAAACACTTGAGATGGAACTACCCAAAAGTGAAATCATGTTAGCAATGTGGTAATATCTACGAATCAAAGTTGATGTAAAATATTAAGCGCATACTTCCAGAGAGTATTTTAGAACATACAACGAAAAGATCTACTAACTAGTTTGGTCTGAATGTAAAATTACAAACAAAGATAAAGAAAAGGTATGTGCATTGCAAACATATAGACGCTGCTTAGATACTACAAGTTATGACTAAAATATATAATTTTGGTGATGGTCATGTTACAATAATGTATTTCCACACTATGTCTACATTGGCTCAACCCCCCCTATATAATCCGATTAGAGTAGAGGAGTGAGAAATGCAAGTGGCCAAAAAAGGTATTTCTTGAGTATTAAGTAGAATCATTTACTCTTAATTACTATAAATTATAATAGGCTATAAGGGAATGTTTCATTGACATTTAAGGCCAGATTGATAAGATACCGTAAACAATTTGCACATTCGCTTGCGGTAACTTTCTGTATTACGAGCCCCTATGCATATTAATTCGTCTACTTTTATTTTTGTTAAAAGTCACCCCGCAATCTTTACTCCGAAATTCTCTTCTGGTCTAGAAAATGAGTTTCTTGTAACCAGAAGTGAAGTTCTGCATCTACACCATGCGACGTTTCATAAAATGCTATCAGTGGGTTTCCTTACACCACTTCTTGCAAGGTTTTTGGGTACTTTTGTCAATCTTGAGACGCGAAGAAGCGGTGTTAGGAAACTTCTACCCTACAGACTAACCTAACCTAACTTAGCATAGAGTAGGTGCAGGAAACTTGACAAAGTCGATGTAAGCGCCAAATAGTCATTTGAGATAAAAACTTATTAATACTAAAGTTATACAGAAATGATTTTCTTCAATTAATGAAAAAAGTTTTAAATACTGCCTATTTTATTACTACTACCATAATTACTTTCTTTAAAAAAAGGAATAGAAAGAAAGTTGTGAAGATTACAGAGATAATATAGCACCCCTAAATGTAATCTCAAAATCTTAGCTACGAGCATCAAGAACAAAATAACAATACACTTAGAAAACATACTGGATAAATATCAATGGTGCCTGGAATGATGAACCGGGCCATATAATAATAATAGTTTATTTCTAACAGGTATACACCCAAGTATCGAAAAATGTATATGAAACTTTAAATAGAAGAAAATAGCGACTATAGGTTTTCTGGGGAAGAAGAAAATCTGGGAGAAACGGGAGATTAGTGCAAGAATAGCAGCTCAAGTACAGGAAGCGCATTTGCAATGAAAAACGTAATTCCAGCCCATAAGTCCGGTTGTGATGTATGCTTGTGAGGTCTGAACATTGAGAAAACAAGAACAGCTAATGTTAAGTGAGTAGAAAACGAAGATCTTTGGGGGAAGAAGAGTTGAAGGAGGATGGGAAAGAAGAACGAAACAAGTATTAACAGAACTTTAAAATGATAAAGCACAACGAATTAGATTGCTAGGATACCTAATAAGAATGAACGAAGAAAAAATAGCTCATAAAATATGAAATGTTAATGTGGGAGAAATACAGTGAAGAGAGAGACCAAAAACACAATGGGAAAAAGTGCAGCAAGAGCAGTCTAAAAATACGCGAGTAGAAAGAAATATCTACAGATCTAAGAAACCTTATAATACCTGTAGTACTACCCCATATACACATAAACTAACTTTTGCTTGTGATAATTTTAATAGATTTCATTTTACTGTAGACTTTATTAGCAACCTTCATCTAGATATACCTAATGGTTTTTGCGAAAAAGAATTGAGAGGTTGGTTCCACTTGCTGACTTCCGGCTTATAATTGTGGCTTTTATGGGGTTATTTAACAAGACTTAAGGAAGGCCTGTGCAAACTCCAAGATCGTATTCTGTTCGGTGTTCTCCAAAGTGTAAACCGACTCGATTATAAAACAGAGTGAATCCGAAATGTTGGTCAGTATCAAATCATTGTTGCATATGTGCAGAATGAGATCATTTGATGCGATTTACAAAAGGCAATTAGAAAAATTTTGGGCATTCCGCGATATTTTTACCTCGAGTTTTTGGTCTACTGATAGTTGTTTCTTGTTGCTAGAGTGAAGTACTCTTTGTACCTACTTCTACTACTAAATAGGTTCCCTGACATCGCCTCTTAGTTTTTGGATATATTATCAATTGTCTTATCAAAAGGTAGCTGTGACCCCCCGCCCTATTAAATGTCTTAACACTTGTCACGCGGTAGATGTAAGAGTGATACTTCATTTTATCAAGAGACAGTCGCTTGGTAAAAACATCGGGATGATAGAAATGGCAGGGCATTCTTTTTGCAACTAGGAACTATTTCTTGGTACTAGTTACTGAAATTGAAAATGTATTAATAACAGAAACACGCGCTACATTGCGTTCTTAACGTCCCCTAACCTGCTCTAGCAGTTCTCAATCGTTTTTTTTTTCTAAAAACTTTTATTAAGGTAATATAGGCTCTTCTGTACATCTTACACAGTGCGCAATTGATATCTCCTAAACTACTAAATATTGAGAAAGAATTTTAATAAAAACATTTCTTGGACAAACAAAAAATACAGGTTTCACAAAAGCGAGACAAATGGAACTACGCTTTTCTTAGCACCCTATGGTACACCCTATACATTGAATACATCAAATTGCTTCTCCTTGCAGTTGTTTATTTCGCAATAGTTTCTTTTTTTAATCCGTTGCGACTTGCCTGTTTATAAATCATAATTCAAATTTTCAAATTTTGATAATATTAAATAAAAACTTAGTTTTTCAAATGGTGTTTCGAAAACTCGAATTTTGATAAAATAGTTTTTTCATCAGATGCGGTGTTGCCAAATCATTTTTTAAATTTAATTATTACTTTACTACAGTGGAAATTATTTTAGAAAAAATAAAATAATTTTTTTAAGGGATTCTTGAAATATTTTCCATTTTGATGTATAATTTATGCACATCTTGAGGCGAGTAATAAAATAAAACCTTACAAAACTGAAAAGTTTAAGAATAGTTATTTATGTAACAAGTCAGTAAAGTAAAATCTTTTTACGAGTAGGGAAGTTTACGAGTTGGAAAATTTCTACAAGTAAAAAAAGTAGCTTTACGCACGAGTTCTATACAATTTTTTTTACGTTTTTTAATATATTTTATTCCATTAAAGGCTGGTTTATGATTGCAGTCAGAACTAGTTAGAATATGTTTATTGTAACCGTTAATACATTTTAATAACTGCATTTGTTTATAATATAAATTATTAATTGGGGCCGTCGGTGGACGAGTGGTGTCAGTGCATCACTCGTGTTCCAAGGGTCGTGGGTTCGAATCCCACTTGGGGCGGCGGGATTTTTCTAATTGGAAAATTCCACCACCTCAACTATGGATGTGTGTATTCGTGTTGCATGTTAGATGGGGGACAGATGACCTTAGATGTTGGTTCCCCCGTAGTGTAGGCGTGAAATAAAAAAAATATTAATTTTTAGTAACATTAATATTGAAAGTGCATGCAATTACTGGCATACATTTGTTAAATTACTGTATTTGTTACATCTGACTTATTTTGGGTATACTATAGTTTTATGTACAGAGATTTAATTTGCACAACATTTGAAACAGTTGATTTGACAGGTTAGCTGATGTTTGTACACAGTACTTAATAATTGAAACTTTTTTTAACGCAAAAGAGTGAAAAAATGAAACACTATGAATCTTTTTTTTTCGCGCTTTTCGAGTGTTATTTAATTGAGTACTTTATGAACGAAAATTAATGAAAAAAAGTGAAAAGTTAAAAAGTGTTTTTAACAGACGAGAAAAAGTTTATAAATTGGCAACCTCACAAAGGAATAAAAAAATAATTTGTTGTTGAATAAACAACTGATAGGGGAACTAATTCCGGGTAAAATATATAGTGTTCCATTTAAGAAATGCCTAGTTTAATTTATACCACTTTTGTGAAGCACCCTGTATTGATTGTATTGTAAATATTTTTAGAGTATGCATCTTTGGCAACCAAGTCTTCTTTTGTATTAAAAGTTTTTCTCGATATTTAGTAAGTATTTTAGGAAGATATCGAATAATTGCGCACTAAATGGACACCCTGTATTTTGAACGTCAGCAGTCTGCGTATTATAAATAATATAATAAAAATGCTTAATTCTCAATCATTAAAAATTCACGCAATTAATCTATTATTAAAAACAAGTTTCATAATCTCCAGAAATCATGTTTAGCTTATCGATCGTGGAAACGCTAAAGAAAAGTTCTTTAGAAGTTCTAAAGTTCCTTCAAGTTCAAGTTTGTGAAATCCCCATTTAAAGAAAAGTTTTAAAAACTGATAGGCTTTATATTTTAATTCGAATCATTCTTTTCTTTCACATTTTTTGATCTTTAATTTCAAAGCGTATGTATAAAAATTCTTCTTATTAAAAAATACTTGCAATAGCAAGTTTGTATTACTGATATCAGTTTCATTAGTTTGCAGAAACTTTAAACCTGAAGGTGTATAAACTATCTTATTTCTAAAATAGCTGTCTGGTATTAATATTGTTTTTAAGCAAATGTATCGGCCGAATGGCAACGCACTTTTTTAAAAGGTTTGCACATTTGTTATTTGCGACTTATGTATTTTTTTACACAAGTCTTCACCCCAAAAGAAATGTTATCCATTAAATCTGAAATTGTCTTTACTCTCAACAGAGTATCACACTTTAACTGAAACCCTTAGTCGAACGCTTACCTTAGAATCGATTAGTCGAATTCTGGTCTTAACGTGCAATTGAAAATTTTTCGGGAAAATAACTGTTTATACAGGGTGATTCAGAAATAAAGGTAATCCTTTAAATGGTAGGTAGAGGACAGGCAGTAGAACTCTAATTTACCTTGACAAGTATAGGTCAAAAACGAAGTTTTCCAGAAAATTAATTTTAAAGTTTTTTGGGTCCGGTCCTGACTTTGGATCCAAAATTCATTAAATTTTAAAATTTATTTTCCGGAAAACTATTCGTTTTTGACCTATACTTGTCAAGGTAAATTAGCTCTACTACCGTCCCTCTACCCACCATTTAAAGGATTGCTTTTATTTCTGAATCACCGTGTATGTCAAACTACAGGGCTGATGCCTATATTTCAACTAAACAAAAATCATAGTCTATTATTTGATAGACTCATTGGTTTCAATTTTTTATGCATCGCGTAAGATTGTGGGTGGTAAGAATATTTTCTACAATTCTTCACTCAAGATAACCCAAAATTTTTCACTTGGTCTTGTCTAGGACAAATTTGGGGCGCTGCCAATTTCAGATAATGTTATATGCAGGCAGTCGATTGTTTTTGCAAAATCATACGAGAGCAAATCAGGCCAAGATCACCAACCACGATAATTACCTTATTGTTATTATTGATATGTTCGCGATAACCCTGATAGAGTTTCCTACCCTATTCTTAACCAATGCCGTTTACAGAATAATCGGTCATAATTATTGGTCATTCACATTTTCATAGATTTATGCATAATATTTCCTCTCCGCATTTTTTTATTGTTTAAGGAATGGCAAAAACTAATAAATTTTGATATGCCAAAAAAGAATAGGGAAACTAAAGGGGCTCCATCATTGCCATTTAGTTAAATATAAAAGAAGTAGTATTGGTACATTTCCGGCGATGGTGATTCCAACCTTAGTCACCTCAGCCAGTTGGATATTTCTGTCTAAACCTGCTGGCTCTACTTGATTGTATATTGATAAAAGATACCTAAACTACCAGCGAGGCTCAAAAGTCGAAGCTGATGGTTCTGGTTTTTTTTGTGGTGGGAGGACAGCAACAAATCATACAATTCAAGAGGGTCACACGATCATATAGGAGTTGAAATTTACCCACTGCTGGAAAACGTTATTTGTTTATGTTCTGAAAAATATCATATCCTACTCACTTGTGTTGCATAAGAAAGTTTGTTTGTTACTGACACACTCTAATTGTCTAATAAAGATTGTTTTTGAAAAATAAGATAAATTTTGTAATTAAACTGAGAATAAATTAGTTTATCGGGTGTTATTCTTCTTGTTACTTCGTAGCCTTCGTATCATCTACGCAGCTGCAAGTAACGACTGGGTGTAAGGAACCCACATGACTATCCGTTTTGTTTCGGACCTATTTAAATGTTATTGATAATGTTCTTATAGATGTGAACATTCTATTTGTAACGCCCCAAACATTTCCTTTTGTTATAATTGCCAAAGTATGAATCAATGAAGTTTAAAAATGAACCCCCCCTATTAATGTAGTCATAGTCGGAAAAAACAATAGAACATTCTAAATATCTTTGAAGAAACAAAGACGCTAAAAACGTACACTCTTCATCGTATATAATCTCTGAAGTTCTATATTATTTAGATAGTTTTAACATAATGCCCTTAAATTTACTTCTTTTAATCTTGCTTTTTTAAATTGCTTCCAATGTTACTCTCCCACCTGTTTTTCGTTGATGGGGTGGGTGTTTAAAAAAAGTTACGCATATGCATTACTTTTTTAAATATCAACACCAGTTCGGCAGTTTTCAATATACGTAATTATGAAATAAACAACAATATTTATCTTTAATTAATCTCTAAACGGCAATCACATAATGACTATATAGTAGACTGCGCATTTTGCAGCGCTGTTTACATAGACCAAACACTCGGATATTTCGATATTAGATGTGAGCATCCAAAGAAAAAGCAACCTTGAATTTTTACATTCCTACAGTAAAGGTAGTCTATATGTTCAAGAGCTATTAAAATTGCCAAACCAGTAACTTTTCTCAAATCAATGAACCTTTGGTGTTGCCGATTTTGACGCACAGTTGTAGATGCCAAGGAGAAGTCCTTATTGGCAAGATTTTTTGACTTCTCACTTGATCATCTGTGGTGACTTTTCAAAGTCGGAAAAATTGTCTACTTGGAGAACGATTACGTTTGCTATTTGCCAACCAAATTGAGTCGGGTTTTTTCTTCATTCTTTAAGGTCCAAAAAACTGCGATTGAAGTAACTATGCAAATGGTGCGAATTATGCCTGTGCGAGACTCACTTTAGACTTGATGGATTTCACGAAGTTTAGCTTGAAGGTTCTCTAGGGATCAAAGATAATCCCTACTGAAAACGATATTTCTACGAGTCGTGGTAAGTAAACTACTATTCAATTACAGTCAAACTCGGTTATAGCGAGATCGTCGGGACCGCCAATTTTTGCTCGTTATATCCGATGCTCGTTATAACACAGAAGAAAAAAATTGCGGTTGCAAAATATTTATCTTCTATTTAAGTATGTATATAAATTTTAAAAACAAGTATAAAAATGTTTATTGCAATTTAATTGATGAATGACGTTATTGTTGTCAGTTTTAAAGAGTTAAAACGAATATCTCTTAAGTTACATTTAATAATACATACGTAAACTATCGGATAATTTCTTACGCAAGAATGTGATTTAAAAAATGCCTCAAGGTTTCTAATGCATTTTCTGCGACTATAGAAGAATAACATTTATCAACACTTTACGCATTTTCATCTCCTTTTTCTTCGCCAACTAACCACTTCTTGTAATATTTCCTCGTCCACTTGGTCTACTTATAGAAATTTCGTTTAATTTTGATTGTTTTATCTTTTTTCACTCGTTTAATACGTTTTCAAACGCTGTCATATTGCTGACTTATTTTTCCACAATGTAGAAGCAGTTAGGTTAAATTTTCTGCATACTGCAGAATTTTTTACCGCGCTCTAATTCGAAAATAATTTCCGCTTTCGCGGGAATCGAAAAACTTTTCTTTTAGCAAAAATGCACGCCAAAGAACGAATAGAACTGAACAGGCCAGAGTACAAAAATACAAATTGCAAGCGATAACGTTGTTAACATTAAAAAGATTCCGAATTCCGGGAATAATGTACCGGAGTGATAGAAATAAGTAGGATTAAAAATACAAAAGTAAAATTTTAAGTGAAAGCAAACGGAATTTTGCACAGACTTCTTTGTTTACAAAGATACAAAAGCAAGCCGAAACATTTGTTAACCCTCATATTGAAAAGGTTCCGAGAATAACCTACTTAAATCATAAAAATAAGTAGGATTAAAAGTAATTGAAAGTTTAGGTGCAGGTCATAAATCAGAAATATGTCTACTACAAGAAGCATTATACTTAAAATTTTTGCTCGTTGTTTCCGGGAAACTTACACGTAGTAAACGGGAAATATTAGCATTAGGTGAATACGATTTCAAACGTTAGCTGTAAAAATGCTCGTAATATCCAGGATCTCGTTATACCCGTGCTCGTTGTAAGTGAGTTTAACAGTGTAAAAATGTTATTTTTTTAAAGAAGACGCTCCACTCCGGCTCCGCTTGCCTATTACGCATCCTCACTTCCACATTTATCGCACATATCACTTTTCTCCGTAGCTCGTATTTTTTTCTTATCAAATTCTGTCAAGTATTAGTTTAAAATGAAATAGCTTGAAGACTTTTTCGTTCTGTTTGGGTTCGCTAAGAACTTAGCTAAAAAACTAACTGTGATTATAGTGGCATAAAGGAAATTACTAACGCATGTTTTTCTGGAGCGCTATGAACAAGAAATTTTAAAAACAAAAAATACTATTTTAACAGTTATCAATAGTTATTTGTATTTAGTGCGCGAAATGCTACTTTGCTGGTCAAGAATGAAAGTCGTTTGATGAGGCCTAGCCGAGTCAAAATCTCATTCGAGATCACCAAACTTATTTCGAGCACGAATTGCACACAACGTTTTTTCTACAGCGTTATTGAAATATCCGAAAAAGTAGAGAAAAATCATAAGAAAATAACACAAGGAAATTTTTATTTTAGCGCAAAGTGGTCAGTTTCGTTGTTGCTACGGAAACGACAATGCTCAAATATGCATAAATGCACGAAATATTTTTCGCTCTAAAGCGAAAAATATTTCGTGCACGTTGTCAAGTAAACAAAACCAATGTGGCGTTTTGCATACGTATATTAATGAAAAAATGTCATCATTTTTGACAGCTGTAGAAAAAATAAATTAATTGAATTTGTTAAAATGAAAATTAGGAATTGAAACAGTTTCAGTTCAAATTATTTTAGTGAAAGAGTTTGATACTTGGTCACTGAAAAACGCACTGGCGTGTAAGATCAAGGCCGCCGCTACCGTATGCTCGACATGTATACTTACACGGAAGTATTGGACGTTTGCGGCTGTAGGTTCCAAATTCATCAATAGATATAGTAAATTAAAAAAAACGACTTAAAATACGACTACTTTTTAACACATTGACGTTTATTAAGCGTAATTAATAATATTATACCCATTTGAATTTAATGGATTTTCACCAAGTTTGACATGAAAGTTCTCCAGGAATGGCAAGACAATCCCTATAATCACTTTAAAAATTGCTCTGGATAGCATGCGCTATTTCGTCATAGCGTTTGTTTAATGATTACTTTATATTGAAATTAAATGCCAGTAGGCTCTTTTTTTTATTAATTTGATCTATTGTTACGGAAAAAGATTTTGGTGTTATTATTGACGGAAATATATTTTTGTTATGTATGCAGTTAATTACTTCGGTTGTTTAAATGCTTGATAAGAGGTCCGTAACGCCAGCACCCCCACTTCAATCAAATTCAAAAATCTTTAGCAGTACTAATTAAAGGCTAATTTGTATAAAAAAAATTACGTATCCTCGTTTGAAACGGGATATATTTTAACGAAAAAAACTACTAATTAAACATATGACCAACTAAGAAAAACTAGGATTCTCAAAGCTATATGGCATGGAGGCTATAAATATAGGGAATATCTGAAAAACTGGCAAAATTGTGTAAAAAGTGTACTTTTGTAAGGATAGCATCAATCTAAAATTAACGTTGAACTCACGTTGACTCAACATCCAAGTAAGGGTGATTTAACGTTGACTGTCAACATTAATTAAACGTTCATTCAACGTTGACAGTTACGTTAAACAAACATGCATTTCACGTTGAATCAACTTTACTTCAACGGACATTCACTATTCACTCAACGTTGAATCAGCCTTTCGTCAAGTCGCTGTTAACGTTGATTCTACGTTGATTTCAGGTTGATGTTGTATTAGGGCGATTGTGCACGTTATGCACTTATGCACGACTGCTCGTTATTACCATAGGTTAGATAAGTTAATTTAAATAAGTCACTCCCTGTAAGAATTTTCTTGGCGTTTCACACCATCTACTGAAATGTGTGAAAACAGTGTGTAGCATTCCTGTATATTTGAGAATTATAAAGTTAACATTTATAAAGGATTTTTGTCATTAATAGGACTTATCCCAAATTGAAGGTTTTTAAAAAATATATATAGCAATTTGATCAATCCGGGTTAATCTCCATAAATTCCCTAAAAGAAATACAGCAAATGATGGTACTGTTACGAATGGGAAAACCCCCTATATGCCGACCGTCGAACATTCGAGAGCTCGCGTGAGTCGTATGGACGGCCGGCCGTCGGATGTGCTGGAGACTTCTAGAGAATTATACAGTATACACACTTCCGTATGGATATATCAGGGCCGCCGCGAAGAAAGAGGAATCAGTTGTTGTTCAACCGGTGGATTGAATATGTGCTTTGTGTAATTAGTAGTCAAATATCAGTGAATAAATAAATGTTGTATTAAAAAATAAATAGTGCTTAACTAAGTTTGTAACTATCTAGCATTTAAGTTCGTTAACAGTTTATAACACTAGTCTACAGTGTTTTTGCATCTGACGTATTGTTATGTTATGTTTTTCTGAAAGTACTCTAAAAATGATGAATTTTGGTATATTAGACACATCTGTATCACGTCAGGTTTTTGAGATATTCGGCAAATTGTAATTTCAATGTTAACCAAAACGCCTCTATTACATGTAATTGTGTCACTGAAGGCGCATGTCTGGCAGTGTTTCTAATCTGCTTCTGCGCTCCTCCCCAGCTGCAGCCAAGCATAAAACAACTATACAATTCCGCTGAAGATGAACAACCAAAGTTATTTTCACAAGACGATCTTGACGACCTGATGAGAGATATAGACCTACCCAAAGCGTCAGCTGAGTTGCTTGCTTCAAGGTTGCAGGAGAAAAATTTGTTGGTTCCTGGAACTTTTATATCGCGATATCGATATCGTGATCAAGAATTTCAAAAATTCTTTAAAGCTGAAGGTGGATTAGTATACTGTTGTGACATAAACGGACTTGTTTTGCACATGGGTATGGATTACAACGCTGCCGAGTGGAGAATGTTTGTCGACTCGTCAAGCGCAGTTTAAAAGCTGTGCTTCTCTACAACGATAACACAGTTGCACCACTTCCAATTGCGCACTCCGTTACTCTAAAAGAAACTTATGAGACGTTAAAAACACTCTTAACATCTGTTAAGTATGATGACCATAAATGGCTGATCTGTGGAGATCTGGAAGTCATTGCGATAATGCTTGGTCTCCAAAGCGGATATTCAAAGTTCTCTTGCTTCCTATGTTTGTGGGACAGTCTAGCGAACTCGGAACATTACGTGAGAAAAGAGTGACCTACACGAGATCAATTTACGCCAGAATGACACAGCGTGAAAGCAGTGCCATTAGTCGATGCCCAAAAGAGGGCATTTTCATAGGTCCTCAATTTCGACAGCTAATAAAAGACAGAGAATTTTCGTCTCAGATGGCATCAGTTGAATTTGCAGCTTGGAATTCTTTCGTTGAAGTTGTGCATAACTTTCTGGAAAACCACAAGTCGGACGATTATGAAAATCTTGTTAGACAGATGATCAGAAACTTTCAAGTTCTAGGATGCCGAATGAGTATGAAGCTGTACTTTTTAGACTCACTAGCATGGAGAAAAGGTATTAAGGCCGATGGAACGTCAGCATGATGGCAGACTACTACTGGTCCTTAAAGCGTAGCAATACTGCAGTATACCATCGTGGAAAATCTCTGAGAAAACCGGTTAAAGCGTGCTAATTAAGAACATTTTTACAGTATTTGTGTCGTTCGTAATATTTATTACAAATTTGAACAGTTTGCACTGCTTGGAGTAACGTGGTTTGGTGTATAAAATATATTGTTGTTTCAATTTTCTATTGTTGTCTATACTTGCATTATTTTCAAAATGAAATTTTGGTTAAACCTGATGTGATAGAGAAAAATGGCTCAAATTCAGCAACCCAAGATTAAGTAAAACCAGCTAATAAATCCTCAGAAGTTTTCACAAAGTCAAATTTTGTAGACTAGTGTATTTATAGTGTTTGTAATTAGTGTATGTAAATAATATTTTTCTTGTTAATAGACGATTAAACAACAGTTTTAGTATTATTTTAAAAAGAACGTTACAGTATATTATTTTTTTATTATTCAGAGCATATCTGAAGAAAAATGTAACTAAAATACTTATAAAATAAACCTTACTAATAAAATTATAAAATATACTTAAAGATTCGTCATGCAAGATTTAATATAATAGATATTTAAGATACAAGTATAAAAAGGTCATTCTTTATTGAGCGAACGGTTTAAGACACGAGCGATGTACGAGCGAGTGTTTTAAAAGACAAGTGCAATACAGAAACTTTTTACATGTGTATCTTACAACGTTTTTATCTACGATCATAACGCTTTACTAGAGTATTCATTTAATATTTAAATTTTTAATATATTCATATTTTTTAAAATTTGTTACTTATGTCATGTATGTATATCAGCGTGCTTTGATTTTTACGTGCTAAGTTATTTAGCAACCAGTTTGTAAAACATTCATAAATCATTTATCATACATCTCTTGTTGACAATACCGTCCAATAAAAATTTTATAACACTTGCTCAATAAACGTTAACTTTTTACACGAAAATCAGTGTAAAAAGTAGTAGTAACTTTTTGTATGATCGTAGATAAAATCTTTTCTTTTAAAAGTTTTTCAGTTTAATTGATCTGCGTCAAGTAAGTGTCAAACACAATAATTCAAATTTTTACAAGATCTGATCAATTTAGAAACAGTTCTGAATATTTTTAATACAATTAGTACGACAACAAATATGCACACAAACCAAATTATAAATTAGTCTTTAATTAGTAATTTAATTATAGGCTAAATCAGGCCTGCAACCAGAATCTTCTTTCGCGGGGGGGGGGGGGGCACATGCTAAATCAAATATAATTATTACATTATTATAAAAACATCTTTTATACAATAAAACAAACTTTAGCGTGAGAAAATTCGAAGTCGAATATATGCTTCGGGGTGAAGGGGGGCTTCAAGTTCACGAACCCCTCTGACTACGTGCCTGGGCTAAAATTTTTGAATTTAATTGGAGTGGTTAAATTTAACTGAAGTGTTAAATTGTTAAAGCACCCCTATTTTTAAAACTTAAATTACGGTTACACAGAGATAGGTACAAATTTTTCTTGTTGGTACAAATTAGTACTTAATTGTATGCATTTTTAAATTTAATTGAGTTGTTAACGCTAGCGACAGCTTCTGCCAGCGCCCCTATTTTTAAAACTTAAATTACAGTTACACAGGATAGGTACAATTTTTTTGTTGGTACAAATTAGTTTTTAATTAGTACTTAATCATAAGCTACACATTTTTCAACTTATGTTAGAATACGCATTTTTAAAACTTACTTAAAAATTACTGCTAAACAGGGATAGGTACAATTTTTTTTGTTGGTACAAATTACTCTTGAATTAGTACTTATAGGCTAAGAATTTTTGAATTTAATTGAAGTGGAGGTGTTGGGCGTTACGTATCTCTCGATAAGGACAAATAATAATTTCCTTTTAACATAACTTTTGTTTATTAAAAGTAAATTATTTCGCGGTGTTGATGTATGCCGTATGATGTGAGCGTATGCCGTTGGATAGAAAATAAATGGTATGGGTATACCATTAGTTATTTAATTATTATTATTAAAAATTGCAAAAGAAATACAAAGCATTTGAATGTAAAACCAGTACAGATATAATAGTACTAATTTGGATAAAACGTATGCCTGCATGACCAGCATTGAAAGTGTTGTTTGAGAGTTATTTATTCGGAAATGTTGCGACTACTCATTGTTATTAGTTACTACTATTAAGTAGTAGTAGTGTAGTATATGTACACTACCGTTAAGAAGTTTGAAGTAGGTAACAAATATTTTGTAAAAACATCTTAAAAGCTTAATTTTCTACAATACGCATTAATTTAAAATGGGTGAGCATCGTTACGTCGTACGACGTACAGTCGTGAATATTAATGAATCATATCAGAAATTGAGTACTTTCAACAAGATGGGGCGACTGCACTGCTACTATTCGAACTCTTCAATATTTGGGTGTATTTCGATTGGATATATCGAATTTTAGAATATACTCCAAAGTCAGTAAATTTAAATTGTTTAGACGACTTGATGTAAAAGAGTAAATTAAAATTTTTCCTAGAGAGTATAAACATTTAACGTAAGTATCTATCAAAGAAATTTGGCACACATTCATCAGCTAGCTATACTGTTATGTAAAGTCTAAATTATCATATTCGACGAACAAAAAGTTCGTCTCTGAATTCGTGAAGTCTGTCTGTCTGTCTGTCGGTCTGTCGCCTTTTTCCATGTTGACTTTTTTAAATTTTTCTTTTTGGAATCTTATAGTACATCAAATTCTAAGAAACTTTTGGTTGAAACATTTTTTTGTATCTCTTCGGGAAAGTGGTCAAAATGACCACCGAAAATTTCGGTAAATTAATCTTTCTATATTTTTTTCCTGGGGCTATTTATAATCAGACAATTTAAATATAAATATGTGTGTGTATCACAGTTTGTGGTTTTCCTTGATCTCTAAAGCAACCTACATTAATAGTCTGCAAATAAATAGTAAAGTATGTAGCAACGAATTTGCAAATTTCACTTTTATTGATTATGTATAATAATTATAATTTTTAGTACTACAACATTTTATTTTATCTTTTGGACTTTGTAATTGATTTGTTTGATTACTTTTCAATTATTTTTGTTCGTAAATTACCCACAAGTACTATTATATATTTTGTGTATCTAAAAATAAAAGTGAAATCTTGCTAAATAATAAGTCATAAAAACATTATGTAAAGAGATTTTTGTAGCTCAATAAAATGGTTACTGAATTTGAGTGAATGTTTAGTATACGAGATTAAAGATAGTAATGAACTGATGAGCAGGATTATGCACTAAATGGCATTGTTGCGTTTCAAATGCTTTATTGTGGGTCTTGTCGGTTTAACCGAATACAGAAATAATCCTTGTCATTCTATATCATTTTCTCTTGTAATCTTTCTTAACTGATGTAAGTTGCTGGCGAGCCAGGATTTTGTTTCTTCATGGGAACTCGAGGCTGGATAATTCTATTTACCTTTTTTGGCAATTAACTATTATTGATAAAAACCTATTTTGCAAGTAATTATTAAATACGACTTGGTGCATTTTCGTATCTTATGATGTCATGTCTTCTTAATAAGAGAAATCCTTCCACTAGTAAAAATCCTTCTCGTGGAAAGCCCCTTAGTAAAGCCCTACAGAATGATAGCTGGCCGAATACGTATATAGTATACAGTGAAATCCCCCAGCAGCGGATACTGACTAGGGCTGTGCATAATAATTGATTAATCGGGCCGGGATTATTTTTTAAATAATCGATTAATCGACAGTGTCGTCAGATTGAATCTCGCTGAAATTCAATTCGTAATGCTTCAATCAATAGGGGTTTCCGAAAATTGTATCAGATACAAACCGATGCACCGAAAACGTTCAATTGGTCAGTCGATTTAACCGATTATTTTTTTTAAGTTTCGATTATTTATTTCCATATCCGCACAGCCCTAATACTGACCGTGTCACACTTTCTGTCCGTTTGTTGGAGTCCTCCGCATAAAAGAAACGACTATGTCCGATACATTGCCATCGACGACGATTGTCCAAAAATTCAAACATCGGCAAAATGTTCGCTGATTGTACCCATTTATTTTCTCTGCGCGAAAAAGACGTTCCGTTTCGCATTTTCATGTCTTTATGTCGGTGTTTAAGCATAAACATCGACAAAATCTTGCATCGATCAAGCCCTTCCGAGAACCATTTATTATTAGTTTTTTTAATTTTAGTGTTAACAATTTTTTTTGTTTCCATCATAATACAATATGTAATTAGTTCACGGTTATTAGTTTAAAATAATTCTTCACTGATTTGCGAAGGCTGTATACAACTGCAAACTGCTTAAATATATTAAATAATGTATAAAATAAATCTCGAAAATCAGCATTTTAAAGCAAATGTAAATAAGAAATAAACTATTCAAAATTAGTTCCGAGAAAACCCTGATAAAGCAAATATTTTTAAACGATAACTGCCGGTGTCAAATTTTACATGAGAACGACGAAAAATCTATTCCCATAAATTAAGTGTTCGATTAAGAGAGACTTTTACTAAAAATGAGCTTTATGTACTGTCCGTGTCCGTGTATTAGAAAGTCCGTTTAAAAGAGGCTATTTAGCATGTCTTGGTAATAGCAAAACGTTTGTCTCACAAAATCTGTCCGCTTAGGAAGTCTCCTCTTATAAGGAGTGTTCGTAATGGGAGGCTACACTGTACTTATTAAAACCGAGAAATCCACACTATATAACACACAAATCGAACGTGTATTCTCAAAGTGATAAAAAATCTTTTTACAACATATTAATTTGATCTTATAACAGTGGCGTGCGGTCCATAGAAGCAAGGGAAGCAATGCTTCCCTTAAGAATCTATTAAAATTAAAAAACAATGCTAACAAAAATAGTTTTATAAAATTATGGTTATCGTTTATTTAAATTTGTAATGTTTAATCAACTTAAAGCTCAATATCAATTCCATACAGCAAAAAGTATAATTATTTAGAGTACTATTTTAAATTAGACTCATTAGACTTGCGCAGAAAGGTAATACCGATTCAAATGTGTTACTTACACTGCATATAAGCACTGATTTCGTTGCTTCCTGCACTTCTTGCTTTCCGAAGCGGGCGAGTCGCGGGTGCGTTGTGGGCTACAGTTAACATCGTATAAGGTCGAGTTATTTTTATTAGCGTACTCCGTGATCAGATGTTTATTATAATTTCGTTATTTGTTTGATTTTTCATGTTTGTTAAATGTTACTTAAGCAATGTAAATCCGCGAATGAGACTGTATTTTGGAACATTTTATTATTTCAATTTATATAAGTTCGGATTTTCTTAAAGACAAATAATTCTATTTAGTTTGTTCTGTATGCAACATTTAAACTTGCTTTATCGTCATGACGTCATGACTGCAAATTCAGCTGCTTTGGTAGAAGGTTCGAGTACCGTTCAATTTGTAAAGTATTATTATTATTTGATAAGAAATTTCCTTCATACAGTTTCGGAGGAAATTATTGAGAAAGGCAGACCAAAACCAGAACTTTTAAATTTAACAACAACGATTAAAACCTGCACCAGGTATTTTGCTAAAAAAGACCGGAAAATCGAGTTGCAATATAAATAAATAGTAGTACTTTTTTTAAATAAAGAATAATAGTCAACAAATTCCATAAGTATAAAAGACGTATTCTTTTGCACATTGTGATTAAAACTAAACAATCATAAAAATTTGAAAATGCTTTGTCACAAAAGAACTTTGGCAATAGTTACAAGTTTCGTTTAAGCACCTTTTATGCTTCAATCATGTCAATCACACAATTTCTACGATTCAAAGGGGTAAGGGGATTACCAATCATGCTAAAAATATCTTACTAGGTGGGAGTTAATCAGTATTCAAAAAAACGAGATGTGCTAAAAAATTACCAATCCGATTAATCATTATAGAGTAAAAGAATACTACTGAAGTGTAAAAAATTCCTCCTTAAAAGACTTTTAAGCTTAATAATTATAACACTGTTTTTTATTGCACCTAGGTGTATTAAAATTTAAATCGTAGTTGCTTCCCTAGCCTAAATTGTTACCGCACGCCACTGTCTTAGAAGCAAAGTTTCCAGAGGAAAAGAGGCAGAGCTCTAAGTTTTAAGCATCTGGTTTTCTAAATCTAATTCAGAAATGGGTTATCATGAAGGGTGTAAGGAAATTATGATTCGCTCACAAACTCACAGGTGAAGGTCAAAAGTTTTGGTATTGTTCGACTCGGGGAATCACGACTTTTTTAACAGTTTAATAATATCTGGCAGTCATCGAAGGTCATACAAATCAAGAATTGACTTAATTTAACTTATTGAACCTAGAAAATGATTTGGATAGTTTAATATTTCTCCAAACATAAGATTTTCGATGGCAATAAATAAGTGGTCTGCTCGAGACGCTGATTGACAATAAAGAGTTCTGAAAGAAAGGCTTCTCTAAAGCCAGCGCCACACATGCTCTATTCGCCGAATACCGAGTAACAATGTTTCGTTATTCAGCAAACACCTACTAGTGTGGATGGTCGATTTTATGCAAATGTTCTGGATTCGCTGAGCACCCAATATTTTCCGCTATTTGTTGGCAAACTGACACACATCAAAAGGAGACGAATGTTTCTCTTTCCCCGAATTTGGTTTCCATTTACACATCATCATTCAAAATGTTTGTGAAGTGTTTGGTGGTCTTTCAGTGCAACCAGAAAATAATTATTGTTTTGATTTTGGAACCATTATTTAATTACAGTTTTCTTAAATTGAGTGTCACAATCTCACAATCCACCATCTTCGACTCCTAGGCTTCTTTTATATACTAGGATGTGCGCAATACCCATGATAATAAACACACTTGCTGTGATTCTCACATTATTATTACTGCAAAACCTATTGCCATTGTTATTACTTATCCTATTTACGAGAATAATACTATTACTTATTAATAACTTTTTGTTAATACATCATAATAATAGTTATTTATGGTACAAGTGAGTTTAGTAAGATATTATCTACGAACGAAAAATTGACCCCCTCGAGTGGGTTAATTTTTCTGAGTGGATAATATCCTTAACTCACGTGTGCCATACAAAGTTTTATTCAACACCTCTTTATTTAGGTTTAAATATTGAATTTGCAATGATGGTTAGTCTGTATAGTTTTGACAGTGATAAATTTAATGCCTGATGATTGGATTTTAATAATAATATGCAAGATAAGCTGGTGATTGGTTGTTACCTATAATAGCAGCTAATCACCATTCTACAAAAGTTTTTCTACCTACAAGTGAGTAATAAATTTCAACTTTAATTTCTTACAAACAGCAAGATTTAGTTATCGAGGTTATTTAGAGGTGTTAGGCCTTCGAGGGTAAATTTTTCGTTCGTTCATAATATGTTAACTCACTTGTACCATAAATAACTATTATTATTAAAATATTGCATCAACGAACATTCGTTGATTTCTCGCTCCGAACTGATGCTCGAAAAATAGCCACATGTGTGGGGCAGAGCGCTTGGTATATGACGAATAATTTAGCAAATAGTTCGCCTAGTAGCAAACATTCGGAATTCGGTAAATACTGCATGTATGACACCGGCTTTAGACAGTTTATACCCAATAATTACCTGTATTAATTAAAAGGTTGCTTCATTAATGTTATCCAAATGCTTATTTGATAACTATCAATTACTTTTTGTTATCAAGAAGAATGCCAGAACAAGACTAACAAGTAGTAGGTAAAGTTTGCTTAAAAAAATTTAATTATTCATGGCAAGTTCGCTGAAAGCCGCTTGAGTGCATGGGCTTTCGTTTTCGAAAACAATTTTTCTTAAAGGATGTAGTGATGGCACTTTATAGGTCAATTTTATTCTACCGTTAGCGAGCAACTGCCGCTCTGTGCTCTGATGGATTGCGCTCCCGGTTTTCATTTTGGAAACCTGAGATCGAATCTATTAACAATTTCTAAAATATAATAAATAATTTACAAGATCGTTTTCAATAACAAATAAAGCAATTTTAATATCGTGTGAATTTAAAATTCTTTTTACGCTTATTTTAAGATTATTTACAAATCATTCTTTATAGTAAATGTTTCCCATTTTTATATAATGTTTTGGGTGAAATCGTAGTAAAAAAAATGGGAAATATAAAACATAAAAAAATATCCTGAGGTCATATTCGAGATTTGAACTTGGGCCCGTAAAATTACGAGCTGGGGTAAAATCCATCGATCCACGGCAGCTGCTCGCTAACGGCAGAATAGATTTGCCATCACAAGGTGTTTAAGAAAAAAATTGTTTTTAAAAACGAAGGCCCATGCACTCAAGCGACTTTATTATAAAGAATTATGTGAAAAAACAAGAACGCTCATTAAAGAGAATATCCTTAATATTTTAGATACATGTTGGGCTCTTTGACTTTTCATATGCGATGACGAAAGGCCTTTTATTTTAGTGTCTTTTCTAAAATTAATAAAGTCATCGTGCACAGCCTCCTATGCAAATTTGAATGTAAAACACCTCTTCATAATCAGTCTGTTATATAGTTATTTACGTATTAAGGTCTGTTAAGAAAGCTATAATGGCCAAGGGAACTGCGCGCTGATTGGGCATATCTCAATCACTTCCTCTTGGTGGGAACGTGGGGATGAAGTCTTAGAACTTCGATGAAGGTCGTCTGGGAGATGTATAGTACAAAACTACAACAAAATATTCTCTCTTGTCTATTTCGATGAATATCGGTCAAATGTTGGCCACTTGTCCTTTCCCGTGTGGTAAATATAACACAAATCAAAGACTTTTGTTACTTGACAAATACATTCTTTAAAAAATGTATATCTTCAAGTACAAATGTTTGACAAATATACAAATACTTGTGTACTTGTCGAATTCACAAATATTTGCGTATTTGCCAAGCACACGAGTAGTAGGATTGAGGCTTTAAATGGGAAATATCAGAGTACAGAAAGAAGCACGATCAATAAAATAACCTTTCTCTAGTTTGTTATTATTACATTAGTGTAGAGAGGATAAATTCAGCAATATGATATAATAGACATACCACACCTTGTAAACCAAAACAGGATAAAAAGATTCTAAATTAATAAATATGTATTTCAAAAAAAAAATAGTGAAAATCAGAAGTAATTAGATTAAATAGATTAATTACGTATATTTTAGTACCTTTTCCTGGAAATATCTAAATAAACTGCCACTTTCAAAAAGTAATTAAGATATTGAAATATATAGTCGTTTGTTGTTTTTCTATTGATGATTTTTTTAGCGCATGTATGTATGTATGTATATATTTTATTATTTTAGTATAGTTTGATTTATGGAAAATTATTCTTATTAATTAATAGTACTATAAACATCATTGGAAAGTAGATTTCGGATTTGAAAGCCATTTGATATGCGATACTCTCTTGCAGTTTTCAAGGTGTGAACTAGACCAGTGGCGTAGTGAGACATCGCAACAAGTGGGCAGGGACGGAATATCGGGAGTTTCCGGGACGACGACGGGTAAATAACACATTTGTCTTTAAAAAGTAGAGGTACTTTATTACTCTTATTACAGTCTATTTTAGGTTTTTTTCTAAACTCAAATTTAGAATTCAAAGAATTTATAAAGCTTTATAATATATAAATATACAGTAATTTAAAAACACGAGAAACATCTAGAAATGCACATATTTTGCCTCTTGCAATTTTTGATAAATTTTATAACGTTTGTTTCAAAAATTTTTCATTGTCATTTTAGTAGGTATTAATCAAAAGATAATTCTGAAGAGAGCATGGCGTAGTAAAGTTTTGAAAAAGAAGAAAGTGTCCAAAATATTCAGCAGCTCCAGTTTAGTCTTGTAGGGCTTTTCATATAAATACAGTGAAGATTTGCATCAAAGCCGAAATTCAGATTTTTTTTAAATGTTCAAGGCGTCGAGATATGCTCAACAGATCTTATAAAAATTAAAACCAATGAATGGTTATTAACAGGGTGATTCAGATTAAAGGTAATCGTTTAAATGGTAGGTGGAGTGGAGGCAGTAGAGCTAATTTACCTTGACAAGTATAGATCAAAAACGAAGTATTCCAGAAAATTAATTTTAAAGTTTTATTGAATTTTGGATCCGGTCCTGACCTTGGATCCTTTTGGATCCAAAATTCATTAAACTTTAAAATCCATTTTCTGGAAAACTATTCGTTTTTGACCTATACTTGTCAAGGTAAATTAGCTCTACTGCCTCCACTCTACCTACCATTTAAAGGATTACCTTTATTTCTGAATCACCCTGTATATCAAATACCATATTTTGTACCAATTGCCCCATATTCTAACCTTAGCATCTGTTCAATCAAGCTGAAATTTTGTACAGTGCCTACACTAAGTCTTAGGCAGGCACTTATTTCTTTCAAGTTTGAACAAGAACCTTTTATCTCAAAGGTCAACTAAAGATCACAATAAAGATATTAAACAAAGTTGAGAAAGTCAGGTTTTTCGGAATCTTTGAGTTTCCTTCACAGATACCCATGCATCCTGTTATAAATTCTGTAAGAGCTGTTGAGCATCTCACCACATCTGTACATTTTCCAAATATTGATCTCACTCAAACCTTATGGAGATTTGTTTTTAATAGAATTGCTAATTCTTACATACATATGTTATAGTATATAAATATTTCATGGATTCATAGTTCTATTATAGTAAACAATTTTTCAGTTACAGCTCGTTAGAATCACAGCGCTCATGCTCTACTGATACTTTTAGAAATTGATACAGTGGAATATTTCTGCAGATATCAGTTGGAAATACTGGGAGAGTTGAAGAGATTTTATAAAACTGCAGCATCTTTATTTTCAAGAATTCTATAAAATGCTATTGAGAAGAGTTACACGTTCTGTAATTTAGAACCATTCAGGAGAGGTGAAATAAGCTGCGATAACTTAGTATTTTAATAATCAATTTGCAATAAACAATAGTTGAGAAATTCTAAAGAAAAAATCTTGTCAATAATTGTCCCTCTGTTATAAACACTTCTATAAAGTAGGATTGTTCTAAATTGTAGAACTTGCTTCAATATCTTGCTCCATTTTCAACAAGTTTTCATCATATTTTTTTAGAATCCTTAAAAATAACAAAGTTACAGCAGTGGTGCTTCAAATCAAAGACACTACCTATGCAATTCATAGAAAACTATACCAATGAATAGTAGAATAGTTTTACAAGACTTCCTCTACTTTTTACAGTATTTCCAATGGATTAATCTCTCTGTATGAACTCTTAAAAGATATTCATAAAGCATGTCAGAGTGCTGCAACTCGGAAACTGTTTATTATAAAACTATGGGTTCATGGGCAACATTTTAGTCAGGTGGTTGTAAATTGCTACAGATGTAAAAGTTAGCCAATTTCACAGAAACTCGATTTCCTAGAAGTTTGAGCAGGGCCCTCTTTTAAAAATAAACAATTCTGATGCACAGAACAATACCAAGTAACTTTTTTCTTTGCTGTATGTCCAAATACTTTTGAAATTTGGTACATGGTATATGTCATTCGGAAGCTCTTGATGAGTATGAGCCAGCTATGTATTTAGTTTTGCTGATTTCAAAATACTTTGGAATGCTGTGATGCGACATTTGCACATAGTGTACTTTGGTTGTATCCCTAAGTATTAAGAGATCAACAAAACTAAATACATGGCTGGTTTCTACTAATTGGAGGCTTTTGAATGATGTATAGTCGGCCTGCGAAAATTGGTTTTTATATGTAGCTCTGAGATTCAAGTACTGGCAGTAATACCTTTTGTTAAAATATCTTTAGACTCAAGTACCGACAGTAACAACTATTGTTAAATTATCTTAGAAAGAGCATTCAACAACAGTTGTATGAACTTGCCATTTTCTTTTCGTTTTTAAGGTAATATAATTTAAGTATTACGGAATAGAAACGATTCATATTTTTTTAGGATTTATATTACAATTTGATTATGTCAAATGAAAATAGGTGCTACATATATGAATAATATGAATAGGAAACAGAAATACAAAGAAAGGAATTTCTTGTTTTGAAACTTTAGACTTTCCCTTAATTCTTTTGATATTAAGAATAGTATTTTTCTGAGACATATAAATTTCAATTTGGAAAAACCCGTTTATACCCTTGCCGTAACAGGTATAACAAACAAAAAGAAATATTTTATTTGAGCCTCTTATCTTTGTTACCTTTTAACTTTCTTTTTTATGTCTTAATAAATGGAGTTTTTAAAAATTTAAAGTTATAACTTTAAAAAATTTCCTAAATACTTACCTGATAACATTTGACACTTCAAAGTATCCTTTTAAGGCTTTAAGCAGTAAGCTGAGTAAGCCTATAACAGTTCTTTGTTGGAATAATTACTATTGTTGGAAATACCGGTCATAAAAACCAATTTCTGCAAGCCAAACTATATAACATGTAGGACTAGATTTTGAAGGTATTTTCCCATATCAATATGGAAACCCTTCTCACTTTACAACTTCATTACCTATAATACGTAACAGAATAATTATCATGCATAATGAAAAATGTTTTACTTTATCTGATGATAAAGGCAATAATTGTTCTGATAACATCTAGTAACGTTGTTACCTTTTCTCGGTTTAAAACAGACGGAGAAAAAGGTAATATCATTACCGAAATATATATATATTGACATTAGTCAAATACAATGTGTGGTTAGGAAACACCGTTTAAAATCATTGGACCTGAAACTGGACCATACTTGCTTGATGGACATGAAATTTTGTTTGTTTTTCAAATTCATCACTGTGTACATAAATTCATTTTGTATTAAAATATATATTTTATTATCAAAATTCTAGCATTTATTATGAAACTCAAATTCACCTTTAATATATTAATTTTTTCAATTATACCATGTAAGGTCGATGTTAATTGGAACTATAAATAAATAAATAACTAACATTATATAGGCAGTGGCGTGCGGTGAGAATTTAGGCTAGGGAAGCAACCACGATTTTAATTATAATACACCTAGGTACATGCTCGGATTAACGGAGAGGGAATAATCCCCCCCCCCCAATTTAGAAATAAGTTTACATAGAATAGAAACAAATAATGTTTGTTTAATTATTATTTATTAAAACAATTATTTTTCCAAAGATTTCCCCCTCAAAATACTTCTCTGGATCCGCCCCTGCTAGGTACAATAAAAACAGTGTTATAATTATTAAGCTTAAAAGTTTTTCAAAGAAGCACTTTTACACTTTATACTTATGGAATTTGTTGACTATCATTCTTTATTTAAAAAAAAAAGTACTACTACGTATCAATTTTCCGGTCTTAGCAAAATACCGGTACAGGTTTTAATATTTTTTGTTAAATTTGAAAGATCTGGTTTTGATCTGCCTTTCTTAATAATTTGTAATTTCTCCCCAAAACTGTATGCGAAAAATTCCTTATTAATAATTTACAAACTGAACAAAAAATCGTCCCGATTCGGCTATATCGAAGTTACTCGAACCTTTCACCGAAGCAGTTGAATTTGCAGTCGCGACGATAATGCAATTTTAAATTTGCATACAGGCAAACTAAATAGAACTATTTGTCTTTAAAAAAATACAACTTATAAATTAAAATAATAAAATGCGACAAAATACAGTCTCATTCGCAGATTTACATTACTTAAGTAACACTAAATCGAACAAATCAAACCAAATTATAATAAATAAACATTTGGGAACGAAGCACAATAAAAATTACGACCAAACAATGTTAACCAGCCAAACAGCATCCGTCTATTATAACACCCCGCGCTCGCTGATTCACGCCAAGGTTAAGAGAAGAGCATTTGTAATCAGTGCTTATATTAAGTGTATGTATCACATTTGAATCGGTATTACCTTTCCGTGCAAGTTTAATGAGCCTAATTAAAAATAGTACTCTAAATAATTATACTTTTTGCTGTACAGAGTTCATATTGAGCTTTAATTTGATAAATATTTCAATTTAAATAAACGATAACCATAATTTTACAAAAGTATTTTTGTTAGCATTGTTTTTATTTTTAATAAATTCTCAAGGCAAGCATTGCTTCCATGGACCGCACGCCACTGAATATAGGTATATTACCTACTACTATTTATAATTACATGTTAGTTATTAAACCATTAGTATATTTATTTATGCATGTGCAACCATAACATTATAGCCACAAATAACAAACAGTTAACAATATCTGTGGTAGGTCTTGAAACTACCATTATTTAATCAATTCTTTCTTGTAGTTATTCCTTTTTGTTAGTTTATTTAAAAAAATCAGGAATGGTTTTAATTTACTTGCAAAGGAAAGGGTAAAATAGGTACAGTATCACTATTTTCATGGCAAGTGCAATGTAAATTTCCAATAGATAAAAATATGTTAAAATTAATCATAGATTAACAACACACATCTCTAAACTAAAATCTTATGGTTACCATTTTTCATTGTCTTCCTTTGAGATAAGTGAGTGAAATCATAATTCTCATGATGAAAATCTCTATCGAGCAAGAAATCACTCACAGTTCATCTAAACTCTTAACTATACAAGGTTAACTTTATTACTACTAAAGATACGATGTTGGTTAAATTACCAAAGTAGTAGCGTTTTTTCTTTTCCGATTAAAAGCTCTAAATATAATTTTTTAGTCAGAATCTCAGAATTGTGGTTAGATTTTAGATACTCCCATACGTATTAAATTTCATAAAATCTGCCAGCAAAGAGGGCCTAAATATTTTATCAGGGCTTATTACATGCCTTCATTATAAACATTTTATCAAAATATTTTAATGATTCTCTATGTATTGCCGGCATTTAGCGATGTAAATTTTTATTTTTTCTATTAAATCGAGAACTATTTTTGAAAATATTATAGGTAATAAGTTTTTTTGTGATTTTATCTCATTCGCTACCACATGGTGTGTAAAGATCAAGCTACCTTTAATGTATGGACAAATGTAACATACGTTTTACAGTTCAGGAAGCTAAAAAATATATTTTGTTTATTGTAGGTGAGATGTCGCTTCATGTATGCATGTTACCATGCTAAACTCCCTCTCCCTTTACCTACCCCAAAAACGAAATGCGGTACTTTTTATGTTGTTTGCAAATATCTTTGTTTGTATTATGCCCAATGGAATGAACTATATAGTTTAGCCTAGTATAATTAGCTACCAGCGTTACTTTACTAATATAAAATATTGCTGTCAATTATTTTGCACAAATGATTGTGCTCTACAAAAAAAGATTTTATATGATTTTGATCAATTTGCTTTAGTTTATTAGTAGGAAATTAATGTTCACAAATGTAATTTTAACCATTTTTAGTTCTGTAACTTTAAATTGTATAAATGATCCATTCCAATTTCTTAATATGGGGCTACATATTCAAGAGGAAAGGTAGATTAAATAAAAAATCTCTTATACGTCTTCTCGTATTTAATAAATGTTAAGTTGTTAATTGTTGCCCAATTGCGGTTTCGGCTGTGACGCCATTATCAAGATAAAATGTTTTATAATGTTTAAATAAAAATAATAATTCTTACTATTATATGGATAAAAATTATCTTGTTTAAATTAATTTATTTTGATTTACATTTTAAACATAAAAAAAAATTACCTTGATAATGGCATCACAGTCGAAACTGCAGTCGGGCAACAATTAACAACTTTGTTTAACATTTATTAACTATGTGGAGAAGACTAAGGTATTTTTTATTTAATCTACCATTCCTCTTGAATATTTTTATAACTTGTTCAAACAATTTCTAAAAGTGTAAATGAAATAAATAAAAAAAAAAAAAAATTATGGAGTTCCACAAAATAAGGCTGGAAACAATAAACAAAAAAAATTTCTAAAAGATTTTCCTTTGGTTTTGTGCAAATATATAATAGGGACAATGAACCAATTTTTGCTAATTATATATTTTTGGATATCTTGAGAATTAATGTAACTAAAATTTAAAATTGATGCTATTGTTTCTGATTGAAATATGCAAAATGATAATGAAGGCTACAATAATATTAAATAAGAATTTAAATTACCTAAGTTTGAAAAGATAATTTATATAATTGTTAATGCATACTACATATACAGTATATCAAAAAAGTTTAAACACCTCTAGTAACGATTTCATAATAAAATGGGAATAGGTGCTATAAAATTAGAAAAAATTTTCTTTTTTTAAATGTTATTTAATAATAAATACATCTGTTCTCTTAGCAAATAGCTAGCTGGATAAAGCTGGAACAACCAAATCAGCACAACCAAATCAAACCTACTTTATAATTTATTGCTATTTATTTGCTAATTAATTACTATTATTCGTATTACGCGACTAAGCACAAGATGCGGTATAATTAATTGCCACAGCACAACGAAGCTGTTTGAGGTTTACAAGGTAGACTGGACTCGAACCTACCCATACATATAATTTTTAAATTAATTGCCACTTGGAAACTAGAGTAAACACCCTTCAAATGCCGACTATACTATTACTCGTATTACGCTACTAAGCACAAGGTTCGGTATAATAATTAATTGCCATGGCACAACCAAGCTGTTTGGGGTTTACAAAGTAGACTGGACTCTAAGCTACCCATACATATAATTTTTAAATTAATTGCCACTTGGAAACTAGAGTAATCACCCTTCAAATGCCGACTATACTATTACTCGTATTACGCGACTAAGCAAAAGGTTTTTTTATTTGAGTTTTAGAGAAGAGAGTTTTCACTTTTTAATAAAGTAAATCTTTGTTTTAACTAGCGAGGTTTTGAGTTTTGTGGTCAATTTTGATGTTATGTTTTGTTAAAATATATTTTATCTGCTCTGATAAGCTATTTGCGTAAACCATAGAAACCTTATTTATTGCTTTTGTTAATTACTTCGTAGTTCTTTGTGGAGCTTGTTTGCTAACATCAATATAATAATTATATTTTTTCCGTTTTTCGTTTCTGTTTTAATTAATTTTTAATTTTGGACTTTATTGGGGAATCTTATTTAGTTTTAGCTTTAGATTTTATAAATTATTTAAACCAGTTTATTATCATTTTTACACATTAAAAAAACTTTATACCTACCACTGTTTAAATTATTTCTTTAGCCTACATTCTAGACCGTGCTACAAGATTCTAAGTATATATATTTTTTTTATTTGACGCCTACACTACGGGGGAACCAACATCTAAGGTCATCTGTCCCCCATCTAACATGCAACACGAATACACACATCTATAGTTGAGGTGACGGAATTTTCCAATTAGAAAAATCCCGTCGCCCCAAGTGAGATTCGAACCCACGACCCTTGGAACACGAGTGATGCACTAACACCACTCGTCCACCGCCGGCCCTCTCTAAGTATATTGTATATACTGTAGTTACTGCGAGGTAATTTAATTTAAAAGGTGTACCCCGATTATGTTTTAATACAATTTTGGCCGATCACAACTGATTTGGTAAATTTAGCTAAATAAAATAATATATCTATTTGGTAGCTGACATGATAATTGCTTCTACTAGTCCATATAATATATAAGAATACACGGTGCCCCATTAAGACATAGTCAGTCTTTGCCAGTGGTTAGATAACCATTGATGAAAGAAAATTCCTATATACCATTTTTCTCTTACTTCTATAATTTTGGAGAAAAACGGCTTCGAAATTCAGCCTAATGTTTTCAAATTTAATAGTAAGATTGCACATGACACATATTTTGAAGTTGAAGGAGATACACAATACTAATTGTTTTCTAGAATGTGCAAGCTAGCGTAATAAAGTAATAACCCGTCTTTATTTTCGCCAAGTGTTTCGTAGAATAAGAACAGATAAATAAAAAAAAACGACCTCTTGATTGATATTATGTTTCAAAACGGTATTTTTGTTTTGTGACTTCTGATTTGTAAGACCACTTCAAATTCTGTTAATAGGGAAATTAATCCCTATGTGTAATACAAGTCTACAAGTTTGTGAATAAAAAATTATAGTACATGCAATAGTAACACATATACGTTCAAGGTAATATAAAAAAATTGCAAACCCCTTACACTGCAGTTTTTAGTAATAATAAAGACTATTCAAACAGATTACCATCCATCAGGGTCGTCAAAATGGTTCTATCATATCATAAACAAGAATAATAAGGTTTTACTAAAGGAACTCTCTAGAATTCGAATAACAAATAACAATACCTATTGATGGATAGGTTAAAGGTGCGTTATCTTTGTCAGAATAGCATTTTTTTTCGTTTAGCGTTTTTCATTGTCGTCCAAGTATATATAAAGTCGTTTTTTAATAGAATCGCAGCGTAGAACTTCGAGCGTCTCGATGTTATTATATGTATGGGTAGGTTAGAGTCCAGTCTACTTTGTAAACCCCAAAAAGCTTGGTTGTGCCATGGCAATTAATTATTATACCGCACCTTGTGCTTAGTCGCGTAATACGAGTAATTGTATAGTCGGCATTTGAAGGGTGTTTACTCTAGTTTCCAAGTGGCAATTAATTTAAAAATTATATGTATGGGTAGCTTAGAGTCCAGTCTACTTTGTAAACCCCAAACAGCTTGGTTGTGCCATGGCAATTAATTATGATACCGCACCTTGTGCTTAGTCGCGTAATACGAGTAATAGTATAGTCGGCATTTGAAGGGTGTTTACTCTAGTTTCCAAGTGGCAATTAATTTAAAAATTATATGTATGGGTAGCTTACAGTCCAGTCTACTTTGTAAACCCCAAACAGCTTGGTTGTGCCATGGCAATTAATTATTTTACCGTACCTTGTGCTTAGTCGCGTAATACGAGTAATTGTATAGTCGGCATTTGAAGGGTGTTTACTCTAGTTTCCAAGTGGCAATTAATTTAAAAATTATATGTATGGGTAGCTTAGAGTCCAGTCTACTTTGTAAACCCCAAACAGCTTGGTTGTGCCATGGCAATTAATTATTATACCGCACCTTGTGCTTAGTCGCGTAATACGAGTAATTGTATAGTCGGCATTTGAAGGGTGTTTACTCTAGTTTCCAAGTGGCAATTAATTTAAAAATTATATGTATGGGTAGCTTAGAGTCCAGTCTACTTTGTAAACCCCAAACAGCTTGGTTGTGCCATGGCAATTAATTATGATACCGCACCTTGTGCTTAGTCGCGTAATACGAGTAATAGTATAGTCGGCATTTGAAGGGTGTTTACTCTAGTTTCCAAGTGGCAATTAATTTAAAAATTATATGTATGGGTAGCTTACAGTCCAGTCTACTTTGTAAACCCCAAACAGCTTGGTTGTGCCATGGCAATTAATTATTTTACCGTACCTTGTGCTTAGTCGCGTAATACGAGTAATTGTATAGTCGGCATTTGAAGGGTGTTTACTCTAGTTTCCAAGTGGCAATTAATTTAAAAATTATATGTATGGGTAGCTTAGAGTCCAGTCTACTTTGTAAACCCCAAACAGCTTGGTTGTGCCATGGCAATTAATTATTATACCGCACCTTGTGCTTAGTCGCGTAATACGAGTAATTGTATAGTCGGCATTTGAAGGGTGTTTACTCTAGTTTCCAAGTGGCAATTAATTTAAAAATTATATGTATGGGTAGCTTAGAGTCCAGTCTACTTTGTAAACCCCAAACAGCTTGGTTGTGCCATGGCAATTAATTATTATACCGCACCTTGTGCTTAGTAGCATAATACGAGTAATAGTATAGTCGGCATTTGAAGGGTGTTTACTCTAGTTTCCAAGTGGCAATTAATTTAAAAATTATATGTATGGGTAGCTTAGAGTCCAGTCTACTTTGTAAACCCCAAACAGCTTGGTTATGCCATGGCAATTAATTATGATACCGCACCTTGTGCTTAGTCGCGTAATACGAGTATAGTATAGTCGGCATTTGAAGGGTGTTTACTCTAGTTTCCAAGTGGCAATTAATTTAAAAATTATATGTATGGGTAGCTTACAGTCCAGTCTACTTTGTAAACCCCAAACAGCTTGGTTGTGCCATGGCAATTAATTATTTTACCGCACCTTGTGCTTAGTCGCGTAATACGAGTAATAGTATAGTCGGCATTTGAAGGGTGTTTACTCTAGTTTCCAAGTGGCAATTAATTTAAAAATTATATGTATGGGTAGGTTAGAGTCCGAGCTACTTTGTAACCCGCAAGTAGTTTGGTTGTGTTGTAGCATTTATTTATTATACTCCAACTTTGCGTGGTTGCATAAGAGGAGTAATAGTATCGACGGTTTCATTAAGGTGTTTACCCTAATTTCTGCGTGGTAATTAATTTGAAAAATGTATAGTATTGTGGCAATTGGTTAGCAAATAAATAGCAAAAAAATATAACGTAGTGTCCGCCACTTGTTTAAAAAAATACCTTATGGTTGTGCTAGCTTGATATCAAGCTGGCACAACCATGGTATTTTTTTAAAACAAGTGGTAATAGTATCGGTATTGTGGCAATTAGGTAGCAAATTAATAGCAAAAAAATATAATGTAGTTTCCGTCACTTTCGTATAGAAATACCGTATGGCTGTGTTAGCTTGATATCAAGCTGGCACAACCACGTTTTTTTTTAAATAAGTGGCAATAAAATCGATATTGTGGCAATTAATTAGCAAATAAATAGCAATAATTTATAAAGTAGGTTTGATTTGGTTGTTCCAGCTTTATCCAGCTCAAATAGCTTTTTGTTTTATTAGAATTACGAAAGCTAAGGAACAAATCATAATAATGCCATTGACAAATAAATCAAAATAGGTTACAAAAATATTTAAAACGTATTCGGCTTTATTGCAGCTTTATTAGTTCAGTTTGACGAAATTTAAAGTTTTTTGTTTATTTCATTAAATTGGATTAATAAAATTAAGATTTTAATATAAAAATATAGGCAAAGGTAAAGAAATTCCTGTCAATATTTGTGAGTTGCTCATAAAGCATTACCAAGATGGAAGAGTTATAAGGAAACTTTCAGAAGTGGTTTGTTCAAACAAAAATACAGTTTATAATGTTTATTTTCCTCTAATAAATAAAAATTTAAAATTAAAGACATTTTCCTTAATTCTCAGACGTAACAAAAATTCACAATGAAATTCTACAGCGTAGGGGTGTTTAAACTTTTTTGACATACTGTATATACGAAATACAATTATTAGAAAATAATAGTAAATCTGAATTCACAAAATGAATGGAACCTAGCATGAGGTAGCCTCTACTCATAATGATTAATTATTATTTTAAGATCGTAGTGGCAATACAAATGTATTAAAATGGCTTCTAACACTTCAAAAGTATCATCAGCAGAAAAGAAGAACTTTCAGACCTCCTCTCAGGGAAGATAACTTACTGAATATTATACCATTATAGTGTTCTGTGTTAAATAGTTTCTAAGATATACATAAGTGATTTTATGGTATTGGAAATGAATATTGTAAATCAGAAATTCTCTAATAGCAATTACCACATTAGATTCAGACATTAGGTGTAAATGCAAGAATTATTTATTAAGCACAGTTTTGTGGAGCAAAATCACTCATCAGAATTTTACGATTTCTACCGGTGTGGAAGAAATAGATGAGAATTCTTCAAGGAATTTATTTTCGTAACATCTTATTAGCCTTGACAACAGTTAATCGATCAATAGTTTAATAGCTTTATCCAACACCTCTTTATTATGACGTTATAAAAATGATGTTTTTGATTGAATTATGGGGTCTATAAAACACAAGTGGTTTTATGAATCAATAATAAAACTGTTTTTATATAATTCAACAATTTACAGAAAATAGAACAATTTATTGAACATCAAAAAATACAATACATAAAATTACAATTATAAGAAACAGGAATCTCAGATGAAATCATTTGTTGAGATTTACGTTAACATTTATATTAAAAGATATAACTTTAGTTGCTTCATTTTTTGTCACTTCAATGTTGTTTCCACATTCATTCGATTTTTGCTTCTCAGTATTCAGAATAACATTGCCTTCTGTTTCCGAATTTCCACCCAGTATCTTCTTAGCAATGTCTATTTTGCTCGAAATTGACTCTTTGACATATGCTTGTGCCACGGTTGTCGACTTTCATCGGCCATGACGTTGGACCATACCAAGATCGGCTCCAGCGTTGGACAATAAACTAGCTGATGTGCGTCTCATACTGTGTCCTGTGTAAGACTCTGATTCTGGTAATTTCAAAAAATCAGCTACTACTGATGGTATTTTGGATAGACTATTTATTCCCACTGGCTGTACTGTGCATTTCTCATTTCTATAGCACAAAAACAACCTGTTGTGAGAAATATTCTTAGGTCGGAGAGACATATATTTTCTACAAATATCCAGCACATTAACTGCAAATCCTTCTTCCATAATCGTAAAGCTACGTGAAACATATGTTTTTGTATCTGGTACATATACCAACATATAGGATCCTTTATCTTCTACGTTATCGATTGACATGTTCAATAATTCACAACATCGACACCCACCTGACACACCAAAAATTAGTGCGACCTGTAATATAAAAAAATTAGATTTCATTCTCTAATAACAAAATCGACCTACCTTCAACATCAAATATTTTTTATTGGGTGCTTCTGCTAGAAACTGTTGAATATGCTCTCTTTCAAGAACTTTTGATTTCTTGCACTTGTAATTTTTTGATTCGTTCTTCAAAAAAGCGATTAACTTGCCATATTGTGAAATATCTGTATTTTCGTGAAGCTTTAATGTCGACCTTAACATGCTGTATTTCGTCCACATTGAAGAGGCCGCGAATCTTTTTTTGGCGTTGAAGAAGTAACCCAACAGCACGTCTTCGCTTACCCCACAAACATCGTTTTCCTGTTTCCAGTTATTGAACTCACTCAATTCTTTGTAATAAGCGTCCCTGGATTTCTTGGGTAGCAAACTCGATGTGACTTCTTCAACATCTTTCGCAATTTTTTCAGGAAGAGAACTATTTCTTTTCATTTCCAACAATGTTACAAGCGCCGAAACAGTTTGTTTGCAAAATTTTTCTCAAATAATAAATTTGTTGTCAACAACATGGCAACCAAATCCATACCAAATCATAGACTACTACTAATCTTTGTAGATATAAAATTTTTGGGTTTTGATGATTTTTTAAGAACTCTTACAGAGAGAGGTGTTGGATAAAACTATGTATTGTACTCGTGTCTTAACAGCAAATAAGACACTTGTATAATAAATAGCTATAAAATGACAAATCTAGCAGCAATAAACTAATTTGAGAACAGTTGTCAAGGCTAATAAGATTTAAAAAAATTAAGTTCTATGTCTATGAATCTTGATCTATGTCTTCCACATCAGTAACAATCGTAAAATTCTAATGAGTGATGTTGCTCAATGAAAAAAAATCTAAATCTCACATGGTAATTGCTATTAGCAAATTTCTGATTTACAATGTTAATTGCCAATACCATAAAATCACTTATATATATCTTGGAAATTATTTAACACAGAACGCTATAGTGGGATGCTTTGCACAGTATTCAGTAAGACCTATAACTTTACTGTAGTAACTTTTCCTCTAAAATAGTTAGGGGTGCCAGTATTTGAGAAATTGTGTTTTTACATGCTACTTGCCTATGTAAGAAAACCGATAATACTCCCTGTATAAATACAGGGTGTCCCAAAAGTCAACGTCATCCCTTGGTGGAGGGCTGATAGGGCAGCTCATGACTGTCCAGAATATCTAAATATGACCTTAGTAAAAAATTGTTAGTTTTTGAGATATTGGCACTTTTATAAATTTCTTAAAAATTGACACCTTAGATCAGTTTTTTGAATGCCACAGCTACAAAATTCCATATTTTAAGATTCTTGGTTTTGGTATGCAACTCTGAATAGCCCTGCTATTGCTCATAGTCCAAAATAAAATTAATAGTGCCATACCTTTGGAAAAAAAAACATTTTTGCCCAGTTCACGGGTTAATTTATTTTTTATTAGCTAACTTAGACTCTTCATACTGTAAAAGGAATTACCATTCTAACCTGGCAAGTTATTTCAAATAATTGCTCATTTAGTGTAGTTTTTAAAATGGTATAACATTTTCTATGTTTTACTTTAGAAAAAAAAAAGATATTGCTATTTTACTGAAAAAGGAGCTAATTGTGAAATTATTTCAATAATCAGGAATTCGAGTGAAAACACTTGTTAAATTAAAGTGACAGGTATTTATTAAAAACTAACACAAACACAAATAAAAATCAAAGAATGTGTTCAAATTGCCTACCATCAAGTCGAATGCAAGCGTTGCATTTCCTGCAGCATTTGTTTGTTGTGCGGCTTTATTAGTACCGTGTCTCAATTAATTTAGATTGTTTATTGGTTTTGCATAGACCTTCTCCTTTATGCAACCCCAGTAGAAAAAATCTAGTGTCAATTTTATGGAGAGAAGAAACCACTTCAAAAAAGATGGCATCATGAACATGCACAATCTTTGTAGTTATGCTCTTGAAAACCCACATTCAATGTGAGAACAAAAGTCACAGAATCGCTTCAAAGTAAATCTGTGGACAGGCATCTTGAATAGTCAAATAATTGGCTCCTTTGAATTACCTGAAAATCTAAACGGGGAAATTTAACACAATTTTTTAGAAGATCAACTGCCAAATCTAACTGATCTAAGGTGTCGATTTTCACGAAATTCATAAAATTGCCAATATCTCAAAAACTAATAATTTTTACTAAGGTCATATTTAGATATTCTGCACAGTCATGAGCTGCCCTATCAGCCCTCCACCAAGGGATGACGTTGACTTTTGGAACACCCTGTATTTATGAAAGAATAAAAATAAGAAATAAGTAGATAAACAAATATATTTGGGGATGGTAATTTCACAGGCTTTGCAAGCAGTCTATGATGCATTAGATAAATAAAAAAAATGAAATATACATAATGTAATCCTGAGCTAATCTAAATTTTTTTGTGTTATATTTGTACAACACAGTCTCTCATTTATTTGTCAACTAACTTTAAAAGTGTTATTTGCGACCTCAATAAAGTAAATAATATTGATATTCAAATTATTTGAACCAACTGCACAATCCAATAAAAATAATATTTTACGATCTTGTCAAAAAACATACTAATGTGTTGAAAATTTGTAAACTTATGCATCATCAAAAGTGTGTTACCTAGTTGTGTAAAATATTACCTACCTACATTTTAAAACTTTGTAATATTATCTGTAATATTGTATATTATGTAAACAGAAATGAGATGCAACGTTTTAAAAAAGAATTATGATATGCATGTACTACCTACTTTTCAAGTAATAGTATAGAAAGATATTCAAAGTTGGGAAATTTTTTAACTGAATCTCTGTGCTGGTATTTTAGAATTTAGTTCAATCATACTTTCTGACAAGTCATTAGTATTTATGCTATTAATCATTTATTATAGTACAAAATTGTCATCTGGTAATTGATTGTTGGAATATTTTCTTGTGGGACTTGTAAAATTGAGTGTAGATAAGATCACTGTTTTACTGTTAGTATTTTGATGATATGAACTAATGTAATATCAATGTACCTACTACACAATTCATCAAAAAATTGTTTTCTACATTGTCATACTTTCTCTTTTTACAGATAATTATAATAATAATTGCTTTATTTTGTGGTGTATTGCATGTATTTATTTAATTAAAACTCTGTGTTTATATTCTTAAATCAAAGGTAGAGAAGTTTATCTGAACTAATTTTTTTCTTGTTTTTAGTTCAAGGGTGATATTGATACTTAAAGGTTACTTTCTTCTGGCTGCTGATGTAGATATTTTTTTTGATAATCTTATTTTAATATACTCTATCTAAATTTAAAATTATAAACACATATTATTAGATTATTTGTTTATCAATATATTAGTAACTAATTTGAATTTTCTTTTTGTTGCAGCAGCCATAACAGAATTACGCTACCACCACAACAAAACTTACTACACAGTATCACCACAAATAATTCTCAACAGACTTTAAGTTCGAGGAGAGTTTTACGACCAAGGACTGAGCCACGAAGTTACGTCGAAAGTCCGGATGTGATCATAAATGGCACATTAGATAAACCCCATACTAATGGAAACGTAGATTATAGTAGTGATTCTAGTGAAGGAGAAATGCCACCATTAGCACCAATTAAAGAACTCAGCCCTTCTGAGTTAAAACAAAGGTAAATAAAGATAAATTGTTTAGACTAAGATTAACTGGAGTAAAACAGATAAACATCATAGATTCCAAAATTTTCATTTTATAAACTGTGTGTATTTGGAAATTGTTCCTGTTACAATACTCACTTAAAAAAATACAGAATTTGCAACACAAAAATCATCATAATATGTCATACAAAAGAATACCAAAAAAGCAGCTGGAAAAAATTGTAAAAGGTAGAAAAAAAGGATATATTTGTTTTCACTTTAGATGACACTTGCCTTAAGTGTAGAAATAAAATTAAAAAAATGATTGTGTTTTTACTACTAGAAACTGAGAGTAGCGTAGTGTTTTAAAATTATTTAAGTAGTTCTGAGATATTTTTTAAGTTCGGAACCCTGCTGATTCTTTTTATCAATTTTGGTGACCTTGAGGCCATGACCAAGCTGCCTTGACTTTTGAGCTTGTGTTGGGGATGTTCTTGTTTATATATAATTAAAACTCGAAGGACCATTCTATTTACATATTTATTTGAGTACCCCTTGGTACTGCTATGGAGCAACTTACAGGATCGACTATATACAAACACACAACATATCATATACCCTTGGTTTATTAAAAAATATTTTACACAAAAAAACAGAAACAAGTCATGGTAACAAACATGAACATAGCTAAAGATAATCAAGTAAATGAGCGAAGCAATTATTCTAACCAAGCATTAAACAAATTTCGTTACTTAGGTTAGAGTAATGCGCAGCTTTATTGTTAGCAAAATTATTTGTAAAAGTAAAAAAGGCATTAGAAATTAATTTTGACAATTATTATTTTTGGTGCGATTCTACGTTTGTTTTATCTTGGATAGCCCCATCACCAAATCGATGGCAAACTTTTGTGGCAAATCGTGTTAGTGAGATTCAGTCTTTAATGGAAAGAAATCAGTGGCATCACATAGATGGTAATCAAAACCCCACGGACATTGTATCGAGAGGTATAGATCGTAAAGATTTACATGATAATAAATTTTGATTTCGCGGTTCAGAATTTTTATCAAAAATTTTAGTAATTAGCTTGAGCAAAGATTTATATGTAATGCGGAAATTCCGTAAAAACGCCATACATGTTGTGATAATGTGGGGTCAAAAGAAAAAAAAATAAAAGAAATTAATTGTAGTGAATAATAAAAATAAACCCTCCAACACTTGATGAAATATAAAAGGTTATAAATTGCAAAATAAACCTGTTATTGTTGAAATTCACAAACACAAAATCACGGTAAAACAGTCTGAAAATATATACAACTAAATATCACTTACCTTGATAAAAAAAATTCTCCGGCTATAATTTCTAAACTTTCTAAAGTTCCATAAATGCATGAGACAAAATCAAGCGGGTCGCTAATTAATTAGGAAGCTATTTAAATTATATCTGTAAAACGTTAAAGGACCAGACACCAATAAATTTCTTTTTAAACATTTAAATGGATAATTTTATTTATTAACACAGAAAAGAAATCAAAATTTAAAATTCCATGAAGAGAAAAGAAAATAACTATTAAAAATTAAAATTAAAGAAAATCAAATTAAATCTCGTGTGTTAAATAGATTTAACAAAATAAGAATTAAGAGACATTCTAATTCTCTTTGCCCTTTTTAATTCTTATCTGATCAATCCAGCAATCTTAATAAATAAAAAATTAAAAAACTGAAAATTATTTTAAGTTTTAAAATTATTTGGAGCCACACAAAAAAGTTAATCACCCTAACTTGAAAGTTAGCAGATTCCTGTTATAGTTAGTAAAATTACCTGCTTATTTGTTGATAAGATGTTCACATTCCATGTCATCCTTCAAATGGATTTTATTTGTGATTGCTGAAGATAATTAAAATTATTAAAGTTGCAACACATATCTTCCATGATGTGAGTACATAAAATAATTCTGTTATTTGCAACAAGATTCCATCACCTTCCTTTAATTCGTTCCATACAAAATAAATTTCCAAACATTTCTCCAAATAATAATAAGTCTGAACACCAAATTTAAAAAAAAGCTGCACTCGTTCATTTTACTTTAAGTTCACTTTGATTGTTCATTTTAATTATTAATTAAATTATTAAGAACTTATAAAAAAATTTAAAAACAAGATGACATTTGTCATAACCTCACTTTGTTAACATTTAAGTGACATAAAATTCACCAACATAACCTCGAAATTTTATCAAAATAACGTACAAACTGACATGACTTTTGCTCTGTATGAAAATTCAAGAGAAAGTAACCAAATTTTCGTGCTGTTTTTATAATAATTGAAAAACAATTGTGAATCGCTAGTGATTTGCCTAGTTGGGACTAGATTAGTCTGGTTTCTAACTAGAAACAAAACAATATCTTTCCAAAAATTCAAATAACAACATTTTAACATTTTGCTACATCCTTTTCTTATCATAGAATTAATCCTAAGATCCTATCAAACAAAAATTACATTAATTTTGACACCAAAATTATGAATATAAACTAAGTTTTAACATTCTAGCAGACCCTGCTGAAACGTTACAATTTTGGGATTTCAAAGGCCTAAACCTTCTCTATAAGAAGTTCCCCACTTTAACATTCTAGTGTCAAATGCACCCTAGAACTTGGTTAAAAATATTGCAGTAAAATATTTTACTTAGAAATTCAAATAACTTTGAAAAATATCCATTTGCTATGGAAAATTATGAATCGTCAAAGAAATAGAACACTTTTTTGAAATTCAATAATAAAAACTGTAAGTATAGTAATAAATACTTGTGTACACCTTCTCACATATGCCTTTAATAATTTTTAAATGGCTTCAAAATATCTAAGTGTGAAAAAAATCAACCAACGACAGAAAATCGTTCATCTTAAAATTGAGTTTGTGAAATTCAAGTGAAGAATCTGTTTAAAATTTAGCGCTTTCCATCTCACAGTGTTGTAATGTGTTTTTTCAACATATTTAATGCAAAATCTTATTGTTTTTAAAATAAGAAAAATTATAAAATCCTTTCGCCTGGAAGATAGGCAACACATCGTGCATACTTGTTATGCGGGATGCCTATATCACAACAATATGTAGTTGCACATGTGTTAAAATAGATTTTCCCGTGTTTGATCAAATAAGTTCATATACCAAACTTAAACGTGTTGTTGCATATTTTGTAAGATTTATACGTAATTGTAAAAATAGTTCTAATAGAGCTAAAGATCATTTAACAATCAAAGAGCTTAAAACGGCGGAAATTATTATTCTTAAATTAATACAAAAACAGCATTTCTCTCAAGAACTAAAAGATTTAACCGAAAATAGGGAAGTAGATAAAAATAGTACTTTGAAAACTTTAAATGTATTTATGGACAAGGATGGTTTGATAAGAGAAGAGTTGGTGATGGTCGAAAAGTCACACAGTAACGAAACTTATTATTCGATATTTTCATGAAAAGGAGTTGCATGCAGAAGTGCAAACCACACTTGCTTCAGTATGCCAGTTTCGTTGGCCTATATCTGGTCGAAATGTACTACACCAAATAATACATAAGTGCATCAAGTGTTTTAAAACAGTACCTATCCTGGTATAGGAGATAATGGGTAATTTACCATCCAACCGTGTTATCCCTGCAGGACCATTTTTAAATTGTGGTGTGGATTAGGCTGGTCCAATTATGTTAAGAGACACTAAAGGTCGTGGAAAAAGAACAATCAAATGTTATGTAGTCGTATTTGTTTGTTTATTCACAAAGGCTATATATTTAGAGTTAATAATGGACTATACGGCTGAAACTTTTTTAAATGTGTTAAATCGGCTAATAGCACGAAGAGGAAAAGTAATTTGTTTGTACTCGGATAATGGTACAAATTTTGTTGGTGCGAATAAAGAATTAAAATTACTGAGAACCTTGTTTGAAAGCCAAAATTTTAAATCAGTTGTTATACATCACTTGTCTAATGAAGGTATTTCTTGGAAATTTATACCACCTAAATCACCATATCTCGGCTTGTGGGAAGCGGGCGCTAAGTCTTTTAAATGACATCTTAAACAGGTAATGGGTAGTACATTAACTATGATTGAAGAAATGCACACACTCGTATGTCTAATTGAGGCTTGCCTCAATTCTCGCTTTCTAACCCCCCTTAGTAATGACTCCAACGACTTGGAGCCTTTAACTCCAGGACATTTCTTAATTGGGGAACCAACTAAATCTAGCCTGCATCCCACGCACTTGAGGGATGAGGTGGAGGTGCATTTAAGGTATGGGAGTGTATGCTCAAACACTACTAGTTGGAAAAGTTAGATACATTTCTCCTACAGCCCCTTTATTTTCAAATAGTAGCGACAACGATTGATCTTGCCGATGTAGCAAAAACACCAGAACAATGTTGGCGACACTGAAAGTTACCAGATTTGACATTCCGATATGCAATAAATCTTAGGTTTAATAATAGTCATGCACACGATATTCACAATTTAACATTAATTTGATAATAGACAATCATGTTCTGTAAAATCGATCATATTAATATAATATACACCGATAAAATTGTATCTTTAAACAAGGTTTTATTAAATTGTGGTAACAATAATCATATAGTAATGTTTCTTTTATTAAAGTTTGTGTCAGGTTGCTCCACGATGTCGCTACTATTTGAAATAGAGGGGCTCTACATTTCTCCTTTATAAATTACAGTTACCTGTACCCTATTCCAAGTGTAAGCCCCTATTGAAAGTAGAGCGACTAAACTCAACAAGGGTCTTTAGAGCAAATAATGTCTAATAATTAGTTAATGTACAAGGTACTATATGCCTTAAGTTGAACCGTAATTAAGGAGTCAAACTTATCCTTAAGAGCGCTATCCAACAATGTAATAATACAGTGCTATTAAATTAAAATGCAATACACTCTATTACTTTATATTGCATATGAAAATAATCAAGTAAAAAAGCATTTGGTTAAATTGATTGATTTTTGCAAGTACATTACCACGAACAAACATGGGTTTCTTATAAAAAATACTTCTTTGCATCTTTTATTTTACAATTAATATTATTTTTTACGTTTGTATTTTTAATATACACTCATTAGTGTTAAATTATTCTCAAGTGAGAAATGAAATAGATTCAACAACTAGCGCATTTTAGGCGTTTGTGTATTGTTGGTTGCATAAACATACTGTAAAAGCAATGCTTTGAGATGATTATTTTAAAATGCAATATTGCATTTTAATTTAATAGTACTATTATATAGAGTGCTCATTTTAAAAAGTAGCTTGATTTGGTCACCCAGTATATAATCAAACAAAAAATATGGCATTACTAAAGAATTATAAATCATTTTAGCAGAAACAACGTTTGTATGTAAAACTTTTTTTATGAAACATGGTTTCTGAGATAAAGCACAAACCCATAATAAACGGGTCACCTTTTACATATGCAAATACTGTAAAAGTATTAGTTGAGTTTACTAATAAATAGCACCAAATTCAAGTTTTTCATGAATTTATTTAGAAAAAGGCATTTCACATTAAAAGTACCATTAACTATCAAAATTTTGGGATTCACTTTCAGTTTTGGCACAATTTTTAGGCTTTGGAATTTATTTTTAATAACAACATAGCAAGTTATTATTGGAAACATAACAAGCTTGTTGTTATGTCATTCTAATGTCAATTCAGATTTGTGTTAATGCGATGTTTGGCATGTTAAAAATCCCTACTGGGGGTGGAATTTCCCCAGATTCAGTTAAATTCTAGTAGGGTCGGCCAAATGATCACAGCATTCGGTGCCATGAGGTATGAAGGATGCTCCACCATCCTGATTCCTCACCAGAAATAAATAGTCTATAACCTTGCTGGACAGATATCAAAACCACACATTGTACGACTCTTTGTAAACCAATATACCACAAAGAACTATTTATCCCACAATTGCAGAATATGAAAAAGGTATTCCATGCATGAATTTACCTAAATCGGGAGGGATGACCTCAAAAAATTACTCAACCTGTGGTAAATAGAATGATGAGATGATCCAACATCTCAAGATCAAAAATTTTCAAGAGCTATCCAGAAATTGTCAGAACTACAGAAAAAGGAAAAATGCCCAAAATATAACCAAAACCAGATACCTGTATGTTGTCGTGCACTGAGCAAAATCCACTTTTTAGGAAATAAAGTCATTTTACTCTTGAAAATTCAGAAGAAGCTTTCTACATAACATCAACAAATGTTCAGATACGTAAAATACAAGGCAAAAGCTAAATTTTCAAATAAAGTGTTGGTATGGTGTTTGTGATATCCAAATATTCAAAGCAGGGATTTCACGGTTATATGAGGGATAGACAAGAGAAGCTCTAGATAGCGAAAGCTATATCATATGATGCCTACCAAAACTGGTAGAGTTTATTAATACACATCATTCTGCAGATGATTAATGAAAACCCTTCAAATTTACCACAGGTGTGCCCAATTGAGGATTTTTGGGTGCTTTTCTCTAGAAAGGTTTATGATGGTGAATAAATTGGAAAGCCCAAAATGAAGAGCAAATTGAGATGCTGGATTTTTCAAAAGTTTCAAGAAATGCGCAAATTGTGTAACTTTGGTCTATAAAAAGGGAAGGAGTTTATACTCAGTATTTACTTACTGTCCTAGATGACAACTCACAGTTTTATTTACCCAGGTTTAATTCTTCGCCATACAGATAGACACGAAATTGTGACGGTATAAATATCCTTAAATCTACGAACTGACGTCAACTATAAATTCGTATTTGTATTATTCACACTTAAAGGTACGTAGTAGTGGTATGCAGTTTCAGTCGGTGCATTGAAATATTCGTGCTCTTAAGACTTATGTGTGTGGGTACGGCGAATTGCCTCGTTTGCAAGAATGATTTTACATGTAGGTAAAAAATATTATACTTTAATGGAGTGAGTGGGAGAAAGATGTTAAGTCTTTTGAATGCTTACATCATCAAAAATATTGCAAAAAAATAGTCACATATTAAAGGCTGCAACCCCTAACTTAAACAAAAGCGAACATCAATCTCCATTACTACGAATACATTACAGTTGCATTGATGGTGGAAAGTATCGGTCTCGGAGTCACGGAATTCGTAATAGTTCGGACACTTCTGTTTATGTTAAAGGACACCCCGGAACTTTTATTAGAAATTTTTTCTTGGTCTATGATACAGCTGTTTTTGTTGCTAGATTGTAGTACTGTCATACCTCCACTTACTCGGAGTCAAGTTTAATGAAATTCTACTAGGAGATTCAATCGCACCATCCCTTCAAAGTTTTTCGATATCCTGATGAACTGCGAACACGAAATGAAGTGGTGTGAATTTACCATTAGTGAGACCAAAAACAGGCAAGACAGTATTAATGAATATTTAAATGACGAATGTGACAAATGCAATGATGTTGCTGCTGAGGAATACCATTAGTGAGAATCAAAGCACCAACAAAATTGCAGATGAATATTCAGAAAATATTATTCTATAGTTGGATAAAATTGCGATGCCAAATAAAATAAAAAGACGAGTTAGACCCAAGCGAGTAGATCTTACAGTATTGGGTTTAAAAGAAAGAAAAAAGTAACAAAGATGTTGTCTAGTGGTGTGCATATGAAAGAGTATTTCAGACTTATGTAGTTGAGTAACTTTCAATTAGTATTTATACAGGGTTTATTTTAATTGAAGGTTTTTGGCTGAATGGTAGATAGGTGGAATATAGTTATTGGGCCTACATAATAATAATAATCGCCCCCTCCCTCCCGCACAAGCTTATAGCTTCTGGGGCCTTGGTTAAGGTTATGGGTTGTAGTAATTATTATTATTATTATTATTATTATTATAGTAGAGCAAATTCTACTTATAAAGTTTTGTTCTTCAAACGAATAGTTTTCGAGAAAATGAATTTTAAAGTTTTATTAAATTTCGAGTTCGGGCCTGTAACACTAACCTGCCTTCAGTTGTACAAATTTAATTTAAAACTGTGATACCCTTTTAGATGAACCTGGCTTTTAACAATTGTTGTTGTATGTCACATAAAAGAAGCTAATTTATAGCTGTCTGCATGGTTTAATGTAAATAACATGGCTGGAAGTTATTACTGAGAAATAAACACTTTAGAAATATGACCCGATCTAAAAGCCATCTAAAGCGATCTAAAAACAGATGTTGGAATGAAACATGGCATTTATTTTTTACATCTAACGGTAGTTAGTAATTACATATTGTATATTGTTATGTTGGATTTCCAATTCGTCTTTTACCGCAATTGGGTGTAATTAATTCTTACACGAGTGGTGTCATATTTCCAACGATTTGAAGGTAGATTAGAAATGTAAGAACACATTTAAGGAACTTTTATACAAATCCAGATGGCAATAATTTCTGAAAACTAATAATTTGATAAACAGGTCACGGTACATTTGAAAGGGATGCGGTACTTTCCCTTCTGCAAATTCTTAATATGTATTTTGTTTAATATTTAAAATAAAACTAAAGTTCTTTTCAATGGGGTAAACTTTTAGAAAAATCATACTGCAACCAATTTGGGTTTGTCACTTACTATTTATTGTTATATATATTTTTAGCACTACAGGCCACTTTGACCTATGGCTTCAATCCTCTTCCTCCATACTTTTCTATCAAGAATCTCTGTCCTCCAGTGTCCTCATCTACCTGCAAGTCTTCTTCTATTTGCCTCTTCCACGTTTTCTTCGGCCTTCCTCTCTTTTGTCTTCCTTCTGGTTCTTGTTCAAGTACTCTCCGTATAGGTTCTTCTTTCCCTCTCCTCATTACATGCCCAAACCATTGTAATCTATTTTGTCTTAGCACCATGGCAATGTTAGCTTCTTTGAATTGTTCTTGCACTTTTTTGTTAGTTCTCCTATGCCATGTTTGGTTGTCGTTTATACCGCCAAAAATTCTTCGGAGTATATTTCTTTCCCATGCTAGTAGGTTGTTTTCCATTGCTTTTGTCACTACTCATGTTTCACTACCATATGTTAATATGGGTTTAATCACTGTTTTATATACACGTATTTTAGCTTTTCTTAGTGCACTTTTATTTGTTAATAGATGGTTTAGAGCAGTGATTCCCAACCTTTTTCGTTCACGGACCTCCAAACGACGTAGCATTTGTTTGCGGACCAATAAGGCAAGAAATTAAAGAAAACACTTCGCAAAATAAATCTTATAAAAATAAATTTACTTTTACACTGTACAAGAACCATCTAAAATAAATAAATAGCCATTCTTTATAATAAAAAAAGTCTGTTTTTGTACCTCATCCGCATCCCGCATACCAAACCTCGAACAACCAAAACGGAGACCAACCCGAAATCGGCGGGTATCGAGAGGCCGGGGTTTTCTCTTGTCGCCAAACGAACGTCTAGAAACGATGGCAGGGTGGGGTGCGGCGCCGAAAACGATAACCGGGTCCGATATACATAGGGCGGTTCATGGTTTAAAACCAGAACCAGATATTTCGATAGGGAGCGGAGATATAACCGAAAACGCTGGCGAGTGGGTTTCGGGAGCGGCGATCACAAACGAGAATGGGCGGTTGAGAATAGGCTCAAACGACCCAGAAGATAACCATATAAGACCTCCAAAACTGATTTCTACTTAAGAGCCCAATTAGGCTGGTGGCGGCAATATTACTTTAACACGATTTTCGGGTGAAAGACAAATCAAGAATTTCGAGTTTTTGGCTGTAACTTTCTTCTTGTGGTTTTACACGACATTTGAAGAGGAAACATTTTAAGATTGCCCATTGTTTGATGCCCAAAATAGTTGTTTTGGCTTCTATGGTTTCCGAGATACCGCCACTCGAAAACGGGCGGAGCTCCATAGAGCGAAGAGGGCTATAGATACTGAATAAAATGTTCACGAATGATTTTATTAAGCTAACGATTTACTTATTATTTCTAACGATGTCCGAGATTAAATACAATTCAAATTCATTATCATTAATAAGAATAACGATTTGCAATCTAATACTGGTTGTAATAATAACAAAAAAAAAACTCTATTTATTTAGGTGCTGTCATTGTATAATCTACTTGCTGACACATTTGTGTATTTATTACTATCTATAAACAGTTTAAATAGTAAACATCTTTTTTGTTTGAAATAAATTAAATGAATGATCAGCACAGAAATAATAATCCAGACACCAGGGCCGTCTTCAGTTTGCTTAATTTTCCGGGTTCCCAACAATTTTTAGTGAAAATTTATTTTTGAGATAGTGCGGAATTTTATGCATTTTTGCCTTCTTTCTTTATTCATATGTTACCCATTAAGCCAAAAACCATTATTTAAAAAACACTGTATAGTCAAAAGAATTTAGCTAAATAAATTAACGAACGTTTGTAGACTACCTTTAACAGTATACACGACGTCACTTTGTATCTTTAAGAGTAAGTAATTCAAATACGAAGGTATAGGTGACATCAGTTTGTAACTTTAAGGATGTTTATACTGTCACAAATTCGTGTCTATATTCATGGCATTAATTCTTTTTAGTAAAACTTGGAAGAAAATCTTTTGACTGCCAGCCACAGAGTTGTCAAACATCACGTTCATTTTTTAAAGTTGTGATGTTAATCATAGATGCGTTAATAGATCACAAAACTTGTGTTGTGGCAATTTAAATTACAAGTACTTATTTTTAAAGCCACCTATTTTTGGACAATCATTAATTTATGAACAACCTACATTTCCTTTTGTTTTGATATTTCATTAAAACATTATTAAAAATATTGATTAAATTATTGCTTTTGTTTTCCTATCAGTAGATCTATGAAACTTATTTATGCATTTAATAGGGTGACCATAATTTATTGCAGAAAATCAAAAATGCGAAATGCTTCTTTGTTGATCCCATTGTGTAATTAGTTGAAATGAAATGAAATTAAAAAACAACTTAATAGTATATATCGATACACATTGATACATATAGAAAATAAATTTCTGATTAACTATGAATAACATATATCATTTCATCTTTTTGTCGAAACAATTATTTATTTTTAGATGACACGTAAGATAAAATATTTTCTAAATTTTGGTTTGGTTTGATTTTTATTTTAAAAATATTTTTTTTAAACAATTGATTTTGCGTCTTATTTACATTTTGTTGTTAGAAACATCATGCCATGAAAAAAAATATATATATAGTTTTTGTAAAAAATTGAAACATAATAAAGATGATTTATTATTATTATTTCTTTATTTTCGCAGAATATATACATTATGAAACTGGTAATATAAAACTGTAATGCAGGAATATATCCAAAGCATTACAGCATTTTCGGCTTTCAATTGGCACAAAAACTTTTAATCGCCTAGAAACTCTCCAACTATCCTGCAGCTTTCTAAGATTACAGATTTTTGTATTTTATTTATTGTATGGTCTGGTAATTAATTCGTTTAAACCAGTAATTGTGGATTTTATTATTGGTTTAGTCGTTGAAAGAATAATCGGAACTGTCCGTATGTTTGTGGCCCTCCATTGGTTTTTAATTTCATTTGCTAAGGGTGTGTAGCGTCTTATTTTCTCCGTATATGTGGTAGTGAGACTTGTGTTGTTAACTACTGGAAAGTCTATCAGTAAGACGGAGTTATTTGTCTTGTTATGTAAAACAATGTCGGGTCTGTTATGGGCTACTATGTTATATCTGTTAGGATGGTTCGATCCCAGTATATTGTTATGTTGTCATTTTGTAGTTCAGCTGGTGGTTTGTATTTGTAATACGGTTCTGTTATCTGTGGCAGGTTATAATTTTTTATAATTTGTTAAAAATTATTTTACTCATATTGTCATGTCTCCTGCGGTATGATATTTGCACTAAGGTTGTACAACCTGCTAGTATATGTTGAATACTTTCGTGGGTTCCTTTGCATCTTCTACATTCATTAATTGCTGTATTTGGGTCATAGGCTATGTATTTTAGATAATTTGATCTTGAATTGCTAGCATGAAGCCGTCCGTTTCAGGGTATAATATTCCTGTTAGAAATTTCTGTATCTATACATGGTTGACTTAATTTGTAAGGATATCTTCCATAAAGTTCTTTGTGTGACCATTCTGTCAGTGGTATTATCGTCTGTAATTAATTCTTGGGAATGCATGTTAAGAGGTGTGTATTTATTTTATACCTGCATTTTGTATGGTCTAAAATAATGTAGAAGTTTCTGATTTGGTCATAAAGTATTCTTTTAGTCTTGAAATCTGTCGATCACGTAAGTTTCTAATGTTAATAAATCCACAACCGCCTTTCTCACGTGGTAGGTTTATTCTTTCCTTAGCAGATTTTGGATGGTGGTATCTGTAGTTTCTTAATTCTGTATGTATTAATCTGTCGAGGTTGTCAAATTTAGTGTTACTCCATTTAATTATTTCCACGGAGTATGTTATTAATGGGATTGCATATGAGTTTACAGCTGTAGATATGTTTCTTGCATTGAGACCGGTTTTAAGAATACTTCTCAGTCTGCTGCGGAAGTTATTTGTAAGTTCTTCTTTAACTTGTGTATGATGTATTTGCTTTGTTTGAGCTATTCCTAGACATCTATAAACCTCGTGTTCTTCCATTACCTTTATTAGTCCTGCAATCGATGTTAAATATTCTACTTTTTTTGATAGTTTACCTTGTCTGATAGTAAATATTCGCCATTTATTCACTCCAAATCGCATATTTATGTCTTTCGAAAACATCTCGGTAATTTTTAATAACTGATAAAGATTATTTGGGGTTCCTGCATATGTTTTGAGATCATCCATGTACATTAAATGTGATAATCAGAAAGATGTTATTTCTGTTTTTATCTGAAACTCGTAGTTAGTATTGTTCAGCAACATGGATAAGGGATTGATGCATAAGCAGAACCTAACGGATGAAGTATGTAGATTGTCCATCTTGCTTGAGATGTATATAGCGATGGCCCATTCGGATGTGATATAACAACAGAAGTTTATTATGGTTTTATCAACTTTATAGATTGTAAGTATTTCTAAAAGCCAACTATGAGGTACCATATCAAATGCTTTTTTATAATCTATAAAGGCTCCATATAAGCCTCTGAGCTTATTAACAGCTTGTTTAGTTACAACACTGTCTATTACTAATTGTTCTTTACAACCACAGGAACCTTGTACTCCACCTTTCTGTTGTTCAGACATAATGTCGTTTGTGGTACAATGGTTTGATATCTAATCAGTAATAGATGCTGTCATTAATTTATAGAATGTATTGAGACATGTTATGGGTCTATATTTTGAAGGGTCATTTGTGTCTTTATTTTTTGGTTTCATGAATGTAATACCTTCACAGAGATAATCTGGCATATGTTCTGGATTATGGATAAAGTCATTAATATAATGTAAATAAAGTGGATAAAACTTTTTAACCAATAGCTTTTCCAATATTTCTCTATAGAAGAATTTTCTGATCTTTTGTATATTTTCTATAAAGTTTTAGTCGGTTTGAATATATATTTAATTTTTGTTTAATTGTCCAGAAATTGTTTAATTGATTCTTACCTGATGTCAGGGTCTGATATGGAGCTAGTTTTACGCTGTCTGACATAGACCAATGTAGGAGAATTAAGTGAAGTTTATCTCCGTCAGCTCCCCATGGGAAACTGAATGCCACCAGGTAGTCTCGGAGATGACAGTATTGGGGTCCAGCTTTGGCTGTGCAGTTCCAGTCGTTGGATTCCCAGAAATCTTCTAGAGACCTACGCTTAAGGAGCGTTGATGCGGAGATATATAGCCTCTCACGTTTAAGACAACTTTACCCTACTGGGTACACATCGGCATCTACTACTTCGATGGGCCCTATGAAGTAGCCTTGAAACGCAGCTCTGTCAGGGGCACACCAGGCTTATAACTGGGAGATCGGGGTGGCAGAACCATTTAAAAACCAAGTCCTGCCACATCTGAGATTGGATTCGATCGGGCAGTGGCCCCATACAAAAGACTGGGGGAAGGAACTCGGCTCCACATGAAAGACAGCGGACTAGTTCTGGTGACCCTAACCTGGGGAATAGTCCTAACGCTGGAGGAGAAACTTGGCCCCACATGAAAGAGATCGGGCTAGTTCTGATGGGTGAGCAGTGCTCACCCATCAGAACTAGCTTTTAGGGGGTGAGACCTAGTAAATTCGAAAAACAGAAATATCATGTACAAATAATAGCGTGTCATGCATAGCATACATATCATGTATGCACACTGTTATTTGTACATGATATTTTTGTTTTTCGAATTTACTAGGTCTCACCTTCTAACAAGTTTACATATTGTATAAGCACACTACTCAAAAAATTTCATTGACAACTTAATTCCTTCCCGTGTAGATAGGCGCATAAATTTTAAAAAACAGGTGAGGTAACCCTTTTTTTCAAACATTTAAGTGCCTGTCGGCACGGGAAGGAATTGAGTTAATTCAATGAAATTTTTTGTGTAGTGTGCTTATACAATATGTAAACTTTTTAGGGGGTGAGACCTAGTAAATTCGAAAAACAAAAATATCATATACAAATAAGGGACACCCTAGTGAGCACGTTTATAGCTCCGGTACTAGTCTGGAGAAGTAGTAGAGGGTGGATAGGCAACCCCGCTCCGACCAGTGAGTGACCGTGAGTAGCATTTTCTAAGCAAATGCGTGCTGATTGAGCATATCTCAATTATTTCCTCTAAGAAGGAAAGTGGAGATTAAGTCTAATGACAGATGCTCCACGTAAAACACTCTCAGAATCTGTATATAGTAAGATTCAATTGGCTATAATGTATAATATCCTGTATTATGGTTGGTAGTTACATGCCAATTTTCAATTATTTCTCATTTTGATTTAATTATTATTATTTAGGTTGAATTTCTATTTATGCTTATGTGAATGCACCTCAATTTTGATTTTATTTGAAATTAGTGTTACGATAGGTTTGTTGTGGCCGTTTTGACTTTTATCGCGTCGGCAGGTGTTTTCCACTTTTGTTCGAGATTTGAAAGATGTTATAACATGTATTTGCACTCTGCAATTTTATTGTAAATTCTCTTTGAGATTTATGTTTTAATTATTATTAATTATTGATGGACTTTTATCGAAGTTTGTCGGAGTATTTTTGCAGTAGTGATTTGTAGAAGATTTTGTTCTTCATTTCAACTAGTTTGAAGTTTAAAATTCATGTGGGTCGTTGTGCCTGAAGGCCACCTTACATCTTTGGTAAATATTTTGCATATAGTGTACTTTATTGACATTTCTTGAATTATTTTATTTTGGAATCTTGTGGAAACTGTCGTGGTTTTGATTTTTTAGGCCTTTTTTTTCTTTTCCACTCTATCTCTTGTTCTTATGGGATTTCCTGAAGATAACTAAATTAGTATTTAATTACTATTCTGAAGATTACCTGGTGTGGATCCCAATATTATAGTTCCTGCAACCGTTAGAGTTAGATTGCGTTTTGTATCTACAAATATCGAAGGATTCCAGACATCTGCATCGAGAGAGGAACCAACCCACAAATAAGCCTTTCTTTAAATTTCGATTGTCTATTCATTTAAAGTATTGATATCATTCAGTATTATTATTTTATTTGTAAGATCATCAAGAGATAGAAGCAATACTTATAAAATTAGATGAGGTAAAAGAGGAGCTAAAGAACGAACTTGAACTGAAAATAACGGATATGAAAGAAAATTTTGCGGAAGTGAAAGAAGAACTAAAGAAAGTAAAAGCAGAGTGGGAAGAAAAGGAAAACTGGCAAAAAGAAAAGAAAGAATTCGAAAAGAGAATTGGTAATTTGGAGAACAAGTTAGAGAAGCAGGAGAAAGAGAAAAGAAGAAATAATATAATAATCAAAGGAATAGAGTTTAAAAACGACAACATCGAACAAGAAGTCAATGCATTCCTCCAGCAAGAAATAGATATAACAGCAGATATAGGAGAGGTATTTAAGGTGGGAAGACAGGAAGCAAAGGTGACTGTAGTGAAATTAAAAAGCTTTGAACAGAAACTAAAGATACTGAAACAAAAAAGTAAGCTGGGAAACAACGAAATATACATAGACTGCGATCTCACCATGGAAGAACAAAAAATACAAGCAGCGATTAGGAAGATAGGCAGAGAAGAAAAAGAAAAAGGCAATAAAATTAAAGTGGGATACAGAAAAATAGAAATAAATGGCACTAAATATAAATGGTCAGATGCAGAAGGCGGTAGCCTGAAAAAGGTGGACGGTATGGAGTCAAAAAACTAATCGAATATGTAAAGGACAGAACCAACACGACGAAACTAGCAAAGAAAACGATTACGAATAAAGAAAACTATATAAAAAAAGAAAAGCTAACTGTGGGTTTTTGGAATACACAGGGTTTAAACAAACCAGGAAAAATGAAGCAGTTAATAAAAGAAGCAGAAGAAAACAGAATAGACATTTTATTAATCCAGGAAACTAATCAAAAAGGATTGTCAAATATAAAATTAGGAAACTACATATGGCTTAACGGAGGAGGAAAGCAAAACAAAATGGGAACAGGTTTCCTAATACAAGAAAGATTAAAAGAAATGATAGTGGATTACAAAGTAATAAACGAGAGATTGAGTTTTCTAAGGTTAAAGAGGAAGTTTAGAAAATACAGTGTAATAAATGTTCATGCACCAACTAATAATAAAGAAGTGGAAGAAAAGGAACAATTTTATGATGAGTTAGAACAGATATTAGAAAATATTCCAAAATTTGACATTAAAATAATAGCAGGGGACTTAAATGCGAAGATAGGGAGAGAGAAGGAATATGAAAAGAAAGTGGGAAGGGAAAGCTTACATGAACAAACGAATGAAAATGGCCAGTTACTCATAAATTTTGCGGCGAGAAATAATATGATTAATATTTCTACTTGGAATAAAAGAAAGGATATACACAAGGCAACTTGGAAGCACTCAGGTAACCAAACAAATAACCAAATCGACCACATGCTAATAACAAAGATAAACAAGGACTGCATTCAAAAGGTTAGAACATACAGGGGAGCAAACATAGGATCAGACCATTATTTAGTAAAAGCGATAATAAAACAAGAAAAGCCAAAAATCAGGAAAAAGATAACAAGAAAAAGCAAGTGGCAGCTGAGTGCACTAAAAGAGGACACCATATTGAAAAAATTCAAAGAAAAATCAAGAAAGTTAGCAGAAAAAACACCAAAAGGAAATAACATTGAAGAAGAATGGAGTAAAATAAAGGAATTGGTGACGGAAAGTGCAGAAGTTTTAGGAAAAGAAAAAAATATATATAAAAATGATTGGTTTGATGAGGAGTGTGAACAGGCAATTAAGAAGAAAAATAAATCATGGAAAAAAATGTTAGCAAATAACACACAAGAAACAAAAAACCAATACAAGAAAGATAGAAATACAGTAACGAAATCTGCCGAGAAAAGAAACGAAAAATGGTAGATAAGAAGATGGAAGAATTACAGGATAACTACAACTATAAAAATTCAAGAATGTTTTATAAGAGCCTAAAGAACCAACAGGAAGTACGTTATAAAGGTTTAAAAGCATTGGAAAGTTTAAAGGAAAATGTTTAATTGTGTTAACTATTCCAGCTGTTGATTAGTGTCATTATTTATTTTGGGTATTGCTATACATATTTTGCTACATATTTATTTGTGTTTCAACTGTTTTGTTAATACCATCTCCGTTATTGGATTTAGCTTACCAACGTAAAAGTGTTTATTTCGAATTACAATTATTACTTGCATCTAGTGTGCGTTCCTGGTCGACCATAGTGAACTCCCACCTAGCGTGAAATCTAGCATTTGCCTTATTTAGGTTCAACTGATTTGAGTCACTTGTTTTGTGACTTTCCTGTTTTACCACGTAACACAGGTGGTCAGCTAATTAATTAATTATTAAGATATTGTAATTATTGGGAATGTGGGATATTGAACAATTAGTTAATCAACGTATTCACTACCCGCTTTTGTTTCTTTTTTAAATTTATCTTTGTAAGATTTTTATTGCCACTTAATATAATTTGAATATATGCTAATTTAACTGTTGGTTGTATTTTTTATTGTATCTGGTGTTAATGTACTTGAGCAATATCGAGAGCCTCAATTTCTTTTTGTCTGTAACTGCTACGGGGGTCACAATTCGAGCTTGTTGGTTGGCTCAAAGAAATACTGATATTACTCTTAGACCAACTGGAGCCTTGGGATTTAAATTATTTGTTAGTGCTTTGTGGTGGTAAGTATTGCTACACAATTTTGAGACCGCGCATGACCGTCTCCACTGTATAAAAGTTAGCCGCAGACAACTGACCCTATTATATGTATCAGGAGCATTGGAATGATGTAGCATTAGTATCTTGTAGTTTACTAATTTTGTGAGGTGAATCAATTTATAGCTTATTTTCTGTTTTGGAATTATGGATCTTGATGATAGAGGAATAGAAATGTATTTAATCATAAAACTGTAAATCTCTGTTTTTAATTGATGTTTTAAGTCATCTTTTAATGTTTCCACATTTGTACTATCTGTTAATACTTTTTGTGGGTTAAATCTTGAAAGCAATGATGCAAACATTCAGGAAGACGAAGTAAACGATATAGTTAAGGAAGATGAAAAGTAATTTTAAATGAATAAGAGAAAAGTTAAATAAAAAATTCAAAATCTTTTTAAATCTAAAATTAAAAAAACCTTTTTCTAGTTCTAGAGTAGTGAATTAGGCCCACAAGGGATACCACTCCAAAAAAGCCTTGTACTCATCCTCAAGGGTGGCATGGAATAAAGTACTCATAATACCCGAAAATATGCTTTTTTACACATTTTGGGTTTTTATGTCTATTCTTACTGAACTTAACGTTGAAAAAAGGTACCGACCATAATATTAAATTAGACATTTTAGAAGCCTTTGAGATATACAAACACAAACTCAGGGTACCTTTAATGAATGAACAACTTGAGCTCAGTAATTCTCCGTTACTGGCAGTGTTAGATATTTAATTCTGATTATTATTATTTTTATCTAGTTAGCTATTTTTGTATCTACCTTAGCGACGTGTTTGTTTATATTTATATTACCTTTGATAATGATAGCGTAGCTGTCGAAACAATATTGTCAGGTTATATTTTAATAAATACTGTGAAACTTTTTACTAATCTTTATTTATTTCATAATATTTTATAATTGATGCAAAGGTTGTAGCTTTGCATATACTATAGTGTCAATTCTGATTGCATTGTTGATGACGTAACTGCACTATTATCGTAAAAATCTCGAAGTAGTAAAGTCTCCAAATACCAGCCCTACTTGATGTTTATGGCTTCTGATACTTAAAACAGTGGATTTTAAAAGGCGCTCATCAACGATCAACGGTATTAGGAAAATTTTAAATGAAGAGTGGAATGTTATTACCATCAATATATTCGAAAAAATTTTAAATCTTGGAAAAGAAGATTGAGAACTGTTTTGAATGCAAATTGGCAACATATTGAACAAACCAAAAAAAATCCATAGAAGTAAATTGAACGTTAAATTGTAGTCTGTAATTTAAATATGTAAAAATAAAGTTGCCTAATCCTCTGTACATATGCAGATCTGGTTCCTAAATTATTATTAACCATAATAAACCAAACTTTTTACAGCCTTCAAATAACTAGCATAACATAGAGATTAGTTTGTAGATTAATTGTGATTAAAAAAAATCTAGCAATATTTAATTTGTTTTTTATATTTGTTAGAAATCATTTTAAATATAATACTTCTACGTGTTCTTTTTTTTGCAAAAACTGCTTATTAAAATAAAAATAATAAGTAACAATAAAAATGTAAAAATCTCAAAATATTTTTGTTGTATTTAAAAGATAATGTATTCAAGCCGTCTCGTCTAGCCATCTACCTGCAACCTGCAAGCTATGACCGTTGTAGAAGTGGGGTTAATGTGGGAGGAAACTTAGGTATCTCTAAAAGAGAGGAATTTAATGTAGAAAACTTAACCATAGCTTCCACTATCGGAAAACGTTTGTCAATCGTATGGTCGAAACGACTTTAAATTGATTTATTTTATTTTAGTCATTATTACTCTACAGCCGTGTACTGATAAGAAAGAACGTATAACTTTAAATTCAGATTTGACAAATTTGTTGCTGTTATTAAATAGAAAGAAATGTGTTGCCATAATTTAAAACTCAAAGTCTGATGCTGTAATTGCAAAATAAAACTAAATTTAATATTTCTGCATTTTGATATACATATATCAGTCAGTATTTACAGTTTTTTTAATTTTCAGCGATTAAATCAAAAACAATTTAAACTTATGTTCTTCTATCAAGAAATAGTAATCTGTATTTTAGCTATCATAATGCCATTCTGTTTGAACATAAGATATTCTAAAAACTTCTTTTGTATGTGATCAGCAAGTGATTATTCTGATAGATAAAAAATATTCCATATATCTACATGCAAAGGTGCTTAATATAACTTAGTTAAAACAGTCGGTTTTAGTTATAGTTAAAGTTGAAACAGATTTGAAGTTTTAAAACATAGAGGCATTTGGGATGCAGAAGATGAAATTTCTTCAGTGTGTTTTTAAAATGATAGCCTTGATTCAAATCAAACTCGTAGTTTGTGAGATACTTTGAAACTTGATTGCTATTATGTGATAATCAGAGGCAATAGCATCATGAACTTTACATATTAATCTCAGACTAAAGCACTTAAAATTCAAATTAAGTTCAAACATCAAGATTTGTCTTATTGAATGACGATCAGCAAGCGACTGTGAACCGGTGTGTGTGATATCCCAAGTTAGTTGAACAATTTTAAAGTGCCAACAGTCGAGTCCACCTGCTGTATATTCTTGTGCTGTGGTAGAAGTGAAGAAACTGTGCCCGTGCCATGTGTATCTGTATATGGATACAATGATCATATGCTACCTCTTTATTTCTTTACAATTTCTTAATTTTTCAAATTTGGAATAGTGAATATCAACATAAATACGCATCTTTCTGTAAGAACTTTTTGCTTTAGGCTTACCATTTAGCCGGAAGTGGCATCAACTTTAGAATCTTAAATGGAACACCCTGTATATCTATACATATTTGGAATCTACTTTAAATTGTGACTACGATGGTGTCCCATTTCCCATTTATGTAAGATATTCTGTGGAAATGTAGCGGTTAAATCTTAATCAAATTGTATTTGCTGTGTTTAGAAACTTTACCTACGTGAAAAGCAAACAAGATTCACAGGAAATAACTAGTGATGGGATCTCGATACTACCTGAGTGTCGCGACACGTGAGAGTCGAAACTATTTGCCATGTGAAGTGTCGACTCTTTACGAAACTTTAACGACACTCCGCATTTACGTCATGCATGCGCTAATAAGAGTGATACTATTCGACACTCAAGTGTCACGACTACGAATAGTATCACGACACCCGACACCCAAGTTCCCATCACTAGAAATAACTAAGCTTTCACTCACTTAGAAACCTCAAAGAGGGAAATTGTTAAAACTTTACAAGTGATGAAAGTGAATACTATAGTTGTTCCCAAGACAATTTACAACTAAACTCGTAAAAGAAATAAATTTATTATCTTTTGCAGTGTTTAAAAAAACATTTGTAAGCAGAACTTGCCAGTGAAGAATCCTGAACTGAAACATAACCAAATAAGAAATAGCCAATAAGAATATGTGCTCAAAAGCACGACCAAATAACACAATGGGGAAAAGCCTTTTTCGAAGAAGATTTTTAGGTTAAAGACTGAAGTGAAATATTGAACTGAGGAAAAGCAAAAAAAAATTGTAACACCAGTCAAGCAGTAGAAATTGACATTTTCATTTTTTCCAAGTTGTAAACTATTCAGGTATAATATTGCAAAGTTCACAATGCCCATGCCATATACAAAAATACGAGCTAGAAATATAGTAAAAAAAGTGATTCAGTATTTTAGAATTTTCACATGTTTCTGTTTTACCCTGTTTCTGATGGTCCATTTTCACTTGATCCTGCAGATTATTAACATCCGTGTTTTTTATAGGGAAAGAGGTTTACGTCGGTTACGAGAAGAATTGCGAGCCGAGGAGATGAAATTAGTGTTATTAAAGAAATTAAAACAGTCGCAACAATTAAAAGAAAATGTACAAGTTATACCACCTAGTATACCACCGTCAGCATTACCACCTACAGGACTACCTAGTGGTCTTAGTATAACTCCTACAACAGTTAAAGTTCCAATTTCCAAAGTTCAACAACCACCAACAGCTCATACGAATAGGCATCCGAATCTTCACAAACCTGTACAGGGTAATATGCCGTCATTATTAAGAGGGGTAAGTTTGTCTGATGTATGTGACACTAGTAAATCAATTTTGGAGTACTAAATTGCATTGATAATAAATTAAATCAATAGATACTTGTTACATATAAATAATTATTTGATTCAATTAAATGCCAGTAAATTGGTGAAAGTGTGGCATTTTATTGCATAATAACGTTAATAATGTTGGGCAATAGAGATTTATGAGTGCATGAATTTATTTGTTTAGTTGAATTTTATGTTGTTTAATATTTCTTTATTGTAGTTTTCTGATGCAGGAACAATAGACATGTTTTATTTATGTTGGCTTTGAATGTTGAGAAATTAAAAATAAATTATAAACAAAAAATTTTATTAAATCACAATACACAACAAATATGATTTGTTTTGCTAAATTCATTTTAACTACATTTGTGATAGACAATTCCACATTTATTTTGTTGATAACTAAAATCTTGATATCTCAGATTTATAAATGTACTCTATTTCTAATTAAATACAATTTCAGCAACCTCCACCACCAAGATCAAGTATGCATGCTCCACCTTTATCTGGATCTCCTCTAGGCAGTCGCGCTGCTAATCTATCAGTACCTCAACCACCTCAGAGAAGTTCTCTGGGCCGACCTTCAACAGCATTTCCACCGGGTGTTAAAGACTTATCACCTGCCGTTACTATTACACCTGCACCACCTCAACCGCCAAAAGTATGTACACTTGTTTATTTATAAATATTAAATAATCAGGGTAGATAAGAAATAATTTCTCAAGCTTTGAGAAGTAAAGATTTACTAATTACTTTTATTAATTAATAAACTTCAAACATGTAGGAGTTAATTGTATGTTTATATTATTCTTTCTGTCTGAAACAAATACAACATGCGTAATAATAATTTTAATGAAGAAAAACTGAACATATCTAATTATTGTATAATTGGAATAAGAGTTTTTATTATATTCTAGTGCTCTGAAGGTGTATTTGTTTCTAGTACTGAAAAGTAATTAAAACTTTAAAGTAATATTTTTTGTTTTGTTTAAATTATTGCTATCAGAGTGGAAGTGGTGTAGACAATAAGGGAATTGGGGGCAATTGTGTCTCACAATCCACTCCCATGTCTGCATCTGAACAGGTAATGTAACTGACTAACTTATTAATATAATTAAAAAGAATGGTACAATAATTACTAAAACAACTTTCAATTTCCAGGATCGTTCAAGAGAAGATAATCAAACTCCCGCACAAAGGCAAGCAGCTGCCAAATTAGCACTTCGGAAACAATTAGAGAAAACGTTACTGCAGGTAAAAAATCGACTTCATCAAATGGGTTTGTGCTTAATAATGTTTTACAATGTTTCAGATTCCGCCACCTAAACCTCCACCGCCAGAAATGCATTTTATACCAAATCCGAGTAATACAGAATTTATATATTTAGTGGGGCTCGAGCATGTTGTTGACTTTTTAACAAAAGACCCTAAAGTCTCATCACCACCTACACCATTTCAATGTCATCAGTGCAATTCGGATTTTACACCAGTTTGGAAATGGGAAGGCAAAGGCAAAGGACGAGGTATTTATTATTCTATGCTTTATTACTATATGGCCTATATTACTAGTACCTGTAGTATAAGAAAAAGTTTATTTGAAGTAAGTTCAAGAAACGATTCACATGTTAGCAATTTTTGGTACTGAACTTAAAACTCCGCTATCTTTCCAGTTGTGAGAGTTATTCAGTGATGAATATTTCATATAAGAGATCGCCAAATGTGGAAAGATTGTGCTCCTCGGGCTAGTCCTGGCTAGATGGGGTCGTGCGGTAACGCGCTATGTGATATTTTGCTCGAAAATAAGTTAAGCATTGCAAAAGGATCAAGAAGCTATTAGAAATCTGCTCTTGTAATCCGATGTGTGATGATTATATATTTAATTATATATTTAATGTAATTATAGAAAAACAAGAACTGCTATGTACAATAATGTCATCAGAATTAATATTCTAATTTCAAAAATTGTTACTGAAAATCAGCTATGCGCTGCATTCTTCACATAGCAGATTTAGAAGATCAATTCTGATGTTATTGTACATAGGGGTTCTTGTTTTTCTGTACTTACAGGAAAAATATAGAATCACATCGAATTACAAAAGCAGATTAAAAAAACATTAGCATGGCACCATGATTTTAAAGAGAAATATAGAACTGACAACTATTGAATGCAAAAGTTCTGAGCCCTGATTTTGGATGCGCACAGCAAAAAACGGCTCAAATTAATTCAAACAAAAACAGTTAGATATACACTTTTTATGTATTTTAATGTTTTAGTAGCTTAGAAAAATAATTTTTCTTAAATCTGGCAATACATACGAGCTTTTGTGATTGGCAGATATTGCGTTTTTTTTTCTCATCATCGATCATACTGTATTTACTACCTGTCAGTACCTACAGATTTTGCTCATTACAATAATACTAGACAATTTCTCGCGCCGAAATATCCCTGCGCCTAAGTGGTCCGCGCCGAAGTGTCCCGCGCCGAAACAGTCGCGCGGAAATGGCCTCGCCTGAATGGCGGATTAGGCGGAATGGCATTCCGGTAGAATGGGGAAGTACCAGCTCGCAGTGTTGAACTAATTGGCAGCCTTTGCGTACGTGTCTAGTGTTTAATAATAACTTTTTTATTTTTTTCACATATGCACATTTCTCATCTACATATGCAATTATGTCAAGTACGTTAATAAGAAATTTTTTCATATTAACTTATTAGAAATTATTGTATTCTAAATATAAATATTTTTAGTTGTAGCCCTGTAATATGTCTTCTTCTTCTTATTCTTTTTCTCTTATACCATACTGGTGTCGAGAGTTTCTTTGCACTACCTATTTATACACTTTTTTCTTGTCTATATAATTTTCTCTATTCTCTTCTGTTATCTGCTATTTTCCTTGCTTCACCCCATCCAATTCCTCTCTTTATCACTTACTTCATCATTCCACGTTTTTATTGGTCTCCCTGGGTGTTTCTTGCCTGTCGGTTTCGCTTCCCATATAGCTTTAACTTCGCGCTCTTTTCCCATTCTGTGTAAATGTCCAAGCCATCGCAGTTGATTTTCTTCTATCTTTTCTTTAGGGGTTTTATCGGTACTCTTCTTCTTATCTCATCGTTCCTTATTTTATCTCTTTTTGACACTTCCTCAATCCTACGTAGGAATTTCATTTCCCCAGCTTTTATTCTTTCGTGTTGCCTTTTCGTGAGTGTCCACACTTCACTGCTGTAGGTTAAAGTTGGTATGTAGATACTAGTGTACACTCTTACTTTAGTTTCTTTTGAGATTTCTTTCTTATTTATTATTATTTTATTAATTGCATGATAGAGACGTGCTGCTGCTCCCAGTCTACTATTAACCTCGTCATCCATATCGCCTTTATAGTTCACTGTTGAGCCTAGATATTTAAAGCTTTCGGCTTGTTCTATGCGTTGGTCGTTCAGTTTAATATTTATATTTTTCTTGTCTTTCCCCACTTCCATAACTACCGTTTTTTTCAGTATTGATGTTCATATTTCTGTCTTCGAATGCTTGTTTCCATATATATAAATTTCTTTGTAGGTCTATTTCTGACTTGGCAATTATCGTCAAGTCATCTGCAAAGAGAAATTCTGATGCCCAGATCGGTTCCATATTCCTATATCCCACAAACACTTTCTTTATCTTATTTCTGCATTCTTTGGTTATGTTGTCCATCAAAATAACAAACAGCAGGGGGCTAAGAACACCTTCCTGTCTAACTCCTTCCCATGTCTTGAATTCTTGTGACTCCACATTTCCTGTTCTTATGTAATTCCAAGTATTTTTATAAACACTCTTTAATGCTATTATTAGTTCGTTGTGTATTCCTTCTTTCTTTAATACTTCCCATATAAGTCAGCTCTATAAAGCAGATGTATAATTCATTTTTATGTCTTATAGTTTTCTCAATAATTTGTTTGACTCCAAAAATTGCGTCGTTTGTACTTCTACCCGATCTAAAGCCACTTTGCGAATCTTGAAGTTGTTGTTCTGTAATCTTTCTCAGTCTTTGTTCTAAGATTCTTTCGTATATTTTATAAGGGACACTTAATAGCGATATTCCTCGGTAGTTTTCACACTGATGACTATCTCCTTTTTTATGGAAAGGGAGTATTATAGCAATTTCCCATTCTTTCGGGATCTTTTTATGATTCCATGCTAGAGTTATTACTGTATGTAATAATTTTTTGCCTTTGGGACCCAATCCCTTTATCATTTCTTGGGTGATACCATCTTGGCCTGCTGCCTTACCCACCTTTAGTTTTCTTATGGCATGCTCAACCTCTTCTAGTGTGATTTCATTTTGGTCGTTGTTCACCATGTGTTCCTCGTTTTCTACACTTTCTAAACCAGCTACTTGTTGATGAGTCCCTCCTAACAGCTGTTCGAAGTACTCCTTCCATCTTTTTATTATTTCTTCTTCTCTTGTTAACATTTTACTATCTTTGTCTTTCAAATGGATTAGTGGATTTCTTTCCTTTTTCCTCACTGCTTTTATTGCTCTGAAGAATTGCTTTTGATTTTCTCTATAGTTCTTTTCTAGTTGTACTCCTAGCTCCTTCCATTTTTGTGTTTTTGCTTTTGAGACCATTTCTTTCACTCTTTTCCGTTGTCCTTTGTATTCTTCATACACACTTGTTCCTTTGTGTTTAGGTACTTTTTCCATAGTTGTTTCTTTTTCTTTGTTTCAATTCTTAGTTCCTCGTTCCACCAGTTAGTCCTTTTACTATTTTGTTTTATCTCTTTTGTTTTTCCGCAGGTTTCTTCTGCTGCTTTTAGTATTAATTTTTTTAAATTATTCCATGCCACTTCAAGGTTTCCTGTCTCGGTATATCTGTCCGCCCATTCTTCAATACGTTTGCTGTATTGTATTCGTGTTTGTTCTTCTGTTAATTTGTACGTTTTGATGCTTTCTGTTTTTCTTTTGTTTTTGCTTATTTCGTTGGTTCCTCTCCAATGTTCTTCCCCTTTTAACGTTGCTACTAGTAGGAAGTGATAGCTGCCTATTTCATAGCTTCTTTCTACTCTTACATCTTTCACTTTTCTTTTATTATTCCTATGAACCAGTAGGTAGTCTATTATTGATTTTTCATTTTTGGTAGGAGCTACTCGTGTGTATTTGTGGATCTCTTGTGTTTATAAAAGGTATTTGTGATTGTCATATCATTATCTATACAAAACTATAAGTCTGCGTCCGTTAATATTTACGGTCTCTTCTCCATATTTTCCTAGTACTTGTTCTTTATTTTGTGTTTTATGCCCCACTCTACTGTTCATGTCTCCAACTATCATTATCTGATCTGTACTGTTTTCCGTTAATTCCTGTAATCCTTCCCAAAATTTATCTTTCTCTTCTTTCTTTTCATTATCATTAGGTCCATATGCAATTATTACTGTTATTATTTCTTTTCCTGGGTGTTTTAGTTCTAACATCATCAATCTTTCAGAGTAGAACTCCCATTTATTGACTACCTCCGCGTCTTTTTTGTTTATTAGGCAGCCTACCCCTTCAGCAGCTCTTTCTTGCTCCTTTACTCCACTGTAAAATAGGACATCCTGATTTAATTCTATTATTCCCTGGCCTTTTCTTTTTGTTTCTGTTATTGCCATAATTTTCAGACCTGATTTCATAAATTCTATTTTGAGCTCTTCTTTACCATTTAATCCCCTTACATTCCATGTTCTGATTTTCCAAGTTTTTGTATTTTTTAACGTGGTTTTTCTTTGTTTAGATTTTGATCTAATTCCTATTTCTTGTAATTTCATAATACATTCTTTGTCAGCTATACCGTCAGTTTTCCCTTTTTGTAATTTCATAATTTGTTCTGCTGATTATTTTATATATTAATTTTGTCTTCTGTCTGGTGTTTCGTTCTTTTGTAATTTCGCCGTTAAGTACTCTAGTCTTCTATGTAATTCTTTCCTCTCAGCGTGTATTTGATTTTCTCTTCTTCTCATCATTTCCATACACGAATTTAGTTCAGTTATTGCACTCTGCATTTCGCTTTGGAGTGCATTTTGTATTCCCTGTTGGTTTTCCTTTATTTCATTTAACATGTTTTGCATCATTTTTCCAATCTCTTCGTTATCCATTTTCCGTTTACTTGCTTTTATAGTTTAAATCTACTCGCATGCGGAGTGTAGACCCCCCCCTTTAGCGTGTTTACAGTTCTGTTTTATGATGGTGTGACGTGTTATGACGTCCTACTAACAAGGTCGTGACGTTGTCGGTCGTGGCCTTGCAAAATAGATTGCGTATTTCGACTATTTAATCTTCAGTTTAATGTCTTGAAACCTTTGTTTACTTTTGTTTACTGTACTTTTCACTCGAAACTGAATGCTTCTGTCCGCGCACTAAACTTCACTTCACTGTTTATCACCTTCAAACTTCACTACACTTTTATTTTTCGTACTTTAACGTCGTTTTTAAATGGGTCGAGGCTGCAGCTGACGGTTACTCGGCGACATATGTAATATGTCAGCAGTTACAAAAATAAAACGATACAAGTTCCAGATCATATCAAACAGAATAGTTTGATAAATATGGTGTGATGATTGATAAATATGGTCCGTTAACAAATTTTCAGTGTTTCCAAATTATTGACATCCTTCTCACCCCCCCAAGTGCCGCCACTGACTTAGTGACCTACGGGCTAGTATTAAAAAAAATAATGAACACAGTTTGACCCACTTCTCAAAAAGACTCGCCATCACTGCTCTATATCTTTTGATATCCAACTTCCACTCTGTCACTATCTTGATAGTTCTTGTGTTTTGACTTCTCACCACATGCCCAAACCACTTTAACCTTTGCACTTTTATATGGTTCACAATGTCTTCACCCCCCAAATACTTTTTCACTTCAAAGTTCATTCTTCCCCGGTATTGCCCATCTTCTAGTCTCACGGGACCCAAAATAGTTCTTATGATTTTTCTCTCATATCGCCTCAGTTCCTCCTCCTCCCTTTTAGTAAGAGCCCATATCTGCATTGCATATGTAATAATTGGACGCAGCATTGTCTTGTACACTCTTAATTGTTGTTGCCTGCAGTTGTTTACTTTTGAAAGTTGTTTTATGTGTATAAAAGCTTTTGTTCCCTTTTATTATTCTTTCTTTGATTCTTGTATTGTGATATTTTGGGGTTGTTATTAACGATCCCAAGTAGTTAAAATTATTTACGCCTTCAAAAATGTATTCTCTTACCTTAAGATCTTGTAGTGGTTCGTGAAACTTGTTATACTGCATATATTTTGTTTTACTTTCATTATATTCATTACATATGAAAAAGCCATAATATTTAGCTTCGTTTTCAAGATTTTGTATTTTTTCTATTAACTCCTTCTTACTTCTGCTGATTATGACTATGTCATCTGCGTAGGCGATTAGCTGGGAAGATTTCTTGTTAATTGTTCCTTGAATATCAATTCTTTGTATTATACAATAAAACTGCATTGAAGAGGAGGGCAGATAGAGTATTTCCTTGCTTTACCCTCTTATTGACAAATATTTGTTGTTATGCTATTTATTTGTATCGCCACATCTGTTTTTTTGCAGCATCATACTAATTAGTTTCCTCAGTTTTCTACTGGTCTCCAAGTTTTTTAATGCTTTCAACATTTTGCCTCTGTTAATAGATTCGAAAGCATTTTTGAAGTCGTAGATCTAAATTGTGGGCATAGGCCTTTTCTAGTATTTGGTTGAGGATGTGTATTGCATCTGTCGTGCTTCTCCCAGGTCTAAAACCTTGTTGATAATCACTGGTTATCTTTTCCATGAAGCATTGTAACTTCCTCTTTAACAGATATGCCAAGACTTCGTACGCTGTATTTAATAAAGTGATTCCTCTATAATTGGTGCACTTCGGTAAATGTTATTGGCCAATTATTCGGTATTCGGTTATTCGTCCAAAATCCACTGTGGTGCTTCACTAATAAATATCTGAAAATGTGAAGCTAAAAAATTAAATTACAATAAATCATGCAGTCTGTTTTATAAAATCAATCAGCTTACAAAATCTAAATGCAAATATCTTGTAAACTTGATGTATGATTATCAAAATTTACCTTCATTTAATTTCAACTCTTAATCTCAACTTATTTCAAGTCTAATGTTAATAAAGGTATTAAGTGTAAACATGATAACAGAGTTCGCGATAAAAGAAGCAGTAATTGCTGTATTTAAATATAAAGCGTGTAAATCAAAACTGTTTCATAGGTACATAAAAATTTCTTTTATAAACAATGAGGAACAGTCGGTTTTAAAAATGATAAAAAATAAGAAAACATTATTAAAATTTTAGCTTTATTTCGAAAAGTGTTGATAAAAAAATTCAAAAACAAAAAATCCTAGAATAGATTCAGAAGTTAACATTCATCACAATTAAAGAGGAAAAATTGTTTGTGTGAGTGTGATAAAAAAAAGCTTTATGAAACAACTTTTTTTTTCTAATATTATTTTTACTATAGGATGTTAAGAGTTGCGCTATTTTAAGTGACTGAAAAAAATGAATCTACTAATATTTTATTAAATATGAAATTATATAATAAACTCCATAAATTTATTGCTAAAAATATTACTTAAATTGCTTCCACTTGAAGTAGAATACATATTTGCAAAAATTTTGAACTGTTTTGCATCACACCAGCATGCATTTCCTTTGGGATCTTCCCTATAACTTGTCTTACCTTTAGGTTTTGTCTCTCGGGACGCGTGCTATACTGGGTGGGGCAATAGTGTGGGGAAGTCCGATAGCTCCTAAACGGTAACAGCTAGAAACATCGTTCTAATACGGATGTAAACAGTAGATAGAGGCGCATCTAGAGAAATTATTTTCAAATATACAGGGTGTTGCAGAAAAGTGTGGCACGCTTAAGGTAATTTTTTATTAAATAGAATGCCCCAAATATTTTTGCATATTTAACACCTCTCTTGGCAGGTTTATTCATGTTTAAAATTTTAGCGCCATCTAATGACCGGTTTAGAAGTTATAAATTCTTTTTCAAAAAAATTTAGTTTTACATTATCCCACTCAACAGTTTACCGCTTTCGCGGCCACAACTGTGAAGACGAATTTAAGTAGGGATTTTGTTGCAGGGGCTTGTAGGGTGCTCTTCTTTAAAAGAAGATGGACCCACCATGTACAGGGTGTTCAAAATTAATTTTTAAATTTAGAGAACTTCAAAGCTAAAATTCACAACTTTTTCAAATGGAACACTCTGTATATTTTGTACCTTTGTGATGCAGAATTAAATAACGAACATTTTTTGTATCTACGTCCCTATCGCTATCTGTAACCACTATTGATTTATTGAGAAAAAACTGCAAGAAGTACACAATTAAAAACAATTACGAGGGTCATTTTTTAAGTAAGAACCGATTGCGCATCGTGTCTGCGCATTCAATCAGGTGACGCCAGTTCAAGGTCAGCAACTCTTGGCTGGTCCTCCACTACACCGCCATTACGTTTCAAGTCTCTGCCAGTGCTGGTTGTGTGGTTATACTGCGTAGTTTGTCGCCATGTCTATCAGTAATCCAGCCGATTGTGAAGTGCGTGCCGTTATTCGGTTTTTGAATGCAAAAATCGTTCGTGCTGCTGAAATTCACCGGCAGCTTGTTGAAGTTTATGGTGAAGGTGTAACGAATGATGGTAATGTGCGTAAATGGTGTAGGCGTTTCAATGAAGGGAGGGCAAATGTTCATGATGAAGAACGATCTGGAAGGCCAACTGTCATGAATGAAGAATTGACACAAAACGTTGATGAGGAAATCCGCCGAAACAGGCGCTTCACAATTGACGAGCTTCATCAGAAATTCCCTCGAGTTTCAAGGGCGGTAATTTATCACATTGTTAGTGACAAACTTCACTACAAAAAAATGTGTGCGAGATGGGTGCCAAAAATGTTGACAGAAGAACACAAACAAAAGCGAATAGAACATTCTTTGTCCTTTTTGGAGCGCTACCACAAGGATGGTGACAATGTTTTTAGTCACATTGTGACTGGAGATGAAACGTGGTTTGCGTACAACACTCCAGAGACAAAACGTCAATCCAGTGAATGGCATCATTCAAACTCCCCGTCATGCCCACGGAAGTTCAAACAAGAACCTTCAACACGAAAAATCATGGCCACAGTGTTTTGGGACCAGAAAGGCATTCTTCTGATAGACTTTTTGCCAAGAGGAATGACAATAAATGCCGAGAGGTATTGTGAAACACTGTTAAAGCTTAGGCGCGCTGTTCAAAATCGCCGGCGGGGACTTCTGTCTAGCGGCGTCGTTCTGCTTCACGACAACGCTCGGATTCACGTTGCAGCAAGAACAAAAACGCAACTGGACAATTTTCACTGGGAAGTACTGGATCATCCTTACAGCCCAGACTTGGCACCATCAGACTTTCATCTCTTTCCAAAACTTAAGGAATTTCTTGGTGGGAAGCATTTGGACAATGATGACATGCTTAAAGAAACAGTTACGAACTGGTTTAATAGTCCGGCGACAGAGTTCTTTGATGAAGGGATCCAAAAGCTGGTATAACGGCTTGACAAATGCTTGAACGTTGATGGCGACTATGTTGAAAAGTGAAAAAAGTTCATATTTTAGTTTTTGATATAATTTGTGTTATTAAATAAAGTTTCTTTTACTCCATTATAAAACGATTCTTAATTAAAAAATGACCCTCGTATTTATTTAGTTGTCAAGTGTGTTGGTTGTTTTTGTTCAACAAAACATTAAAGCATCTAGCAATTGTTGTGCACGTATGCAAAACGTACATTTCTCGCAATTATCGATCATGTGTTTAGTTCTAGTAGGTGTTTTAGTTTTTCAAAATAAATTTTGGACCGGCAATGTACAGTATGAAAAAAGTGAACGAATTAACAATGTTCTGAACGAAGAAAATGAGTTATCTGTTGTGCTGGCAACGATTGAGAATCCCCATGTTAGTCAGAGAGAAGTGAGTTCATCTGTAGGAATGAGTAGACGTTCTGTTGGTCGTATCTTAAAGAAAAATAAGTTTCATGCATATCACATTCAAATGCACCAGGAATTAACTGATGACGATTTTCTAAAACGTTTACAGTTTTGTAATTGGGCCATAGGTAAAATGCAAGACGATGCTACATTCTTCAACAATGTTTTGTTCACTGATGAGGCAACGTTTCATAAAAATGGATTTGTTAACAGGCACAATTTCCATTATTATGCTACAGAAAATCCCCACTTTTTCAGACAACTTGATAACCAGCACAGATGGTCCATAAACGTTTGGGGGGGGGGAATTATTGAGAACATGTAATAGGGCCACATTTTTTTGACGGTACATTAACTGGAGCTATTTATCTACATTTTTATATCTGCCACAATTATTGGCAAACCTTCCTCAAAGGATCCGAAATGGGATGTGGCTTCAGCAAGACGGTGCTCCACTGCATTATTTACATGCAGTAAGAGATCACCTAAATAATAACTACCCACATCAATGGATTGGAAAGAATGGACCCACTAAATGACCTGCGAGATCTCCTGATCTTACAAAAATGGATTTCTTTGTTGTCAATTTCCATGGCAGTTTTAAATAAAAATAAGATAATTTGAATTGTAAAAATACTTTTAAAACAATTATTTTTCAAGATTTTCTAACCAAAATCTGATTGAGATCCGGAAAAAATTTCCAAAATGACACAATTAACCAAGGTCTACTATGTTTTTTCAATTATTTATATTAATTTTTGATTGTAGTAAGCTGGTAGATTATAATAAATGGGGTTTCTAATTATACACAAATCTCTTTCAAGGGGTTATATACCTGATAAACATTGATTCAATTACAAATAACAAAGACATAGGAGTGTCAAGCTGTGAAGTGAACACACTGTAATACAATTAATTTAATTTTGTACAATTTCAAATGAAAACACTCGTACCTAAATGAAAGTTCCCATTTAATAACAAAATTTTTTTAACGAAGCAAGTAAAACTTTTCTTATACTTCTAACAGTACATAAACAGTTTCTTAAAATTAACACAAACATAACTATTAATTCTTATATGTTCATGCACGTGAAAGTGCATCAGTTGTATGTTGCATTCAAGAGTGCTAATTTATTCATATTCTTATTACAGGGAGAGATCTACGCGTTATTTGTGAACAATGTGTTACTAGTAATGTAAAGAAGGCATTGAAGGCGGAGCATACAAATCGGCTTAAGACTGCTTTTGTGAAAGCCTTACAACAGGAACAAGAAATTGAACAAAGACTGGCACAGGTAAGAATTTTATTATTGTATTATTGCAGTCATTTCTTTTAAAGTTTACTGGTTCTAAATTCATTTAAATATCTATCCACTAGATATTATGACTACCCATTAGATATGTTTTACTTAATACTAAATTTAGAAAAATGTTATTAGCAAATCTTCAAAATCATTTAGATTTGTTTGAATTTAAGCATCTAAATGTAAGAAGATTCAGTGAATAATGCATATTATAAAATTGACCAAAATAGTAAAAACTTGTTGCTCGACCATCTTTGGTTCTCTTTTGCTGTAATATTCCCTTACATTTGCAATGTTGTAAAATGCTATTATTTTATTTTTATCTGTTTTTTTTCGCAGCAGCACTCATTTGTTTACATTGAGCTTCAGGAAAATTATCATAACTGAAACAAAAAATAAATTACTTTATAACAGCATTTCCCAACCGCTGGTCCCTGGACTGCTGTCAGTCCATTAAAGATTTTTGCTAGTCTGTAGAGAAATAATATAGTACAGTCAAATAAGGTGAAATAAGGCGTAAACCTCGGAATGAAAGTAAGAAAGCTGTATTTTTGCATGAACCTTTTTTTTGACGTTTGAAGACGGCTGAAAAGTCTCCTATAATCCTGTATCCGCGTCACAAGATATTAAAGGTCAAAGGTCACGAAAGTCTATATTTCGCAATTATCTTGTTTTCTATGCGTCATATGAAATTTAAGGTTATTATAAAACTTGTAGATCATGAAATTATCTACAATTTTTATTTTATGCATTTTGTCGTATGATCAACCGTTCTCGAGATATAGCACGGAGAGTGGCACGTGTGCATGTAAACTGCGGAGCCAGGTATATAGTTCGCTATACAAAGTTAATTATTGAATAAAATGGCACAATATTGAAATTATTATTTTTTTATTCTTTTATTATTAATTAAAAACTGTTAACATTGAATAAAAAATAATAATTACCTTAAATGACATATGACGCATAGAAAACGAGATAATTGCGGAAAACCGATTTCCATGACCTTTGACCTTTAATATCTTGTGACGCGGACACGAGATTATAGGAGACTTTTCAGACAGTCTTCAGAACGTCAAGCAAAGGTTCATGCAAAAATACAGCTTTCTTACTTTCATACCAAGGTTGAATCCTTATTTTATTGGAGTAGTAGCATTTTTTCAAAATTTGACAAAGTTTTACTGAGTTTTACAGTTTAAAAAAAATTAAAATATACAGGGAAAGTAATTGACGGTCAAGAAAGCAATCAATGTGCAAGTACTTCAACTTCAAATAATGAGAAACAATTTGATGAAGAAAGAATAAAAAAATGATAGTTCTTAGAGATCAAATATAAAGCAATTTTAAATGAAAAAGATCTTTTATTAGAAATTACGATAAAGAATATTTTAAGTTTGGTTTTGTTATAGTACCTGAACTGAAAACTGATTCCCTCTAATGAAGCAATGAAACCGGACAAATTAAGCCGCCATTTAAATATGAAGCACTGTGATCTAATGAGTAAACCATTAGCATATTTTCAACGGCTAAGCAGCTAAAGCTAAATAGTGTTACCCACAAAATGGGGATCACTAATTGGGAGACAGTAACAACCTTTAATTGCAGTTAAATCTGTCGGCTGCCAGTTAACTAGTCGTGGGTCTCACAAGAGGTCTTCTGTAATGGGCGCCAAGAATTGTCTAAAATAGCTCGAGTATTTGCCGACAAAATCTGAAAAGAACAACACATTTGCGACTACTACCAATGTAGTCGACTTTTCCCAATATTGGGCTTCTCGATAGCTGAAAATATAAACCCCAAATACCACACATATAAATAATAAGTCTTCAAGTAAGAGAGATAATGCTTTATTATCAATTAGACAAATTATCAGGTAAATCAAATTAAAAAAAATCAATCAAGTGTGGTTATGTTTAATCCAGGATAATATTGTTTATTGTTTCCAGTCTTACTTTGGGTAATTCCATAATCATGAAATAAATAAAGATTAGTAAAAAGTTTCACCTATTTTTGTATCTACCTTAGCGACGTGTTTGTTTATACAGTGAAGTCTCGTTGATCCGAATCTACGTTAATCTGAATACCACTATAATCCGGACCAACAATTTATTTGCATTGATTACATGGTAATCCAGATTTAAGGTTTTGATAATCCGAACTTTAGGATTAATTGTATTTATTCATCAAGTTTTGTTTACAGTAACGAATGCAATGGGTATTGAGATGTGTAATTTGATACAAAACTACCGTTGTAGATAAGATAAATAAGATTTTATTTTATTTATGTTTACGTTATCTTTCTGTCTGGCAAATTCTTGTTATAAAAAGTCACGTACTTTTTAAAAGTGGTTACATTGCAATTTTATAATTCCTATTAGTTACAAAGGTTTAAGTTAAAAAAGAACTGATACTTCTTTTACGAATTACGACTTTATGTGTCTCCGGCATACTGCATATAAAAAGATTTTATGCTAAATTTAAAAATTGTTAAATGTAAAAAGACCGCATTGTAACTTTAAATATTAAACATTTCCAGATTTGTTACAAAATCTGAAGGATCATTATAATAAAGTTAAAAAAACCTTAAAACCTGCAGAATATCCGGAGATGGAAGAAAAGTTGTTTGCATGGTTTTAAATATGTCGCCAATATCTTCCGAAATCTTGGTCGAAAAGGCAAAGCATCTATCCAGCAGTGTGCGGTGCATACGAAAAAGTGGAAGCAGTTGCGATATAACGTATGTGCTATCATGCTCGTACACATAGCGTACGAGCCTGATAGCACATACGTCGTATCGTGACTGGTTCCACTATTTCGTAGACTCTGCACGCTACTGTGACTTTATAACAGATGTTTTCAAAACGCTGACGTCAGGGCAAGTCTAGATTGGATACTTAATTTTAAAAAGACACAATCTGCGTGTGCTAAAAATCGCGGGAGAAAAGCTGTTCAATGATTCACACGCAGTGAAGCCTTTTAAGAAACAGTTGCAAAGCAGTGGCTTTGCAATGGGCGGTAAGAAATTTGAAACAATTGTGATGGCGGAAGATTTAAAAAAATCATAACTAACGTATTAAGTAATAATGCGGAATATTAGTTTTTGTGTTTTTAAAGCAGTTTTTGCGTAATTTTTTATTTATTTTTAAATAAATGTTTTAGCAGAATGTTTTAATTGCATTTATGTACAAATATATAACATTGTATCTTTGCAGACGCAGTAATCCGGAAACCGCGATGGTTCGGATTGCCCCTGTTTTAATTAGTCTGAATTAGGGAGACTTCACTGTATTTATATTACCTTTGATAATGACCGCTTAGCAAAGGTAATATAAATATAAACAAACACGTCGCTAAGGTAGATACAAAAAAAAAAGAAAAGAAAAAAAGTAACTAGATAAAAAGATAAAACTAATAATAATCAGAATTAAATATCTAACACTTCCAGTAACGGAGAATTACTGAGCTCAAGCCGTTCATTCATTAAAGGTACCCTGAGTTTGTGTTTGTATATCTCAGAGGCTTCTAAAATGTCTAATTTACGTTTGTTATTACAAAAATGTAGGAATTTAATATTATTTTGAGGAGTCATTGTGTGATTTTGTTCTAAAAGGTGTTTGGCATAATTAGATTTTTCAGGATTTAGATTTGTAGATAATGACAGCTTAGCCGTTGTCGAGCAGGCCAAGGCCCACAATGGGCTGTAGTGCTGAGGATAATGATGAATGACAGCTTAGCTGTCGAAACAATATTGTCAGGTTATATTTTAATAAATACTGTGAAACTTTTTACTAATCTTTATGTATTTATTGTACACTAGGGTGGTCCAACAAAAAAGCAAAGTCGGAAATCTTATGCTCTCACCCCCTAGGATTATTGTATATCGAAAAAAAAGTACCCCTATTTTTTTATTTTGAAATCGGACAATGTTTAGGGGTGCCTCAAAGCCCTTAAAGTTTCCCATGTATTTTATATGGGAAAAAAACACTTTTTCATAGATTTGGTATAGAATTTTAGAAAATAAATATTTTTCAACGGGTCTACTCTGTTTCGCTTCAGAAATGTTCAGAGAATGACATCCAATAATTTATTTATCAAAATATTTTATATTAAAAAATATTAATAAATATTTTTTAACGATTTTTCTGTGTTTCTTTCATTTATGGGGTTCTTTGCAGGTCTGTAAGAAATAGTTAATATAAAAAATTTATCAAATAAATTATTGGATGTCATTCCCTGAACATTTCTGAAGAGAAACAGAGTAGTCAGGTTGAAAAATATTGATTTTCTAGGATTCTATACCAAATCTACGAAGACGGGTTTCTTTCCCATATAAAATACATGGGAAACTTTAAGGGCTTTGAGGCACCCCTAAACATCGACCGATTTCAAAATAAAAAAATAGGGGTACTTTTTTTTCGATATACAATAATCCTAGGGGGTGAGAGCATACGATTTCCGACTTTGCTTTTTTGTTGGACCACCCTATTCTCATTCTTGTTTTAGTGTTACATAAAAAGTATTGAATTAAAATCTTCACAGAATATATGACCTTGACGTTCCAATTCGAATTCTAAAAACTCTTTGTATTTGGCTCTTGGTTGACTTTTCATATTATCCTCCTGTGCCAGTTTGCAAACAGCAATATGGGTCTGTATCCGAGAGACTGCTTGCCAAGCTTTTTGACTATGGCTGCAGCTTGGGCTTTGCCCTGTAGCATTTGGTATTTTTAATTTAGATATAACATTTCCAGATACAATTACAGGAAGTTGATCAATTGGTTTTTTGCTAGTTAGATTAGCAATAAGTTTGCTGTCCTAATGAACGAAATTTTGGCTTTTTGCGCTTTTTTTATGAAAGTGTGCACTGTGAAATGAAGTCGGTCCTGAAAACTGATTTTTTCCAACCTTAGGTCGACTCTTTATTCCAGATCACATTTAAATACATCAGGATATATATACTTTCAGCAAATCATTTTCTGCCTGTTGTATATATTAATGATATGTTTAGAACAGTTGAGAGAAGGATCAACTTTGTAATTTCTGAATATAGAAATGTTTAATAAATATTTAATGAATTAAATAAGTTCTTTCATTGACTTATTGATTAGTCTAGAAGACAACACATGGTGTCAGGTGTATAATCCAATAAAGGAAGAATCACTTAAGTGATATATTTAAACTTAAAATATTATGGAAGGTTTTAGAGCACCACCTCCAATGGAGTTTAATGGTAATCTTGCTGAAAATTGGAAGTCATGTATTCAAAAATTGGATCTGTATATGGAAGCAACGGGTAAAACAGAAGTATTAGATTCTACAAAGATAGCAATACTATTAAATCTAATCGGTGATGATGGTTTGGAAATTTTTAACACATTTAAGCTGTCAACAGGTAAAGCGAAATATAAAGATGTAATACCAAAATTTAAAGAGTACTGTGACCCAAAAAAGAATGTCGTTTATGAAAGATTCAAATTTCATTCTTGTCAAATGAAAAAACAAGCCAGACCATTGAGCAGTATATAACAGAATTAAAAACCCTTGCATCTACTTGTGAATTTAAAGATGAAAGTGAAATGATTAGAGACAGATTGGTAATTGGTATCAAGGATGACATACTAAAAGAAAAACTATTGCGTGAAGATAAGTTGATATTAATTAAAGCAATTGACATTTGTGGTTACATGAAGTGAACCGTCAACAAGCCAGTGATATGAAATCGCAGCAGAATGTTAGTGTCGATAAAGTCGAAAGTAAATTTAAAAAGAAAGTAAATAATAAAAATTGTAAATATAATGTAAGTAATAGGTTTAGTACTTTTAGCTATGGTGCGAGTAATAAAAATAGTGAAACCTATAAATGTTTCAAATGTAATAAGGCACATTCCAAGGGTAATTGTCTAGCATTTGGAAAAGCGTGTAATTACTGTAATAGAATGAATCATTTTTCATGTGGATGTCCTTATAAGAAATATGTTACAAATAAAAACATAGGTAATTCTAGTAGGAGGATTATAAATTCTGTAGAAAATGAAGGAAATGATGAATTTGACATGTATTTAGATTTAGTTTTTGTAGAAAATGTAAATGAATGTGTTAATGAAGGGGAATTAACAAATAATGATTGGTTAGAATATGTAACAATTAGAAATAAAAAAATAGCCTTCAAGCTTGATTCAGGAGCACAATGTAATGTGATCCCTAGGTCACTAATAGGTGCAATTGTTAAAAATGAAGAAATAAAACCCACTAACATAAATTTAGTTACCTATGATAAAAATAAGATAAAACCTGAAGGTGAAATTATATTAGAGTGCCTGATTAAACAGAGATTAGCTAGAATCAAATTCATTGTGGTAGGAGTTGATAGTCAAGCGATATTAGGACTAACTACTTGTAAAAAATTAACCTAATTAAACGAGTCAACGAGATAGGTTGTCAAAGAAGCTTAGTTGAAGAAATAAATGTACCTCATTTAGGGACAAAGTCAGATATAATAGAAAAATATAAATCTGTTTTTACTGGATTGGGCTTGTTCCCAGGAAAACCTTATAAAATAACTTTAAAAGAAGATGCAGTACCAGTAGTACATGCAGCAAGACGCATTGCAAACAGCATAATAGATGAATTTAAAAATACTTTAAAAAAATTAGAAAATGATGGTGTAATTGAAAAGGTAGTAGAACCTACAGAGTGGGTAAATAATGTAGTTGTGGTAGAAAAACCGAATAAGAAGATCAGAATTTGCTTAGACCCCTCAGATCTAAATCTTAATATTAAAAGAGAACATTACCAATTGCCATCAGCTGAAGAATTATTGACAGATTTGTCAGGCAAAAGTGTATTTTCTGTTCTTGATCTTAAAGATAGTTTCTATCAGATTAGTTTAGATGAGGAATCTTCAAACTTGTGTACTTTTGCAACACCTCTAGGAAGATATAAATTTGTCCGATTGCCATTTGGAATTAAAACTGCAGCTGAGGTATTCCAAAGAAAGAATTCTGAGATTTTTGGTGAGATTGTTGGAAATAAAATATATATTGATGATATTATAATAGCAGGAGTAGATGAGGTTGAACATGACAGAATTTTAACAAACGTTTTATAAACTGCAAAAAAGATAGGAATTACATTTAATAAAGATAAATTTCAATACAAACAATCAGAAATTAAGATATTAGGATTTGTTGTATCAAAAGATGGTATTAAAATAGACAATGGTAGATTAGAAGCCATCTTAAGCATGACAAGTCCATCTAATAAAAAAGAAATGTTAAGATTTCTAGAACTTGTTAAATACCTAGGAAAGTTTATTCCAAACTTATCGCAAGTTACAGCACCATTAAGAGAACTTACAAAAGATAAAGTTCTTTGGGATTGGAATATATCCCATGAAAATGCTTTTAATAGGATCAAGAATCTATTGACAACAGCACCAGTTCTGAGTCACTACGATAGTCATAAACCTATTTTAATACAAACCGATGCGAGCAAAGATGGCCTTGGTGCTTGCATGCTGCAAAATGGAAAACCGGTGGCGTATGCTTCAAGAAGTTTAACAGAAACAGAAAAAAGATACGCACCCATTGAAAGAGAATTAGATGCAATTTTGTTCGCTGCTGAGAAATTTCATTATTATATATATATGGTAAGTTAACAACTATTCAATGCAACCACAAGCCCTTAGTCAGTATCTTCAAGAAGGATATTAACAAAGTTTCCAGCAGGTTACAAAGAATGATACTACGTCTAATGAAGTACGAGTTAGATGTAAAATATATACCTGGTAAAACATCATATTGCTGATACGTTATCGCGAGCCTCTTTGAATATAAAAGTTAAAGACGATCCCGAAATGAAGTATGTAATACACTCTTTAGTAACAAACCTGCCAATGTCCGAAGATCGAAAAAAGGATTTTCAAGATAAAACTTCGAAAGATCCGATTTTGAATCAAGTTAATGGATGGCCAGATAAGAAAAAGCTTTCTGCAGAATTGAAACGTTACTGGTTAATTCGAGATGAGTTGAGCGAGCATGATAACCTTGTGTTTTTTGGTGATCGTATTGTTGTACCTCAAGAGTTATGAAGATATATACTCAGTGTTTTGCATGAAGCTCATCAAGGAGTCGTGAAAACAAAATCGAAAGCTAGAGAATGTTTATTTTGGCCTGGTGTGTCTAAAGACATACAAGAAACAGTACTTGGTTGTGAATTATGTGAAAGATTTAGACCAGATAATGCAAAGCTACCATTAATACCCCATGAAATACCAAAAAGACCATGGCAGAAGATTGGCATGAACATATTGGAATTTAATATGTTGAATTATCTTGTTGTGGTAGATTATTATTTAAAATGGTTTGAATTGGTTAAATTGAATTCTAAAACTGCAAACGAAATAATTTTTAAGTTAAAATTTATTTTTTCATTTTATGATTATCCAGATATTGTTATATCAGATAATATACCTTTTAATTCAATTGCAATAAAAATATTCCTAGATGGTATAAATTGCAAATTAATAACTTCAAGCCCAAATTATCCCAGAAGTAATGGCCAAGCTGAGAAAACAGTTGGAATTTGTAAAAATATGTTAAAGAAATGCAGATACGAGCAAGGAGAACTTCATACGTATTTGTTGAATTATAGAAATACACCATTACCAGATATAGGACTATCCCTGGCACAATTGCTGTTCAACAGAAGGTTGAAGGATAAGTTGCCAGTTAGAGAAAAACTACTCGTTCCTAAAATGAACAAACAGAAGAAAGTTATGGAGAGATTCCAGTCAAGAAAACAAAAACAACAAATATATTACAACAAAAATGTAAGACACTTAAAGGATTGCAATACAGGTGATAGAATTTTGTTTAAATTAAAGAATAAATGGGAAACAGGACATGTTGAACAAAAATACAACACACCACGTTCATACATTGTGAAAGATGAGCAAGGTAAATTGTTTAGAAGAAATAGACAGCATTTAATAGTTAGTAATAAAGTTAATAAAGTAGGGAACAATTTAAAAGTTTATAATGGGGATCAAAATGAATTTAGAAATTTAAAAGATACCTAGTGAACCATATAATTTTCGAGATAGGCGAGGTATAGAAAAGCCTTTACGTTATAGAAATTAAATATAATTTTGTTGTAAAATCTAAGGGAGGGGATGTTGTATATACTAATGATATACAGCATACCTGCATATATAGATAGTAGGCTGTGATTGTTTAGAACAGTTGAGAGAAGGATCAACTTTGTAATTTCTGAATATAGAAATGTTTAATAAATATTTAATGAATTTAAATAAGTTCTTTCATTGACTTATTGATTAGTCTAGAAGACAACACACTGCCAGTGTTATTTGTATTTCTCCAGTGTGCAAAAGTAACTATTGCAATAATGTTAAATAAATGTTAAGGGCTAAATAATTTACTAACAAGAAATATGTGGATTAACTGAAATCTTCCTCTAAACTATTTTATGTAAAATATTTAATTTTTTTAAAGGTCAATTCATGAGCTGCAAATGATGCTCGTGGATTAATTAAATTTAAATAATTTAAAAAATAAACCAAATATTTAGGTACAGTAGTTGTATCTAACAGTAGTAGTAAGTGTAATAATGTAGTAGTTCATAAAGATAATGCTTTTATATTACTTTTTGTTATAGATTACCAGCAAATGGCCATAAATTTACCTAATATCTTAGGGTCGCCCATTTTCCAGATATCTGATAAAGTAAAATAATAACAATCCTAACCTCACTTTTGACAATGAAAATCAAATGTAATTGTTTTAAATTGAAAATTAAATGTACCTAAAAATATTCTTTAACAATATCAAAATAATTGTTTATTTTTGATCTTTTTTCACCCCTTCTTATTATTAGTGCCACTTCATCGCTACTACTGCTACTTTCTAGAACATCAAATAAACAAAAATCTAATAAAGCATTCTTTGCTTTACCATCCATTACGACAACCTTTTGAGGTTATATATTTTTTTAATAATAAACAAAGCACGCTTTTGACGTTTTTCAGTCAAATGTATTGTTGAAAATGCATCGTTAATAGTCGAACCAAACGAATTTGCAAATCTCGTTTGGTGCGCACCAGGGCAACCAGTCGAATTTGCTATTATTTACTCTGTAGATTTGAAAAACAAATGCAGAATTAGAATTTTCAGTGTTGCTAACTCTCAAAAAAACTTAACAAAGCCATCCTAACAAATCTTATTTAAAAACTAACTAACAAGTTATTTCTTAAATGATTACAAAATGACTAAATAGAAAAAATAGTAGTATAAAGTAAAATGTGTCTTATGAAACTAATACTTTAATATACTACGCGTTCGCGTGTCCAAAAAAGATTTATTTGAATACTGGAAACGGTAACATTTTATATTTTAAAGTTGATATCACTATGATGATTATCATTGAGAACTACTCTGTCACTAACTGACAGACCTACTTTAAATGGCGCGCACGCGTAGCATTTTAGTTCGGATTCTCGTAGAATAAACCCAAGCTCTATTAATTTTTCTACCATTTCTCAGATAAATTTCTATCATATTTTTCTTTTGTACTTATTAAATATGAATGCCATTATTAAAAACTGACTTTTTTTCAAAAACAGTTAATTTGGCAGCTCTCTTCAAAAAGTGACAATTTAAATAAACTAACTCATACGATTCAAAATTCCACATGACCGATATGTCTGTCTCTTTCTTTCAAGGCCCACCCTGAATCAAAATTCTGTTGCTCACACATTAATTCTAAAGTAATAATTTGATTATCAATATGAGTATGCGTAAATTATTGAAGGAAAAAACCGGGAAAAATGATATTTTACGACCTGAAAAACCTGAAAAAAACTTTGAATTTAGAAATACCACCCTTACAGGCCACCCTGACTAAGTTTAAAAAATGTTTAAAAGGGTAAGCTTTTAAACCATATTTATTTTGGTTGATTTGATGCGGAATGGCTCATTTATTAGTTGCCTTCCATAACATATGTCATTTGTGAATGGCAAATTCGTGCGATTAATCCAATTCCCAGCTCAATTTCACATTGGATACCCCAGTGCCCTTTTATAAATAATTCTTTTTTCCTTTATAGGAGACCTGAAGATTATTTTTGAAACTTTGGTAGTTTTATTGATAAATAACTGGTTAAAATAAATTTAAAGTCATTAAAAATAATAATGTTATGATTTTTTGTAAATAATTATTATTTCAATTAAAAATGGTTTTGGTTGCTTTGAAATTCGCTCCCCCTCCCCCCTCCCACCCAGGTATTCGTATATTAGTTTTTAAATCTTTATTGATTAATGGATTTATTAAAATTTTCTTTCCAGAATGGTGTATTTACAACTTCAAGTAGTCCTGCACCATCACCGGTTACACCAGAATCTGTTGTTCCTAAAGCAATTACTCCACAACCAACCCCAAGGCATGCAGCCACACCACCAGCTCCCCCATCTGCACAACAAACACCACCTCCATCCCGTTCCAGTCATAGCAGCTCACAGGATAAGTTTGCTCAAAATGCAGCAGCGATGCAAGCGTTGCACCAACAGTTACTTAGAAGTAAGTGCTTTTCTTTCATTTCTTGTGTTTATGTAGAACTTTTAAATAATTATTTACAGCTATTCAAGCTGGAGGTCCACCAGCAGCTCATATGCTCCAATTTTCCCCTCTCTTCTACCCTTATCAATTGGCTATGGCACAGGCCGCTAGTGGTAAAGGTGCAACACCCAATTTGGTGGACATACAAAGGGCAGCTGATATACAAAGGCAGTACTTGTTAGATATGATTCCTTCTCCCCAAGCTGGTCCCCGTCATAATTGGAAGACGTGATTTGTAGGTGATACATTCTAGAATATGGTGAGCCTGAGTTTTTATTATAGTGATCGTAATTCGGAAAATAATATAATTATGTTTATTTTAATTTTGTTTTCTTCTTTTGTAAAATATTGTGAGTGTATATATGTTTGGGAGTTTGTACAGCAAAGGCCAAGTGCATCTAAATAATGGTTTATTTATTTTCTAAATAGTGAGGTTATTTTTGTTTTTTTTTAAATTTGGGTACGGTAGTGAACAGAACTTCAATGTGAGAACATGAATCGATTATTTTTTTTTTTAATTGGGAACACAACTAGGAAATTAATTCAAATGCACTATTTTCTTTTAATTAATTCACTTTTTAACTGCCCACATTTGCGTTGATAGAATTGTATTATAATTGGTATGTTGAATAAATTAAGAATGAAATGTAATTATTGTTTGTTGACAAAGTTATAACTTTTAGCTGCAAATGATGTGTTAAAGGTAGAAAATTTATAAATTTTTTTATTTAAAGCATGATTGATTTCGATGTACCTTCCAAGTTATTTTGTTTTTGTAAATCTTAAGTAGTTCACAGGATAACAAAGAAAAATGTATTATTAATTAAGTTCTCATCTTTTGAAAGAAAATTTTACATGCTTTGCAATAATGAAGTGTCAATAATAACCATTTGCAACTGAAAGATTAGATTTGATAGTTATTGGTATTCATTATGATATAAATTGATTCTTTATTGTATATTTTTACATAGCAATTGTGAATTTATTTTTCATTGTTTCAAAGGTTGTTTTTAATATGTACAATCAATTTACTTAAGAAAAAAAAAGGTTCTTATTAAGTGCAGCTGTAGTACAATTGCAAATTCTTAAAATTTATTTACTTATAAATTGTTACATTAATCATATATTCGTGTGTATAAAATTCGGTAATCGTAATAAATAAATTTTTAATTATTAAATAAAGAAGTTGCACAAAATAATGTTGTTTTCTTGTGCATAATAGTGCTGTTTCTTAAGTCCTTAATGTAATATTTTTTTTACATTGTGTGCTTCGTAATCGTAAGAAAACTGACTTTTTAAAAGTTCGATTCTAGTGCTAAGTAGCGATGTAGTTAGTGCTTAAAAATTTCCATATAAAGAATGTAGCCAATTTTTATCTTGATATTTCGTGTAAAAAAAAGGTTGGCTGTTGAATCACTTTTGTTTTGTGAATAGTTCATGATGTAATAATCAGTAATTTTTGTGGGTGAACTGGATAGGCCTTTAGATCAATTTTTCATTTTATTTTTTGTTGTACATAAATAATAAAAAGTAACGTAGCAAATTTTTTTTCTAAATGCCTTTTCAGTACTTAAAATTTAATCAAGAATGTCTCAAAACTTTGTATTTTATAAGTTATGTACAATTATTATTAATGCCCAATGTTTTTAAATAAAATTGCTCATAACTTCTTTATTTTTATTTAATATATATCCTTTGAAAATGGTTTTGATGATTGAATGTTAACCTGTTGTCTGTTTGGCGGATTTGTGGAAAAACCAGCTGACTAGGTTAAATTGAGTTCATGCTATAAACTTAGACTGACTTTTCATAATCCAGTACAGTAGAGTCTCGATCATCCAAGTTTGGTCATCCGAGCTCTGCTTTGTCCAAGAATTATGTGTGGGTTTGGTTAGAGCAAGTCACGATGCAAATTTACAAATGAAGCATGCTTGGCTTTGAATTTAGTAGTCGTTTGTTTTGTTCACAAATATGATGTGGCATTGAATAAGTGACGTGACAACAAGTACGTAGTATTATATACGGGTGAATATCTGCTATTTGTGTACTGGCTACCCATTTTTGTGACCAACAAAAAATATAAGAATAAGTTTATGTGTTTTATTATCTAAAAAGTAATTCCTATTTTCACACTAATTTAAAGTGGGCTAGTAATTATTACGTATTTTCGGAGTTTCATGGTGACCAAGGGAAAATTGCAACCCAAGGGGGTTGCGCAAAAAAGCAGGGTAGGAGACACTAAATTTATGGGCAATGAAGAAAATCTCAATAATTTAACTTTGTATTAATCTTCACTATTTCTTACCCTTTAGTGATACTAAGAAACTTTCTGGTTTAATAATACTAACGATTGAATATTGGAAAGTGAGTAGTTAACAAATAAATCAAACTTTTATACATAAATCGGGTAAAACGACATGCCAGGGTAGAGACTTGTAGAGGAGAACGAAGAAGGTAGAGAATTGTAAATACTTTTATTAACTGTAAGAAATTAATTTTTATATTTTGTCATGCTTTAAGTTTTTCCTCCTAGATGTGTAATCTGGCCCACTGTGCTATGACTTGAATTTGTTTAGTTTGGTCGTCTCATTCTGTTAGGTCTTTCTATATCTGTTTTGTACATTTTATTTGTTAGTTAATTTTCGTCCATTCTTGTTACAAGCCCTAACTATCAAAGCCTGTTTTGTTGTAAAATCGTTTTAATACCTGCTTGTTTATAAATCTGCTTATAATAAATCTGTTTATAAATAAATAGTTTCTTTTTGCACTTCGCGTATTGAAGAGTTGTGGTGATGCCTGCTCGCCAAATTCAACTACAAGAAAGATAATGGTATCAATAGAAAAAGATTATTTTGCATCAAATGATACCAATAATAATATTAACAGTGTAATTTTATTCTAAAATACTAATTTAAAAGTTGATTGTTGGTAGTATGACAGGCCATGATTTTTAAATTCGAAAGTATTTGTCAAATACTTTTATAATTAGTTCAATTTTTTTTATTGGAATTAATTGATTTGGCTTAACCCTTATGTCAACAACGGTGTAGACTAACAAGAACCAACAACATAGGTCTGACTAGACCTGCGAATATTTTCATATAAAATATCTAGTGTTGCCCCGATTCGGGGTCTTGGCTGCATTGTAATAAATGACGTAGAACAAAAGAGGATATTTTCCACTGCGGGCAACGTCTACGAAGATAAATGACCTGCTACCTAATAATGGGGAGATGCTTACATTGTCAAACCGAAATCAGCAAACTATTGACTTCCAATATGACTTAGAATATTAGCTTACACACGTGTACAAAAAGCTTCATTAATAAAATATAGTTATTGTAGTGTTGCCTTTAAGAAAAAGTCTTTAAATAAAAATATTCCCGTAGATTTTCAAATTGCCGATGCATCGGGGAGAATCGGGCCGAAGCGTATCGCCAGATTGTCAATTGCCGATGCGCGTGCCGATTCGGAAAATAGCGAGAATCGGCGCCGATGCATCGGGGCACCGATGAATCGGGGTATCACTAAAAATATCAAGGATATTGAAATAAAACGGCATTTTAAGGAAGAAGATAATATAGTTTGTATATTTAAGAATTTAAAATAAGTTTATTGAACTTAAATTTTAACCACTATTAATGTTTCCTTCGTCGTGGCGGGTATAGATGCACTTATGACATTTGTGTAAATCCTGGCTGTGCTGCAATCAAACAGGTTAATTGCAGATTATACAGCGAAACCTCGTTTTGCGTTGTAGTTTTTCATTTGTATAGCAGATTTCGCTGCTAGACTTCACTCGAGGAGCGGCATTAACCTGCTCAATTGATTAACTTGATTAATCGATTGGTCGATTTATCAATTATTTAAAAGAATCAATTGACGGTCCGGTTAATCGATTATATTATCATGCACAGCCTTAATTGAAACTGATAACGGAAAAGTTTGGGTATTTACGTGCATTTACACATATATCTGTGCAGACCTGTGTTATACGTTAGAGGTAGTAAAATGGGAATTCCCTCCTAAAATACAAAGCAAAAATTTTATTTTCAGTTTCGATGTTTTATACCTTTCCTAACAGTCTCGTTGAGGATGTAAATAATATTAGCTTCAAATTCAAAATAAAAAATATATTTATTTAACGTTGTAGTTAGTTATAAGTCTGGCCAGGACTATATGTTGACATAAGAGTTAAGTCGGCGATTTTCACAACATTACTGATAAACCTAATTATGGCAAAATGAATACTTAAAGCTTGTCCCGAGTGAATTGTCTCTTAATGTAATAGAGCTGTGTCGGTTACGATTATAATTTTAAACACATGACAGATGGCTTATGTCACTAAACTGTCCACTAACAAAAAATAACAAAAACAATTGATTTTACTTGTTTATAAAAACATCGACGAAATAAGAACAAGTACGTGAATGTATTTTGTACAAACTTATGCAAAATAAGAGTCTTACTTCGAAAACAATAGCCAGGGCCGTAGCTAGCAAATTTTGCGCTGTGGCCAAGGGACATTCTTGCGCCCCCCTCCCCTCAATTTTCAAATAAGTTTATTTAAAATGTAAATTATAGTATTTGTATTGGAAAAATAAAATTATTCAATTGTTTAGAAGTAAATTGTATTTCAAACAAAAAATTAGTAGTAGTTTACAAAATTAAGAAGAATATTTTAACAACACATAATAAGTACATACACACACAAGAAAAATCTAATGATATTTTTTTAACTCGTTTTATTATATTATTCAAACTGCAGATTCTTCAAAAAAAAATTGTTTGTAATTATTCAATAATAATTGACAAAACTGAATACTAGGTAAATGTAAAAACACAGAAAAATAACAAAAAACAATAAATAAATCTAATTCTAATATTCCTGCTTTTGAGCAAATTTTGAATATTTATTGTAATCTATTATTCTTTATTGTTGTTTTTTCTCAAAGCTTTTAATAAAGACTATTTAAACTGTTAATTACTTTAATGTTTATTGATTTAGTATAAAAGTATAGCAAAATACCTAAAAATATAATGTGCAATGTTAATTGCCTATGATCGACTTTGAGAATGGACACCCAGTATATGGTCACTCATCTACTAAACATGGAAAGGCAACAAATACACCAAACAAAAGCCCTAACCTTGAAGATTGCCCATTAGGTTGGTCCAACAAAAAAGCAAAGTTGGAAATCTTATGCTCTCACCCCCTAGGATTATTGTATATCGAAAAAAAAGTACTTCGTTTGATGTCAAATATAAGTATCCTAGGTTTGCACGGTCCCTCAACGCGAGCTTACCTGAGGACATCAAAAGAACCACGAAATCTTCGGATCTTTTTTAGTTTTTCGCTTATAACTCCAAAGCGGTGCTTTCAAACGAAAACTTTACTATTACAAGAATTAAAGCGCATTAATTTCTGCGTCGGATGAGTATCCAACACTTTAAATTCGGTCCAGTGGTATGGTTGAAATCGATGGTCGAGAAACGACAATTTTACAAATTTTCGATTTTCCGTCAGATCGGACGCCCAGAGACTTTCCGTATAAAAAAACCAGTTGGACTCATTTTGATTGTTAATATAAGTCGAGAAATACCTAAGCTTTGATATTATAGAGGTAGCGGGATTAAATTAATGATTATTTTTTGTCATCCCCCAACAAAGCAATTAGGATCAATCCATATGAATTAGTGCAGTGCTGGTCGCTCGATCATTTCGAAAAAAGATAATTTTTTGTGTGTTATCACCCTTAAGTATTGGTAGATCAAAACCACTGTCATTTTACTTTTATTCCATTTGATTGAAATATGGCAGCCATATTTGTTTTGTGATGCACGACGTTGCTTGCAGTTTTTTGATGTAAACGTAAATCTTGATATCTCAAGAACGGTTGATCCTAGAGACCTGCGGTAAAAATGATTGTATTGCTCACATGTCGGACTACATTTTCTAATCTAAACATAATTTTTGTAGGACGCTTACTTATGGATGTGATTTAATCCCGAAGATTATAGTTTTTATAAAAATTTCCGCTTTTATGGGGATCATATTTCATATATCCAGATAAAAATGAAGTCTTAGGATGGATTTTCTATTTAAATGTACACGGTTAGAGGTAGTTTATGTATAAACTATTTTAAATCTGAAATTTTACTATTTTGGTATGTATGGGCTTTGGAGTTCTCGTTATGATACATCAGATCAATATTATGTTTGGATTAAAAAATGTAGTCCGACATGTGAGCAATACACTCATTTTTACCGCAGGTCTCTAGGATCAACCGTTCTTGAGATATCAAGATTTACGTTTACATCAAAAAACTGCAAGCAATGTCGTGCACCACGAAACAAATATGGCAGCCATATTTAAATCAAGTGGAATAAAAGTAAAATGACAGTGGTTTTGATCTACCAATACTTACGGGTGATAACACACAAAAAATTATCTTTTTTCAAAATGATCGAGCGACCAGTACTGCACTACTTCATATGTATTGATCCTACTTGCTATGATGGGGGATGACAAGAAATAGTCATTTTAAATACCACATATGAGGTATTGCTGAACTCAGAAAAAAATAGACTTTTCATTTCTAGCAAAAAAATAAGGGGGTTCCATTTTAAAAAAAGTCGATGACGTCATAGGCCCCACAGTAGTAAACTAAAAAATTAAAATTGACGTCCATAAAATCCGCAGGAAAACAATAAAATTGACGTGTCCGAGCTTTTTTTCCAAACAGTGTTAATACAAAAAATATGAATTTTATTCCTTACTTTACACACTGTAGTGTGTTTTTATTACATTTCTGAATTTGTTTCATTTGACTTAAGAGGGGAGGGTCTCAACCTTGTCGCTGCCGATGTGGCTTATTCTGTGTGTGCAGTTAGGGTAGGGTAACCCTAGCACAATCATGTAAAAAACTTGGATGAAAGGGTCTCTGGTATTGTACAAGCCTCACTGGAAATTCCCAAAGTTAACAATTTCGTTTTATTCATTTTATGAAGAACCAGTGCTGGTGATGTATGGTAATGTTCTACATTAATACTGCCCTGCTAAGATCAAAAGTGGTAACTGCAAAACTACAATTTATAAATATACTATACAGAATTTCACTGTGTGCTAAGAAAAACTATGGTATATTTTTGAGTTGATGTTTTGCAGTTACCGCCTTTGATCTTAGCAGGGCAAAATCGCAAAGTAGAAAAATATATGTAGTACCTATTTTGGCAGCATGGTGCAGAGCAAAACCATTAGAGATTATGGAGGCAAAGGCTTGTACTTCACCAGAGGCCCATTCATCCGAGTTTTTTGCATGATTGTGGTAAGGTTACTCTACTCTAAATGCATGCACAGAATGAGCCAAATCGGCGGCGGCGAGGTTGGGACCTTCTCTTTAGAGAGATATTTATGATCACTTAATAAATTAGAAATAATAAAAAGTTGTGAGTGCAATACCACCAGGTAAACTTTTCTAGGAAATAGCAAAGTGGTTTACAAGGATGAATGCATTTAAACCTTTATTTGTTTTCAAATTTCAAATGAATTCTTGAAAATTTTGTAATTCTTTTTATCATAATTTGTATGGATGCAATGTAACCCTTTTCTGATTTATGTTGGTGCACTGGCACCAATGCACCCACATTGCCTCCTCTGCATATAATTTAGTATGTTTTTTATTTTTTTATGTGGTAGTCAATATATTATATACAACTCAATACTACAGAAATTAAATTATAGATATTTACCTAAGATGGTATGAGGTTTTAATAAGTCATAGTGGAACAAGGTGCTAAAATCAACATCTAACTGAAGGTTGTGTACAAATCGACCAAATGAAAAAAGGTACTTGTGGAAAATTTAAAATAATCCAGCACTCAGGCTGTATAAGGAGAGTACAAAATCAGGTACCTACACCAAAATCTATAATTCTACTCTAGTTATTTCTTTAAACATATCTAGCTTCCTTTTGTTTACTTTTCTGTCTTCGAGTTCAGACTAGAATGGGTTGTTGGGAACTAGTGGTAAGTATTTGTGAACTCGTGGGGCCCATTAAAAAGTATCAACTCATAAAGGATACCCACCCCATCTTAAGTGTTGCTGGTCGGTGGCCACTGCTAGTTTCTGGAAACAACAGAAATACAGTGAGTCACAAACAATAATGTCTATAGTGAAATGGGTGGGGGGGGGGAGGAACAGTAGTTTCAAGATAATCGCCAAAAACTTTTTTGCAGGGGGAGCCATAGACTTACATGTTAATTCCCCTATCCTACCTGAAAATGCATGTTTTGATGTGCATGCGACCTAACCTAACTATAACCTACAGCCTAACCTGCAATTCATATGTGTTTTAATTTAATTTTGGTTAGGTTAAGGTCACAGAGGCCGATTTTTCAAAATTTTAATGAGCGCTGGGAAGTTTTAGTATTTTACCAAGCGTACTAAACATGGTCTGCATATATAAGTACGTATTTATAAAAAAAATATTAATTAAACTTCTACATACAATATCAATAAAACGTAAAAAATCAAATTTAGAGATTAATCTGTGCTTGTAAACAATTGTTTGTAAGATCTCCCCAAGTAAATAAAATTATTATTTCTGTTTATTATTTTGGTTATTAGTTTAAACAAACGGTACTCAAATCCCAAAAATGGAAAAACACATTTCAGGATATGTGTACTGTTTAAGCTAATAAATAAAATGATAAACAGTAATAATAACTTTATTTACTTGAGAAGATTTTAGAATCGATTTTTTAAAGCACCTCCTTATTATTGACCTCCTTATATTCGATTTCCAAATGGGACATACAGTATTAAAAACAGCAAATACGTTCTTACAGGAACGCAGAAAACTTGGAATATCCCCAGTAGCACACAATATTTCTATAATATTTAAAAAACATAAATATAATATATATTTTAATATATGTTTTTTAAATATTTAAAAGGTTAGAAAAATATTTATAAAATATTGATTTAAAATATATTTTTTACCAAAACGATCAACAACATCCAACTTACTAGCTTGTCTAAATGAATGGACATTTAATCATGATGAAGGACAGCCAACCGATGTAATATATCTTGATTTCGAAAAGGGTTTTGATGAAGTTCCACATGATCGACTATTACATAAACTAGAACATTTTGGAGTAAGAGGTAATTTACTTCAGTTGATAGAGGATTTTCTTAAAAACCGATATTACCAAGTCAGAGTAAATGGTGTCCTATCAAATCAACATAAAGTGCTAAGTGGAGTACCCCAAGGATCGGTCCTAGGCCCCCTACTCTTTGTAATCTATGTCAGTGACTTAGCTAATAACATTAAAACTAATATAATCTTCTTTGCTGATGACACCAAGCTTTTTGCAAATCTCTTGGAACAATACATAGAGCTGAATGATGACTTGAAGATAATAGAAGATTGGGCAATTACTTGGAAAATGAAACTAAATGCCGATAAATGTACAGTATTAAATATTGGACCAAACAACAACAGCCAATCATATAAATTAAACAACATTGAACTACAGCATGTCAATCAACAAAAAGATCTTGGTGTCATCATCAGCAACGATATAAAATGGGAAATTCATATAAATGAAATTGTAAAAAAAGCCAATTCTTTCATTTATTTAATTTAAAAAGCATTCAAGAGTAAATTTCCGGACATGATTTTAAAATTATGCAAGAGTTTCATCAGACCAAAATTAGAATATGCACATACAATATGGAATCCTTACTATGTGAAAGATATAGAGGCATTAGAGAAAGTACAAAGAAGGGTTACAAGAATTCCACCAGAACTATCACAACAACCATATGAAGCAAGACTAAAGAAACTTCAGTTAACAACGTTGAGAGAGAGAAGATTAAGAGGAGACATAATTGAAACGTACAAGATAGTTCAGGGATATTATTCTAGTAACTTAGAAATTAATATACAATTACAATCACAGAGTACAGTTAAGAGGACATTAAAAAAAACTTGAAAAAGAAAAAACTGCTAAGCTACCACGAAGAAACTTCTTAGTAAACCGTGTGGTATACCCCTGGAACTCTCTACAAGAAGACACTATATCAGCACCAAGTTTGAATGATTGTTTGACCATGTTTGATTCTTTTAAAAACAAACTTGACAGAGAAAACATAATGACTCTAAACATTGACTATCGATTGTGACAAATTGTGCTATTACAACTATAAGTTGACTATAAGTTGAACAATCAAGTTCTATAAAAATCTTTCAAACAAAAATTTTTAAGATAAACGCAAACTAAACAAATAGTTTCATTGGGTTCGATCGCCTACTATATACATAATAATAATAATAATAATAAGATATTTAGAAATATATTGATATACATATTAAATAAATATATTATTTATGTGTAATTTTTAATATTTTGAAACAATATCAAACAAATATTTTATTATTATTATGTCCTTAGAATGTCGTAGATAAATATAAATATTATATAAAAATAATATTAAAAAAATATTTTAAATAATATATCAGCTAAGTATTTAGGCGGATGTTGAAACGAATATTTATATAATATATGTGTGTGCTACTAGGGATGTGGGTATTGAGATACGTCAGTAAATATATATACGACGTTGTACAGCAACAAAATTAGGCAAAATAACGTCGAAATGCGGTAGTTGATCATGAATGCAACCAATGAGATGCATGCTTTAGTTGTAACATAACCTGCAAGCCAACCAACATTCCGCTAGGAAGCAGGTCTATCTTTGGCGAGTCTCAATAATATAATAATACTATTAATAACAGTTAACAGAAGATATTTGAATTGTAAACTAATAAGCTCTTTATTTAGCAGCAAACACGTTTCTTAGAGCACCACTTCTTTTTGCAATTTACTCTATGTTTTCAATTCTTTTGCAATGCTTTTAGGTAAATAGGTTTTCAGTCTGCGCAATTCAGAAAATAATCTTTCAGCTCTACATGTGGATATAGGTATAGTCATCAAAAATTGACTAAACTGTAAATATTCTTTGCCTTTTTTGCAAAAAAACATCAAAAAATATTTAGTTAGATAAGTGTGTGGACTCCCCTTTTTAGATTTTTTATTTTGAATTTTTATTACCTAAAATATACTAACCATGCAAATGAGGGCCCAGCCCTCACTATATTATTTTAATGATGACCACAGTCTTCGAGCCACCACATCCCACATAGCACCATAATATCTGCTGGATGTCCTACGGATATCCTGGAGCAGCTTTACGAATATCCGAAGAATGTCCTACGAAAAGCAGTTGGATATCCTACGGACATCCGTGGGATGGTAAAATGAGACTAAAATAGACATCTTCAGGATATCCGATGAAGGATATTCCTCGGATATTCTATTATTAATATCCGTTGGATATCCTATACAATATATCCCCGGGACATTCATTACAAGATATCTTTGGTATATAATATGCAAAATATCCCTTGGATGTCCTGTACAAGATATCCACAGGAGGTCTAAACAAAATATCTTTGGAATATCTTGTATTCATTATAAATAATATGAAAACAGATTGTTTCTTTAAATTTTCACTTTAATTATTGTAGTTAACAATTGTTTCGCCACACAGTGGCTTCTTCAAGCGTCTAAAACATAAAGCTAACGTAACTTCTGTAAAAATTGGCAATTATAAACCTGCAATAAACATTATATTCCTTCAACGTGCTTAGATGTGGGTAATGGTAGCGGACACTATTATTATACAAATAAATTTAACAACGGTGAATTGTTCAGTCTGTTAGGTCGTTTATAAAGTGAATATTTAAAAAATAATCTGTTTTTATATTATTTAAGATGGATATAAATTTTTATCTAGTAAAGGCCGAATCAATTCATTAATTGATTATAAAATTACTATTAGAGGATTTGCTAATTACATATCGGTATCAAATAAATAGTATATGAATATAATAAAAGAAATGATGGAGGTGTATGCTCATAAAATATAAAAATTTATTATAATTGAGGTAACTACAAACATAAAAATTATATTTAACATAGTTTTAACATAAACATATTCAAAGACTTCTTCTGTTGAACCTCTCATCCGCCGCCGCTTTCAGAAATTGCTGAATTGGTTTTTCAGCATTCTTTTTCTGTCTAACCTAGATCTCTGTTTAGAACTTCTGTAATAATATATAAATGTTAATACTCTTAGCGTAAATGCAATTCTAGTTACTTTACTTAACAAAAATGCTGCAGTTTTCAGTGTGGAAAAAATTTTATTTGTTTTTCCCTGACCAATTAAATTTAAAGGTGTCGTCTCCAACAAATCGGGGTAGAGTCCTTTTGATCACTTCATAAGGAGTGCTGCCACCAAATTTTGCAACTTGATTGATTTTATTTGATATTTTCTTGTGCTGTCTAAAAAACAGTAGAATTTAATAGATCACAATGCGGATATGGCAAATTTTACCCTTCAACGTCGTACCTGTTATGTCCAAGCTTAATAGAGATGAGGCTGTAAATAAATGTTGCTTTAAATGATAATTATTGTAGTATTATAGTATTTGTCAAAAGTATATAAACTATAGATTTGTTACATTTTTATTAGAGTACCTACATAATTATTAAAACGAATGAATCAAATTCAGTAATTCTACTTACCTAATACTCTTCTGCAGGTCGGTTAGTGAAAATTCAAAAGCACTTTAAAATCAATCACCAACAAACCAAATCAAATATATTTAATCGGAGCGCGCGGCGTAATAGTGTGAATGCTCAAACTGAAGTGAATGAAAACCAAGTTGTTTGGATCACGCTGAAGTCTGACAAAGTTGTAAATCTTTTCGAGGTTTGGACATTTTTTAACACCAGGCAATGTCATAAAATTTACCCAAAGAGGGTCGATTACAGATGTGAAGCATTCTAGCATTCCAGGAAGAATCCTTTAAATGCCACACGATTTAAGAAATATACATACTAACATACATACATATCATATCATCTCACAATTCTTTGTTTTTAGACTGTAAATAATAACTAAAACCACGAGATTTGTCTTCTATTATACCTAGTATGAAAATAAATCAAACCAAGAAAACATAAACGCTATATTAACATTATAGCAATAACGAGCAATCTGTACTGTTTTATATCGTACACCCTATGTGTTACGTGAAAAGAATCTTATCGTTAAAATTTTATTATTATTATAATTTATAAAAAATTTATGAAAAAAAAGTATATCGTAGGAGATTCGAATCGTAAGGTGGATATCTTAAGGATATCTTGCACAGTACATCTTTAGGATATAACATGCAGAATATCTCATGGATGTTCAGTTTGGGGATGTACGATCATTCCTTGAATCGACGATACCTGGGATATCCACAAAATATCCTGCATGGTATATGCTGAGGATGTAGCGTGCTGCATATCTCACGGATGTCCAGTTCGTGGACGGGCGATCCATCCGTTAACAGACCATATACTGGATATCCCCAGGATATCTTGTGCTATATGGGATAGTTGGCACCTATGGTTAAGGTAAATTACGTTAGGTGAGATGAGCTTAGGTTAGGTCGCATGCGCATGAAACATGCATTTTTAGGTTGGGTGATAGAATTAAAACGGAAGTCTATGGCTCCCCTTTCAAAAACTTTTTTTTGTGATTATCTCGTAAAATTACTGCTACCTCCCAAATCTCGCTGTGAACGCTCTTGTTGAACTCGATGAGACAGATCGAATGGTATATAACATGTGCTAGAACAGCTAAAATCGTTATTTATTCAGTAAGCAGGTTGCACTGTATTTGATTTTTTATTATGTAAATTTTCATGAAAAATTGTATTCTTTATATCCATTAAACCAAAATATCTCTCAAATGCGATTGGTGTTTGGGTGTTTGGGGTAAAATATAGATATTTATAAGATATAAGTGTAAAAAACCTTTGTTTATTGTGCGAACGGTTTAACACACGAGTGAGGTACGAGCAAGTGTCTTAAAGCATTTGAGTGCAATGAAGAGACTTTTTACACATATATATCTTACAAACGTTTTATCTACACTTATAACGCTCCACTAAAGTATTCATTGTATTTGATATTTTTTATTTAAATTTGTGACTTGTGTCAGGTGTACATATATATTAGCGTGCTTAGATTTTTATGTGCTAAGTTGTTTAGCAACCAGTTTGTAAAATATTCATAAATCATTAATGTATCATAAATCTCTTGTTGACGTTAGTGTGCAATAAAAATTTTATAACTACACTATATAGCTCAATAAACTTTAACTTTTTACACGAAAATCAGTGTAAAAAGTGGTCACGTTTTGCATGATCGTAGATAAAAATAGTAAAATAAGGGTGGTTGTGGATAAAGGGGTGAGTTAAAAAGATTTGATAACAGTCTGATGTTCATATCTTAAATAATTTAAGAGATCTAAAGGAGAGTTATTAAAGAACTTTCCTTTTCATATTGGCAATGCTATGGTTTGGTTTCGAAAAGGTAAGGTTTCCATTTGACATTTTAAAGTTGGTGTTGCTGTAGGTAAGAAGGTGAGATGCAAAGATATCTATTTTATATTCTTGTAGGAGACAAAAAAAATATTGCTGTTGATTGGTATTTTTCTTTAATTTTTTAGCATTTAATTTTTAAAATTGGAATTTCAATTTTTTCAAAACTTGATAGAGTATTATATAGAAAAATGGAAAACTCCTATGAATCATAAGATTTTTTTTGGTCCTTTATAAGAATACCTATGAAATAAATTTCTTTGTGAAATCAATTAGGAAGGTAATATTGTAGAATGTGGAGTATTCACTATGGTGTGTTTCCCCACGTATAAACACCCTGTATAATACATAGTCGCATATATTATAAAATCTCTAAACGTGTTAATAAATTATAGTCACTCCTTTTAATTACATTGTATAACAGAAACTAATGTACAGCATAGGGATTATATAACTTAAATGATTTTAATAGTCATAAGGCTGTGAAATAAATATAATCTAATTGTTTCTGTTACGCATTATTTAATACTGTTACTACAATTAACATCAATAGAATAAAACTAGGGCAAAGCAGTAACTCTTGTGGGTCAACGTTTATTTTTAAAACTGCATTTGATAAAAAATAATTTGATTAAACACGTTTAAGTATTGGGAATTTGGGCAAATGAGAAAAGTAAATATAAAATTTGCATAAGTGAAGAGCTCAAAAGACGAGAAGTGTTGTGACAAACTGCAAAAATAGAAATATCACTTGTCAAAATGACGTATTTACGTAGACGAGAAGTGTAAGCAATTTAATTACTTAGTGGGCAGTTGCACTAGTTTTGAGAACAGTTTTAACGCACCAAATTAAATAATTGGGGAAAGCTTTTTAAGACGTTTTATTATCCGTTATAATAAAATCATAATAATGTGAGGTTATGGAACAGTTCCCACTCTGGCATGGAATTTCCCTTGCAAGACTTTGATTTAGAGGACGAAACTGATTTTCTTCTTGGTGGTTCACTAAATCATGGGGGTGACATGGATGGGGGCCTTGCAACTCAAAGTCGAACCCCTCGAAATCGTAAAACATTAGGAACATTTTTATGTGGGTAAGTTTATGTTGGTCATGTTGGGGATTTTATTGTGTTGACACAACCTTGACTTCACAATTAAAGTAATATGTGACACTGACAATTTGTCAACAGTTTTCAATTCGCGGAAGTGGTTTTTTCGATTTAATCTTAAGAATTTGCATGTAAAGATGATAGATTAAGTAAATGTTGCATATAAGGTGTAGTTTTTAGAATAGATATACTTGTTTTTGTGAAGGTAAGGTTTCTGGGTGCAGTTTCTGTGTTGTTGCACAATTATGGAGTCTGTGGAATCCCAGACTAATCTTAATAAACCCACATCCAAAGAGGATATACCTTTAATAACAAAAGCACATAATGAATCATATTTAAGGTAGTCACCGATTATAATTAAAAACAATGTTTAACTTATCTTAATTTTAGTTGCTTTTGTTCGATATGGAGAAGTTGTTGTGGACCGAGGGAATTACGACCTCGCACAATACATTTAGGCAAACCAACACCAGGCCAGTTTCCCGCGAATACTATAAGGAACCAGAAATACAATATTATTACTTTCCTACCGCTCGTTTTATATCAGCAGTTCAAATTTTTCTTGAACTTATATTTCTTAATTATGGCAACCAGTCAGTTTGTGCCTGATATTCGAATTGGCTATTTGTATACATACTGGGGACCATTGGTGAGTTTGATGCTTGTACCATTTTATAATAGGTATGCATTAATTGAAAACTTTTTTAGTGCTTTGTTTTGTTTGTAACCATATGTCGAGAAGCTGTCGATGATCTAAGACGACATAAAAGAGATCAAGAAGTTAATAATCAGAAATGTAAAAGATTATTAAGAAATGCTGATAAGTCTATAGAAATCGTTCCTGCATCTAAACTTAAAGTGGGCGATTTAATAATAGTGGATAAAGATGAAAGGGTCCCTGCAGATTTAATATTACTTCGTACATCTGAACGAAGCGGTGCAGTGTTTGTACGTACCGATCAGTTAGATGGTGAAACTGACTGGAAATTAAGATTAGCTGTGCCTGCAACTCAAAAGCTTCCAAATGATCGCCAATTATTTGAAATAAATGCAAGTATTTTTGCTGAGAAACCACAAAGGGATATACATTCCTTTATTGGAACTTTTACAAGAGTAAGTGCTTATTGCAGCATGTCGATATGATTTAATAAAAGAAGAAAATGTTTATTTAAATTGTTTTTGCAGCATGACTCTCTCAGTGGTGATGAAAGTTTGGATTTAGAGAATACCTTATGGACAAATTGTGTAATTGCTTCGGGACAAGCTCTTGGAGTTGTAATTTATACAGGTAAGAATACTGTTCACTAAATCTGAAAGGTGCATCTCGATTAATACTTATTCAACATATTGAGTTATTAAAATGATATTTGTTATGCATAATGCACATTCCTAATTAGGAAAATTCGCAGTGGAAATAAGAATTGTTCTATAACAAAAAGATTGTTGAAATAACTGCTTTAGAAAAAAAAAATTATTAAGATAAGGGCAAGCGGTCTCATGAGTTACATCGAGTTGTAAGCGATTGCTATGCTGCAGCCTGCACAGCTGAGTGGAGTACATGCCAAACTTGTTCGCTGTAAATCCGCAGTTTGAATTGTGGCAAATCTTATTTTTTTTAAATTAACGTATTTAAAAAACGCACAGCGATTTCCAGTTTTTTGGAATTCTTTCAAAAAACATCAAGTATTCCCAGGTATTTTCAAGTATTCCCAGGTATTTTCAAGTATTCCCAGGTATTACCAAGTATTTCCAGGTATTACCAAGTATACCCAGGTAATTTCAAATTATTGAAAACTAAAACATAGAAAGTCAGATTATTTGATATAAACTTCAGGGTCCGTATATTTTATGAAAAACTACGTATTTTTCATAGTACTACATATTTTTAAACTCTATTTAATAAAAGTGTTTACTGTCTCCAGCCTTACTTTGTGGAACTCCATAATCATGAAATATAATATAAATACAAAGATTAGTTAAATATAATGACACAAAGTGTCGAAACAATATTGTCAGGTTAAGATATTAATAAAACTTGTGAAACTTTAACTAATCTTTGTATTTATATTATATTTCTATTTAATAAACTTCATGTCTTTGAAATCTTTATTTACTTGTCCTGTAAAATAAGATTCCGGTGGTGAAATGTAGCAACAACCCAGTTTGGCTGCGTTTGCACATTGACCGGTTTGTGCTTTGTCAAAACTACTGAATACGTGACACATGACGCATTTTGCGTGTCTTAATGAAATTTATTAGAATACTGGAAGCAGTAACATTTTATTTTTTAAAGTTGATATCACTGTTAGACAGCTGTTTTTAGAATGTCAAAGTTATCTTATTTATAGTCAACTCTTGTAACTGGAAATACTGGAATGCAACGCTCGCTAAACTAACATTGCCAGGCGCTGCTTGCCGTTGCCGTAGCCCCGTTACGGGTATAACAGTAGAGAAGCAAGAAATTTCTTCAAAACTTTAATTGGGTATAAAATGAAAATCTGAGTGAGATAGAGAAACAAAAATTGTGTGGTTACTTATAGCAGGAGTAAAGTATACCAAGATTTATTAAAATCTGAGATAATGGGTGTCATAGCTTGATTGAACTGACATCGAATGACTTCGCTGTACTTACTCTTACAACGTTTATCAGATTGATCTGAATTTGACATACAGTCTACAATTCACAAAGATCTATGAAAAACAACATCTTAACATGAACGCATCTTTTGCCCAGCCAAATAAAAAGACACATATAATGCTTTCTTTTTAGAGCCACGTACACTAAGAGTATCTTACACTGGTGTTACTCCCGTGTTGCTCCCAAATAAAACGCTTATTTAGTGCCTGAAGGAAATTATGAATGTATTTTTATTTTACCTATCATTGCTCGATTAAAATTTTGTGCACTAACGTAAAGTTTATAAACCTCATTTCTTTCTACTTCAGAAATCTCTAACTGCTTCTTATCAGTATTCATTTTAAGTTATTTCTTTGTATTTTAAAACAAATTGACTACACAAATTAGCCATCTAAACAATAACATAACCTTAAATATAACTAAAGTGCTTGTTGCACCGACCAACAAGTAGGTGCATAAGGGGGCAGGGGGAAGTAGTCAGTGTTGCTCAGTGGTTTGAAGCCCTGATTAAAACAAACTGTAAAAACTTTAGTGTTTGAAACCCTAGTACAGCTCTGGTGTAGCTCCACCGGCCAAATAGAAAGCATAAATAAACTAAGGTGAAAGTAAAGTAGATGCTTATTTGACATTGTATGTCAAATTTCCAGATCAATCCAATAATCCGATCCTTGGTGTAAGTGCAGTTTCGTGACATTCTGGTATCAAAATGCAACATGTGGGAAAATTTTTAAATTTTCAACTACATATCTATTTAAAATCTCATTAGTATATCATTATAATGATGTGATGATCGTGATCAGGTAAATTATGGTTGTTTGCATAATTATCATTATGTAAACAATGTAAGAATCCTCTTACTATCCTAATCCTCTACTAGTAATCCTCCTTTAATTTTCATCTACACTAATCAACTTTAGATTATTTGAAAACAAAGAGTAACTTAAAATATTTTAAAAGTAATAAGAATGTAATTTAAATGTAATAATAATGCAATAGAAATTTTGTATTATTTATTTAATTTATCTTTATGAGAAATTTTGTCGCAAATAAATATCGACGGTGTCAATGCAATACCTTGTAACTGACATTTTTGGCCAATATACGATTTTGACTGTTATGTACACCTTACATACGTACAATCCTATAATAAAAACAAATAAACCAATCAAAAAGCTTAAAATTACAGTAATCACTTTAATCACAAAAGTAATCACTTTTTGTAGTAATACAAAAAGTAGTCTGAGGTTATGTATGAACTATTTTCCGAGGTGCTCTAAAAGATTTTCTTTTATAGCAATAATGCAAAGTAGTAAGTAGAAATTTTTATTTAAATAATAATCATTTATCTTTTCTGTGATAATATTAAATTAAGTAAAGACATAAAAAACAAATTCGACGTTTCTATTAAAATTCGACGTCGTAAAAACAAAAACCAGTCCTAACCTCTAATTATTTAACAGTAAACACATACTTAGACAATGCCTGGCTTCGACGAAATAGGAGTGAGCTTATACATTTGTGAGTATTTCTTAATGATATTAATTCTTAATATTCAAATTGCCACTTTTTACACATATTAGAATTGCAGTAAATAAAAAGTAGGTTAACGTCATGTTGTTGATCCTAAATCAGTGAACCGGCGAACCTTTTTGAGAAGTGGGTCAAATTTTGTTCATAATTTTTTTTAATTCTATCCCGTGGGTCACTAAGTCAGTGACGTCACTTGGAAGGGGAAAAAAGGGTACCAATAGTTTGGAAACAACGAAAATTTGTTAACAGAAAAACTTGACAGTTGACTCTTATTTTTGTTCTCACTTTTAAAATGCTCTAAAAACGTTTGCGTTTCCTTTTTATTTTACAACTTTTACTTTTGCAAGTGAAGAGCAAAAAATAAAGGTCGGCGTCAAAAATTGATATCAATGGGGTGATACCATGAATTACCGCACCAGGTGACACCATGCCCAGTGGCGTCTCTGCAGTGTTTGAATGAACAAGGAATAAAGAAAAGCACATATTATTGTAAGGGTGCCCAGGGGTTTGACTCGGTAGGCGTCTCTGCTCGGGCGAAAGATTTGTAAGGGGCACGCTTACGAAGTGGCATAGTGTGCTTTCGGTGATCGGCAGTAACTCTCGGGCGCCAGTTATTTTAACGTGGTATGCTCCACGGATCCGGGCAACTGCTAGTGGAGAAAAGGTAATCCAGGAAACTGCTGGGGTTGCTGAAGTCGGCCCAGTATGGATCACTTTACCTGCTCCTAAAGCTCTCACAAAATAAGAGGGTGCCAATACCAACAAATAAAACACACAACCATTAAACCAAACAATATTTATTTCTACGAAAGCTTCAACCCTCCAACAAGCTTCAATCTCTAAACCTGCAAGTCTATGGTTACCTACAATAGCCACAGCAAGCGGGGTGCAACACAGCGTGAAATAATAAAGAAGCATGCGGATGGAGTCGGGATACGGGGTCGAGAAACGGAGTATCGGGGTAATGGTGGACGAACTGGAATAAGTGGAATGTGAACGGGAGGAGACCCCCAAGGTACGCACAGCGAGGTCTTGGAAAAAGCGTAAGGAGAAAGCAAGAGACCCTCCAGGCTACGCACAGCGAGATCTCAGAACGGGGTGAGGAGTAATGGAAGAGAGCGGTCGGAAAGGAGATTGGAATATCGGTAAGAGGACTTACTCTTATGACCCGCCAGGCTACGCACAACGAGATCTCGGAACGGGGTGAGGAGTAATGGAAGAGAGCGAGCGGAAAGGAGATTGGAATATCGGTAAGAGGACTTACTCTTATATTCCCTCAGATCGGTCTGCTGGGTTGGCAGGCTGGGCTGGTTGGTCCGGCTGGTGTTGAGTCCTGGACGCGGACTGAATAAATCCCTTCTTATATTGGTGCTCTCGGAGCGTGGGGGAAATGGTAGGAGCGAAACGGAGCGGCGCACGTTAAATATCGGTTAGGGAAGGGACTCGTGCTCTCGCTTGAGTCGGTCGCTTATCCGAGCGGTTTTAGATTGCACAGCTGATAAGCATTTTCACTTTATTACCAAAAAAATTAACTAAAATTCTGTAACTTCGTTACGTTATGAAATATTCTTTATTAAGAAACATAGTTACAGATATGTACTATATGTATAATAATCATAATGTTATTGATAAAAGTATATTTGATGTGAAACCTGTGGTTGTTTATTTTAAGATTAGTTTCTTAGAGTTTCTTATATTAGGTTCATATTCCGTATTCATTAATTTAACACATTTCGCAGTCATTTCATTTCCAAGTTTATTTCGGTTGGTAGATTTCACAAAATTCATTGAGAAAAGAATTTTTCATACAAATATGTGGACCCAAACGTCATTAAAAGACTACAAGATTGTTCATTATTATTTATCGTTAAACGAGCATTAGCAAGATTCTTCATTGATATAAAACTGTTTGGTAAAGAATCCCATGCGTTTAATATATTATGAATTTTTAGTGTGGAACCATTATTGTCTGCACTACAACTGTCATGAGTCGTACACAGGTGCAGTGATACGATAGAAAATCAGTTAGCCAACATCCACTTGGAAATATTATTTTTCATAAATTTGACATTAGATATTTGTACTTTATTTTTTTATTTTCGATTGTACTCTCTTTTTTGATATAAAAAATAAGTTTATAAAAATCAAATTTAAAAAGCCTTCATGGGTCAGTGTGTGACCCAGAGGTCATAGGTTCGCCACCAGTGTTCTAAACAGTTCTCTCACGGAGTTTGCTAGTTAAAAATAAAAAATAGTATATTTTTTAATTCGTACAAAAAAATGCATTTTTGGAACTCATAAGGTTGCCAGACTCCGCTCACGCGTCGTCCGGAAACTTTCTTATTCGCCTCAAAAACATGCACTTTTTTGTACTAATTAAACAAATAACTATTGTAGCTTGTTTAAACGTTTTTTGCTTCTTCTGGACAATTATGGTTTTGGTAGTTACGAGGTATTGCACTGACGACGTCGATATGTATAAACAAAAATTAAGGTATAAATTAATGGAAGAGTCTCTTATAATGTCTGCATCGTAGTTTTCATTTCAGTGGAACTTATTGCGTCCAGCCTTACGTCATGAAACTCCATTAAAATAAATAAAATAATAATTATTAAATACTTTCACAAGTTCTATTTATGTTGTATATTACCATAGTGTTGTGTTGTCTTATTTCTTTTACCTTTGATAATAATAATGAAACAATTGTCAGGTAATCAATATTTCACTGTGAAACTATTTAATAATTATTTTATTTTATTTCATGATTATTTTAGTATTTCTTATGCATAAGAATTTGTATAAATGGATAAAAAATTAAAAAAAAATAAAATTTTGAATAAATGGAAACCACGTTCTTAAAGATCAGCTCTTATTTATGAGTGCCTCGTGCACTTATTATGCAAATGTGCACTTTACTTACCAGCATTTTTACATCAAGGATGTTTTCTAATTTTTTATAGGTCCCGAAACACGTTCTGTAATGAACAATTCAGCTCCACGATCAAAAGTGGGATTGTTAGATATGGAAGTCAATACAATAACAAAAATTTTATTTGTTGCCGTCGTAGGACTTGCTTTGATTATGATGGCTTTGAAGGGTTTTAGTGGACCTTGGTATCGATACATGTTCCGTTTTGTTCTTCTTTTTTCATACATTATTCCAATTAGGTACTTAAAACAAATCTAATTTGCTTTTCTATAAAGTTATCTATCAATAGTAATATTTTAGTTTACGGGTAAACTTAGATATGGGTAAAACTTATTATTCATGGGCCATAAGTCATGATCCTAATATGAGAGGTACAGCAGTACGTTGTACTACCATTCCTGAAGAACTTGGACGAATTTCATATTTACTAAGTGATAAAACAGGAACTTTAACACAGAACTCTATGGTGCTTAAGCGAGTGCATTTGGGTACTGTCAGTTATGCACAGGATAGTTTTGATGATGTAGGTATATTGTCATTTAGAGTTTAAATTATGCTAATCTTTCTAATATTCTAGGTGAAATCAGTGTTGAAACAATCTTATGGTAATGTTGAAGGACCACCTTCTCACACGGGAAAAATGAGAAAATCAGAAAACAGCAGAATTAAAGATGCAGTACAGGCATTGGCATTGTGTCACAATGTTACACCAGTTTATGAAAATAATGAAGATAGTGAAACTAGTAAGTATGACAATTTGGTTGTAATAAGTGAAAAACTAAAAGGAATTACTTTTAGGTTCAATATCATCTTCTGAAGCTGAAGCCGATCAACATATGCAATCGTCCGCAGAGGAACAAGTAGTGACTTACCAAGCTTCCAGTCCAGATGAAGTGGCTCTTGTTCAGTGGACTAAAGAAGTTGGCTTAGCATTGAATCGTAGGGACCTTTCTTCCATGCAGTTACAGGCACCAGATGGAAGGTTGCTGAATTATTCTATTTTACTAGTTTTCCCTTTCACCAGTGAAACAAAACGAATGGGTGTTATAGTAAAAGTAAGTGGAATATTTTTCAATGGTTTTTGTATAGAAGTGCATTTTCTAAGAAATTTTCTAAAAAATAAAAATTATGTTTAATTTTTTCATAGCTCTAAAAAAAAGAATGAAAAATTCAGTCAATAATAGATGTCACAATTTTGGTGAGGTTTATTAACGACCACCCATTATCGTGGTAGCTGTTGTTCAGGTCGTGCCATCTGAAACATTCTATTTGCATTATGAGTCTATTTCTAGCTTAATTTTTAACTGTCAGAAAGCTCAGCTTACAAAATCGTTGTCGGTTGCTATGTCAACAACAAAATAGAACTGTTATGATTTATTAAGAGCCGGTATTATAAAACTTTTTATGTCCGATTGCATTATAAGATACTGTTTATTGTATTGTTTTGCGGCCGTGAACTGGCTTATTATTGTACTCGTAAAATAAAGTGGTAGTAGTAAAATAAAGTATATAGTAGTAAAATCAAGTATGATAACTGTATATTACATGTCAAATTTTCTTCTGTCAAGAATATATGTCAAATTTATAAACTGATTTTTTTTGACAATTCAACTCACATTTTTTCGACTAATCAAATCAGTCATTTTCAAAAAATGGACCAATCACGTTTGTATTTAGCGGCAATTTTCACATGTAAAAATTTCCGAAATAAATTTCCACCACAAACATTTTTATTTATCTAATTCATTGTTGACATCACAATGACAATTATAACTATTAACAAATTAACAATATAATTGTTTTTAGCATGACCTACTCTTTCAAATAGAATTGTTCAATGAGAATAACTTTTAGTTCGTTGAATTGTCAAGCCGAATACAAACTCGTTGGTATGAAATTGAAGAAAATTTTCTCCTCATTCAACTCGTATTTGTTTCTTAGACAATTTTCACTCGTTCGCTGCACTCACTCGTGAAAAATTGTCGTCGAAACAAATACTCGTATCTGAAATCGAAAATTTTCGGCAATTTCATACCAACTTGTTGTATTACTTATGATAATTACCCAATTTTAGGAATCGAACATAAAGCTTTGTATGCAACTCTTACATAATCGGACCTTATAGACTCGCCACTTTTATAGGCCTTGCTCGCTTCGCTCGCTTGGGCATAAACTGGGCTTGTCTATAAAGTCCTACATTATGTACTTGTTACATAAATAGCTATTACTTCCTAGATAAAATTTACTTTGAGAGTAAATTCATTTGTTCTGTCAATTTCATATGCAAATTGACAGAATAAATAAATTTACTCTTAAAGTAAATTTTATCTAGGAAGTAAAAAGTTTTATAATACCGGCCTTAAGTGTCTAAGTTCTGTTACGGCCAGCATAATTCTGACCAACTATGACTTTTTCTATAAATCTTTATTCTTAAATAGTGTCGGTAAAGCAAACAATATTATATGATGCTCATCTTTAAGTGCTTAAAGTAAATCTAGAAAATTGGAAAACTTTATCTTTTGGGTTTCATTTTTTCGACCCATTATAAGACACTTACCTCTCTCGCTTGATAATGTACCATAATAATATGTATTATTAATATTTAGATGCCTACAATATGTTCAAGTAATATTTTTATTGATAAAAGCAATAGTACACATTCCTACAATAAATAATATTGTCTATGCTGTTGCCTATCTATTCTATGTATTGTTTTAGTCATTTTAGTTTTAATTTTATTACTAACCTTTTATACAATTCTTTGATAATAATTCTTACAAGTATTAACTTTTGGAAGTATAACACATCAAAATTTGTCAGCAGAGTAACTCGAGATAACTTTGGCTTGTAACTTGGCCAAAAACATGTAAGATAGACTTAGAGAGCTTTCAAGACAAACAAAGAGTAACGAAAGATAGAACCAAACTAATGAACTTGCAAAGAAAATATTCATAAATAATCTGTTAGCTTTTAAAAATTAATAAAAGCTTATAATTTTTAAACACAATATATTCACTTAATGATTACAAATACAATGGCACAGTACGAGGCATGTGGTCAGTTTGATAGATGAAATATAATATAAATACAATGATTAGTTAAATTATTATGGAGTTCCACAAAGTAAGGCTGGAGACAGTAAAAGTTTGATAGATGTTTACTGTTTTGTATCTTGATTGAATTACCATTTGGACAAGTATAATACATAATTGCATAACACATAATACTACACTAACACTAACAGACATGTAGTTGTAATGATTAGGTAAGAAGCTTGGCACTAACACGACCAGCCTGACCCAAAATTAAGACTCGATTTCATCATGACTATTATGTGATGTTCTTGAAACAGAGTTTGCAGGAGACTGACAGCTGACGGATAAAAAATTACAAATTAGTTGTCAATCACAATAAGTCTAAGCACCAGCAAATGGTGTAATCAAGCAGAATATGATTAAAGCATGTGTCTGAATCACCCAGGTTAAATTTAATCGGTTGAGACATTTGCCAGAAAACCCAAAGACCCAAGCATCAACATTACAGCTACTTCGTATAAGTGTATATCTGCCAGAAACCACAAAGGCCCAAGCAAGCATCAACACTAATTTATACAAGTGTGATAATAATAGTCCCTTTTTATAGGCCATGAAGGACCATTGGGATATAACAGGCTGCTATTACTCGAGCCATTCGGTACTCAAGGGTGGTAAAGTGACTAGCTAATATTACCGCCTAATATTACCCCAGGAAATAATTTCCCAGGTACTCATTTTCACCTTAGATATTTTAAAAATTCTGATGTATCATCCCTGTAATTCGAACCCAGGACATCAAGATTGGTAGTCAAGTGCCATACCCACTGAGCTACCATGGCTTCATACAAATGTGATATTCGCCAGAAAGCACAAAGGCCCAAGCATCAACACTAATTCATACATGTGGGATCCGCCAGAAAGTACAAAGGTCTAAATCAACACTAATTCATACAAGTGTGGTATCCTCCAGAAAGCACAAAGGCCCAAGCATCAACACTAATTCATACAAGTGTGATCTGCCAGAAAGTACAAAGGCCTAAGCATCAACGCTAAATCATACAAGTGTGGTATCCGCCAGAAAGCACAAAGGCCTAAGCATCAACACTAATTCATACAAGTGTGGTATGCACCAGAAAGCACAAAGGCCTATGCATCAACACTAATTCATACAAGTGTGGTATGCACCAGAAAGCACAAAGGCCTATGCATCAACACTAATTCATACAAGTGGGATCCGCCAGAAAGTACAAAGGTCTAAATCAACACTAAATCATACAAGTGTGGTATCTGCCAGAAAGCACAATGGCCTAAGCATCAACACTAATTCATACAAGTGTGGTATGCACCAGAAAGCACAAAGGCCTATGCATCAACACTAATTGATACAAGTGTGGTGTGCACCAGAAAGCACAAAGGCCTATGCATCAACACTAATTCATACAAGTGTGGTATCCTGAAACCGCTAATACAGTTAATAATTTAACTGACTGAATTTTTGAAAACTTTTTGTAAAGTTCCTGTTGCACTGAATTATCCGCAAGTCGTTTATTTAGAAACTGTCGCCACTTTTTATGTAGCAAAGTAGACGAGGAAAGTTTATCATTTGAAGCATTGTTAATAATATGTTGGATCTCAGGTAATCTATTATCGCAACCAAATATGGTTTGAAAGGGAGTACTTTTTGCTGTTTTGTGTATTGTAGAATTAATACTTAGTTGAACACGAGATGCAAGTGTGCTCCATTCAGTTGCTAGTTCAGCTTATACTTTGTACCTTTCTGCTTGACCATTAGCGTGATGTACTTAATCAGTTCTTTGCTTACCGGCAGTTGCCAGTGTTGAGGTGTCTTCTCCATGTCCATAGTTCTCTCCATTTCTGTTTCCCTCCATTCCATACCCATTTGCTTCACATATTTCATCATTCCACTTTCTTCTTGGTCTGCCTCTCGTTTTCTTTTTTATGCTTCCCATTTTCCATATTCTTGTTGCTATTGTCACATGGAGTTTTCATGACTGGAGGTCGTAGTCAGAGGTAGATGGGAAAGCAAACACAAGACATAGAAACAACTATATACTAATAACAAAGGTATTACACATGATAGTTAAAGAGTTTAGGACGTACAGGCCTTCCTAGTTCTGACATTAAACATCAGGGCACAACCAGGTCACAACTGTGACAGGACTATAACAGTTTTATTAGCGTTGGTAATATTTTCGCTTTATACACCGTGTTAGGGATTAGAACTCCCTATTCAAGTGCGTAGTACCGTCTGTCCCCCCTATAATTACTATGCTGCGTTTTATGAATAAAGTTCTAAATGCTTCTGAACTAGACCTGAGTTTGTCATTTAACATATACAAAAAAATGTCATTAAACTATATTATATCTACGGATGTATAACGCCGATAATGGTCAGTACTTAGTTGATTCGCAATCCCTACAGCAAGATCAGTAATAATTAATAAATAATTGTAAAATAATAATTATATTACAACTAGGTTCTTTATCTATTTATATGTTCTACTCGAATGTGCTTAGTTAGAAAGTTTTCTTAGATCCGATTGTTCTGTAAACAGGGGTAACCCTGTTGAACAAATAAATAAATAAGAACGCATTAATTTAAAGGGGTGATAAAAGACATCAAAAGGAACAAAAAAGTTTTTTGTCAATTTTGTTCTAGAACGTACTACTGTTTCAGAAAAAAAATAATAAAGTTGGAAACTTTAACATCATTTTGCCGCGTTAATAATAGTACTTTAATTATGGCGCTTTGTGGGCAGATGCATCTTATCTATCACAACAACAAACCTTCGTGACATTTTATCGTATCGTATGTTGTTTCCGCGTAAAATTGAATTCTTTTAACAATTAAAAGTTCATTTTACTCAATTAACAAACGTGACAATCATGTACAGTTTGTAATAAAATTTGCTCCACATCCGCACACAATTCTAATGTGGAAGTTTGTTGACATTGAAATAAAGCACGTTTTGTTTACAATCTTGCAATTTAATGAAGAATATTTGGGTCAATGCCTGATCACAGCTTTGTAAATAATACCCTTTTTTAGAGTGAGTTTGTGATTTGTTGAACTTTGAAATAATAATTTGTCAATAACGCACGAGTTGCCGTTTATTTAATAAATAATCATTATTTAATCAATAATAATCATTAAATATCTTTAATTTTATGGTAATTAGGTGCCTTAATCAATTTTTTTTACTTTAGATAGTGTTTTTTAATAAAAAACAAATACATCAAGAAATTTTGAAAATATTCTGGAAATTAATAAATATAAAATGTAGGTCAATTATTGTTTTATTTTTACGTATGGCCTGTTATAAATCAGCGTGTTTTTAACGTACATGGTACAAATTTTGTTTATGGAAAAACTGCAGATTACAATTTTCGTAGAATTAGTCACCCGACTAATCTGCTTCGGATGTTCATTATTTTTAAACAATGGCTGTCATTATCAGTTTGTTTGTTTGATTTTCTAAACAAGCTCAAGACCCAGCTGCGATTATACTTAAGCAAGGTTGCCGCATATGGCAATGGACTTTTTTGTTCCTTTTGATGTCTTCTATCACCCCTTAAAATTAATGCGTTCTCTCTCATGACACCCTATGTAACTATGCTGCATCTGATTTTTGGATCTCTAGTAAACAAGCGCTTGTTCCAATCTTTTTTGTAACATTAAAAATATCACTTAAGTCTTTTTATACTCAAAATTTATGATAATCCTTGTATACATTTACTAAATTCCACGCTTAACTTTTACATTAACGCATCATAGTATACGTGATGTCAGTTTAGTGTGTTTTGCCTACCGACAGGGTCTTCTTTAACATGTAGCGAGTCCCTGATCTAAAAACCATATTAGGACCCTTCAAAGGGCCATCAAGCTTCCTCTTCCTTCCTCGAAAAAATTTCAAAATCATAATTTTTAATTTATGATTTTATATTTGCAAGTCAGCCCACACTTTTCTATGAAATATTTTATTATTATGATATAGTGCTATATTATGCTAATTATAATAATTAGCAATATTTTTTATTATAACCAAATAACAACGTATAAGAAGATAACACTGCAGACCCGGTCAAAAAACAATAGGGACGACCTAATTCCCTGCTCAGTTTGAATTTTCATTATTTCTATTCTTAAGAAAAATCTAAACTTGAGATACTTTATTGTCTTTGTGTCTTAATTAAATTAGGAATGTGTCATTTTATTTACCCCGGATATAACTAAATATAACGGGCACAACCCCCTTATAACTAAGCGTAACTAAGCGAGGTAAGGGGAACGGTAACCAATGCCGCTTGGCATCAGGTTCCAATCCCTAACCATGAAATAAATATAAAGGCATTTACCCGCTTGCTTGGATGTGGCTTCTTCGAGTCATGGCACTGACTGAATTCTAAGCCCAAAGCAAGCGGTTTATATACTGCTCGATGCGGAAGAGATTAGCATAATAGTGGGAATCCGTAGGTTGGTGTTCCAAGTATATTACGGCTCGTGGGTTGCCGTGGGCTGGAGCGGAAATACTTTGTAGGAATGTGCAGCTGCTGTTCAGCATAGATGAGAGCAACCTTAGTAGATAAAATGCATTGCAATGGCCAGACGTGGGTGACGCGGGAGCAGCTGTGATTGCGTTTCTTCGAATGAGTGTGCATCTGGTAAAGAGTCATAGGCGACGAGGTCGCGGCTGCTTGACTAACATGTGTAACCTTGCACGATATTTGTTGCTAACAGAATGCAAGATGTAAAACTTATAAAACTTGTTGTAGGCAGGGACGAACCCATGGGTTGGATGGGAGGGGATGCTCCTCTCCTCTAAAGTCGACAATTTTGAGAAAGGTTTGGCAATTTCAAACTTTGTGTTTAGAGATCAGTATATATTGAGCTGAGAAAAATGAGAAGATAAGAAAATGTATCCAAAACAATTTAATTTTTATATCTAATTGCCATGCGTACACAGTGTTTAAATTTGTCTCTTAATTTAACTCTTAACGCAGTTTGCAAATTGTAGTTTAAAATTTAAAGTTTAAATTGTCGATTCTGTATCTTAAAAATACACATTCTGTTGAATTAATTTTTCAGGATTCATTCAATTTGAAGCTGACGTCATCGTTTTTTTTAAATGGAATTTTTTTGCAATTTATTTCTTGATTTCACTAATTGTGTAATTGTCTAAATGATGCTATACAAATGCTCATGAATGTTTTCCATGTAGTGATCACATGTTTATTTTTACGAAAAAATACATAGTTTTGCGGATAAATCAAGTATGTTGGCGATGTCCCATAAAAAATTTGATTCCAAGAAGATACATTTTGTAACTGCAGTGAAGGCATTTTTAAATTAAGCCCATGGACATATAAGCAAAGAAGGACCCAGCATTTCTTATGCCAACCTATGCACTGTTTTGAAGGAGGTTAGCTATCTTGGAAGCCATAGGAAAGTAAACAAAAGTAAATCTAGTACTCGAAGCCAGTGGCATTGTGTTGTAAAAGTGGTGTTATTTCACACGTACGTAAAATCAAAAAATTAAGAGCAGTGTGCTGGTGACAAGGATTAACCAAATAAATTGCTGTGATGAACAAACGTTAAAGTGCTTCAAAACAAAATGTAAATAAATGGGTCCTTCTCTGCTTACACGTCCATGAAATTAAGTATTTAGTCTCGTATGTATGTAGGTCGTCGAAGACACGTTGGATAGCCTGCTAGATCCCCGGATCTAACTCCACTAGATTTAAAAAAGATTATTATGTAAAAGCTTCGAAACAAATGAATGCGGGAAAATTAATTTAACATAAGAATGTGTATTTTTAATATAGAAAATCGATGTGTTTTAGAATTTTTCAATAAACACACATAAAAAAATATGAATTTTATGTTACGTTTATATAATGTTAGGTACAAATAAAAATGTATTTTACTCGTAGTTGGTATTTTCACCGTAATAAGTTCCTTGGTTGTAGACATTCTCAGCACAGGTTTGTGATCGAAAGCCTTATCTACGGAGTATAAATGATCCAAGATATTAACAAATTTTCCAGGCCATCTTACAAGGGTGCATTTTTATATTCGCGGAATGAGGGGGTTGCTGAGGGGCGGGGCTTGGTAAACTAACCGTAACGTCTAGCTTGATGTCTTATTACTATAAATACCGAACTGGATTATTATTGATTTAGTGGTATTTGAGTTATTGTCATTTACACAAGTGAGAACATGAGAGTTTCAATATGAGTAAAGTTGAACATTGTGCCGTTATAAAGTTGACAAAACAAGGAAAACCAGTGCAAACCATTATAGAAGAGATCTCAGCGGTTTACCAGGACTCTTGTCCTGGAAAAACCATGATATATAAGTGAAATAATCTGTTTAATCAAGGCGGAGAATCACTGGAAGACGATCTGTGCTCTGGACGTCCCATCGAGGTGATCACACCAGAACTTGTGGAAAAAGTTGAAAATTTAATATTGCAAGATGCCTGTTTGAAAAAGAAACAACTTGCAGAAATGGTTGGAGTATCAGTTACAACCATTTTTAAAGTTCTGCACATTCATCTCGGGATGACAAAGGTCTGTGCAAGATGGGTCTCGAGAATGCTAACGCCACCTCAAGAACATGAACGAATGGCATGTTCACAGGCGTTTTTGAAGCTCTGCAGTGAAGACCATCGATGGATGGAGTATTAAGTCGGATTGTTACAGGAGATGAAACGTGGGTTCACCACTGTGAACCTGAATGCAAACAAGATTCAATGCAGTGGCATAAAAAAGGTACACTCCCGCCAAAGAAGTTTAAATGCAACAGTCAGCTGAAAAGCTTATGGCGACCATCTTTTGGGACACTGAAGGAATCCTGGTCATCGACTACAAAGAAAAGGGTGTTTTTATAACGGGAGAATATTATGCCATACTTTTAGAACGATTAAGGGACTCCATTAAAGAAAAGAGAAGAGGAAAACTTCCCAAAGGTGTGCTGCTTTTGCATGCTGACGCGCCTGTTCATCGAAGTCGAGTTGCACAAACTGCCCTGCACAAGGCAGGCTTCCAGTAATTAAATCATCCACCCTACAGTCCAGACCTGGTCCCCAGCGATTACTATTTGTTCCCGAATATGAAGAAAGAACTTTGAGGAAAAAATTTTCGTTCAATGATTTTTTTTCACTGGTATAAATAAATTAATTACTAGATCTGAGAAATGTATTAGAGTCAAGGGAGAATATATTAACAAAGAAAAATAATTCTCTGTTTTTATCTACTTTCCTTACCCCCATTCCGCGAATATAAAAACGCACCCTCGTAGTATGATTTAAGTCTGCGTGGATGTAATATAGGTAACCCAACAAATATTAACTATTTATTAAAAAACTTTATTAAAAAAAACTTTATTACTTAAGTATCTATTTATTCTAATATTTATTACTGATCAATATTCATTTGGTATTATGAATTTGGTTGTGCAAAACTTCTATTTTGTGTTGGATATGCTATTATTAATCTCAAACAATTTTTTTTTAGGATCTACAAACAGGGGAATATGTATTCTATTTAAAAGGAGCCGATGTTGTTATGTCAGGAATTGTTCAATACACCGACTGGTTAGATGAGGAATGCGGAAATATGGCTAGAGAAGGTTTACGTACACTTGTAGTAGCTCGAAAAGTCTTAAGTGAAGAACAATATAATGATTTTGAGGTAATTTTTTATAAAAACCTTTTTTTAATTTCTATTTAGTTTCTCTACTTACAAATTTTATTTATTTTAACAATTCTGTGATTACAGAGTCGATATAATGCTGCAAGAATGTCTGTTTCCGATCGAGTCCAACGTGTTGCACAAGTTATTGAATCTCTAGAACGTGAAATGGAATTACTATGTGTTACGGGAGTTGAAGATAAGTTGCAGTATAATGTCAGACCAACTTTAGAACTGTTAAGAAATGCTGGTATTAAAATATGGATGTTGACAGGTGATAAATTAGAGACAGCTACCTGTATTGCAAAAAGCTCACGATTAGTATCCAGAACACAAGGTAAAGCCCTGTTCCAATAATAACGAATGACTTTTTTAAACTATTATTTTTATTAGGACTCCATGTAATGAAAAAAGTAGTTACACGCACAGATGCCCATTTAGAACTAAACGCATTTAGAAGACACAGTGATTATGCTCTTGTTGTAAGTGGTGAGAGCTTAGAAGTATGTCTGAATTATTATCAGCAAGAATTTATGGAATTAGCTACAGCTGCACCTGCTGTTGTTTGCTGTAGATGTTCACCAACTCAAAAGGCTCAAGTTGTAAGTTATTAAATCGCTTAGAATTATACAAATATATATTAATATATTTTTTCAGGTCCAATTAATACAAAAACATACTGGTAAACGTACGGCAGCAGTTGGAGATGGAGGTAACGATGTAAGCATGATTCAACAAGCTGATGCTGGCATTGGTATTGAAGGTAGAGAAGGAAAACAAGCCAGTTTAGCAGGAGACTTTAGTATACCACAATTTTCTTATCTTGCACGGTTATTATTGGTACATGGGAGACATTCTTATAAACGTTCATCTTCTTTATCACAGTTTGTTGTTCATCGAGGTTTAATTATATCAACAATGCAAGCAGTTTTTAGTAGTGTTTTTTATTTGAGTTCTGTTGCTTTATATCAAGGATTTCTGATGGTTGGATACGCAACTTTATATACTATGTTCCCTGTAAGTAATAATTAATGTTTGATGTTTAAAGTGACACTAATTTTATTAATTGTCTTTAGGTATTTAGTTTGGTATTAGATCAAGATGTAAGTGCTGAAATTGCATTAACATACCCAGAATTATATAAGGAACTGTCAAAAGGTAGAAGTTTATCGTTTAAAACGTTCTTTATGTGGGTTCTAATATCCATCTATCAAGGTAAGTGTTTGTATAATTTATTTTAAATTAGTCTAGAGAATAATTGGTCTAGAAAATAATAGTTTGAAAATGGCAATACTGTTTATAAATATCAACATAACTTAGCTTTAGCATTTCTTGTCGAAAGTTGTCAGTCTGTAGAAATTTTAATACCAGAAGTAAATTTAGGAGATTCAAAAACTAGTTAACAATCAAAAATTAAAATTGATATAGAAAAAATAAACTTGGTAAAATATAATAATTTTTTTATTTTTTAATATAATCTCCCCTAATTCCAATACACTTATTACAACATGGAATTAATAATTCAATGCTCTTGTAAAAATAATAAATAAATAAGTTTTACTTCAAAATGTTCAATTACAGCTGCTTGCAACTTGTTCTCGTCCTTAAAATGTCCCCTAAGGTCTTTCTTTAAATTGGAAAATAAATAATAGTCACTAGGAGCCATATCCGGACTGTACGGTTGATGATCCAATGCGTTCTTTAAAATCAATCAGTAAAAGATGCACCGACCGCCTATTATTACCACAGGAAATGATTTCCCAGGTACTCATTTTCACAGGCTGAGTCGACCTGGAAGCCTTAGATATTCCATCAAACAAGCTTTTGCAAACTTCCAAGGTTTTAGGCTCTGTAGACGTATAAAACCTTGTTAAACAAAAAGTTTTGCATACTTGGCATACGGGTTTTAGGTGCTTATTGTACATAATTTAAACTACCATTAACCTAAGTCTCATCAATATTGGTTGATTATTTAAATTTTTATGACAAGTTAAAAAAACGCGATTTTGGCAGTTTCTTCGATTTTGCAACTTAATTATTGTAGTTATAATAATCGGACCGGTGCCAATTTGTAGCTATTTTTATTATAAACAAATCATATACTGAACATTCTTTTGTAGGAAATCCTCCTGATGAGTTACGGAAGAAAAATTCCTCGAAAACGGTTGCACGCATCTTAAATTGTTAATAACTTTTCTGCTGTCACTATTCTTCTACACGCTATTCTGAATAGGTTTGTGCAATAAAATAGCTGTTAACACGAAAGAACCAAAAACAGATATTTTTGGCTCCCTGCCGACTGAACTATTTATACATTCATCACTAACTCCATCTCAAGTCTTAGAATGTTCAACTGAATATGTTAACACATGTATAACAATGAGTGAGGAGAGTGTGGCGACGCGGGTACCGGTACAACGGCCTCGTCACGCATTGAAAATAAATCGGGATTTTTCAAGTAGAAAATCGATCTTTTATTAAATAAATGTGAGGTTAAACGGAAGTATAAACAGTGTTTAAAAGAAATAAACTCATACAGCGAAGCATTAGTAAATGATTTAAGTTAAACAAAACAGTTATTTGATAAGGAGAAAGAAAGAAGTGCGAACGTTATCAGTTGTAAAGTACCAAATAAACGTGTGCGTGCGCTCCATTAAGTGGTGTTAGGTTAAAGAAGTACAGTAGATGGTCACAACATTTCGACATGGCGCCAATGTTACGAACACCCGAAAAGTACGAGAGCAAAGAATCATCTACAGAAGACGGTAAAAGGAAAAATGGGAAGAGGAGGAAGACGAGAGCAACAAAATAAAAACAGTAAAATCCCCTAGTAAAACTCGGGATGAAACAGAGCTGACTAAAATGATGAAAGATATGATGAAGGAAATAAAAGTGATAAGGGAAGATCAAAAAAATTACCAAGATGAAATGCGCAAATTTAAAAAAGAAAATTAATCAATGAAGGGGAAAATACAGTTACTTGAGAAAAAACTAGAAAACATGGAAAAACAACAAAAGAAAAAAAGGCTACAACTTTAAGGAGAATGAGGATAAAACTGAAGTCGGGCATTTTATCTCCAAAGAATTAAAGGTAGATGTAAAAATCAAAGGCGTCAGGAAAATTAAAGTTAAAGAAGGAATGTTACCAATAGTAATGAACAGTTGGAACGATAAAGAAAAAATAATGAAGGAAAAAAACAAGCTGAAAGGCTCACGATATTTTATTGAACATGATTTAACTCAAACCGAAGCAAAATTACAAAAATAATTAAGAGATCTGGTAAGAACAGAAAAAGAGAAAGGGAACAGCACCAAGGTGGGATATCAGAAAATCTGCATTAATTATGTCTGGTGGAAATGGAGCCCAATAACAAAAATTACAGGAAGTGGGGAAAGTGATCTTAGCAAGCAAAAAAATGGGTAGTGAAAATACAAATAGGACAGAATATACTGAAGACAACCAAGGCATTGAAAAGGATTACGATAGGAAAAAACAAATCAAACAACAAAAAAGTAAAAAAGCATGCAAGGTTTATAAGTATCGGTACAAGGGTTAAACAAATCGGGGAAATTAAAACAACTAGTAGCAGAAACAAGAAGTATGGAATGGACATATTAGCGATACAAGAAACAAATGTAAAGGGGGAACACCACATAATAAAAAGTAGGTTAAAGAAGAATATAATAGATTATAAAATGATAAATAACAGGGTAAGCTATATAAGAATCAGGGGCAAGTCTTGGTAGTTGTCTATTGTTAACGTTCATGCACAATCTACGTAGGAGACTGAAATAGAGAAAAAGGAAAAATTTTATGAAGAGCTCGAAGATGTTTTAGATAAATTACCAAATTTTGATATAAAAATCATCATTGGGGATTTAAATGCAAAAATTGGGAAAGAAGACCGGAATAAGCAAGTAGCAGGTACAGAAAGCCTCCACGATGTCACCAACGAAAATGGCCAGATGGTAGTAGACTTTGCGGTAAGTAGAAACATGGTAGTTAAAAGCACAATGTTACAACGAAAGGGAATCCACAAAGTTACGTAGCTTCGCCCGGATAAAAAAGCACAAAACCAAATTGACCACCTGTTAGTAGGTGAAATTCATGCACAAAGTATTTTTAAAGTAAGATCTTGTAGAGGAGCTGATGTCAGTTAAGATCATGTACTGGTTAAAGCATTAATAAACCAATCTATCCCAAACCTTCCAAAGAACAACAAAACCAGAAACAACAAATGGGAAATAAGAAAATTGCATGATAAATTAATAAGACTACATCAACTACGAAAGAAACAATGAATAAGTATGAATAAGCTAGAAACATTGAAGAAAAATGGCAACATATAAAGAACACAATAAAAGAAAGTGCAATAATATTACATAAAGAAGGTAACAGTAAAAAAAAAGAATGGTTTGATGAAGAATGTAAAAACAAGTGCAAGAGAGGAAAAAAGTAAGACTAGAAATGATAAAAAAATCAGACAGAGGAACTACAAGAAAAATATAGAAAGATAAGAAATGAAGCCAATAACTTGTGTAGATCAAAAAAGGGAAGCGATGAAAAAGAGAATAGAAAACATCCAAACAGCATATAATGACAACAGTACTAGGAACTTCTACAATAAAATCAAGATGGAGAAAAGAGGATATGTGCAAGCAGCAGGTTTGAGAGATGAAGAAGGAATATTACATCTAGATGAGAGACAAATGGTTGATTTATGGGCAAACAACTTCAAAAAGATGGTGTGAGAACAAGCAGTTAAGGTTGGAAATTGAGAAACTCCGGAAAGATTGCCGTTGGCGTCGCTACTGGTACAAAACATTAATTCATTTAGTTCAGTTTCAGAACTTTAAGATTATACTACAAAACCATAGGTGGCCCTCGCGTCGGAAAGTACAATGATTTTGTATAAATATTACAGAATTCATATTAAAACGTCGGTATCGCCTCAATTTTAGAATAAATTACAAGGTCAATCACTATAATTTTTACATATTTAGTTAGAATTTATGAAAAAAAAAATACTAGAGATATTATGGGTAAAATTTTTATAATTGGCTATTTGAAAACCTAAGATGGAAAAAAATAAAAGTTCTACTTTCATAACTATCTAAACATTTATCACATTGTTATACTTACTTCTAAAAACTGTCGAGATTGCAATACAAAATATCAGTAGGAAGATCCACTTTTTGATATTTTTTTATATTAAACCGAGAGGGAGCATGATTTAGGGAACGCTCTTATTACATGCACTCACAAATTATGGATCAAGAAAATCTTGAGTATTTTTGTTTATATAGTAAGATTAAGGTAACCTATATATTACAGAAATGGATCATCACCCTTTTAAGAATATATTCACATTTTCCAAACATTGAATGTGACAATCCGAGTATTTTTTTAAAATCTAAGTCTAATTTGAAAATGCAACTAATCTTACGTAATATCGTTATAAAAAGTATCACAAATTAGTTCATAGACTTTACAAGAGTGTAAATATAGGCTTGAGATCTTGCATATCACTTTATTTTTTGTAAAAATTGAAGTTATAACTTGCATTCCCTGAATAATTCGTGTGTTTCTAGAATAATAACGTTCCCTGAATAATGAATGGGATGACATATGATGTACAAAGACTAGACACTTTTAGTTTTAAAAAGCAAACATTATAATAAATATACATACAGTATAAGAAACACACAAATTAAAAACAGTTTTTTTTGACAGAACATTTCCTTCTAGAAGTTCTATTGCTTCAAATTCTACTTGAATTCAGCTTGAAGTTTCTTGAAGAAATTATAGTAGGAAGTTAGTTTATAATTTGTAGAATACCATTCATCTTTAGAATCTGTTTATTTGGAGGATCGAGCCAGTAATAATATATTATTCAACGAGCATATAATGATGGCTATTATTCATAAGGATGAAGTTTACGACATGAGCCGTTTAGGCCAGTGTCGTAAACTTCTTCCTTGTAAATGATATGCGATAGCCATTATATGCGAGTAGAATACTATAGTTTGTCCACGACAATTAAATATTAATGTTAAAAAACTTCAAAATACTTTTAAGAAATGTGTGAACGATGTTGAATATTGAATTTAAGCAGACTGCTCTGCGACTGTCTAGCAGTGATTAATCATTAATGACCGCTTTCAGCCAATCATGTATTAACAGTAGGTAGTGGTAGCCAATCAGCGACTAACTAGTAGTGATTAATCATTATCCACTACTGGTAGCATAATGTATATAATTATAATTGAACGTAGACAACTATTATTATAACATAGTCGTGGACAAAAGGAGTTTATTCTCCTTCCCTGTGTTTTTAACCACTTTATTCTCTTTCCCTGTCTGTTCAACCACTTCGTCCTCCTTCCCTATGTTTTTAACCACTTTATCCTCATTCCCTGTGTTTTCAAGCTCATTTTCACTTTAATTTTATTTCCTATTTTCTCAAGTTTATTCTTCTTCTTTTTTCCTGGTTTCTATTAAGAGATTGTCAAGAAAATTTTCGGCAATGTAGCACGAAAAAGTTTGCTATTTTTTGAAAGGATAACGAAACTTTAGCTCTTAGGAAAACTCTGAATAGAAACCAGAGTTTTAGGCTCTAGTTTGCTACTCTGACAACCTGGTTTGATTGATCTATTTTTTAATAAGTGTAACCATTCTCAAAAAACTGAAAAAATCAACATCCATCAATTTTCCAACTATTTTGGAGCGATTTAATCATAGCGGGAATGATTTTCTCATTCCGGGAACGTACAATTAATCCTGAGGCGTTCCCGTAATGATAGTTTTAAATCGTTCCCGGAATGACAAAACATCAGTTAATTTCGCGTTATTTTCATCAGTTAATTTTCTGATATCTACATAACAAAACATGAGCAAGATATTACAGGTTAAGTTAAAGCGAGCACATTTCCGCGAAAGATGAAACAAACGAAAAATATGTAAATGAAGTTTTCAAAATACTAGAAGCGTTCACGAAATGACTATTATTAAACCTAACTTGATATTTTTACTAAATTAGATTTAAATATAAATTATTTCTCAAGAATATGAAATAGAAACATGCTTTCACCTTGACGCTGACATCAAGCTGGTACTATTTTATTTACTGTATTGCTCTTAGCAGCAAAAATGAAAATCTCGGGTATCAAAACATGGAACGTTCCCCGAATGATGCTAAATGTAAAGGACATTACTTCACACGTGTATGCCTATAAGTCACTTTTTACTTTCCTTTTAAATAGATTTTAAAGTGATCTCTTCATAGTTATAGCAGAAGAAAAACACTGATCATAACCATTTGGCAAAATTACCAAAATAAATTTCAATGATATATGTACTTAATTTCTGAACCGGGGACAGTTCTCGGAATGACGATTCGTGGTTTTAAATTTAAAAAAAATAAGAGAAATTTTTGGGTAGTTACATTTTATTTTTGTTTTTAATAAAAAGGCAACAAAAACTAAAAGAAATAACATTTTCATTGCTAAAAATGCATTTCATTTTGTTGCTATCTCCCCAAGACAACAAATGGCCAATTATAAAAGTTTTACCCTTATTATGTTTTGCATTACATAATTGATTTACAGATACTTGAAAGTTATCTTTGTAAGCTAGTTATGGTAATGTATACGTTTAAATGTAAACCAATTTAAAAATTTTAATGTACCTATATTCGAAGATTAATAACCACTGCTGCTAGGTGGCTAGATGTAGTAACTCTAAGTAAAAATAGAGTCACTACATCTAGTCACGAAGGCTGCGTTGGTCGACCAGAGTACCGCAAAACGCCGCCATATTGGGGCAGAGAAGAATCATTTTTAATAATGGACAAATTAAAACCACGTTTTATGTGTTTGACATATTAGACGTTTGATAGTTCAGAATAAGAAAAACCTTTTAAAGTAAACGTGGATTTGATTAAATGCAATCTGATACAAATAATAAACAATTTTGTACTTCTTTTGACCACGCTGCCTAGGTGACTAGATGTAGTGAATCTAAGTAGAAACATGCTACAACGCCATCCTTTTCAGAGTAACTGAACTATTGTCCACCAAAACTGCTTAAAAATGATAATAATGGTAACCGAAACTGTAACATGATTATTGTTGTTATAAATAAACTTTTATCAATTAAATTTGTTGATCTGTGAACTACTCGAGTACTTTCAAATTATTATAAAGAGATATTTTAGTTTTAAGAAAGAAAAAATATTTATACTTATTGTTACAGTTTTTATGTTTATTTAGTTATTTTCGAACAAATTTTAATAATTCTTTTGTTAAAATTTAGTTCATACTTTGATCTACAAGATTCTAATGTTGGATACACAATCTATGATATATTCTTTCTTAAAATAATGTAAATTCAGAGACTCTGCATAGCGTCACTTCCCCCCTTAAAGTGGAATTAAGTGAAGAGCCAGGATTAAAAAACGAAAACCAAGCAGAAATACCCAGGTATGAAGAATTTATGCAAGTTATCAACAAAATGAAAAATAATAAAAGTGCAGGGTCCGATGCAATTGAATTAGAACTAATTAAGTATGCAGATGAAGAGTTGCTAAAGAGAATATTCCAACTCATAACCAATATCTGGAGAGAAAAACAAATGCCGGAAAAGTGGTGCACAGCAATAATCTGTCCCATATATAAAAAGAGAAACGCTCAGTTCTCGCAAAACTACAGACCAGTATCTCTACTGAATGTGGTATATAAAATCCTAGCACACTTGATAAAATGGTAAGTTACAATAGATAACTGAAAAGGAAATATGTCAGTATCAAGCAGGCTTCAAAAAAAGGGAAGTCGGTGATTGATCATATTTTCGTACTAAATCAAATCCAGGAGAAATGCTACAAACCAAATATACAAGTGCATGCAATGTTTATCGATTTCAGGAATGCATATGATAAAATTAAAAGAGAGGAACTTTACAAAATAATGAAAGAGATGAAGGTCCCAAGAGACTTAATAAGCCTGGTGTTGATGACTTTAAGAACCACAACAAATAAGGTGAAATATAGAGGGCAAGAATCCGAAGACTACGAAAGCAATATCGGACTAAAAAAAGGCGATCCACTCTCACAACACTTTTCAACATTGTGCTGGAACAGGTGTGTAGGAGAAGTAACATCAAAGTTCATAATAACATCTTAAATAATTCATATCAGGTACTTGAGTACGCAGATGATGTGGTTATCCTTGCTAGAACACAAGAAGAACTAAAATCTGTATTTAAAAATATAGAGAAACAAACCTACGCAATTGGCTTGCAAGTTAATGATAATAAAACAGGTTATATGAGATTGGGAAATAAGGCCCAAGAAGTACATAATCTGGAAATCAACTTTCTAGACAAAAAAACGAAATATGTGTTTAAATCGGTAAACGAGATAATATACTTAGGCACAGAGATAACTAGAGAAGGAAATCTCAACAAAAATATCTTAAGAAGAATTATGGCTGGAGCTAGATGTGCAGGTGCTCTAAATAACATTCTGAGGGAAAAAGAACTTACAAGAATCTTAAAATTAAAGCTGTATGAAGCAGTGATTTGTCCAGTGGTGCTCTTTGGTAGTGAAACGTGGGTGTTGACAAAGGCGAATATTAAGAAATTAGAAATGTGGGAAAGACGAGTTTTAAGAAAAATCTTTGGGGGGATAAAAGTAAATGGGAAATGGAGAAGGAGATCAAATGCAGAGTTTGAGGATTTATTACAAGTGCCTAATATTAAAGTGAAAGTGCAGCAAAATAGGTTAAGGTGGTTAGGACATATTTACAGAATGGAAGATGAAGAATTAACAAAAAAAAAAACGTTTAAGTTGGAGCCAGGTGGAAAAAACAGAAAAGGAAGACCAAAGAAATCATGATGGGACTCTATTGAGGAAGATGTAAAAGAATATGAACTCGGGGATTGAAAGACCTTTGTACAAGATAGAAAAAAGTAAAGAAAGAAGGTCCAAACCATACGCCTAAAGGCCTGAAGTGCTGATATATGTGTATATATAATAATGAGTACTACATGTTGCTTCATGTGGTGCTGACATTCTGATTATGTACAATCTAAATATGCTGGTTTCCAGTCTGAATTGATTTTGCAGGTGCTTCATTTTTGCCATACTAGAGTAATATGCATTTATATGGAATTATTACATAGACTTAATATACTTTATTCATATGTATTTTGTTTAACGATTAAAAGTTAATATTGTATAAAACAGAAAGAATTTCAGGAAAATCCGCTAAATAAGAAATAGACTGAAAAACAAACAGTTCAACATTTTTGTAAATTATGTTTTCTTAATACCAATTCCCTATTACTTCTAGATATTAAAATGATATAGCCATATAGTATTGCACGAGAGCTTGCCAAATTATCATAACCAAGTATTACCTAAAATATTCTGAAATATTATGTAGAATCAGTGGTGATGGATCAGATTGTACCACTGCTGATACAGATTATGATTTACTTTTCTTTGTTTTAAATATTTTCTTTTTGTAGGTGGCGTAATTATGTATGGAGCGTTACTTTTGTTTGAAGATGAATTTATACACATAGTCGCAATCAGTTTTAGTTCACTTATACTTACTGAACTGATAATGGTAGCACTAAATATCAGGACATGGCATTATTTAATGGTTTTAGCAGAACTTCTTTCCTTAGCATTATATGTTTTATCATTAATTGTACTACATGACTATTTTGGTAAGTTGTAAACAAGATATTATATTAATTATTAAATTATAATTATTAACATTATCTTTTTTTTCAGATTCTGAATTTATTCGTACACCAGACTTCTTCTGGAAGGTCTTAGTGATTACGTTAATTTCATGTCTACCATTATACATTTTGAAATTCCTTCGCAAGAAGTTTTCTCCAACTACATATAGCAAATTGTCATAATTTTTAAAATGATAAATAGTTTTTAATATGAAAGGTCGGGTGATATAAAAAAACAAGATGAAATGTAGGAGATTTATTCTTGTGATGTCTACACTTGCTTTTTTCTGACCAATGGCACTGAAAAGTTGTATAATATGTTTAAAGGTTGAGATAGAACAAAATATTGTGTTTATTTTTGATATTTGTTTTGTCTTGTGTGCTGGATGTCGCGAGTTGGATTTATAAAGTGATAACAAAAATTTACTACAGTCTGATGAGAAAATTAAGAAATTAGCCACTCACTTGATCAACATCTACAAAAACAATACGGACCAGGAACAAGCTCAGTTTAATGATTTGTTCTTATTTTAGGTTAGGTTAGGTTAGATACTTCAACAGCTGCGCATAACAAATGTGCTCAACTAATGAATATCTTAGCCCAACACTTTTCAGAGAATGTGTGCAGTGCTCAGTAGCGCTATCTTCTTTAGTTCAAATATTAATGATGCCCTGGTAGTTGTTTGAGGTTTTTACTCAATCCCTTTTTGATTGAACCCAAAGCTCCTATTATGATTGGTACCACTCTAATTTTCACTTCCCACATCCTGCTAATTTCAATTTCTAGCCTTTATACTTGCTTTTCTTCTCTGCTTCTTTTATCTCTATGTTTAGGTCCGTAGGAATTGCAGGAGGCAGGTTTTCCCTATTTTGTTGTATATAGCAATGTCAGGCCGATTTGCAACAAGGGCTCTGTTCATTATTATTGCCATATCCCACACTATAGTAACTTCATTTCGGGTATATGTTCATAGTACCTATCAGCCACTTGGAAACCCAACTATTTGCTCATGCCCAAATGAATATAGCTAGCCACCTTACTATGTCAGGAGGTGTAGTCAGATGGCACCAGAGTTGGACATCCTGCCACAATGTGGCTTATGTGCTCTGCAGCATGACAGCACATTCTGTACTTACTGTCAACTTGCTGCTTTAGGATGTTCTTTTGATGATATTTGGAGTTGAGAGCTTGGTCTTGAGCTGCATAATTAAGCATTTAGTTTCTCCATTTAGACCTGAACTACGTAACCATGCCACGAAGGCTTCTTTGTCAATTAATGCCCTCTCCAAATCTTGGAAAAATATGCTTGTTCTACCCTGTCCTGTTTTATATATTCAGCCAGGCTGACAATAGTGGCGTTGTAAGTGGTTTCGAGTTCTTTGAACCCACAATCTCCTCTTCTTCTGTTGACTTCAGCGCTTGGATGAACCATTCCTCGCATATTTAAGATCTTTCTTGTCTTCCTGTTCATTTTTGCGGTGCCTGTTTTCAGCCAGTCTATTATTCCGAAGCTGTAGGGAACAATTAGTACAGCCAGAGTGTTTATTGCTGTGATTTTGTTCTTGGAGTTCAGTTCAGTATTGAGGATTTGTCGAACTTTCCGGTAATATTCTCTTGTGATTGTACCTTTCATCTGTGTGTTGGCTTTTTCAACACCCTCTTGTAATGCTTAGATATTTATAGGTCTTATCTGTTTCGATATTCTAAATATTGTTTTATTATCCAGTTTGATGTTCTGGCTTTTAGTTAGTTTTCCACGTTTGACATTAGCTGTGGCGCACTTATCTATATCAAATTCCATTTTAACATTATTGCTGAATGTTTTTACAGTGTTAAGGGCCTGCTGTAGTTGGGATTCACCTTTTGTAAACACCTTCAGGTTATTATTATTATTATTATTATTATTAACATCGTTAGAAGAAAATCAGGGCCGCAACTGGCTATTGATTACAGTATATAACATTAAATGAGCTACTTGCAGATAGCTATTACCGTGTCCGGCATGTGATTTATGATGACTAATTTCTTCAATTTTTGGTCAGACTTTAGATTTTTAATGGAGAGTAAAAAAGGAACCTTAAAAAAAGCTAATAGTAATAAATTAATTTTTTGTTTAACTTCCATTTAAAATTTGGTTATTATTAAATCAATAAGGATTAAACAAATAAATCTTTTGTTTAATTGTCAAGTGGAGTGGAAAGTTTAAGGTTAAGTTTTAGATAATAGATCTTGTAAAAATATACAATCGAATTAAAACAATTTTAATATGACAGAAGAAGTATTTTAATAGAAGCAATGATTTACGAGGGTCTTTTTTTTTCAACCTCCGATAGGCTATAAATAAAAGACAAATGTATATAAAAAAGTCATTTTATTACTAAAAGTTCTGTATACTTATGGTTACTTTTCGACATACTCACCATAAAGATTGAAGCATTTGTTGTATCTATGAACAAGCTTTCCAATACTGTCTTCATAAAATGTTGCCGCCAACGCATTTAAATGAGCCTTGATGTTGTCTTGAAGATCCTCGGTAGTTTGGTACTGTCCTACTGTCTAAGTACCGTCCTCCTAGCCACGTCTTCAGTTCAGGGAAAAGATGAAAGTCACTCGGTGCTAGGTTGGGACTGTATGTCGGGTGATCAAAAATGTCCCATTGAAATTGCTCAAGGAGCCGTTGTGTTGCAACAGTACTGTGTGGACGGACTTGTCATGGATCACAACAAATTCCAGAAGTCAGCATTCCTCTTATCTTGTTTTAAACGTCTCTCCGCAAAGTCTCGTCATAAAGTTTCACAATAAACTACCGAGAATCTTCAAGACAACGTCAAGACTCATTTAAATGCGTTGGCGGCTACATTATATGAAGACGGTATTGGAAACCTTGCCCACAGTAACCATAAGTATACTGAACTTTTAGTAATAAAATGATTTTTTTCTATACATTTGTCTTTTATTTATAGCCTATCGGAGGTTGAAAAAAAAACGACCGTCATATTAAGATTTACAGATGCTATTTAGTATAATTTATGTCTGGTTTATACAGCAACTAATAACTAAGACTTGACAACTAAATTTAATATGTAACAACTGTCGGTTAATACAACAATTATAAATTAAAATTTATACATGTGCATACTGTGTTTACAATACCCCCATAAAAATTTGAATTTTTATTTTCCCAGGGCAACTTCATGTTTATGTAGTGTAGTTTTTTTCCTTGCCGGCATGCACACTAGCGATTCAAGTAGGAGATTAACAAAAGAATTAAAATAAATCCAATTCGTAATTTTACAGGGTGGCCAGTGAACCTGGAAACCTTGAAAACCGGAATTTGCCGAATCGGAATAAAACCTTGAATTAGTGATCAACATTGGGAATTTTTTTTTCAGGGAACAATAAAAAAACCAAAACTAGGAATCGGCTACGAACAATAACATGTAGCGCATTATTACATAGTTACTAAGCAAATATGGAAAAAAAAATACTTTTTTATATTTGCGTGTCCAAATGAAGCCATTTGAACACGCAGTTTGCGTGTCCAAAAAAGATCTATTTGAATACTGGAACAGTAACATTTTATTTTTTAAAGTTGAGACAGCTGTTCTTAGAATGTCAAACCTATCTTATTTACGCAGTGAACTCATAACTGAAATGCATCGTACCAATTTTTACTTTATTAACGAAATTGTAAATTTTTGATACCGTCATCATGGGATGAATAGTGTTCAGTAGTGTTCAGCAGTACTTCACGATAAAAGTAACATAATAAAATCCAGCTTCATAACATTTTTTATTTTTACCTTATAAATTATCATCTAATTTTTTTAATTCATTAATTCATTACCATTTATGTCACAGATATATATTGGCATACATTTTAGTTTGAATTATAATAATTTTCAACAGTGTAAGAGCTTTACGTATAATTTGACATTTTGTTTTGTACCTAACCTATTAATTTAAAAGTGAACATTTGTTTTCGTTTAATTTGTAAGTGCCTTGCATAATTTATCAATTTTAAAATTATGGAAGAGGTTATTTGCGAGGAATGTGATGTTACTTTCACTAAAAAGAAAAATCTATACGTTCATATTAGAAGAATACACGGCAGGGATTCCCTTGCACCAAAAATCATTAGGGAAATTTGTGATATATGTGGTCAACAATTTATTAATAAATTAAACTTTTCCCGTCATCAAAAGCAAATCCATGGAATTGTTGCTTCAAAGGAAGAATGTACTTACCCGAAATTCCAGAATTAAATCTACTTTTAAAAATTGTTCTGAATATTTCAGAAATTATGCAGATTTGAGAATGCATGTGACCACTGTACATAAAGTGGAAATTGGGTATTTATAATGAGTTTCAGTTTGAATCTTCTTTCATAACTAGTTGAACAATATACTATTCTATAAGCATTTTAATTTATATTCATAAAACAGGTTTATTTAACAGGGAATTTAAAGTAGGTATTTTCTGCCGGCTATCGACAAGTAAATTTTAAAACTGGCGCCATTGTGTGTTTGACCTTGGTAGCAGCAAAGATCGGATGTGGCGCGAGACGCTCGTGATTAACGGGCTTTGTGTGTATCAGACAAGGATGGGAATTCCTACGTTTGAGGCTGTGTTAAAACAAATGCAGAATTTTTAGTGTTGCAAACTGTCAATACTTACCAAAATATCTCTAACAAATCTTATTTACAACTAAGTTCTTTTTTTTAATTGAAATTAATAATGAAATAACGCAAATAGAAAAAATAGTATAAAGTATTCGTTTCATAAGACATTTTAGTGCACTTATCCTTCCCCGCTATGGGGGTGGTTTCCTAACCTTGGACGCGTGCGCTAAAAACGTGTTTTATGAAACGAATACATACTTTAATATACTATTTTGTGCAATACAGGATGCAAAATGCAATTTCACGGCCGTTACTAAGTAACTTAGTGCCAGTATAAATATCTACCCATTTTTACGATTTTTTTCTACAAAACTAATTATTTTATTTATGTCATTTCCAGAGAAACGCTGCAACTTGAAAGCCACCTTTCTATTTTCAACGAATTAAACAGTTGGTTTTTAAAAGCAGTAAAATTTAAATACATGTTTTTTACAGTTGAACAGAAAATGTTGTGTATGTATACCTTGTCCGTGAAATTCTTTAACGTTCTCGAGCTTGTCCTACCTCGGCCGCAAACGGCCTCTGCGGCAATTATGCTCTTGGTACGTTTAAAAGAAATTTTACGACCTTGGTATACAAATACTATTTTTTTTTATTTCCGTGTTCAAGCGAAGCCATTTGGACACGCATTTTGTGCAAAAGAGATTCAGGACAAGAGGTTCAATACTGAAAACAGTAACATTTATTTTTAAAGTTGATATTGTTGAACAGCTGTTCTTAAAATGTCAAACTTATTTACGTAAATTTGAAAAACAAATGCAGAATTAGAATTTTCCAAGTTGCCAACTGTCCAACTATTTAACAAAGTATTCGTAAATAATAATAGAATACTTTCAAGACACGTTTTTAGCACATGCGTTCAAGTTTAGAATACGTTAGAGTTTTCTAAAGGACAAGTGGGCTAAAACGTCTTATGAAACGAATACTTTATATACTATTATTTCTATTTGCGTTATTTTGTAATCATTTAAAAAAAATAACTTAGTTGTAAATAAAATTTGTTAGGTATACCTCATTAAGTAGGCAAGTTAAGTTGACAGTTGCCGACACTAAAAATTGTAATTGTGCATTTGTTTTTCAAATTTATATCGTAAATAAGTTTGACATTTTAAGAACAGCTGTTTAACAGTGATAAATTTAAAATATAAAATATTATTTTTCCAGTATTTAAATAAATCTCTTTTGGACACGCAAAATGTGTGTCCAAATGGTTTCATTTGGACACGTAAGTAGAAAAATTAGTATAAAGTATTCGTTTCATAAGACACGCTTTTAGTGCACGCACCCAAATCTACAAAATCTACTAATTCTTAGTTATTAGCTGTTAGTTGCTGTATAAACCAGGCATTATGCAAAAATTATACCAATTTCTAACCAGACATTGTGTGTAGAAGGGGTGTTCTAGTTTGTCATATGTTTCCTGGCGCTTTAGTTCTCATACTTTCCACTTGTTCTTTTTTAAGGAAGAGGATGATTTGCCTATACACTATATAAATTTCCTCAAATAAAGTAAATGTAACCTCAAAATTATACACAGACATTTTACATTAAAAAAACATTGGGTACTTTTAGCTAACGCATGTATCAGACTAGCGGAGTATGCTTCTCAGCACTTACTGAGTTACATCTTGGTTAAATGTGGTCAGAGATAACTTCAATTGTTATTTTTCAAGGTCAGCTGATTATCTACTTACGTAACAGATCAACATTCTGTTTTAATATTATTAATGGTTAGTACACTATTATATTATTGAAGGAGGTGTTTGTCTATCGAGTCTTCAGTGTATTGCATTGCACACATAATATATATAATATAATAGATAATGTTATGCATGGCCTTGATGTTATCAAGTATCAAGGATTAATGTATTTAAATTTTAAATCTCTCTGCAAGATGAGTTTTTATGAAAGTGTCTGAACCTACCTTAACATTGTCCATTGTATTTCTTAACTTGCAAGGATTACTTCAAAAGTATTGTTCTTTGGTTCCGAGGAATTCAAGTCAATAAATTGTGGTTTTCAAATTGAAAGGGTTAAGAAATGGGTTATATTATTCCATATAATAATTGTAACTTTCCACCAAAATAAGAAGTATCTCACTATTTTGTAGATTGTTTATTTTTACTAGATTTTTTATATAATAATAAAATTGTAAATCCAACTTCATTTATTAAAAAAAAATAATAATAAAAAATAAACAGCTAAAATTAAAGCTTTAATATAGTAAGTAATATTTTGAAAGTAGTACTTCTTATGTGCTCGCAATGATTATTATTAAATGTACTTGGTTTTTTTTTTTAGAAAAATAGTTTTTTTATTAGAATTTACATAGATCGTTAACATTGCTGCATGATAATTTTTATTTATTTTGTTTTTTAGGTGTACTGTTCAACAGATTGCTTTTTTAGTACAGTATTATTGATCTTTTATTAAAAACAAAAACCGATAATATTATAATTTAAATAATTAGTAATACCTAATAATAATAAAAGATAAATAGGATAAAATTTTGAGTCAATTATAATAAAAGCACACTCTTTTTTAATAAGATTTCATAAAATCAATTTCTATAATACAGCAAATGAAATAAAAATAAACACAAATGCACAGCAGTTTTCATTTTTTATAATTTTGTTCTTTAGGGATTCAATTGCTTTAGGTTATTAAACAGTTTTCTGAGAAGCAATTATTTTGTTGATACAGTAGTTTTTTAAATTTTGAAGCCCAGAAATGTTTCCACACTAAATGTGGAAGGTAACTATGAGAATTAAGAATTTCAGAAAACAGGTCTGCTTGCATTTATTTTTTTATAATGTGTAGTTAAATTCAGAGGTTGAAATTCCAATTATATTTTAAACAAAAAGAAAGTTGTTTTATAAAAAACAATATTTTGATGTCGATAACATTACTTGGTTATAGTTTGCCAAGTATGAACTGAACATGTAAACTATTTTATTATTCTATTGAACGATCAATCATGTTGTTAATATATACATTATTTAATAATTTATTAGAGTAGTTATTCTGTTACTTGCTTATTGTACATGATATTAACAAATTAATAAATGGTTATAATTTTCATTGGTTTCGTTTTCTTCATTTAACCCAAATGTGATTGTAACTTACGCTCTTCTTTCAGATTGTATATGCTAAAAAAGTATAGATATTTATGCTGCGATGATTGTTTTACTCAGATTAATGTCAAATCAATTAAACTACAGTATGGGGATATCACAGATACCTGTGATCCAAAAGTCTACAGAAATTATGAATTTTAGTTCATTGAGGTTCCTATAATCTACTATTACAGCAGTCCTGTTAATCCGAAGCGTGTTTAAAATCTTGAAACAATATTATACCAAGGCACAGAATCACCTCATTTGCAGTTCATTTAATCATATGATATGGAGAAATCTCAATGAATAGGTTGAGTTTCTATGTTAAAATTACTGGAAAACATTTGTAGACTTGTGATTTTTCATCGTCATAAATATTTATGTAATTTGGGTTGTAGATCAAGTTGAGATGCAACTAAAAGTATTCAAATGATTTAGTTAAAAGCGTAATGAAGGTATTTAATAATATAGGACAGTGTGCATGTGTGTTTAAAAGTAAATTAAGTTAGTTTTATCTGATTTGAGATTTTCGAAATAGGGGAAATAAGGCCTACATTTCTGTGTTTTTAGTTTTGTATTTAATTATAATTTATAAAATCAGAATTTAGTTAGGTTGATTTTAAAAGTCAAAAGTATTTTGTTTTTTATGCGAGATTGTTTTGTTTTTATTAAAACTATATAAGAGATTGCTCTTAGAAAACAATTAAGTAACATTGGAAGGTTAAAATGCTAAATAAAGTGAGTTTATAAATAAATGCCAAAAATAAAATAAAATGAGGTTACGATAAATATCCATGAAAAATGTTTAGTGTTAAAAAAGATAAAAGTTTACAACCTAAGCTATTTATAAATATAAACATTTGAATTACAAGTTAAAAAGAAAAATTTCCAATGAAGAAATTTATTTAACATTGTTAATGTTAAAAGTTATTTGAAGAAATTAATGATTATTGAATTATTAAAGGCACTGTCTAATATTTTGGATTGGAGATGGGGAACGTATTATAATGAGATTGCCAAGAAACTTGAATATAGAGATGGAACTTCTTTGAGCTCCAATTTAAAAAGTGAATTCTTAAACAATCATTTATTTAATTAAATTAGATACCAGTTCTGATGAGTAATGAAAAGATTGACTTGTGGTCGAAACATTTAACATAAAAATAACTGAGAAATTCCATTATAAAAATAAAAAGAGTGTCAATTTATATAATTTTTATTTTTGTATAGATTAATTGGATTATTTTGCTTAACTTTATATTTTAATTCGTTGTGGGAACAAAAGTAAAAGGAATTAGAAAGATTGATAATAATTATTTCATTTGAATAAATTTTTATTATCATTACAATCAGTCTATCCATGTATAATAAAAACAAATAATTGGTATTACATATCGAGGGCATCAGATCAGAGGGGCGTATCCGCCAAAATTTTTATCTTCAATTTTTATGTCGTATTGACTTCTGGTATCGACCTGCGTGTTGTCACAAACGGGCGAATGTTTTGTAAGGCCAGATTAATGCCTTACAAAACATACGCCCGTATGTAACAACACGCAGGTCGATACCAGAAATCAATACGACCTAATAAATTGAAGATCACACATTTGGCGGATACGCCCCTCTGATCTGATGCCCTCGATATCATTTAGTTTATTTACTTTTTGTAACATTGTGTTGTTTATTTTGTGTACATTTTATTTGTGTATGGTATTAAGTATTTGTTGCCTTATTTTTGTTCATTAAGATTATAACAATTAAAAAAAAAACAAGGCGACTCATGCTGAAAAGATTTTCATACAAGTTCTGTGGGAAAGATTTACCCACGGCAATACATCAAAGCCAGAGCAAAACAATTTTTTTTAATAAGAAAAGGTTAACATAGTGTTGATATTCAGTTGGCAATTTATTTTTTTCTATCAGAATAAATCCTAATAATTATTTTACAAATAAAACATTTTATAGCCAGTCTTGGTGGATTAGTGGTTTGCATGTTTGCTTCATAATCCAAAGATCGTAGGTTTGAGCCCCGGCCGAGCTAGTAATTTTTCATAGTGGAGAAAAATTTAAAACGCCTTCTTTTTGGATAGGAAGTAAAACTATAGGTCCCGTGTCAATGCGATGTTTGGCACGATAAAGATCCCTACTGGGGGTGGAATTCCCCCAGATTCGACTAAATTCTAGTAGGGTCGGCCAAATGATCATAGCACTTAGTGCCATGAGGTACGAAGGATGCTCTGCCATCCTAATTCCTCGCCCAAAAACAAACAAACAAAAGAAAACATTATAACATTTTGTGTCAACCAACGTGAGGCTTTATTCAAATTATTTCACTGTATAAATTATTATCATAGCAGTATGTAATCATACATTATACAGGATGATTCAGACATAACTGATATCCCTTAATGGTAGTCAGAGAGAAGGTAATAGAGCAAATTCTACTGACAAGTATAGGTCAAAAACGAATAGTTTTCCAGAATTTTATTTATTATTATATGATATGACTTAGTCTACAACTGAAGATAATGTTAATGTTCTTTTTAAAATAATAACAAAAATGCTGTTTAATCGTCGATTAACAAGAGAAATATTATTTACATACTAATTTAATCTTAACTAATTATTTAACACTATAATTATAAACTGTTAATGAACTTAAATGCTAGATATTTAGAAACTTATTTAAGGACTATTTATTTATTATTACAACATTTCTTCAACATTAGTTACAACATAGTTTCTTTTGTTTTATGCAAAAATTGTATTACATACATTTGTTTCGCCAAAATCATATATAAACACGGCCATTTCTGTAATAAATTCTCTTCGAATTTCATCTTTTGAGAGGTGCGCAACTTTGTGAAGAGCATAATTAAGGTTATGTTTTAAGTTAAAAATGTAAACAAAGTGGTGTCGAAATTTTGAGGTTAATGTTATTTTTGTGAAACGCCAAAGTGTTCACAGTCAAGTGGTAATTTATTCTGCGATAATTGCTAATAAACAACAACTTATAAAAAAGATTTATGACTGGATTATAAATATATGCGGAATTTAATAATAAAAAAAATAATTTATTTACTACTATATACAAATAAATGGATTTGGAATTCCAATTGGTAAGAGGTGAATATGACACACTTTCTTGATTTCTTTGCCGAGATGAATTAAAGCAGAGAGCGGATATTTTTAGTAATTAATAAATATGTTGATACCAAAAGTATTAATCTCCAAATAAAGAATACTGTACTATTTTGGGATATAAAGAAAAAATTTAATCATAGGATTAAAAAGATAGAATCTAGTAATCAATTTTTTGTATGTAATTGCATTTAAATATTCAGAAATAAATTAATTGCTAATTAAGCGTTTCTACCTTTTAACTTCCTAAAAGAGAAAACGATTTTTTTGGTATCTAGTTTCAATTTTTTTTTGTTTCATTTTTTGTTATTTGGTATTTGTTAAATTATAAAATAAAATTTTGTTGTTATTATCGGAAAATTACTTTGGGTATCTGTTTTTATATTACTGTGTTCCTATATATAAGAATTTAGTTCTTTAATAAAGCCATTCGCCTGAGAGTTTCAATTTGTGGAGAGTCAAACTTTTTATAACAATTTTACTTAGCCGGAGCTTTTATTTCAATTAAAGGCAAGCAAGTAGTGAGTTGTGTATTATTGCATCTTTATTACGTATAGATCTGTGTCTTTATATCATATTAACCTCTCCCCCATAAAAATATTATAACAGTACGTAATGAATCTCTTCTAAAATGTAAACAGATGTCTTAAAAAATATATCATTCATTCATGTCATGTGATGACCTTTAATCAGTACTGTTTTACAGTTTTTTTTCAGTGTCAGCATTTGTATTTGTTTATGGTTTGGTGCAGTTTTATAAACATCTGTTGCGTGTCATCTTACTTTAACAATCTAGTAGTACTACACCATTGTAATATATTAAACAACCCAGATTACCAGGGCCGGCCTAAGTTCGGTAAATTATTCAGGGTCCCCAAGATTTTTAATGTTTCAGCCCATAAACCAGCGTGCATCATGTAATAATCACCCTGTATATGTGAAGATCTTCAAGGTACAGTCGAATTTTAAAAAAAAGGAAATGATTTGACTTTTTAAAAGGCGGTTTTGTGCTGAGGAAAATGTAACATTGTTACCGAAATACGTATTGGCAATAGCCAAATACAATGTGGGTTAGGAGATACCGTCTAACTATTTTGAGCCGTATTCGCATCTCTCTGTTAAATTAACAGCATGTTTAATTACCATGGTGACCAATTCTAATCTTTTCCCACCTATTAAAATTAGATAAAGTGAAAGAGAGGTTTTTAACCAAACTAAATAAACAATAAAAAGCCCCGCGATTGGGTGACAATTAAAACATACGTTTTTCTGTACAATAAAATAAACAAACCTTCAAACGAAAAGTTCACATTAATTAAACTAGATTAGAACACAAAATACGATACTTACTGTATATAAAATGCTCAAAGTTGCCGGCTTGAGATCTCACTCTTTTTACAAATTTAAATTTCAGGTCGTAGGTATTGGTTCTGCAGTTGTCTGATTTATAAAGGAATGGATAAAGGTTTCAAAACACAAAAACATACACAAGAAGGGCTCCATCTGATTATGAAGCTTAATAATGATAATTAAATAGATCAAATAAATCTAATAAATCTGTCTGAAATCACTAATCAGAAAATGAAATCAGACCGATATAAATTTAGTGCAAAATATTAGTTAATTTCAACAAAGTCAAAAATTTAGTTTAATGAAGGTATGAATAAAAACTTTCATAATTATATGGTTCAGTCTTACTGGTTTTAATTAACTTTAAAATCATATTTATTTTAGAAAACACAAAAAATAAAATATAAAAAGATCACAAATTTTAAACTCAAAAATTCAAATACTAATTCCCTACTTAAGAGCTCTTGACTAATAAAATTTTATTGAATAAAAAGTTGTATACTAAATTACGTATAAATGAAAAACAAACTGTAGAAATATTACAAAGATCGAAAGAGAATTTACATAAATATTTAAAATTCAAAAAAATACATAAATCACTGTACCTGTAGTTGTCAATAATTCGCAAACCAAATTAACGCTAAGTTGCACCAATATGACTCCTGCATACATCAAACACGGCTAAACGAAGAGAAAGTGGAATGTTCGTAGATTTCTGCTTTCCATTATTCAAGGATGCAATGAATTAACCCTCGCAATGTCTGTATGAGGTGAATTATTATTCACGAATTCACCCAAAATAAAATAACTGAATGCAACCATAAAACTTCCATAAGATTTAGTTATTAAATTAATTTTGATAACCATCGGCAAATGTTCGTTGTTTTTCTTTAAAATAATCCACTTATTATTTAAATCTGAATTGGATTTATTAGGCACATAACTCGAATTTCATTATTAATCGAGATTTCGATCACTGAAGATAAAGTCTGTAATTATTAATTTGTTTCGGTATTTCGGTACGAGGGTTATTTAAACGATAAACGATACGGTAAACTGTATTAAAGCTATTACGCTTTTTTTAATAGGAAAAACTAGATTTCCCATTCTTCAAAAACACAAACATCCGGAAAAATGTTAAACTGTATAACGGTACTTTTTTTAACCGCAAATTCTTAATTAATATTCGGAAACTTAATTACACAACAGTATGATTATTAACTGTAAATTTTTAAATAACAATGCAAGGCATCCGATACCGGCCATTGTCTATCAACTGTACTGTATCAAAACTTAAACTGAAGTGTGTCGGACTAGAAACTGAACGGAAGTGTCGTGTCTTTTTTAAAACTGAAGGTTATAATGTTAGATACTAAGTAATTCGGAGGGTGCAGATCTGTGTACGCCAATTCCAATAGTCGCGTGTTTTGGCTTAAACGAATCACGGTTAAACAGTCCACGTGGAGTCGATAGGGAAGATTTTCTTAACTTTGCTACTGTATTTTGACCGCAAAGAACCAAATGCTACGCTGTTTGTATTTTCGCGGACGGATAGTGCAATGCAGATGTTGTTTTGTATAACTGCAGACACTTCAAGTTATTATTTTTTTAAACGCATATGTGAGTAACCAAAGAGATTTTTAACACATATCAAACATAAAATTTGATAAAGGTGACTTCCCCAATAGCACATACATGTTGGAAAAATATTGTTTCCACATATTGGCCAAATGTTGTAAATGACAGACACTGACAGGATTGGCACAATATGCAGAAGCAATATCTCCCCAGTATTGCATTTTGATATTGGTCATACATTGTAACATTATATTGGTTCCATATATGTTTATAGTATTGGCACAACATGTGCATAGGATATGTCACCAACATGGTAACATTGGTCCAATGTTGGAAACATTTAATGGTTCAATATTCTTTTACAATATCGGCAAAATGCATTAACAGGATATTGGTCCACTGTTGAAACATAGTATTGGTTATTTAATTAATTTATTCTGTCAATTTGCATATGAAATTGACAGAACAAATGAATTTACTCTCAAAGTAAATTTTATCTAGGAAGTAAAAAGTTTTATAATACCGGCCCTAAATAAATCGATCAACATAAAGCAGATAACTAATAAACTTTTAATGCAAAGTCAAATCATTTTAATCAGATTTACTTTAATTTATTTAAAGAAATTAACAAAATTTCAAAAACAATAAACACCCGCGTTCAACATAGCATATCATTTTCTTTCATAAAAACTCAGTATTTGTACTTGTATGTTCAAAGATGTTCCTGTTTTTGTAACAAATTTAAGTCTATATTAATCATTTCTGATTACTGATACGATTCCCCTTAAATATATCAAAAATATATTGGCAACATATTGGGACAATATGTATAGTACTATTTGTAGGTTAAGTATGATATTTCATTCACTTCATTAAGAATCTCGTTTGCATTACACCTATTAAAGGCGAAACAATGCTACATTAACAAATAGGTACATAAAACAAATTACACATAAATGTACCTATAAATTGTTTTCGTACGTTCTAAAAATGACGCATGCACATTGTTTACACAATTCATGTTTAAACGAAATGCTAACTAAACTCGACGGTTGTAATAATTAAAATGTATACATACAGATATTATAGTCAGTACTTACAGTTTAATACAAATAACACATATACACACAGTGATAAATATAAATTTTTCGACAAGACAAAGCTAGCAGCCGAAATCACAACACATAAAAGTAAAACAACAGGTGCATCAAATTAATATCAGTGCCGATGAAATCACGATCGACGCAGCCCCGCCAGATTACCAATATCCACACTGAAAGGTTGTCTCATGGTAAAGTTAATATGTTCAATAAATAACTTTGATTTATTTAAAAACACCCATTAGCGTACTGTACTATTTTTGATGCTCTCTAAGGTTTAATATTTCTAGTTAGATTAGTAACTAACACAATAGACGTAAATATGGTGCAATATGGTAGAACATTTCACTAAAAACCTTGGCGTTTGTTCCCGCGTTTGCTACCCTGCAATCACACGACTGTTTGTACGTTATTGGGCGCGAACTTTTAAAATGCAATCATTATGAGTTTAGAACCATCAGGTATACAATAATTATGTATTAAGATATTATTAGTATTCAGTATTCGATAAAACCGGGTGAGTTATAAAACAACGGAGGCAGCTGTAGTGATGTTATTATTCATTTTCAAGATAGCCTGTTTATTGCTATTTTGATTCCTTGAATAATCAAGTGATGTTGATTAAAGACTGCTTATTCAATGTTGGAAGTATAAAAGAAAAACATTAACTGCAATAATTCTTGAGAATTGATGCTATCTAAGGAATCTAATATCAATAAGATAGTTTAAACGTCCCAAAAATTAATTTTAAGTCTAGAATCAATTTATAACTACACATAATAATAATAATATAATTCGTATATAATTATAATAATTCATTATAATTTCCTCTCAATGGAATTATGGGCCATTAGATGTATTAATGAATACTGGGCTAATATAATATGTCCAATATTAGACCGGTATAGAATACTATATAAATAAATTGTATATGGGACCTTTGTAGGAGAAATATTGGCTAAATATATTGGCCAGCAATCTTAACCCAATATAGGATTAATATAGTGGATACATATATTTCTTTAAATATATGGTGTATATATTGGACCTTTGTAGTAGTAATATTGGCTGCATATATTGGGTGCCAGTCTTTAACCGATATAACACCAATCTTGGTTGAATCTTCCAAATATTGGGCCAGAATACAATATGTTACCCATATAGAACCAATATTGGGACAATATCTTGTGCTACTGGGGTTGCTTTATGACATATTCACGGAACCCAACTACAATATCTATGGGAATTGAACAACATTTAGTTTATCACGAACCATATTTAATAATTTCCAAGATTTTAACAAAGAAGCTGTTTTAACCAATATACACGTGCATAAATAAAATACAAAAAGAAATAATTTATTGCCCAAATGCTTTTTATAATTCTAAGAGGATTTGAAACCAACCCTTTTTAAAATAATTTTTATAGGGTTGTTTGGACCAAATACTAACACAAGTTTACATTTTAAAAGGAACGTAATTTGCAGAACCGGACTTAAGATTTTTAGTGAATATGTAGACAAAACTACATTTGTTCAGGACTAATAAAAATATACCGTTATAAAAGCTATCTTTATTCTTGTTGATTTTAAACGAAACTTTAGTAAGAGACACCTTTAATCGTGGCTCGTAATACGGCCCAGTGTTGTTATAAACCACAGTTGTTACAATCCATTATTATACTGAATTCCTTTGTGAATGAAATTATAATTTATAAGAAAATTCGAGTTTATAAGGATCACATCCAGTTGAATACAAATTTTATGTTAGAGTATGAATGACTTATTCATAGAGTGAGTAAAAAATTTACAAAATATTGAATAATAATCTAAATCTTCATTTCATTCCATTTTTATTATTTAACTTTTCTTCCAGAGATGAGGAATAATACAATCGTTTTGGCAAATGACAATAATGGACTATTTTTAAAACTATAATGTTTAACTCAGTAGTGGTGATCACATAATATAGGGCCAGATCTTCAGCTGATCCTTTATTATGTGAGTAGACAATTATAGTATCTTTGATTTTTTATTTCATTTTCTGGTCTCTTGAAGCCCTTATTATGCCGCAGTCCAAATCTAAAAATAATTCTTCACTATTAACTTGAAAGTTATGAAGTTTCTTTATTAATAAACCCTTAAGGTAGCCCAGATCTCCCATTAAAGGAAATAGAAGAACTGAAAAATAAGTGCCTAGGTGTTGTGGCTTTTTGATAAGAAAATTATTATACCAAAATTATGCTTAATATCATTTGGAGGTGATGGACTGGTTATATCCCAGCCAGTACACTGACGTCATAATGTCGCCGTTTTCTCGGCAGTGACGACGTCAAATTGTCGTAAAACTGACATCATTATGTCACAGCCCAAAGACGTCAATATAAGACGTCATTAAAACTTCCTATACGAGGACTAAGACAGGAATTATAAATAAATAGTTGAATATTGGAAATAACATTTATTATATACTACAGTCAAAACATGCTTAATATGACCACTATTCCTTGACCCCTGTTAACATAATATATTTTTAATGAAACTTGTACGTATTGTATTGTACGTCCAAAAGACGTCGTTTTGAAGACGTCTCCGTACGTCCCAACGTCCCATTATATGACGTCGTCGACCAATACTGACTTAAAAACAATGTCATTATAACCTCAGTGTGCTGGCTGGGATGTTAAGGTTGATCAATATTTTTACTTGAATTTGTACTTTATGTTTTAGTGCTTTTCAAATTTGAAACCCTGAAATGGAATATAGTCATAGTCGTAATCGGTACATACATAGTATAAGCAATATTTGGCTGCAGAGAAAAGATAACATTAAGCTTCATACAATCCGCGTCATAGTCTATACGAGTCTGAAATGAAAACTACAGAAGTGAACTTGTCAGTAAAGGAAAGTTTTTTGGTTGCCAACTGAACTGTGTTCTAGTATAGTTCAGATTTGATGTTATAACTGACAGGAGTTTTTGCAGTAATAGAACTTATTTTAAATTGTTCAATGTTCATTCATAACCAGGCATGTCTCTTGAAGAAGAAATAACTATGGTTATAATTCCTGTTTTGACTTTCATCAAGAAAAAGTCAACATTGACTTATTATAGTCCTCGTATACCGTATATCTGGATTCGCCTTCCACAGACATCTCTCATAAATTACATTACTTTCAATGTGTTTCTAGGAAATATTGCCAAATGTTGAAGTCTATATTTTTAAGAGATCAATAATATATCATTTTGCATTTTGAATTAGAATAACAGAAACACTTTTATTACAATTAAAGAATGTGTACTTTTTACTTGTTAGATACAGCCTTTGGCTTAGCAAGTCCAGGTACTTTCTTTCTTTTGTTTCTTTATTTTTTTCTATGCACATATATTACACTTTTATATTTGTATCATAATGCATTTTATAATTTGATACCAACTAGACTACATTTCCTGTAAAAACCACCCATGTAAACATTTAGGTGCTGGACTAGAAGTTTGAAACTCGGCCCTCCCAATTTCTAAAAATGTTTTTGCATCCAGTATAATCAATCCTATGTGGTTAGTATCAAAACCTCCCCAAACCATTGCTGCTAGAACAACACCATCATCTTCTGCCTGTAAACGAAACATGTTTGTAAAAACAATATCAGCTATACCTAAACCATAAATACAAGAAATGAGTCATCACAAATCACCTGGGCGACAGCGGGTTGCTTTCAACGATTATTGTATTCCATCTCTCTCTATTGTGTAACGACTATATGAAAATAAAAAAGTAAACAATAGAGAGAGAGATGGAATGCACTAAAGTGTTGGGAGTTCCCCGCTGTTGACCAGGTGATTTGTGATGACTCATTTATTGTATTTCTGGTTTAGGTATAGCTATTAATTAAACTGTAAATACTTCAGGAGATGGTTTTGGAACAAATACTGGTTCACTTGGATAACAATTTTCTTCACACCAAGTTAAGGTTGACTTGTTAGTTGTATCGACTTTAATGATCTAGGTAGAAGAAAAAAATAATTGTCAGATTTGAAAATGAAATATTTATCCTTACAGTTCCTGGATTATCTGCATCAACATCTGCACTTATTGCATAAAAGAATTGATATGGTTTTCCTGAAAAAAAAGTTTTAGGTAAGATCGAAAGTTTAGAAGAAATATAAACTAAAACTCAAATACAAACCTAAATATCTTTCGTAATGGATTCTTGGTGTTTCACATCCTAGATTACACACTCTTTCAGGCTCAACAAAAATAATTCCATTTTCCAGCCAGTGTGCCTTAGCTTGGGTGTTTGGAAGATCAACTAAATTTTCATTAAGATTGATTTCACATTTGCTTTCAATTAAAGGTAGAACAAATCTTACTGGTTGACTTCTGAACATATCGGCATAATTGGGATTTGTCTGCATGTTCTAAAGCAGCCTCTTAGAAAGTGTTTATATTTTTACTGTTACTGTAAATTACCTCCATGTTCTCCACATACATACACTCTAACATGGAAGCATCTTTGTAAGAGCAAACATCTAAGACAACATTATGTTTTAATTCATATTGATTGATTATGTGTAGATAAAAAAAGGCGGTTGAATAAAATTTATAAGACATCTGACCTGTTCTTCTATCGATAATATTAATCTGTGTCTGAAAGAAATATGCTTCGTTAATTATATGTTAATAAGAATATTGTATTGGTACCATCTCATCTTTATACCACTTCAAAGAACCTGCCATAGGTTCGTTTTTAATTCGATTCACTATCAAATCTGGGACAGATACACTTAAAGGTTGTTCAATAATAATAAAATAGTTATCTGTAATGCCTACAACAAACAAATATGTATCTATTCGAATAGTTTATTTTTGTTATGATACCGAAAGTGTGCATATATGAGGGATGCAAGGGCCACCTTGCTGGAATAGTTGCAACAATATATGCTTTATTAAACATAGACTCATCATCAGATGTAGATGTCTTAGAAGGAAAGCATACAATATTGTGGAATGGACCAGCTTTTGTTACAGACATGGCTAAGTTGTATACAGTTGCTAAAATTGTAAAATTGTTCCTAACAGTGTAGGTAATATTTTATTCTACTGTTTTAATATATACCATCTTCAACAACGTGTGGATGCGATGTATGATTGACTATAGTAACATATTTGCTAACATCAACCTTCCTTTCTGTCTCTAGTGTCTTTTGATTTATTCTATGTATAATGGGACTTTCTGTGAATGCATAGAGTTCATCACCAAATGGATAAACAGATATCATAGCATTATCTGATTGATTTTCTTTCCAGTTAAAGACGGCAGATATCCTATAAAATAAATAAAATGTCTAATGTATATTGAGAGTAGGAGAGTTATTCCCAGAGACCACCAAACAAATATAATGGCCATACAGTACCAGGTTGTCAATACCAAAAATTACAAAAGACATATCCCGAACAGCTCGTCAGTCACCGATGACAAATGCAGAAAATGCAACCAAAACGCCTAAGACATACAGCATGTAACAAGAGCTGCCCTGTATTAGCTCCAAATGATTATACCCATCGCCACAATCAAATAGCTAATATAATCAGTGGCGTGCGGTGTGAATTTAGGCTAGGGAAGCAACCACGATTTTAATTTTAATATATCTAGGTACAGGCGGAAGGTGGAGGAGATTCCCCCCAAATTTAGAAATAAGTATACATAGAATAGAAACAAATAATGTTTGTTTAATTATTATTTATTAAAACAATTATTTTTCCAAAAATCTCCCCCTCAATTTCTCTGCATCCGCCCCTGCTAGGTACAGTCGTGTGCAATAAGGTGTTGTACAGCTAGTTCAGATGTGTGTGCATCGGATTTTAAAAAAATTAAAACGTAACCATGGTTTTAAAAAATGTCACACTGACACAGCTTTTCTCATCAAGTAATTTTGAAATGCCGGCAATGAATATAATTGATAGAGCACATATTCTTGCATATTTAGATGATGGATTATCCATCAGAGAAGTTGCAAACATTATGCACACCAGTAAAAACACCATTGCAAAAGTGAAGAAACGATGGGAAATCGACGGAACTCTGGAAAAGAAGAAGTCTACGGGTAAGCCAAAAGTTTCTACTGAAGAAGAAGATAACGCTCTTTTACACCATCTCGAACAAAATCCGTTTGATATTATGAGACATGCCATACAAGAAACTGGCTTCCCAGGTTCTAGAAGCACCGCATGCCGACGGATTAAAAAGTCACATTTGAAGAATAACGTTGCAGCAAGAAAAATACGACTAACTGAACACCAAAAGCAAGCAAGAATAATATTTGCTTTAAACAATAGGCTCCGTGAAACTTGGCATCAAGTAGTTTTTACCGACGAAAAGACTTTTCAGTCATCATTTAATGGTCATGTAAAAGTATATAGACCATCTAGAACAAGATATGATGAGCAGTATGTTACCAACGGAGATAGAGCAGGAAGATTTTCTGTTAATTGTTGGGCATGGATAAGTATCCATGGACCTGGGGTGTGTTGGAGTATTGAAGAGAGATTTAATGCTATGACATATAGAAATATCTTAGAAAATGTTATGTTACCGTCAGTAAGGCAACACTTTCCCGAAGATAATTTCATATTTCAGCAGGACAACTGTCCCATTCATACCGCAGGCCTAATTAATGAATGGTTTGTTGATAATAATATTGAAGTATTGGTCTGGCCCTCCAGAAGTCCAGATATAAATATAATTGAAAATTTGTGGGCATTAATGGCCAAGAAATTGAGTCAGCGAAATTTCCGACCACAAAATAGAAACGAATTGTTAAATGAAATCAATCAAATGTGGGAGGAACTTACCGACGATGTTAATTTAACAACAAATCTATATGCGTCAATACCTGATAGATTGCAAGAAATTTTGGACAGAAATGGGGCTATGACAAGATATTAACGAAAAGATTGTTTTAAGTTATGTTAGTTCGTAAACAGTTTATTTATTAGCTATGTTATTTAATTTCGAAATAAATGTTTCTGTTTTTCTGTAATTAAATTACGATTTGCTAGGCAACATTCCTTGTACAACATTTTTTTGAACTTGATGAAGTAACGGGTAAGTTCATACACAACAAATTCTGTACAACACCTTATTGCACACGACTGTACAATAAACAAACAGTTTTATAATTATTAAGCTTTTCAAAGAAGAACTTTTACATTTTATACTTATGGAATTTGCTGACTATTACTCTTTATTTAAAAAAAAACTACTACTATGTATTTATACTGCATCATCATATTTATGCAGGTGGTAATATTTGTTGTTAAATTTGAAAGTTCTGGTTTTGATCTGCCATTCTTAATAATTAGTAATTTCTCTCCAAAACTGTATGCAGAAAACTTTTTACTAATAATTTACAAACTAAACAAAAAAATTGTCCCGATTCGGATGTATCGGAAGTACTCGAACCTTCCACCGAAGCAGCTGAATTTGCAGTCGTGACGATAACGCAATTTTAAATTTGCATGCAGAGAAAACTAAATAGAATTATTTGTCTTTAAAAAAATCCAACTTATATAAATTGAAATAATAAAATGTAACAAAATACAGTCTCATTCGCAGATTTACATTACTCAAGTAACAATAAATTTAACAAACACTAAATCGAACAAATAAGCAAATTATAATAAATAAACATTTGGGCATGAAGCACACTAAAATGGACTGCCAAACAATGCTAACAGCATCGTCTGTGTCACCACGCCCGCTGATCCACGCCACGGTTAAGAGAAGAGCAGTTATAAGTAACGAAATCAGTGCTTATATGCAGTGTATGTAACACATTTGAATCGGTATTACCTTTCCGTGCGAGTTTAATGAGCCTAATTTAAAATAGTACTCTAAATAATTATACTTTTTGCTGTACGGAATTGATATTGAGCTTTAAGTTGATTAAATATTACAAATTTAAATAAACGATATCCATAATTTTATAAAAATATTTTTGTTAGCATTGGTTTTTATTTTTAATAAATTCTCCAGGGAAGCATTGCTTCCATGGACCGCACGCCACTGAATATAATACAGCAGGGTTTAGCTATAAAATACAAATTATTCGAAAACAAAACAGTACCAAATAATACGTATAAACCTAGTGGGTTCTCTACAAATTTGATTACGATCGGTCTATCGTAACTGATCAAACTATTCATAATAATAGACCAGACTTAATTATTCAAGACAAAGCAAGCAAGGAGGTATATTTAATAGATATCGCTGTATCAAACATCTATAGCCTTTTCAATACCATTCGAGAAAAGATTAGAAAATACACAGGTCTAAAGAACGAACTGATCAAAACATGGAGTTTGAGCATTGTGTATATCTTATCTATTGTAATTTCAACCACGGCCATTTTCTCAAAACTTTCATTGAACAACCTCAAATAGTTAGAATTATGTAACAATCTAGATGTCATTATCCAGAAGGCATCCTTAACACCTGTCGAATAATTCGCAGATTTTTTAAAGACAAATAATTCTATTTAGTTTGCTCTGTATACAAATTTAAAATTGCATTATCGCCATGACTGCAAATTCAGCTGCTTCGGTGGAAGATTCGAGTACTTCGGTATTTTGCTAAGAAAGACCGGAAAATCGAGTTGCAGTATAAATACATAGTAGTAGTTTTTTGAAATAAAGAATAATAGTCAACAAATTCCATAAGTATAAAGTGTAAAAGTTCTTTAAAAAACTTTTAGGCTTAATAATTATAACACTGTTTTTTTATTCTACCTAGCAGGGGCGGATCCAGAGAATTATTTTCAGGGGGAGATTTTTGGAAAAATAATTGTTTTAATAAATAATTATTAAACAAACATTATTTGTTTCTATTCTATGTATACTTATTTCTAAATTTGGGAGACGGGAATTCACCCCCCCCCCGTGAATCCGCGCTTGTACCTAGGTATATTAAAATTAAAATCGTAGTTGCTTCCCTAGCCTAAATTCTCACCGCACGTCACGGTATTAGCTAAAAAAACTTATTTTTAGTAGCTATATATAAAACACTTATGAGTATACATACTATTATAGTACAGGATCCGTTATTGATGTCGTTGAGCACCGATCGAGTAACCGAATAAAATGTATTTTTTATCAAAGAAAATATGTTAACAAAAGTAACGTAGATGAGTTGCCTAAATAAATCTGTTCAAGGATACTTTTAATTAAAAATTCAATATTTAATTTTTTAAATACTTTCACCCATCTCGTAACCAAAAAAATTAACACTAATTGAAAGTGCAAACCCTATAGAAGACGCAAACATAGGGTTGCTTACCTTTTTCTGTAAAAGGCTATACAGTTGCCAAGTTTAAATAAGTGAATTGAAAGTGATACCTTCACCGATCGAGTAACCAAATAAATTATATGTCAAAATAAAGCTTATTTTTTTTGCAAAACGATAGTATAAGGTTGCTTTCAAAAAACCGTTCGAGTCAGGGTTGCAAGGGTTTAAAATTTTTAAATCGAAGCGTGCGAGATAGAAATAGACCCATTCTATTCAGTGCGATAGAGGGGGACGCAGAATGACAGCTGCTCGCACTACGTCCGTCGTTTGAAATTGTGCGAGAGAGAGGGTCTATGCGTACTGTCCGATGTGATAGAAAAGGACGGGGCATAGCAACTGGGCCCGCCTCTTGTGACGTATGACAGAGAGTGCGCTTGCTCTGTGCGGTTGAGCGGTTAGTAAACGTAAAATGATGATTAATCTTCCGAATTGGATGATAGTTTTACAAGAATCAGATCCGGAATAATAATATTAACAATTTTTTGTTTTTTTGTAATTCATAAAATATATACAAATAGTTTATATTTTTTTTGTTTAATTTCAGGTATATTATTCTCAACCGAATTACCTCATTTTTTTTGTATCGATATTGTATAAAAAAATAAACTTTAATATAACACACCCTTATGAAATACTTTTTTGTTCATTTAAATTTTTAATTTTAATATTAATTTATTAAGAAAATGTTTCTTTCATTACAAATTTTTCAATTTAATATTAATTAATTTAAATAAATATCAGACATTTGCAAAAAAATGTATGCGTCAAATTTTTGAAACAATGATGACATTTATTTTATTTATATTTAGTTCCTTCTTAAAAGAGATAAAAATTTTAAGATAAGTATATATCACTAACATGCTTTAAATGTTTAAAATAAATATTTTCATTTTGATATTATATACGGAACGTTTTATTTTAGCGCCAATACCTCTGTCACAAAAATTTGTATTTTTCTAATTTGTCATGCAAAATCAATATGCTCAATATGATGAAAATACTCATATTTGGTTAGTTCAATACTGCAGTCATTACAATAAAAATAAAGAAAACACTATGACATAATTTTATTTTTGAATGAAATTATTATTTTTAAAAGTTTTAAATATTATTTAAAAATATGTAAATAAAAACGTAATTATAAAGATATATGTAAGAATAGTCATATTATTAACAAATGTTTAAAAAAAAGATATGATTAACAAAATGTTTTTCAACAATACTGAATTATTACTTCGGGAGACAAGTCGATTTTCTTCAAAAAAAAGTCTCAGAAATATTTTGGAGTATATTGTCAGTTGCTCCAACACAACGCTTGCCGTTTACTAACCGCTCAACCGCACAGAGCTAGCGCACTCTCTGTCATACGTCACAAGAGGCGGGCCCAGTTGCTATGCCCCGTCCTTTTCTATCGCATTGGACAGTACGCATAGACCCTCTCTCTCGCACAATTTCAAACGACGGACGTAGTGTGAGCAGCTGTCATTCTGCGTTCCCCTCTATCGCACTGAATAGAATGGGTCTCTCTCTCTCGCACGCTTCGATTTAAAAATTTTAAACCCTTGCAACCCTGACTCTTGAACGGTTTTTTGCAAGCAACCTTATACTGTCGTTTTGCAAAAAAATCTTTATTTTGACATATAATTTATTTGGTTACTCGATCGGTGAAGGTATCACTTTCAATTCACTTATTTAAACTTGGCAACTGTGTAGCCTTGAACAGAAAATGGTAAGCAACCCTATGTTTGCGTCTTCTATAGGGTTTGCACTTTCAATTAGTGTTAATTTTCTTTGGTTACGAGATCGGTGAAAGTATTTAAAAAAATTAAATATTGAATTTTTAATTAAAAATATCCTCGAACAAATTTATTTAGGCAACTCATCTACATTACTTTTGTTAACATATTTTATTTCATAAAAAATACATTTTATTCGGTTACTCGATCGGTGCTCAACGACATCAATAACGGATCTTAGACTAAGATTGAACGCTGTTAGGGTTTAGATTACATATTTAATAATTTATTGTATCAATGTGTCTTCTCTTAATTACGTTATAAATTTAGATTAATAATTGTTATTGTACAAATTTGTTGTTAAGTACATTTATTCGGCTATGTTCGCCTATCGTCGACTTAAGCAAGTTTGGGGCGCATAGCGCAGGGGTTACTTGTCAGGAAGAGGGGCAGAACAGTACATTTTTTACTCATTTGTATATAAGTTGCTGTCCTGTACAGTCCAACAAAAATCATCAGTTCAAATAAAATTATTAAACGTTTAACTAAGAAGTGTTTTTTATCTTTTAATCAGACGCTGGTAAATCAATTTAGATTCAGCATGAAAGAACTGCATATTGGAATTCATGCTTAGATCTTTATGTACAGATGTACCAAGGATATTATCTGTGCACTGTTTTGAATTCCAAAACGAAAGAAAACATAATGCCATGGGTACGCCCGGTGGTACGTGAATCTCACGTTAATAAGTGGCAAGTAATAAATATATATTTTTCTGATCATCTTTTGGCATACATCACTTTGGCATGTAAAATAAATGCAAAAAACGGACATTTAATCTGTATAGAATTCGAAAATTACATTCTTTTCACGTACAACATTCTGAGGATGTATGTAATTTGTGGCATGCGAAATAATACCGCTATTTGGGCTGTTGGGTATATCCACGTCTTGTATTTTCCTGTATACCTTGCATTATCACAAATATTTCTGCTAGAAAAAGTGTGTCATTGGTATAAAAAAGATAAAAAAAAATAGAAAAACAAGATAAAATGATTATTTCTTGTCTTCCGCCATGTATGTAAACCACTGTGCCCTGAGTTGTGGAGGATTCATCTATATACCAGACTAGCCCTTTGCGATGTAGAGAGGAGCAAGGATATTAAAGAAATGTTCCTAATATTAACAATAAAAATGTAATAACAAAAAACGATTTTTTGTCCAAGTCACTAAAAATCGTGTTTCTGTTATTAGAAACCTATTATTGAGAAAAATAATGTCTACATATGAAAAGTGCTGATTTAGCGAAGAAATCTTGACGCTATCTCTAGTAATAAACAAGGAAACACAGTTCACTATTTTAATATAAATCTTAAATAATAATTTTTTTTCTGAGAATTAACAGTACAGATATGAACCGCAATGATTGTGTCTACCTACCCCCTTCAAAAACTTTATAGATAAATGGCATATACTTCTGAGAAAAAAATTATTTAATTTACTCTTAATAAAATTGTCCCTAAAAATAGGTATCTTTTATTACATATCGTCCGATAAAAACAAAAGTATAGCACTTAGAAATATAATATTTTACTGTTATATGTAGAACTAAACTTACTATTTGCTCGTTATTAAAATATTTCATTTGGTTCAATAGTTTATGAGGAATACGCTTTCAAAGTCAGAGGTCTCTATACTGGGGCCGCCGAATAGATGTAGCACAAAAAAAAATCAAGGCAGCACAGATTGTTCTGATTGGTTTTATGTGAAAGTGACATTTATAATGAAACATTTTTGCATATGAATTGTTAATTCATTGTAAATAATGTCACTTCGAGAGATGCTAGTATAAATAATAACCATACATTTTAAAAAATTGCAGTTTTATTAATTTAATAAAAATGTTATTAAAAATTCCTGAGTAAGACAGTTTGACAGTAAACGAATTGATATCTTTTTGGTACAAGTAGACATGCCTTTCAATTTGAGCGGTATATTTGAATGCTACCAATAGAAAGGTTTTGTTAAAAAGAGAGGGTAGTTGTAGGCGGTTTTAATTACTATATCTGTTCAGTGTCCCGAGTATAGAAAATAATATAGATAGTAGATTAACAAAAAGAGTACCGGAATGTCAAACTCATCATCTGGCTTGAAACTTGATCAAAGAGTCTAAGTTCTAGAACTTAGACTCTTGTAAGTTAACTCTTGAAGTATACTCATGAAGTATACTTCATGAGTGGTTGTGGTGCAAATCTATACACAACGTGGGAGGACATAGGCGCCCGCAGAAATTTGTCCAGGGGGGGGGGCAAGCCTAGAATGAACGGTATGCTAGGGGGGGCAAGCCTAGAATAAACGACATGCTAGGGGGGGCAAGCCTAGAAAAAACGGCATATTATACAAAATCTTCAATAAAATTCAAATTGTTCAACTTCCAGGGAGGGGCAAGGAGGGGCGCCTATGAGGGAGGATCTTCCAAAAGATATTTGTGGACTAGCAAGAGACTTCAAGTGAACGAGCAATTACGAATAATATACATTGAAAAAAGGTGTTAAAGCATAGGTATACAAGTTTTTAAGAGATGTCACAAAATTACACAGTGACATCATGGAATTCAAAAGTGATCAGGCATGTTCTGTCATGGACGATCACATGCATTCACTAATCTGCATTCACGCTTGCCACGGCCGTTTGTCTAGCCTTCCATACTTATTGTTAACAGTAATGGTAAGTTATTGAAATATTTAAAAATTACCTTTGAAATATTGTATGACAAGGATCAGGAACCGATTTCGTACCAAATTCCGTAGTAACAATCCTATTAGCCTGTTTATTTCTTTTATAAACATCCGATTGTAAAAACTTACATTGGTATGTTACTTGACCATTTCGAATTGCGAACCTAAATAGAAAATGAATCAGTTATTTAGATTAAGTTTATATAAAATTGAGGAACCTATGCAATAATGCTGAACTATCGAAAAGATGTTCAAAGACTTGATCACCTACTTCTAGCGAACCAGGACCATTGCGTATTAGAACACCATTTAACCATATTGGAATCGTACCTAACACAGAATAGAGAGTAATAATTACTTTATTAATTAAAGCTTAGTAACAAGATAAAAATGTAGTTACCTGAGATTTTCCCGGAAATAGGAGCAACTATCTCCTGTTTGCACGATCTCAACCAAACGGTAGCATCACAATTGGGGTATAATTTTTCTCTTGTTTCCATAATATCTCTTTTTAACTATTGTTTTCAATTTTGTAACAATCGCCTCGAACTAAAGGATATCAGGATACCTAATTTTCAAATTAATTTTTCATTTTAACAAATACGTTAATGTATCTACTGTGCTGTTTTCTCATGATATAAAAGTTTTATAGTCTTGCGGTTATTGATTCTTTCTATTTTCTCCTAAGAAGTTAATCTAATTAAGTTACAAAAATAGTTCAAGAACACAACACGAATCTACCTTCAAACCTGATAGGAGTATTATATTTTTTATTGATTTGTGAATTTGGGTATGGATGTAATAATTATTTAACCTGTGACCTGTGGGTCACACAGCGACTCGTGTTTAAAATATCCTCATGAAGGTTATTTATTTTTATTGCTACTGTAGGAACGAGTTTCGCACGCTTTACTTTTTAAACAAATAATAATAATAATAATAATTGCTACAACCCTTAACCTGAAGACCAGACCCCAGAAGCTATAATCTTGTGCGGGAAGGAAGGGGCGATTATTATTATTACGTAGGCCCTAAGTGCGGCTGCAGCCGACTAACAGATGTAATACAAATATATAAAATAAAATTTGTAAACACATTTTCTAGTTTTTTTAATTACTCAAATATTTGCAATCGAGAAATCTCGAATTCAATTTTGACTCACCTGTAAAAAAATAAAATAAATATAAATACTCATAAACAATAAATATAGATAACGTTGTATAACGGCTAACTGGACTGCGACAAGTGGGCGCAGGGACAAGTGGGCGCAGGGACAAGTTGGCGCGATACAAGTGGATGCAAAAGACAACTGAGCGCAGAAATCTCTCAAATATACTATTATTTATATTAAAATGTCTGATCAGAAAAAGCAAAGGTATATAAATATATTTGTAGGATTAAAATAACAAATTTCGGACAAACAAATACAGATGACTTAAAATACATAATAAATTGTATAAAGACACATATTTCATATAACTCACATAACTTATTTATATGTAAAGCCAAATTAAGACATTTGTGACATCATGTGCATATCGTTGCTCCAAAGTCAAACCTGGAATTTCCCTATTTTGCAGTGCTGTATCATTGTACCCTTTATTAAACCCGTTCAAACTGTAAAAGTCAAAACCTCGTACCTTGTTTTAATCTAGCAAAACCTAATCTAACTTTATTATAGTAATAAAAAAGATAAATAAGAAATATAGGATAATGTTTTGCTACTCTAAAGAATCTCGCCATATAGGGGGCACATAATCAGGGTTATCAGATTTGTTTAAGCATTTTGCGGAACACTCACAGGCGCTCGCAGAAATTTTTTCAGCGGGCAAGCCTAGAATAAACGGCATTCTAGGGGGGAGGGGGCTAGCTTAGAATATACGGTATGTTATACAAAATATTTCAATCAAATTCAAATTGTTCAACTTCCGGGGTGGGGAGGGGGCAAGTGCCCCTCCTTGCCCCCTTGTAAGTTATGCATACAAAGATGCACCATAAACGTTCAGAAATGCATATACCGGTTCCATCTACCATACGCATCAGCTGTTTACTCCTAGGAACGCGGTAGATGCAGTACCACGCTTTGGTTCCATAAAAAAATCATTCCAATAAATCGTCCACACCCAACATTTATATACACAAGGGGTGTCTGACTGGAAGTGAGCCATGCAATTGTTTTATCCAAACTGCTTGCGTTGTAGTGCATTCGTAGTAATCTCAGTATAGGCTTTCGTCAAAGTTACATTTTTCGTTTGTGAGTAAGCAACGTTATCATAATGTCGAGTCAAACCGTTTCAATGTGGAAATTGCAGTACCGTACGATATCTTACTTAACTCACTAGTACCATAAATGTCTATCATTACATACCTCGTTAAAAAAGAGAAAAGTGCAAAAGACATCCATGAGAAGTTGAACATAACCTATCCCGAGTCTGCACCGTCGTATGCAACCGTAAAAAGATGACCGTCAATAGACAACAGTCTATTGAGAGAAGATGGAGATTGCCCTAAACAAGCTTTCACGGTAGTTACTGAAGAGAACATCAGAAAAATCGGAAAAATGGTGTTAGAAGATCTGTGTATTCGCCTTCCTACACTGCTCATGTTGCGAAGCGTGCTGTGAATGATGCAGGGTTTGAGGAAACCAACCAACCCAAATGGTTCCCATTTTGAAAAAAGAGTTACGTGGTAGGGGGTTTCAAGATGAAAGCAGCTGTTGAAGAGCATTTTGCAGGTAAATCTTCCGACTACTTTTTGCACGGGTTAGAAGTGCCGTATAACCGCTGTCAATGATGCATTGTTGTTTAAGAGAACTATATTGAAAAATAAAATACAAAAGAACTCACACTTTTATGTTTTAATACCTTAGGCTCACTTCCTGTCAGACACCCCTCGTATATGTATGTGTGAAGGGACCCCCAGGCTACGGACAGCGAGGTCTCGGAACGAGGTGAGGTATGCAAGGAAAAGAGCGGGCGGAAAGAGGATCGGAATATCGGTAAGAGGACTCACTCTTATAATGAGTGAATAAAATGGGTCTCGCACGTCTTTATATAGGTGCCATCGGAGCGTGAAGAAATAGTAGGAATGAAACGGAGCGGCGCACGCCACATATCGGTTAGGGAAGGGACGCGTGCGCCCGCTTGAGCCGGTCGCTTATCCGAGTGGTCTCAGATTGCACAGCTGATATTCACTCGGATACCCAAAATAATTAACTAAAATTCTGTAATTTAGTTACAGTGTAAGCATATTTTATGACAAGGCTTACATTTCAAATGCAGTCGCTTTTTAAATACATTTTGAGGTGGCTTTATGTTAATAGAGAATTTATTATGCATGCATTAAAAGCGATTTGTACGTATTCTTCTGCAATGTTGTTGTTAATTTGATTCTACGAATACTAAATATTATATAACTTAATTCTTTCTGATTAGAAACATTTTAGCGTAGCATGTATACCTAATAGATTTTCGGGTCCAGTTTTTTTGCGTCCACTTATCCCACGCAAAATTGTCTCTGCGTCTAGTTGTCCATGAATTCACTCGCCTCGCGTCAAGTTGTCCCTGCGTCCAGTTATCCCTGCGTCCACTTATCTTGCGTCTAGTTTGCCGCGCCCGGGTAGTCACATCCACTTGGCCGCGTCCAGATGTCCTTGACCGCTCTCAATAATATATTTTCGTACTGGTGATTATAGATATTGCAACAGAGTTACCGCCTTGAGTGTGCAGGTCAATCTTTGGCGAGTCTAAATCGCTGTTCTATGCCTAAAAAATATTAAACTTAAGAAAAGCAAAAAAAGAAACAAAATTCAGTACCTACCACTTGTAGATTCTGAAGCTTTGAATTGAAAATTATTATTTCTATATTCTTCTTAAGGAAAGAAGTATTGTTCAAGTACTAATAACCCTCTCGGATCGCTTGCTAAGATACAACACAATTTCGCTTGATTCAGAATAGCTCAACTGGTTTTTAAAAAACAACGAAATTGCTTACTTAACTTTATACAATTAAACGAGATCCGAAACCTTCAATTAATTTAGGTTCGACAATATGTCCAATACGGCTAGCTATAAGTCAGTCTGCATAGAAAAGGGATTTATTAATAAGTGCAATTTACAAATAAACTTTTTCTACTTTGCGTTAACTATAGGGTCATTGTGTTTGTGATACTGAAAACGATTTAATAATAGGGGCTATTTTAAGCCTCACAGCTCAGTCTCGCTTAGTCGCTCAGTGTAGTGCTTACCATAGGAAGTATGAAACTGAATAGATATTGGATATCAATTCTGTTGGCGAAAGATTCTTGAAACTAAACGTCATCTGTGACGTCGTGAAGGGTATACGCAGAATGTTGTAAGCTTTTCAGTGGCGTGCTGTTTTATACTTATAGCTAATAAACACGTTGGTATTTTATCTTAGCACGACACTCGCTACACTATGAACGCGCCTAACAATAGGGTCTCTATCTGCCGGTTCTAAGAACTCGAAATTTCCTTTCTGCCGAAGGAATTGACTGTACACTCCGGCAATAGAGCCATGTCGTATGTCGTGCTAATGTTTGCGTACGAGTGTGATAGCGCATACCTTGCATTGTGCCAGCTTTCCCATTTTCGTACAGAGAATAAATTGAAAAAAATAAATTAAAACTTAAATTAAATGATTATTAAATTAAAAAATAAAATAATTAAAATATTTTAGTTATTCGCAAGACTAGATGTTGACATACAGGATGTTTCACTGAAGATTCGTATCCTCTGGACAGATGGTGGTACACATAAAATGCAACAAAAAAAGCTTCATATCATTAGTGTCTATCATTCATAATAACGAAAAAAAAATTGTTTTAAAAAATTAGTTTGGTGGTCACTGGTTTAAGAATAGCAGTTGATGCAGCTAATGCTAAATGTCGTCACAGTTTGTTTTGACTATTATTTCCAGCAGTTCCCAAAAGTTGACCTTTTTAGCAAATGTTTTTCGATGTGCGTAAAATCAAAAATTGAATTAAGAATTTTTTGTTCTTATTGACGAGTACTATCACTTGTCCAGAGGATACGAAATTAAGTGAAACACCCTGTATAATCTACTTATCAAATCTTAATGTAATTATTTAAGTTCTGTTTGTGATAATAGTGTGTGATGTACAAATTCAGCTAATTGTGTTTATGTTTCATATGCATATTTATTTACATTACTTTATATCTTTATTATATCTTCAAGTACTGCATGTAATGCTATACGCTAAATACACAAATAAAGTATACCTTTAGAAAAATATATTTTAATTTAATAAACGTTAAAAACAGCACTAAGTATTTCTACATATTTCCACAAAGAAGAATAAATTATGCTTAAAATAAAGTTATTATGAATCTTGAGAATCCAAGTTTAATTATGATTTAATTACCTACTCAAAGAAAGGATGATTGGAGTATAATGCCTGTATTTGTCGTTTTTTGAGGTATATCGTTGTGTTGCATGTTTGTTTTTTTAAAGACCGCAAAATGAAAAAAATGACCATAAATGGAATTAGATCATTTAAGCGCAAGTACACAAAGCTTGTTTTATATTATAAAACATGGTTACCTTTCTCGTATGGTAACCATGGATAACCAAGATGGAAATGATGGTTTTGCTACTAAACGGCTCATGTTCAAAACGACCTAGCACTTTGAGAACATCTGCGTTTTTGCTCGTAACTGTTTTAAAATAGATGACTATTCTTAAAAAACTATACTTATACAACCAAATATAAATGGAAGAACTATGTTATACTTAACAAACAGAAAAAAGAACTAAAAGAAACAAACACAAGATATGTGTGCGTGCGTGCGCGTGTGTGCGAGCGCTCGAGAGTATTCGCGTGTGCAAGGGAGCGAGCGGTTGAGTGCACGTGTGTAAAAATATAACTTTTCCAAGTGCTTTAATAGAAGCAGCAGCTCATTTGGAGATCGCGAACAGCAGCCTGTGCTCTGATGTCGTCGACTGCAGTAGCCTGACGGAATCTTCTTGACAGCGGGCGGGACGAACTCTAATACAATCCGGAATTGCAGCTTTAACCAATTATACTGCTGCAATGGTGTCATAGTTTGGTTGTAGACTGCTCGGACAGCTAGTCTTTTACCTCCTAGTCCGTCATTCAGATCTTTACCATAGAGTAGCAAGAAAATGCCGCACACCTGAATATATTCGTGCATAGACAAGCTCAACATATTAAATCGGTTCTTGGACTGTCCTGCCGCACCATCAGAGAAATGGATTACCTATAGGCAACTTTTGCTTGAAAAGTATAGAATTTCCTATTAAGATTTTCTTATTAAGCTTAACAATCTGTCAAGTACTGACAAACTCGGGGAATTTCTTATTACAGTAAAGGTAAATTACAATACGGATAAGATGCAAATAAGTCGAAATGTAAGAGTTAAGAAAATTAGAATATCTTGCAATAAAAATTATATAATCTAAAACTTAATTTAAGGCCAAGAAAATATAATGTTAATTAACTTAATACTTTACTACCCATAGAAAAGAGATACGCCAAAACATTCTAAAATTATTGCAACATTATTATTTACTACTTTTGAAGGATAGATTTTATAACGTGGTTACAATGTTGTATTAGCTTTAAAACTATTCAACATGAATAATTTAGAAGTTTTTTTGTTAACGTTCAATTTTTAATGGCCACTAATAAAGGGGTCTATTTTTTATATCTATGTGTGGTAATTATTACTTTCTGAAATAACACATAACGACATAACTTCTAATTAATACAAGACGTCACAAAGATACATAATTTCACTTATACAGTGCATCATTAATGGGTAATCTCGAATGTATACTCTCCATGGCGATTGACGTCAGAATTCACCATCTTTTCTGTGAATTTGATATGTTCATAATATTTGTGCGTTGTTAATAAATTTCTATTTGTTTTTTCAGTTAATATAACAATATTCGTGTTTAATATCATCGTGTCTTTCATTTGTTTTGTATTTCAAATGCATAAAAGATAACGTTTCCTATTCCTACAATAAACTCGTATTTTTACAAAGATTGAAAATGCAGACCTATCAGAAGCTGAAAAAGATCCAGTAAAGGCATGTCTAAAATGTACCTACCATTTCCAAAATATAGAGCACAAAAAAAATATAAGAAATATGCTTTATATCTCGGAAACAAAGGATTTTTAAACATATTTTTGTCAGCAATATTTTCATTATTTCGGAGAATACAATACGATCTGCAAGTAGTGCCTGAATTTTAGTTAATCTGGATAATGTGGGACAAAATGTTATATTTCAAGAAAAAAAAATTGAAGATGAAGGAGAGAGCTTTGGACATTTTTGTGCTGATAAGTGTCAACATTAATTGTCTTTTATTGATTTATTAAAGAAATGTACCTGCAGATATACTAGTTTTGAAGTATTTAACCGAATGAAAGTGAGTATTTAGGGTAAATATGGGGTAAATACTATGTACATTTACCTCAGCATATGGGGTAAATATAAAACAAGGTAAAATAAAGACGCTTGGAATTTTCACTTCTGTAAGTAAAAGTTCTTCAAGTTTATTATAAGTTCAAATATTTATTGAAAATACATAAAATACAGTTTAATTAAATCTCTAGATGCATTTCGAAGATTCTGATCTGAGATAAAGAAAAGGGGTAGTCATTTTATTTAGAAGTTACTTCGTACTTACTGTAGTTGTTATAATTTATAGTAAGAATAATTAGCCAAGTGAATGATAACTGGACGCATTGTATTTCATAAATTTTATTTTTGTGTAAGATATCCAAATATTTACGTTGTAACGTGTTAAAATTTCAGGATTCCAGGATTTTAATACATTTGAAAATGTATTTATTAAAAATAATCTTACTACGGCCCTGTATATATAAATATATTTTTGTCCGTTTAAAGTTGCAGATTTTATTCCGATCATAATAAAGAATAATGTTTTTCGTTAGTATAGAAAAAGGCTTTCAAGCAATTCTCATGCAGACAAATTTGTTTTTATAACAAAATATCAAGATAATAACTATTATATAGAAGCCTACGATGGCGTTCTGCATTTATTTGTGTTTTCGAAATTACGGACAGTTTCAATATTAAAAGAATATGATACAGTTTACGAAGTGCAGATATGTTAGTTTCCGATATAGTTTTGTGTTTTTTCGTCCCGCCTACAGTACAGGAAAGCTTAAGTGCTTTTAATATTATAGTTTAGTCTTTCGTGTTAATAAAATTAACACTTAATCCAGTGTACCGTTAGTTGGAAATTAGCAAAGGAATTCACTAATCATTTGAAAATCTAAAGATAAATAAACTTCTTTCCGTTATTTTCCTTTATAATATTAATATAGTGGATTTGCAGAATTTGTGCAGGATCAAAATATTATTACGTTAAAGCAATGCAACTATATGGTAGTTAAAAATGTGTTAACATGAAAATTTGTAAATAACGGACGTTTTTATTGAAATTTTATGAGTTAAAATTTTTAGTATTGAGTGGCAATAGCCAAGTTATTAAAGACATAAAACCCAGCAATCTTTAGTCTGTAAATCCCGTTATCTTCAACATCTTTACCAAGATTTACAGTTCTTCATGCTCTACAGGTGTAAGGCACTTGTTGCCGGAAGTTTAAAGTAAACAAAAGGCAATATAGTGTTGTGAGATTTTGGTGTTTATATAGATTTAACAATCTATTAAGGATGAATTAGCTGATGAATACTATTTCTTAAGTAAGTCATCTTAGTTATTAAGTTTTTTCTATGTACCTTTTAGCATATTAATAAAATATTGCTCCATTGTTTTGCAAAAACAATATTTTTTTATCAGTGAATAACTATGAATTAAAGCTAGACATGGTTGTGATAATGTTGGCTCAATGATTGGTTCAAGTTATTCAATTACATTAACCTGCTTAGCGTCAACTTGACTAATGATGATTAGTTATTTCATTTAATTAATTTCAATCAATTTAATCGGAATATTTTTTTACTTGTGGATCCCGATCATGTATTGTAATGACTAATGACTTTCAAGTGAATGGCGTCCATATTTCTTATTATTCCAGTAAACCTAATTTTTTTTATCTATGTGCTTAAGAAACCAGTACCTATCCCTGAATGATATATAATTTGTAAACAAAAAGAGATCTTCGTCGGTGCATAAGTAAGTACAGTAAGTATATGGTTCTTTGGTTTCAGTAAGATTTTAGTGGTTGTTACAGTTGATATCCAAAAATGTGGGACGTTAGTATTTTGTTTTAGAGTAAGTAAAAAAGGTTTGTTACACCGTCTTATATTTTAAAAGTAAACAAGTGATTAGTCGAAATATGAATGCATATAAATAGCAACTAATACTATCATCAGGACCGGACGTTTCTCATTTTCAGTCAATGCTGTACATACGGAGTGATTAGTATTTTCAGAAACATCTTTGACATATAAACTGGAATTCAAAGACAAGTTTTTTTGAGAGTTGCAGATAACTGAGGCTGAACTTTACTTCAGCGTGTAGACGCTAGGTGGTATTACTCGCAGACCCTTCTTTCAAAAGATATAGCAATTTCTATATCTCGTGTTAAGTATAGTATACCCAAACGGCTACATTGATTTATTATAATTAGTTAACCTGATTAGTTAATTAGTTTGTATCATTTATTCTTAAACTATTTTAGCTAAAGTTCATATTTACTTAGTTTTGCAAATCATAATTGCATTTATAATAATATATTTATTTAGGGTTAAATAAACTCAAAGATACAACTTATTAAAATTTAAAATTTAGTCTTTGCATACCTAATATTAAGAAATTGCAAAATTTAGTTTCCCACGGGAAATGGAAATTCTAAAACGTAAAACATTTCCCTTTTGCTAAAACTTTGAAATTCTATATTTTATTCAAAATGATGATTCTTTCATATGTGATAAGGCGACTTCCTGCAAGGCGTGCAGAGTTGCATTTTTCTAATACTAATCAAAAGAAAGTAAGTTTTGTCTTAGGGTGTATTAAACACACGTACACTGTTAATTTAATTAAGTTTGTTTTGTCATCTATACTGTTTTCCAAATGTTTTCATTTTTACATAGGGTTTTAGTTTAAGACAGTTCTGATTAGGTCCTCAAGAAAGAAGGAACTCACTTTCGGTTTAAGTTTTATAATTTTTTAATTTTCAATTATTTAAATTCAATATATTACTTCTTTCTACGTGAAAGTAATAAAACTTCAATAATTTATGTTGGTCGTGAATAATGTTATAAATTAATTTACTAATTTAATTAACGCTAATGAATAAACTCGTCTTTAATTAATAATTATAAACCGTGTTTATATTATTTGGATTACTTCTCACCCTTTCTGCAAGAAAGCGAAATTATAAGGTAAGTGCACTCTTTTATTATCTAGCCTAGCACTTCAACCCCTGGCCTCTGACGACGACGCTATCAACCATAATTTATAATTAAGTTTTCAGCTTAGGGGTACGTGCGAAGAGGGTTACAATAGGAACGTGTTAAGTATATGGGTACATGTCAAATCTATCACCTGTGTAAAGTCTATGGAAACATGTTTTGCACTAGATGGCGTTATGATAACAAAGCACTGCGTTTGACTGGCTAAGAAAGGACGTCAATGTGTTGCGTCTTTAAAAGTGCTATTGAGACGCCATTTGCTTTAGTTTCGTTTCTGATTGTATTGTGTGCACGACACTTTTTATTTTGTTTGTTTTATTTTTATGAATGGAAGTAGGTACATGCTTTTGGTAATTGCGATTGAGACCTAATTATATTCCCATGAACGGAATGGCTTTAGGTAAAGATTTTGTGCAACTGTGGAACACTAGACGACTGCCTAGAAACCGGTTAGCTTAGGTTAGGTTAGGTCAGGTTAGGTTTAATTAGGTTAAGTTAGGTTATGTTATGTTATGTTGAGTTAGGTTTTGTTAAGTTAGATTAGACTTTGTTAGGTTCAGTTTATTTTATCTTGTCCCATTAATTTGAATTGATATCTAGGAAAAAAATCGGAACTTTTTTGTTTTAATCGTTTGAGTTAGTCTGTTGTTTTAAACAATATATTAAAAACCAAGTTCGCATTTGACTTTTAAAGAATAAGGACGTACGCAACAGTGCTCTGCTATCTTAAAATGTCAAGTGCCATTCGTGCTATAAGAGTAGCTAAGGTTAGTTACACGATAACTAAATAAACATTTAACAGCACTTTAAAAATTATACGTGTAAATTTACCTACTACATGTAATTCGTTACTGAAAAATGTTCCCATCCGGGAGTGGCTACAACTACGGCCCACCTGGGACTTCCGCAATTAATAGTCAAATTTATCCCGCTAATACGGGAGTTGCATATAATCCCTTCAATACCCAACAAATTCAGTCTAATATGCAAACCCCGTTTGCATTCCCTAATCAAAATTTCCAGATTCCACAATATACAACGCATGTCTAATTAAACCAATCCCAACAGGCAAGGCAATCTACTTTTGAACAGTGCGCACCGAGCAGGGACAACCCTGAATTAACATATTACGTAACTGATTCTGACACAAACTGCCGACATGGATGATGTAAACAACCAAGATGACGAAGGCACTTCTGAAAATAAAAGCTCTCAAGATAACACAAACACCAAAAATGAATGGCAAGTCATAAAAAAAAGAAAGAGGAATATTACTCCCGGAAAAATCCATTCAACGCAAATAAACACATTCAATAAATTCCAAGCCCTTTCGCAACAAGAAACATCTAAGACTGCCAAGAATGCAGCGCTGCTACGGAACAACCGAAAGTTCCTAAACCCCCGCCAATTTTTATATACAATGTGCAATTGTGCAAGACTACAACAAAATGATCAGCAATTTTGCAAAAATCCTAGAAAAAGAACAGTTTTATACAAAAGCAACAACTAATGATACAATTAAAATCAATACACATTCAACTGAATCTTATAGGAAACTTATTACACACCTTAAAGACTAGGAAATAATTCACCACACTTACCAGTTGAAAAAAGACAGGGCCTATAGAATATTTATTAGAAACATTCACCATTCCGTTCCGATTGACGAAATTAAAGCAGAATTACACTCACTTGGACACGAAGTACGAAATATTATGAATGTACGGCACAGAGCAACAAAGGAACCCCTATCACTGTTTATAATTGACCTTGAACCGAACGACAACAACAAGAAGATATACGATCTCGAATACATAAGCAACCTTAAAGTTTCTGTTGAACCCCCAAGGAAAAAAAATATCATACCTCAATGCAACAGCTGCCAAGATTATGGACACACAAAGGCATATTGCTGTAAACCTTTTGTGTGCGTTAAATGTGGGGGTAAACATAATACCGTCGCTTGCAAAAAATCACCAGACACACCTGCTAAATGTGCCCTCTGTCTTGGCAACCATCCCGCCAACTACAAGGGATGCTCAGTGTATAAAGACTTACAAAGAAGTCGAAACTCAACATCTAGAGGTCCGCTAGCTAAAAACCATCAACAAGAACAAAGGATTCCAAACGCAAATGACTTCATTCCTCTCAGAACTCAACCGAACCCCATAAATAATTCTGTTCCTGTCTTTCCACGTAACAATTTACCATCCTTTTCACAAGTAACCGCTGGCAATACTAATCCGGCCTTCACCAACGATCGACAGCCACTGAATATTAACGAACAGTTTTCCAACTTCCTAATGGAATTTAAATCAATGTTTACCCAGCTTATCAATCAGAACGGCATGATTTTAAACATGCTCTCCGCTGTCATTATCAAATTAGCATAATGGGCTCTCCAATCCATATTGCTCTTTGGAACGCCAACGGCATCGCAAATCACATCCCAGAATTAATATCATTTCTTCAAATCCATAAAATCGACATAATGCTAGTATCAGAAAACTATGCTACCTCGAGAACAGTAATAAAAATACCAAACTACATCACATACCTAGCTAATCATCCGGACGATGCAGCTCATAGAGGTTCAGCGGTTGTAATAAAAAAAATCAGTAGGGCACCACCAACTCCAATCTTATACAACTATAAAAATTCAAGCATAAAAGTAGAAACTCGAGACTTCACTCTTGTGGTAGCTTCAATTTATTGCCCTCCGCGGCACTCGATCCCCACTGAAGAATATCAGAACTTCTTCCAATCTCTCGGCAACACGTTCATTGTTGGTGGGGACTGGGACGCTAAAAATACTATATGGGGATCTAGGCTAAGCAACCCTAAAGGAAGAAATTTACTAAGAATAGCGCAGCGCAGCGCAGCGCTATTATCCATAAGTGACTCAGCAGGGATAGCAGCAGAAAATTTGCAAAGCCACCTGAATTTAGTAAAAGATTGGTTCGAACGCTGGAGGATTACAGTCAACAGTGATAAGTCTGCGCAAATAACTTTTACCAACAAACGTGTTCAGTGTCCACAATTAGAAATTTATAATACCTTGGGGTATTATAAATTTCTAATTGTGGACACTGAACACGCTGGTATTGGTATTTTGCTGGTATTGGTACCAGCAAAATCTGAAGTCAAATACCTTGGACTACACCTGGACCAAAAACTAACTTGGCGTAAACATATAAAGAGCAAAAGGGACCAATTAAACCTTAAACTCAGACAAATGGACTGGCTTCTTGGGCGGCGATCTCAACTCTCTCTATCCAATAAGGTTCTACTCTACAAGGTTATATTGAAACCAGTCTGGACATACGGCATCCAGCTATGGGGATGTGCAAAAGCCTCTCATACAAAAATACTGCAACGATTTCAGTCGAAGACTCTCCGTATCATAGCTAACGCCCCTTGGTATGTCAGAAACGATACCCTACACGATGACCTACAAATTCCTTACATAGCTGATGAAATCCACAAACTCGCAAGCAGCTACTATAATAGGCTTCAAGGACACCCCAATCAATTAATAGAGCAACTCTCCACTCAACCAGCAGTCAGACGGTTAAAACGACAGTGGCCGCACGATTTAGCTAGAGATTAATGTATTATTATAAGTGGATTTAGCACTGGCTGAATCCCCCCATGTCATTACTTTTTCGATCATTTACTTATTACTTTTATATAAAGTAGATTGTAAATTAGCAGTCTAATAAATAATTTTAAAAAAAATTAAAAACCGAGGGTGAGATCACGTCGGTGTTAGAAGATATTAAAGGTCCAAGGTAAAAAAATTCGTTGTTTTGCGAATATCTCACTTCCTATAGCTCGGAGGTCAATTAAGTTTATTACAAAAATGAATGATAATTAAATCTCCGACAAAAAAGGTTGTATTCAGTTTTTCTATACAGCGAACTGTTTGTGAGATATACAGCAAAGAATATGTATAATGTACTACGTTGCATCCGTTTCCGCGCCACCTTCGAGGTAGAATACAAGGCGCGGTTTTTTACATGTTTTCGTAGAAGGCCTAATACATGTTGAGAGTTAAAAAATACCTCTCGTCTTCGTCTTTACCACTTTCACGTATCTGTATTGTGTCGTTATCCTCTTTTGAGTTCTTTATCTTCACCATATTTATATTTCCTTTTATGGACCACAAAAGCCAACATTTGTTAAAGCCGTTTTGATCCATATCTGTGATGTAAAAAGACAGAAAGACCAATCAATAATTGTGATCAAAATGATCTTGGTCACACTCATAGGCGTAACTAGGGGGGGGGGGTCCAGGGTGGGCCCGCCCCCCCCCATAAAAAAGCCAATTGAGCGTCTGGATGTTGAAGGCTCCGTTGTCGCGTAGGTAAAGTACCGCTTAAACAGCACTGAAGAATTTCATTACAATTTTTAAAAATTGCACTTAGTTTACGTTTATTATGCAGGAGATCTTTTCTTAAGAGTGTTATCTAGTTTATATTATCCTTTATAGCAAATAAAAAATTACAAAAGGTATTTCCTTAACGAATAAAACAGTGTAAATTTATAAAAACGAAACTATAGCTAGAGAGCTTTTAAAAAAGGTAAGGTGTACTTCCTAAATTATCGTTCAAGTGTTATTTGAGATAAAAATGCCAGAATATACAACAGTATAAAAGAACTCTATGAACTAAAAAACTAAGGTCATATCCCGCGTTTATTCATACATTTTGGTAAATGACAACTATCATTCTTGGTTCAGGCTTTTGCTCACGTAACGCGCTGTAGGCGGATCGAGTTAAAAAAGCGGGAAGTTTCAACGAGTTTGATTTGACTGTTAATACATTTAACGCATTTTCGTTATTGTTAAATATATTTTTGTGATTGTCGATGTAAAGTAACAGATTATTGTTTATATCCCTTCCCATACTTTAACTTTCCTAATATTTTGACTATTATTTGATAAATTCCCAAAATAAAAAAGTTGTTTTTCTTTACTTAAGACCATGTGACGGTTAATTTTTGAATAAACTATTTCACTCTTAATTAGTCCTGATTCATTTCTTAAAACGAATATATATTTTCAATATTTTAACATAGTAATACTTTTCTTTTTCTTAAAACCAGTAAGAACAACTGATATTTTTAAAGATATTTAGCAGTTTTATATTCCCCTTTTTGATTTCAACTACCTTAAATTATTCCTTGGCATTTAAAAATTAAAAATTTCAGTTAAACTTAAAATATTTTGAAAGTTCACGCTTGTCTGGCAACACTGTGAGCAGAGAATTGCGATGCGATCCAATAATGTTTCTATTTACATTTTCAAATTTTAGTTTTAAAGAAATTAACTCGCCCGACCGTAGCGCCATCTTTTTAAGTGTTTATAGTTTCTGAAGCTTTCTATTATTAACACTGGCGGCGATAACGGCCCTTAAAACCAAGGTCCGTAGATGCATGCATAATTACATTTCTAGGTATACATACACATGAATGGACCTTGCTTAAAACTAGAGTCACTGCATCTAGTTACCTAGGCCAGCTGGTCGTACAGAGTACCGCAAAACGCCGCCATATTGGGGCAGAGAAGGGTGATCTTTAATAATGAACAAATTAAAACCACATTTTACGTATTTGACAACATAGAGGTTTGAACTTTCAGAATAAGAAGAACCTTTTAAACTAGACGTGGATTTGATGAAATTTAATACAGATAAAAATAATGAACAATTTCCTTCCAGAAGGAAGTAATTGAGATACGCTCAATTAGTACGTAGATGCTTGGCACATGCTCCCAGTTGCTCAATGGTCGGAGCGAGGTTGCCTATCCACCTTCTACTAGCTAACCAGGTTGGTACCGGTGCGATGAACTTAATAGTGCAAATCCGACGACTGGAACTGCACAGCCAAAGCCAATTTGACAACATAGAGGTTTGAACTTTCAGAATAAGAAGAACCTTTTAAACTAGACGTGGATTTGATGAAATTTAATACAGATAAAAATAATGAACAATTTCGTGCTTCTTTTGCCCCAATATGGCGGTGTTTTGCGTTACTTTGATCGACCAGCTGGCCTAGGTAACTAGATGCAGTTACTCTACTTAAAACTCGCGGCGCTCTATGGGGAGTCCATAAACTTGGGGCCTGCCCCCCCCAAGACAAATTTTCTAGTTACGCCCATGGTCACACTGCAGACATCTTGCTATGGTTTCTATTGTACAGGGAGATCAAGATTGAATGCCCTGATCCTACACTACTTTCCACGAGCTTGATATCAATATTTACATCCATCACCTGAGAGTCAGGACAAAAGCAGTGGTGTGCGGATGACATTTAAAAAAACTAACCTCCAAAGTAATGTACAAAAACTTAGAAACATTTTGGTTTGTATGAAATTAAAAACATGAAAAACAAGTTCGTTTTTAATTAAAAAATATTTATATTGAAATGGTTATAAGGATTGTTTATTTTCTCTCATTTGAACTATGCAAAAGTTTATCCTTTTCATACAAAATAAACATCAGGAATTTAAAAGAACTACCGAATGCTAATTGAAATACTTTACTGTTTTATGTGTTACCATTGATAACAGAAATAACAAGACGTGTCAATTTCTCTTGCCACAGTATTGGTAACCAATACTATTATTATCAATTATTATCATTAAGATCAATTACGATCAAAAATAAGAAGTAAATACAAAAGATTTCATTTAATAAACAATTAAAATTACACAAATTAACACAATTAAACAATTTACAATTAAAATTATTACAATAGATTTATAGTATGTGTTGAAAATGACCTCCATGTACAGCCAGACAGGCATCTACTCGTTTTTTCATATTTTCGAATATGTTTACCAATTGCTCAGGTGTAATGCTTCGTACTGCCACAGTAATAGCGTCCTTCAACTCATCTAGTGTATGCAAGCGAGTCTGGTAAATTGTATTTTTTAAGATGCCAAACAAACAATAATCTGATGACGTGAGATCAGGTGACCTCGCAGGCCAACGTCCTGCACCGATTATTCTCTCACCATAAAATTGTTCTAAATACCGAACCGTCCTTCCAGCTGTATGAGCAGTAGCATTATCGTGCTGAAAATATCCACGTTGCAGTTCCTCATCATTAAGCTGGTTTATAAACGTTTCTAAGATTTGTTGGTAACGTGCTGCTGTTATTGTATCATCAAAGAAAACAGGGCCAATTATCCGCCTCCTGGATATTGCTATCCACATCCCAATTTTTAATGGATGAAGCTGCGTTTTTTGAAAATCGTGTGGATTTTCTGCAGACCATACTCGATAATTTTGCGAATTAATGTATCCGGACAAATAAAACCACGATTCATCGGAAAAGAATGTTAGATCCAATAAATCATCATTGCGAAGATTTGCATTAAACTAGTTACAATATTGAATTCGTCTTTCATAATCAGGGTGAAGTAACTCTTGCACGACAGTAACTTTATATGGATGGAAGTGTAGTATTTTCTTTACTGCCTTGTGAGCTGTACCATATGATAAACCTACAATAATTTTCATTTAATATTTCAAAGTAATTTTCATATAACTGTTACGATTACCTTTTTGTTGAGCAAGTTGGCGTAATGGTTTGTTTGGACTACGTTCTACATGAGTACGCACATCTGCAACAACATCTTCCGTAAGTACAGTACCACGACCCCTTGACTTCCCCTTACTAACACTCCCTGTTTCACGAAAACTGTGCACAATCCGGTGTATATGTCGAATTAAAGTTTCTTCATCAATTTCCATATCAGGGAAGCGATTTATCCATTCTTCTGCACAAAGCGTTGGAGAATATTTCCATTCTGCATTACCATCTCGTTCACCGTTGTGAAAATAAGCTTCTGTAATAAATTTCTCTTGTTCAAGAGAAAAGGGCATTTTTATAGAGGTTATTGACCTGTAACCTGTAATTCACAATTTCTACATAAAATAACTATAACAATAAAATTATTTTTTATTTACCTTGCACTCAATATAATCCTTCAGTGGTAGTCTTGAAAAAGACTTTTATGTATAGAAATAATTAAACAACGAAAAGAATAAAGAAATAAACGGAATTTACAACGCACGGCAATGAGTTAACAACAAAAACAATTTTGACAGATTGACATCTAGGGACATCTAATAAATTCCCCAGAATTCTTTATATCACTAGTTTTATTTATAAATTGGATGTAAATATTGATATCAAGGTGATGGAAAGTAGTGTAGAATCAGGACAATCAATCTTGATCTCGCTGTACATGACTTCGTACGTGCTGAGAAAATGTGAAATTAGACTGAGCACTTGAAAGTAGAATCCAAGACTGTTTTACGTGGAGCACCTGTCGTTAGACTTAATCCTCACGTTCCTTCCAGAAGGAAGTAATTGAGATACGCTCAATTAGTGCGTATATGCTTAGCACATGCTCCCAGTTGCTCAATGGTCGGAGCGAGGTTGCCTATCCACTCTCTACTAGCTAACCAGGTTGGTACCGGTGCGATGAACTTAATAGTGCAAATCCGACGACTGGAACTGCACAGCTAAAGCCGGACTCCCATACTGTCGTCTCCAAAATGCTACCTGGCGGCATGCAGTTTCTCACAGGTCGGCGAGCGAACTTCCTGGCGGAGATAAACTTCACCTTAATTCTCCTCCATTCGTCTAGGTCAGACAGCGGGATACTTAGCTCCATAAAAGACCCTGACGTCAGGTAAGTATCAAACCAGCCACTCCCTCTTGTTAGCAGAGCTTCATCCGCAACGTTTTAGAGTCATCGTCGAGAAACATTTAGGTGTAACTTTACCACATATTTCCTTCTGATTGCGTCATCCGCTACTCAGACAGGCCTGGGATTGTGTAGACAACAACAAGTGCTAAGGGTGAACGCCGTGTGGTCTGCCCACAAGCTAGTCTCGGATTCTAGTGCTCTCCGACACCTCTAACGATTGCCGTCTCTCCGTCTTCGGGCTAGTCTCGGATACTAGTGGAGTCCGACACCTCGAGCGACTGCTTGTCCGTTCACCCTGGCACCTGAAAGCAGTGAAAAGAATGCTTCCATATTTTCATACTGCCGGACATTTTTTGTACGCCAAATCTAGCCATTTATATTTACAAGACATGCTATATAAGAAAGTATGGATCAGCTGACGTTTCAAAGATTTACAAATTTAATAGTTGTATACCCTGCTTTTAGTCTCCAATATACTCCCCGGTCTTTCCTTTGCCAATTTTGGCATTGAAATCATCCATGATTATTGTCACATATTACTTATTTAGTTGTCTAAGTATATCCGCCAGTAATGCGTCAAATTTTTATACTTCTTTGTCTGAACTATCGGCAGTAGGAGCATATACTTGTACGATATTTAGCTTAACTGGAGAGCTGTCTAATTGGATGACTAACATTCTTTCCGAGATTGGTGTAAAGTTTGTAACATATTGTTGTAATTCTTTAGTCAATATTATACCGAATCCATGCATATGTTAAGTCCCTAAAGTTAGCGAAGCCCATACACCAGGAGAACAGGAAAGTATATGGGAAATTAAAGGTTAATTAAAGGCTAATTAAATGCCCTATTTTTAAATTTACGGCTCAGCTAGTTTTTCTAAAACCGCGGGCTTCGCTAACTTTAGAAAAAGTTAGCGGGACCCACATCAAAACTCTAATGTAGAATGCAAAATTTAAAAAGTAACCTATGTAGAATTAAAGGCTAATTAAAGGCTAATTAAATGCCCTATTTTCAAATTTAAGGCTCAGCTGGTTTTTTTAAAAACCACGGGCGTCGCTAACTTTAGACAAAAGTTAGCGGGACCCACATCAAAAATCTAATGTAGAATGCAAAATTTAAAAAAGTAACCTATGTAGAATTAAAGGCTAATTAAATGCCCTATTTTCAAATTTAAGGCTCAGCTGGTTTTTTTAAAAACCACGGGCTTCGCTAACTTTAGAAAAAAGTTAGCGGGACCCACATCAAAAATCTAATGTAGAATGCGAAATTTAAAAAAGTAACCTATGGAGAATTAAAGGCTAATTAAATGCCCTATTTTCAAATTTAAGGCTTAGCTGGTTTTTTTAAAACCACGGGCTTCGCTAACTTTAGACAAAAGTTAGCGGGACCCACATCAAAAATCTAATGTAGAATGCGAAATTTAAAAAAGTAACCTATGGAGAATTAAAGGCTAATTAAAGGCTAATTAAATGCCCTATTTTCAAATTTAAGGCTCAGCTGGTTTTTTTATAAATCACGGGTTTCGCTTACTTTAGAAACAAGTTAGCGGGACCCACATCAAAAATCTAATGTAGAATGCGAAATTTAAAAAGTAACCTATGGAGAATTAAAGGCTAATTAAATGCCATATTTCCAAATTTAAGGCTCAGTTCGTTTTTTTATAAACCACTGGTTTCGCCAGGCCAGAAGCTATAAGCTTGTGCGGGAGCGAGGGGACGATTATTATTATTACGTAGGCCCTATGTGCGGCTGCAGCCGACTTACAGATGTATTTGTAAAAGTTCGAGACGCGTAAGCGGAATCTTGAATTAATTAATCTTTAATTCTGATGTATAAATGCGTACTCAAATTGGGAACTAAATTATCTGAAATATTAAGAAACTAAAAATTCTCGAATGCAGCAACGGTTACTTCCTGAAAATTGCACCCTGGGTTCTGCTATATTTCGCAATGACGTGCCATCATTTAAAAAAACTACATATTATCTTTAATGTTATGTTACTTTATTACCTTAAATGTTTAAATTTTATTTTATCTATAATTATTATACAGGGTGTTTCACTTAAGATTCGTATCCTCTGGATAGGTCATAGTACTGGTCAATAGGAACAAAAAAATCCTTATGACATTTTTGATTTTACGCACATCGAAAAACATTTGCTAAAATGGTCAACTTTTGGGAAGTGCTGGAAATAATAGTCAAAACAAACTGTGACATCATCTAGCATCAATGTATCAGATATCACGTTCAAAATACAGTTATGTAGATCCAGCTCCAACTGCTAGTCTTAAACCAGTAACCATCAGCCCACTTTTTAAAAACAGTTTTTTTCTCGGTTATTATGAAAGATAATCACTTAAGATATTAAGTTTTTCTTGTCGCATTTTATGTGTACTATCACCTGTTCAGAGGATACGAATCTTCACTGAAACACCCTGTATAAGAAAGACCTGCATATTTACAGAACAGTATTTTTATAACTATTTATGTACAAGGAACTATTTAAATATTTATTCTTTAGCGAAAACTAATAACGCAAAGTATATTTTGGTGTTTCCATTCAGACTGTTTGCGGTTTTGCGAAAGTCGTCGTACTCGATCCATTTATCTTCTGCTGGGCATAGAGCTGTGTAGTGACCCGTTGATAGACTATCGCAGATTCTTGTTGAAAAGGGTTTCTGAAACTTCGCAATTCCCGCCAATTTATAATTCCGGTTTTGAAAACGAACAGATTGTGGTATGTCGTTCAAAGCAACCGGTGGCATTTCTGGTAGGTCTGACGTCACAACGTACATGAAGATCCCTGCAAATTAATTAAATATTATACTGCTATACTGTTATATATTAATTTGTAGTTGATAGCTCCTTAGATGTGAATTTAGTAATATGAAGACAAAATCATTAGGTTTTTAAAATACCTTATCATGAAAACATCAAAGCGGAAATAACTAGTTATTGCAATTACAAGTTACATGTTTTGTTTTTGTCTTACCTGTTGATTCAATTCTTGTGTTAGATTTGCCTTTACATTCTGACGCATTTACACAGTTTTGTTCATCAATTTTTGTTATTTCATGCAGAGCATTCCCAAAATTATGGCTGATGATTTCTCTCGATGGCATGGTAATATTAACAATGTTTTTAAATCGCACTTCACATCCCGAATCGCAGGTAGACGATTCTTTATAACTTGGACAATCTTGCATACTTAAGAGTATCAAGTAGGAGATATCAGTATTGCAATCGAGTAGAACACAGTCGGCGTCTTCTTTAATTCTATAAGACTCTGTTCTTCCTTCAAACAGCTTTATATACAGGTTCATTCGAAGTCGGTATGTGTGCGAGCGTACTCCATTGTTTGCAATATCGTCGACGAGGTTGAAAAACTGATTATCTAGTGCCTGTATTTCTTCTCTTCTTTTATCATTTGACGATATTGTAAATAGCGTTATTTGAATTAGAGAATCCAGAGAACAAGTTAATTGGGCTGTGTAATTTCTAGAACCGATTTTCACGGAGCCGAGATCTGGATGAGAACCATTTTTAATAATGGGCATTCGTTCGTGTTTAGGAAATCTGAATGCCCTGGACAACTCTTCTTCGTTGCCCAAGTATCTAGCTTTACGTTTCTTAGTATTGCCGGCTTGGCCTCTCCAGTTTTCATATTCGTTGGACGCAATAATGTTAGTCCCATCGGTTGTGTTTTTGCATCCAAAACACAACCTTTTCTCGCCATATCCTTCGTCCTGATTGGGAATGGGAAAGGAACATTCAAAAATAATGTGCACAGGCTCAGAGCAGCGAATACATCGGTGAGCTCCCGTCGGAAAATCTCCCTTCAAACAAAGAACGCACTAGGTTTTTACAAAAGAAGAAAGTTTCTCGACAGTGTTACTCCTGAGAGTGTTATCATCTTCGGGAAGAATGCTGTGATTCGTTGTGCCGTCATCATTTTGAATGCCGTCATCATTTTGAATACCGTCATCATTTTGAATACCGTCATTGTTGATACCATCGCTGTTGCCTTGCGTAGAGTCCCCGTCGACCCAATTTGCGCGCATGCTTCTAACCTTCTCGGACGTATACGCACTGTCAATTAACTTCAGCTTACCGTTTAGGTAATGTACGTGTTTCTCAACAAACTTGTCAACTCGTTTCTTCTCCCGTTTCTCGCCAGCACTGATAATGTGGTTTTTAAGTTTGTTAAACTCCCCTTCTACTGAAGCGCTTGAAGCAGGTATGCGACCGTAACCGAATTGATTTCTATATACGCACGACCATAAAGGCAAGTGCCTGATGTCTTTCAGCAAACTGCGGGAAGTAGTACGGATTCACTTCCGTCCCTTCTGCCATGACGGCGGCGGCCTCTTCGTTTATTTCTGAACCCCACTTAGTCCAAGTGTTGGTGTCGTTATTGTTACCTTCGGTTTCGTCGTCGTCGCAGTTTGATGCCTCTGCACTTGAGTCATTGAGGGCTTCTTCCATGATGTCGTCAATACTGGTTTTAATGGTTATTAGTTTTAACAGCTTTCCTTTGTGGATCTCAGCTGGAGTTCTTTCTTCGGGACTATCCACTTTGAAACCGCTTGTTTCCGTTTGAGAAACGATTAACGCCGATTTTATAATTTCCCGGGCATTCGTCAGGTCTGTGCATAAAACTAGTTTCCCCATCACACCCGCGTAAAACTTTTTCACCAATCTTGGCGAACTATGCATAAAGTTTGTATAGATTTTGATGAAATGGGCAACGTCGACCCTAACGTAGCATTTTGGAAGGGTGGCGAAGAAACGGTCTGCATAATCTTCAATCGTTAGAGAGCCTGCAAACGCTCTAATTATTGCAGTCAACAACGCTCGGGAGTAGTCTGTGACAGTTTCTTTCGGGTATTGCACCACAGCCCTGAACCATGTGTTAAGCCAATATAATATGACGATCATAGTCTGACATTCGGTTAACATCTGCGTAATGGAAAATTGTCCATTGCGACATTTAATGGCTATTATATACAGGAAAATGTGATTTCCAGATGTTCCATCGATAAGCTGAATCTTTTTTACCAAATCGCCAGTAGCATCGATAAATAAAGTTGTCGTTTCCTCTTTTGCATACAAATTATAAACATTTTTCTGATAATTTGTAGTGTATATCACGAAGAAAGGAACTTTTGAAATAGCCTGGATGGTAGCTTTCCCGTCATTGTCCCGCAACATTTCCAAGGCTTTTATTGGATCCTTGTCTAGGTAAGTCGAATCGACATATTCTTTCCTGGCGACGTGCAAAACACTGGCTGTTGGCAAATGAGGAGGTTCCGGATCACCCGGCGACATTGTATCATTGGCAAGATTTGCCCTATAGACTTCAGCAGAGGTGGTCCCCAATTCTTCCCCAACAACTACTCTTCTTGGTTGACGCAAATTACGTTTACCGCAAAGTCCTGCGCCAATTTCTATGGTGACTGCGAACTTTACTACAGCTTCGTATCCTTCTAACCGAAGGATACAAGGCAACTAAGGTTGCGCAATATTATAGGACTTTTATAATTTATATTCTAATCTTCAAGAGTAACTAAATCATATTTATTTACCTAACAAGTCAGGCAAGTACCTATTAAATTACAGGATGAGTATGCAGTTTCAGGACGAGCGAGCCCTGGAAGCCTACGAATCCTGTAAGGCACTTTACTGATGAACTCAATCTGATCAACATTCGCTACTCCTAGTAGCCAGTGATACAGTAGCCACTAAATCAAATATAATTATTACTATACAAAAAATTCTTTTTTCTAGTCATGACATTGAAATCACTCATTTTACAATCGATAACACTTTAATGTCATGTTTTGTCACTTAAATGTAATATTGTTTCTAAAGTGCATTAATTTACTAAAAATTCGAAGAAAAAATAATATATGGAACGCGTGGCTGATAAAATTTCAACGTCTCGAGTTACTTTTTCAGCTGACTGTTTCACAATCTTTTGGACACATTTTTTGACATACTATCATATTTTCCCCCCCGGCGACATGGCATGGGAGTATATGCTTATCAAAAACAATAATTACATTTACATAAATATAAAATACCTAATATTATTAACATCCCCTCCCCCACCCCAAAGCGTATATGCGATTTTGATTTTTTTTTTCACTTTAAAGTTTATTTTATTATATAAAAGAATATTTTGTATAGTAATAATTATATTTGATTTAGTGGCTACTGTATCACTGGCTACTAGGAGTAGCGAATGTTGATCAGATTGAGTTCATCAGTAAAGTGCCTTACAGGATTCGTAGGCTTCCAGGGCTCGCTCGTCCTGAAACTGCATACTCATCCTGTAATTTAATAGGTACTTGCCTGACTTGTTAGGTAAATAAATATGATTTAGTTACTCTTGAAGATTAGAATATAAATTATAAAAGTCCTATAATATTGCGCAACCTTAGTTGCCTTGTATCCTTCGGTTAGAAGGATACGAAGCTGTAGTAAAGTTCGCAGTCACCATAGAAATTGGCGCAGGACTTTGCGGTAAACGTAATTTGCGTCAACCAAGAAGAGTAGTTGTTGGGGAAGAATTGGGGACCACCTCTGCTGAAGTCTATAGGGCAAATCTTGCCAATGATACAATGTCGCCGGGTAATCCGGAACCTCCTCATTTGCCATCAGCCAGTGTTTTGCACGTCGCCAGGAAAGAATATGTCGATTCGACTTACCTAGACAAGGATCCAATAAAAGCCTTGGAAATGTTGCGGGGCAATGACGGGAAAGCTACCATCCAGGCTATTTCAAAAGTTCCTTTCTTCGTGATATACACTACAAATTATCAGAAAAATGTTTATAATTTGTATGCAAAAGAGGAAACGACAACTTTATTTATCGATGCTACTGGCGATTTGGTAAAAAAGATTCAGCTTATCGATGGAACATCTGGAAATCACATTTTCCTGTATATAATAGCCATTAAATGTCGCAATGGACAATTTTCCATTACGCAGATGTTAACCGAATGTCAGACTATGATCGTCATATTATATTGGCTTAACACATGGTTCAGGGCTGTGGTGCAATACCCGAAAGAAACTGTCACAGACTACTCCCGAGCGTTGTTGACTGCAATAATTAGAGCGTTTGCAGGCTCTCTAACGATTGAAGATTATGCAGACAGTTTCTTCGCCACCCTTCCAAAATGCTACGTTAGGGTCGACGTTGCCCATTTCATCAAAATCTATACAAACTTTATGCATAGTTCGCCAAGATTGGTGAAAAAGTTTTACGCGGGTGTGATGGGGAAACTAGTTTTATGCACAGACCTGACGAATGCCCGGGAAATTATAAAATCGGCGTTAATCGTTTCTCAAACGGAAACAAGCGGTTTCAAAGTGGATAGTCCCGAAGAAAGAACTCCAGCTGAGATCCACAAAGGAAAGCTGTTAAAACTAATAACCATTAAAACCAGTATTGACGACATCATGGAAGAAGCCCTCAATGACTCAAGTGCAGAGGCATCAAACTGCGACGACGACGAAACCGAAGGTAACAATAACGACACCAACACTTGGACTAAGTGGGGTTCAGAAATAAACGAAGAGGCCGCCGCCGTCATGGCAGAAGGGACGGAAGTGAATCCGTACTACTTCCCGCAGTTTGCTGAAAGACATCAGGCACTTGCCTTTATGGTCGTGCGTATATAGAAATCAATTCGGTTACGGTCGCATACCTGCTTCAAGCGCTTCAGTAGAAGGGGAGTTTAACAAACTTAAAAACCACATTATCAGTGCTGGCGAGAAACGGGAGAAGAAACGAGTTGACAAGTTTGTTGAGAAACACGTACATTACCTAAACGGTAAGCTGAAGTTAATTGACAGTGCGTATACGTCCGAGAAGGTTAGAAGCATGCGCGCAAATTGGGTCGACGGGGACTCTACGCAAGGCAACAGCGATGGTATCAACAATGACGGTATTCAAAATGATGACGGTATTCAAAATGATGACGGCATTCAAAATGATGACGGCACAACGAATCACAGCATTCTTCCCGAAGATGATAACACTCTCAGGAGTAACACTGTCGAGAAACTTTCTTCTTTTGTAAAAACCTAGTGCGTTCTTTGTTTGAAGGGAGATTTTCCGACGGGAGCTCACCGATGTATTCGCTGCTCTGAGCCTGTGCACATTATTTTTGAATGTTCCTTTCCCATTCCCAATCAGGACGAAGGATATGGCGAGAAAAGGTTGTGTTTTGGATGCAAAAACACAACCGATGGGACTAACATTATTGCGTCCAACGAATATGAAAACTGGAGAGGCCAAGCCGGCAATACTAAGAAACGTAAAGCTAGATACTTGGGCAACGAAGAAGAGTTGTCCAGGGCATTCAGATTTCCTAAACACGAACGAATGCCCATTATTAAAAATGGTTCTCATCCAGATCTCGGCTCCGTGAAAATCGGTTCTAGAAATTACACAGCCCAATTAACTTGTTCTCTGGATTCTCTAATTCAAATAACGCTATTTACAATATCGTCAAATGATAAAAGAAGAGAAGAAATACAGGCACTAGATAATCAGTTTTTCAACCTCGTCGACGATATTGCAAACAATGGAGTACGCTCGCACACATACCGACTTCGAATGAACCTGTATATAAAGCTGTTTGAAGGAAGAACAGAGTCTTATAGAATTAAAGAAGACGCCGACTGTGTTCTACTCGATTGCAATACTGATATCTCCTACTTGACACTCTTAAGTATGCAAGATTGTCCAAGTTATAAAGAATCGTCTACCTGCGATTCGGGATGTGAAGTGCGATTTAAAAACATTGTTAATATTACCATGCCATCGAGAGAAATCATCAGCCATAATTTTGGGAATGCTCTGCATGAAATAACAAAAATTGATGAACAAAACTGTGTAAATGCGTCAGAATGTAAAGGCAAATCTAACACAAGAATTGAATCAACAGGTAAGACAAAAACAAAACATGTAACTTGTAATTGCAATAACTAGTTATTTCCGCTTTGATGTTTTCATGATAAGGTATTTTAAAAACCTAATGATTTTGTCTTCATATTACTAAATTCACATCTAAGGAGCTATCAACTACAAATTAATATATAACAGTATAGCAGTATAATATTTAATTAATTTGCAGGGATCTTCATGTACGTTGTGACGTCAGACCTACCAGAAATGCCACCGGTTGCTTTGAACGACATACCACAATCTGTTCGTTTTCAAAACCGGAATTATAAATTGGCGGGAATTGCGAAGTTTCAGAAACCCTTTTCAACAAGAATCTGCGATAGTCTATCAACGGGTCACTACACAGCTCTATGCCCAGCAGAAGATAAATGGATCGAGTACGACGACTTTCGCAAAACCGCAAACAGTCTGAATGGAAACACCAAAATATACTTTGCGTTATTAGTTTTCGCTAAAGAATAAATATTTAAATAGTTCCTTGTACATAAATAGTTATAAAAATACTGTTCTGTAAATATGCAGGTCTTTCTTATACAGGGTGTTTCAGTGAAGATTCGTATCCTCTGAACAGGTGATAGTACACATAAAATGCGACAAGAAAAACTTAATATCTTAAGTGATTATCTTTCATAATAACCGAGAAAAAAACTGTTTTTTAAAAGTGGGCTGATGGTTACTGGTTTAAGACTAGCAGTTGGAGCTGGATCTACATAACTGTATTTTGAACGTGATATCTGATACATTGATGCTAGATGATGTCACAGTTTGTTTTGACTATTATTTCCAGCACTTCCCAAAAGTTGACCATTTTAGCAAATGTTTTTCGATGTGCGTAAAATCAAAAATGTCATAAGGATTTTTTTGTTCCTATTGACCAGTACTATGACCTATCCAGAGGATACGAATCTTAAGTGAAACACCCTGTATAATAATTATAGATAAAATAAAATTTAAACATTTAAGGTAATAAAGTAACATAACATTAAAGATAATATGTAGTTTTTTTAAATGATGGCACGTCATTGCGAAATATTGCAGAACCCAGGGTGCAATTTTCAGGAAGTAACCGTTGCTGCATTCGAGAATTTTTAGTTTCTTAATATTTCAGATAATTTAGTTCCCAATTTGAGTACGCATTTATACATCAGAATTAAAGATTAATTAATTCAAGATTCCGCTTACGCGTCTCGAACTTTTACAAATACATCTGTAAGTCGGCTGCAGCCGCACATAGGGCCTACGTAATAATAATAATCGTCCCCTCGCTCCCGCACAAGCTTATAGCTTCTGGGACCTGGTTTCCAGGTGATGGGTTGTAGCAATTATTATTATTATTATATCGTCAAAATCAACTTATCAACGACCGTTATTATGGATTCTATTCTGCGGCCTTTAATTAGCCTTTAATTCCCTATAGAATATCTTTCTCAGTTCTGCAAGCTACCATTGGATTTCTGACGCGGGTCTCGCTTAATTTTCATAATGCTAGCGAAACCCGCGGTATTAGAAAAACTAGCTAAGCCGTAAATTTGAAAACAGGGCATTTAATTAGCCTTTAATTCTCCATAGGTTACTTTTTAAATTTCGCATTCTACATTAGATTTTTGATGTGGGTCCCGCTAACTTGTTTCTAAAGTTAGCGAAACCCGTGGTTTATAAAAAAACCAGCTGAGCCTTAAATTTGAAAATAGGGCATTTAATTAGCCTTTAATTAGCCTTTAATTCTCCATCGGTTACTTTTTTAAATTTCGCATTCTACATTAGATTTTTGATGTGGGTCCCGCTAACTTTAGTTAGCGAAGCAGGTGGTTTTAAAAAAACCAGCTGAGCCTTAAATTTGAAAATAGGGCATTTAATTAGCCTTTAATTCTCCATCGGTTACTTTTTTAAATTTCGCATTCTACATTAGATTTTTGATGTGGGTCCCGCTAACTTTTGTCTAAAGTTAGCGAAGCAGGTGGTTTTAAAAAAACCAGCTGAGCCTTAAATTTGAAAATAGGGCATTTAATTAGCCTTTAATTAGCCTTTAATTCTCCATAGGTTACTTTTTTAAATTTCGCATTCTACATTAGATTTTTGATGTGGGTCCCGCTAACTTTTTTCTAAAGTTAGCGAAGCCCGTGGTTTTTAAAAAAACCAGCTGAGCCTTAAATATGAAAATAGGGCATTTAATTAGCCTTTAATTAGCCTTTAATTCTACATAGGTTACTTTTTAAATTTTGCATTCTACATTAGATTTTTGATGTGGGTCCCGCTAACTTTTGTCTAAAGTTAGCGAAGCCCGTGGTTTTTAAAAAACCAGCTGAGCCTTAAATTTGAAAATAGGGCATTTAATTAGCCTTTAATTCTCCATAGGTTACTTTTTTAAATTTCGCATTCTACATTAGATTTTTGATGTGGGCTCCGCTAACTTTTTCTAAAGTTAGCGAAGCCCGCGGTTTGAGAAAAACTAGCTGAGCCGTAAATTTAAAAATAGGGCATTTAATTAGCCTTTAATTAGCCTTTAATTTCCCATATACTTTCCTGTTCTCCTGGTGTATGGGCTTCGCTAACTTTAGGGACGTCATATGTTGATCGTCGTCACATCCAGAGTAATATACTTTCTGATAGTTTGTTCTGCAGCTGCCTATTCCGGGCCATAGCATTTCGCTTATGCCCATGATGTCGATTTCACGATTATTCATTTCTTGAATGACGTTATAGATTTTTCCTGCTTGGAACATACACTCTAAAAAATTACCGGTGAATTATACCCTAAAAAATGGAGGCAACTATGTTACCTCCATTTTTTGGGGTAAATTTACTTCAAAGTGTAATTTTCATAGGAAGTCAAAAATTTCAACCTTAGGTTAAGTTTGCATTGTAATGTTTCCTTTTTAAGTAAATTTACAGATTAAAATTACAATCTCAATGTAATTTTACATTTTAACATTAAAACACCTGTGTAAAGTTACATGACAAAGTTAATATTTCATGGCAATAGTACTTTTCAGGGTTAAAATACAAATGTGAAAATACTTCTTGAATGTAACGATGACTTGCGAAAGTACTTGCAAATTCAATCGTTCCTCTGAATATTACTTACATAGGTAAAGGAATTGTATGAAACAAAATAAAATCAAAGTAATTTTTATTGAACGTATGTACTTATATAAAATATAAGACATTAACAGAACTTCTTTTCAGGGGCTTTCGGAAATATTTGGTCTCTCAAAGACATTCAGATAAAGTTTCGATTCCACCTAGAAAATTAAAAAATTATAAATTATATAAACAATTATACACGAGTACCTTTCTCAATTACAGTTATGCTAGTTTATTTCGAATTCTTCAATTTTTGATTCATCCTAGAAAAACATTAAATTAAATATTTTTATTTTATTGGTTTAAATTTGTAATTTTAACATATAGGTACTTACCGATTATTATTTTTTAACTTCTACTATAAAATAAAATTCTTCCCATCTTCGGTCATACGTGTAAATATTTGCCTTTAATAAATCCGCACTACACTACAACGAAAAACAAAATATTAATGAGCAACAGAATGAACACTTCGTTCGATATCGATAGAGTACGCCTCGCCGAAATCATAAAAGAATGGTACACACCATTCCGACCATTCCCCAAAAAGCCTATTTGGACTGTTCATAATGGATTCCTGAATTCTTTCACGAAACGAAGGTCACAAACAAGTGCGATAAGCGAAATAGCATCTCAACGGTTAAAAACATATTAAGGGTAAAATTACACTATTCTTGTTCAAGTTCATCTTATCTTTAATATTACACTAAAAATGAATTAAGTTATTGAGCAATTATACATTTGTAAGGAAAAAATTGTCTGAGTTATGTAAATTTATATTATGGATAGTGATTTTAACCAGTTCAATGTAGTAGAATTACTTATATTTGTATAATTTTACATAATTACAGGGCATTTTACCACAAATAGTAAAACTACTAAATGTATAGGTAAAATTAATTTTAGGGTAAAAATACCGCAAATAATAGCGAAAAGTTACCTCTTTCCCAAGGTAATTTTACCTCATTTTTTACAGTGTAGCCTTGATGTTCCATGTACCTATTTTAAAGTCCCTCTGGTTAATTTTGAGAGTTGCTCTCTTACAAGGGATTCGCTGAAATCCGGAAACTTTTTCTTATTTACTGAAATTATTATTACGTATATTGAAAAAAAATCAATTCAGCAAGAACACAGATGTATAAGTAATTGGCCAATTACACTTCGAGTTCTGATTAAAGCTAAATTAATCTGTTTGATAGTTTTTATAATCTAATTTGACATTTATAACAAACAAACAAGTATAATTTTTGAAGAACGGGGATTTCAAAAGCCAAACTAGGATTGTCCGCTAAGGAGAAGTGTAAATCCGAAACGGGGATTAACAAAATCGAAACAAAAACTAAATTGTTAACTAAATTCTTTGACCTGGTAAACAATAAAAAATTAATTAACAACCAATTTCCACGTTCACGCTGTATTGCTAGAAATAATATAAACAAGCAATTAAACAATTTTAAATCAATGTTGTGGTTTACAGCTATATTAAATTTATTACAGTTTAAAATGGCAAAGGTAAGTGTCATGATAAATTATCCCGTTTTTTCCATACTATTAATTATGTAATGCTTGCCAAACTTGACAGTGACATCTTTCTTTCCTGTATGTTTGTGAATGGAAGAGAATTCTTAATAGTTCATAATTTTTTCATAAATATATACATGTATGTAGTTATGCATTAGCTTTATTCTTTACAGTTTTTTCTGTCAAAATGGTATACCTTTTTATGTATACATACTAGGTATTACACCTCTTTTTGCAATAACTGCAGTCTACATTTAACTTGATGAATCTAATTAACAAAAACAGACAAAGAAACTAATAATTTATTAACATCGAACTATAAAAAACCTTTTTTGTTTTTGCGCTTTATATCTACATAAAAAGTATTGACATCATCTTGGCTAAAAACCACAAAGAATAACAAATTTAAAAAACAATTATGAAAAAAGATCCATAGTTAAGCAATAAACAATAAATCTTCAAGAATATAAAACAAGTTTTTAGTATTTAAGTAACTATTAATGAAGTCTCGCAATTAATCTTCTGTCCATGATTAATCTTCTTATATATAGGATTGGATTATACACTTGCCTTCTTCTAAAAGACAAAAAAGAAATGTAGGACGCATACTGATTTATTACACTATACAAGAAGTACCTAGTTAAGGGTTACCTTAAGACAATTAAAGTTTAGTATTTCGTTGTTTATTTTTAATTTTTCCACTTACAATAAACTATGTATCCTTGACATTGATATTCTTATAATGAATATAATAAGAGTATCCAAAGTGAATATCCCGCATGTGTATCCATTTTAATTTATATTATTTATTATCATAGGATTTACAGAAAGTGATTTCCCTAACTTTAAAAGAAGTATATAAATATTCCCATTGCTAATAGATGAAAGGAAATAGAATATTATTATGCTGGGATACTGTTGGGGTATTTAAAAAGGAAGGCCCCGCGTTTGGGAGACAAAATGTTATGATTTTAGAAAGAGAATGCTGATGTTTAATGCAGAATTCCCAAAGTTTTGAGATCAAAATTATATGATGTTTTATACGGGGCTAATAAATAAATAATTGGAAAAATCCCAAATAAATGAATGATGAGTGAAAAGTGATAGATTTTAAATTTGATTTATAATTGTTTAGAATTAAATCCACATAACATAGACCCAGGCAAAAGTAAAGTGAAAACATACACAAAATATAAACGACTTACCTTTACCATCAAAGAAAAAAAATGCTCTGGCTATTATTAAAGCTGGAAAATAAGTTCCATACATAAATGAGACTTCTCAAGCGAGTTGCTTCATTAAGGCACGTACTAATATGAATCTATAAAAGATTGTTAACTGACCAACACAAATAAAATAAATAAACCCAAAGTTAATTTAAAAAAAATCTTTAAATGACAAAATTTTATTTAACTCAACATAAAATCAATCACTAAATTAAAATTGGAAGAGAAAAAAATTACTTAAAATTAGGGAAACAACAAGAAAATTGAATATAAATTAAAAAATGAAAGGAAAATGAATTATAACACAGTATAATTCCCTTTGCCTTATTAATTGATATTTTTATCATTAATAGAAGTCCCTATTTAAAAAAAATAAATAAATACCTTACATTAAGTATTAAATTGAAATTTTGGCACCTTAAAATATTTACCCACTTAAATTAGTAGTAAACTGTAAAGTTTTCATTTTTCCACATGATACAGAATGAAGAAGGTTGACATTCCACAACATTCCAAATTACATCTGAAAACATAAAAATCTTGGATTAATTCCAATTAATTATTTTTTCTTTCCACAAAAACAAAATCTGAACACTAATTACCTTCATAGCACTGTTTGTTTAATTAGATTTTAACGGTTGATTATTATTATCACTTTTTAATTTCAAAATACTTTATAATTGTAAACATTTTGACATAACATTAAAACATAACCTTCAATTATTGACATTAACATTCAAGATTGAATTTTACGTTTGTTAACAGAACATAACCTCAGATTTTTCTAAATATTGCTCTGCATGAGAACGTGAGTTTTGTACAATGTCACTAGAAGAGAATGTCACTAGATTTCCAGCTATATTTATACAATTTGAAAAACAATTTAACAATTTGGTAATTTAGCTGGTTCCAACTAAAATTTTTTAGTGTTTTTTTTCTAGTGACAACTAAATTTTTGTTGAAAAACAAATGAATTAAATTATTACTAAAATTACACAACCATATTGTTAATAAATATTAAACTAATTGTTTATATTAATATTATAAAATCGTAGAGGAAAATTTCCTCTCTTTAATGACATCAAACACTTACACTAAAATGCAAACATAAGCTGGGATTTCATGACAACTAACTTGATTTCCCCTAGATAGAAACATTATTAAAATTTGAAATAAATGTTTATAAACACTTTGTTGCTTCTTTTTCTTATTATAAACTTAATCCTAATATCCTATAGAACAATTATTACACAAATTTTTGTACCCAAAACCTAAATAAAGGCTATTCATACTTTCAGAAAACTGTTACAAATCACAGGGATATTTGTTTTTAAATGCCCAGATCTTCTACAACAAAAGATCTACATATTGACATTTATGTCTCAAATGTACTCAAGAACTTACTTGACAACATTACAATAAAATATTTAAGTTCAAAGACTTCTCAACAATGGAAACTACAAATTCATTATCAAAATACCCCAAATTGTTGGATCTGAGGAAAATTTCCTAATTTTCAACAATAAAAGCAGGTAAAGTGATAAATACCTGTGTACATCTTCACAACCATACCCTTAATTTGTTTAAGTCTTGTAATGGCTTTAATATCCATTCATTCAACAAATTTAGAAAAATTATTAAATTCATAGGAAAAATCATTTTAAAATTTACCCCTTTTCCTGTTAGTGTGTTATAAAGTGCTTCTTATTCATAATTGAAACATATTTACTTAAATTTCTATATAAAAAATATATTTCTCTGAAATCCCCTTATAAAAAACATGGATGTAAATGTAGTCGCTTAAATTTTCTGATGGTATGTTAAAAACATGACAATATGTATACTGCGATAACTTGCTCAATGGAAGTCTTATCATGGTACGCATTTTTTACAGATGATAACGTTTTCATCTTATCATAGTATGAAGGAGAAAACCCCACAAAAAGAGACCACGGTATGAAAGATTCCCTCTTTAGTTAAGCAATTTGTGTAATTAAGATTCCAGTCATAAACAAGATTGTCTGATAGTAAATAGTATATTCTGCAAAGATTCTGTGCTAATAATATTATCTAACACAATTAGTGAGGTAATTCTTCAATTTGCAAAATAACCTGGGGTTATTCTGTAAATAGCAAAACTTGCAAGACTGCATCACACAAATATTAAAAACTTGTTTTATGTTTTCTTAATAGAGTATGTGCTCAGTTTTACTGTAATAAATTACTGGCTTGTTTATTTTTTAATTTGAATTATAAATCTTGTCATATTTATATGATAATTTTATTTTTATTATTATAGGTAACCAGAATAGTTCACGCAAATTGGAATTTTCAGAAGAAATTATTTTTATAATTGGGACATGGACTTATGAAAAGGAATTAGAATCCAATAAGTTTAAATGATAAGTTTAAGATTTTGAAATTCCCCCCCCCCCCCAAAAAAAACACCCACAATAGAAACTGTACGCGCTAGTCTTCGTCATCTTTCTTTCGAAATGTTGAAAAAAAGTAAATGGGAATTAAAACATTCGTCGTCGTTTAACAGTACAATCCAATTTTTGCACAGCATCATCGTTTTCCGTAACCCATTTTAGTAAATTCGATAGTAAAATGTGGCTGATGTTTTTGCAAACCCACTGCGTGGGCAGTATATTTTACCCTTGCCATAACTGAATTTGGTAAAATAATTGATAATAATGTTGTGAAGCAGATATTGGTGCCCCAAATAATTTTCATTCTTGAATTTGATCCTGCAATTGCAAAAAGAGTCGCGTAAAACAATGCAGCTTACCAAAATTGGATTGCTGTGCTTAACCATGTAATCCAACTGTCTTTAGTTCCAACAATCCAACAACTTTTAGTAGAATAAGCCTACAGGGGACATCAAATAAAAACTGTACCAAGAGCTCAACCTCAGGAATAGTGCTGAAAGGAATTAACAATAAAAAAATGCAAATTTGAGAAAAATGGGAAAAATAAATGAAAACCGCAAAAACTCTTAATGTCTATAGTATTGTAGTTATATTATAGAAGATTTGCTCTACAATCTCCTTCTTAAAAGCATTTTTCTTGTCAAATCAGCCGTGAAAATTGGCGTTAAACTAATTCTTTACTGAGTGCTCCAAATTACCCTTAATTTGGAACGTTGTTTGTGAAAGTTGGGACGAGATTAGTCAAACGGTCAATCGGATACTTTTTAGAATTTAATGACGAATATTTTGGATCCTATTTACTTACTTCGACGGAACAATGGTTTGCAAAAAGAATGAGGAAAACTAGCACCGATTTCCTAGCAGGGCTGGTTATTATCAAATTATCAAAATTTTCTTTTTGCAGTCAAATTACTAGTGTACCAGGAGATTTTGGAACTATAGGTCAGTAAAAATTGTGTCAATGAGTACAAATAGTTGCAGACTGTTGACATTCTGGCATTCCAAATAAGTTTAACTAAAATATGCTGGTGTCATTCTGCCATTGATTTTATTATCAGATGTATCGTAATATATTACTGAAATTCATTGTTCAATTGAAGTACATATTGTGATGTTATTATATTTATTATTTTATGTTTAAAAGAATACCTTTTAATCTCAGGGTCGCTCAAACTGTGTATATCATTAAACAACTTATATGGAGAAATTGTTATTTCCCCAGGAATCAGTTCTTGGATAGCTCAGCGGTAGAGCATCTGCCCGGATAGCAGAAGACCCCAGGTTCGATTCCTGGTCCGAGATAAATAATTTTTCCATATTATATCAACAATTAATTGATTTAAATTTACTCTTGGCGGCTTATACACGCTATTCTAAATCAAATTACTATTATTACTGCTTAAATGGCATTCATTCATAGTTATAAATCTAATTGGTTGTGATTGTAGGTAAAATTGTCGCAAAATAGCGTCTTCCTACTTTTCTACAACAAAATATAATTAGTTCTCTTCTGTATTTACACATTAATTCAATTCATGTGTATATGCATTAAACAACTTATATGGAGAAATTGTTATTTCCCCAGGAATCAGTTCTTGGATAGCTCAGCGGTATAGCATCTGCCCGGATAGCAGAAGACCCCAGGTTCGATTCCTGGTCCGAGATAAATAATTTTTCCATATTATATATATATATATATATATATATATATATATATATATATATATATATATATATATATATATATATATATATATATATATATATATATATATATATATATATATAACGCATGTTCATTTAAATTCGTAATCTAGCAACCTTTGGAATTTTAATGAAAGAAGACAGAGCGACAGATATAATACGTCGCAGATAGAGACAGGCAATAATCCAAAGGTTGCTAGATTACGAATTTAAATGAACACCCGTTATATATATATTTAATTTTTCATAATTCAAATTATGTCTTCATTAATATACATTAATCTGGGTGCTAAAGCACGATATTTCTAAATCATTAAACTATTTATATAATAATATAGATGTTTAATTTTATTTAATGTTATTAATATGAGAATGTTAATGCGATCATCTAACTGTGGGTTCTTTTATTAAATGATCCAAAAACTTTACTTTTATTGCGGTTATTGAATTTGATTAAATAAAGCGGGGTTAGTGACAACCATTGACACATAAACCCGCAATGTCATACATAACAGTTCCCAAATTAAAGTATGTAAGATCAAGTAAGCATAACATACAATTAAATATTTGTTTAATCTCTTTATTTAACACTCATTTGTTTAGGATGTTGAAAGAAAGAAATCTTACCCTGTCAACTTACAATTATTCCTTCCTCTAGTCAAATCTGCTATAATTGCACTTTCACTGCACACACGCTTCGTACAATTTTCAATCTTCCTCAATGAAACACCGACGACAGCTGTACAGGATCTGCAGACCACACCTCTGCACTCGATGATGATGGATCACGAAACCTTCTAACTCTTCTATCTGCCCTTGATGTGTAGGTAAACTCTATACTTCCTTCGTATGAGTTACTTGTGATTATCTTCTTTGACCGGAATCTAATTACGGCTATTCTTCTTCAGCACCTCTTATGTGAATCTTGAAAATGGCCTCTCACCCTAATGGTACACCTCCGATACAGAAACTACTTATAGTACTCTTCTAATACAGGAACTAATTATAGTACTCTTCCACACCTCAGTAAATATTGTTGATTATTTTCTTAAATTATTTCACCCTTATGGTTCTTTACTTATCCATGGAATACTGTTCTTCAATTCTTCTGTATATTTCTTCTATTACTTATTATTTGTTTTAACTTTTTCCACTTTATGTTTTATAATTTAATAATTTATATTTCTTCTTTCAACTCTTACTCTTAACTCTTCTTTTTTAATAAAACACAATCTTTTTCAAGAACTTTTTACAAAATCATCCATATTCATAAAACAAAAACTTATTATTATTTAATCTCTCTGAGAAACCTCTAGTTCATTTATTTTACTTGTTATATTTATTTTCACCAGAAATATCACCCTTCTATGATCATTCTTACTGCCCTTTCAATAACAATGCTTATCACTATAGTTATGAAAAACTAATTTCTTTATTTAAAATTTCAATTTTGCATTATTATTGAAGGTGCAGTTTTGATTTTCATATGATCCTTTAATATCCTTAACTACTATACATAATTTTCTTTTTCAGGTTGACCTTTGACTAAGATCTCCTTTCTCCTACCATCCTAATTTGTGTTTAATATTGTTAACTGTTATACTTTAATAAAGATATGCTATTCCAACTTGATTTATCGTATTTCAATTTTATATTGAGTTTTCTAATCTTAGTATAACGTTAAGACATTATTTATGTTTTAGTTAATGATATCCAAGAACCACAGACATGGTTTGTTCAGACGTGGTTGGAATCATTGTTCAGACGAACAATGAGTCTCCAAAGTTTATAATCGAATGCACTTTCTCATATTATTTACACTTTAGTGCAGAAGTGACCATTGCAATATGTACTATTGATTTCATAATGATCTATAGGACAGCAAGGCTAATATGATGCTAGTTTATTCTTTTTTTCAGTGTAAATGCATATAGTCCAGTCAATTTAGAATAAATTTTTATGAATAGCGGAAAGTTGAGGTAAGTCCGTGGATTTCTGCATAGGCCTTCCTTGTGGGTTGTTAAATACCCCCCTAAAAGTCAACGCCTGTAGGTTGAAATAATGAGGGTAAACCACGCCCCCTAACGGTTATTGTCGTTTTTCTCGGAAACTATTAGGTTTATCGAGATCAAGGAGGTTAGGTAAAATAAAGTTTATTTAATTCCATACCAAAAATGTTCGAACGTTTTCTCGTACCTCGCATTCTTTTTCTATTATCGAAGAAAAAAGATATGTCATACATGGATGAGAAATTTGCCACAGTAAATTTGCTCAAGAAACTTTCGGACGAAAACTTGTGTGGTCTTATATTCGTCATGAAGTAGCTAAGTAAAATTTGTTGAGAGCCGGACACGATCGTGGTCCAATCACCCTTTTACCTTAGCATTTTTTCGGCAAAATCCATCAGGCGATATTATCGTTATCCTTGGTGCCAGTCAGATGAAATCTTCGAATTGTCAAGTTAATTGTTAGGAGAGTACACTGTACTTACTAGGCAATTTCTTTATGAAACTCCATGTGGAAACTCAACAGAGAATGTTGAAGTTCCTGGGTTTGCACATTTCGCGAAAACTTGAATTATCTCTGCATCTTTTCTAAGGCCGGTTGTCTCAATGTCCACAAAAACAAGAAGAGCTTTGTCCATGGGAATTATGTAGTGGGAGCTAGTAGGTGTAGGGAATAGTATGACAAACCTTCCCTACTGCTTTGACCCAGGCAAATCGTTTTACGTTGCGAAGTTGGAGTCGGCGAGACTGGTAAGCAATGAATTTTTTTAGTAGTGGCCGTCGTGCTCGCCAGTAATCTTTTCTTGTCCTCTGCTTTTCTGTCTAACTCCCTGGAGATAAATTCGCTGTGCCGTGTTTGTTTGAACCACCGCCGCTGATATACGATAACTGTGATTTGCTGTTCCTTTACAGCTTTACAAAACACCCATCTTTCATGGTTGAGGCTTCTCTGAATCTTTTTTAAATTCACTCATTTTGGCATTTTGCTGACATTTGATCTTAGCTAACTTTAAAACGCATGATATGTGTAAACAAGCCGGCTGTATTGCCACATTTCGCGGAGTGTCTTAGCGCGCACGTCAAAGGAAAGACTAATATTTCTATACATTTGTCAGTAAATTATTAGAACAAGCGATTTTTTTAATAATAATGGAACTTTAAAATTATAAGATAAATTTTCATGCGGAATTTAAATTTAATAAAAATTTTCTACCTTAAAATCATTTGCTCATTCATCATACTACTTAAAAAAGCCTTGAAAGTAATATTGCGAAATAACGTGAATAAAGTGCAGTTTTTTTTTGTTTTTTTAAGTATTAACAATTTATATGAAGTAAGTATTGTTATATATTATTGTTATTGTTATATACATTTAAACAATGACTATAAAAATAAGGGACATTTTTATGTAATACTTCATTTTTATAACTATTATACGAGGCTTGCTCGATATATATTGTGAATTGGCAACCCTGCTTTTGCTAGATGCAATCTGACATTTCCAACATAAAGTTTGACATTTTTGACAGCATACGTACTCAAAACGTTTTGTCATACGGACGCTATTTGTTTTGTTTACATTGAGTTAAAATTTCCTCTCGTCCAAAAAATGGAATTAACTCGTCAACATGTTCGTGCTATGATTACCTACGACTTCCGACGTGGATTATCACAACAGTGCGTCGATCAACTTACTTTAACTATTGGTGATGAAGCCCCACATAGAGCAACTGTATATCGTTGGTTCAATGTATTTAATCGTGGTCGTAGTTCGCTGACAGATGAATCTAAAGAAGGTCGTCCAAAATCGGTTGTGATGCCAGCAAACATCGATGCAGTGCACTGATACCTGATTCTCTATGAAAAAAATGCTACGAAATTTGGTTTCAACGTATGCAAAAGTGTATTGATCATCAGGGAGAATGTTTTGAAAAACAATAAAAAAGTTTCCAACACTAAATATTTGTTTTTGTTAGCTTTTCGCAATACATATCTAGCTACCCTCGTATTTATAATAAAATGTTTTTTTATAAAATATATTAAATATTCTTTTAGGGCCGGCGGTGGACGAGTGGTATCAGTGCATTACTCGTGTTCCAAGTATCGTGGGTTCGAATCTCACTTGGGCGACGGGATTTTTCTAATTGGAAAATTCCGACACCTCAACTATGGATGTGTGTATTCGTGTTGCATGTTAGATGGGGGGCAGATGACCTTAGCTGTTGATTCCCCCGTAATGTAGGCGTGAAATTAAAAAAAATATATTCTTTTAAAAAAGAAATTAACCCCGGGATTAGAACCGGTGTTTGTAATTGGAAATGTAACGCGCTTTCTATTCAATCATGTTGGCTGTTGATATATCGTGCTTTTTTAATTAATGTCATTTATCATCCTTTTTTGTTCAAGTGCTTATTTTATATTTTATAAATAAACTTTTTTTTGTAAATATACGTATTTATAGAAAAGAATAATTACATAAAATTACCACTTAATTTTATCATTTGGCATTGTTTAAACTACGTATGTCTATGTATATTTCTGTTGAATTGTCGACTCCTCTTCTTCGTGTGGTTAGTACAGCCCGTACGATATTTGTTGAGTCAAAAGTCCTAAAAAACCGCAACGTCACTTTCTTGGAATTAACCGCATCGATAAATTTTTCTTTGTTTATTCCTTGTTTTTGTGTTATATTATTGTATTGTATAATAACATGTACAGTTGCGATCATTCGCTAAGGAACGATGAAAAAATAATGATTACCGATTTTTTAGTTTTCTGTATAACATACGCTGCCTGATTTACTCGGCTTGATTTATGAACTGGGCAATAATAATGTTAAAAAGTGAAATGTATTTGAATACCATATAATAACCTTACATTTATATTGTACAAAAAACTGGAAAATCGGCGGTTACGATTTTTGCATCGTTCCTTAGCGAATGATCGCAACTGTACCTAGATGATAGTTACAAATTATTGTAATAAAAGACATAAAAACCTATGACTTACAAGATTGTAAATATTTTCTCCAAACTATCTACGTTTCAAGGCACGCCGCTGCTTGCAAATATCAAGCCGTGGCAGACCGTTGCGTTCTGAGAATAGAACGTCATCGGCTTTCTCCTTTTTGGGAATTCTGGCTCAACAAATATCGTACAGCATTTATATCCTGCGGTGTAGAATTTTCAAAACATCTGGAATTCCGTTTTCTGGATTGTTCCTTATATACGGTGTTTCTTGCATTTACTATTAATTTATATAAAAAATTGTTTTATAATTTGCTTATTGGTTAGTACATCCCCTGGGCCTTTCATATTCCTGGGTATTATTTGACAATTATTAGTTTTTTAGGTGTATAGCGCTTCTGCAGGTTGGCTCTGTGCCTTGCAGTGGCCCGAATGTGTTTGAAACTTCCCCTTACCCGTATGGTTTCGAACTTTACACTATACAACTGAGTATGTCAAGGGAAATACTGCAAAAACTTGCACATGTACATTTAAAAATTCTACCACAGCGGAACTTGTAAAAGAGGAATTAGATAATGTTGACAAAGTAGATAATTAGAAAGTAGAAATCTTGTGTTGACCATGTTAAAAGTTGACCAGTACTAAGTACCTATATGGAAAATGAAAAATGCATCGACGTAGTAACCGAAAAAATTATGATTAATGTAAATGACTCTATGACTATATTTATGTATTTTGAATAAATCTTGGTTCCTGTGTGAAAGCGCTAATTATATTTTAAGGTTTCACATGTGAACTGTGTATAATCGAAATTGTTCTTGGATGAACCACAATACCACACCCCACACGGCTTAATTTAAAAGTAAAGTACGACATTTTAAGTAACACGAAAGTAAAAATAGGCTTTATTGAGTTTAACCCCATGAAATTATTACTTCAATACATTCCAGTTTAAGTGCCGAGAACTACTGACTGGACCTTCAGCATGCGCCGCGCCGGTTTAGATTTTCTTAAGTTAACAAAGGATAGACAACTTTTTGCTTTAGGAAGGTTCCGGTGGTCCGGAAATTTCTAGCGTCCAATCCGACGCTAGAAGAAAGGTGATTTTTAGAAGCATTTTCGAAAACTCTACCGACAACCGGTTAAAATCGTAAAATACCAACCAGGCCGGGTGAATACCGATCGTTTGGCAACGCTATTTTACGTTCGATATTATTAACGACAATACCCGATATTATGCCGATTCTTTTAACAACTTTACGGAGCTCGAACATCTATATTTGAAATTCTATTGAGGAAGGGAGGAACTAGGATTGGGAATGGTTGGGAATAAAGTAAGTAATAGGGTGGAGTTCATGGCTAAAAGGTAGGATAAAAAGAGCTCTTAAAAAAGAACAACACATGAATAAATGAGGATGTATGTTTTTAGTCTAAAAAATATAAACATGTTTTGCGAGAACATCAAGTTTAAATAGGTAAATAAAAAACATTATGTAATCAAGTTAAGTAAAAGAAGATTTTATCAAAAAAACTTGTATCGTGACTGAAGAATAAAGTTTGTAAACAAAAACTGTTCAATACCTATTAGTGGTTGATCATATTACAATTATGTTAAAGAATGGCAATACTAATAATTTTAAGTTCAAAACAACTCTAGATTTTGATGCTACACATATCTGTATTGTTGTTAATATTTCTGTAGGAAAATATTCTATGGTAATCTTAGTTATGTTGGCAATATAAGCTGCTTTGATACTTTGATCAAGGTAATTTCAATTATCCAATGGTTTGCACCGTTTATTTCAGAAAGTAATTAACTAATTATTTTTTAATGATACTCTGAATTAAATACAAGTATTGTCACAAGTTTTAAAAGACACTTTAACACTTTTCTATTACAAAAATCTAGTAAGAAGTGAACAATCACAGCTTACTACTTGTTTTAGATTAATTAAAGTAACTTTCCAGATCTAGATGGCCATGAAAAACGTAATATTAAAATTCAGTGTAGGGTTATTATGTTTAAAAAAGAAGAAAACAGAAGTTTTAAAATGGTAGTAACTTTCCAGATCTAGATGGCCATGAAAAACGCAATATTAAAATTCAGTGTAGTGTTATTGAAAATTATACATTTCCTAGCGTGAAAACGTATAAGCAAATATTTTTCTTTCTGTGTTTTTTCTCTCCGAAGCTGTTGGAATAGATGATCGAATCTTGCCAACTGTCACATTGTTAAAAACTAGATTCTTAGGGCTTTCAAGCTGAAGATATTCAAAGTTAATGAAAGTTTTTAGGGTCAATCCATACGAAATCGACCAAAGCTTGTTGCTCGACCACGTTCGATTTTTTTTTGGTTTTTGCCTGAATTTTTCCTTATACATATTTGCAATGTTGAAAAATGAACTTTATTTTATTTTTAACTGTTTTGCGGCAGCACTCATTTGTTTACATCAACCTACCGTGTTTTTCGCAAAAATCGGACATCAGGAAAATTATCGTAACTTCGTTAATACCTTGTGCTATTGCGCTAAAACAAGAAGTAATTTACTCTATAAAAACTATTCTATAAAAGGAGAATAATTATGTTTACTTGCCTATAACGGAAATGCCCAGAATTCGCTTCCGAAGATGAACTACGATTTTTGAATAAATGCAGATTTTAGATTGAAGAATAACTATGAAGAAAGAAGAACTCAGGCTTAAATATTATGCTGTATATGTCTTTGTGTTAGTACTACTTGTTCTACAAAAATAACAGGTTGGTATCAAATCTCTTTTGTTTTAGAGGTATGTAAACAGACGCCATACACGATTTTTCCGATTTTCGGATCAGTAAAAAACTCGTTTGTGCAGTTGGATTTTCATTAACGAAATTTTTTTCGAAAGTGCAAGAAAAATTAACAGCTCTAAAACATCATTATTTTCAAAAATTCAAGCACAATCTTTAAAAGAAATAAAAACAAATTTAAAATCAAATGAATGTACAGTTTTTGTTGATTTTGCAGAAAACGATAGCTTTTGCAGTTCAGGACGACATCCAGATCATTGGGTAAATCAGCAAGCCATTTTACATCCATTTGTCTATATTACAAAAAAGTAGACGAAATAAAATACAGAAATAGTTGTGCCATTAGCGATCCAACCAGGGCCACAAAGAAACTAACTGACAAAAACCTTATACTGACCAAATCTTAACGGCACAAGACATGTATGAATACTGTAAGGAAAGCATTCCAGGGATATATTATATCTATGTTTCATCTGGAGAACTCCAACACTGAAAAAAATATTAACAAAATATGATAAGTAGATTATAGTAGATCGATCTTTTGTTGTTCTAACCTAATTTTAGTAGCGTTAACTAAAAATCTAGATCAACCGGTCTTTGGTAGATTTTACCCGGGTTCTAGTAAAATCAGCCACTGGTATGGGTAATGTCAGCTTAATGAGGATTCTACCTTAGTTGGGTTAAATCTACACATACAGTTAAGTAATAAAATAATAAAAGTCAATAGTTAAATGTTAAAATGTCAACTCTATTTATCCATTGTTTAGCTTACTAATATTTAAGTTTCTAAAACCTTTAAACCTATCCGACGAATACTAATCTGTGAAATTTTTAGAATTTACCGATTTATCCTTTTTGAGATACATGGTGTTAAGGTCTCTAAATCAAAAGAGATTTGATGCTAACTTTTTATTTTTGTAGAATGAATAGTACTAATATAGAGACATATACAGCAGAAAATTGAAACCTGAATTCATAATTATTCTTCAACCTAAAGGTAAACTTCAATCAAGAGTAAAGTTCGTTTTCGAAAGCAAATTTTGGGGTATAGAATAGTTTCTATAGAGTATAAATTATTTCTTGTTTTAGCGCGATAGCACAAATATTAACTAAGTTATGATAATTTTCCTGAAGCTTGGTTTTTGCGGAAAACACGATAGGTTGATGTAAACAAATGAGTGCTACCGCAAAACAAAAACCGGTTAAAAATAAAATAAAGGTGTTTTTCAACATTGAGAATATAAGGGAATATTCAGGCAAAAAACCCAAAGTGGTCGAGTAACAACTTTAGGTTATTTTGTTCGATTTCGTATGGATTGACCCTTTATAAAAAGATAAATATATGACTACGACAATCAAACATGGATTTAATAAGTAAGAAACAACATTCATAGCAATTCAATGACTGCTAAACTTCCTACTTTATGCAGAAAAATATACAGGGTTAAAGGAGCTACTATGCGTTAATTTTAAGGGGTGATAGAAGACATTAAAAGGAACAAAAAAGTTTCATACAACTTTGCTCTTGGACGTACTCCTTTTTTTAAAATAACAAAAAACCTTAATAACCTGTTTTCGTATGATCAATCGTTTACACGTGAAATCGAATTTTTTACAATCTTTGAAAAAATTGAATTTTTAAATGTAAAAAGAGTTTGATTTTACGCGTAAACGACTGATTATACGAAAAAATGTTTTTTGTTGTGCTAGATGAGATGCATCTTCTGACAAAGTCTGATAATAATTAAACTAAAGTTTACAAATTACTATTTTTTTTCTGAAAAAGTGCTACGTCCTAGAACAAAATTGTATGAGACCTTTTTGGTCCTTTTGATGTTTTCTATCACCCCTTAAAACTAACGCTTACAGTAACCCCTTTCACCCTGTATATGTATCAAGAAATCATCTGGACAAATTCTGAACACTTTCATTAAAGTCGCTAATTTGAGCTAAATTATCTGAGCAAGCAAAATGATCACAGCAATAAACTCTAATAATTAGTAAAAACTGGAAATTTCTTACCTACTGTCGTGTGCAGTAAATAACTATTTTTGAACTACTTATAATAACAAATTATTATTATTGGAACTAGTGCATTCCCCAAGAGTCCGCTTACTCTTCAGGGAAGTGCATATTTCCAGCGTTTTTTTTTCTTAGGAAAAACTAAATATTCCATCGGATACCTAATAACGGTTAAAAAAAAACAATCTTACCACTAATTAAAACACATCCTATAAAAAAACAATAATTATGTAAGTACAATTAGAAAAAATGCAAATTTCAATAATCTATGTACATTTTTAATAACGCAATTAATATTTTAAGCTTAATAAACATTTATAACGAATCGACAACAGGAAACAATCGTAAACGATCACAAAGAATTCACGAGTCCATCTATTTCAGTGGTTCTCAACATCTTGACCACTAGCCATAACTAAAATAATGTTTACATACCAACACATACATGAAAGAAGCAGAATATAACTTTTTTTAATTTTTACAGTTTACTATTCTACAATTTCAAAAGACAACAGGATTAATCAGTAGTGGTACACGTACCACCGGTTGAGAACCGCATACCTGTTTAGCGGAGAGGGTATTCCTTTTATCTCATCGTTTTGTATCTGTTTTAAGTTGTGATTTAATGATTATAATAATTCCAAGAAGTAACACGATATTGCTCTCTGACCTTCAAACACTATAATGAAACATGATACCGGTCGTCTAAAGATAGGTACGATCCGGAAATTTGACGGTATTCCCCCCATTGCCGTATAATTAATATAATTAACGCAAAACAAAGCTTAATAAGTCTTCCTTTTTTGCAACCAGTATATAAAGAGTTCGCAAATAATTACAGAATCAGAGTTAGTGGATCTTCGATCTGCAACAACAAAATGGTTAAACTTCTGGTGAGTGTGTGTTTAATTAAATAAAGTAGTAATTACCAATGAGTGCAATTATTTTTTGAAAATTCAAATGCATTTAATGCTGCAAATTCGTTATGTATATCTAGCATGCATAAGTAAACACTTCCAATATTTTTTTTATTAATATTGATAATAAATAACATCCAACCAACAGTTTCTATTTATTGTTATTTTAATAACAGTTATCTACAAAAATGTATAACGTGTTATAAAAAGAAACGTAAACAAACAACTTTTGCCCCAAAAATTAAAAAATATACGTACTTTATAATAAATATTTTAAAACTATAATAAATATTTTATAAAATTTGTAAATTTATGCACATAATAATTAAACTTTTAAATAGTATTTAGTATTATTTTATACATTAATTTATTCAATTATTGCAGGTTGTCACTTTATGTGTGACAGTCGTAATCACCTCCAGCTTAGCTAGGAGTTACGGCGGTTATGGTGGTGGAGGCGGCGGAGGCTTTGGAGGAGGAGGCGGTGGAGGCTTCGGAGGAGGAGGAGTTGGAATTGGTGGTGGTGGACATGGTGGAAAGCCAGGCGGTGGATTCGATGGTGGATTTGATGGAAGCGGACTTGGAGGAGGCGGTGGTCTAGGAGGCGGCCATGGCGGAGGTGGAGGCTTGGGAGGAGGTGGCGGCCTAGGCGGCGGTGGTCATGGTGGCGGTATAGATGGAGGATTTGATGGTAGTGGACTTGGCGGAGGTGGACATGGAGGAGGAGGCGGATTAGGAGGAGGCGGTGGTGGCGGTTTAGGCGGCGGCCATGGTGGTGGAATAGATGGAGGTTTTGATGGCAGTGGACTTGGCGGAGGTGGACACGGAGGAGGAGGCGGATTAGGAGGAGGCGGTGGTGGCGGTTTAGGCGGCGGCCATGGTGGTGGAATAGATGGAGGTTTTGATGGTAGTGGACTGGGCGGAGGTGGACATGGAGGCGGATTAGGAGGAGGTGGTGGTGGTGGCGGTTTAGGCGGCGGTCATGGTGGCGGAATAGATGGAGGTTTTGATGGTAGTGGATTCGGCGGAGGCGGAAATGGAGGTCATGGCGGAGGCGGACTTGGAGGAGGTGGTGGTTTAGGAGGAGGAGGTGGTGGTGGACTTGGAGGTGGACATGGCGGTGGAATAGATGGAGGATTTGATGGTAGTGGACTTGGCGGAGGCGGACATGGAGGAGGTGGTGGCGGACTTGGAGGAGGTGGTGGTTTAGGAGGAGGAGGTGGAGGTGGACTTGGAGGCGGACATGGCGGTGGAATAGATGGAGGGTTTGATGGCAGTGGACTTGGCGGAGGCGGACATGGAGGAGGTGGAGGCTTAGGAGGAGGAGGAGGAGGCGGTTTGGGAGGTGGAGGTGGACTTGGAGGTGGCGGACATGGAGGTGGTGGACTTGGAGGAGGTGGCCATGGCGGTGGTGGACATGGCGGTGGCGGACATGGCGGTGGCGGTAATGGCGGACATGGCGGCGGCGGTAATGGCGGTGGTGGTCTTGGAGGAGGAGCAGGTGGTGGACTTGGAGGAGGAGGAGGTGGTGGATTTGGAGGAGGTTTTGGAGGTGGTAAAGGGGGCGGATTTGGAGGAGGTTTTGGAGGTGGTAAAGGGGGCGGATTTGGAGGTGGTGGCGGCGGCGGCGGCGGCGGAGGTGGTGGATTTGGATTTGGCGGTGGGAAAGGAGGCAGTTATGGAAGATAATCGCAATATAGACTTTTAATTTCCAAGATTTAGAATATCATCTGTATATGTGTACATAACGTTAATATATGTGTTAAAATCCAAACAAGACTGCATAGAAACCCAACGTACATAATGTTTCAAAATGAAACTACTAAATGCCACCTAGGTTACTAAGATACAGATAAACATTTTATATTATGTTTTCTATTGATTGATTTGCTTGTAATGATTGTAATGATTTGTTAAATAATAAAGAAATTGTGATGTTTTTTACTTTATTTTGTTTTTATCAATAACATGCATTCTCAATGGATATTTTCATGTTTCATTTACATTAAACCGTAATAGTATATCGTACAATTACTTAAGATAGTTATGAAAGGTTAACTTTTTTCATAAGAGAGTTTGAGTAAGTAAAATAAAGTTGAAAGTGAAAATAAACTCATTTGAATACCGCTAAAAGTCGAATCCTTAAGTGTAAGTATTGCCTATTGTATACAAAGATAATCACGATTTAAGTTTGAACTTCTAAATCCATCTTTCTTCACGTAACAGTATTTACATTACATTTACGAACATAAACGTAATCGTGTCCAATAATTACTGGTTTACAGAGTCGAACATTAGGGCGTGACCGTAGGGCGCGGGACACTACGGCGCAAGGCCATTAAGACGCGCCGACACTACGGCACAAAATAGTAAGCAGTGGTAAGTATATGTTTACCTGTACGTAGTACATTCTGTATTGGTGAATGGAATTCTAGTTGCAGGGTAACGCTTTATATTATAATATTGCAAAATTAACTCATTCAGTGACTAGATATCTTATGTAATCGTCAAATGAAGACAGATTTTCCTTTCAACGTGTAATATGGCTGTTTCTATTGTAAAGGATAATATTTATTTTTTTGATAAAAGATGTTTTATATATATGTGGGTCATTCTTTATGAACTCAACCACCGGCTAGGTCCAAACATTGGCGCAAATTAGAAAGGCCAGCGGGGGTTCATTTTAAAGCTTGAAACCTCTACTTTCGAATGTCACATGGCTGCTATATGAAAAAATTTATATTTCACCCCTGAAATGGGTAAACACGTATCCAGTTCCAAAAAGAGTTTTTAAAAGTTGAAAGAATTAGAAAAAGAACAATTTTTTAAAAATTTTTTAACGACATCACATTCTACCTCAAAATACATAAATGTCCATTGCGTTTTTCCTAAAGTGCTCCAATTTTGAACAAAATTGAAAACAACAATTTGTCATTTTTGAAAGTTTATCATTTTTTTCATCGAAAATAGTGTCAGATAGAAAAGAAATGATAAGAGTAAAAAATGCTTATTTTTCCTCGGAAAAAAAAATTACAGCCCGATTTAAAGCGATTTTGAAAATTTTCATCATTTTAGGTTTTAAAATTAGGTATATGGTTTAAGCCCATAGATAGGCAACACCTATATCGTAATTTTCAAAATCGCTTTAAATCGGTCCGTAATTCATTCATGTAATTTTTTCGTAATCATTGAGTAAAAATAGGCATTTTCGCATCCACATAGTTAGTATTTAACGTAAACTACAGAGTGTCGCTTTTAGAACTACACACCCCTGTAGATTTTTATTTACTTTGCATTAATACCAAATTTTTGTTGAATAAAACAAACCCAACGCTAGGTATAGACGACTTTCTTCACTCTGTCCGGCTTTCATTAATTTCATGTACATAACTTCAAATATCTTGATCTGATTAAGAAAGTTTCCTTTTATTGTTGAGAAATACATTCCTTATTTATTATCAGATATTGTTTATCCACCTTCGGAATTAAATTAAACACTTCGTTTAAATAATAAATTACTTTTTTATGTTTGATGTTTAAATTATAACCTCAAAATATTATCTTACGGCTATTTGCATTTGTTTGTTTTTATTGAACATAAGCTTCTAAAAATTTGTTTTGGAGCACTCTAGGAAAGCATCGTGTTCTTTCAACGACTTTTAAAAAAATGACTTCCTTTATATACTATTATATACTATTTCAAGAAACAATTGAATTTTCAACATGAAACAATGAAATATGCCTTTTCCAAATTTCCACTAATCCTATTTCATTTCACAAATCAGACAAACTATTTATTCCATCTTGTTGATCATAAAATTGCAAATCTGCCGATATATAACATTTGGCGCAAATAATAGATGATACATCTAAATTTTGTTGTGGACAGAACAACATTGTATTGAACTTTATTATTTATTTATTTATGAGCGAGGAATCGGGATGTGGAGCATCCTTCGTTTATCATGGTACCGATTACTATAATAAATTATTTGGTCAATACTACTAGAATTTAGCCGAATCTTGTGGAATTCCAACCAAAGTAGAAATTTTTATCGTGCCAAACATTGCATTGACACGGTACCTACAATTTGACTTCTTATCCGAGAAAGAGGCATGTTTTTAATTTTGTATTGTTACTATTGAGTAACATTTAGTTAACAAACAAAATACCTCCTAAATATGGAACACAAATTTCTGTAATAATGTTTGAGGTGAGGTCAGGTGAGTAGTTGTACATCTACATCTTGTTGCATACATCTTAAATACAACCTGTCCTGCTTGTTTCAGATAAATCTTGACTTTGAAAAAGCACCAAAACTTCGTTAAGTCTTAAAAAGTGTTAACGGTCCCCACATCGTTAAATTTATCAGTGAAGGTTAATTTTTATAGTGAAATGCAGCATTTCAATATATCCTATTTTGTTTAAAGTGTTTTAGTGTGCATGTTAGTCCTAATTAACTAGTCTTATTTACATTAACAAAGTGTTTTTCCACATTTATTTCAAAAAGTTAGGTTATGTCACTTATAGAACTTCTAAAAACTGCATGAAATTTGCCTGCTAAATATTTTAATACGGGTTATATCTTCCTAATATGATTGAAAATCATGACATTTAGTAACTCCTAGAACTGCATGTGGCCTAAGAATTTAAGTATGTTGAAAAAGTTTATCTGTTTCTAGCCATATCTCTTCTATCCACTTATGAAAAAAGTTGTAAACATTGACTACTGGTACAAATCAGTCTTTATATCTAAGGTAGTACCCTTAACATTATCGGTATGTTCTAGATCATCATTGTTTACCTGAAAATATTGCTACACATTCTAGATTCACGGGAATCTAACAATTTATTTCATTCTCAAACATTTCCTTTTATGGTAAACTCAGCAAGCAACGTTTCACGCACTTTTTTGATTTTTAAATAATTGTGGTACAGATAATTTAGTTAATAGTTTTAAGCTTCTTTTCTACACGCTTAACGTTTCTTAGAATGATCAATGACCAAGACAACAAGCGATCTTTTTCAAAATTACAGTTACGTTTCTGCAAAACTTTTGTAGTTCGAGAAGAGATCCTTCTCATTATTAACTAGTTCTGCTACAAATTCACTATTGAACAATTTGTTGTGCTGTTTCATCGTACAAGCTGCTTCATTGTGACAAATTCGAAAATTTTTGAAACTTTATTGTAAACTGACTAATGCTAACATTGCTTTTTTGTCTTTCCTGAATCAAGTTACATTCTTCGGAAACAATTGCGAATAGTAAAAATGGTAAAATCGAAGTTTAACTAACTGATCGCTGAATTAGAAAAAATTGGGAGTCTTTTATGTTCCGAATAATAGCGTACATATTCCGAATATAGTCAGATTTTAATGTCATTTAACGCTTGTTTTCTAAAGTTTCTAATTAATTAAGAGTTCTGAAGGCTCTTTTTTGTCTTAGAAAGATAATAGCTACACTCAACTAGACTAACAAAATCTAGAAACTGGACCTATGAAAGTTTACCGAAAACAATTGACCGAAAATAGTTCTCCGAAAGATCAATTTCCCGAAATAACAATAATCATACACAGATCGTATCATAATTTTCGACAAATCCTCCTTTCGGTAAATTGTTATTCGTAGAGTTGTTGTTTCGGCAAATTGATCTTTCAATGAATTAATTTTCGGTAAACTGTTTTCGGTCAATTGTTTCGGTAAACTTCCGGTGACCCCATAAAATTGTTATTGAACGATCTATCATACAGCAATTGCTGAATATTGTGGCCGCAAAGCTCAGTAGACTTTTCTCGCATGGTTATGCTACCATCGTTATAGTTCGTCTCAAAGTGAGTATTCCGCCTGCGGCCTGCTAAAGATATGCAATGCTATCTTTATGGGAATTGCGCTCAGACGTCGCCAGTTTGATACACTGAGCGATGGCCTTGCCTATCTTTCGAACTAAATGGAATCCAGGAGTTCTCAAGTCCTCACGTAAAATTTTATGTAATTTACAAATCTCTTTTGCTAATAATTTTATGTAATACTACATTATTTGTTTCTAATAGTAACTTATCAACTTTTATTTTTTATCAGTAGTAGTAGTATAATAAAATGTGTAATAAATGACCATTTGCTTTTGGTACACACAATAATACTTTATTTCAAAATTTAAAATAATTCCGGAAATTTCTACGAACTGTCTGATTTAAAATTTTATTACCTATCATGTGTGCCTGTGGTAGATAAATTTAGAAAAATATCGTGTATTATGTTAAACTTCTCTTCGAGTTAAAGGAAGTTGTAGTACTTGTATTTGTCCTGTATCTAGTAATATTAGAATGTTATAATTCCAATGTTCCCGTTATGACTTTGAATGCTTATGAGACTAACAAAAGTCTTATAAATATTAACTTTTTATCATAAATGCAATAACAAAAAAGTTATTTGTATTACAAGGGTATTATATCCTCCCGCGTGTAAAGTTTAATGCTCGAGACGTAGCCGAGGGCAGTAAGCAGCAAATGGTGGAAATGACACTTTACTCCAGAATTACGACCTACGTCAATTTTGACATTTGTTTGGAAGAAAATATGCCTTAAGGTATCCTCGAAGAAGCTAATGTAGCATCTTTAAATTTACTAACAGAAAAAAGTGAATATGATATGAAATTGACATTTTTATAATATTCTTAACTGTATGATGCTGTTGTAGAACGCATGTTAGTAAAATTAAATATTTTACAAGAAAATAGGTTTAATTAAAGATTATGGTAGTTTAACATCAGTTTATTTTTAAAAGCGGTATTTTACAACATGCAATTATAATTTAAAGATATTTTATGAAGAGATTTTTCAAAAAATCTCTGTATAGGCACACTGCAGCTGTTGCTGCAAGTAAAGTTGCTAACTTGCAAGTTTTTAAATACGTCTCATACAGACACTTCATTACTTAAAGTTTGCTAACTTTATTTGGAGAAAACCATCCATGAAAACATTTTGGAATAGAGCTTGGAGTATGAAATTCGGCTCTTCCTATTTCTTTCATTGTTTTAGCATCAAGCACCACCAGTCCAACATGATTGGTATCATCACCTCCCCAAAGTAAGCTGGCTAGTAATACACCGTCATCTTCTGCCTAAAATGTATTTTTTATATTAATCTTATTATGGCGTAGTATACATTAAAAATACTTTTGAATCGGGTGACGCTACAAATATGGGTTCACTTGCGTAACAGTTCTCTTCGTACCATGTGAGAGTTGATTTGCTGTTAGTGTCAACTTTAATAAGCTAAATCAAATGTATTGTATATAGATCTGTTATAATATGAAGATGTTGACTTGCTTACCATTCCAGGGTTCTTCGCATCAATGTCCATGGACACGGCATAGAAATATTGATACTCCTTTCCTGTTACAAAAGCATTATCTTTTAAACATGAATAGAAAGATTAATGCGCGTATATAAACATATAACAAAAGGATAATAATGGGAATTCGCGCAAGAGATTTATAAGAGAAAGTTAGTTGCAGTCGTATACACGTGTTTCGCACTATTTCTTCTATCTGCTATGCCGTACTGATGAGCACTAATAGTACGAAACACGTGTATACGACTGCAACTAACTTTCTCTTATAAATCTCTTGCGCGAATTCCCATTATTATCCTTTTGTTATATTATCTTTTAAATTTTCTTGATTGTAGTAAAGTATAACTAATAATAAATTGATAAATCCACCTCAGCACCAAAAACACCTACGTAAAGCTTGTGCAAGCCAAAATCTAACCAGCTAAAAGAAGTAACTATTAAGTAACTGCATCTAGGCGCACAAAACCTTAAACCTATGTTATAAGACACCCTAGGAATAATAACTGAGCGTTATTAACAGATCGAGTAATTATTAAATAATATCATTATCCGAACAGGAATGTCGCAAATTAGTTTTGCACGAACAACATGATTGTGTAGTGCTGGACGATGAAACATATCGTAAAGCTGATTTTGCACAAATTGATTGCCATGATTTTTATACAGCGCCCAACCAACAAGAAGCCCCAGATAGCAGTAAATTGAAAAAGGGGTCCAAATTTCCAAAAATGCTTCCGGTTTGGCAAGCGATATGATGTTGTGAACTCAGGAGTACAGTATTCGTTACTGTCGGTAAGAAATATATATAGAACAGACTGTCTTTCTGACTACCTTTGCTGATGAAACATCAGACTCAATCTCTATTTTCGCAAGACCTAGCTACGGCACACTATTCCAATACTGTAAAGGTGTATTGTAATAGTGTACTGTAATAGTGTACTGTAATAGTGTACTGTAATAGTGTACTGTAATAGTGTACTGTAATAGTGTACTGTAATAGTGTACTGTAATAGTGTACTGTAATAGTGTACTGTAATAGTGTACTGTAATAGTGTACTGTAATAGTGTTGTGTTTCCAAAGGAGTAGAATCCTCCAAATTGTCTACAGCAATACTGGTCTCTAATACATGGGAAATTGAAGAAAAAAGCTGGTGAGGGTGAGGTTCAAGATTTTTGCTCTAAGTGGACTTGAGCAGGTAGGGAAGTTGACAGCCACCTCGTGCGGAAGTTGATAAGTCAAGTTCGTAAAAAAGTGCCTAATATGGAACCAATGCCAATTGAAATAAAAATATTACAATTTTTAGGCGGTTGTATCTTATATAATAAAATTATTATTTAATTTGTATTTTATCTATAATTTTTAGTGATCAGATTTTGGCGTGCGCAAGCCATCCGTCTATTATAAATAATTAACAATGTTTTAGCCTTCATCACTTTTGTGTTTGAACTTCAAATACTGACATGGTTATTGCCTTCCTTGTCAATACATTCAATAGTAAAAAGTTCAATATCAATTGATACTAATGTAAAAAGCAAATTAATTTTATTTAACGAAAAATATTACTTAATAAAAGAAAATTGATTAAAATAGGAAATACCCGAATATTTTTCGTAATTGATCCTTGGAGTTTCACACCCAAGATTGCATAAGGGCACAGGTTCGACAAATATCTTCTCCTTTAGTTTTGATGCTTCTATCCTATTACTTTCAAAATTAATCAAATCAGTCAAACTTTTACTTTTTCTGCGCTTCCCATTATGTGTAGACTCCACTAAAGGTAAAGTAAATCTTAGAGGCCTACTTCTTAAATTATCTGCAGCCTTGGGATTAGTTTGCGTGTTCTGAACAATAATAAATTACAGTAAGTAAAATGTCTTTTTACTATTAAATATTAAATTACCTTCATAGTTTCTACAAAGAACCATTCAATACCTAACGGTTCTTCATATGTACATACATCTACAACTATATTATTTGATAATTCATATTGATTAATAATATGAAAATAGAAAAAGGCTTCAGAATAAAAATTTTTGACTTCTTTAGTTTTTCTATTAATTACGCTAAAACGTGTCTGAAAATAAAAGCAAATAAATTTTAAAGAAATCAACCGCAAAATAGACATACCATTTCATTTTTGCGAGTACAAAAGCAATTTGCTATAGGTTCATTAGTCAATTGATTTTTTATTATACGTGGTACAGACAAACACCAAGGTTGTTCAATAATTAAAAAATAATTTTCGGTGATTCCTAGAAAAACCAAAATAGTTATTTACAATTATGCTGTAATTAAAAAAAATAATTATACCGAAACTGTGCATATACGTAGGATGAAAGGTCCATCTAACAGGTATGTTTGCAACTACTTTCGCCTTTTCAAACATGGAGCGATCATTTAAACTATTTATAACATTTGGTTTTAACGGAAAACAGACTATACTGTGGTGAGGTTTATTTCCATGCAAAGTCGTAGCTAAATTATAAACACTTCCTAAAACGATTAATACATTTATATAAATTAATCAGTTGTGTGTATATATCATAAGATGTACAGTATTAGCTCAAAAAAGTTATAATTATCTAGATTTTTGAACATTTTTAATATGAATCTTGGAAAACGTAGATATGGGTCATGCTGTATAATGTGTATAGAGTGTTGTTACGTGTTAATTTCGAAACACTTTGTACCGCTTTACTGTCGTGCCACTCTGTACAGCTTTAGGGATTTTTGCTTTCTCTCTACTTTAGTTGCCGTTCTGAACTTTTCGAAAGTCAATTTCCTGTTTTGATAATTCGGTACTACTACTTCGATATACGTTTTCGTTTCGTTAGCTTCAGAAAAATGTTCTAGTGGCATCGCTTAATGAATTACGCTTTCCTTTCGTTGTGTTAGTTGGAAACGCATTTTGCGGATGTAATGTAATTTTGGGTAATGTGTATTTTCCATTTGTTTCGGAAGCCTTCTGGGATTTTACACTCTTTTCAGGTTATGAACACGTTTTCCTAAGGTTTGCATTACTGTATTTCTTATAGTTGTATTACTTTATGCAACAAACGTTTATTAATGGCTGAACTTTTTGACGTCGACTGAAGCGGTTGAGCAGTTCCTCGAGGATGCCTTTTATCTAAGGTAGTTATTTAAATGCTTGCGATGTGCATAGTTGCAAGCCTCTTTTTCTCTTTTTTTTAATTATTATTCGATGAATAACCTTTCTATTATCTGAGATTTGATTGCTTGCTTTTAACGCCTATAAGCAAAATTATGCCTAAATGGTGGGATTCCTTCCGATTCAAAAACTGGAGAATTTCTACACTCTACATACAATATCTGAAAAACGTAGAGAAAGCGTGAGTTATATGTCTATAAGTTCATGCGTACGACTAATTAACATCTAGCAAACACTGTATTAATGTAATAGAAATATTATATAGTTTTTCCGATTTAATAATTTTATCCAGTGTCAATAACACTTAGGAGCAGACGCGGTCCTAGAGGGGGGGTCACAGGGGTCATGACACCCCCAAAATAAATCATTTACACATATTTCTTGTTAAACCTCAGCAATTAATTGACATTTTCCACTTTACGTCACCTAAAAACTTGGCTAAGAGCGAATATGTCAGAAAAGAGATTGACGGGCTTAGCCCTTTTAAATATACATCCCGAGATAACTCCCGATGTCTCGAAAATAATCGACCGATTTTCTAAAACGAGTAGAAGGCTTCCTTTTATTTTGTGATTAAGATTGAGGTTTCTGTTAACTAATCTTGTTTTATTAAAAAATATTCCTATATGCTTTACTCGTTTTATTGATAAAGTCGACCCTTAAAAATGTATTTAAACCAAGATGACCCCCCCAAAATCTTGGGCTGCGACCGCGCCTGCTTAGGAATCTATATACTATAAACATTATTAAAATTTATTCCTGCGAGTATGCCCGTTTATTTTGATTCGCAAAGGATTCGTTTTGATTAAATATTTTACTGGCATAAATTTATTAGCTTAATAACTTTTGTTTCTACAGCCCTATTACGTTAAACCCTATTAATGAAATAAATATATTTATTTTATTTCATGATTATAGTGTTCCACAAGGTAAGACTAGAAACAATAAACAAAACCCCATTAAGTTTATTTACACGTTATTTAACATTGTGCTACGCCCTTCGTTCGGAGAATGTATCGTTGATGCGGTCCGGTCTCGAGCGCCAGTACTTTTTACCGAAAGTACACTCGTCAGCGGTGCGACCCAGGGCAGCTTCAGTGAAGACTCGGTGTCCAGGGCTCTTCGTCCAGGTTTAAAACGGCTCACACTTACGGGTTATTATGACTACTATTCAATAAAACACCACTTCAGCAAAGCTTTAGTTTATTATGAAATAAATAAAGATTATTAAAAGTTTCACAGTTTTATTAAAATATACCTGACAATATTGTTTCGACAGCTATGCTGTCATTATCAAAGGTAATATAATTATAAACAAACACGTCGCTAAGGTAGATACAAAATAGGTAACTAGATAAAATAATAATAATAATAATAAAAATTAATAATGAAAATCATAATTAAACATCTAATACTTCCAGTAACGGAGTGAAAAATCGAATTACGCCAAACACCTTTTAGAACAAAATCACACAATGACTCCTCAAAATAATATTAAATTCCTACATTTTTGTAATAACAAACGCAAATTAGACATTTTAGAAGCCTTTGAGATATACAAACACAAACTCAGGGTACCTTTAATGAATGAACAACTTGAGCTCAGTAATTCTCCGTTACTGGAAGTATTAGATGTTTAATTATGATTTTTATTATTAATTTTTATTATTATTATTATTATTTTATCTAGTTACCTATTTTGTATCTACCTTAGCGACGTGTTTGTTTATAATTATATTACCTTTGATAATGACAGCATAGCTGTCGAAACAATATTGTCAGGTATATTTTAATAAAACTGTGAAACTTTTAATAATCTTTATTTATTTCATGATTATGGAGTTCCACAAAATAAGGCTGGAAACAATAAACAAAAAAAAACTTTAGTTTATTAATCACAATATAGTGTACTACATATAATTAGCCAGATTACCATGCCAAGCCAAATTACTATGCCAAGCCAAATTATTATGCCAAGCCAAACTATTATGCCAAGCCAAACTAACACCTTAAGCACTGATATGGGTTACAGGAAAAGGTTGGAAACGGTTACGGTGCAACTATATGCAAGCAGGGTGAGACGGTTAAATACACTATAACTTCTTATTGCGGTGTCGGTTCGGTAGGGTGTTTGGTATGTTCTGTAGGGTTGTATTCGGTAATGTTCGGTGTGTTCGGTATGGTTGCGTTCGGTAGTGTTCGGTATGGTTGCGTTCGGTAGTGTTCGGTACGGTTGTATTCGGTGGTGTTCGGTACGGTTGTATTCGGTAATGTTCGGTGTGGTTGTATTCGGAAGTGTTCGGTTCGGTTGTATTCGGTAATGTTCGGTGTGTTCGGTACGGTTATATTCGGAAATGTTCGGTTCGGTTGTATAGTGTATTATAAATACCTACTGCTCACTGAAGTGATTCGGTCGACTGGTTCGGTATTCGGTTTTCTGGTTCTGGTACCCTGCTTCTCTGCTCGCATGGTTCTCTTAAATATAGCGGAAGAGACTGATATAATAATTCGACGAGCCAGCTTATCTGTTTGTTAGAAATCGGTTAATCCATACATGCCTAAAGTGTTGAATAATAGTAGCGGAGTTGTGCAACCACAATTTAACCGAATTAGTTATTTGTATATCAAGCCCCAAAATGTCTTTTTAACGTACAGAGAGAATCATTGTCGCCGAGGCCATTTGCGGCCGAGTCAGGACAATTTCGATGACAGTAAAGAGTTTCGAGAGCAAGGTATACACAATAGTTTTTCTAAAAGCGTAAAAAATATATGTAATTACAAATTCCATTACTTTAAAAACCCAACAGTTCAATTCATTGTAAATAGAAAGACGGCTTTCATTTTACAGCGTTCCTATGGAAAGACAAAATAAAACAATTTGTAAAAAATCGTAAATGGCACTAAGTTACTTCGCGCCCGTTACTTTTTGTAAGTCCTAAGCGAAATCCAATCTCACGGCCTGTATTTCGCACGCAAAGTGTTCACTTCGCGTGCGGTTACCCAAAATAGTTATTTGTGTACTAAGGCCGCGAAATCTTTTTTTAACGTACCGAGTGAATAATTGTCGTCGAGACCCCTTGCTGCCAAGGCATATTAATGTCGAGAACGCCAAAGAGTTTCGCGGACAAGGTATACACAACATTTTTTACTTCGCGACTGTTACTAAGAGCAACGACCGCGAAATTGGATTTCGCAGCCTGTATTGCTTATGCGTATTACTATTATTAATTACTATACTATTATTTAACACTTTATGTGAGCATTAACTTATTTCTAACAATCGGATTCTCGGCGCTTTGGTTCTATTTCGGGCGTTGTGAGTCTAAACTAAAGTTAGGCAAAGTGGTCAAGGTAGATGTTGTGTCCCTAGTGAAAAGGTGGGCAAAGTGGTCCTGTTGAGCATTGTGTCCCTTATGGAAATTTGGGCGATGTGGTATATTTCACAAATTGGGCGAAGAGGACTTTTCGTTGGGCAGTATAGTACTAAAAGACGGGTAGTCGAAATGGTATATTATTATTTTATTCTGTAATATAATAATATAATCAAATTCCCAAAGTACTTCTGATATACCGCATGAAACCGGATTAACATCCCCACTTCGTCATCGTTGGTTGTCCAGAGAGCTTAAGAATTTTGGTTGCTGTTTTTAATCATAATAAGAGAGCGTGAATGAGCTTTTCAAAAGCAGTTTTTCTTTACATAATATGCGCAATTCCGGTAAGGTAGCCAGATCTTAATTTTAGTAATGCGGGACAAGAAGACAAAAGAAAGTAAAAAAACATATTTCAAAAACAGAACATTTGAAAAAAATACAATTAAATGAAGTTTAGAAATTTAATGAACAATATTAAAAATGTAAACAAAATTAAATGTCCTGATTATATGTCGCATTTGAGTAAATTTTCCTAAAGGGTTGAAGTCGTTAATTAAAATGTCATGAAACTTTTCACCTGAATTAGGTACTTAAATTATATTTAATGCATAATATGGATTTCATAGTCCTATACTAACCTGAAGAGATTAACAAATGTTCTGTTCTGGTCGACATGGAGCCGGTCGCATTTTTACACGAACTATGCCATTGTGGCACCAGGGCCCGTATGCTTTAGTTTCGCATACGAGATGACGTAATTTTCTATTACCTTCTAACATTTGATTGGCAAAGTTGCATCTTATGACGTAAAAATTACGTCATCCGTATGCGAGACTTGTTATGCGAAACTCAAGAATACGGGCCCGTGCTAAAATCGCAAATTAAATAGAAATGCTTCAAGAGCTACAAACACTGTACTGTTCAAGCACGTTTGTCACCTCTAACTTTAGTGTCAAAACCAAATAGGATTTATAGTTGAGGTAATGTTCATTAACTATGCGTTTTCGGCACCTCTGCATTGTTTCTAGAGTAGAAAAGCGTAGAACTTATGTATGCCTTGTAGCGTCCCCTTCTCTCACCCAGTTCGACCCCCGATATCGGTAGATCTGATTAAGGTTTTCTGCAGTTTCACTTAGCTGTAACCAAATGCTGGGTTTGTGCTAATTCCATCTGTTAAGTCAGCTGCAGCCGCACGATGCTTATTTTACTTATTTTATGTGAATGTAGTATGTATAACATGTATACAGGGTGTAACTAATATATCTACAAACCTCGTAATGACTTAGAAGATATTTTCCTTATCAACATTTGTTAGCTTCCTGCTAGTTTTCGAGAAATCGCATTTTAAATTTTGAGTACGCACCTTGTACTCACAATACATTAAATTATATTAGTTACACCCTGTAGGTATAATAATATTTTGCTGTAAACTGGCAAAAAGTATATTCTTTTCAAAAAGCGGGGCGCGAAACAAATTGTTAAAAATCAAGACTGTCCAGCCATAAGGCCTGGTCACCTTAAGAATGCGACCTGTAATCGAAAGGGGGCCTCGCGAAACTCATCTTGCCCACGTCCAATTTTGGTCTTGCCCCCCCACTGACTACGGTTAAAGGTTGGTACCAATTCTCAATTAGCGACTCCCATTTTGTTGGTAACAGTGTCTCAAACACATGCAGTAAAGTTATTTTGATACTCTTGATACAAAGGCACTTCACAGGCTCTTAAATGCCCAATATATTGTCAAAGTTAGTTCTAGTTGCCAATAATGCATAATCAACTACGGTTAGGGTTATCAGACGTCTTCTTACGTTCGAGAATTTCTTTTATCGTCTTTTCTTTTTAAGATGTCTTTTTAAGATGTCTTATATAAATCATGAGATTATATTCAAAATAATACTTCTACATAGTAAAGTCTAAAACATTTCCTTTGACCGACACTACTTTTTTTTAATTATTCAGAAGAATAATACTTTATCTAACAATATAGAATGTTTACGTTTCGTTAGGTATACAAGCTTGAAAATATACTCATATACGTATATACATATACAAACAAAGGGATAATAATGAGAAATCGCGAACTGCAACTCACTTTCTCTTCTGACTCTATTGAGTCAGAAGAGAAAGTGAGTTGCAGTCGTCTATACGTGTTTCAACACTATACTTATTGGTGCTCATCAGGACGACATAGCGCTATAAGTGCGAGTAGCTGTATTCAAACTCTGCTTTTACACTTTAAGCGTATTAGAATGGGGGTGGTTTTGAATAATTTCATTCGACCGAAATATGTGATAGATTAGTTTGGTACTAAAAAAAGATAGAATATTTGTTTTCAACGATTTCGTTATTGAACGCTAAACAACAAATCGATGTTGCTAATATTACATTTAGTAACTAATGGATATAGTAATTATTGAATATTCGAAGTATTCGTAGCGGTAACACATGCATTTTTTATTCTAAATACTAAAAAGCATTTGACATCTAAGTGCGAATGGTTAAGCTACGTTCAAGAAAAGTGCTTTAGAGTATGTAAGAATTAGAGAACTCCAACGCAAAGCACAAAATACTGGTTTTGTTGGTACTACACAGCCAAAGCATAGCTGAGGCTGTAAATCTGCTTTTTTGTTGTGTCCAGCATAAATAATTCTTTGGCCGATTTTTAAGTTATCGTTAATTGACATAATTGATCTTTATCCTACACAAAGAGAAAGTGCATCTAAAGGTGCAAGAAAGAAGGCATTTATCAATATCATAAATACGCATGGGGATTAAAATAATAGAGTGAAAGCAGGGGATAAAAGACGAATTAAAGTATTCAAGAAAATAAAGTATTCAAGGCAGCCGTAAAGGAAGTGGTGCCCGTGGACCATTTTTTTATTATAACAACAAGCCTGCTCGCACGTGAATGCTAAGAATTTTTCAATGTGGCCCACCTGCGTTAAACTTTATGGTTACGACCCCCATGGGGCCAAAAATTGAGTTACGTTTAATTCAATTAGCGCGTTGATTACTTTTTTAAGAGCTACCAATTCACATTGATGGGAGCGAGGTTCCTCTACTAGCTCTCCAGGCTAGTGCCGGAGCTATTTATGTGCTCATCCGTCGGGGGTTCGTATCCTATCCGTCTCTCTATCGTCTCCTGTCGATATTCTAGGATTTAACCGCCACGCCCCTGGCAAAACGGTCTCTACAAGAATAGCGGTCAGGTGGTCGCTGCCAGGATAAACCTTGCTAGTTTCTCTCTCGTACTGGAGTTCAGCCTTGTTCTAAGGCCATCCCAAGAATAAGGGATGGGAGCTTCGAGACCAGTTCAGTCATAGTCGAGTTTTGTATGCTAGTTTTTTCTATTTTGCGCTTTTTATCCCCTTTTTAAATAAACAAAATCGCAATTTTAAAATTTAAAAAGTTTCTGTCAGTTTTCTTTTACGCATTGACATATGACGTTTCTATTTCAATGCTACCAATTTTAAAAAAGTTGGGCTATTACACCACTCAAATGCTTGCTTTCATAGCTTTATTTTAGACGCAAAATAGAAAAGATAGTTTTATTACTGTTTATTAAACAATCTAAGATCAAATACTCCATAGCTTTCTGCTAAATTATAGTAGAGTCAGGTACGGTAAATATTCAGCTCTTAACTTAACTTAACTTCAACTTGTTAAAAGTTAGTAGATTATGAACTTAACGATTAAATATGTAAATAATTGTGAGTACACTCACTCTTATGTATACCTAATTTATAACTAATTTGTTTACTATCTAACAGTTTGCTTACCGTCCTTATCAATATGCGGATGGGCAGAATGATGTACTACAGTAATATTCTCATCTAGTTTGTTAACATTAAGTGCTTCTTCTGTATCTAAATTTTCCTGATTAATTCTGTGTATAATTGGAAACTCTCCAAAAGCATACAGTTCATCGTGAAATGGATATACCGAGACGGACGAATTATCGAAAACATTATTTTTAACGAATTTAGATGCAATTCTAAAAAAGTTTTAAAAAGTAAAATGGACATCCAAATATTATTATCTTAAAATACCTTTGAAATACATTATGGCAGGGATCAGGTACACTCTTTGTTCCAAATCCAGTTGTTACGATACGTTTAGCTGTAGTATTTATTTTATAAGCGTTAGATTGAAGAAATCTACATTGATAGGTCACTTCTCCGTCTTTTATAGCAAACCTATTTATTACATTTATTATTACCATGTGACCAAGATTAACTCAAGCGTTTTTTTATGTGGTTGGTATGACAGTAACCTATTTGTGTTGGTAGTATTGTTGCTTTTAAAATTTAATATATATTATGTAATAATTAGGAGATCAAGCGATACTTTAAATCCGAGAAGATGTATTATAACACGCCGAGGCGCCAGCCGAGGCGTTATAACATCTTCGAGGATTTAAAGAAGCTTGATCTCCGTATTGCATAAGTTGTTTTATTTTATTTCGTATTTCAATCCTAATTTCTCTCTTCATCCGAATTCATCCGAATTTATTGTATAAAGAAGGAAGTTGCCTTGTCTGTGTCGTTATACGCATAATCAAGGAGATTTGTAAAGCAGCATGTCAAGTGTGGCTGTTATGCTTGATTTACGTTGTCAACAACAACGGAGACCAAGAACGTCTTGAACTCCGGTGTCATTGACAACGGAGATAAAGATATACCTTATTTTACTAATTGTGGTATATAAACAATTGTTTGAAATACGAAATGAAATAAAATATATAAAATTCAGTGATTTATAATACAATATTTATTTATCCATCAACACCTCTAAGTAAAGGGGCTTTTATGTTTTTGATGATGATGATGATGTTGTTAAGCAATTAAAGTTGACGTTTACTCACCAGGGAGTAAAGATAACGTTTTACTAATGTAGGCTGATGGCTACGCCTTAATTGTACCTTTTTAAATTCAATATTTGAACTTACGGTAGTTGTCCTGAAAATCTGCTTTTATTACGGATTGTCTGAGATTTCTATGACACATAGAGGACATTATCTAACAATTCATACTACTTTGAACTTGATTGGCCGCCTTTAAACACAGAAAATTTTAACCATAAATATTGCATTTGAGATTCATTTCCTATGGCCACTAAACACACTTTTAATTTTAGCTTCAAAATGGATCTTACGATTTAGATAAAAAACTTCAAGTTTATAGAAGGCATGGATATTAAAAAAAATCGAGAAGTGTTGGCGTTTGGTTGAAGAAAATACAGCTTTGAAAATAATGTATTTGTATTGAAGCAAGACAGAAAAAGGGAGATGTGGTTGTCGAGACCAACTGCTTAACGTGTCCATCTGATATCACGGCATATCGCATTACTATAACTGGACACAATTATTACGGACACCCACATTATGGATACTAGTAATAGCAAATACTCAAATAAATTAATTCAAACAAAGAGTTTGTTTCTGAAGAGTGAAAGTTACTCCGTTACCTGTTTATCGAGCTTATTTTAAATCGACATCGACTTTTAGTAACCCCTACCATCTATTTTTAAAAATTAAAAATCGACATCGACTTTTAGTAATTCCTACCATCTATTTAAAAAAATTCTTTCTTAGAAAATAAATCTATTAAGAAAGTGTTCGTGAAGCTTGTTTGGTCATTTACAATAAATGTGTTATTATTATAGGATTTCTCAATTTCCAATTGTTCTAGCAAATCTAACCTCTTACCTTTGTTTTGTATATGCTAAAAGCCTGCTCCATCTACGTCTACAAAATGATTATTATCTATACAATGGGTGGCTATTTCAGACGATTTCTTATTATAAGTACTATAAAACATCGCGTTTGTGTTCCGGTAGACGTTTCTTTACGTTTCTCTACTTTGCTAGATATAAAACGCTTCACAGTCTTGACAATACATTTTATACACGCCCGGTTTGTTCGTCGTTTCCATTTTGCCTTTATTATTAATTAATACTTTCCCTATGTTATTTTTATTGGCACAAATTATATTACAATTTGCTTGCCTAAGTTTGTTTACTATACTATCACTAACATGTTGACTCGATTTAGCATGTACTACTATATCCGTACATGTAGGTTTTCTGTACACGCGGAATTTTAAGCAGTTATCACTTTAATAACCTCAATTTCCAAAAAATGGAGTATGTTATTTTCTTCCAACTCCTGTGTAAATTGGATTTTTGGGTTAAAACAGTTTATAATTGTTAGAAAATATGACAATTGCCTCTTTCATCCTTTCCATATGCAAAATACGTCATCTGCATATCTCGCCCAATAATGAATCTAATCTAAATGTATGCTATTAGTAATACGGTATACATAATATACCAATAAAGAAATCTAAAAATTTAGTAAAAAATTCAAAGCAATCAAATGAAATTTTGGGCATAACTTTCAGGCGAAAACTACCTTAAATGTTGATATGCTGGATAAAATCCTATATGATACACGTAAATAAAGAACTTTTATCGATTCGGTTAAGTAACGCACGCGGCTTTCGTTTTGTGTGTTTAACTTTATCCCTCTCTTTATTCACTTGTATTATAAATAATTATTCTCACTATTATAGTATAGTTTTGACATTTCTTGTAAACCTAATATCTCGACATACTATATTACCAACTACACGTGTTACTTCACACACTTCAAAAGCTTCAATTAATGTTGATAACATGGAGAGCTTTTTTTCTAACCGCAACAAGTCCACTGCCCAGTTTTATAAAAAAAATTGAACTAAAGGTTGAGAGTTGAGACAGATATTTTAAAATGTAATATCTCCAATGGTAAATCGTTTTTACGTAAAAGCACAATAAGTCCCATAGAAAACAGCATGCCAATATGCAGTATATCAAGTATATCAGCATATGAATAGCTGCTTTTTCTTATTTTTTCAAAAGTTTTCTTGACGGCTGGACAAAATGCAGTTAGAAAAAGCTCATCACATAACCATCTAGTACTTACAACTAATTAAAAAAATGAAATTCTACTTACTTGTGTAAGAGAGCTAAACTATCAAAGATATGCTCAAATCTATTATCTCCTACTGTTAAAGAACCAGGACCATTTCTAATCAGATCACCGTTTATCCATTCTGGAATGGTTCCTTCAAATGCAACGTATTATTGTAAAATAAATTATTCAGTATAACAATCACTTATTACCGACTATTTTTCCTGAAAGAGGTTTGAGAATTTCTTCTGTGCAAGATCGTAGCCATAAGTTTTCATCGTAATGAGGATAGAAGTTTTGCTGTTCTGACATAACGTATTATTAAGAATAATAATAAAAAACTGAACACTAACTGAAGTTAAACCTTATTTATATCTTTTAAATGTTATGTGATAAAATGTAAAAATTTAAAATGTAAATATTCAAAACTTGTTCTAATTCTAAAGCATACAGATGTAAGCAAATTCGAAGACATTAAATTTACTCAAAACAGACAAGTAATACCATATCTATTATGCTAATTACCCTTTTTACGTTAAATACAATTAAACATTACGTAATTAAGCACTTTAAATACAAGAATGACTAAGCTAAATTTCGGTTAAATAAATACAGTCGAACTTCTATATAACGAAGTCGATAAATCCCGAAAAAAATTCGTTATAGGGAAATTTCGTTATAAAGAAATATCACCTTTTTAAATATTATTTTAATGCTTTAATTTTAATTCGAGTGATTCCGCAAACTGTAACGATTTTGTGACGACGACGACGTGTTTAATTAATTGTCTTGATAATGGTGCATTTTTGTCGTCAATTAAATGCATCCACTTTAAAACTGCTTCATCTACGCGTCGTAAACATAAGTTCTAGCACGTTTTGCTGTAAGTTCAGTAACTGATTTTAAAATTGATTTTATGACATGTATTTATTGCCTTTCACACATTTTTTCACGCGAACTTTTAGAATTTTAAAATAAATCACATTTTATAATATTATCACATAATAATATCATCTAATAATCAGAGCTAATAACAAAATCAGTACATTAATAATACATACTATTTTTTTGAGGGTTCACTATAGATATACCATACTGAAATAAATAGTATATTACATTACTAGTGTGGAAAGTGAAACTTTTCGCACGCACGAGGCGTAAGCCGAGTGCGGAAATCACACGAGTGCAGAAAAGTTACTTTCCAACGTGTAATGTACAATATTTTTCCTACGACCCCCCAAATTTCAAATGTTTAAAAAACTTTGATTTTTTAAAATTTTCAAGAATATAATCTTTGAAGATTTTAAAGCAAAATTTTTATGGTTAGGTTTAACAGAGAAAATCACACTTAAAGCTAATTTTCTTAAGCCATTTATTTTTAGGATATAAAGTTTAATTTTTTAAACAATTTAGTTTCACAATATGAATAATTATAAGGTAATTTCTATCAAAACATTTCCAGAAAACTAAAATTAAGTTATCTTGACAACTTAATTTTATTTTTCTGGAGCTGAATTATGACAATAATTGTTAAAGTGAATGGGTGTTTGTTAACATTTTATTTAATAGATTCTTTTACTAAATATAAATTTCAATTTTAAAAACTCATATATTCATAACTTATTTAAACATAGTATAAAATTAAACCTTGGGTTTAGCAGCAAAATTAATTAAATGAATTACTATTGCAATTTATAATATAATAATTTCAGAGGCACATAATTTATTTTTTATTTATATTTAATAATATCTCCATAATTAACAAATATAACTTCAACTAATAACACAATGCCAGGTATGAAAGAGGTTGCCTAACTAAATTATTTGACATTACTCTTATTTTTCTCCCATTTGGCATCGCTGATTTTAATTTTGGCAAACTTGCTTCAATAATTTTCATGTATTATAGTGAGGTTACGTTAGGTGTAATCTATTAGATATTTCTTTTTGATAGCTAAAATAACTAATTAAACATTAATTAAAGTTATATTTATAAGAAAAGAATAGATACATAATGGTTAAAATGCTTCTCAAAATTGGATTAAACATTAATGTCATCATTTTAATGTAAACAAAATTCATGGATTTCTAGATATTGCTTAGAGTGACGTATTTTCATAACACACACGTGTGTTATGTTGCTAACATACGCGTGTTATATGACTCACTTTCTTAATATCGGTAGCGTTTGCTATTGTTCACTTTCGTATGGGGTCGTAGGAAAACACTTTTTTAAACGCCGTACCCGGAAACACAAGAATGAAAAGTAAGACTCGCTATTTCTTTCATTTGTTCTTACGCGTATTGTAGCATCTTAAATTGATTCTAAATTCTAATAGATAAATTAAAAATTAGTGTAAGTATATTTTATTATAAATAAATGCATATACAATAAATAATAAACCTATGTGACATGTTATATAAAAGTTTTTTGACATAACAGTTTTTTAATGATTCCCTGAATTGTTAATCAAAAACCCAGCCCCTAGCATTTTATCGATAACCAAAACTATACATAATAATATTAGAGTAAAAATGCGACATACATTTTATTTACAATCGCCCACTATCTCCTTGAATACTACCGTAAACGTACACCTGTAATTCTTTTATCAACGGGCCGATCTTATTTGAATTTTTAGAGTCCTCTAAAGCGTGTTTGTCATTTTTGGGACCACCAACGTCGGATGAACACAGTAATCCCAACTAAGTAAATTCATTTGAGTACCCATTCACTGTTGAACCTGGTTACTCAAGAGTTAAGCAGCGAAATGTGCATGCGTCTTTTGTGGGAGCAGTACTTCAGAGCGTATAGTACCCTAGCCAAAAACGCTCGAAAACAGGATATCGAAGAAAACGCGTAACAGCCTTATTTTGATACTTATAGAGGTCTAGTTTTCACCAAGGTTTAGAAAAAAGATAAAACTACGTTTTTTAGTTTGTAGATTTTAAAAAATTAAATCACAAAACGCCTTAATTGGCTTTAAAAGTTCCATTAACTTTGTGCATCAGTTTTTCAATATTTTTCGTTAATATTCTAAAATCTACAATATAATAAACATAGATTTATCCTTTCTGAATATTAATTTAAAAAAATTAGATCGATATCTGCCAGATTAACTTTAGTACGCGTTTTCTACGGTACCGCGTTTTAGAAGTTTTATAGCGTATTTTCTTACTGTCCGGTGTCGCCACCACGGGCAGCCGCAGCTACTTGTCGCGTGTGATGTTGGTTCTTTCTCTATCTTTAATGTAAACATATAGTACGTCTTCCTCTATATTTATATGGTTTTTACTTTACCGTATATTTGAATATCCTTTTTCACTATATTGAATTAACGATCGAATGTACTAATACGAACGTATTAAATTTTAAATCGGGATAGAAACGTCATTGGCACCCGTTAAGAAACATCGAATGTTTATTAAGTAAAAACGTGCAATAATAAGTCTTCTCCGAGCAAATATTTTGTTGACAATGTTATATGTTATTTTTGCGTTTTGTTTTTTGTGCAGTTGTAACATAATTTATTTTATTTAACACTCGCTGTTTGTGACAAAAAAATTGTTTACTAGCGGATTTATCGTGAAACTACATTTCAAATATACTTACGGTAAGTATATTTAATATATAGAAAATCAATCGTGATTTAATGATTTGCAAAAAACATTTAATACTTACCAGGAAATTAATAACTGCTGTACTGTTACAGTTAGACTTCTCTAAATTACAAAAATAAGCAAAATTTTGAAAATAATGGAGTTTGCAAGCACCCGTACTATTAATTTTTAAATTTAGAACTCTCGCAAAAATTAAGAATTATCCAAAAAGCGTAATTTAACACTTTCATTCAAATTATTAATTTATAACAAAGAATATACTTACATTACTTATATGTAATAACGTATATATCATAAGTAGGACACTAGGGTGATGACTTTTTTACAACCTGGTTTCCCTGTATCATAATTTGATGAGCTTTCATTAAAGATTAGATAAAATTTTACTTTCAAGGTGATTTGATAAAAAAACATCACGCACAAAATGATTTGAGAAATTTTAATTATCAGCGTTTTAGCCAGTTTTTGAAGTCACTGTAATCAGATACAAAACTGAACACAAGATTTACAGACACATATATACAACATTATATAGGGTCATCAAAGACACAAGGAAGGCAATTATTCAAGATAATGTCATTGGACAAGATGAATCTCAGTGGGAGGTTGTCCTTGTTGCGGCAGGAGTCTTGCATAACTTTAATCGCACCCTCACAGCACTAGTTGCTTCGGGCAATGTTGATTGGAGATTTATCCGTTTTCCAGTGGGTTTCCAAGCATTTGAGACCTTTTGGATATCCATTTAGAACTGCAGATAGTTCATCAAAATCTTCAGCTTGGAACAATTGGCTGCTGATCCAATGGTCAGCCCATGAATAATAAATGAATGAACAGATTTTACGCAGCCTGCCCCAGGTTTCAGGCATCAGAATAAACACAAGAAGGACTAGAATGGCACGAGAGTTCCAGCGTGCATTGCTGATGTTTGGGATGTTTTGAAACTTCACGAAGGGGATCTCATTCTTTTTTAAGTGAAATGATGGAAGACACGCGTGAGGTGGTAGAGAAACTTCATGTCGTCTCTCCAGCCGCTTGTTTCCTTGATCTCAGTTTTACCGTTGCTGAAGGCTGCTTTCAATTTATCATAATTGCTCATCAAATCCTGCACAACGAAGTATTCGATGTTTGGTGATTTAGTCGACCCATAGAGCTCATCGTCCATGACAACGCGAAGAATGCGATCCAGTCCATGGTGCTGGCAACTGATGAACTTGGGTTTAGGGTGACCTTTCTCTTCGAACATTTGCTGCAGCCGAACAACAACGCCTGTCTTCTTGCCGGTATTCACGCTTGTTGTGTCGGTAAAAATCATCACAATTGATCCCCACAGGTTGAACTCCTCTAACACACCCTAGAGTGCTTCTGAGATTGTTGCAGCTTTTCCATAAATTTGAGCGCAGTCACCTTAATTTCTTTTGCTTCATTCTTGAGGACCACGGACTGATATTCAAAGCCCTCAATGTGTTTGCCGTCAGAGTGTATGCTCCACTTCTGCAAATAAAGCGTGCTTACCAAGTGCTTCTTCAACTGAGCAGCTCTCGTGTAGATAGCCTTGTGGATTGCTGACTGACATGGGTTTGGGATTTCAAAGCCCTCACCAGAAAGCTGGCGGCACACCTTTGCTGCTCCGTGGGACGACAGATGAGCTTGTAACAAGGCGTCTTGCAACGCCTGTTGGGTTATGCTTCCTTGTGCTCGTTAATGCTACATTATCATCCTCCCAAGGACTGTCTTTGCTGTTGTCGGATGAGTCCGTGCTACTTTCGGAGCAATCAGGTGACGCTGAGCTGGTCAGTGTGGACACAGTCGCTTCCATTGCTTTCAATTTTGTTGCAGTTTGTAGAGGTTCTCATCCTCTTTGCACATCCATTCGCATTTCACCTTGGTCACGTCAAACAGTTCATTCAATGAATCAAAGTTTTGTTTCTTTCTGCCGTGCTCATAGTCTTTCAGAAGGTTTTTTAGTTTTGCTCAAATGGCTTCATCAGATACATGCGGGAAGTTCAATGATTTGCTCCATAGGGCTTTAAGCTCCACAGCAATTAGACCGATCCTCTCTCTCCGTTCTTTTGCAATGAATTCAAGAAATTCGAAGCGTCCATAAATTTTAAAGTGGTTTGTGTGTGACCTTTTTCAATATTTCAATGGAATAAACATCATTTTAGTCATTAATAGGCAAAAGTTCATTCATTCGTGCTACAGGAAATAATTTTTGAGAAAAAAATGTATGTCTAGTAGCCGAACTTAAAGTCGTCAATTTTCTCTACTTTTTCTTTGCGTTTCCTTAATCCCTCCCATAACTTGTTGGATTTTTTGTCAAATCAGTATTTCTCATATAGTTAATAAAAAATTCATCATGTGAATAATACGTAGTCCTGGTTGCTATAGTACCAGAGCAGTTCATGAATGTGAAGAATTCTTCATTTCACCATTTTGATGACCTTCCTGCATTTAAAAATGTTTTTTGCCATAATAGTTGCCGGGTATTTTAGTAACTTTTGGTCACTTTTTTGGTTTAACATTTGTCTCATGTCTCCTCTTCATTAAATTGTGCCAGTTGATAACTTCAGACATTAAATTTCTTAGCAAGATGTTTTCGAATTGCGACCAGGTTTTCTGTTGTTTTCTGAATTACCATTATTAAACAGTCTTGGAAGCATATAATATAGAGTTCTTCTATTAAAGCCTTCCTCAAGAAAATACTTGAAAATGTACTTTTTAGGATGTGATCCAAACATTTCAAAGATACATTTTTTAAAGATTTTATTCTTGAAAGTTTCTGTACTCACGGTTAGAAACAACATATTTGTTGGACCGAAAAATGGGATCGGGAGATTTACGAAAATCAGTGGCCTGTAACATCCTAAAAATATGGCCGAAAACGTAAAAGTTATAAAATTGAAATTTGTATAAACCGTAAATATTTTTGCGGCAAAAACACGCCAAAAAAAGTAATGGTATATCTGAAATGCAAAAATATCCTTTGCATGAAAGTATACTGAACATTTTTCTAAATTTGGCTCAACACAGCAAAAGTCTGATTTATGACGTAGATAGCAACTACATGAAACAATTGAACAGTATATTTTGTAAATTCATAGGGGGGGGGGAAAGAATAAACTTTACGTTACGTCAATCTTATCAGGCCCTCTGTTCCGTTGCAGTTTTGTCTGCAAACACTAAAAGACCAAAACATTTAGCTGGACAGAGCCCTGGAAATTTCGCAAAAAGATTGAGTAAAAGATATTGGATATTTCAAAAACAAGAAAATATTTCGGCAACCAACCTAAATTGAAGCAGATGTAGACTATGGCCCAAAATCAGAAAAACCCGATATGTACCCAGAAGATTATGTAAGAGCAGAAAATGAACTTTTAGAAGTTAGGCAATTAAACGCCGAATTTCGAAGTGTTCGTTGAAACTATTCATTCAATATTCCAATTGTTTATTCGATTGCAGAAAGAGTTGATATAATTGCACTTTTCTTCGCAAACAATGAAAATGCCGAAAGAAGCGCTCAGTTGCTCAACCAACGACATCCAGATAAGCATGTAAATCGCAAGTATGTCCTGAAGTTAGTAAGAATATTCTGAGAGACCAGGTGTGTGGCAAATAAAAAGGGAAATGTTGAAAATCCAGTAAGAAATGCAGTGGTGGAAGTGACAATTCTGGGCCACGTTATTGTCGATCGTATGTTGAGTACAAGACAAATGGCTTTAGGCTATACTATAGTATCGGGTATTAATCGAACCAGTATTCAACAAATTTTAAAAAACCACAAGTTTCAGCCCTACAAGATTCATTTGCAACAAGAACTCAATGAAGACGACTTTGATCGCCGTTTGTAATTTTAATAGATTTCTTTTTTAATATCTGCTTTTCCCACGAATTCAGTTTTTTCGTAAATGGTAGTCAATCGCCATAATTGTCGCTATTGGTTTGACATTGGTGGAGATTCTAATCCGAGGATATTTCGTGAAACACATACTCAATACCACGAAAAACTAAATGTCTAAACTAGTGAGTTAAGTCAACAACTCGGATAGCGTTGTTTTGTCAACAACTCGGTATGTACCCGTTAAGGTGTGAAGTTGAGCGTGAGAGGCTATATATTTGCATCAACAACCCTCAAGCGTAGTGGTTCCTAACAGTTTATGTGGATCATACGACTGGAACTGCACAGTCATAGCATGATCCCCATACTTTCTTCCCCAAACACATCTACCTCGTGGCATGCAGTTTTCCATTTGCCAGGATTTACCCCCCCCCCAACCGAGATAAACCTCACTTGATTCTCCTTCATCAGACCAAGTCTGCGGTAAGAATCAATTTCACCCACACCGGTACTCATGTATCAGAGTTTCCTCCTCAACGTTAATAAGTATTTCGTCGAGAAATGTTTTCGTGAATCTCTACTACACTTTACTTTACTTCCCACTGTATCGTTTGTTACCCACGTTTTGGCAGCTATCTCCTCAGGTCTCGTCTCGGATACTAGTGAGTCGATTTATCGGACACCTCTAGCGACGACCTGGTTAACCACTCCAGATCTCGTCTAGAATCATAGTATCATATCTCCGACACCCCTAACGACGGCCTGTGGCACGTTTCCATTCCTAACCTGGGATTGGATACATACCAACCAGTTCTAAGGGTGAACGCCGTGTGGTCTGCAACCAGGCTACTCTCGGATACTAGCCAATGTCCGATACCACAAACGACTGCCCGCATCTCTATCATCCTGAGCTAGTCTCGGATAGTAGTGCATGCCCGACTCCTAGATCGACAGCCGTTCACCCTGAATGTTAGAGGGCAACATTGGTCCAATATTAACTGATATCGTAGAAAATGATGATCATTACCTCGCAGATCATTTGCATTTACCGGACGGAGTTCCTCCGCATTATGCACTGCCTGTTCGATAGTATTTGGATCGAAGGTTTCCGGGTCAATGAATTGGAAGAAGGGGTGCGCTTGAATGGCCTCCAAGGCCAGATTTATCTCCGCTAGATTTATTTTTGTGGAGTCATCTGAAGAATAAAATCTACGTAACGACACCGCACTTTTTAGCAGATTTACGACAATTATAATTACTGAATGCGGTCTAATCACACCACAAATGTTCCAGAACGTGCGGTGATATTTTGAGCAGAGCCTTTGCTGCCGTGTTATCAATCGACAAATGCTACAAATGTGAAATTAAATTTGAATTTGTACTTCTAATACTAATCTAATAACTCGGAATCCAAAAAATAATACTGCAAAGCAAATTCATTGAGCTTTCAAATGGTATGTCTTCTCCCACCCCATGCCATTTAAACATTTTAGGGTTGAAAATGGCTGAACGGAAAGAGTCATATGACATACACCCCTTCCTAATAAATTTGACGTGTCTGGCCGTTTTTCGAAAAATTGCGGTTTAGTGCCTCAAAACGAGCTCGTTTCGTTTTTCGGTGGAACACTCTGTATGTAATATATTTTGTTATAAAATATTGAAGCTGGTCCAATATTTTAGATTATGCCTGAAGTAACTGAATTCAAATGACAATACTTATTTTTATATATAATAATTATAACATAATTGATATGACAGTAATTATTATATTATAGATTTTTATTTGCGTGTCTTTATTTAAAGAGGGATATTATAAAACATCGTTAAAACAATATTAGAACTTGAGAAGAAATTCTAAAATGAAAGAATTCGTAGAAAACGCGTAGTAGTGCTAATTTCATATGGCAAATGTAGATATACTTTTTAAATTAATAGTTTTGGAATTATTCTTTTTAATTACTTATAAGCTGATTTTTTCGGCTTCTGCAATTCCTGTAATGTTCATTTATTTATAGTGTTTCATTTATAATAAGACAAAACTGTAATTTTATTATGAATAAAGATTATATTATTATTATATTAATCTGTATAACAAACCACTTAGTTTTATCTTTGCTTCGGAAATTCAGTGAAACAGTAAAACTATACTTTTTAGTACGTATCATAGCAAGGTTATTCCACATTTTGTAGAGCGCGTTGTTTTTGGCTGTTCCGCCACTGGGTAGGAGCTGACTCACTTTTGTTAGAACTAGTGGGACTGAATTGTACACGCCTTCCAAGTATCTAAAATATACTTCACCCTTTATCGTTGCCCTGCAGGTGTTTCTATTCGTCAGGGTACTATACGCTCTTCAGATTACACTTGAACTTTCCAAACCGAATCTCATTTAGTATATTATATTATGCTATTACTCGTATCCACCGTCCAGAGAAACTACAGCTCCACGTTTTCCAGAATTCTTCTCTGATTTCCTCCTAATTTCTTTGATTGTCCTAGTTTCAAAACGGCTGCTTGTTGTTGAAAGTGTGAGTTTACCTTTTCCTAATCCAAAAACTTTTGGCATTGTATCACATACTAACAGTGCATTGTCAAGAACAATGTGAAAACAAACTTATTCACCAAATTCTTGTTTAATTTTCTTGGCGCCCTCGAGCGGCCTAGACAGTCTCGTTTGTGGACCCCCTTTGGCTCTAAGTAGAGAAAAATGTTATAGAAGAAATTGATGATGCACTAAAAGAATCTACATAAGCGCAGGAATGGAATTTCTAATTAGCCCAGTAACATTAGCATTTTACTTCTGAGAGATTTGCACCAATGTAAATTTTCGCACACACCTTTATATAGGTTTTATAAGTAACGTGCAAAAAGTCGCCATCGATATCATGTTGGGTTCGAAAGTAATACAAGGTCAAAGGTCACGAAAACTGATTTCTATTAGTCGAACGATAATTACGGTTATTATGAAAGTCGTATATTCAAAATTACAGGAGTTATACAAAATCGCATTTCCTAACGTGTATCCTACAAGATTTGTTTCTAATTTTGTTAAAAAATGGGTTTTAAACTTTAAACCAATTTAATCATTAGTTTTATTAATTGTATTAAACATCAAGTAGGTACGTTTATTTTCGTTCACTCTCTAGGAAATAGTAATTTTCTATTCACGAAGTGTTTTTGATCTGGGCTCCGCCATCTCTCTCGATCTCGTCCAGAATGGAAAATATCCCCATTTCTTAGCTTGTTGCACAAATAGCTATTTTGGTTTTAATCAGTACTCTGTTATGTTATACTATGTTATTCTTACTACGGCGACATGATAAAAAGTAGGTCCGCAAAAAAACCCAAACGCCGTGCTTTGATAAGGACATATGACATACAATTGTATTGTATTTTAACAACGACCGTCATATGCATTCTATACAATATTGTTCGCATCTCGCGAATAAGGAATTTTACGTAAAGGAATCTACATAACATATGAAATATGTGTATATTCCTACAAGTCAGAACGTGAGCTTGTGTCCCTCGGCAGGCGGTGTATTCCAATTTAATGTTTCGCATAAATCGCATTGAAATCGCAAAACTTTTAAACAGTTTAGAAAGTCAGTATAGGTGGATCCATATAAAATAAGAATGAAAGCTAATAATTTTATAAAAGCTCTAGAGGAAAGTGCCCAACAAGAAAAAACTAGAAAAAACATCAACAAAACTAACAACAGACAAAATAGCTTTTAGATGCAAGTATAAAAATATCTAGCATGAAAAGCTAAACTTAGGGAAGACAGGATAAGCGATGAAACAAAGAAATTAATGTATAAAAGATGACAACTTACTAGTAAAAGGAATCTGTTGATGCGGAAAGCAGAATAGAATTATAAAGAAAAATATCAGAGAAGACATAAGGAAATATAAGAAGTAAAGATTGGAGATGAAGAAGTAATCGAAAATAATAGAGGTATGAAGTGCCTTAGATGAACGTCAGGAAGAACTAGCATAATTTCCATAAAAAATGAAAACGGAAAGGAAGAAAAAAAAAGTAAAATATAGGAGATAGTTATACACAACTACAAAAAATTGTATGCATCCAAAAAGTACCAGGAGCTTAATATACAGGAAAAAACTCACAAGAAACAGAAACGTAAATTCAAAAGAAATACCGACATAGAAATCTAGGAAATAACTATAAAACAACTATAAAATAAATAACAACAAAGCACCCGCCCTAGATGGGATTCTAGAAACTCAGACAAAAATTTTATATTAAAGATCCTTATTATTTATGTTTAATAATTAATTATTATTATGTTTAATTATGTTTAATAAATGTCTCCATAAAGCAGAGTGATCGACATGAAAGTATAGATGTTTTATTAAACAAGAAGGGAAATAGCGACGAATTAAAAAACTATCGAGGTATTTCTTTGCTATCTTAAATCGACAAGTTTTTCATAAAAATCATCAATAATCGATTAACACCTAAAATGGTTTCGTATCAACCGTCAATCAAGCTGGATTTAGGAAGTAATATAGGACGTCAAATCGTCTCCTATGCATCTTAAATCTACATGTTCTTTTATAAAAGTGAATAAACAACAGATTAATAGCTAAAGTAGATTCGTATCAACCGGTCGAACGAGCTGGATTCAAGAAGTAATATAGCACGTCAAATCCTCTCCTTAAAGGCATTCTACTGCGTTGAAGTTTAGTTGTGGAACAAGCCATGAATAACTGTAAAATAGATTCTCAACACAGACAATTAATCCGTAACATATATGAAAGAGCCGCAATGAAAATACAATTGGCTCTAAAGACCAGTAGTAACCAATTAAAAAGTGTAAAACGAAAAACGACTGCATCTTAGAGTGGGTGAATGAATACGTATATCTGAATCTTGAAAATCCTGAAGCCTTGAATAAAGAAAACAATCAACCGAAATAACTAGAAGAACACGATTGGAATGGGTAATGTTTAGCAAACTAAAATTGATTTTTAAAAATCCCAAAATGTCACAATATTTAAAGGTCGAATGTTCAACCCCTCTATTTATTTGTGTATGTATTTTATTGTAACAGTCACTAATGTTAACATGGATAAAATCATTACAACGCAAAGATTCGTGAAAAGATCAGTTTTAGGAATAAAGTTAACTGAAAGGAAAATAAACACATGGATCAGAAGCAGTACAAGAGTTCAGGAAGCTGAAGAAAACATCACAACATTAAAATGAAACAGAACACAACACAATGCATGACAACAAAATGAAAGGTGGAACACTATTATTCACAGACACAGAACGAGTGGACGACCACAAATTCAAAACAGGGCAAAACCTAAACCATTGGCGAGAATTCGGAGAAGCATAAGCTTCTTACATAAGTCCAAAGTTGGATCATTGACAATTAAAAAAGGTGGCTATGAGATTATTTATTTTGTTCAACTGTTAAATTTTTATATTATCCTCTTTACGAAAGTAATAGCAAAGTTGTGTATCATATGCATATAAACGACAATTACAAAATCCTATCTAAATAAAATTATTGTGTTAATGCTGAATAAAATCGGTTCCAGAAATGAGCCCTGCGGCACATCACAATTTACTTGTAATTGATTTGAACTCCACGATTTATTGAACGAGTGAAAATTTGTAGTAATAACTTGGAACCTTTGTTTAAGATAGTTATCTTTAATACATTCTGTTACCGATTAAAGATATAGATGATGCACCAAAACAAATGAAGTAGCAATATCGATAGCACTATATTTTGGTTAGTAGTGTCAAACGCTTCTGTAAATGCTAAAAGAATAAGAAACACAGATTTATTTTTATCTAAACCATTAAAAAACATCATTTGTTATTTTTGATAAAGTAGTTTCACAACGATAATGCTTACGAAACCCTGATTGAAATTCTCGAAAAACATTGTTTTTATTAATATTTTTCTGTGTATAACTGTGTAGTTATTCAAAATACACATGCGAATAATAATCTTTGCTTTTGTTTATCAACATAGTGTTAATTAAACTTCAGACTAAAAAGTAATTAATAGCAATGCAAGAAACAAATAAGCTGTATGGCTTGAAAATCGAAAAGCTATTGACTTCAGGATTTAAGATAATTCTTCGAAAACCCAAAAACAAAAATTAAATCTAAATTTGTAGTTCAGATATTTTCTGAATTTAGATAAAATTTACGTTTCTATTGCAATGTTACTTTCTACCTTTTCGTACTACGTTTAACGGAAAAGTAAATATTTCAAAACATGTGTTAACAGTTAGGTCACCAGTATTCTGTTACCGAGGCAAAGAGACGTCAAATGCACGAATAATGCCAAAGTTATCCTGAAATATACAAAAGCGATGTTGCCAGCAAGAATGCAAGTCTCGTGATGGACACGGACTTCTTATACACGTAGATCCTTCCGTTTACAATATACTTAGCTGTATATATTTGTCGAATTTAGCGCATCTAGCGGAATTCGCTCGAACTACGATATACACAATCTCCGGCAAAAATCAGTAATTTGACGTCTAAAACAAATTTTCACCAAACGATGGAGGATGCTTTAGTAATCCCAAAAAATTCAAAGAACAGGTGATACAATTGGACGTCCGATATACGGACGTCCAATTACAACGGACGTCCTACTGATGGTAAATGCGTACGGACGTCCATTTGTTAGAATGATGTAAATATATATATATATATATATATATATATATATATATATATATATATATATATATATATATATAATCTTTAACCTCATATACCTTTCGGTGTCGAGGCGTCAGACACACCGAGCCGCAGAGTGGATATGTGCGTGTGAGACGAGGCAGCGGAGCCATATAGGCAAGTACACTGCGCTCGTGGTTTACCCATCCGAGTCCTGACCGACACTAACTCGACTTAACTGTGTTAAGCGATAGAAATCCGCTATAACCACTCTGTCGTACTGCTGACTTAATATCATTTATATAAATATTAAATAACAATGGGCCCAGAATTGCTCCTTGAGGAACGCCATAAATAATATTCATAGGTTCACTTAAGTTATTTCCAAGTTTGACAATTTGTTTTCTTTCCCTGAAAAAATCACTAAACCATTTTAGGAGACCTCCTCTGATACCAAATTTTTCTAATTTTTCTGACAAGATACTACGAATGCTCAAGCGGATCGAATGTCTTGGATAAATCGAGAAAAACAGCCGCTACTACTTTTTCATTGTCCAAAGCATTATTTATTCTATCACAAAATTTATTTAAAAGAGTTGTTGTACTTTTATATTTTTGAAAACCGAATTGATTTTTTGACAATAAATTAAACGTATTAAGATAGTTTGTAAGTTTAGTATGAATGTATCTCTCAATGATTTTATCGAATGTACAAAGAATCGAAATAGGCCTATAATTATTAAATTCTTTGACTTTCCCACTTTTATATAACGGTATTACTAGTGCAGTTTTTAAATCTTTTGGAATTATACCTGTCGAGAGTATTAGATTCAGAAGTGTTAAGATAATACTACCAATTCTTCGAAAATTAATTTTGATATCTTTCGATATCAAAATTTTAAAACTCGAAAACTTTAAAACTTTTAAAATTCAAATTTTATCGATACCAGGGGATTTTTTGGTATCCATAAGGCTAATGATCTCTTCAAGTTCAGAAATAGTAGGCCCAGAATTTCTGGAACCACAGTCACCTGTTGTTTCAAAGCAAAAACCCTAGCCACAAAAGATTCATTGAACTTGCTTGATAACTGATCATTTATACCTTGAAAATTTCTTTCAACTACTTTAACTGGATTTGATTTACTTTTCTTATTTAACATTTCATTTATTAATGACCAAGTTTGTCGCATACTAACTTTTGCTTTTTCGAATTCCCCGTGCATAAATGTGTTTTTTAAAGATTTTGATAATTTAGAGAATTTATTACGAACTGCACGATATTCTAATCGAATACGTACATTATTCGGCGAACATTTACTTTTCTTCCAAAGACTATTTTTCAACACAATTAATTCCTTTAGTTCAGCTGTAATCCACGATTTATGGCGATTATTGAATTTAATTGTTTTCTTTGATTTATTATAAATTTCGTGAAAAATATAGTAATAGTATTATATAATAATTCCGGATCTCGAATATTATTGCATTTTGTTTCCCAATCATACATTTGTATTTCTGAATTTATTTTTATTTGATCCAAAATTTCAATAGAATTAATATTTTTTACTTGATTAGTAATTTTCCGTTGAGAGTATAAACACAGTAAGTAAGTAATGATCAGCTATCTTGGTATGAATAACTTCCACTTCAACACTGGCAATCCTTCGGAGATTGATATGGTCCATACAAGATGCAGATAAATTGTTAAGTTTAAGTTCTTGTCTAGTAACTGATTTAATTAAGGATTCAATACCAAATTCCGATAAGAGATCAATATATGATAAATTATCAGGTTTTCTCGTATGCGAGTTTCAAGTTTGGTTATTAATTGTTAAAGAATTAAGAATAAAAAAAAGAAAGGGAACACGAATCGTAACGACCGTAACCCGTAACACTAATATTAGTTTCATTAACTATTAATTTACAGAATAATCTTATTTTATTAAAAACACAATATAATTTATTAAAAAGAAACAAAATACTTACCAACATTAGTGTTATTTTTTAATTTTCGTAGGATATGCGTAACCTTAAATCTAAAATACAAAAGAATTTATTTTCGTGTTATCAGAAAAAAGTAAAAAGAAAAACCAATCCTTTTTTATGTTGATCTAAATATCTAATCTAATACTCTTGAAGTACATGCATTGTGTTTTCATTCATTCAAGTAATTAATTTAATCTAATCTAATCCCAAGTACAGGTATAATTACTTAATTATACCTGTACTTGGGATTAGATTAGATTAAATTAATTACTTAATTAACTTAGTGTACATTACTTCTAATAATTTTTAACATCCTGAGACAGGCCGTTATATAATTTTAACCCCTTATAAAATATATTATTCTGTGAGGATGATCTGGTGTGAAACGGTAATCGGAATTCATTTGTATTACGAGTGTTATATTCATGGTATTCCCTGTAATAATTCATGAATTTTGACATATAATCTGGCAATTATCCATTAACTATTCTAAAAATTAACAACATCGTTTTATGTACCACTGAGTGAGCACCCATTCCCGAGAGTCCTCCTTTTACGTGAGGAATTGTGATATTTTATGTGTATAATGTTAAACGCTAAGTGGGTAATTCTTCAGAAATATTAAAATTACTGTCCCTGTTTAATTAATATTATATTACAAATACCTTTTTACCTGTTAGTTCAGTACAGTGAAGATGTAATAGCTGTCTATTTAACCAAGTATATATTAACAACTGACCTATTTTTTTAACAATAAAAAGTAAACTTTATTATGTCATATATCATTCAAGTGGCATGTCCCTAGTATGTATTCTCAAAGTAAAAAGCAGTTTTTCTAAGGCATCAGTTAATCATTATTGTTCTAATTAAGGAGAATTGTAAAACAAGTATAGGGCTCTCATCCAGAGTCAATTAATATATAAAATATTAAGCATCGACTACTACACAATCAATTAAATGTTGTCCATGATAGTTTGGCATTTGCATGGATCTAACTAAGAGAGGAGAACATTATTAAATTTCACGTATAGTATCAGTATTTCTACAATATCAGCATTACACATGTATTGCTTGCATTATGTAATTTTAATGAAATCAACATGTAGTGTCTTGTTCAGTTGATCTATAAACTTTATAGAGGCAGTTTATATGGTTTGATGTAAGAGTACATTGATTTCGCATCATTCACGTGGTTATCATAATTTCTTACTGGTGTTGAATTTAGAAATGAATTTTTCGTAAGTTGATACACTACTTGTGTTGTTTCATTATAGCTAGTATGAAGTCTCCAAAGAAAATAGTCTAGGCGCTATGTTATATTAATGCTCTAATAGTCATTCGCGTGGCATTTTCATTGCATCATTTGCGTGGATTTATAATTCCACGTAATACAACTCCTACATACATTCATGTTCTTACATTATGAGGTGCAAAGAAAATGTGGAAAAGAAGAAAAGAAGAGAAAAAATTAAAAATGATCCAGAAAAGAAACAAATGGAGAAGCTAAAACATGATGACTGTCATATCACGTAAAATAAAAATTACTAATTTTTATTTTACTCGTTATCCGTTACTAAGCCATTATTAAACATTATCGTGTTGGATATATCTTTTTATTATAATATTAAAGTTCAGTTTTTTTATTAAATATAATCTTTTCTGTCATTTGCATGTTATTTGGATCATTTACGTGGATTTTAACATGTAAATGTCGAAAAATGTCCAGATTAAGCTCTACTAATCAACAGTATGTGTTATACACAATCAATTAATCATACTATTTCTTAGAAAAACAGATTTCAACAATTTTCTTTTCCGAGAATTTTTCACAACCAAATTGTGGTTCTCGGGAGAAACACCCAAGTATAAACTAGTTCTCATATAAAGCCGATTAACGCATGGGCATGTGTAGTTTATCAAACAGGTCTTAAATTTATATTTAAAAGAATGCCTTATAACGGAACCACCCTTAGTTTTAAGCTCAGGGTGAAAAAGTGTAATTTGAGAGAATTTTTTAAATTTAAATAAATATCCCTTAATAATTATGTTATAGTAACTACGATACAACGCTTATAATTGAAGTAAATAGTACTTAGACTATATAGTACTAGAAATAGTACTTATATAAATAATAATAGAATAACACACACACATTCGAAAATGCTAACCCGTGTGACCCCGGTAATTGCAACCACACGCAACAAGCGCCAACACACAACAACAATTGTAAATAATGTCTTGAAACCGCCTTATATAACATTTGAACACCCCCACCACGGCACACCTATAATAAGTGATTGTGTGCCGTGGTCTTCACGGCACACAACTTTCTTGTCTTTCACCTCATCTGTAGCAGTACCTTAAATGGAACTTAATACAATTACATTCGTTAAAGTGATTTGAGGGTATTATGTGGATATGCAACTGTTTATGTAGAAACTTGTATAAATATTAGAATAGCAGTTGTTATACAACTGATTTGCTGACACAGTTTTATCATTCTAGTGTTTCATCTTACCTCAAGCTGGAGGGTGTGAAAGCAGTGCGAAGAAAATATTGAAAATATTAAGGTGAGACATAACAAACCGTCAGGGTGCTTGAGATCATCTGCTATCTATTGGTGCTAGAGAGAGAGAGAGAAATTGGGAAAGAAATAAAGTGAGAGAGGCGTATTGAATTAAGGATTTAGTACTTCCACGGGTGAGATTAGTTGACTTTATTATTCGACTTTTTGTTTTGTTAACACTAATACTATATTTTCTTTTATTTTTAAGAGGGCAGAGGGGGGTATATAAGAAGAAGCGGGAAGTTAAGACCTCAGTTCATAAACGTACACTGTGGTGGTAAAATGTTTTTCTGCGATGCCTGTGGGAACGGTTTTAGTAGAAAAGACAACCTACGACGGCACCAACAGGGGTATTGTCAATTAGTATTATTATGTATATGAAGTATATGAATGTGATATAGAATCACGTGACCATCTTACATCAAAACAGTTTTACGCATACGCGGTATATGATTAACTATCGCAATGCATTATGGGTAATCAAAACAGTATATAAAGAGTATCACCGGAGCAGCTCATCATTTCTATTCTTGAGAGTTGTGTTAGTTAGATGTGTCCTCATCAAGAGCTGAAAAATGATTTCGTGTGAGCAGTGTAATAAGCAGTTTAGCAGAAAAGATAGTCTGCTAAGACACCAAAAAGGTTATTGCCAACCAGTTTCTATTTTATGCGATCAGTGCGGTATACTATACACTAGACAAGGCCGCTTCGAAAAGCACCAGATCGAAAAACATGGTTTGCGTAAAAGGAAATTATCGGGGGACGAGGCTGCATCAGCTAACAGTCCTAAGAAAAGTCGTATTACCTCGACTTTCTCTAAAACCGAAGCGAAAGAAGCTTTATCAAGATGTAAAGTTTGTGAAATGGACATACCAACAAGATTTTTACTTCAACACTGCCGGAGTCTACAACACAAGAATAAAACGCGTATTGTGACAGGTGAAGGGGTTGCATTAATAAAGCAGGCATTTAAAAATCGAATTGCAACATACCGTATTACTGCAGACGATCGGGTTTATTTGAGCGTGAAAGAATTCATGTCGGTGTTAAAACAAAAATTGTGTGCGAGTTGTATTAGATAAGTATTCGGCTGTTAAAGTGAATATTGAACTTTTCGGTCTGTTCGAGTTACCATCAAAGGACTTGGAAGAGGTGAAATCTTTTAATACGAAATTTAAAAATTTTGGCTGTTTAACAGACTTAGATCTTGCATACAACCATTTTACGGATGAACTAGATAATAAAATCAGTGAATTTCAACAGAAAGAAAGTGGTTGGACATTAAAAAACCTGCTGTTTATCGAATTGAATATCAATAAATACAATCCCCTGAAAGCTTCGTCATACATACCACTTCCGAAATCTGTTCGGCAGAAGAACGCTGTAATAAACATTCAAAATTCTGATCAAAAGTGTTTCATGTGTAGCATTCTAGCTGCTATACACCCAACGGAAAAACACCCTGAGCGTGTTGTAAAATATACAATATTCGAGAATGAACTAAATCTTAACGGTTTGGACTTTCCTATTAAGTTAAAGGATATTAACAAATTTGAAAAATTAAATAATATATCAGTAAACGTATACGGGCTTAATCAGGTGTATGACAATTCTATAGTAGATTTTGAAGTTGCTGGGCCTCTACATTTTGCAGAAAACAGAAGTCAACAGCATGTAAACTTATTGTTAATAGACGACAATGCGGGTAATTCTCATTATTGCTTAATTAAAAACTTAAGTAGATTAATCAGTTCCCAATTATCAAAAAAAAAATCATCAAAAGTTTCTGTGCGAAGGTTGTTTAATTCATTTTAATACTGTACATAAATTATCCGAACATCAAAAACATGATTGTAAGCATTTTAGTGCTAAATTGCCTTTAACAGAACCGCGCATAGATAAGTTTGGAAATACAGTTCCCGGTAACATTTTAAAATTTGAATCAGTTGAACATAAACTAAAACACCCTTTTGTAGTATATGCCGATTTTGAGACTATTCTTGCACCTATCCAATATTGTCAGAACGATAACGATGTTTCATTTACAGAAAAGACAAATATGCATCAACCTTACTCATTTGGGTATTATATAAATTGCAGCTACGATGATTCCTTATCAAAATATGCCACTTATCGCGGCCAAGACTGTGCTGACGTTTTCTGTAACAGGTTAGAGGCCGACATCAAACGTATTTACAACGATCATCTGAAACGTATTGTTTGAACTCACTGAAAACGAGAAATTGATTCACACACTCGCTCAATGTTGTCATATATGCGAAAAACCCTTCCGCCAGGAAGATGAAAGGGTACATGATCATTGCCATTTAACAGGAATATATCGAGCCCCTGCACATCCTATATGTAATTTGCATTTTAAGAATCCTAGTTTTATACCGGTATTTTTCCACAATTTATCAAATTATGACGCTCACCTCTTCATAAAATCATTAGGTATCGACGGTTCTAAGATAGATGTGATTGCAGTAAACAAAGAAAAATATATATCTTTTTCAAAACACGTGCATGTTGACACGGTAGTTAACACTTTAGGAACGATGGAACAAATATCTCAAATTAAGATTTTTTAGACTCGTTTCGCTTTATGTCCATGGGATTAGAAAAATTAACAAAAAATTTAACAGATGACGAATGCCAGATTACCAAAAAGTATTTTCCTGAAAACCATAAATTTAGGCTCATGAGAAAAAAAGGTGTTTTCCCCTATTCATTTGTAGATTCATTCTATAAGTTAAATTATAACAAATTACCGACGCGAGAAGAATTTTTTGATAAATTACGAAATGAAGACGTATCATTTGAGGATTATAACAGAGCTTCAGATGTGTGGAATACTTTCAAATGTAAAACTCTTGGGAACTATTCAGATATATATTTGCAAAGTGATGTGCTGCTGTTAGCAGATGTATTTGAAGCTTTCAGATGCATATGTCATAAATTATATCATTTAGATCCAGCCAATTTCTTCACAGCGCCGGGACTGTCTTGGACTGCGATGCTTAAATATACAGGGATAGAATTAGAATTATTAACAGACATTGATGTGATTCACTTTATTAAAAAGGGTGTTAGAGGCGGTGTGAGTCAATGCAGTAAAAGAAGTGTTCAAGCTAATAACAAATATATACCCGGATATGATAAAACAAAACCTACAACGTTCATAAATTACCTAGATGCTACCAATCTCGATGGCGCTTCTATGTCCGAATATTTACCACATTCAGGGTTTTTCATGGTTGACGGATAACGAAGTTGAAAATTTCGATGCCTTAAAAATTTCGAAAAAAGCTGAGACTGGGTATATTCTACAAGTAGATTTGCATTATCCGAAAGAACTTCACGATGATCTCGCTCAGCTACCATTCTGCTCGGAAAATATCATCTCACGAAACTCAAAGCAGTCTAAACTTATACCCAATTTATATGATAAGACCAACTATGTGATCCACTACAGAAATCTACAACAGTGCATAGCATCAGGTTTAAAACTTACAAAGATCCATCGCATATTATCATTCAAACAATCCCCGTGGTTAAAGAAATGTATTGATCTAAACACCCGCATGCGAAATGCAGATAAGAGTGAGTTCGGGAGAATGTTCTACAAACTGTTAAATAATTCCGTTTTCGGCAAGACACTTGAGAACACAGATAATCGATCGGATATACGGCTAGTTACACACTGGGAAAATAAAGGCAGAAGACTAGGAGCTGACCAGTTGATTTAAAAACCGCAATTTAAAGAGTGTGCTATCTTTACAGAGAATCTGGTAGCTATTCACATGGAGAAACTACAAGCCCACTACGATAAACCGATATATATATATATATTGGTTTCTGCGTGCTAGATCTAGCTAAACATATTATGTATGACTTTTATTATAACACCATTAAAAAAATATATGGGAACAAGGTCCAGCTGCTGTACACAGACACCGATTAATTAATTCTGCCGAGGCAAACAGACGATTTTTACGAAGAAATGAAATTTTTTTGGATAAATATGATACGTCCAACTTTAATGAGGATAATCAATTCGGAATTCCGAAAAATGAATCCATAATTGGTAAAAAGAAAGACGAATATGCGGGTAGAATTCTCTGGGAATTTCTGGGAACGGGAGCAAAAGCTTATGCTGTAGATGTAGAGGGCCTGCTTACCAAAACAGCTAAAGGTATCCAGCAGGATGTTATCAAAAAAGGAACTGACCTTGGAAGATTTTAGAAACGTTGTATTACACAATGTAGATATATATAAACATGTACAATCTTTCCGTTCATACAACCACCAGCTTTATACTGAATTAAAAAATAAAGTAGCGTTATCATGGAAAGATGATAAACGATACATTATCGCTGGCGGGAACGGTAATCCTTAGCTTGGGGAAATTATAGGATTTCTAATGATGAAACTTTAGAAACTAGTTAAGTTTACATGTGTAACTATATTATATAAATCTGTATATAAGTCCTCAATGTAATTATTCTATTTAGTCTATAATTGTATATGTGTTATGTATAATTATATAATATAAATCTGTATAAAAACTATATGATTATAGATCTAAAAATTGTATATGTATTGTGAAATGTATTGAGTTAAATAAACCATGCATATATGTCACATTATATTGTTTCATTTAAGAACGATCTCTGTCTTGATGATCTCTACACATACATTTTAATTTAATGATAGTAAATCAAAAGTTATATGTTAATAATAAAAGAATGAAAATGGTTCATAAACGTAGAAGCAGGGTGAGTATTAAGAGATATTCACCTCTGACCTGATTTATAGCGTTTAATTCAACCCCTCTTTCATATTTTTCTTTGTACGCCCCTGTATGACAATGATAGCTATATATTAAGCTCATATGTATACATGGTTGTCTACCCGTAATTCTTTGTTTTTGTTATTTTTAATTTCGATCTTTGATAATAATGTTAAGCGTTTTTAATTAGAACAAATAAATTTAATTAGGTTAATTAGATTTATGTAATTAATATAGAATGTTACATAATCGCAGCCCCCTCGACGACAATAACAATATATTAACCCTTATGTTAGCATGTATATATGGTTGCCTACCCAAGGTGTGGAGGTGTGGGCCACGAACCGGCCATCTCCCCCTACTCATTCATTCATGTGTCTCAGTACATCTTTTCTGTGGAGACAGCCAGCGCTACCTAGCGCTGGATGACCCAAACCCTATTGAACTACGCGATGTAAGAGAGAGAGGTGAGGATCCTAGCTTGAATTCTTTTTTCGTATTTCAACAAAAGCAACGAGCAGTAAAAACAGCAGTGTTTCAATAGTGCGTTAATTACTAAAGCTTACCCATTAGGGTAAGCAGTTGGCACCTAGTAAATGTAATCATCGCAAATGTATCACAATAAAATAATGATGAACGTTAATCTAAATTTTAATTTAAGAGCGCGCTTGATAACGCGAAACTACAAATTCCATTGCGCCTTAAAAGAAAATTAATTAGATAACCCATCCTACACTGGTTCTTTCCTTACAGACAGAGGATATTACTAATTTAACATTGGAATTCCCAAATATTCCGACCAGGCCGCTCGTAAATTACTGTGTTATAAACAACACTAAACATACTAGGTTTCATTTTCATTTTTATAAGCATCAGTTATAATTGTTCATTTTTCTGTTTATCAAAATGAAAGACATGATTGAATGTCTACTGAAATCTCTTTCCTTAAATTAAAAGTATTTATTATTATATTATTAAGAATTACGAAATAAATTAATAATATTAATTTAGTTTCATATTATTAAAGGGTTTACGTTTAATTCCACCTATGGATGTCAAGGTTATTGCTATTATGCTTATCAACTATTAAGTTATAATAGCGTAAGCTATTTAAAATACATACTTCTAGCTATTATTAAAATAAAAGATTTCTAGTGGAAATCAATTTTTCAGTATGTGGAAGTTTCAATTAAAAAAAGCATAGCATTCAAGAGTTACATTTTGTTAAAAGACACAGTTAGAGGTTACTATACAGGGTGGCGTAAGGAATACATACGTATTTATTTTTCTAAACAAGAAAATCAAACAATTAAGAGAAAATATTTATTAAACATATTTGTATGTCGTAGGCTTTTGGTGTAATGCGTTATTCCGCGGAAAACATGGTAATATTATCTATGTGACACCATAAGAAGACTTATTTGAAATATTGTATTCGGCACATATTTCACTGAGCCATGGTGCTAGAGATAAAATGATTTTTGCTTTAAAATCAGATCAGATTCCACGACCTGTTTTCGGATATTTCTAATCGTGTAAAATTTGTCTTAAGAAAAGAAATGGTAAAATCGAAACAAACAAATTTGGTTACTAAACCAATAGTTTTAAAAGAATTTTGTTCTCGGGGCCAAATTGATTTGCTCGATTAGCAATCATGCCAAGATGAAGAATACAAATTGTTACTAAATTATTAGGACCATCCCACAGAATTTATTTGCCTACGTCGCGTCCTTTGAAATCAAAGAAAGCTGTTGAAGTAGCTTAGAAGCTTCTGAAAATCTTCCTTGAATCTGGATCTCCAGCCATATTACAAAATCGACAATGACCGCGAATTTTCGAACTATATATTTGTCGAATTAGTAAAACTATGGCCTGAGTTGGAAATTATTCATGGCCAACCGCTACATCCTTAATCACAAGGCAGTATTATAGCAAGAAGCAATCAGGATGTCAAAAATATGTTGCCAACCTGACTGCAGGACAATAATTACACAAATTGGTCAGTTGGCTGTTATTTTTATCAGTTTCAGTGAAACTGTTTCTTCCATAGGATTATTACATTGGTTTGGTACAAGGCAAAATTTGGTACAGACCTAAAAATTAGACTATCCTCTACAAATCATTTCAATGAAATGATTAAATCCCTAGCAACTGAAGATGATCTTCATGAGTCACTCTAAAAATTACAAAGTCATTTAGTAGACGTAAATGTCAGTATTAGCCCATCATGTAAATATGTACAAGAAGGTGAACAGCGGGAAATAACAAGTGGTGAAGAAGAAACAACAGAAATGTGTATAACTTGGTGGAAGAAACAAATGTAATAATATATGTAGAAAATGTAAGAACTTAGAATTGAATAACGTTGCTACGATGCCTTGTAACGAACAGGAAAATGACAAAAACCTACAAGGAACAGATCAACAAATTATTTGCCTTAATTGGGAAAATCATAATATCATATGTGTTTTCAATGGAAGAGGAGTGTTCAGATGCTTCTTACTTGCAAATCTCTCCCTCCTAATGACTAATCACTAAAACAATGGATTTGTACTTTTCATGATTTCCAAAGCATCGTTTGTAGTGTTCGATTTGCCATTTTTCGGAAAAATCTATTTGAAAAGCGAGAGCTTTGGAAAATTCGAAAATTGATACAAAGTTGATACACTTTGAAATTTTGAAAACATATTTTTGCTGTGGGGAGTTTATGTAGACGCATTTGCCGCTAAACACAACTGGGGACCTCGAGTGACTCAATTTGTGAGTGAAATTCTCTGGTGGACTTGAGTGACTCAAGTCCACTAGAGAACTTCACTCACAAACTTTAGTTACATAAAAGTCTTTTATTGCAAGATAAATAACTTAATAAAATAAGCAGATGTTATAAAACGTATGTACAGCCTCTTCCATCTGATAAAATCAAGAGACAAATCTCAAGGAAGAAATTATACACGGTACACCAGATTACAAAACACCGCATGATCTCACAATAGAATACACATTTTATTCAGAATTATTTATTTACCTCAGAATTTGTATGTCGACTAACCAAGTTTCAAAGAATCGAAATTTCATTATCTCTAAAATTCTAAAGATCAGTATTTTAGTTTCAATCATTTAAAGATTACATATCAAGAACTGAGACATTCAAAGTTTAATTTCCAAGTTTCTAATCTAAATCGATAATCTAAATTTTCAAAGTTTTAGTTTCCAAGTTTTCATTTTAAACAATAATGGAATGTTTGGATGTTTCCAATATAATGACGCCCAGAACATATCAATGTAAACTACCGATATGAGTTGAATAGAGTCACTGCATCTAGTTACCTAGGCCAGCTTGTCGACCAGAGTACCGCAAACCGCCGCCATATTGGGGCAAACGAAGCACGAAATTGTTCATTATTTGTTCTGTATTGATTTTAATCAAATCCACGTTTACTTTAAAAGGTTTTTCTTATTCTGAAAGATCAAACCTCTAATATGTCAAACACGTAAAACGTGGTTTTAATTTTCCCATTATTAAAAATCACCCTTCTCTGCCCCAATATGGCGGCGGTTTGCGTTACTCTGATCGACCAGCTGACCTAGGTGACTAGATGCAGTGACTCTAGAGTTGAAAGCTAAAACGTGACATCTGTGACTTGAATTTTAAATTTCTGAAATTTCGAATTTTAGAACCTTAAGATTGAGACTTTACAATTTAAACTTCTTAAACTACATTTTAAAACTATGTCGGTTTTAGATCTAATCTTCATTTTTGATCTTTAAAACACCCGAATGTAGCATTCTAGGAATACCTTTCACTACGTGACAGATGACGTTTCGTTTCAAGAATCTTCAGCCAACGGAATTGGTATTTACTGTAACATTCTGCAATTTTTAAAGTTTTCGAATATTATATCTCGGAAATTTATAATTTTTGAGATTTTAAAACATAGACGAAGTTCTATAATCAATGCTTTAAAAACTGTTGTAATTCTGAACTTGTAATTGTGACCCTCTGAAAGATTTCTGTTTGAGACTTCAAAGCCGCATCTCTGGGCTGTAAAGCTCTTTTACTTTGAAATTACACAGTATTGGAATTATAAATTTCGAATTTTTGATACCTTAAAACGTTGGAAGTGGGGTTTCAAACTTCTAAAACAGTACCTATGTATTTTAAAGTATACGATTACGCAGCATTCCTTGGCATATACGGATGCATAATATGTTATATAAAATATCTAATAAAAGAATGAACAATGGACATGTTGATATTAACTTTACGTAAATCCTGTTATGCTATAAAATTATGTTTTCCGGTACTAATAGGATAATAAAGTGAATCAAAAAACAAAAATGTTAAGAAACGATAAGGCTAGTGTACGATATGATTTCTAACTTGCTGGTGTAACTGTTAAACGTTACAGTGTGTTATAAATTTTATAAAAAAAACACGTCGCAATTGGTACACACAGTATTCATAAAAAAATAATTTCTTTGGCAAAACAATTGTACATTGATGCTTTTGAATAAAAAACGAATCATTGAAATCGGACGCATGGTCAAATTAACTTCAAACTTTTGGTTATTTTTTGGTGGAGCGTTAATTTCTTGAAGAAGTGTATAACATAAAATACCTTGGTAGTTTAAACTTTTAGGTGGCGACTCATGTTCAGGAGCAAGAAAAGATTATTTTAAACCTTTGCGACATGCAAAAAAAGCAACATAATATCAATTGCATTGATTCGGCCTGTATTTGATGAAGATCCATATTAAACACAATAACACCATAAATAGTATATTACATTACTAGTGTGGAAAGTGAAACTTTTCGTACGCACGAGTGTGAATTGACGCACGAGGCGTAAGCCGAGTGCGGAAATCACACGAGTGCAGAAAAGTTACTTTCCAACGTGTAATGTACAATATTTTTCCTACGACCCCACAAATTTGAAATGTTTAAAAATTTTGATTTTTTAAAATTTTCAAGAATATAATTTTTGAAGATTTTAAAGCAATATTTTTATGGTTAGGTTTAACAGAGAAAATCACACTTAAAGCTAATTTTCTTAAGCCATTTATTTTTAGGATATAAAGTTTAATTTTTTAAACAATTTAGTTTCACAATATGAATAATTATAACGAAATTTCTATCAAAACATTTCCAGAAAAATAAAATTAAGTTATCTTGACAACTTAATTTTATTTTTCTGGAGCTGAATTATGACAATTGTTAAAGTGAATGGGTGTTTGTTAACATTTTATTTAATAGATTCTATTACTAAATATAAATTTCAATTTTAAAAACTCATATATTCATAACTTATTTAAACATAGTATAAAATTAAACCTTGGGTTTAGCAGCAAAATTAATTAAATGAATTACTATTACAATTTATAATATAATAATCTCAGAGGCACATGATTTATTTTTTATTTATTTTTAATAATATCTCCATAATTAACAAATATAACTTCAACTAATAACATAATGCCAGGTGTGAAAGAGGTGTTGCCTAACTAAATTATTTGACATTATTACTCTTATTTTTCTCCCATTTGGCATCGCTGATCTTAATCTTGGCAAACTTGCTTCAATAATTTTCATGTATTATAGTGAGGTTACGTTAGGTGTAATCTATTAGATATTTCTTTTAGATAGCTAAAATAACTAATTAAACATTAATTAAAGTTATATTTATAAGAAAATAATAGATACATAATGGTTAAAATGCTTCTCAAAATTGGATTAAACATTAATGTCATTATTTTAATGTAAACAAAATTCATGGATTTCTAGATATTGCTTAGCGTGACGTATTTTCATAACACACACGTGTGTTATGTTCCTAACATACGCGTGTTATATGACTCACTTTCTTAATGTCGGTAGCGTTTGCTATTGTTCACTTTCGTATGGGGTCGTAGGAAAATACTATTAACCTTCACTAAAATATTTATTTAAAAATTATAACTGTCCTTTCGCTACACGGTAGCTTTTTCAGATAAAGACTGGTTTTAGTTTTAGTTATAACCAGTCTTTATCTGAAGAAGCTACTGTACTAGCGTAACGACAGTTATAATTTATAATTAAATATTTTAGTGAATATTTTAATAGTATTTTATTGCGTTATTGTATTTAACATTATATGCAATAAACAATTAGGCAATCGTGCACAGTGTATAACAATGCAATGCAAGCAATAAAACTTATGGTTTTATATTGGGACCCATTCTCTTTATAATTTATACTTCAACTTTTCACACATGCATATGTTAAAACGTAAGTTGAAAATGTTCGCTGACGATTCATAATTTCTATATTCCTTTTGTCTAAGTAATTCGTAATCGTATCGTAAAAGTAAGTACATCGAAATGCTATACGTGATATTAACGTCGATCTCAATGCTATAGATATGGTGTCACAACAGCACTCTTTAATTATCAATCCTCAAAAATCAGTTGTTATCTTCTTTGCGAATAAACACTAATATATCTTAACTAACAATATTAACGTAGCGATTGGTGGGATCCCTATTCCTATCAAAAAAGAAGCTAAAAATTTAGATTTTAGTTTACAGTGTGTGTCGTAAAGTTGGATCCACATTCTACATGAGAAAATTCTTTAATATTCTGATTGGAGACAACTATGCATGGCAACAACCTCTGCTTCCAATAATATAAAATACGTCATGTCAAAGGTGATAGGTGGCATTATAGGTAGGTATCTGTTAAATTCGCAAATTTTTAAATCAATGAAAAATGACCTATTTGTTAAAACATGGAAAATATTTTATTAAGAAAAAATGTTTCTAACGACATTTTACGTTCACATATCTAGTTTGAACAAGATATCCCAACATAAGGAAAATTTTGTTTTTTAACATTTTTACACCCCCTAACTGACTATTTTGAAATCATGATGATAGCAAAGCGTCAAAAGTGAATGTTGACCACGACGCGCCAGCAGAGTTAGTCATCTCTTCGACAATTGTTTACCACAACAACAATTGTTGTTGTGGTAATTTATTTATTGAATTTACTTTTTACACTCATGTCTAAAGTGTAATAGCATAGCAGATTTTGCTAATAATATCAAAATATGAAATGGAACTTTCTGGACGATTTTCCAATTTAGAAGAAAATAACGGATAATTTTAATACTTTTTTATTAAGTCAGTTTCAGTAATACTAGATAATACCTACCTTCCTATATGAAAAATACATATAAAGTCTCGCCTCTCGCATAAATAAAAGTATTCAAGCACTGAAATTAATCTATCCTCATAGACAAATTTAACTACTGAAACAAAGACCTTGCATGGTTATTCACTTATTCTATCTAATTTTTTATGCTGTAGCGAAATTTGCGTCGGATAAATAAATCCATTTATTTAATTATACTGTACATTTATTTTTGTTGTATTTTTTAACTATTTACTAATTGGTAATTAAAACTTACTTCTTACAAAATACGTTACGTATGTGCTCAAAAGGATATTTAATAATTAAAATTCCCATAAAAATATTTTAATTCTAAATTTATTTCTAAGAAGAAAAAGAATGAACGAAATATTATACACTTATAAATAGAGTTCTAATAAAACATGTACATTTATCTCCAATATTTTTTTCTATGTCAGAATTTTTTTATATAAACATCACAACTGCTCGAATTACAAATACGAATGATGCGCCCCTAGTGGGAAAATACACCTCAACTTCTTATCGCCTCTTGGATGTTTTTTTTACCGCAATTGTCAGTTGGGTAGCCTAAAATTAGGAGTACCTGTATAAATCGCTGTCAGGAACATGGCGCACTTTGTTAGAGCTCATCACAAATTCAAAGCTGATAGCGACATGCAGTTTTCATAAACACATACTCCATTGAATTTACAAGACGATGACATATTTTTAATTTTCGAAGAACTTTTAAATTTGTAGAAAATAACAACCTAAAGTTGCCGAAGTTTTAAGGGCTCTGTATCAATTATTACGAAATATCCACCCTTGAATATGTCAAGCCCTAGGTTTATCCTTTATCTACAATTTAAGACCTCGAGCAAATCTTCATCTCATTCCTGAAGGTGTGTGAACTCTAACGAAAATTGGTCCGAAACTACACTTTCTGCACGTAATGAAGCGCGCTCTTAACTGTTTTTAACTAAATAAATACAAGAAATAAATAAAGACAATTATTATAAAATTTAGTAAACGCAGATTTCTCGAATTTCTCTTTAATTTAGGAATATTTATGAATTTTATTTTAACTTTTCTAAATCAGATATGCAAGATATTAATTTTACCTGGCTAGTAGATAGGCAACACCGATTCTGCGACAAAATCCCATGTTATGTTAAAGGGGCCCCAAAGTTAGCGAAAAGATCACAAATCCAAGATGGCGACAGCTCGCGACTCGAGGTCATCCGCGACTCGGTCCGGCGCGCGACAGCGCACACCTGTGTAAGATCTTGACATCTACGCGATTTCATGTTAAGGCAAGCTTGTAGAGCTATTATAAATACAGCAAATTAGTGTCTAAATTGTATTGAAATTGTTTATATTATTAACAAAGTAAAAAGTGTGTATATTGTTTCTCAGATAGATTAGCATTTACCTGTAGAATTTGCCTGTCAGAACAAGATATCATTAGGTAGGTCATTAACGCATTTGTGTATCTAGCATGCCATAATATTATAACAACCTTTTTAATAAATAACACAACACGGGATATATGTAGTCAAATATGGCCTCCCGTAGAATTTGCCTATCAGAACAGGATACCATTAGGTAGGTCATTAACGCATTTGTGTATCTAGCAGCTTATAATTATAAATTGTATACCTCCTGTTCCGACACAGCCGACAAAGAAATAATCAAGATTGAACTTGTATGTATTACGTCATTAACGTCTAGAACCAGTAAGATCTATCCTGTTTATCGCGGTTTTGTCTAGAAAAGACATTAACCTCATATCATATAATCCAACGAAATCATCAAACATGAAAAATCATAATGGAACAATTCATACTATACATATTTTATAGTTTTAAAACGAAACGCATTTTTCATATTTATATGAAATATTAACCCGTATATCATAATCTGTTTATCTCAACTGTTAAAAACAACTAAATACCATCCCTTAAGAAGTTGATTTTTTTAGTTTTACCGTGACCCTACCTACGCAGAAATTGGGTTTTCTAATAACTGTAATAAAAATTTAACGAAGCTGAAAGCATCATAACAAACAGCATGATTGAAACCTTATAGTAAAATGGAGACTATTTATGAATGAAATAATATTACAGCAAGTTAGAGGGATTTGAAGCAGTGTTATCTTAAACTTCGAATGTGTTTAAATTGTATTGAAATTGTTTATATTATTAACAAAGTGAAAAGCGTGTATATTGTTTCTAAAACCATATAAATATGTCCTAAAATGTTTCAGATAATATGATTATTCAAATAAAATAACTTTTTATTATTTCATTAACATAGTAAAAGATGTTTGAAGGATACCTAAATACATTTTAAAATAAACCACCCCAGCAGATGTCTAACATCTTCTATATGAATGAATTATCCCTCGACGAATATACCTGTATGTTTTTGAAAGAGCTAGGGATAAATTGGAATTCCACCACAGTTAAATTATAATCATGTTAGTACTAAAAATAACTTAATGTGAATTCCGGGCCTTTATTCATATTTACAACACATGAAAGATATCTCATATACAAGAATTATGGGATATTAATGTTTATACCTTTTGTTCTAACGTTGAACATTTACTACTACTATGAACATTTCCAAATTACTCTCCTATAAAATTAAAATTGTTGTTACCGGTGTTCTATATTTTTTTTTCAATCTACTAGTTAATAAATGAACATTCTTTATAATTTATAGCATTCTTTTTATTTAAAAACTCATTTTAACCGTTGAGTTCTAACAAGATTTGATACACTCGGCAAACGGATTGACCGTCTTAAAAATGGCAACTTTACAGGAATAATAAATATTTACGTCAACACAGTAATATGAGATTGATTGATCATATAGTTGATATATTAATTAGCTACATTTTTCTCTTTCACACCCGATCGATGAAATGAAATAGGTCTAAAAGATGAAGCCATGAAGGAATATATATTGCTGACAAAATATGTTCTCTTTCTATTAAAACAATCTGATTAATTTATATATTTAACAGGTATAAAAGCCTCTTGCATTCAGGTAGCGCTAGACTATATCCCCTTCGAACCTTTATCTTTTCCCCATCTTTTAAATTCATAAAATGTGTTACTGAAAAACTGAACTGATTTATATATCGTATTAATTAAATTCCACCTTATTACATCCAGTAACTCGGTAATTTTTCTCAGCTGTTACCGTTGAACGGCTCGTAGTTATTCAGAGTTACCAAATAAAGCTAGTAAAAGGAAAGAAAGGTTAACGCAATAATACGGCAGTATTATAACACAAAATAAAGTCATATATTCATCCAAATATATACAATAACAAAATATGATAGTGGTTATGGCAAAAATCGGAAAAATAATGAGACAGAGTGTCCCGCGAGAAGCGCTTATATGTTAGGATGTCGGTTCCTCCTCCAGGCTGGTGCTGCATCGTGGTTGGTCGGCCGGATTCTCCAATTGCAGGCTGCTGGCGTAACACTTACCTCTCGTCGAATCCATATTTAAACGTCTACAAGAAAAAAAAGATGTCATTCGCAACTCAGCTTATTGATAACCTAAGGGATCTTTCATACAACCCGCAGCTACAAGGTAATGCTCAAGCCATCTCGAGTGCTTTAAAACAATGTACCTCAGCTATATGGAGAATCAATAGAGCACTGGAAAAAGAAACATCTATAGGTGTTAAGAATCATCTATCAACCCGCCTGGCCCAAGCGAGATCATATAGGGAGATTATTAAAACCTTAAAAACTGTAGGTGGAAGCAATAGTCAGCGAAAAGAGACAGCTCGCGATCGCGTGAAGTGGGCTGATATGAAGTCAGCATTTAAGGGACGCATGCGAACTGCTGTAATCACCAACATCAGGCATATTGATCCGAAGGCATTCATGGAAGACTGTTTAGTCATTTTTCAGAGACGTATGCTGAATGCGTTGAAGAAGGATGCGGCGTTAAAGGTGAACACGGCCTTAACAGGCATGTTTGAAGTCAAGAAGAGAGTTGTGATCATAGAGGAAATAAAGTATATCAATACTAAAAATGCAGCCATATATCAAGACAGTAATTTAAGCGAATGGTTCAAGATAAATATTCAAGATCCTATCCTTAAGGTTCTCGAAGAGTTTCAAGTAAGTATAGAAATTGTAGAAAGTTAGAAATAAACTAACACGCACATATTTCTTTATCTAGCAAAAAGATAGAGGGTGGACGCTTAAATCAATCGTTAACCTCCAGCTCAATATCAATAAGTATGCCCAGCAGCTCGGCTCTTCCTATTAAATCTGAAGCTCAACATAAATCACATAATACAGCGAGTGTACTTGAGGTCCTCTACTAGCGTCCGAAGAGATTGATGAAGAGATACAAAACTTGTTTAAAAGTGTTTAAAATGTATAATTTAGATAATTGTTCTTATATTTATCCTGTGTTAATAAAACTCAACAAATGTTTTATTGTCTTTTAGTTTATTTTTATGTTTTATTTTGTAAGTTACTACAAGTCTACGGATAATCAACTTATGCATAGCATTCGATGACCTAGTGCTACAAATTAATCTGATGAAATTCCATCCGGAATATAAAAACAATAGGGCTCGTCCAGGATTTAAACCCGGGACCTCTATCACCCAAAGCGATAATCATACCTCTAGACTAACGAGCCAGTTATATATGGAAAAATTTTTCTTCGAGAAGATTAGTATGTTTCTCATTACATCTTGTAACATTTATTTTTCCTTAATTTGTGCATTACTGAAAGGGTCCTCGTGTGAACTCACCTATTTATTTTAAATATTTTGTGGGTTTTGAAAATTACTATTTTCTCTCTTTATAATTTTTATATTGATGGATTTTCATCGTATATATTTAAATGTAGACTCCCTGAGTTTACACTTAATTACTAATAATTTCCTTTTGAATATTATTGTTTAATGGATTTTCTTATTCAAATTTGGATATCGTTATCAACGTCCCTTGGTGGGAATGACGGCCTTGCGCGTTTGATTTTTTCGAGAGAAGGATTCACTCTCTGTTGTGCGTGCTGGAAAGACCTCTCTTCGGAGGATTGGTTTTTGGTCACGTTTCTGACCAAGCGTTCTTCATTAGAAACTCATTTAATGAGCATCTGAATGTAAATAAATTTCTCGGTGAACAGTATCCACAACTATTTGTTTGGCCTTTGATTGTTGCTGAGGAATTTCGTTGATGAAGATTTCCCTTATAAAGGTACGTTTTTTTGCAGTCTATTCAATCTTTTTCCAAATCTTGTTTGAATTTTTTCTATTATTCAACTACGATTTTAGGGAATTTAGGCTACCCTGTAACATTACGCCTACCCATATGCACCAATTTGTGCAGCCTTTTTGTCAAAAAAAGGGAAATCCAGTCTTCCTGGTGCACGAGCCGAATCACACCTTCATCTCTGAGACGTTATCGTACGCTGAAAGGCCCAGTAGCCAAGTTTCGAGGCTATACTGTATCCGCAGTTGGCATCAACCACCGTAGGATTACATCAGACTAACCGTCAATAGCAGTGGACATTTTCCTTTGTTGGTATTTTTTTATATTATTAAAATTTGCCTAATTGATTCTTCGAATCAAGTTAATAATTTCATAAATCTTACATTTATCTAATTATAGTTAAAGATAATAATTTATATTAAAGTTTACGAATCTATAGGGTAATAATAATTTTATACATGAAATTTTTCTGATATCGCTTTTTAGTGATAACTTAAATTTTTATTGCATTTTATTTTTGCCAATTTATAAATGCTGTTTAGATAAATCGTCGGTATCAATTTTTATTAAATTTATATTGTTTAAATTAAAGAAAAGGTTTAATTAAATTTTTGCATATTTTTTAATAGATTTATTAATTCATTTTAGAGGATTACAATATGTAACAGAAATAGTACTATATCTGAGTAATTAGATTTACTTACATATCTACGTTCACATTGATCTTTTTATGTCTTTATTTTGCTCTATATCTATTTTTTTTATTTTGTGTATATATATGTGTTACTATTAATAAATGCATTTAAAATTTGTGCTTCTTATTGTTGAGGAATAACACCACCATACCCAAAAAAATAAAAGATAATTTATGCTAAATTGTTTAAGTAATAGTTGTTTAAAAATAATACTTACCAAGAGAAATAGGTTCTCCCGCTTTCCTATTTTGTTCAAGTTATCTTGTGCATTAAAAAAGCTGGATGGCGCCCATTTTTTTCTTTGCTTGATACTCAGTGGACCCACGTATCTCGCTCACCGATGAAAAGATGCCGCACGCCAATGCGTAACCTTTTCCGCAAGTAAAAAAAGGTTACACATAAATTAGCGCCTGGTCGTGGGGCAGTGATTCTAGATTTTTCGCGTTTCAAATTTTGTATCCGCATGGTGGTGAAATTCCTTAGCAAATACAAATTACTATTACTATACTTGCTTGATGAACATTTTTAGTGTTTGAAAAGTTAATATTATTATCTTATTGAAAATACTATTGATGGTGGTTTTAATTTCCTATAGTATACGGTGTTTAGCGATTTTTTATTCAGGTTAGAATCATGGATCAATTTTATTACCCAATCCACTTACTCTCGAAGGAATTAGATTATGAACTGAGAATAAGGAATGTTATATCCGATAGGCCTCAAGTTGATAAAAGGAAAATATTAGGTAGACTTATAGTTAAAGAACGACTGTCACGAGTTAATGTTTTAACCTTAAAGGTTCCCAATTTCGATTTTGCTTCTGAGCAATTAGAAATATTCGCCACATTAGATTCGATAAAAGATTTAATTGCAGATTTTGAAGGTTCTTCCTCCGATTCAATATTCAAAAGGGCAACGTCACGCCTTGCCCATGTCAACTTCAGAGTACAAAGACTACCACTACCTTCTGGCACAGACCCTGAATTTGACGCTAAGCTTAAGTTCAAAAATGAATCCTTTGCTACTTGTTTGCAGTTAGAAGCCGAGTTACATGACGGATTGAAAGAAAAGTAACAAAGTGAAAGTTCATTGTTAGTCCCTCTACAAACCTCTTCAATTCCAGTGGTTTCCCAAAGTATTAATACTTCTAGTTCTGCATTTCCAGTATAAACTTGGAATTAAATTTGATGGCAACCCTGATAACTTGATAAATTTCATCGAACAAGTTGAAGAGACAGCCAGTGCTAGAAGAATTTCTAAAACAGATCTTTTTGCATCAGTTAGTGATTTATTTACTGGAAACGCCATCTTCTGGCTTAGGCAGGTAAAACCCCATATTAATGACTGGGACTCCTTAGTAGTCAAGTTGAAACAGGACTTCCTTAAATCGACAATAGAGGATGACATTTGGCATGAAATTAGATCATGTAAACAGAAAGTTAAGGAACCCGTAGTTATTTTTATCGCATGCTTAGAAACGTTATTTAATCGACTCGCTCATCCGGTGTCCGAATCCACAAAAATTAAATATATTAAATCAGGTCTGCTGCGTGAATATAGCCTTCGTTTAGCTTTGCATGATATTCATACAGTAGAAGAACTAGGTAAACTTTGTAAGCGGTTAGAGGAGGCAGAACTCTTAGGAAGTACTAGCAAGAAATCTTCTACTTGCATAGTTAACCAACCCAGTAGTAGCTCAAATGAACCTAATAATTTGCATGACCATTCGAGACTGGATAAACAAAACCCTTCTCGAAGTGGCCATTACTATAAATCTCATAAACAAACCTTCTCTAAACCGAGTAACGCCTACTTTTCGGCAAAACCTTCGACAAATACAAATAATACTACTCTAGTTTGTTGAAAGTGTGGTGGGGCAAATCATGTTTTCAAACATTGTCGTTCGAAAATTAATAAAAAATTTTGTGTGAGATGTGAATCACCCAATTGTACTGTTAAAGATTGTTTCAAGTGTAACAAGTCGGGAAATCCTCCTAACAAACGTTTCAAAGCCAACATGCTTCAAAATAAAGTTAGTATTTCTCATTTTGATCTTGGTGATTGGAATCGTTGGAAAAGTACAGTTACAAGCTTTTATAAACGTCCTCCGGATATTTCACACAGTAACATTTCTCCTGTTCTTATCAACATAAACAATGATAATAGGCCTTATATTTCAGTTAAATTATTTGACCAGAATATAGTCGGATTATTAGATAGTGGTGCGGATAGGAGTGTAGTAGGCAAAGAAGGTTTAACTTTGCTAAAAAAATTTAAACTTAAAGTTAATTCTTCCCAATGTAAAGATGTTGTTACGGCGGACGGCACCCATCAACAAGTTGAAGGTGTGGTCGATTTGCCAGTAGTCATCAATGCATTTATTCAAATAGTACCAATGTTAGTCGTTCCTGCATTACGTCATTCCTTTATTTTTGGCAGCGACTTCTGTCGTCAATTTCAAATTAAAGTAGATTTCAAACGTTCTGGGTGGTACGTTCAATGTGACTTAGCACATGCCATGGTGAATGTTTTGTCATCATTCGATAATAGTCGGTATTCCAGCGTTTCATATATAACAGAACTTACTACAGAACAAAGTATTATAATTAGTAAGGTTATTGATTCATTTCAAGAAATCAGCTCGGACATCCGTCTTGGTAGACAGACAAGATATCCCTGTCTATAGATACCGGGAATGCAAAGCCAATAAAACAGAGGCAGTATTTAATGAGTCCGTACATGCTAACAATCTTAAATAATGAACTAGATGACATGCTTAGATTAGGTGTAGTAGAAGAATCTCAAAGCCCCTAGAATAGTCCTGTGTTACTAGTTAAAAAAAGTAATAATGAATACAGGTTATGTTTTGACGGCCGACGTTTGAATGAAATCACAAAGCACGATAGTTACCCTTTACCGCGCATTGATCGCATATTGAATCTCTTGCGAGACGCTAAGTATATTTGGAGTATAGATTTAAGGAAAGCATTTTGGCAGGTCCCGTTAGAAGAATCGTCAAAAGAAAAAACCGCGTTCAGTGTGCCCGGCAGGGGATTATTCCATTTCACAGTTATGCCCTTTGGCCTGTGCAACAGCGCCCAGACACAGCAACGTCTGTGTGATGCACTTTTTGGTCCGAAATATGAACCTAATATTTTTACGTATCTGGATGACATAATAATCGTATCGTCAACATTCGAAGAACATGTCCGTTTGCTAAACGAGGTAAAAGTTATTCTTAAAAATGCGAATCTTACCATTAACTTCCAAAAGTGTGATTTCTTTAAAAACTCCTTAAAATATTTAGGTTACTTAATTGATTCTGAAGGTCTTCGCACTGACCCCGACAAGGTGACAACTATGGTGAATTATCCTCGTCCAACTACAGCAACTGAAGTAAAACGATTTCTCGGGTTATGTTCCTGGTATCGTCGATTTATTGACAGCTTTTCATCTTTGGCTTCTCCTTTAAATGATCTCCTTAAGGGTCGGAAAAGAAACAACCTATCTGTTGGACCGATGAAGCCGAAGCTGCTTTTATAAAAATCAAAGATTCTTTAGTTAGGTCTCCGTTACTTTGTTCTCCAGATTTCTCGAAACCATTTACTATACAGTGCGATGCTAGTGACGTTGGTTTAGGTGGTATTTTATCGCAAGAAATAGATGGTCAAGAGCGAGTTATTGCCTATGCATCGAGGTCATTGTCGCGTGCTGAACGAAATTACACTGTCAGTGAGAAAGAATTATTAAGCTTAATATTCTAGATTGAAAAATTTCGTCCTTATATAGAAGGTACTAGGTTTAAGGTCATTACAGACCATTATAGTCTTTTGTGGTTAAATAATCTGAAAGATCCTTCAGGCAGATTAGCCCGTTGGTCAGTTAAACTACGTCAGTATGATTTCGAGTTAGTTCATAAGAAAGGTTCTTCTAATATTGTACCGGACGCGCTCTCTAGAATCTCTTCAAAGCCTAAAGTCGAAGACATAAGTTTAATGTTAATAGATATTAATTTAAATAGTATCGACGACTGGTACAGATTATTACGCGAAAAAATAATTAATTCGCCGGAGTTATATCTCCAATGGAAGGTAGAAGATGATGTTATATATATAAATCTCCAATGGAAGGTAGAAGATGATGTTATATACAAATTTATTCCATCTCGTATACCTTTACCAACTGGTGTTTCAGAATGGAAGATACTAGTCCCCAAATCGCAACGCGGAGATGTCATTAAGTCTTCACACGACCCTCCAATTTCTTCCCACAGAGGATTCTTTAAAACATTCTCTAGAGTACAAGAATATTATTATTGGCCGCATATGCGTGAGGATATTTTTAAATATGTTCGCTGCTGTAAAATATGTCAATCTCAAAAAGTTTCTAACACCTCCCGGTTTGGTCTTATGGGTGGTGAAAAAGCAGTAAAATACTCTTTCGAAATTATTGCTTTTGACATTATGGGACCATCCCCTAGATCTTCTAAAGGAAACTCTTATTTGCTCAAATGTGGCAGACTGGTTTTCTAAATACTCCCTGCTACATCCAATGCGAGATGCTACCGCTAAGAATGTTGCCAGATTTATGGAAGACCAAGTATTTCTCGTCTACGGTATCCCACAATTTATTGTGTGCGATAATGGTCCACAATTTGCTGGTCGCGTATTTAAGAAATTAGCAGAATCTTATAACGTTCAAAAAATTTGGTATAGCCCTCGGTATGCAGCCCAATGTAATTTTGTTGACAGAACCAACAGAACTATCAGAACTGCTATTCGCAGTTATATTAACGAACATAAGAATTGGGATAAAGAATTAGCAAAGATTCAACAATCGATAAACACTTCCGTCCATGAAGTGCATAAATTAGCACCCTCATTTATCAATTTTGGTCGTCATGTTCCTTTATCGGGTAGTTATTATGGTAAAGTAAAGGATACTTCCAATAATGAATTAATGCCTGGTAGTAGAGAATATTATATAAAGGATTTTAGTAATTTAGGTGATGTGTTTTTAGACATCCGTAAAAAGTTACACGCTGCATATACTAGAAATTGTGCTTCTTACAATTTCAGAAAAAGAGATATCTCGTTTAATGTTGGAGACAAAGTTTGGTGTAAAAATAAAGTCAGATGCTGCAGTTAGGTTTTCTGCCAAGCTAGCTCCAAAATATATATTGAGTAAGATATAAAAGAGGATATCTCGTCTTGTGTATTCTCTTAGTAACACTGATGGCACTCTTGCTGGAGAGTGGCATGTAAAGGATTTGAAACCGTATTTTGGCTCAAATTCTGATGTTTCAGTTAATTAAGTTAACTAAGTCGCTTTCTATGCTTTAGATAGTATGTTTAGTAGGTGTGTATGTAGTGAGACAACCTTGACGTCTTCGTCCTCGCGTTTTTCTTGGTTTATTTAATGGTATGAAGGCTACGCTTTCATTTAATATTTAAGTTCGTGTTGATTTTCCTAGTAAGAAGTGAATAGAATTTGTTTCAATTTCTTTCACGTTTGATATTATATTTGGGACACAATTATTTGGACTACCTGATTTTGACCTTACCAATCATGACTTTCCCTTAATTGTCTCCATTAGGACGTGTAGTACGCGAATATACTAGCATTATGTGTTCCAAACATACTTTACCAATGTTAATTATTTCACGTTAAAAAAAATTAGTTTTACTCATTTTTTTTCTTTTCGGAGAGGAATGGTGTAACATTTATTTTTCCTTAATTTGTGCATTACTGAAAGGGTCCTCGTGTGAACTCACCTTTAGAAATATTTATTTTAAATATTTTGTGGGTTTTGAAAGTTACTATTTTCTCTCTATATAATTTTTATATTGATGGATTTTCGTCGTATATATTTAAATGTAGACTCCCTGAGTTTACATTTAATTACTAATAATTTGCTTTTGAATATTATCGTTTAATGGATTTTCTTATTCAAATTTGGATATCGTTATCAATGTTCCTTGGTGGGAATGACGGCCTTGCGCGTTTGATTTTTTCGAGAGAAGGATTCGCTCTCTGTAGTGCGTGCTGGAAAGACCTCTCTTCGGAGGATTGGTTTTTGGTCACGTTTTTGACCAAGCGTTCTTCATTAGAAACTCATTTAATGAGCATCTGAATGTAAATAAATTTCTCGGTGAAGAGTATCCACAACTATTTTGTTTGGCCTTTGATTGTTGCTGAGGAATTTCGTTGATGAAGATTTCCCTTATAAAGGTATGTCTTTTTGCAGTCTATTCAATCTTTTTCCAAATCTTGTTTGAATTTTTTCTATTATTCAACTACGATTTTAGGGAATCTAGGCTACCCTGTAACATTACGCCTACCCATATGCAGCAATCTGTGCAGCCGTTTTGTCAAAAAAAGGGAAATCCAGTCTTCCTGGTGCACGAGCCGAATCACACCTTCATCTCTGAGACGTTATCGTACGCTGAATAGGCCCAGTAGCCAATTTTCGAGGCTATACTGTATCCGCAGTCGGCATCAACCACCGTAGGATTATATCAGACTAACCATCAATAGCAGTGGACATTTTCCTTTGTTGGTATTTTTTTATATTATTAAAATTTGCCTAATTGATTCTTCGAATCAAGTTGATAATTTCATAAATCTTACATTTATCTAATTATAGTTAAAGATAATAATTTATATTAAGGTTTACGAATCTATAGGGTTAATAATAATTTTATACATGAAATTTTTCTGATATCGCATTCTAGTGATAACTTAAATTTTTATTGCATTTTATTTTTGCGAATTTATAAATGCTACGTTTAGATAAATCGTCGGTATCAATTTTTATTAAATTTATATTGTTTAAATTAAAGAAAAGGTTTAATTAAATTTTTGCATATTTTTTAATAGATTTATTAATTCATTTTAGAAGATTACAATATGTAACAGAAATAGTACTATATCTGAGTAATTAGATTTACTTACATATCTACGTTCACATTGATCTTTTTATGTCTTTATTTTGCTCTATATCTATTTTTTTTATTTTGTGTATATATATGTGTTACTATTAATAAATGCATTTAAAATTTGTGCTTCTTATTGTTGAGGAATAACACCACCATACCCAAAAAAATAAAAGATAATTTATGCTAAATTGTTTAAGTAATAGTTGTTTAAAAATAATACTTACCAAGAGAAATAGGTTCTCCCGCTTTCCTATTTTGTTCAAGTTATCTTGTGCATTAAAAAAGCTGGATGGCGCCCATTTTTTTCTTTGCTTGATACTCAGTGGACCCGCGTATCTCGCTCACCGATGAAAAGATGCCGCACGCCAATGCGTAACCTTTTCCGCAAGTAAAAAAAGGTTACACATAAATTAGCGCCTGGTCGTGGGGCAGTGATTCTAGATTTTTCGCGTTTCAAATTTTGTATCCGCATGGTGGTGAAATTCCTTAGCAAATACAAATTACTATTACTATACTTGCTTGATGAACATTTTTAGTGTTTGAAAAGTTAATATTATTATCTTATTGAAAATACTATTGATGGTGGTTTTAATTTCCTATAGTATACGGTGTTTAGCGATTTTTTATTCAGGTTAGAATCATGGATCAATTTTATTACCCAATCCACTTACTCTCGAAGGAATTAGATTATGAACTGAGAATAAGGAATGTTATATCCGATAGGCCTCAAGTTGATAAAAGGAAAATATTAGGTAGACTTATAGTTAAAGAACGACTGTCACGAGTTAATGTTTTAACCTTAAAGGTTCCCAATTTCGATTTTGCTTCTGAGCAATTAGAAATATTCGCCACATTAGATTCGATAAAAGATTTAATTGCAGATTTTGAAGGTTCTTCCTCCGATTCAATATTCAAAAGGGCAACGTCACGCCTTGCCCATGTCAACTTCAGAGTACAAAGACTACCACTACCTTCTGGCACAGACCCTGAATTTGACGCTAAGCTTAAGTTCAAAAATGAATCCTTTGCTACTTGTTTGCAGTTAGAAGCCGAGTTACATGACGGATTGAAAGAAAAGTAACAAAGTGAAAGTTCATTGTTAGTCCCTCTACAAACCTCTTCAATTCCAGTGGTTCCCCAAAGTATTAATACTTCTAGTTCTGCATTTCCAGTATAAACTTGGAATTAAATTTGATGGCAACCCTGATAACTTGATAAATTTCATCGAACAAGTTGAAGAGACAGCCAGTGCTAGAAGAATTTCTAAAACAGATCTTTTTGCATCAGTTAGTGATTTATTTACTGGAAACGCCATCTTCTGGCTTAGGCAGGTAAAACCCCATATTAATGACTGGGACTCCTTAGTAGGTATCAATTTTTATTAAATTTATATTGTTTAAATTAAAGAAAAGGTTTAATTAAATTTTTGCATATTTTTTAATAGATTTATTAATTCATTTTAGAAGATTACAATATGTAACAGAAATAGTACTATATCTGAGTAATTAGATTTATTTACATATCTACGTTCACATTGATCTTTTTATTTCTTTATTTTGCTCTATATATATTTTTTTATTTTGTGTGTATATATATATATATATATATATATATATATATATATATATATATATATGTGTTACTATTAATAAATGCATTTAAAATTTGTGCTTCTTATTGTTGAGGAATAACACCACCATACCCAAAAAAAAATAAAAGATAATTTATGCTAAATTGTTTAAGTAATAGTTGTTTAAAAATAATACTCACCAAGAGAAATAGGTTCTCCCGCTTTCCTATTTTGTTCAAGTTATCTTGTGCATTAAAAAAGCTGGATGGCGCCCTTTTTTTTTCTTTGCTTCATACTCAGTGGACCCACGTATCTCGCTCACCGATGAAAAGCTTCCGCACGGCAATGCGTAACCTTTTCCGCAAGTAAAAAAAGGTTACAATCTGAATAATATAAAATATAGAACCGATCTTGGTATAAGCATTTTCAAAATTTGACATATTGTTTTAGCTAAAATTATAGGTCGTTTTGCCCTTATACACAACATTATTAACAGATATATTTATTATACGATTTACTTCGAGTAATGCAATTACGTGAGTACCTAGCGTGAAAGTAAATATTGCGATTATGTATTATACAATTTTACAGTGTTGAATAGAATATTTGGCAAAACAAACCTTACAAGGCATTCAATCGACTGACCGAAGAACAATTTGACAATTACTAATACATTCTTGCAGACAATGCAACGTATTTCGCAAGCAAACCCTCAAGTGGAAGATTTATACCAGAGGTATTAAGATTTCTTCGAATAATATTCAGGAGTAAAAAACATACGATAAACAGATATCGAACATACATCAGTTAACCTTCTGAATATACTAAAATTATATGGCGTATATAATAAATTAAAACTTATTATTATAAATTTAAAGAGCGCGACATATTTTTCAAATTCTATTCTCTCTATAAAAAAACGCGGCTATTGGATACATAAATCACTCTAAAATATTATTATTAAAAATTAAGAAATGTATTGCTTGTTATAATTCGCGCGCGGAAGGGTATTCTACCCAAAACTCTGCAGGTTCACCACTTCTAAAAATATTTAAATTAATCAATCGCTTTATAAAATCCATAGAGAATTATGGAATCTTATTAAATAAGTCTAGAAACAGATTTATACCAGAACGTTTATTGAGGCAGAGAGAGGTTGAGAAATAAGATTTTATAGAATGTATTTCGTTTATTTTGTCATCAAAATACTATTACAATACGACTATATTACAAAGTACAACTAGAAATTAAATATTTACTTATTCTATGATTTTTCTCGTTTTAAGCTCTGCGATGACTGAAATTATTTCGTTTTCGTTTTCGAGACTGCTGCTATGAGCTTTCTTTGCGGCGTACAACAATTGTAGTCGATCCACTAGTTGATCAGACGTACTATGACGTATCCAATCCGGCTTCATCTTGTTTAACTTTTTGGGAAGACTAACCTCAAAGTCTGTTATTCTGTATAAATTTGGTCTGATTACATTTTCGTATTTCCAATGTTTAACGCTTATTAGTCGACCGTTGCGCCTATAGTCTTTCTTATGAGCATTAGTAAGTGAGATTATTTCCAATATTGTCAATTGTCATGTTGTCAATATCTTTCTCTGTTGGACTAGGAGAGCTTATTCGTTTAAGCGTTAGTAAAGTAAACAGACCGGGTGTTCCATTGAAAAGTTTGTTTTTAATTAAAATATCTTTTCTCTGAAACTGTACTCGTGAACAAGTTAATCGCCACTCATCGATGTCATTATATAGACCGTACCTAGTTTTATCTACGTTTTAGTTTTCTCCGTTAGCTAATAATGCTCTATAATAGTTAGAGAATTCCTGATAAATCTTTAAGTCAGAATCACATTCTTCTTCTTCTTCAACAGATGTAACTGGAGATGCTTGTTCAAGTTTCGGTGAGAGATAAACGGTCACCGGTCGAGGTTCAGTTTTATCACTGTGAAATTAGGCTAATTTATTACGTATAGCATTCATTACGAGCGTTTATTATTTCATCATCATCATCGAGCCTTATTTCTTTATTTGTGTCACGGGGTTAATTGGTATGCATACGTTTCAGACCCACGTCTTTAATTATTACATCATTTCTAGGCTTTGTCTTATTATCATTATTATTCACACCTATGGTACAATGGATTGTTTTCAAGTGCCTTTTATAAAAAACTATTACGTGAAAAAGATTTGAAACATTTAGTACATGGGCATTTGTGTCCGCGGTGTATATTCATATGGCTTGCATACCCGGAGCGTCGAATGTTCAGACCGCATACATCACACAAGCGTCGTTCCATACCGTCTAATGAATGATCAGGAACAAAGTTCCTGTTTATATAGTCCAGTTACATGTACATACACGCGCAATTACAAACAGATACACGCACAGACGTACATAATAAAGCATGTACACGCGCAATTCCAAACAGATACACTCACAGACGTACATAATAAAGCATATCCACTCGCAATTTCAAACAGATGCACGCACAGACGTACATAATAAAGCATATACACGCACAATTTACAATCATCGTGTTATATTCTATATCATTAACTCCTTTTTTTTGCCTTTGCTGCTGCCTATGTTATCATGTTTGGTTTTTCTGGTCAACGATCCATCATTATCTTGACATTCATTTTCTTTTATACGAAAAATAAAAACATTAAAACATTTATCGAGTTCTCATAAAACATATACAATCATTTTTAATATGACTGAAAGCATTTATTAAATACAAAATTTATATATTTCATCTATTTAAAAAGACTTCCTTCAGCGTGAAAGAATATATACAAATCTACTACAATTATCTTTATCAAGTGTTGACATAAGTGAGCATGCAGTCATGTATTTTATCAAACTTTTGCATGTTTTGTATGACGTTACCTTAGACCGTCACCCTGTCGTTCACCCTTCATCGTTAGGACACATGATTTTAGATTAGTCTTACATATGCACACAATCAAACTACCTGGAATAAGTAGATGTAGGTACAATTAAAATCAATAAGTTTTAAAGATATTTATTATATATATTTATTATACATTATATCAGATGTAATAAATTTAAGTCTATCATCTAGATCAAGGTCATTCTGCAAATCTACAATAGTTTTCCTATTAAACTTATAAACTAGTTCATTCAAAAATAAATCATCCTTATATCTACAAAAAGAATTTAACACTTTTAATAAAATATCATTGTCTATACGTGTTGTACTAACTTTTATAGCCTCGTCCAGGGCTTCTTCGGCAAAACATTCGTAATTGCGATGCATAGTTTTACCAGCCTGTCTAATGGAATTATTTTCCTACCTGCTCTGCGAGGGTCGTAATTTATAATATGAATAGGGAGGTATTCAGGATACTTAGGTGAATACAGGTTATCTATCAATAGTTTAATTTCTCTTTATAACTATAAATGCTTATCATATATATTCAATTATTCAAGTATATGAAATTAAAAGGTACGGCACTATTGCTTGCAAATCTAGGGCATGCCAATGTTTTAAGTAGCGTCGAAACTACTCGTATCAATAAACGTTCTTGTATGAAAGTATGTTGTTTTGTACTTACTCTGCTCCCTACGTTCTGTCCTAAAAATGTATTCGTAGGCTCTAACCTCAAGCTACCAATTTCAAATTCCAAAAACAAAACGCCGTATTGGAATCAAGTTGTCGACAGGCTTCGTCTACTGTATACCTTAAAACAGAGAGGTAGCAGTAGTTTAGCAAACTAGGATGAGATTATTTCAATTATTTCTGAACTTAAAGAAGAAGGTATTATAGAATAAAAGATAATGGTTATACAAAATGTTACCCTCAACTATACTTTTCTATTTTGTTGTATATTTGTATGTTAGAATATAAGTTATCTAGTTTCAAATATGTATGTTAGAATATAAGTTAACTAGTTTCAATAAAAAGTAACATATTTATCTGTTTTAGTTCTCCAGGTTAAGTTTTCAAGGTTCTCATAACTATAGATATTGTAAGAGGAAATCATGTAGAGTTTCAAAGTTATAAAGACGTATTACAAACATATGACATATGTTATAGATAACCGCGTCCAGGACTTCTTTGTTACCCTCAAGTATACTTTTCTATTTTGTTGTTGTATATTTGTATGTTAGAATATAAGTTGCCTAGTTTCAAATATGTATGTTAGAATATATTTTAACTAGTTTCAATAAAAAGTAAATTATTTCTCCAGGTTAAGTCTTCAAGGTTCTCATAACTATAGATATTGTAAGAGGAAATCACGTAGAGTTTCAAAGTTATAAAGACGTATTACAAAACATATGACATATGTTATAGATATATATTTCGAAAGTGCTGAAAATAATTACAAATTAATATTAATCATACGAGTTTACTATATTCAACGATGAATATCCTACAAGAGTATATAGTATATTATTACATATCTGCGTATTTCGAAACCATTGAAAATGGATGATATATTGTAAAATAACGTTAAAATATGAGTTTACTATAGATACGACAAATATCTACATGGGGCAAAATTATACACAGTAAGAAGGCATATGTAGAAATCGTTTACAAGTGTAGTAGATATAACGAAAAAGGTTAAAAATCAGTTCAAAATTACATTACGTCTAGAAAAGTAGAAAAATTGGGGTTACAATTGTTGAATATTTGCATTTTCACCATATATCATAGGTTTAATTTTTTATCTCTAATTTTATATAAGGCGTATAATCATGTTTCTTGGTTAGAAAGTTAATGAAGCGTACATCAAATCTATCTGCATTGACAAAACAAGTGACTGAGATTCCTTGAAGTTTCTTTATAACTAACTCACTAAATTCCTTTGAAATGTTCAGTAAGAGCGCTTTGTTTATTTATGGTTAAAAGCAGTTTTAAGGAATGTCGAAAACAACATGACTAATTAGTTTGTACGTATTTTCATGCAAAAACATTTAGTTTGAAAGTAACTTCTTAAACAGTTTTAGCTACAGAGAATGTTTTTTGAATTTTAAAATAATGCTCTACAGTATTCTATATTCTTAAAAGTTTCATTTAAATAAATTTTTGAGAAATCATAACGAACGACCGTAATTGTTTTCTTTCAAATAGAATTTGCTTTACTTGTAAACCGTATTTTAAATGTTTATGACGTATATTTAAACAGGTCAAAATGCAACACAGATAATCCGACTGGTGATTGGCAGCAACCTTTAGAGGTACATTCTATACTTGAAAGAAATTTTTTATTATTACCCTAGATGTTTCTACATGTTAAATTGTTTTCGCAGAATTACATGATGACCTACAGATCTATATTTAAATATCAAATAGGAATGACAACATAAGATTTATTTTAAAATAAATTTATGAGAGAGAGAGTGAGATGAGAGATGACAAATAATATATAAAATGAGATGTACAAAATGAGATATGAGTTATGTAAATGAGAGATGAGATATGCAAATGATACCGTGAATTAATTTAATTCGTGCATGCATATGAGAAATGATAAATGTAAATGAGAGATGAGATATGTAAACGATACCGTGAATTAATTTAATTCGCGCATGCATATGAGAAATGATATATGTAAATGAGAGCTGAGATATGCAAACGATACCGTGAATTAATTTAATTCGAGCATGCATATGAGATATGAGAGAGGTGAGATGTACAAATGAGAGATGAGTTATGTAAATTAGAGATGAGATATGCAAATGATACCGTAAATTAATTTAATTGATCTAATTAAATTAATTTAATGATATATGTAAATGAGAGATGAGATATGTAAATGATACCGTGAATTAATTTAATTTAATTAAATTAGATCAAATAATTTAATTCGCGCATTTAATTAAACCACGCCTCATTTGAATATTAATTAGATCGCGGGGTCATTTGCATAAAAGTAGAGGGGATGGACTCTACGGAGGCAATACCTACTACTGTGGTGGAATTTCAATTTATCACTAGCTCTTTCAAAAACATACAGGTATATTCGTCGAGGGATAATTCATTCATATAGAAGATGTTAGACATCTGCTGGGGTGGTTTATTTTAAAATGTATTTAGGTATCCTTCAAACAGCTTTTACTATGTTAATGAAATAATAAAAAGTTATTTTATTTGATTAATCAGATTATCTGAAACATTTTAGGACATATTTATATGGTTTTAGAAACAATATACACGCTTTTCACTTTGTTAATAATATAAACAATTTCAATACAATTTAAACACATTCGAAGTTTAAGGTAACACTGCTTCAAATCCCTCTAACTTGCTGTAATATTATTTCATTCATAAATAGTCTTCATTTTACTATAAGGTTTCAATCATGCTGTTTGTTATGATGCTTTCAGCTTCGTTAAATTTTTATTACAGTTATTAGAAAACCCAATTTCTGCGTAGGTAGGGTCACGGTAAAACTAAAAAAGTCAACTTCTTAAGGGATGGTATTTAGTTGTTTTTAACAGTTGAGATAAACAGATTATGATATACGGGTTAATATTTCATAGAAATATGAAAAATGCGTTTCGTTTTAAAACTATAAAATATGTATAGTATGAATTGTTCCATTATGATTTTTCATGTTTGATGATTTCGTTGGATTATATGATATGAGGTTAATGTCTTTTCTAGACAAAACCGCGATGAACAGAATAGATCTTACTGGTTCTAGACGTTAATGACGTAATACATACAAGTTCAATCTTGATTATTTTTTTGTCGGCTGTGTCGGAACAGGAGTTATACAATTTATAATGATAAGCTGCTAGATACACAAATGCGTTAATGACCTACCTAATGGTATCCTGTTCTGATAGGCAAATTCTACTGGAGGCCATATTTGACTACATATATCCCGTGTTGTGTTATTTATTAAAAAGGTTGTTATAATATTATGGCATGCTAGATACACAAATGAGTTAATGACCTACCTAATGATATCTTGTTCTGACAGGCAAATTCTACAGGTAAATGCTAATCTATCTGATAAACAATATACACACTTTTTACTTTGTTAATAATATAAACAATTTCAATACAATTTAGACACTAACTTGCTGTATTTATAATAGCTCTACAAGCTAGCCTTAACATGAAATGGCGTAGATGTCAAGATCTTACACAGGTGTGCGCTGCCGCGCGCCGGACCGAGTCGCGGATGACCTCGAGTCGCGAGCCGTCGCCATCTTGGATTTGTGATCTTTTCATTCATTGCAGCATTGCTTCCATTGCTTCCATGGACCGCACGCCACTGATGTTTTTGTTTGAAGGAGTTAAGTGATCGTGTATAAATATGTTATTTTTGTTTATGCCCGCTGCTGGCACAATACTATCAGCTACAAGATATTTGCGGTCTTTCAAATTTGATTTAAATATTTGTACAACATTATTCTTTATATTCCTTTTGTTTAAGGTAACTATAATAGGTTTAAAATTGTTATTATTGCTAGTCGGCACCCGATGTGCAGCACCAATATCATTAATATTAAGCATCGTCCCTATTTTAGAAAATAACGTTACTAAGAGCTCCAAAATATTTTCGTTTGGCATTTCTGGTACTGTTGTGATAATTCTTCATGTCTTGGGTCACCAGTGTTGTGATAAGACTGTTTATATGGGTCTTGTACACAATCTTAGAAGTTATATCTTTTAGAAGGTAATGAAAGACGTGTATCTTGTATGAGATATTTATTTATTCTTGTTGTTGATTATTGTTGCTATGGCAATATCCCCATCATTCAATGCCTCTCTGATGGATATGTATGTAATGATTTGTATTTGTGTATTATGTAAATAGCAAGAGATCATTATATAACACTACTCGTAAAAAAAGGCTGTAGATACATTAAAAGGAATAATGCAGAAGGGCATTAAATGCATTCCTCAACAAAAAAATAGCATACATTAATGTCGTACTTGTATGCACTGGCATGTTTAACGTATACTAGCTACAAAAAATTGAGTGGTTTGCATCTTTTCAATGGTTCCTTACATACTAAGACAATAAAACGTATGCTAAAAATTAAGTGCTAATAATCAAAGAATTGAAAGGCCTTTGCCGTTGATAGCTAGGAGGCATCAATTGCTTATGGCAAAAACATGTGTTGCTTATTGCAAAGTAATGTCGCAAAACTTAATCTAACGAAACGATACTTGATGATACAGGAATCACTTGTTAGGACGTTCTGTAATTCTTACTAGAAAGAAAGAAATAAAATTTAGGAACGTGAGCAAAACCAAGGAACAGCATAATAATAGCTTCGTGAACAAGTGATTGCGTTACGATTTATTTGTTGTAACTTTCAAAATTAAAAACTATGCTAATGTAATCTAAAACCGTTAGCCTAAGTAGTAAGTCTGTTGTTGACATTGATAAACGTAGTTGTATTCATTTTGTCCGTAAGAATGGAAGAAGTTGGGTTGTATCTCATAAACGGAGGCAGCATTCATAGCATTGTCCTAAGGTTGTAGGAAGTACTAGGTGAAATTGCCCGTTGGAGAGTATTATTGAATCTTCTTGAATCCTGTGATATTTGAGGAGAATGAACACTTGAAGCTTAATCCGGTAGCACATATATTTGGGACCTCCAAATGCTATTCAGGATTGATTAGTTGAATGTTATCAATGTATGATATCATGTAATGTCGAGTTGACAAAGCTCATGTGGAGAAATATAAGTCACTACTGTTATTTTTGCACTTGTGTTTATGGTGTATAACTAGAAAGTTGGTACACTGCACATAATGCTAATGTTTCTAAGCGATATGGAATTTGCTTACATCCGCGTGATAAGATAATTTGAGTTTGGTCAATAGAAGTTGCACGGTTGTAATTTTCTCGGTTAGAAGAAATCGAATGTTCGCATTGTTCTAATTACGAGGTAATGAGGCCGTTTAATCGCGTGACCTTTGTATAATATTTCGCATTTTGACGTAACAAAAACAAAAATTGGTTGGTTAATGTTGTTGCGATGTTCATTGATGCTTATCCGAGAAAACAAACTAAACATCAAATAAAGAAAAAAAAAAAAGATGTTAATCTTGTTATATCCAAGAACAATCTCTTCTTATGGCATCGTTCCAATGGCGAAACGAGAGATGTCGGCATTGTTGTGTCCGAGAAATGCTGAAGACATTTTTCAGGGACTGCTACTACGGGTGTCGTTGCGTCTGGTTCTTGAGGAACGTTATTGATGTGATTTCCATCAGGAACTGGAGTTGTTGCAGCTTGTAGATTTCAGGAATATTTTACTGGATCCAAGGGAGTCTTCGTAGAAGATAAGGCGGTTGATATCCCCAAACCGTCGGCCTTCGGAAGTTCTTGCAATTTCTGATTTAAAAAACATTGGTTAGGATTCAATTTCAGCGGTATCCTAACTGACTGTGATGTTTTTGGAATGTTTGTAAGAGATTGTGATTCTGTTTTATTGTGTAATAAATGCGCTTTTGGAATTAAATCATTTGTAATAGTTTCTGTAATGGAAGTATTAACCTGTGAAACGTGCTTTTCAAGAATTGAATAGTCAGGTTTATTAAAACAGAAAGTATCAGTGGATGCATGTGCATTTGAAAGGGCATTGCATTGATAAATGACGTTTTGAGTATCGTCACTTAATTGGGGGTTAGGATCCTGAATTTGTGACGGATCTTGCGATATTTGATTACAGTTTGTGGTTATGAAATTATAAGGAGAAACGATTTCGTCTTTGAATAGGTTAACTAGTCCAAAAAAATTAGGTGAATCATCTTGCTGTAACCAGAAATTTGTAATCTCTTTGGGAGAAGAGATAGTATTAGGTTTTCGGTTGTATGGAATAGGTTTATCCAAAGAAGGACCCAAGTAGTAGCTTACTAATTCGTTTATGAACGTGGTGTATCGTTCGAATGAAAGTTTATTCTTATCAATAAACTTGATAAGATTCGAAAGGAGTTTCAAAATGTTATATGGCCAGTTATGAATTCGAATATTATATTTTTTAATTTCATTATCAATATGTAGGAAGTCAAAACATCTATTGATCAAGACTATTGACATTTGTACATGTGAACTGTCAAAAATAGGAAATTTTACTAAATCTGCTGTTAACTTATTGATTATTATTATATTGAAACGTAACCAATAAAATATAAAGTACTTATCTTATTTGAATGATAAAAAGGATATTAATGAACGTCTGAAAGTCGACTGCTTGCGGGAGATAATCGAAAACCGTTTCAAGGAATTCCAGGAGTGCAGGTTGGGTATGTCGTCAGACAAAACCAGAGCAAGAGAATTATTCAAAATTTGGCGTTGATTATCTAAGTTCTTTTTTCTTATCGTCGTAGGTTACCAGAGTTCTGATAATTCTTCACGTCTTGGGTCACCAGTGTTGTGATAAGACTGTTTATATGGGTCTTGTACACAATCTTAGAAGTTAAATAATCTTTCAATAAATAAATATCTCAAAGACTTTCTCACAAAACGAATTTGTGTGTACAAATTAAAGAAGACACTTTGATACAGCTGTTTCAAGCTTATTAGCTATCATCAGTCGAAGATAGTCTTCTCCAATTTGCACACACCATCCAGGGCTTTATATAAAACCCAAATATACATTAATACCAAAAGGTAATAATGCTGACATCTGTGAGAACACTCGCACAAAGCGACAAAGAAATGGTTCTCACAGTGTCTATCCTGGCCTGGCCGTCAACCAAGTATATCATAATAAACTATAAAATATAATTAAATATATTTATAGTAATATGGTTGACGGTTGATTATGTAATTGGTTGACGGCCAGGCCAGGATAGACACTGTGAGAACCATTTCTTTGTCGCTTTGTGCGAGTGTTCTCACAGATGTCAGCATTATTACCTTTTGGTATTAATGTATATTTGGGTTTTATATAAAGCCCTGGATGGCGTGTGCAAATTGGAGAAGACTACCTTCGACTGATGATAGCTAATAAGCTTGAAACAGCTGTATCAAAGTGTCTTCTTTAATTTGTACACACACACACATTCGTTTTGTGAGAAAGCTTTGAGATATTTATTTATTGAAAGATTACACTTTATTCTCACTTTGAGTTCCATATTACTATAAATATATTTAATTATATTTTATGCACAGATGCATTATAATTAGACTATTATTGATAGATCTATCTAAACATAACTGTCTCTTTATGCCCCAAGGGCCTCTTTATGATCCGACGGGCAATAATGAAACGTCAATTAAATGCTATATTTGTAGAACTTGATTGGTTCTTAATATAATTTGTAAACTTATCACCAATGAAAATAAGCTGAAATTAAGTGGTTCGGAATGGCTAGGTTTGTTAAAAACCTGTTAAACCTTAATATAAATCGTCGTTGGAGAGTTTAGACAGACTGTATTTGGAGATAATACACATGAAAATTCGGAATATGCATATAAGAAAATCGTAGCAATGAAAAACTTTTCTATTCAAAGCGACTTACCCGTTTCACCGGTGTCCAAATTTCTGTTCGTACAGCAAGTGTATAGCGGGTAGCGGCAAGTGTATATAGGGGTACCCCTCTTCTGCGAAGTAGCTCTGCTTCCTCTATACTTGGGATTAACCAGCGACAAGACGATATATGGTAAAATATAACACTTTTAATCACTATTGAAAAGTAATGCGGTTGACAGTTTATTTAGTTTAGTTCGCCCAAAAACACGTGGCTTTGGACACTATCGTTTGTTTTACGCGCACATTCAAAAAATAATGCAAAAAGATCAAAGTCGCTTGATCACACAAGACATTTCATTGCTATAAAAATTCACGCAATATTTAAAGTTTAAAAAATAATAAGGATATGAAGTGCTCTAGAAAGATCATTAATTGTTAACAAAAGAAAAATTAAATTAAATTATTTACAAAATTAAATTAGTTGTGAAACTTATTCATTTCGGCCCACCAAAGTGACTATCACTTTCGGAAGGTTTCACAGGCAGCGGACACAACTTAACCAGAGGCCTTATAAAATCCCCAAGATTCGTGTGAACATTGGCAACTCTTATATGACCATCAGGTCCTTTAAAAAGTTTTGTAATTCTACCGGTCCGCCATTGTAGCGGTGGAGCAAGCTCATCTTTTATGAGGACAAGTGTATCAATTTTGGGTTCTTGGCCGTGTTCCAACCATTTTTGACGCGCTTGCAAAGTATTTAAATATTCTGACTTCCATCTACGCCAGAAATCACTCTGAATGCGTTGCACTAAATTCCATCGATTTAAACGATTTAATTTAGTGTCAGAAAAATCCTCATCTGGTACAGACACTAAAGGGCCCATGGTTAGAAAATGACCAGGCGATAACGCCTCTAAATCAGTAGGGTCAGAACTCTGGGGCATAAGTGGACGCGAATTGAGAATAGCCTCTATTTGGCATAAAACGGTATATAATTCTTCATAGGTTAGAATTTGAGATCCTATGACACGAGCTAAGTGATTCTTAACGGATTTAATTCCCGATTCCCAGATGCCTCCAAAGTGAGGTCCTGAAGGGGGAATAAAATGCCAAGAAATGGATTCTTGATTGGCGGCACTTTTAGCAAGCTTTAACAATTCCTTATTGGCTTTCACGAAATTTGTTGCGTTATCTGAATATAAATGCTTAACATAACCTCTACGAGAGACAAAACGGCGAAGTGCAGCTAAAAAGGCTTCAGCGGATAAATCCGAAACTAGCTCTAAATGAAGAGCTTTAGTAGCTAGACAAATAAATAAACATATATATGACTTACTAGTTTTGACACCTCTATGTTTACTTAGAGTAATAGGAATGCTGCCACTAAAATCAATTCCACTAGAAGAAAATGGTTTTTGCGGGTTAATGCGGGCATAAGGCAAATTACCCATTAGGGGTTGATAATTACGCGGCTTTACCTTGAAGCAGCGGACACAACGCGATAAAGTACGTTTAATTAAGCGTTTAGCCGATAAAATCCAAAAGGTTTGGTTTATTAAATAGTGGACAGTCTGTATACCAATATGCAAATATTTGGTATGTATATATTCGACAAACAAATAAGAAAGTCGACTTTCGCGAGGTAACAAAATAGGGTGCTTTTGATTATAAGGAATAGAAGCCTGATGAATTCTACCACCTACTCTTATCAAACCGCCACTGTCCAAAAAGACATTTAACTTTTGAATTGGCTTTATGCATTTCTTATGATTTTTAATATTCAAAATAACATCAGAAAAGTATTTTTCTTGTTCGTGTTTGGCTAAAATTTTTAATGCGGAAAAAAGTTCAATAAAGTTTATTTTATTTTTACATTTTTCATTAGGCGATTTGCAATTATTTATGAATCTTAAAATATAAGCTACAATAAACTGAATTTCTCGTATGTTAGATTTATTTGCCAACAGAGAGTCTAAAAAATTGTCATTTTTAGCATTCGAGACCAAACAAATATTATTTTTTCTTTGTTCGTTATCTATATCGTTTGATATTTTCATTTTTGGCGATTCATGCGCCCATTCGGCTTTAGGCAGCTGCAGGAAACTAGGAGCGGCCCACCATAAGGAGTGGTTTAAAAGCTCAGAGGGAGAACATCCTCGGCTAGCGACATCAGCAGAGTTTAATTGAGTTGGCACATACATCCAACAGTCGGGATTGGTATTTCCTTGAATGAAGCTAACGCGGTTGGCTATAAAAGATTTCCATTTGCTAGGATGCGACTTTATCCAGGCCAACGTCACCATCGAATCGGAAAAGGCATAAATATTTTGTATGATAATTTTTGAGCTGAATGTATCAACGACATATTTGATAACTTCAGACAATAAAGTTGCGGCTAAAAGTTCGATTCTGGGTATGGACAAAACTTTCAGTGGAGCTACACGTGATTTAGCTATGACGAAATAGATAAAATACTGATTGTTGCGTAATACTCGTAGGTAAACAACGCATGCATAGCCTCGCTCACTACCATCGCAAAATCCACATAAATCGATTGCTTCAGCATCTATTAAGTCAATATGGCGGGGCAAAGAAAAATATTCTAAAACATGTAGTTCATTTTTATATTGTTCCCATTGACGTAAAGTTTCATGGGGTGCTTCTTGGTCCCATTGTAACCCAATAACCCATAACTGCTGAATCAAATGTTTTAAAGAAAAAGTTATAGGCGTCAAGAAACCTAGCGGATCATACACGCGGGCTAGTTGGGAAAGCATATTTCTTTTGGTACAAGATTCATGAATCGGACTAACATTAAAGCGAAATGCATCTGAGGAAGGATGCCAACATAATCCCAAAACTTTGGTTATGTCATCCGAATCAAGGGAAAGTGCAGCTGGATTCACGAGCGATGGATCTAGATGCGATATAACTTCTGGCTGGTTACTTGACCATTTGTGAAGTTCAAACGCGCCTCTTTTTAGTAAAAGAGTAAGCTCTTTTTGGAGCGATAAGGCGTCAGCAATAGACTTGCATGAAGTGGTTACATCGTCTATATAGGTATCATTTAGGATAACCCTAGACGCGTTGGGGAAATTCTTAGATTCATTTTCAGCTAAGTGTTGAAGTATTCGTAAAGCGATAAAAGGCGATGAATTAATTCCATACGTAACGGTGCGCAACTTAAAAGTCGAAATAGGGTCATTGACATTAAAGCGCCATAAGATTTTTTGGTAATCTTGATGCTCGGGGGTTACCAAGATTTGTCTATACATTTTCTTAATATCTGCGGTTAAAACAACTGGATTTAAGCGAAAGTTTAATAAAATTTGAACTATATCTTTTTGCAGTTTAGGCCCCGATAATAAAACATCATTTAGCGATAGTTGGTTGCTAGGATCACGTACACTAGCGTTAAAAACTACTCGCAGTCTACTACTAATTGCTGAAGGCTTTATAATGCAAAAATGCGGAATAAAATAACTGTTGGTATTCATGTCAGAATCGTTAGCGTATTCCATATGTTCTAGATCTAAATATTCTTTCATAAAATTTGAATATTCTGAATATAGATCTTGATTCTTTAAAAGTCTTTTTTCCAAAGATAAGAATCGTGTAAGGGCAATCTGCTTGCTAGCGGGGAAGTGCGGAGGTGGGTTATCATCGATGCAGCGAAATGGCAAGGAAACAATATACCGGCCATCTTCATTTCTAGAAACAGTTTCCATAAAATGATTTTCACACATTCGATCCTCGGGCGAAAGGAATGTTGTTTGCGGCAAGTTTTCTATTTCCCAAAACTTTGTAATAATATCTCGAAGCGAATCGTTTTCGGATCGACAAAAAAGTGATCGAATGGGTAAATTATTTAAATTAGCAGTCTGATTAACTTGGCCCATTAAAACGTAACCAAAAATTGTATTTAATGCTACGGGATGATTAGGGTTACAACTAGTTGTTTTCTCGCCTGTCACAATTATTGGAAAAAGATCAGCTCCTATTAACATCATAATAGAAGAAGGCGTAAAAAATGTAGGATCTGCCAGAGGCAAGTCTTTTATAAATTGCCAACTGTCAATATTTAGTTCGGAAGAGGGCAAATCACTGCAGATTTTTGGTAAAATGATAGCATTAGTAGAAATGCATATATCTGATTGCTGAACAGGATAAATTTTTAGAAAAACAACCTAATTGTGGTATCGTGCCATTTCCACCGACACCCTGTATATCCGTACTAAGTGGGTATCTGGGCAGTCCTAACTGATTAGCTAGTTTTTGAGTAATAAAGGTGGTCTGTGAGCCGGAATCCAAAATAGCTTTAATTACTTGAAAATTACCACGACTATCTAATATTTTAACTAGAGTAGTAGATAATAAAATTTGAGACTGTGAAGAAGTAAATCCACAATGCGTTTGATTATTATTATTTGCCGTATTTGAAGAAACACCAGAAGTATGGGGTGTATTTTGAGGAATATTTTGGGGCGAATTGTTTTGACAATTCATAGATTGCGGTGGCGACATCTTTGGGTGCGAATTTGAAATAAAATGCGGTTGCGCAAAATGTAATAAAGAATGATGCCTGCGATGACAAAAGCGGCAAGAAATTGTCGATTGACATTTTGAAGTAATATGTATCTTGCTTAAACAATTCAAGCAAAGTTTATTATGTTTGACGAAAGTAAAGCGCTCAAAGGCGGGTTTAGATTTAAAGAGAGGGCAATAGTAAATGAAATGTTCTTCATTACATAATAAGCATTTTCCATTTGAAGAATTTAGCGTGCCCAAAAGCGTTTGCGTGTTATAATTAGTACTAGCGTTATGTTTAAATTTATTTTGCGGTTTAAACGGCGGTTTTGAAAAATCTTTTTTGTTTTTCGATTTAGCGTGCAGCGAATAAAGTGAATTATATTGCGACTCAAGGAAAGTAAAAATATCTGCATAAGAAGGCATTGTATTAGCGTTTTTATTAGCGAGTTCAAAGCGTGAAAGTAAAACATCATTTAATTTATCTAACAACATATTAGCTAATGGAAAATCCCACGAATCAGTATTATAGTTAAGCGTTTTGAGAGCTTCTACATTTTTTGAAAAAACATCCAAAAGATTTCGTAAGGCTTGCGGTTCATCAGATTTTAAAGCGGGAGAATCAAAGATATTGCGCCAATAAGTTTGAGCGGCTAGGCGTTTGTTTTCATAGCGTTTAACTAATGTTTCATAAGCGATAATATAATTAGCGTCGGTCATCGAAATGTGTTTAACAATGTTTAAGGGCGGTCCCTCAAGGGACGAAATTAAATAATTAAACTTTTCAATAGGTGCTAAAGCAGCATTAGTATGGACAGAACTATTAAACATATCTAGAAAAGTTGGAAAAGCAGTTAAGTCACCTTTAAAAGTAATTCATTTTAATTTGGGTAAGTATGTAGCGGAATGTGCATTTGCACTCGAACAAGATTGTGTCAAAATAGGTTTAACGTCATCTTTTTCGAATAGGTTTTTATAAGTACACTTAATTTCATAGTACTTATCTTCGAATTCATTAAATAGGTTGATTTCCTCTTCCAATTTATCTGGAATTTGCGAATAAGCTTCAACAATCGTTGTATGAAATAAATTAAAAGACTCCTTAATGTCATTTAAATCACGAAATCTCATTTCAAAAAAGGGTCTTTTGCTTTCATTTTCCACACATTCTTGAGCTAAATTATGGACAATGTTAATTCGACCTACTTGAATATTTCTTAACGCTTCTGCCTTTTTAAGTGCACTCATGATTCAAACCTATAAAGTATTGTTGTATTAAATTGGAAATACAAATAGAAGAACCCCAATTGAAACTGGAAATAAATAACAGAACTGGTTGACACACTCGCCTGTTTGTAAAAGATGTACAATACAGATGCGCGATCGGTACCTAAAATTCTGTGGTAACTATGATAAATGTAACAAGGAAAACTTGATTGTCAAGCTTATATAAATTTATTGGCTAGTAGGTATTCCACCCATTGAGATGCCTCCCACTCCTTTTTTTGGCCACGCCTACTGCTATCTGATTGGCTATCCCTACTCCTGTAGCTCCTCCCCTTGCTTCTGATTGGTCGACGCCATTTTGAATCGCCATTTTGAATCGCCATTTTGAATAGCCATTTTGAATCGCCATTTTGAATAGCCATTTTGAATCGCCATCTTGGATCGCCATTTTGAATAGCCATTTTGAATCGCCATTTTGAATAGCCATTTTGAATCGCCATCTTGGATCGCTATTTGAATCGCCATTTTGAAACGCCATTTTGAATAGCCATTTTGAATCGCCATTTTGAATCGCCGTTTTGAATAGCCATTTTGAAATGTCATTTTGAATCTGTCAATTTTGAATGTCATTTACCTATCCGCCATTTGTATCTATCATTTTCAATTTGTCATCTTAGATTTCCCGCCCTTGGATTTGAATTTTTAGTAATTTAATTCGCGGGGTCATTAGCGGATCATTTTTTTTATCTCGCGGGATCATCTGCATATCTCATCTCTCATCTCCCTCTCTCTCCTCATTTCCAACTTGTCATCATTTCCCGCTGAAAGATTTGAATTCCTAGCGCTGCTAATGCCATCTATCGGTGACGTCATATGATCGGTATAGTAGATTTCTATACGCCTGTAGATAGGCAACCCGCTATACTTTTTTACAAAACCAATGGAGCCGGCAGGGTTTGAACGCTCGACCGTCTGGTTATAAGCTTAGGACTTAACCATTACACCATGAAGGTAATCTATTAAAGCACTGTAAACGGGTTATAAAAAAAAATTGTTGACTAGCGACCACGTACTCATAACATAATACATGTTAGTAATTTCATATTATCAGATATGATATCCATTATCTCAACAAAATCATTAGCAAAGACGTGTTTTAGTTATAAGTTTAAGCGATAACAAAATGTCCATAGCTTAACCCCGAGACCACGGAGCTTGTCTTTTAAATTACTGCATACGAGTTATTTCTAAAAATGCTTTCACGTATATTTGATTAAATCCAATTTATTTAAAAATAATTCCCGGAAAATATTTATAAATATTGTACATTAATAATATTAAATCTTTAGGATTCAAAAATTATAAGCCAATTATGATTATTATCATGAGTCATTAAATGAGATCGGTAAGGTAAAAACATGACGTCTTGATTGTAAACGATGATTTCACCATTGCTAATGAATTTCCAATTAGCGGGTGTAGAAAGTTAAAATTCAAACATGAAAAACTATTGGTTTAATCGAAATATTTTAAAAGTTGCCGACGGCTAATTATTATTTAATAGCAACCGTAAATTCTGAGTAAATCTGTTTGGATATTTCCTGAAGCCTAAATCAATTTTGTTTGTATTAAAATCTAGAAATTTCAGAAAAACGGTTTTAAAATAAATTGTATATAGTTATACATTGTGAAATAAAAAAATGCAAGAATAAAATACGTACACGGATTAAACTAAACTATATATTAAGAAATATTAATTACGGCTTTTATAGCATCTTACAGGAAAAAGATTACAGTCAATCAAGATCACAACACATATCATTAACAAGATATCATAAATAAATATATTATATATTGAAGGTAAAGACATGAGTATATCCATCGTTTGACTAATGTCTATTTATTAAAACAAATAAGTTATGAAATGAAGCAGGGAGTCTATTCAATGAACATTGCCTAATACTTTTATGATTTTTCTAGCCTATAGATCAGCAGTTAGAAACACGGGCCTGCTAAATGCCTGCAATTCACCTACCCTATCAATATGTTGTACAATTTTAGATATGTAATGTATACGTTTTGTTTCTTACTTAAGTCTATTTTGTTTGTATGTTTGTAATATTTAGACATTTACGAAAATTAAATCAAGCTGAACAGCAGATTACTATTTTAAATTTAATAGATCATACGAATTATCTTACCCTGTTCTTAATTACTGCTTTGTATAAATTGTACATTGTTTGTAAATGCTCTCTGAACTAAAATATTCATATATGAGAGAAATGTTATATAAGTCAATACAGCCCTATAACTATCATTTATTGAGCTATACAAAGAGATTTATATCTACGCTAAACTAAAGATTAATAGAAGTATTGCATTCCTGATATCATAAGATAACGATAAAACACATGATTATTCTTAGACTAAGGTCTAATTTAGGTAGTCAAAATCTAGGTAATCGAATTGTAGGTACATATCATGATGTGATATCATACAATTATATTCTAGTAAGAATTGTAATAAAGTCACTGCTATAAATAACATCATTCTTTATCACGATCATCTATCATTATCAAAATCATCTAATGTCATGCAGAGTCAGCAGCTAGCTCCTAAGTTCGTATATGCGAGAAACTCTCTACCCGCTCTGAACAATCAATTACAAAAACTGGATGAGTTTCGGACGTATAGGCAGATAATTCCAAATTTTAATCCGTTTTCATTAATGAGTAGACCTAACATAACATTAGTTTTACCGTAGGAAGAAGGACCGCTCAGAATTGCTCTACAGGAAACAGTCTGACACTAGGTTATTCAGATCAAATATTACTTACAAATCGGAAAGGATATCTATGAAACTCGTGCTGAATTAAATGTAGGAACCTGAATGCGTGGCAGCATCCGTCGCTATTGCATCAACCGTTTCTTCGCATAGCTTTTAGTTTATCTGTGAGAAATTCTATTTTATTTAGTACATAAGGCGTAGATTAGATTATTAATCTACCCAAAAGATTCACCAAACATGGACCTGCTAAATGCCTGCAATTCACCTACCCTATCAGTATGTCGTACAATGCAAACATTTAATATTATTATTAAAATTTTATAAATAAAAACGATAAAAGAAGTTTATAGTTTTCATTTATTTTTATGTTAAACATATACGGTAGCAGGATCTAGATCGATGTATACAAATTCATATATGACAGAAATGTTATGTATCTCAATACATACCTAAAACGTATTCTTCGTATATTCAGTAAGAGCTACCCATTTTTTTCTAGACATTCGAATTTTGAACAGCTTAATAATATGTTTTCTCATTTAATCATAATTAGGTTGACTTTATATAGCATTTTTCAGAAAAACCTTCTTCAGAAAAACCCTAATGATTATTTAATTTACATAAAAAAAAAAATTTAAAACATTTGATTACACAATAATCCCATTTTCGATACCTTCGAAATATAAGTCTATAACATATGTTTAGGTCTTTATAACTTTCAAACACAGGGTAGTTACCTCTTGCAAAATTTACAGTTATGAGAACCCTGAAAACTTAACCTGGAGAAATAAATCAGATAAATATTTTACTTTTATTGAAACGATAAATTTGCATACTAATATATGAAAATAATATAATGTATAATGCCTGATAAATAAAATTGAAATTATTCTTATTCTTTTACAATGAAATTATTCTTTTACAATGAAATTTGTTTTGAAAAAACACGATGAAACGTTATGTATCTTAATGCAGGAGTTCTGTTAACGCATTCGTTATTTAGAGATTCACTTATAAGTACACTATCTATTTAGCTGATTCAATAAAAATTTCGTTATTTTAAAATTCCTAACGAGGGACCTACTGATAAGCGTTATATTATACCAGGTACGTATGATACTCTACTACTGATTGCATACCTGATGAACGCAGTTGTACAAAGTAATATAGGATATACGTTACAGAGAAGTTTAATTTTCCGTGCAACAAATGACCTATATATATATATATTTTATGTACTACAATGCTGACATTAACATATTTAGCGCATACCTGTTGAACATAGCTCTACAAAGTAATATTTAAAAGACTTAAAAGGCTTATATTTTAGAGATCGGATACAGTCGCATATATTCCTGTATATTACCTCTAAATTTTACTTTAACAATACATGTAGTCAGGTTTGGCGTAAATAACAATTAGGGATATCAAAGCCATACTAACTGAACGCTAACATAATATGCTCTACAGGTCAAACTCGATTAATTAACCCTGGGGCTATACATCCTTAGACTAGAAACAGTCTTGAAACAAAAATGGCTGAGTCCACCCTGTTAGACAAGAAATCAGAGTATGGGCGTGATAAATAAAACATATAAAGTTATTTTACAAACATTTATTTAGTATACATAACATAATACAAGAATATAGATCATAAGTTGTTTTCTATGACGACTGTTGTAGTTCTACGGGTCTCTGAGTCGTCGTATGCCCTCGCAGCAATACTAATACGTATAAAGTCCGACGACTGACTCATTGGAACTGTACCGGTAGCCCTTTCCTTGTTCAACTCTTCGTTACTATCATAGTTGGTAAACGAGGAACCACATTCATCAATACCCCAAATGCATGGCTGAAGTCATATCTTCTTCTTCTTCTTCTGTCTCATCGATATCAATAGGTCCATTTGCTTCCTTTACCAGAGCCGTCTTTACAACATCTGCGTTATTATGTACGTTTTTAAATGCCTTTTATAGCTGTCGATGCGTGAAAGATATTTGAAGCAATTAGAACACCGGACTTTGATTGATTCGTGAACGCTTTTCGTATGTCTTTTAAGCTGTCAGAGCTTGAAAAAGTTTTGACACAGCTAGAACAGCAGATTCTGTTTGAATCGTGTATGGTTTTTACGTGTCTCTTGCAGGTGAATGGCATCGCGAAAGACTTGTAGCAAACCGGACACTGTATTTTGCAATCCTGTCGACCAGAGCCATTCTTCTTCTTACGCTGCTCCATCTCGACTAATGAAGGAACAGGAACACTATCCGTCTATTTATACTGATCGACCAGAGCAATCGGTTGTTCTATCCTACGTTGAGAAAATAATTATACTATGTAAGCTTAGATACGCTACATATGATTGCGAGCCTGAGTATAAGCATAAACCTTATACTACAGATTTTTATCCTTTTTTTCATTATATCTACTACAGCCGAGGTGAAGAATAGGTACATTTAACATGCGTATGCTACAATTATCTAATTTCTAGTTTTCTAGACGTAATGTAATTTTGAACAGATTTTAACCCTTTTCGTTATATCTACTACCCTTGTAAGCGATTTCTACATATACGTTCTTATTGTTTATACACCATATAGATATTCGTAGCATCTAAAGTAAACTCTTATTTAAACGTTATTTTACAATATATCATACATTTCAGCAGCTCGTATGATTATCCGTCTCTATCGTAACCCAGTATGTAAGGACATTATGTTAAATACTATCTCATACATGTAAATAAACATTTCTTTAAAGAGTTTGTTAGGTCACCTAATCTGTTATAATATTACTATGATATTAGATCTCGTCGATTACAGTTTTACCATTAGGACATACTTAGTAGGTTATATGTGCTAAGTAAAATAATAAACAGATATTTCGAAAATTTTATGCATTCTTGAGAGAACGGGGTATAATATTTAAAAACACACTGTAGAAAACATATCAGCAGAGAAAGGGAATACATAAATACAGTATGTTTTGTATGATGAGTTGTCGTCAGTTTAAAAGAAATAAGTTCGTCGCGTCGCCATATTTAAACGTTATTTTACAATACATCATACATTTTCAACAGCTTCCAAATACGCAGATATGTAATAATATACTATATACTCTTGTAGGTTATTCAACGTATCTATAGTAAACTCTTATGATTAATAATAATCTGTAACCTTATTGTTTTTTATTACATCACAGGTTAGAGCATACGAATATAATTTAGGTTAGATTAGGCTAGAGCCTACGAATACATTTTTAGGGCAGAACGTAGGGAGCAGAGTAAGTACAAAACAACATACTTTCATACAAGAACGTTTATTGATACGAGTAGTTTGACGCTACTTAAAACATAATACATAACTTATATATATATATATATATATATATATATATATATATATATATATATATATATATATATATATATATATATATATATATATATATATATATATATATATATATATATATATATATATATATATATATATATATTGTCAAACCGCTTATACACACCCGTTTCGCTATATTCTACCGACTTGTCGGACCATTTTCGACGCTCTCAGACCCGGGCTTGGGTCTGGCAACGTTCTCCTATGTTTTTGAGGTCTACAGGATAAGGTTTATCTAAAACTGCAATAAAAAAATATACAATTTGGGTTTGGAAAAGTAGGGTCTGTAAAAAGTTTTATACAACCGTAGTTCATCACAATGAACTATAGGGGGCGTCGCGCCTTTCTCAAGTGTATATCGTATATTTTTATACAAGACGCTATCAAACCCGCTATGTTCTACAGACTTCCTAGGCCCTGGATCTGGCAACATTGCCATGACGCATATGTTAAGCTTTGTTTTATAAACGTTTGGCTATAATAGCTCGCATTTAATATATGATGGAGAAAAGTGACGTAAGAATTACATCAGCTCGTATGCGATTTCTTTCATAATACATTATAATTTCTTAAATATTAATGTAATTTATTACATATTTTTTACATTGTTTCTTAAATAATGTTAAAGATGTACAGTTTTTTACATTAGCTGGAAGTGAATTATATTCAACTAAACCTTTATGAAACAGATTATTTTGTCCTATATTTGTTGTTACTGTATGAACATAAAAATTATTTCTACTTCTAGTATTATGATCATGAACATCTTCTACGAATAGTAATTCATTTAAAATGTGCTCTGGATATATTAAGTTTTTTATTTTAAATATTATTATCATCGTATTATAAAATATATTTTGCTTAACACTTTTAACAAAGATGTAACTTGCAACATTCTTCTTATGATAGTATAGTATACCTACTACATTTTAATATTATTCTTAACGCTCAATTTTCTTTTTTTTTTTGAAGATTGTTAATTTCAGTATTATTTAGGAGGTAAAGTATACTAGCACAATAATTAAAATGGGGAAGTATTATTGTTTTATATAGTAATAATTTAGACCACTTGCTAAGATTTTGGCTTAATCTATCCATGAAATTTACTATTTTTGCAACTTTACTGATAACATAGTTTGAATGACTAGAAAATGTTAAGTGACAATCTATTATTACACCTAAGTACTTCCACTCATAAACTTGTTCTATTTTTTGACTATTAATTTGTATTCCCACATGACTAGATGTATCAATTTCGTTAAACTTATTTTTTATTATCATGAATTTTGTTTTATTTACATTTAAAGAAAGACTATTTTTACGTAACCAGTTATATACATTTACTAATTCATCATTGATGATATTTATTACTTATTCAACATCATCTCCTATAAAATATATTAAAGTGTCATCTGCAAATAATTGAATGTTACATTTTTTAATTACATTAACAATATCATTTATGTATAGTACAAATAAATCAGGGCCTAATACAGTTCCTTGTGGAACGCTAAAGGTAGTTTTTTAGCTGAATATGTACTATTAACAGTTTGTTCACTTCAATGTAGTCACGAAACTGGATATTTACGACGGTCTCTAATAATTCTTCATAAGTTGGCACCATGTTGATCGGTCTGTATTCTTCACATTTGTTAGTGTTGGTTATCTTCTCAATGGCGATAATATGGGATGTCTTCAAGGTTTCTGGGAAGGATCCACTTTCTAGACTCATTTGAATTAGATGCAAAAATCTCTGTCCTATTACATTGAAAGCTAATTTAAGAATCTTTACTGTAATACGATCGACACTACTATTCTTATTAGGTAAATTGTTTATAATTTTTTTTAACTCCAAAAACTCTATTGGTAGAAATTAGTCGAACTTGCATTGATGTACATTAATGTGGCTTAAATCAGTTTCAATTTGGGTTAAATTTGTTAATGTAATAATTTGTTGTATGCTGTTAATAAAGTAAATATTGAATTTTTCTGCAATTTGAATTTCCTTTTTTCTAACTCATTGTCAAAAATAATACCTTCCTTTTTTGTCTGTTATGGCCTCCTTTAATTAATTCTTTAACTGTTTTACACATTTCTGTTGAGTTATTTTTCATATCATCTATTTTTTCTTGGTAATAATTTCTCTTGTGGTTCCTGATCAAACTAACAATTCCATTTCTTTGTTGTCTATACCTATTCATATCACTTTCTTCTTGTGTAAAGATTGCTCTTTTAAATAATCTGTCCCTTTCTTCAATTTCCAAGACTATTTCTGGGGTCCACCAACGCTTACAACTCCACTGACATTTAATGGTTTTTTTAACAGTTGGAGCATGCCTGTTTAGTGTGTCCATTATGGTTTTAACTAATATTTCTGCTAGTTGATTGGTGTTTGTACAGTCCGGATTCCATGGTTGATTCATTAGATCTAATTGAAATTGCATTTCATTGAAGTTGCTCATGTCTCTGTGTTGTATTGTATATTCTTCATATTTTTCTTTCACTTTTGCATTTACAGTTATTATTGAGTGATCGGTTATGTTTGGAACATGGTGTACCTGGGCATCAATGGTTTTTTCATTAGATACAGAAAGATCTATGAGTGTAGCACTGTCCTTAGTGATTCTTGTAGGTTGGTCGATAATCTGATGTAGTCCATTATTTTTAGTTAAAGTTCTCAGTCTATTTTCCTAATATGAATCCTTTAATAGGTCAATATTAAAGTCTCCGATAATTAGTAAGGTCTCTGATCTACTAGCATATACATCAAACAAACTTTCAAGTTTCATTAGAAATTGAGCATCACTAGAGTTTGGAGAGTGATATAAATTTATAAAGTTATATTTGTATGATTGAAAGCATATATTAATGCCTACAATCCATGTGTTCATATCAATGGTATCTTTAAGTAGGACTTCATAACTGAATTCATTTTTTATATAAATGATTAGAGTAAGGTTAACAGGATTTTCGAACAAGTGAGACAACGCAACATAATACGGAAAAGTTAATTTCTGGGGAAAGTGGATGGTTTCCAAATAAGGTGGAAAAGTACATATATCATTTTCCGTAGTAATTAAACGATAAATTTCAAGAACTTGATTAAATTTTTTAGTATAAAAGTACTGTAATATCTTCTTTGTATGTTTGTTTGAAGGATTGTTTGTGGATAATTAAAGCTTTATTCTTTTCCTGTTAAGATGAGAGAATGAATGCTTGAACTATTTGGTTTCTGAATTATTTTCTGATCCCTCGTTTACATTCGTTTCCTTGGATACTACAAAGTATCCAAGGCAACGGTGATCATTACATTTATTGCTCCCTTGTTTTTTAGAACTTTTCAAGCAGAAAAAGTCTCCATCAGTTTGCTTGAGGACAGGATTGGAAAGAACTAGTGAATGTACGCAAAAGATGAGGTTGTGATTGTAAAGCAACTTGATAGATACGTAAAAAACCTGGTTTTTTTCTTTGGCTGCTTTTACAATTGATTAAAGTTAGTACAGGGCTCATGTTAATGTTAATGGAACATGTTAATGTTCGTTACAATGAGAAGAACTTAACCTATAGAAATGAGCTAATAAGAATAACGTCAGAATCGAATGAGATAATTAAAAACGGTTAAAATTAAGACAGCAGATTCTTAATTTTAGGGCTCGTTGCAAAATGTAAATAACTAAAAACTACAAAACTTAACCTAAGAGGAACGTATGAGGATTCTGTTGGACTTGTAGGTTGTTGGTTGGATAATAATCGTATATGCAACATAAAAGGAAAATAGTAAAGGTATGTACACAAATATGTCTAACAGGTAACAAAAAGTAATTGCGAACGTTCTATACATAAACGGCACAAAAAAAGATAAGAAGGATTTGTAATGGGCTGCATCCGAGCTTATCTGCTATGTATTCCCTGTGTTCCCGATCACACGAAGTAACGAATTTTTGGTACGACCGTTTATTGAAGTTCACAACAACCGATTTGTAATTATACGTTTTGCGACACACTGTTGTGTGGGCTTTTTGTAGGGTTCTGAAACTTTTTCTGGAATAAATAGGTTTAGCTCAGGTTTAAATCGACAATCTATGCGAACGAAATGGCATAATTCTTGTTGCATTCTAAGGATTGGAAAGTTATGAATAGCTTCTCCTTTTCAGATTTGCGGTGTAACTCCATCACTGTTCACTGTATGGTCGAGACAAGTTAGTTCTTTGGCTTTAAAGATTGTTTTTTTTAATTTGATAGTAAACCGTAATGATATAGGCGTTGAAATACTTTCTTTAAATGCTGTAGATAGTCTGTTTTGATGGCAGACAAATTTAGAACAGAAAAAAACTTTATACAACCGTGACTTCAGATAGATTATGACTTCAGCGATGGAACTGCTACATCTACTGGTAGTGGTGGTGCTGAGATTATTGATCCTCTACTGGAATTATGCTAATTGATTTCTCGACATCTGCTTCATAAATAGGATCCTGGTATCTCGAATGGTATGCTTGCAAGAGTAAGTTTCTTGACAGATTGTTGCGTGTTCAATTAAAGTCGGCGCTCACCACATGTAATATCTTCTGTGTTTGTTTGTTTGAAAGACTGTTTGTGGTTAATGAAATCTGTATTCTTTTACTGTTAAGATGAGAGAATGAATGCTTGAATTAGTTGGTTTCTGAATTATTTTCTGACTCCTTGTTTATATTCGTTGCATTGGATACTACACTCACACATACATATTTATCACTGGATCACAGTACTCATTCATACATATCGTCGACGTTAATGCATACTAGCGGAACTATTTTCTAGCAATTTTCCAGGAGCGCGGTTTAAATGCTTATAAAAACTTTGTTACAGATGGTATGATGAATTCTTTGAAATCGCAACTAGCAACATTACTAGTTACAACATTTTAAAGAATTAAGTTCATATGCATTAACGACGATATGTACTATATACCACCAATAAATAACAACGTCGTAGACCATTCAGGGTAAAAAGCGTGAGGTGTTCTTTATCAAAAATTAAAATGGGCCAACTAAGTTGAGCATCATTTGTGACTTTTTTGCTAAAACACCTAAGGAAAACTTTCTCGTCTGTAATTTGTAAAATTACTTAATGGAAACAGGGCACTCAAAAGGTGCGGAGGGGCAGTGTATCTTGCAACCCCCAATTGAATTTCATGAACATTGGTATGGGGTAGATGCAGTAGCAGCACTTCACTATAGCAACAAGAAACGGCCACCTCATAGAACAAAAGATAAACGGAATAAATTCTGTGGGGCGTTCTTTAACAAAAATGAAACAAGGTGGACTAATATGATTTGCGCCTGGTATATTTAGAACTACATATATTTCAAATGTAATCAGAAAATCTCTGGTGTACAATTCGTCACTAAGAATATAATACATATTCCAATTCACAAATAGCTATTTCAGAATACAATAAAAATTGATCTTTAACTTAGTACAAGTGCAATATAACGGAATTGAGCCAGGTTTGAAAAAACTTCTTCTCTTCTTCGTTACCTTTCGACGTTTCTGTTAAAGGCGCTTAACCACCATATAGTACTGTTTTGTACCTTCAAATTCATTAAACAGAAAGTAGGGATCGAACATTCCATAATTTTCTTGTAACTGTACAAACGCACAGTAAAAATAGAAACTGCTATTTTATTAATCTAGGTTAAACTAATCAAATTTAGTGTATTTTGGTCAGCTAAACTTGAAAATGACTTTATGCTTGATTTGTTCATGTTTACGAGTAGATAATATCCTGAACTTTGTAAAATATCAATATTAAACCACGCCCCCAGATGGATTTTGTCATTTTATTTTCAAAAACTGATAGGTTTATGGACTGGTTGTTAAGTGGGTTAGATAAAATAAAGCTTATTTAATTGGCGCATGAATATATATCATACAGGATGTTTCACTTAAGATTCGTATCCTCTGAATAGGTGGTAGTACACATAAAATGCAACAAAACAGCTGAAAATCATTAGTGTCTATCTTTCATAATAACCGAAAAAAGAATGGTTTTTGAAAAGTGGGTAGCAGGTCACTGGTCTAAGAATCACACTTGGAGCTGATTGTGCCTATCTGATACATTGACGCGGCTGCTGCTAGGTGATGTCGCAGTTTGTTTTGACTATAATTTCCAGCAGTTTCCAAAAGTTGACATTTTTAGCAAGTTTTTTTCGATTTGCGTAAAAACAAAAAGAGTTTTTTGTTCCTATTGATGAATACTATCACACATGCAATTTATACGAAAGTTGAGTATGTAGACCAACAATTTCTACCAATACATTTGACGGAGCAAGTTTAGAACATAACTTATTGCGATCTTGTATGCGTCATCAAGTACTTAGCTAAGAAAAAGAATGTTGAGTTCGCAGTGCAACCTTAGCATCACTTCTGCAAAATTCATGAAGCGATGTTGTTGTTATCGTTGGTTGTAGCATTATGATAATTTTGCAGTAAAAAGAATATCTTTAGGAAAATACCCTGTACTGGACAATTATTTTATAGAAACCCAAATGTATAGGGCATTTCACCTTGTTTTGAAATCTTTCTTACTTCGTTTGTACGTCATACTGCATGACGTTTTACCTTTATTTTCTTTCTGCATTTTATAGAGCATTATTCGAATTGTCACTATTCGACTTGGGTCAAGTATACCTGTTTTGTGAAAAATTAAATTTTGCATTCAATGGTGTATTCATTAAACATATCACTATCACAGAATTCCGTATCTAGCGGTAGCGGGTACGCTACAGCTATCACAAGCACAAAATAACACTAATGTATGTTCTAATAACAACTGTCCTTGAACACAAAACTTTATCCAAATTGCATTTTTGACTTTTTTATTTTGAAGGTGTATAGCTTTGTAACATTTCATTTTTGAACATAGATATGTTGTGCTTAATGGCCAATTTTGATTAAAGGCATTGACCCTCAGGAATTGGCATCGTCTGCTCGAGATATCCTACATGTAAAATGGGTGAAGTCCCATTTACTGTTAAATATCTAGCTACATTTTAAAGCAGGCGTGGAATTAAGTCGTGAACTTAGAATTCCAAAACAAAAACCATTCAAGAAAAAAATTACTCGATACGAATATCAATATAAAGAACGAAGTAAGAGAGATCCAAAAACCCTGAAGTACCCTGTACGTTTTAGGTTCACTAAAAAGATTTATTAGTACAGGGTATACCCCTAAAATGTATCTTGCCAATACGAGAATTACCATATGACTAACACCAATAATAATAGTAATATCGCCTCGTAGATTTTGCTGGAGATGCTGAGATAGGAGAAGACTGAACCAGGATCGCGTTCGATGCTCACGAGATTTCCATAGCTATTTCATGATGAACATTAAATCACACAAAGTTATGCTCGAAGCTTCTCGTATAATATGTACCAATACAAATTATTTGTCTGTGTGACATATGATCGTTTTCAATTACACAGAAACAAGACAACACGCACAAAGTTTTCTTAGCTTTTTGGTATGAAAGTTAAATAAAATCCTATTTTACCTAACTGGCTCCATTTTGATAAACCTAATAGTTTCTGAAAAAACAGTAAAAATCATCTGGGGGCATGGCTTACCCTCATCAGCTTCTCTGGTTCACCACTTTTGAGTAGTAACTTTTAAGGGGTTATTTAAAATATCACAAAGAAGGCCTATAAAAATCCAAGGATTTAACTCAATTCCCCTCTATTTTTACTAATTTGACTGAACTGTTACCGTGGCATTAAAATATACATATCTTAGAAACTGTTTATTTGTGCTAGAAACATAACAGTAAAATGTTCAGGAGGTCAAAAGATTTGGCTATAACATTTATTTTTTCAAAACACATATACATGACGTGTCTTCGAAACTTTTAATTGTATTCTTGTAAACAAAAATAATCATGTTAAAATAAATGATTTAAAAACAAATTATTAAAAAACAATTATTTTCATAAACCTTATGTATTTTAGAACAAAAGAGGCTCAATGCTATTTTCTCACGTTAATAATAATTTTCAGAGTTACATCGTTTTACGGAAAACGTTAATTTTTCTGCGTTGAAGGTTATTTATGGAATTTACGAACAAATCAACAAAAATAAAGATCACTTATGTGCTTAGCATCCCGAAATCATTACGTCAGTCGTAATTTTATCTCTGATACATTCGGCAACGTTGCTGGGTTCGGTAGCGTAGGTAGGCTTGCTTAAAATTATACAAATGGGTCTGTAAACACTGTAATATGTATCGGGTTCAAGAACGACTGTCAAATATCACCAATTTTTTTTTTTCATATATTTTTACCCCTCGAGGATCTTAAATATTGCTTATCAGAAATAGATCAATATTATGTAAAATATACACATTTCAAAAATCAAAAAATGCGGGTCTACTAACGACCCTACCATATAGCGGGTCCGACAACGTCGATTAAACCAATATATATATATATATATATATATATATATATATATATATATATATATATATATTGATGCCTGTTAAGCTGTCACCTCCGTCATACAGAGGAGACGGCCTGACTTCCGGGTATTCCCGTGGATATATTGCTAAAAATTTGTTATATTTGTGATGAGGGGAACCTCTACAATCCGAATCTCAAGAAAGGGGAAATTATTTCCCTTGTTTTATTTTGTCATATATAGCGTATACAGAAGATACGAACCGACCTCCAAAATTTATATATACGAAGATACTTATAGTTCGCTGTTACCTCCAGCAGCGCTGCCAAGTGTTCGGAGGTCAGACGATACCACCGTTATGTGCAGTTATATATACAGAGCGTTGACTCCACATTCCATAGATGCACATTTCATAAAAAGGTTCTCTTGTGGGTCTCCAGATGTTGAAATCGGGTGGTTTAAATTGCTCGCCGAGGGCATTTTAGTGGCCAGATAACAAAAGAAAACAAGCGAGCATTCTCGATTTACTTATTTTTTATTTTTTGAGTTATAGTAAATTGTCGTTTTTGTATTTCTTATGAATTGTTATTAAAGATATTAAAAAGCCGTTTCGACACTATTAAAGCGTCTTTATGAGTAGCACTGACTAGTTGAATAAGGCTTTTCTAATTATAATCATTGATTTCTGGTTTACTTCATAAAGTTGTATTTTTTAAATGAAAACTTTAGTAATTTGATTAGAAATACTTAGATCGGTTATATATTAGAAAGAAATTTCTTTCTATAATGAATTGAAAATATAACAAAACCAGAAAAAGGGAATTCTTTTGTTATTGTCAATAAAAGTCAATAAGAACGCAACCAGTACCAATATTGCGTATAATTAGTATAGCACATTTTTGAAATTTAGATGTATTAGACATAAATCAGTTATGTAACGTAGTATTTGTATAAATTTGATATTCTACAAAGTTTCTTTTAATCTCGGGAATAACGGTTAAATTGAATATGCTTTTATCCAGATTCCATTTCGATTGAAATAAAGGCAGATACTCTTTTAATTTTTACTAAACTCGATAAGAGTTTAATATAAACAAATTAAATATTGTGTTTTTTACAACAAATGCTTGTTGTTTCCGAAGTCACGCACGTATCATGTAGGACCATTGAATTTCCCGTGATTTGATTAACAAAAAGAGTTACCAACTTTATTAAGATTAAAACAAATCGAAACACAACAAATTAATCAACATTTTTATAGAATTTTTGCTTAAGACATTTTTTCCAGCATTTGTTGATCTAACGAAATACAGAATACGTATGTTACACTGTTATACATGTACCTACCTCTTGTAAATTTATGTTTTAACTTATGTTTTAAATAAAGCACTTACTAACGACAAAACATGTACGTTTTATGGAACGTGTACTTTAAGTCCACATTAAAGACAGGTTTAACTTAATGTAGTCTTTTTTGATAACATTGTATAAACCATAGATAAATAGTAGGTATTTATCAGAATTAAAAGTGGCAGTTTATTTGACGCTTAATTATGTTAGCAATCGCGGCTCTCCATTTAAAACAAAATACCACTATAAGCTTTTGTTTGAAACAATGTTTATCAACCTTGGCACAACCTTAATATCCGAAAATGGCCCACTGCTAGACTAAAGTAGGGATGATAATTTGATACCAAGCTTGGTCTCAGACATGGAAAGATCAGAGTTACCCAATATTGGTTGTTATTGGCTAAAACCAATACGTTATGCAATGTTTTGGACAGTAAATGACACCGATATCGCAATAAAACTAAAGTTAGTCTTGGACCGATCTTGAATGTTAATGTAGTACCTAGGCTGGTAATTGAGAAACAAAGCAACTATTACACAATCCTTTTCCTTTAATGAATGCTAGTGCAAACAAGCAACGAAGTCTACCGTTACTGTTTCGCCGTAACTGAATGCAAAGTCGATTTTTGTGTTGGATATAAAATGTTCATTAACAAAATAAATACGAAGAAACCGAAAATTCGTATAAATGATTAATGTCTTAGACTCTCAACACATATTGAGACCGTACAAACCTAACACTTTCATAGTGTACGTCTTCTTGTGCAAATACATATGTACAGTCGGTAAGTCAATATAGTTTACACTTTAGTCTTGCCAGTGTAAGTTTAAGTTCATAAAAATTCAGTAGGTTAGCAACCACTAATCCATCTTTACAATAAACCACATTTACAGAAATTTAGCAAAATATAATATGAATATTGACCCAACCTTAGCCGAAGGGTAAGAAACCAAGATTTTGAATTTTGAAGATTGCTAAAACTGGAGTTAGTTTAGCGAACCTAAGATTCAAAGTTGGCTAAGGTTTTGGGTGATAAGTATGTAACCGGCACTTGATATGTAGAGATTGACTAAAGGTAAGTACTCACAGCAGCGGATCCGCAGGCGGATGTCATACGATTGGTCGGATTGAGTCAAATCGACTCAATCCGACCAATCGTATGACATCCGCCTGCGGATCCGCTGCTGTGAGTACTTAGCTTTAGACTAGCTAAAGCAAATTAGCGAAATAGTATCTGATATTTGACTTAAGTATATTCTATGGGTAACTGGCATTGACCTAACGGGTGAAAATTGGCTGAAGCTTGGGCAAGTTGTAAGGAATCCTGATTCGGTTTCTGAACATTGGCTCCGACTTGTACAACGTTTAGTGAACCGAAAATTAGTATCAGGTTGTTGATTAATCGTCGAGTGACAATTAAACAACCGAGACTCAGAATCTGAAAATTGCTTGAAACGTGGGTGAAAATCGGTGCGTCCAACACACCGCTGGAAATATAGCGCTGCAGCAGCTTTCACAGCCGTCTTAGATTTAACAATCACCCAAGCAATAATATTGTTTGAAGTACATCATCATTTTATACATATAAAACGCTTAAAAATAAATACATATTAAACATGAGTTAGAGAACCAAGATTCGATATCTGAAAATTCGCCTACACTTGGATCAATGTCGAGAAAACGACATTTGACTGTCCAGTATTCAGCCACGCTGGGGTTTATTCAAAGACCTTTGTTTTAATTTTTTTTCTTCTAATAAAAAATTGTTGGTATTGCTAGACTAAACTTCTAATCATAGAGAGGAGGCACTTTTACCCTAGTGGAAAAAAATAGTATGTTTTATTTGGATTTAAAGTGACTTTGTTTGTTGCTATTTACGAGCGATAAATAACTCCGCCTAAATAATAAATAAATAATAATCTTATCATGTGAACAACTCCGCTATAGGGTAAATACAAGTATTTTACTTAATTGGGCTCGATTCCTATAAGGAATCTAGAATGACTTTAGGAGAGTTCACGCATCCTAGCTGCGATGTGCAAACGGGTTTTCCAAATCAACTATGTGGATTGTTTGACAATTACTTTAATTGTAATCATAATGCATCAATCCTAAATCCAAATATAAAATGCAGGGAAACAAGATTGGGCGATGAAAATTTTTCACCTATCTCTGCAAATGAGACTTGTCTCCAACTCTTCTTATTTCATTATGTCGAGCTGTTAACAAGTGTCCAGTCCTCATACTAAGGTCTTCCTTGATCAGTGGCGACATAGATCTGGAGCTCATGTCCATTTCCTTCGCCAACAAACGAATAGGATAGGATGTTAGTATAGGATTTTTTTTACGAATAGAATGTTATAAAAAGAAACATTTTTGATTTATAGTTATTTATGTTATAAATCCGGCAATGAAACTTTACAGAACGAGTTTGATCTCTGAAGGAAGACAGAAGTCGCGTCTGAAATCTTGAAACGATAACTAAGGAGAATCATTTACAGGACCTATAACGTTTTTTTTCATGTGTTGCAATTTTTCTCTTTGAACGAAAGTTCATTCATCCCCTGCTTTATAATAATCTAGTCAATCTATATAGTAGAGTAAATTTTTGCAAAAAACATGCCTAAGTTCTTATTTTTTACTATCTAAAGATAGAGACTTGAAATCTTCTGTAATGCCTTCAGTACTGGACCAGTATAAAATGTACTATGTTTAAAATGGGGGCACGCCCCCCCTAGTGGTTGAGACCCCCATTTTGTACCCTTAATTTAATAACGCAAACAAATTGAGCGAAATTTATGTTGGGAGGGTTCTTGGAGTCACTGATTATGAATCCAATGAGAAAATTGAAAAATTCAAAATGGCGGTCCTAAAATAACGGCCTCTGAGATTCAGAATGCGATTTACGCCGTTTCTATTGATTTTAGAGAAAAATTCATGTGATTTTGCAAAGGAATACACTATTTCGATTACCTTATTATGTAACCCCTTTGCTCTGCCCTAGTAGTAAAGTCAATTTTTGCATAAGTTCCTATTTTTTACTATCTAAAGATAGAGACTTGAGATCTTTTCTAATGCCTTCAGTACTGAACCAATATAAAATGTAACATGTTTAAAATGGCGGTTTTACCCCTCGGGGGGTTGAAACCCCCATTTAACACTCCCAATTTAATAACTCGGGAAGTTTTCCATTAACTTGAGTGAAATTCATTTTGGGGGGGTTTTGGTGTTCCTGATTATGAGTCCAATGAGAAAATTAAGAAATACAAAATGGCGAACTCAAAATGGCGGTATTTGAGATTGAAAATGCGATTTACGCCCGTTTCTATTGATTTTAGAGAAAAATCCAAAGAGTCAAAAAGTGTTTAGAATGTAATCTTGCATAGGAATACACTATTTTGGTTACCTTATTATGTAACCCCCTTCAATCAATCCTAGTGGGCTTCTCAGTAGGGGAGAGTGAAGGGGTTACATAATAAGGTAACCGGAATTATGTATTCCTATGCAGAATCACATTCTAAACACTTTCTGGCTTTTCTCATTTTTCTCTAAAATCAATAGGACCGGCGTAAATCGCATTTTCAATCTAAAATACCGCCATTTTGTGTCCGCCATTTTGAATTTTGTGATTTTCTTATTTGATTCATAATCAACGACCTCACACCTCCCTCCAACATAGTTTTTGCTCAACTTGGTTGAAAACTTCCCGAGTTGTTAAATTGGGAGTTTAAAATGGGGATTTCAACCCCCCGAGGGGGCGTATCCCTATCTTAAACATATTACATTTGATATTGGTCTAGTACTGAAGGCATTACAAAAGATTTCAAGTCTCTACCTTTAGATAGTAAAAAATAAGAACTTAATGCAGAAATTGACTCTACTACTAGGGCAGAGCGAAGGGGTTACTTAATAAGGTAACCAAAATAGCGTAGTCCTTTGCAAAATCACATTATAAACACTTTTTGATTCTTTGAATTTCTCTCTAGAATCAATAGAAATGGCGTAAATCGCATTCTCAATGTCAAAGGCCGTTATTTTAGAGCCGCCATTTTGGGTCTGCTATTTGAATTTTTTAATTTTCTCATTGGATTCATAATCAGCGACCCCAAGAACACTCCCAACACAACTTTGCTCAATTTGGTTGCGTTATTAAATCAGGGGTACAAAATGGGGGTCTCAACCACCAGGGGGCGTGCCCCCATATTAAACATATTACATTTTATATTGGTCCAGTACTAAAGGCATTAGAAAAGATTTCAAGTCTCTATCTTTAGATAGTAAAAAATAAGAACTTAATGCAAAAATTGACTATACTAATAATAAAAATACGACACTTTATGTTAAACTGACGTTTGTTTAAGCCTTTCAGTAAGTAAAGCTTCATGTCAAGATTATGACGTAAGGTTTTATTTTCCGCTACAATATGGAATTTAATAGAAAATATGTTTTAGTTGTAATTATGTAAAAATATAAACAGTTAATATTTTTTATTTCATTTCGTATTTCAAACAATTCTTTATATACCACAATTAGTAATATAAAGTATATCTTGATCTCCGTTGTCAATGATACCGGAGTTCAAGACGTTCTTGATCTCCGTTGTTGTTGGCAACGTAAATAATTTGATGTTGCATTATAGCCACATGCATGCATGCATGCTGCTTTTTATCTCCTTAGTTAAGCGTATGATGACACAGACAAGGCAACTTGCTTCTTTATACAATAAATTCGGATGGATTTTAAAAGGGAGAAATTAGGATTGAAATACGAAATAAAATAAAACAACTTATGCAATACGGAGATCAAGCTTCTTTAAATCCTCAAAGATGTTATAACGCCTCGGTTGGCGCCTCGGCGTTAAAAATCTTCTTGGATTTAAAATATCGCTTGATCTCCTAATTACATAATATATATTACAAAATGAGTATTTCAGACTTATTCTTTCCTTCATCAAATGTAAACATAGTTAGAATGTCAATGAAAACTTTATTAACCGGGTAATTTGGTGAAATTTGCAAACTACATACCAAATGTTACATTATTTTGCTTAGTAAAATTATTTTTCTTTGAAAATTATATTAATTATTATATTAATTGTAATACTAAAAATATTGAAGATTTTAAAGATTTTAAATCTTTCTTTGTGGATGCGAGAATGAATATATCATATGTCATATGACAATTCCTAAAATAATAATCAAATAATAATAATCCAGTAAATCCGAAATGATCATTTTGTAAAAAGATGAATTTTTTATTTATACATAATTACGACTAAAACGTATTTCCTATTTAATTTTTTTCATATCTCAAAGAAAGTCGTTTTCAATTCAAAACTTTTTAAATGAAATAGAAATTATTATTTTATTGTTATTAAGTATCATTAACTATTTAAAAATGACGTACAATTCAAGAGATCCCTTAAATCTTCTGAGTAGTTTACAAATATTTATTTAAATGCTGCTACTATACCCAAAAAGTGTCTGTAAAAATTCAGGTAGCGTGAAATGGCCGAAACTACGCCAGAGGTACTGGTTTCGATGGAATTCTATATACCTGAGTGGTTTAGGTCTTATACACAACGTTGCCAATGTGTGGAGCCTGCAACGTACCGTACATGATACAAAAAACAACATATACAGGCGGAGGTGACATTGTATTGGCAATTATACAACTAACAGCGACGGCAACGCCAGCGATCTACAGCTGAACTAAAAATTAAATTTGTGAGTATAAGTATGACGTTATCACCTCCAGACAAAAATTTGAATTTAGGCTTCTAACACCATCTATATGCTTATACAGTCGAAAAAAGGGCAAAACGTTGTCACCTCCGAAAACGGAGGTCACAACGTTATATATGAAGTGACAACGTACCCTGGGTATCTACTTTGGAGGTGACAAGGTACCCATTATCAATATATATATATATATATATATATATATATATATATATATATATATATATATATATATATATATATATATATATATATATATATATATATATATATAGTATCTATTAAAATAGTACATTTCGTATACACTAATAATGGTACTACATACCCGACTATAAAGTAAACATGGTAAGTATAACAGCAGTTTAAAAGAATAGATAGTAAATATAACTATATCTAATTATTTTATAAAATACTATGTTAACTAAGAGGTTATATACAGAATATATACGCCTGTATTCGACCTTTAGAGGGTTCATAAGACTAGACTAGACCAGACCAGACCACACCAGACCAGACTAGAGAAATAACTATTATGGCTTATTGTGTTAGAAGTTATATCTTTTAGAAGGTAATGAAAGACGTGTATCTTGTATGAGATATTTATTTATTCTTGTTGTTGATTATTGTTGATAGCAATATCATTCAATGCCTCTCTGATGGATATGTATGTAATGATCTGTATTTGATATGTAAATAGTAAGAGATCATTACAGTACTCTAATCGCATCTAATCGCTTCTTTATCTCTTCCTTTTCTTTAGTTTAATGCAAATTTTGTTCTTTGAGATCATTTATATCTTTTCGATTTTTTTTAAACTTTCCTGCAAGTTTATAACTACAGCAAGCTGTTTCTGTATATCAGCAAGCATATTAAAGTGTAGGGCCGGCGGTGGACGTTCGAATGCCACTTGGGGCGGCGGGAGTTTTCTAATTGAAAAATTCCCTCACCTCAACTATGGATGTGTGTATTCGTGTTACATGTGAGATGGGGGACAGATGACCTTAGATGTTGGTAGTGTAGGCGTGAAATAAAAAAATTAAAGTGTAAGTCAATTTTTTGTACGATACTTATCTTTGTTTGATTTCCTCGTTTATTTTTTGGGTAGAAATACATTCTTTACATTTCCGCATACTTTTATCAACTTCGGACAACTTATCTAACCTCTCCGATCGCTTGCCTGCACATTCGATATGAAAATGTTTATCACAATCACTGCATTTTAAAGTATTTTTGCTTGATATCTCAACATCACAAATACTACAACAAGAATTCATATTTGCAAAAATAATTATTTTCAGGGATACACCAAATTTCAAATTAATGCAGAGAGCGCAGTTTGAACCACATCTGTCACTTGCGAAGTCTTCTGTCAAACTTGGTACACATTACCCTTAATTGTCAATTGAACCAAATAATTTTAACTTTTTATGTCAGATGTACCGCAACTTACGAGGAACAGCAAAGGTAAGGTAGTAAGTATAGAATTTTTAATATTCTGCATCTTTGTATAAGTCATTGAGTTCATAAGGATTAATATCCATAATTCATATTAATTCATAAGGGTTAATATTAAGGGAAATATACTCGTATGTTATATTTATATGAATTTTTCTTCTTACAGTGATCTGAAGTACCCACCCCTCCAAAGTTATGAATACAAGTCAGGAAACAGCCTTTACATCTAGGATTTCTGTTCTATGCATATCTATACAAGGTATTTTTCAGTCAAAAATGCTAAAAAAATGTATTTTCAAGTAGAAAGTGAAAATTAATAAAATCATATTTTACTTGGTAGAAAAGATGTAAGAAATGTAGAAAGAACTGTAAAAAGAAACAGATAAGTACTATTCGAAATCACTAGCAGGTTTTGAAGAGAATGGTTAACATATTGTAATTCGACCTTTGCAAGCGCATCGAGAAGGCAAACAACGAGTTAATAAAACCACGGAAAACATGGTTGCATGCATCTCTTTGCATAATTACCTAAGAAAAAATGTTTCTTTTGATTGAACTGTACTATGGTACTGCTTAAGTAAAAACCTAACATGCCTTAGTTTAAATTCGTAAATTTGGAAAGAGTAGCTGAAGAGAAAGTTTTTCTGAAGTAAAAAAATCTCTAAATATTGGCACTTGTATATTGCTAAAATTTTGCACAGTTTAAAGACTTTTCTATAAGGCATTCCTAATCCTTTAATTTTATACCCCAGGACCTATCCTATCACTTAGCATGCTGGGACCCTTCAAAGTAGTTTTACTTGTGACAGTTTTAGGGTCCTCTTAACGATCTCGGAAACCATTAGCCGTATTGAATCCGAGGTTAGTAATTTTTTGTTTATTTTATACTAATTAAATTGTTTTTACACAAATCTGTAGTATGACAAGAACTAAAGTGTTAAAATTTGCAAGTTTACTATTAGCTCAATAGTAAAAAATTAATAAGTGATTAAGATAATTTGGTTGTTATTGACTTTTATTTTTTGATCTACTACATGACACTGATACAGAGTAGGTTGCATAAAAACTAAAGATTAAATAAAAAAAAATAATAAAGTTTAAATTGAAACATAATTTCTAGACAATGATATTTGTTGACTGTTATTAGTTATTTCTATTACAACAATTGACTTTTAAGTCAGGTATTAGTTAATCTATCTTATGCAGTCCACCCTTACACTATACAATAACATTTTAAAACAACAAAAATAAAATAATAAAAATAAAATAAAATATTAAAAATAACATATTTAATGATTTAAATAATTGTTAAGGTAGATACGACAACAAGTTGATTCCATTTGTATTCCTAAAATTTCATATCTTGTGTGGTGCAAACCACCCATGAAAACATTTTGGTATAGGACTTGGTGTTTGAAATTCAGCTTTTCCAATTTCTTTCATTGTTTTGGCATCTAGCACAACCAATCCTACACGATTGGTATCTTCACCACCCCAAAACAACCCTGACAGTAACACGCCATCATCTTCTTCCTAAAGCAGATTTCATTCTTATATCGCAACAAAATAATATAGCATTGATTTAAAATACTTTTGAATTTGGTGTCGGTACAAACATTGGCTCACTTGCAAAACAGTTATTTTCATGCCATGTCTTAGTCGATTTATTCTTAACATCTACTTTGATGAGCTAAAAGACAATGAAATGTTGATAAATCTGTTGGTTTGAAATTTTGTTGGTGCACTTACCATTCCGGGATTTTTTGCATCCACGTCCATACAGATTGAATAAAAATATTGATATTCTCTTCCTGTAACAAACATAGTTACTGTAAATATCTTATCTTATTATAGATTTTACAATTGACAAATCAAAAGCATACAATATAATATAAAAACTGTAATAGTAATGGGATGGGATGATGATTTGGAAGAAAAAGAGGTTGGTTGCATTAGATTTTAAAAGAAATCATCAATACCTAAATATTTTTTATAATATATAGTTGGAGTCTCACAACCTATATCACATAATAACTCAGGTTTGATAAGTTTTTCTCCTCTTGGCAAAATGTGGGATTCAGCTTCAGAATCAGTACCATTTATCAATTTGTTACTTTCACTGACTACATTTACTGACTTCTCCAAAGGTAAGATAAATCGAAGGGGCCTACTTCTTAGATCGTCTGCTGCTTTAGGATTTTTCTGTGTATTCTATACAAAACATAAATGCACAGTAAATAAGTAAAAAAAAAATTAATTTGATATCTATTTACCATCATATTTTCTACGAAAAAATATTCAAAAACTAATGCTTCGTTGAAGGTACATACATCTATGACAATATTATTTGATGATTCATATTGGTTGATAATATGAAAGTAGAAAAAAGCTTTAGAATGAAATCTTCTGACTTCCCCGGTTTTTCTATTAATTACACTGAATTGAGTCTATAGATAAAATTAACATCAGTTATTGAAAAAAGTTAGTAAATATAAAAATACCATCTCATTCTTGTAGGAGGTGAAGCAGCTTGATATGGTCTGGTTTATAAACGGACATATCATTGTACGCAGTACAGATAAACACCAAGGTTGTTCAACTATTATGAAATAATTCTCGGTCATTCCTAGAAAAAGCATTTAATTACTAATTTAATGTGACTGTAATTAATAATTTTACCAAAACTATGCATGTACGTGGGATATAAAGGCCATCTAACCGGTATACTTGCAACAATATTAGCTTTTTCATACATGGCTCGATCACTTGAATTAGACTTTGCTTTTGATGGAAAGCATACTATACTGTGTTGTGGTGAAATACCATGTGCTGTGGTTGCTAAATTATACACACTGCCTAGAAATAAAATATAGAGTTAGCTACCATACAGTACACTGCAGCGACTAGCTACTTACTGTCATAGAAATAAATGTGGTAAATAAAAAAAGATACTTTTAAAACGGCATCGAATAAATCTACGAAAAGGAGCATGGGAATTACTCAAGTAGTAGTCGCAGCCGAACACTCCCAAGGAAAGAATTAAAAGATCTTATTACATTAGCAAATGGGAACCCAAACATTCCTGGCTTAAGTCTAAAAATTCTGAAAAATGAACCATAGATACATCTATGTCACTTCATAATCTTTTTTACTTGTAGGGGTCATCAAAGGAATTTTTATTAAATTCTAAATAATTTTAAGTAATTAGTAATTTATTTTTATTTATTGTTTCTAGCCTTACTTTGTGTAGCTCCATAATCATGAAATAAATAAAGATTAGTAAGAACTTTCACAGTATTTTTTATAATTTATTATTTCTTTTTAAATTATAATAAACTACCAATACCGCTGACATAATCAACCATACCATTTTCTCACTACTAGCACATTAATGTTGTAAGACTATTGTTTAACGATTGTTATATTGGTAATAAATTAAACAGTTTGATATGAACAGTTGTTTATTAATACCAAATAATAATAATCGCCCCTCCTTCCCGCATAAGTTCCACAGCTTCTGGGACCTGGTTTCCAGGTTATGGGAATAGTAGTAGTTATTATATTATTATTATAAATTAAATCCGCTGACAATTTAACTGTCATCGTGCTTTTGCATCTACAAGTAAAACTCTCTAAAAATACCCTGCCACTGGTTTGATTTTGTTCATTTAAAAAATGTATCTGCATTTCAATACAAATAATAATCCTCGGTTAAAGTTTAATTTGTTACTTTTAAAATAGAGGTGCCAAGAATATCTTGAACACATTAACACCCTAAAACTGCCCGCCACTGGTTAGATGCTCATGATTGCTCATTTATTAACTGTATCTGTATTTTAACACAAATAATACTTTCCGATTAAGTTAATTATTTAAAGATTAAATCTTAGATTCTTATTTCTTAAGCATGGGTGCCACGAATCTATACACTAACCCCCTAAAAATACTTCACCACTGTTTTAGATTTTCTCATTTACGAACTCAATCCGTGTTTTATAGCAAAAGAATTGGTACAAATTTGAAATCGATAGTTTCAATATTTTAAAAATTAATAGTCCCCCTTACATGCCCACGCGCACATGCGCGCTCGCTGTTATGGGGTTATAAAAAAGTCGAGAAACGTAAAAAAAGGAAAAAACATAAAAGTAATTAAACATTTAATTCTATCAAACATTTCCATTTGTTATTGCATTATGAAAATAGTTATATTTAAATAAATTTTCTTATAATTTCCCGCATTCCACACCTGTTTTAAAAATCCCCCTTAAAAAGATTTATTCAGAATGTCATTTTAGTTATTTATGTATTAAGGGCATAAAGAAGCTTTTATGGCCAGAAGCGTTATTTCTAGCCCGAGGCGTCAGCCGAGGGCTAGGAAAAGGCTGTAGGGCCATAAAAGCAAGTTATGCCCGAAATGCATACACTATTTTATGCACAGATTGTTTTTATCTCAAATCTATTATTGTGTAAAAATAGTATATTATATACCAAGGTTGTGAAGAGTTTTTTCTAGAGCCGAGCATTATTAGATCCCGAGATGCGCAGCATCGAGGGATATAAGATGAGAGGCTCTAGAAAACACTTCACAACCGTGGTGTATATATTATTTTTTTCACTACTAGTACTTTTATTCCTTTTATTCTTCTCACATAAAAAACGTACTATCGCGATCACGGATTTTTTCCTGGATGCCAGTGTATAATGGGATGTGTTTTTGCCCCGTGTTACACTAAAATCTGGATTATTGACTAGTAGTCAATAATAAAAAATTATTTACCACTAGGCAAGAAAACTAACTTCACAAGGTGACAACAGACTAGATAATAGTATGTTTTAAAGCTAGTAGTGAAAAAACATAATTAAATGAGTACGTAGGTTACATCAAGCCGCTGTACGTATACTTATGTGCTTATATACGAAGTACGTTACTATAGTTACTATCTAAAATACTTAATTTCAGCTTATTTTCATTGGTGATAAGTTTACAAATTATATAAAGAACCAATCAAGTTCTACAAATACAGCTCTGACATTTAATTGACGTTTCATTATTGCCCGTCGGATCATAAAGAGGCCCTTGGGGCATAAAGAGATAGTTATGTTCCGATAAATCTAGCAATAATAGTCTAATTATAATGCATCTGTGCATAAAATTAATGTAAAACGCCTTATTAAAATTGGCAGTTATTTTGTTAAGAAACAATCTTGATTTATTTTGTAACTGACATTCTTTATAAAGTTTGAAACTTGTTTTTAAAACAAAATTGCAAATCTGCTTCTCTTAAGAGATATGTAGAATGACACTTTTAGGATTAGTAATGCATTTAATAATGCTGGTTAGTTTCTACCCTATCTGCTGAAGTAAGCTCCGCCTACGGATATTCCGCGTATCATGAGATCCTGAAAGTATTCTGCCTAAATTATTTATAATAAATTTGGAAAAATTGTTTGCATGTATTTCATTCCATTACGAGATATGGTACCAGTACAATAAAAAACGGTTAGTCTTGATTTTATTATTTGCATTAAATGTCTTGCTTTTTAAAAATTTTGTGCTGGTTTTCAAGTTGTAAAAATACTGCTAAGTTTAAATTGTCTTGTGGTCTTGGACAAGTGACGCGGGAAATGACCATAAATTACTATTTCTGAATAGAACACCCTGTCACTTTTGTATATTTGGAGTTCAGAGTCAAAATTAGTATAATCACATTGCCAAATTTTAGTTATTTATTATACAAGCGTTTAAAATAAAGATTTAATGAGCGTATAGTTTAATCCCTCGAGCACGCAAGCTAACGAGAGGAGTAATATACACGAAGTAAACCGTTATTTAAACCTAGTAAACCTTTATTACGAAGTAAACGCGAGTGTAATACAACTGTTATTCAATTTTGCTTTTACAAATGCTTCTGTTTTGGTCCACTTGAAAAGGATATTACGCGGGTTTTAGACAATTACAATTATCGCATCATAGCGTCATGATTGTGTTGTAATCATAACAACGAGAGAACTGCTTTAATGGTCTGTATCCAAGTAAATAAACATGACTTTATAAGGCAAAATTGAATACAAATTATTAATTAATACTGTCTATAATCCAAGAAGTAGTTGATAAAAACCTGTAAATGCACCCAATAGTGAAGAAGATTTTTATTTTTAAGCAAAAAAAGTATTCTAAATACTTTAATTTGCTAGCTTTTGTTAATTTATTATTTTATATATAGTGAAAATTAAACTGCATATGTGTTTGACGAATGTTGAGTGTTATAGAAAAATATGTAAAATTCTTGTTTCATATTTTTATATATAGCCCGTCAAACGTAACATTGAGGACAGAAAAACTAATATGTATATCGCATGCGCAAACGCGGAAGCGAAACAGCTCTTCGAGTGGCTCGTAAGTATAAACAAAAAACTTCAAAAATAGCTTCTGCTATAAACTACTGTTTTTATTTGTACACAAATATCGAAAGCGTTAAATATTCATTTTAGAGAGACTAACATCTACTTTGCTATATATCGCTAACATTACATTTGCAATATGAAACAAGAATACATAATATACAGGATTAAAAAAAAACATTAATACGAGAAAACTTACTTCCCTCAAGTGTCGATGGGGATAACTGTTAAAGCTGTTTGAGTGTTAACAAGTATTCCTATAATTATATATTATGCATTTTTATTCCTAATATCTTAGTAGTATGTACTTATCCATGATTACCCCTTTATTAATTAGAATCTAAAAGTAGGTAAAACATTTAATTTAGAAAATTCATATAATTGATGAAGCGGTCGAACTGGTTTAAAACATCACATTATTACTTAAAAAATATGAAAAAATTATTAATTTGGTCATAATTAATACTTTTTAAAAAATAGATAAGATATTCAGCAGAAAATGTTAATTTGTTGTACAAATCCTATTTTAAAAAATATCCAAAGTCCACAGGTAAATTCCAGATGAACGCACAAAACGAGATGTCATTAGTACCGAATTTGATTGGCCATTTGGTTTACGCACGAAACGAGAAAGTTTTGCAGTTTAGCACGTATATAAATTAAACAGTTATAGTTTAATAAACGTCGATTTCTGGTTGCGGTCGTTCTTAATTTTTAAATAAGACAAATATTTTGGAAATTGTTATTATTTGATAGTATTTTCGTGATAATATTTTGTGTTATATATTGTTTTTAGACTGTTCAGTTTACCAACTTGTAGATAGAAATGTTAGAGGGGTTTTTGATTTCCCAAATCAAATATACAGACATTGCAAATCAGGAAGAATGGGGAGAATGCATTTAAGTTTGTTAGAAATTAAAAGTATATTATTTTCTTGCCCAATGTGATAACTTTCACGAAAATAATAATAAGACTTGAAAGATTAATTATTATCTTTGTGAAAGTAATCACATTTTGTCCTACATATTTCCAAAAATACTAATTTATTAAAAATTTAATATGGGGTAGTGCTGAACCAAAGAAAAAAATTCACTTTTAATTCCCAGCTTAAAAATAAGGGGGTTTCATTAAAAAAAAAGTCGATGACGTCATAGGTCCCACTTAGGTAAGCTACAAAATTAAAATTAACGTCCATAAAATCCGCAAGAAAAAAATAAAATTGACGTGTCCGAGCTTTTCTTCCAAACAGTGATAATACAAAAAATATCAATTTTATTCCTTACTTTATTGACACACTATTATATAGTCTACATACCGTCTTGGTCAATATGTGGATGAGAAGTATGATGAACTATAGCAACTTTCTTGGCTATATTAACTGTTTCTATTGTATCTAAAGAATCCTTATTAATTCGATGTATAATGGGAATTTCTCCAAAAGCATACAGTTCGTCATCCAATGGGTATATTGAAGGAGATGAGTTGTCAGAGATCGTATCTTCAACAAACTTAGAAGTAAATCTAAAATAATTATAAATTAAACTCCCTAGATACCTAAACTTTCTATCTCAGCAGAATACCTTTTAAATATTGTATGACATGGATCAGGCACAGCACTTGTTCCAAATCCATTTGTTACAATACGCTGAGCGGTATTATTTATCTTATAAGCATTAGACTCAAGAAATCTGCATTGATATGTTACGTTTCCATCCTTTATTGTAAATCTGAAAATATCTTAACGCAATACAAAACAAAAAAGTTAAATTATACTCACTTCCGTAATAGTGCTAAACTATCAAAAATATGTTCAAATTTATTATCTCCAACAATTAAAGTACCAGGACCATTTCCTATGAAGTCACCATGTATCCATTTAGGGATTGTTCCTATAAAAGTATACCTTGCAGTTGAACAATAAGTTTAATATCCAATGTTTAATAAATAACTTGCCGGTTATCTTTCCTTGGATAGGATCACGAATTTCTTCTTTACATGATCGTAAAAACAAACTCTCATCGAAGTTGGGATAGCACTTTGTATTTCCTTCCATTCTGTGTTTCTAAAAACAATTTAATTATATATAATAAATATCCAAATAAAGAAATAACACTTTAAATATTATTAATTCTTACATGTCAAAATTAAAAGAATACCCGAATTTTGCTGATTGTTTTATTTGAAACGTGGTAAAAGCAACTACTTTGTAGCACCAAGTACTATTACTTTATATAGTTAAGTCAAATACCGCATCATCAACAAGATATATACATGTATATATTTACGTGTTACGTGTTATGTTTAAAAATAACTTTTCAAGAAATGAAACTGAGAAATAAAAATAATAGATATTGTTCTACGCATTTGCAAAACCGTATTCAAGAATGAGACAAAGATAACTTTGACGGAAGATTACAATTGTGTGAAATAATAGACAAAATAAACATAAATTAAGTCTAAAGTAAATAATTTTCAATATCAATCAAAACAAATAACTATAAACAACAACAAACTTGCTAATACAGTAACCTTCATTCAGATAACTTAAAAAATATGAAATAAAAACAAATAAAAACGATGTTCAAATTGCCAATGCCATTCCGAAATGCAGGTGAAACAGTATTACTACTGCAGTATACTCGAAATATTACAAGGTGCGTCACATTAAATACAGCTTGTTTTATTTGATGATAAAAAATAGGTAGGTACATAAATACAAATTTCAAAAAAGGATCTGATTAATGCTACTGAATGTAATGTAAACAGAGTCCGAGATTAAACGTAAAATACGGTGTAATAAATCAATATTGAGTGATACAAAGGGTCAAGGGGTAATCGAAGAAGACTCTGCAAGATAACTTAATCCATTATTTATTACAAAAATAGTATCCAAAGGTGTCCAACCTTCGAGGGGTGTAATAACCAGCCGAGCTGATTATCGCGAAGCGAGGTAAACAGGACAGGGCCGCATTGGTAAGTAGGCAGCGTAGCTTTATAAAAGTGCTATCGAGCTATAAAGTATAGGCTAAGACACAATGGAGGTGGTATTGAAAACTTTATAAGAAATAAATCGGCAAACTAAAATACAAGATTGGAAGGAAGTTTAGAGGAAATGGGAAAAATAAAAAGGCAGTTTGAAGTTTAAAGAAAGAAGACGAAAGAACAAAAAGGAAACATAGAAAATCTAAATATTAAATTATCGTATTCAGATACAGGACACGGGGGAGATACGATAAACTTGGAGAATGAAGAAAAATAGAAAGAAAACGATAGATAAATACGAATTGAAGTGGAATCAGCGCACAGAGAGAAATACCTCATAAGAGCTTTGCACAATATTGTTCAAAACGGTGTTGGAGAAATTTATATTATAATTGTAGAATCGTATTGTCCAGCGTTGTGTAGGTTTTCGTTAATGAATTGTCTAGCCGGAACGTACGACAATTATTTAACACAGTCAGATTTAGTTTTTCATTCTTTAGCATTCTCTAGCATATTATGTTGAAGTATAATTGTAAAAGATGTTTAGAAAAATACAATATTTTGTTTGAATGAAATCATAATCCAGTGTTCAAACTGCTTGCTACTAATTATTGTGTTTCGCAAAGTTTATGGATGACATCTTATAGATGTCGCCACTTGTATTTGTCGCTATTAATGTAAATTCGAGATTTATATATAACCAGGCGACAGCAAAAGAAAACTTTAGTGTTATATTTGTATATATTACATATTGTTATTGTATAGTTATATACATATTAGTTACATTTTCTACAATAAAGATATGTATATGTAAAAATGTATATTTTATTTGTGATACTTATTGTTATTAACCTCTTGTACAGAATATTTGTGCCAGAGTATTCCACAATTTGTATAAATGTGAAAAAGTTATTGAGTTAAATACTATTAAGCAATTGTGGCACAACTAAATAGTACAACAATTGGACAATTTTGTATAAAATGTATGCAACAACATTACACATTCTGTTTTAATGAGTAACACAAATTGTTATGAAAACTTATAGACAACTATTCATTTGATTCTACAAAATTACTATTGACTTCCACAAAATGTTATATTTGAGTTTATACACATCCTTACAAAAAATTGAAAACATTATTTAAAAAATCTTGACAAACTAAATGACACAATCTTGTTTTATAATTCTACACAAATTGTCCCTGTCACTTTTTTAAGACCAATTTGTTTTACAATACCACATAATTGTTGATGAAATTTAAATACATTTTTCTCTGTGCGGGCTGAAACGAAACATACCGAAAGACAAACTAAAAGAGACAAAGAGAATATGTAAAAGAACAGAAAAGAGAGTTGGTAAAATATTTGAAAGAAAAAGGAGGAAAAAGAAAGCTTATATAATATAAAATAAATTAATAATGATCAGTGAAAGCTTCATTACATGACTACAACAAGCATCAAAGCAAAGAAAGAAAAACTCTTAAGTAGGAGAAAATACAAGAACTTTTAACCTAAGAACCTCGGAGGTTAAAATTAAAAATTAAAATCATTAAATTAAATTAAGAAATTAAAAATTAATCGAACATTAACGAGAACTTGAATTGAAGAGAGCAATAAAAATAGTAGGAGAAAAGTCATGCAAATCGATTTTGTTTCCTAAATTGTGGCAGACAGCAAAATCGAACAACAGAAAACATGTTTTAAATTATAATGTCTGTCTGTTGAGTCTGAATTGACTAAACTATTAATGAACTATGAATTCTTTGCATGTGGATGACCAATTTTGGCCACTTACGTAACATTCACTGCAAAAAATGATGTCAAAAAACCCCCTTTTTTTATTACAGACTCATCTCAAATTTCATCATTGCTAAAAGCATTTTTTTATTTCAAAAATTATAAAGAAGACTATAGAGCTTCTTCACAGCCAACTAGACGCTTTCTGCAACTTCCGGTTTAACCGGAAGTGTCATTACTATACCAATTTTAAATAGCATCCTATATATTTTCCACACTTATCTGAATCCACTCGATATTCTCTATCCAACGATGTAATCACACTTGATGTAAATATTCAAAATGGCGTCTGTAACTGCGATTATTCATTTGTCACTACCATATAACTGGCCATTATAGAATGGCATTTTCGTTCAGAGCAAGAGGAAAGAAGAGACAGAGGAAGGAACGCAGAGAGCAAGAGCGAAAACAAAAGCTAGTGGGGAGGGGAGATGGTGGGGGAAGGATACTGGTAAAAGAGGAAGAGGAGGAGGGGAAGAGGGAGAGCGTGAAGCGGCGGGAGAGCGCGAGGCAGAGGGAGAGGGTGAGGGAGGGGTGAAGGAGAGGAAGAGGGAGGGGCGACGGAGAGGGAGAGGGAAACGGAGTAAGAGAGAGAGAGAGAGAGAGAGAGAGAGAGAGAGAGAGAGAGAGAGATATTTTATAAAAATGTATACTAAACGATAAAACATACATATTTATGTATTTTTAGATTATATTTTGTGAAATCATTTGTATAAAAAGCATTGTTTATACAATATTTATGTTTATATATGTACAAAAAAAATGTTTCGGTCTGGAATAGAACATAGTACGTTGTAATGTATATGGAATCAAATTCTGCCGCCTCTACCGCACGACTATGCTGGCGGCTGATAAATCTTGCCTCTTTAAGATAATATGCGCCATATGCATAAAGGAAAGTAAATGCTTTTGCTTGTATTAATAAAAGAGAAATGATATGATTTTTAATTAGTAAACGTAAAATCTACTTATATTCGTAGTAGAAGCATTTGCTACATTTTATGCATACAACCAAAGAAATGTCATTTATCAACCTGTTTGTTTGTTTATGTTTTATTATAAACTGCATTTAAATTATTTTTACAATTACTATATAATTATAGTACAATAACTAGTTAATTAAATTAATTCATCAACAACACTATTAATTCATATATGCTTGTAATAAGATATGCTTTGAAATCTATTTCGGGCATTTGCGGCGTTCGGGTGTGCGAATTATACAACAAAGAGGGAATATGGGCGGAGAAGAGACACTCGATCGTCGATTATTGTATCACATAACGATGACCAATTTTGTCCATTTTCACAAATTCACTGACAACGTTCACTATTGATGGCTGCCAAACAAATACTGAACAACGTGGCGCTTTCAAACTTGAAACATATGCTTTATAGACTGCGTACTTTCCAATACAGAATCTGAAACATTTATTTGGAGACGCAAGTGAACGACCATCTACTTGCAGCGCTCTCTCAGTACCCAGCTGGTAACTTTTGGAACTATTGACGGTTATTAATTAAAGTTTACATAGTTGAAAACCAAGCAGCCAAATTATACAAATATCAGGTGATGTCCTGATGGCAATTGCTTATTTATAGCGGTTTTATTTATTGTTTTAACAAAAACATGTTAACACTGCTTTAGATTACGAAAATCTTATGTACTTCGATAGTGAATACACCGGCCATATTGAGCTTTATTGTTTAGGTAAATTATTATTTGCTAATCTATATATGTAAAATACAGCTTTTTGTTCTACTTCGTCTACGAGTTCTACAAGACCGACTTGCTTTATTCTTTTTTGTATTAAAGTTTTGACGCTGTAGATTAATCAACATACTTTTTATTTTTATTTAATTTTTATATTTTTAAAACCGTTCATGTGCGGAGTTTTAGTATTGTGAAAAAGTAGAATAAGAATGTCTAAGAACTAATGTTTTATCTTTTAAGGGACATGAAGAAAATACCGACAAAGTCTAAAAATCTGCTATATTAAGTATATGATATATGAATTCAATGTAGACCAACTACCACCAACAACTGAGAAAGATGAATGATTCAACTACGGTTTTCCCAAACGTCTGAGTGGCCGTTTGATGACGTAAAGAAACAAATTAAAGAAGAAAGGGATCCTGCCGCAAGGATAAAAGTAAAATCACCCACGTTCTATGGAAAGAAACTAGTCCACCTACTATAAACAATTTGAGGCGGCCGCTGGGACCAACGGATGGACTGACAAGGAAAAAGCCGTTTCTTTAACTGTGGCATTGCGTGGAGACGCGTTGAACGTCCTGCAAACAATTCCAACAGGACAGGAGAATGACCACCAGCTGCTAGTCTCTCGGTTGGAGATGAGATACGGAAACGCACATCTTCAACAAGTGTACCAGGCGCAAGTGAAGAATCGTGTCCAGAAGAATGGAGAAAGTCTTCAGGAGTTTGAAGCCGATGTTGTGCGGCTGGTCCGATTGGTGTACCCTACGGCACCCGATTCATTTCTGGGACAACTCGCTGTGCAGACCTTCATTGATAGATTAAGAGACGGGGAAACATCAGTCATTGAGGCAGGTACAACCAAGAACGACTGATGATGCGCTTGCCCACGCCTTATAATTTGAAGCCGCAAAGCAAGCGTCCCGAGGCCACGGGCGAGTTCAAACGGTTACGGAAAAAGAGGAAAGTTGCAAAGATCGCCTAGAGGAGTTACTGATGAAAGTTCTTAAAAAAGAACAGAGTCGTAAGAAGAATCTTCAAGAAGTTCGAGGACTCCGTTGCTGAAACTGCGGCGAACAAGGGCACATACGACGCTGTTGTCCTAAAGCAAAACAAGTTCAACCGTCGGAAAACTAAAGGGGGCCGACGAGAGGGGGCGAAAGTTGACCGTGAGTGGAGATCACTATCCATGCCGCAACATCGAAGAATCGTACCAGCAGTTTGTTCGTAGATGGGAAAATTGCTAAGAGAACTGTTTCACACTACTTATTGATACGGCGGCGACAAAATCTATCATACGCCCTGACGTTCTACGAATAGGTCTGAAGCTGCAACTACTCAACTCCGACACAGCGACAGGTAAAATAATACCAACACGCGGAGTGGTGAAAATGAAGATTGGCATTGGAAGTAAAGATGAAGTAAAGAATCATGAGGTGTTGGTAGCCGATATCACTGACGACTTCATCTAGGGAATGGATCTCATGAGAAAATTTGGTTTTACGTTGGACTCGAAGGAGGGTGTTTTGGAGGTCGGTAACGAAGAACTTCCTTTGCACCAAAGAAAAGACCCTGTCTTAAGGGTCTGGTTGACAGAAGACGTAATGTTTCCGGGCCGTAGCGAGATAGTTGTCAAGGAGGGTTTGGATGGAGACCTTCGGGTAGGATGTGTGCGAATGATGGAGCCTGTCTGCGATAAGAAGATCCATATCGGCATACTGGTGAGAAGAACGCTGATCAAGGTTGGAATGACAGTACCGGTGCAGGATTATGAACGTTAATGTGGAGCCGGTGACATTAAAGAACGTCAACGAGATTCTGTCAAGTAGAACCTGAAGACCGGGAGAAGACCGCATTCGCTATTGGTTTCCGATTATGGCAGTTCATGTTTATGCCTTTCGAACGTCTGATGGAGACCATCTAGAGGGGATATACCTAGATGATGTGATTGTAATAGGAAAATCATTCAACGAACATCTGAAAATCTAGAAGACATGTTCCGAAAGTTACGTGGAGCCAATCAGAAATTAAGTCCAAAAAAGTGCCACATATTCCGAAAGGAAGTAAACTACCTCGGGCACGTCGTATCACAAAATGGAGTGGCAGCCAACCCCGATAAAATCCGTGCTGTCCAAAAGTGGCCAACACCAAGAGATAAACATCAAGTTCGTAGTTTTCTTGAGCTATGTACCTACTACAAACGTTTCGTTCCTGGGTTTACCAATATAGCGAAGTCACTGACAAGGTTAACGGAAGATGGGCGCGAGTATGTTTCGAGCGGGGAGTGCCAAAAAACAGCTTTCCAACAGTTGCCCTGACAACAGCACCAATATTGAGCTATACACGGACGCGGACGGTTGGGAAATTCATACTCGAGACAGATGCAAGTAGTTTGGTCATTGGGTTGTACGTTCTCAGATACAGAATGGACAAAAAATGTCATCGGCTATTTTAGCAAGGTTTTGTCGAAAGCGGAAAGGAATTATTGTGTGACTAGGAAAGAATTTTTAGCTGTTGTGAAGTCCGTTGAGCACTTCTGTAAATACTTGTACGGTAGGAAGTTTTTGTTGAGTACGGACTATGCCTCGTTGAAATGGCTCCTGCAATTCCGTAACCCAGAAGGCCAGGTAGCAAAGTGGATTAAACGACTACAAGGATATGATTTTGACACGGAACATCGAGCGGGCACCAGCCATCGGAATGCCGATGCTCTTTCAAGAACACCCTGTCCGACGGACTGTCGTCATTGCTCTCGTCTGGAAGAGACGGTTTGCCAAGTATTAAGAACTACCATCGTCAACGACAATTGGTTGGCGGAAGAATTACAACGACAACAGTAGGCTGATCCCGAATTAAAAATGGTACTGGAATGGAAGCGTGTGAGAGAAAGGCCTGCCTGGAAAGCCGTCAGCCCTTCCAACAGAACCCTAAAAGCATATTGGGACCAGTGGTCCTTGAGTTTTTGAAGCTGTAAAATGGTTTCCTGAAGCGAATGCTGGAGAGTGAAGATGGCACCACCATTAGGTCTCAGTTCGTGGTTTCAAAAAGCCGAGTGACAACAGTATTACGACATCTCCATAACGGTGCCTGAGGAGGACATTTCGGCGTGAAGAAGACTTTGGAAAAAGTTAGAGAGCGTTTTCATTGGGTCAATGGTAAAGAAGACGTGAAAACGTGGTGCCGGAAATGCGAACTATGTGCCACTGGTAACGTACCCTTGGGGAAACCTATGAGGCAGTACAATGTGGGTAGTCCTCTGGAAAGAATAGCTGTAGACATTTCTGGACCATTTCCCGAGACCGACGATGGGAATAAGTACATCTTAGTGGCAATGGACTATTTCACTAAACGGCCTAGAAGCTCTACCAAAACAGGAAGCCGCGACTGTTGCTGATGTACTAGCCAAGGAGTTCTTCAATCGTGTCGGAGTGCACATGGAGCTGCACTCGGACCAAAGCCGTAATCTTGAGTCTATAGTCTTTGGAGAGTATGTCGATTGTTGGCATTTGCAAGACTCGGACCACACTGCTACATACAGAACGCATGAATCGAATAATGCGCATATATTTGGCCGAGGTCGTCTCCGATCATCAACGCGACTGGGATCAATACCTGCATCTGTTCCTGATGGCTTATCGTGCATCGGTTCACGAAAAACCGAACAGTCACCAGCGTCTGTAATGTTTGGACGGGAGCTACGGTTACCGTGTGATCTGGAATTTGGATAACCATGAGGAGCAGGAAGTAGCCGGGAATGATTATGTCGTCAACTTAAAGAAGAAGTTGGAGGATATTCACGAACGAACTCGAAACAATAGCCGAATCGCGAGAGACCGGATGAAAACTTTGCACAATGTGTCAGCCCAAGAAGGAGGGTTTCAACCTGGCGAGCTTGTCTGGTTATACAACCCATAAAGACGCCGTGGCTACTCGAGAAGTTACAGCAAAATTGGGAGGGCATACCAGGTGAAGAAACGAATAAATGATTTGCTCTATCGCATCCAGAAATTGCCAAGAGGGAAAGCAAAGGTGGTACACTACAATCGTCTGGCGCCCTAGGAGGGAAATAATAACGCAGTCCCGGATCAGGAAGATGAGACTGAAGTGGCTGTCAATACAGTAAGGCCTGGAGATGATCAGCCGACCTTTGGAGAATTTATGGCTGCATTTTCCGAGACCAGAAAAGCGCGATTCGGAGTCACTACCAAGATGCAATGAGATCTCTTCCGGGTCCCTGTTGATTATTCCATTGCCTACTGTGTCTCCGAGGAACTTCGCATGGCAAGATGAATCGCAGTAGTATTTAGCAATAAATTAGGACGGATGGATGAACTTTGAGAACAGAATCTCTCTGTTGGCAAAGTCTCACACTTGCCGGATCATGGACGCTCTATTTACTACTTAGTAACGAAACAGGTTTACTGCCAGAAACCCAGTTACGCGGACCTGTGGAAGGCGTTATGGGATTTGAGGACTGCGCTGCTTACCAGGGGCATTAGCAAATTGGCAGTTCCCAAACTCGGCTGTGGGCAGGACCAGCTGGATTGGAGAATCATTCGAAACATGTTGGAAGTTATCTTTAGAAGTATGGGCGTGAAAACCTTGATATGCAGCTCTGACCTACAACGTCAAGGCTAACTAAGAGTGTAGACTGTTACTTGTACCGTAATGAAACGTGTAGTCGAGGTGAAGACTGTCGATATCGTCACAACCCTTTCTATAGGAACCAGAGAATAAAGTCTGTTCTGGGACAGAACAGACTTGGAGAAGGGGCAGTGTAATAAACGGGAGTAACCCCAATACGCCGCCTTCAAACATTCAAGAGCTTGCGTGAGTGATGTATGACGTGCTATGTATGATGTGCTGGAGACTTCTAGAGGATTCTACACACTTCCGTGTGGCTATATACCGCGGTCGCGTAGATAAAGGGTCAATCATTGTTCAACCGGTGAATTGAATATGCCCATTGTGTAATTAGTAGACAAATATAAATGTGTAGTCAATAAATAGTCCTTAAATAACCTACTTTAAGTTTGTTAATATCTAGTTTAATTTCGGTAACAGTTTATAATTATAGTGATTGTAATTAGTGTATGTAAATAATATTTCTCTTGTTAATAGACGATTAAACAGCATTTTTGATATTACTAAGACCATTTTCAACATTAATAATAAACATTTTTAAATTATTTTATTATTTTAAGAATGAGGTATTATCTCTAAGTTATTGAGATTTTCAAAACTTTTCATACTATTAGAAAAATTGTTTCTAATAAAACTAGCAGATTCCGTTTCTCAGATGAAGCAGTGTTTCTGGTTAGATTAAAAAGTTTGCAATTGTTAGTTTGTGTGTGGAGCCACAAGCTGCATTTCTCTTATCAATTATTATGTCTCATGAGAAAATCAGTGTCTTATTTATGAAAGATTTGCAACCTACTCTAAAATCTCTAAAAAAAGTTATTTCAAAGATTACTGAGTACGTACTCTTGATACATAATAATACGGAAAAGAGTTTTTTTTATAATACTTGCTATATGTGAAGTACAGTGAAGTAGTGAGCCCAAATTGAGTGAGGATGGTTTGAATTTGGCGCCTTAGGTTTTAGTGTATTTCACGTTGTTAGTATAGAACTATTGAAATGTGTTGCGTCAAATTACAGCGACAACTCGTCACTTTCTCGTTTACATCGTTGTGCTTTGCCACGTTGTTTTGGATTTTCATTGAATTTTTGCTTTATTTCGCTTGTTTTCTTATTTTACAAAACACTTCTTTTCAGAACTACGGTTTGTTAGACGATTTTATTATAAAGTAAGCTTATTATTTAAAATTAATGAAGTTTATAAGCTATATTATTTTTGAGACGCCACTGTTAAAATAAACGAAGGATAAAAATATCCGAAAAGTATTCATGTTGCCAACGTGACAATAATTTACCGTGTCGGTAAATTCAAACAGTCCTCAGTCATTTTGGATCACCCTGTATTATAAATCTATGGAAAAACAAACTTAAAACTAAGTCGGATTTATGTAAAAACTGTGATGTTTATTAATCTCTGTATCACAATAATGAGTAGCAGCTGTCACGTTATTGCTACTTACATATATGATTTGATATGCTTTCTTTAATATTATTGGTTGATTATGTAAAAATATTCCAGAAAAACACAAACTATACTAATATTATAAAGAGGAAAGATTTGTATGTTTGTAACGAATAAACTCAAAAACTACTGGACCGATTTCAAAAATTCTTTCACCATTAGAATGCTACATTATCCCTGAGTAACATAGTGTAACGTTCTTTTTAAAATAATAACAAAAGTGCTGGTTAAATCGTCTATTAATAAGAAATATTTATTTACAAACACTAATGAATACACTATAAATTAACGCTATGATTATAAACCATTAAAACTATTATTTACAGACTATGAATTTCTAATACAACATTTATCTTTACATTCACTATTTATTTCGCGATACACAGTTCATGACTTGCTGTTGACTGCCTCTTTTTATCGGCGAAGTCGGTTATATACCCTCCTACAAACGTACTAGAAGCCGCTAGAAACTACTATATATTTCTAGAATAAACGCGTCTCGTTCACATGCTTGGTGCGATGAGTCATTCTCTCGAATGCCGTAGAATATTCCATTTGTTGTTCGAGAAGAGGTTCTTTCTTTTTCTCTCTTGTTACAATAGGCTATATTTATTACTAGAAAAAATTAGGGATCTCTACTAAAACTTAAATAATGTAACCCAAGGTGTACAAATATTAGTACAAATAAAAGTTCACCCGTGCGAAGCCGGGACGGACCGCTAGTGGTAGATAAAAATATAAATTAAGACCTTTTTGTCAAGTTCTCAACTTTTACACGGCGAGAAATGCAATAGTACTAGTAACGATACACATTCGGTCACGATATGTATTGTAGCATTGAGTAACTGTACTATAGAATGGAGTCAACCATCTAGACAACATTATTTTAAGGTGGCGCACCTAATAATTTAATCACAACAGTAGGTATTGGGTCGCTTGAGCGTGGGAAAATTTTGATGACCGTGGGAACCTAATTAGCATAATTAATTGCTCTAATTAAATTGATTGATCTAATAAATATGCAAATGAGGCGCGAATTAAATTGATTGATCTAATTAAATATGCAAATGAGGCGTGAATTAAATTTATTACTCTAATTAAATGATTGAATTAAATTATTTGATCTAATAAATAGGCAAATGAGGCGCGAATTAAATTTATTGCTCTAATTAAATGATCGAATTAAATTATTTGATCTAATAAATATGCAAATGAGGCGCGAATTAAATTTATTGCTCTAATTAATATGCAGGCGTGAATTAAATTGATTGATCTAATTAATATGCAGGTGGGGCGTGAATTAAATTTATTAATCTAATAAATATGTGTAATTGAGACGCGAGGAAAATTCATTCCATATCCTTCGCGGTATCGTTTGCATATCCGCCATTTTGAATCTGTCAATTTTAAATTTGTTATTTTTGCAAATGTCATTTTTGCATCTGTCATTTTTGCATATGTCATTTATACATCTGTCAATTTTAATCTGTCATTTTAATTCTGTCATTTTTGCATTTGTCATTTATGCGGCTGTCAATTTTAATCTGTCAATTGTGCATCTGTCATTTATACGTCTGTCAATTTTAATCGGTCATTTTTGCATCTGTCATTTTACAGCTGTCATTTATACGTCTGTCATTTTTAAAATCTGTCAATTTTGAATCTGTCATTTTGAAGTTGTCATTTTGAAGGCGCCATCTTGGATTTCCCAGATTTGAATTTTAGCACTAACTCTGGGATTGGATCCTCTTTTCACTAAGCTGAAACTCTTTCTCTCTCTCTCATAGTATGACTACTTACCGGCTCTGCTTTGTAGCTTAGGATGTTCGCCGTCGGAAATCTTCGGCTTTATTCGTGAACTCTCTCGCTGATGACAACGATCTACCTTTTTATATATAGTCGCTCTTCACCCTTCACCCTTAGCCATGCTAGTCTCTTCACCCTTCACCCTTAGTTATGCTAGTCTCTTCACCCTCCTTCACCATTAGTCATGCTAGTCTCGTCACCCTTCACCCTTAGTCATGCTAGTCTCTTCACCCTCCTGCACCCTTAGCTATGCTAGTCTCTTCACCCTTCACCCTTAATCATGTTGGTCTCTTCACCCTTAGTCATGCTAGTCTCTTCACCCTTAGTCATGCTAGTCTCTTCACCCTTAGTCGCTAGTAAATGAAACATCAGTGTTTAAATATACATATTATTTATTTTGCTATACATTTAATGGACAATTGTAACATATTATTTGACAAATTATTCATTACACAGTATGAGTTGAGATCATCTCGTAACACTTGCAAATTGTTCAAATATTTTTGTAACCTATTTCTAAGATAGTTTATTTCCGCCATGGTGTCCTTAATACGACGGTGCAAACGTTGTCGTCGCTGACGTTTTCAACTGCTGCATCGATAAACTTTTGCGGATAATGTTTTATTATTTCTAATAAAATGAACGAGTTCAAGCCACCACCAGTTGTTGTTGCTGCTGTGTTGTCTATTAAACTGGTAGCTGAGTAGTAGCCGCATAACAGCTCGGTCGTGAATAAGATGGAGTCTGTAGGTGGAAGCGTTTTATAGACATCTTCATGGTTGCGTCTCATTTGACCTTCTGCTCGTTCTCTATGTTTGCGTGGTAGAAACGCGAAAAGTCCAGGTGATGTAACGTTCGAGCCTGATGATTGATCAGCGGTGCTAGATGCAATGTAGACTGAAACTCGTAATCTTTTAAGGTTATAGTCCGCTGTTTATCATTCTGATGAATGGCCACCCTGTTGCCGAAAAACTCGTTGTGAATAATCTCGATGTATAAATTAGTCACATAGATGGAATTTCAAATGTTTATCACGATGAGGTACACTGTTGTCCTTGCTGCAGCAGCCATAAAAGAAATTTTTAAACATTGCCTCGACTCGTACATCATACAGCTCGAACCAGTTACTTTCAGACAACACCAGTTCACCATACTCACATACGTTATTCACGCATTCGAGCTTCACTACCACAGTAAATTCTCCCTGGGTGTCGTCGTCGCCAGAGGGTGGAATAAGTCCTACTTGGATGTTGTGTATATGGTCGTAGTTTTGTTCTTCTTCACCTGGAGGTCTCGTAACATACAATGGATACTGTACAGCCCCGAGCAGTTGAACACGTACTTCACCTTTAGCTGCTGCTGCTACTGGTGTATCTATGATGGTAAAGTTTGCTGATGCTGCTACATCATCATCAGCGTAGTATAGAGGCTGCTGCTGCTGCGACAGGAACGCTAAAAACAATAATAATCGATTAATATAAGCATAAACACACACACACACAAGTTTTAAACACCTTACCTAGTTCTTCTTCATTGTTCCACGCTTGACCGTTGTCGGTACTTGCTGTTGATGATGCATGATCTGCAACATCCGAGCCTTCATCTAAACAAGCAGCAGCAAAATAGACACAAATTAGCATAAAAAACAAACTTGAAGTTTTATAAACAACAACTTACCTATTTCCAGGGGTTCGCTCTCGCAGGTCTCGTTATCATAACAATAATTAGGACTGCTTATACTTGACATCATCGTAATTGCTGCTGCTGCTGCGGCTGTTGTACACGTACTGTCTGCTACACGCTAACAACTAACGACTTTATATAGTCGCTTATACCTACCTAGATCCAACGCATGCTCAGTAACATGCATACGGTAAACAACCTGTCATCGCTGGTAGACAAGTCTCATGTTGTTTAATGACACGTCATCATCACAGGCAGGTGTGTGTAGGTAATTACCTCATTCTTGCTTCTCTCTCATACTAGTTATAGCTATCACTTTTTCATGCCTTGGTACAGAGGGGAGAATAGTAATAATACACATATAGAACATTAATCTTTTACACGCCCAAACGTCTATTTATTGTTTCAAGTTCCTGTAAAAGCTGATTACATGCACTCGCTGATTAATACAAAAGGAATTATTGCCACGTATAGGTATCAAGGATGCATAAAGTAAACTTTCCAATGTCATAATTATTGTACCCAGATGGCGATTGATTGATTAATAACTTGGAGTTCCTTTATGATAATATTAAATAATAAAAATAACAGTTGGGACAACAGATATACCAGAACGTTTACTGAGGCAGAGAGAGGTTGAGAAATAAGAAGATTTTATAGAATGTATTTCGTTTATTTTATCATCTTATCAAAAATATTATATTACATATAAATACTATTACAATATGGCTATATTACATAGTACAAATTAAATATTTACTTATTCTATGATTTTTCTCGCTTTAAGCTCTGTGATGACTGAAATTATTTCGTTGTCGTTTTCGAGACTGCTGCTATGAGCTTTCTTTACGGCGTACAACAATTGTAGTCGATCCACTAGTTGATCAGGCGTACTCTGACGTATCCAATCCGGTTTCATCATCTTGTTTAAGTTTTTGGGGAGACTAACCTCAAAGTCTGTTATTCTGTATAAATTTGGTCTGATTACATTTTCGTATTTCCAATGTTTAACGCTTATTAGTCGACCGTTGCGTCTATAGTCTTTCTTATGAGCATTAGTAAGTGAGATTATTTTCATATAGTTGCCGATATCTTTCTCTGTTGGACTAGGAGAGCTTAATCGTTTAAGCGTTAGTAAAGTAAACAGGCCGGGTGTTCCATTGAAAATTTTGTTTTTAATTAAAATATCTTTTCTCTGAAACTGTACTCGTGAACAAGCAAATCGCCACTCATCGTTGTCATTATATAGACCGTACCTAGTTTTATCTACGTTTTTGTTTTCTCCGTTAGCTAATAATAATGCTCTATAATAGTTAGAGAATTTCTGATAAATCTTTAAGTCAGAATCGCATTCTTCTTCTTCTTCTTCTTATCATCATCATCTTCTTCAACAGATGTAACTGAAGATGCTTGTTCAAGCTTCGGTGAGAGATAAACGGTCCCCGGTCGAGGATCAGTTTTATCACTGTGAAAGTAGGTTAATTTATTACGTATAGCATTACGAGCGTTTATTATTTCATCATCATTATCATCGAGCCTTATTTCTTTATTTGTGTCACGGGGTTTATTGGTATGCATACGTTTCAGACCCGCGTCTTTAATTATTACATCATTTCTAGGCTTTGTCTTATTATCATTATTATTCACACCTATGGTAGAATGGATTGTTTTCAAGTGCCTTTTATAACTACTATTACGTGAAAAAGATTTGAAACATTTAGTACAAGGGAATTTGTGTCCACGATGTATATTCATATGGCTTGCATACCCGGAGCGTCGAATGTTCAGACCGCATACATCACACATGCGTCGTTCCATAACGTCTAATGAATGATCAGGAACAAAGTTCCTGTTTATATAGTCCAGCTACATGTACATACACGCGCAATTTCAAACAGATACACGCACAGATGTACATAATAAAGCATAAACACGCGCAATTTGAAGTATATACATGCACAGACGTACATTATAAGTGTATACACGCGCAATTTCAAACAGATACACGCACAGACGTACATTATAAGTATATACACGCACAGACGTACATAATAAAGCATAAACACGCGCAATTTCAAACAGATACACGCACAGACGTACATTATAAGTATATACACACGCAATTTGAAGTATATACACCCCACAGACGTACATTATAAGTATATACACGCGCAATTTTAAGTATATACACGCACAGACGCACATTATAAGTATATACACGCGCAATTTGAAGTATATACATGCACAGACGTACATAATAAAGCATGTACACGCGCAATTTGAAGTATATACACGCACAGACGTACATAATAAAGCATGTACATGCGCAATTTCAAACAGATACACGCACAGACGTACATTATAAGTATATACACGCGCAATTTGAAGTATATACATGCACAGACGTACATTATAGGTATATACACGCGCAATTTGAAGTATATACACGCACAGACGTACATAATAATGCATAAATACGCGCAATTTGAAACAGATACACCCACAGACGTACATAATAAAGCATGTACACGCGCAATTTGAAGTATATACACGCACAGACGTACATAATAGAGCATAAACACGCGCAATTTCAAACAGATACACGCACAGACGTACATAATAAAGCATAAACACGCACAATTTACAATTATCGCGTTATATTCTATATCATTAACTCCCCCTTTTTTTTTGTTGCCTTTGCTGCTGCCTATGTTATCATGTTTGGTTTTTCTAGTCAGAGATCCATCATCATCCTGACATATTCATTTTCTTTTATACGAAAAATAAACACATTAAAACATTTATCGAGTTCTCATAAAACATATACAATCATTTTTAATATGACTGAAAGCATTTAGTAAATACAAAATTTATATATTTCATCTATTTAAAAAGACTTCCTGCAACGTGAAAGAATATATACAAATGTACTACAATTATTTTGTTTTTATCAAGTGTTGACATAAGTGGGCATGCAGTCATGTATTTTATCAAACTTTTGCATGTTTGTATGACGTTAGCTTAGACCGTTACAAGCATGAAATAGGTATACTGACTCCTGCGTCTAAGATGCACTGTCGAAACTGGTGTTGTAATTGTAACTCATTTAGACTGTTACTGTCTTCGATCTCGTTTAATGATAATAGCGACATGATGTTTTGTTGTTACTTTTTTCTCTCTCTTAAAACAACGTCAACGCGTAAATTTAGTACAAGTGAATCATTACAAAATAAGAAAAATCCTACCTTATGGTCGGCTAAAGTTGATGATTTTGGCAGGTACTAACACACACACAGAGTTCTATTTAAAACCACTAAACGTAATGAAGCTCTTGAACGGTAATCGAGTATATATAACAAGTATCGCTATGAGCTTCGGTTTTTATACCCAAACAGTGAACGAGACCCCTGGTGAATGCGTTACCAAACTATAAGATCTTGCGCAATATCCCATAGGGTTATCAAAGGTGATGCGCAGCATACCTTTGATAGTTATCGCATGAGAGTTGGGTAAAATCAAGTTCCCACGAGAACACCTGCCTATTATTTATTGCTGTTTAAAAATGTAGATCTGAACATAGACAAGTTTATTCCCCTGCCCTGGGTCAACAGCTTATATTTATTAAGAGTCATTCTGTTCTTGGTTTATGGGGGAAAAATGGGCATGTCTATAAATTCTAATACAATAGACAGCTTAATTACGTAAAATAAGCTGCATGTATAACCAACCTTTTTTAAATCAGATTAGCAGCTCTATAACAACTGAGAAAACAAAATACCTTTCTGACAATTTTCCTACTCTTGTCTAACGATAACGGGTGTGAAAGATAGGAATCTTTAGAACGACGCTCTCAAATGTTTATCGCGTAGAAGGGGCGATAATTCTCAAACTCTTTGACAGATCACATAAAAAATAGAACTTTATAAACCAAGAAACAAAAATGTTAAAAAATTCAAAGTGTCAAAATTGACTGCAATAAAAATTAAATCTTTAAAATAATGGCTGAATTTACGTGACTATTACCCAGTTATTACAGAGTTCCTATATAATAATAATAATAATAATAGGTTATATAAGATAAGAGTTAGGACATGTGGATTCAATGTCAAGAACGACTTGATTTCTCATGAAGTATTTTCACCTATCAACTTTCAGTTGTTTGATTTGACAAAATGTGAAGATCGACGTCAGTAAATTCGGTGATTCAACATTATTATAATACTCTTAATATTTATTTACTAATAAAAAATACATATTATTATTAAGCTAATTTAATAATATAAAGAAAAATGTGTGTGTGTATTAGAATGTAAAGCAATGTAAATTTTGTCAAAAAACAAAGTGCCAGACTATTAAGATCATGTACTCCTTGACATTGGATCCAGTCAATTTAAAATCAGGCATCATACATGTCCCAACTCTTATTTTTATTATTTAATATTATCATAAAGGAACTCTAAGTTATTAATCAATCACCATCTGGATTCAATAATTATGACACTGGAAAGTTTAGTTTATGCAGCCATGATACATATACGTGACAATAATTCCCTTTGTATTAAATAAAGGTTACATTTGATGTCGCCTCTTGCTAACAGAACATTCAAAAGGTATGTAGTAACTGTCGTCGTCGTCGTCGTCGAACAGCTTTAGTATATCTTGACGTAGTAGTGTCGCTAACATTTTCTCAATATTTATGAGTGTAACATATGTAAATAGCTTACGAAAGAAAACCGACCCTTGCATCTCTGTAATTAATATTGCATTCTTCAAGGGTCTGTAAATTCTAATGTACACCTTTGCCTTTATTTATTTTTTTTTTGTTTAAAGGCGGCATCACCTGCTAAGGTTATTAGCCGCATATGTAATTTTAGAAACTTCAGCGGTAATTTAACACCGATAAAATATATAACAATAAGCGCATGAAATCATATATAGAATATTACACATAGCTCAGTATTGGACAATTTTACAAATAAATTACACTAATGGTAGTAATGAACGGGAAGGATAGTAAAGGAAAGGAGGGTAAGGTTATATCAGACTATAAAATTTAATGTAATGTATAAAAATAAAAGTGTATAGATAAAATTGTAAAATTAAAATTAAATAAAAATATAAGGCAAGTATCACAGTCGAAAAATCACAAGTAAAGTATATAGTACGAGTGCAAAATATCTAAAATATCACAGTCGAAGATTATAAATAAACAAAAGTGTATAATATACATGTACACGGATGTAGTAAAATTTAAAGCTGTAACAAAGTCCCGATTGATCGGAGATACGCAAATAGTCTCTCGATGGCAGAAGCTGTGTTACTTAGTGCCTCTGTTAGTGTGTCAGCTATATTGAAGTGCTGCCTATGTCGAGCAAACTGTGCGCACTCGACTAACAAATGTTGTACTGTGAGCGGCACCTGACAGTGTTCACAGATGGGAGCAGGTTCACCGCGAAGTAGATGCGAGGAGGTGAGACGGGTGTGTCCTATACGCAGTCGGGTGAGAATCACCTGTTCTTTGCGTGATAGATTAGTGGGACACACCCATTTCGTCACGGAAGGTTTAATACTTCGTAATTTGGAATCGATGGATTGCCAACTCTGCTGCCATTCAGCTAGTAAGAGTTGTTTAGCCTTGCGCTTGAAATCTGATACCGGCACACGAATCATGTCTGGAAAACCTTCAGACGATGCGGCTTGCTTTGCTAATTGGTCGGCTTGTTCATTTCCATCGATTCCTACGTGACCGGGTACCCATATCCAAACAATGACCTTTCCCGCCGTATACAACCTATAGCGAAGGTCTATGATATTACTTATAATGGACCCATCGGAAAAATTATTAGACAGTGAAGATATTACAGCATAGGAATCGGAACAAATAATAAATGAATTTTTACACGACTGTAAACAGAATGACAGTGCGTGATAAACGGCACAAAGCTCTGCTGTAAAGACGCTGGATTCGGAGGGTAATAACCACGACCCGCTAAAATCTAAAGAATGTATTGCACACCCGACACCATTTGGTGACTTGGAGCCATCGGTGTAAATGCACAAATAGTCTATGTAGTGAGACAGGAGTTCTCGGAATCCTTTACAATATTCCTCCGGTATGGTTTCCTGCTTTGGGAAACGCAGTAGATCAAGGCGACAATTCGCCGGTGGAACAACCCACGGAGCTACACGGTTCTGGTCTATCGAATAAACTCCTGTTATATCTATCATGATTGGGAGACGATCCAACACCTCGATAGCTCTAATGATAGTTGGACGGGTGGCAGTTGGGAAACGATTAAAGAATCTACGGTGAGCGGGGTCGTGAAAAAGATTAAAGTTGGGGTTGGCCGGACAGGCTGCCACTTTTATGGCATAGTTCGTCAGTAACAAGTCGCGTCGCCTCTGCAAGGAGGGAATACCAGCCTCACACAACAGACTTTGTATCGGACTGGTACGAAACGCGCCTGTTGCCCACCTGACGCCTGCGTGATGTACTGCATCTAGTCGGCGTAAGACTGTCTGTCTTGCAGAAGAATAAACGATCGAACCGTACTCGAGCTTTGATGCAATTACTGCACGGTATATTCGCAGTAGCCATTCTCTGTCCGCACTCCATCTAGTGTTTGCAAGACACTTTAAAATATCCAGCGCCTTCCTGCAATAACCTATTAGGTTGGATACCTGCATCTGCCAGTTTAGGCGTCGATCAAAGGTTAGACCCAGAAAATTTATTTCGTTGACGAAACTGACTGTTTCGCCTCGGAGCGAGATTTCGGGGTTTCTGTTGCAGGAACGCTTCCTGCAGAAGTGCAAACCTTTGCACTTAGAGATAGAAAAAGTGAAACCCCTACTTTCTGCTCGTTGTACCAATGCATCGAGTGCCGACTGCACTCGATTTTGCGCGTCGTCAATCGAGGAATCAATAGCATACAACACAATGTCGTCCACGTATTGACAACCGTATACGCTAGGACCTAGGTTGGATAATAAACCAGCCGTGGATATTATAAAAAGAGTAACACTGATCGAGGAACCCTGAGGGACGCCGTTTTTGATGGAAATCCTGTCGGAAAATGCGGTTCCCACTTGCACTCTAATGTACCTTTCCCTCAAAAAGTCAGAAATGAAACCTGGCAGTTTACCCCTCATACCCCAACCGTGTAAGCGCGCCAATATACCATAGCGCCACGTTGTGTCATATGCACATGTCATTCTTCGGTATAGGCACGACAGTTGCCTCTCTCCAACTCGACGGATACTGCCCGCTGCTATAGATCTTGTTGAAGAGATCAAGGAGCGTGCGTTTCTCCGTCATTGGCAAGTTTCCTAGCATTTCATATGTTACGGAATCGGGGCCTGGAGCGGATTTGGAGCAAAAAGACAAAGCGTGCTCCAGTTCTTCAAAAGAAAACGGTAGATTGTATTCTTTATACTCCTCGGTAGAGAAGTCCAAAGGACGCTCCAGTTGAGGTTTTGCCCTACGAAATGCTTCGGAATGAGAATGGTCATTGCTGACGCTAGCAAAATGCTTGGCGAGTAGATTCGAAACCTCACCAGCGTCGCAAACAACTTCATTGCCGTTCTCAATTTGAATGGGAGTCGGCCGACTGTGTCGACCCCGAATGGTGCGCACTTTCCTCCAGACATCACTAACGGTAGCCTTACTGTTAATTGTCGATATGTAATCTGACCACGAGTTTCGTTTGGATTCCAGAACCAACTTCCGCACTTTTGCTTTAGACCGCTTATATTCCACTAGGTTGTTGGTCGTTGGATTATTTCGGAATAGAAGAAAAGCTCGGCGCTTGTCTGCAATAGCAGCTTTGATTTCATTGTTCCACCACGGTACACGAAATCGATGTTTTGTACCGTGGGTATGTGACTTCGGTACAGCCTTTGTTGCTGCTTCTACTATTGCAGACGTTATGGCTATTACACTTGCATCGATGTCCTGGGTAACTGCGGGGAGACGGACTGTCTCGTCGTATAGCTGCCAGTTTGCCTTATTTACCAACCATCGTGGCGGTCGCACGACGTCGAAATTGACGTTGACATCAAGAAAGCTAATCGTTTGTGGGAAGTGGTTGCTATTATGGGGGTCTGGAATGATTGACCATTCTAAGCGTGGTATCAGAGAAGGTGAGGAAAGTGTTAGGTCTATCGCCGTAAAGGTACCGTTTTCGGTTACAAAATGGGTCTTCAGTCCGGTATTTAAGAGACAAACGTCGTTCCGCTCTAAAATGTTTTCTATCCTTCGGCCATAGCCATCGGTTTTGGTAGAACCCCAAGTGGGGCTATGAGCGTTAAAATCTCCTGTAAGAATAAACGGACTGGGTAGTTGCCGGAGCAAATCTTCTATATCGTCTGTGGACCAGGAGTCTCTACGACCAGGAGGAAGATATAGGCAACAGACTGTTGCTGTAACAGGGTGTGTAACTCGAATGGCGACAGCTTCCAGATCGCTTAAGAGAGCGATCGAGTCATATAACACCCCTTCTCTAATAAAGATCGCCACACCACCACGAACGCGGACGTTTGCTGGAGCATCGCGACGTTCGCAGCTGTATCCTTTTAAATTGTAAGTTTTATCCTCCTTAAAAAGAGACTCCTGCAGACACAGGAGCCATGGACATTGGTCGGCTACCAACAACTGTAGATTGCTTAAATTGTTGATAAAACCTCGACAATTCCAGGAAATAATTTGTGACGTTTGTGTAGGTATTGTAGTACCGTCCATAAAGATGAATTAAAAATAAGTTAAAAGGTAACCGAAGACAAGAAAAAAAAATATAAAAGAATAAATTAAGTAACGAAAGCAACTAACAGATGAAAAAATTAAAAATTACTACTAAAGGCAATTTGCTAGCGAGTTTTGGATCTGGCCTTCCCCTTTGGCCATCCTCGCTTGCCTTTGGGAGCTGCTATAAAAACGCTCGCAATAGAATCCTGGCTGCCTACCGAGGTTGAATCATCCCTCGGAGGTGGTATAATAGGGGGCAACGAGAAAAAGGGTTTTTCGGACCCCTCTGGAGGAAAAGGTTTAGGTATCACTTGGGGTACCCCTGACGGTGGTATATAGGTTGAAGTGGATGACTGCGCAAAGTCCTGGTATGCTATCACCGATGGTGCAGCCCTGATCATAGTACGCCTTGTATTATGCAACGATTCCGTAAATGATTTCACAAACTCGTCAAATAGTTTTTTAATTTCCGGTATAATGGCGTTTATCATACCGCTCTCCGGCTTAGATGAAGTGGTCACGGCTTTAGCATACGACATTTTTGGATCCGGAAGGTTCGGCCCAACAACCTCTCGCTTGGCTTCGGCATAAGATAACTGTTTCAAGGTCTTAATCTTTTGAATTGCCGTCTCCTGCTTATAAACAGGACAGTTCTGCGATCTGGCCGAATGTTCCCCGTCACAATTTACACACCGAACTGGTGTCTGACAAGGCTGACCTTGGTGCAACGGTTTCCCGCATACACAAACCTGTTCACGAGTACACCTTGCAGCCGAGTGCCCAAACCGCTGACAGCGGAAACATCTCAGCGGTGCCGGAATGTAAGGCCTTACGGGCAGCGAATAAAAAGCCACTTTGATTTTGTCTGGCAGGACTGTGCCAGAAAAAGTTAGCAGAAGAGAACCAGAATTGATTAACACACCATCCCTGCGATACGTCAATCTCTTTACCTCCGTAACGTGGTATTTCTTTAGGGAAGCTTGTATTTCATCCGTTGAACAATTGACAAGATCAGAACAAGTCACAACACCTTTAGAAAAATTCAACGACTGGTGTGGACGCAGACTAACATTAAAATCTTCAAACGTAGTCAACTCTAAGAGCCGTTTTGACTGCTTGGTACTAGCAGTTTCAACCAACAATCCTTCTTTAAGCTTTCTCAAGCTTTTAACCTCTCCTACGTTCGATCGAATAAACTTATTCATAATAAACGGGTTTACTTTTGAGAAGTCGCCGTCCTCTCTTTCAATTATCAAGAATCTCGGAGCTACAGTATCAATCATATTTTCAACATCATCTGTACCATCAGTTACAGTTTTCCTTTTTTTAGTCTTCGTAGACACAACAGGCGAAATAACAGCTGGTGAAACATCCACCATAGTGGGTGTTTGGGGGGTGTTTATGGTGGCTACCTCATCCACAGGAATAGAGTTAGGGATAGGGATGACTAAAGGGGAGTTTGAGGGGGTGGAGCCGGGAAGCTCCGATTGCGTGGCAAGGGGCACCTTTGAAACTTCATTTACTGATTGAACTTCCATATTAATAATTGTTAATAAAGTATTTATTTGTGTGTGTAAGTGTAGTTGTGCATGGATTTTATTCCTTTGAGTGTTTGACAGCTTGAGGAACCACCGAAAGCCAAAGGATTCCTGTGAACCAGACTCTGGTGGCCTCGACGGAGCCCCCCGCATTATACCGCAAGGTTCCCGGTCCAGGCGCCGCCTGGCATTACGGCATAAGCGAGATTTAATCGTAGTAATCCATGCCTCCCGATGGTCGAGTCGTACGTACACCTCGGCAAGGACTGTAGTATCGCCTACTTCCAAATGCCCCTCTGCTACTTTGGTCGCGACACGCTTCAGGTAGCTAGGTAGCGGGTCACTAGCGCCCATACAATGCACCAGGAACTGAAAAATATTAACACCGTTTTAGTATGTTGTTTATAGATAATAATTCTACTTACCACGCCTCTGTGTGTAGTGTTGCTGTACAACCGACGCAATACACTTCGGGCCCATGTACGTACAAACATCGATACATTTGCTGCAAAATTTACGATTTTAAATATAACTAAGTGTTTGTAATCAAAGAAAAACAGCTTACCCATTTTTAAAATATTTATAACCTCGTTCAACAAAGATGAAATTTTTTATTTAATGTTCGTCAACGGGTAGTAACCTTTGTATTTATCTAAAAACGAAATATGTAGTCCCACCCCCTAAATATGGTGTTTTAAGATACAAAAAGGTGTTAACGTTAGTTTTGTTTAGCTAGGATTGGATGAGAACCGTAACCCCTAAGCTATTGCAAAAATAATTAAGCGTGTCATAGTTTATGCATTTTCGATTTACAACTCTATAGAGAAACGATAAGAACGAAAATATATAGCCTAATTTAATTTACAAAAAACGCGTAATAATGTAAAACTGACACCTCAGTTCTATTTGAGCTCTTATCTGATAGTCCTATCTGACCGAAGAAAGAATTTTTTACCATTATGGATTATAATCTATATAGCAAACAAATAGAACTAGTAGATGCTGTTATTAACGAGGATTGTTAAATTCTATTTTACGTGTTCTTCTGTCAAAAGAGCTTGAGATTTCCCCGAATTGTATACGACGAACAAAATGATGTTTGTATTGTCGATGTTATGTTTTTTATGACCCTGTCAATTGGACAATAGACTAGTAAATTAGGGGTAATGAATCGACCTAGGCAAAGTTTGTAAATAAAAGAAAATGTAATATATAAATTTATAATTTACAGAGATGCGAGCTTACAGTAAAATCTACATGTAAAATATTACAAACCGTCTTTAAAGATGTTTTGAAAAGATTATATTGACGACAACTTTGAACAATCAACATAAAAATAGGGGTGTATTATGGTCCGTCCGGTAGGTAATAAATTTCTGGAAAAAACTGTTCCTATAGGTAGACGTTTTGTGTTTCTTTAAAATTCACCTAAATAAAATATTTAAACGAAAGAACAATAAGTCTTTTAAGCAGACTTGACTTCTAATGCGACAACTATGCAATTTCATCGTTAAGTTGTAGATTTCAAATAAGGCCTGTAGCAACAACTGGTAATAACGGCTAAGATTGACACAAACCACTTCAAACACAAAACGTAATACGCAATAATTAACAGAACGCACAAAAAGCATACATGTATAACTGCTTCGAGCAATCACAAACAAATGAGGCTTTGGTCCTCGAGGATGGTTTTATAGGGCTTGAGCTGTATTGCACAATATTACGTAAGACTATAAAATAAACACGATTCAACCCGTTCGTTCAACAAAGGAACAGCGCGCGCGCCCCGATGATATCTATTTGAACACGTGCGGGTCATAAATCAATTTGAAATGTTATTTTCTCAGTCTTTGGCTGCGTAGACATACATAACCGTCTAGATTTGTCTCTTAGATTAAGTGTTAAGGTGTACCACTGGCCCTCTGGGTTATAATTCATTCAGCTGTCATATCGTTTTTTATTGAACGCAGGTGTAACGAATCAACAAGATTCAACTTGAATATGGAGGGTATCATTATTTCCACTAATAATCAAAAGTTCCTCTGCTATTCTGTAAATTGATTTAAATGTGTGCGTTTATTTAAAGAAAAAATTGTTTAAAGAAAATTCTATAAAAATTTAAAGAAAGTGAATTCTTTTAAAATGCTCTAAGAGATATTTAATTAAATTCTTGCATTCTGTTTTTAGCATTTTAGAAATAAAGTTTACACAGAAAGCAGTTTTTACCTGGAAAATGCTTATTTACACTCAGTATAGGAAAGGACTGTTCTTATCTTTATCGCCCCTTGATACCTGTTTAACATAGGTAAAACTATCCCGTTATTTTTTTCTTCGGGGATAAAATATGCAATAATAAATCTTAATTAAGGTTTCGCTTTTTATTTTTGGAAGATTGTTTTATATGGTCTCTCTCTGTTTGAAAAAGCTACGGTACTTTAAGGACTCGTTTTATGATAATTTAATGCATTTATTATCCTTCTGATCGATACAATAGTTAGCTATTAATAGTTTAAATAATATAAAATATTATTATTATTACACGTAGGACTATTATAAATGTATATTATACATATATGCCCTGTTCATCTTTGCTTTCAAAATGATTATAAAAGAGTTTTTTACGACGGTCAACCCCTTGTATCTTGTTAGAACTCGTACAATCAAGATTTAAATCTGTTATAAGCAAACAATTCGTTTTTAGTTTTAATATATAACACAATAAGATATGGCCTTCTGTCGTTTATACACATATTTTGGCAATCTCGTCCTTGCATGATTTTCACGACAATACATAGTCGGTTAGATCGGTCATTAGATAAGTGTTAAATTGACAGCGCAGGTGTTGACCCCTTTTAACGAGCTTGTACCCTTTACTCGGGCGTGTAATAAATTTAGATGCTTATCTTACGAACAGCTGCATCTAGGTATACGCTTGTTCATTCTTGTCGATTAGAAGGTTATAAAAGCTCCGTCGAACCCTTCCGTTTTTTAGTTTTGTTCTCACGTCGTCTACGGTGATAGAATAATTATTATTGTTTGCTTCAACAAAATCAGGTATGTTAAAAATAATTATTATTATTCTTGTGTGTGTTAAATTTTTGCTGCTATTTAAATCTATCATGTGTGTCTTTGTTTCTACGTAGAAAAATGGAGCATTTGTTAAAACAGTTGAACAAACCTTCCGGTAGCCAGAAGCCGATCAAGAAGTTATGTGATTACAAAATAAAAGAAATTGCAGAGATACTACAATTCAAAAGAGTCGTTTGCCGTGATAAACGTCAAAGTGTGATTGTTGTTGGTGAAAACTACGTCACGTTTCTACCCAAGCGGATTAGCGACAAGTTAACAGATCAAATGATTAAGGAGATTAACGAGCAGATTGCAGCTAAAACGATTTCTCTAGGCCTAGTGTACTTAGGAAAAACAGGCTGCGGTTATGATGACTGCTTGTTTGTGGAAACACATAAGGTAATGGGGGTAAACATCAAGTTTATACAATAAACCCCTTTTTAATGTTCAATTATTGATGTTGTTGTTACAGCCGCTGGAACCGCAAATAGAAAACAGAGGTCAGTCCTGAAGTCCTCAAGCTATCATCACCAGCAATCTATCAACATTTTTATTATAAATTAAATGTAGTCATAACAATATATTAATAAACATAATTTTAATTCCTATATGGCTTTATTATTTCTTCTAGAAAAGGCAGTGGAAAGAGTACAGGGTGTGTGCGTGAGAGAGAGAGAGAGAGAGAGAGAAAGGTAGCAGCAGAACTTGTAGCGGGAAAAATCAAATCTGGGGAAATCCAAGATGGCTCCTTCAAGAATGACAAATTCAAAAATGACAGATTCAAAATGACAGATGCAAAATTGACAGATGGACAGATTAAAATTAACAGACGCATAAATGACAAATGCAAAAATGACAGATTAAAATTGACAGATGTATAAATGACACATGCAAAAATGACAGAATTAAAATGACAGATGCAAAATGACAGACGTATAAATGACATATGCAAAAATGACAGATTAAAATTGACAGACGCATAAATGACAAATGCAAAAATGACAGAATTAAAATGACAGATTAAAATTGACAGATGTATAAATGACATATGCAAAAATGACAGATGCACAAATGACTTATGCAAAAATGACAAATTTAAAATTGACAGATTCAAGATGGCGGATATGCAAACGATACCGCGAATAATATGGTTTAATTCACGCCTCATGTTTGCATATTAACTAGATCAATAAATTTACCTCGCGTCTCAATTACACATATTTATTAGATTAATAAATTTAATTCACGCCCCACCTGCATATTAATTAGATCAATCAATTTAATTCACGCCTGCATATTAATTAGAGCAATAAATTTAATTCGCGCCTCATTTGCATATTTATTAGATCAAATAATTTAATTCGATCATTTAATTAGAGCAATAAATTTAATTCGCGCCTCATTTGCATATTTAATTAGATCAATCAATTTAATTCGCGCCTCATTTGCATATTTATTAGATCAATCAATTTAATTAGAGCAATTAATTATGCTAATTAGGTTCCCACGGTCATCAAAATTTTCCCACGCTCAAGCGACCCAATACCTACTCACAACGATCCTCCTTTCGGAGATACGAATTGAGATACGCTCAATTCGAGCACTAATGCCATTGCAGAAGCTGTCAGCACACACTGGTGGCAGCGAGGTGTGCCTATCTAGACCTCTACTAGCTCTCCAGGCTAGTACCGGAGTTATAAACGTACTCAGTAGTTGAGACCCCTTCTTCCGGCATAGGAGACGGCCTCTAGTCTAACTTCGGAGTTTCCCCACTTGTGTGGGACCACTACCCGACCAAAACCAACCTCAATCTGGCAGGCTTGGACGGTTATGCCACCCCGGTCTACCAGTTATAGGACTGGTGTGGCCTCGTCAGCGCTTCGTTTAATTTTACCTAAGCAGAACCCCGGTGTGTACCCTTTGATTGAAGTTGTTTTGATGATTGAGAGGCTGTGTATTCGCTACAATATCCCTTAAGCTCAGCGGCTCGAAACGGTTTCTTCTGATCACAAGACTGGAATTGCACAGCCATAACGTGATCCTCAAACTCTCATTTATGAATCCAACTGGCTGGTGGCATGCATTGTACCATCGGCCAGAGATTGCCCTCCGGCCTGGATAAACCTAACTCGAACTACCTTCCATCAGGCAGAGATGAAACATTGTAATTTTCAAAAATATCTAAGGCTTCCTGGTCAACTCAGCCTGTAAAAATGAGTACTTGGAAAATAATTATCAGAGGGAATAATTTAAGGATTACGATTGAAGTGCGTTTTGGGTAACCAGTGAGTAAATTGCCAAAACGTACTAACTTTAACACCCTGTATCTACGATATAGGTGTGCACCATGTTCTCATATTTTAGAAATATGTAGTCCTTCATATTTATGTTCCCGGATTGTCAAATCGCAGGGTGCTTGCAAACATTTGATTTAAGGTTTACGATTGAAGTGCGTTTTGGGTGACCAGTGAGGAAATTGCCAAAACGTACCAAATTTAACACCCTGTATCTACGATATATCGTAGATACATTTTTTTCGCCATTTTTTCATATTTTGGCAATGTGTAGACATATCCTTTCTGCTTACGCTCCTGAATTTTTGTACCGCAGTATGCTTGCAAACATCTGATTTAGGAATTACGAATAAATTGCGTTTTGTGTGTCTTGTAAAGAAATTGTCCAAACGTACCATCTTTAACACCCTGTATCTACGGTATAGGTGTGCGTCATTTTTTCATATTTTGGCAATGTGTAGACATGTCCTTCCTGCTTACGCTCTTGAATTTTTGTACCGCACTATACTTGCAAACATCTGATTTAAGAATTACAATTAAAGTGCGTTTTATGTGTCTTGTAAAGAAATTGTCCAAACGTACCATATTTAACACCCTGTATCTACGGTATAGGTGTGCGTCATTTTTTCATATTTTGGCAATGTGTAGACATGTCCTTTCTGCTTACGCTTCTGAATTTTTGTACCGTAGTATACTTGCAAACATCTGATTTAAGAATTACGATTAAAGTGCGTTTTATGTGTCTTGTAAAGAAATTGTCCAAACGTACCATTTTTAACACCCTGTATCTACGGTATAGGTGTGCGCCATTTTATCATATTTTGGCAGTGTGTAGACATGTCCTTTCTGCTTACGCTGCTGAATTTTTGTACCGTAGTATGCTTGCAAACATCTGATTTAAGAATTACGATTAAAGTGCGTTTTATGTGTCTTGTAAAGAAATTGTCCAAACGTACCATTTTTAACACCCTGTATCTACGGTATAGGTGTGCGCCATTTTATCATATTTTGGCAATGTGTAGACATGTCCTTTCTGCTTACGCTTCTGAATTTTTGTACCGTAGTATATTTGCAAACATCTGATTTAAGAATTACGATTAAAGTGCGTTTTATGTGTCTTGTAAAGAAATTGTCCAAACGTACCATTTTTAACACCCTGTATCTACGGTATAGGTGTGCGCCATTTTATCATATTTTGGCAGTGTGTAGACATGTCCTTTCTGCTTACGCTGCTGAATTTTTGTACCGCAGTATGCTTGCAAACATCTGATTTAAGAATTACGATTAAAGTGCGTTTTATGTGTCTTGTAAAGAAATTGTCCAAACGTACCATTTTTAACACCCTGTATCTACGGTATAGGTGTGCGCCATTTTATCATATTTTGGCAGTGTGAAGACATGTCCTTTCTGTTTACGCTACTAAATTTTTGTAACGCAGTATGCTTGCAAACATCTGATTTAATAATTACGATTAAAGTGCGTATTGTGTGTCTTGTAAAGAAATTGTCCAAACGTACCATTTTTAACACCCTGTATCTACGGTATAGGTGTGCGTCATTTTTCATATTTTGGCAATGTGTAGACATGTCCTTCCTGCTTACGCTCTTGAATTTTTGTACCGCACTATACTTGCAAACATCTGATTTAAGAATTACAATTAAAGTGCGTTTTATGTGTCTTGTAAAGAAATTGTCCAAACGTACCATCTTTAACACCCTGTATCTACGGTATAGGTATGCGTCATCTTATCATATTTGGGCAGTGTATAGACATGTCCTTTCTGCTTACGCTACTGAATTTTTGTACCGCAGTATGCCTGCAAACATCTGATTTAAGAATTATGAATAAATTGCGTTTTGTGTGTCTTGTAAAGAAATTGTCCAAACGTACCATCTTTAACACCCTGTATCTACGGTATAGGTGTGCGTCATTTTTTCATATTTTGGCAATGTGTAGACATGTCCTTCCTGCTTACGCTCTTGAATTTTTGTACCGCAGTATACTTGCAAACATCTGATTTAAGAATTACGATTAAAGTGCGTTTTATGTGTCTTGTAAAGAAATTGTCCAAACGTACCATTTTTAACACCCTGTATCTACGGTATAGGTGTGCGCCATTTTATCATATTTTGGCAGTGTGTAGACATGTCCATTCTGCTTACGCTGCTGAATTTTTGTACCGCAGTATGCTTGCAAATATCTGATTTCAGAATTTCGATTATGTGCGTTTTGTGTGTCTTGTATAGAAATTGTCCAAACGTACCATCTTTAACACCCTGTATCTACGATATAGGAGTGCGCCATTTTATCATATTTTGGCAGTGTGAAGACATGTCCTTTCTGTTTACGCTACTGAATTTTTGTACCGCACTATGCTTGCAAACATCTGATTTAAGAATTACGATTAAAGTGCGTTTTATGTGTCTTGTAAAGAAATTGTCCAAACGTACCATTTTTAACACCCTCTATCTACGGTATAGGTATGCGCCATTTTATCATATTTTGGCAGTGTGAAGACATGTCCTTTCTGTTTACGCTACTAAATTTTTGTAACGCAGTATGCTTGCAAACATCTAATTTAATAATTACGATTAAAGTGCGTATTGTGTGTCTTGTAAAGAAATTGTCCAAACGTACCATTTTTAACACCCTGTATCTACGGTATAGGTGTGCGTCATTTTTCATATTTTGGCAATGTGTAGACATGTCCTTCCTGCTTACGCTCTTGAATTTTTGTACCGCACTATACTTGCAAACATCTGATTTAAGAATTACAATTAAAGTGCGTTTTATATGTCTTGTAAAGCAATTGTCCAAACGTACCATTTTTAACACCCTGTTTCTACGGTACATTGTGTGCGCCATTTTATCATATTTTGGCAGTGTGTAGACATGTCCTTTCTGCTTACGCTACTGAATTTTTGTAACGCAGTATGCTTGCAAACATCTGATTTAGGAATTACGAATAAATTGCGTTTTGTGTGTCTTGTAAAGAAATTGTCCAAACGTACCATCTTTAACACCCTGTATCTACGGTATAGGTATGCGCCATCTTATCATATTTGGGCAGTGTATAGACATGTCCTTTCTGCTTACGCTACTGAATTTTTGTACCGCAGTATGCTTGCAAACATCTGATTTAAGAATTATGAATAAATTGCGTTTTGTGTGTCTTTTAAAGAAATTGTCCAAACGTACCATCTTTAACACCCTGTATCTACGGTATAGGTGTGCGTCATTTTTTCATATTTTGGCAATTGGTAGACATGTCCTTCCTGCTTACGCTCTTGAATTTTTGTACCGCAGTATACTTGCAAACATCTGATTTAAGAATTACAATTGAAGTGCGTTTTATGTGTCTTGTAAAGAAATTGTCCAAACGTACCATTTTTAACACCCTGTATCTACGGTATAGGTGTGCGCCATTTTATCATATTTTGGCAGTGTGTAGACATGTCCTTTCTGCTTACGCTGCTGAATGTTTGTACAGCAGTATGCTTGCAAATATCTGATTTCAGAATTTCGATTATGTGCGTTTTGTGTGTCTTGTATAGAAATTGTCCAAACTTACCATCTTTAACACCCTGTATCTACGATATAGGTGTGCGCCATTTTATCATATTTTGGCAGTGTGAAGACATGTCCTTTCTGTTTACGCTACTGAATTTTTGTACAGCAGTATGCTTGCAAATATCTGATTTCAGAATTTCGATTATGTGCGTTTTGTGTGTCTTGTATAGAAATTGTCCAAACGTACCATCTTTAACACCCTGTATCTACGATATAGGTGTGCGCCATTTTATCATATTTTGGCAGTGTGAAGATATGTCCTTTCTGTTTACGCTACTGAATTTTTGTACCGCAGTATGCTTGCAAACATCTGATTTAAGAATTACGATTAAAGTGCGTTTTATGTGTCTTGTAAAGAAATTGTCCAAACGTACCATTTTTAACACCCTGTATCTACGGTATAGGTATGCGCCATTTTATCATATTTTGGCAGTGTGAAGACATGGCCTTTCTGTTTATGCTGCTGAATTTTTGTAACGCAGTATGCTTGCAAACATCTGATTTAATAATTACGATTAAAGTGCGTTTTGTGTGTCTTGTAAAGAAATTGTCCAAACGTACCATCTTTAACAACCTGTATCTACGGTATAGGTGTGCGTCATTTTTTCATATTTTGGCAATGTGTAGACATGTCCTTCCTGGTTACGCTCTTGAATTTTTGTACCGCAGTATACTTGCAAACATCTGATTTAAGAATTACAATTAAAGTGCGTTTTATGTGTCTTGTAAGGAAATTGTCCAAACGTACCATTTTTAACACCCTGTATCTACGGTATATTGTGTGCGCCATTTTATCATATTTTGGCAGTGTGTAGACATGTCCTTCCTGCTTACGCTCCTGAATTTTTGTACCTCAGTATGCTTGCAAACATCTGAATTAAGAATTGCGAATAAAGTGCGTTTTGTTTGTCTTGTAAGCAAATTGTCCAAACGTACCATTTTTAACACCCTGTATCTACGGTATAGGTGTGCGCCATTTTTTCATATTTTGGCAATGTGTAGACATGTCCTTCCTGCTTACGCCCTTGAATTTTTGTACCGCAGTATGCTTGCAAACATCTGATTTAGAAATTACGAATAAATTGCGTTTTGTGTGTCTTGTAAAGAAATTGTCCAAACGTACCATTTTTAACACCCTGTATCTACGTTATAGGTTTGCGCCATTTTTTCATTTTTGGCAGTGTGTAGACATGTCCTTCCTGCTTACGCTCCTGAATTTATGTACCTCAGTTTTCTTGCAAACATCTGATTTAGGAATTACTAATAAATTGCGTGTTGTGTTTATTGTAAAGAAATTGTCCAAACGTACCACTTTTAACACCCTGTATCTACGATATAGGTGTGAGTCAGTTTTTCATATTTTGGCAGTGTATAAACATGTCCTTTCTGCTTACGCTGCTGAATTTTTGTACCGCCGTATGCTTGCAAACATCTGATTTAGGAATTACGAATAAAGTGCGATTTGTGTGTCTTGTAAAGAAATTGTCAAAATGTATCAACTTTGAACACACTGTATCTACGGTATAGGTGTGCGCCATGTTTTCATATTTTGGAAAAGTGTAATCATGCCCTTCCTGCTTACGTCTCCGGATTATCAAATCGCAGTGTGCTTGCAAACATTTTATTTAAGGTTTACGATTGAAATGTGTTTTTGGTGACCAGTGAGGAAATTGTCAAAATGTATCAACTTGAACGGCTGATGTGTTCTTCATCATTTCATTTTAGGCTATCCTAGAGGCAATAACCTGGTGGTTACTGTAGGTTAATGAAAGTCTTTTACAGCGCTGTAAACGGCGAGTGCAGAGGTTTAAAATTGGGCCATATATCGGCCTTACTGGTTTACTTCTTTTTTGAAGATCTTTGACGTTAGATAGCGCTTTAAAGAAGCAGTTTTGGCTAGAGGTAAACTTGGTTAAATCGTCCTATATTGATGCCAGGAATATGTGGTAGCGCCTTGTACAGACCTTTTAGGACATCCTGTATAGTAATTATAAGGTAAGTATCCAATTACAATAACCGAAGCTAGAGCAAATTATGCCCGGTCGGGCGATTTTGACCATTTTATGGACTGTTTTTAGAGCGTAAGTTGCTCGATTACAGCTTAAGAACTGTAATAATTTTTAGAGCCCGCTCAAGAGTATTTACAGCTAAAAAAATGGCTATACTTGTTTATGCCGCGCCGTTTCCATAGTAATAATAGTAACTAAGACCACTGCACCTACCTACTTGAAGTTTTGTACTTTTAAAATTATTTTTATTTTAAAGTTAAATGTTAATTTAAACTTCGACCGGACATAAACTAACGTATGCATTTCGGGCTTAATTAGTGTTTTAGAGCCCTTTATCGTCTTAGCACCTTCGGCTTCCGCCGCAGGCGCTAACTGACTCTGCGGGCTCTAACATACTCAATTAAGCCCTTAATACATAATATACTATTTTATGTTGATAACACTAACTAGCTGTTTACGATATTAGGCCGGTAGCAAATCTTTATGAATTATGACCGAGCCAGTACATCATGGGTCGAGCCCGACAGGCTTTTGTATACTGAATAAGAGTCATTTTTAAAACAAATAACTTGTAATAATTATTTAATAATCAAAAGCGTTGTATTGGTTTTGAACAAGTTTCATATGATGCATTGTTAAGATGAATATTTCCGGTCGTCGTCAAGGGCGTCGTTAAGTACTACCGGTCTAAACCATAAAGTCGTATCTACGGGACGCGTTGGCCGTTGCTAAGTTGCCAGTTGTGACGTCCGGCCTTAGCGATTGATGTTAATATCACTATAAATAAAACTAATGAGATAAAGGTTAATAACATTTACATGTATAAATATTTATATTATAACTTTAGAACAATTACTTTTAGATTAGTTAGTACGATTTAATCCGAGAGGTGAATGGTTTTGTACTGTATCAAACACACGACATTAACTATTTATAAAGCTGACATTTTCTATAGCTTATTAAAAGACGTATTTGTGGCAAATGGCGCCAATATACCATTTAGTATAGTACCAAACGACCGTACTAAAGTCAAATCAAACGGATAACAAAAATTATGTCGTGGATGTGTAGGTACTGCTGAGATTTTAACAGAAAATATTACCGACATTTTTCTGCGGCAGGTGACTATTGGTACCGCAGCCTGAAAATACTTTTTCTTGATAAAATCTAATTGCAATAACTATTTTCATGTGGTATGGTAAAAATTAATTGATTGAATTCTTAACTGCGATTGCATATTAAATACGGGCGAATAATTATTTAGAGATTGTTAGTTATTATACATATGCAAGTATTTCACGATCTTACCATTTTTTCTACAGTACTGCAATAATTAGTAGGTGCCAAAGAAAACTGAACTTCAGATGGACTTATCTTTTATTTTTATAAATCGCAAATTTTACTTAATGTATTTAAACGATCTTATCAAAAAAAAAAAAAAAAAATATATATATATATATATATATATATATATATATATATATATATATATATATAATACAAATATCAATCAAATTAAAACGGGAAATAGTTAACAAAATACTTAGAATTTAACAGAGATCACATTCTCGGCAGGTACGACCGTGACCGGGTCGAATCGCGATAAACCCATCTAATTGCGGGTGTTACAAAAAACTGATTCGGAAGTCTAAAATAGTGCTGATAAATATTATAAATAAATATTACAAATTCACTAAATATACAAGTAAAAATATTTATGAAAAAGAAACAAATACTTGGGAAAATTAATAAGAAGCTTGATAAACTAAATAATCCCGATGCAAGTACCGCAGGCATGAATCTTAACCTTGATAATATTCACCGGGAATTTGAAGCAATTAAAAACTGAAAATAGAAAACGAGAAAAGAAGAAAATGAAAAACTCAAAAATAAAATGACTGAGCAAGAGAATATAATTAAGCTCATAGAAAGCAATAATAATAAAGAAAAAAATTGGTGCAAGGCTTAGAAGCATCAACTAATGAGCCAAATCTAGAACTCTAGAAGTACTAAGAGATATTGGAAATCAAATTGAAGTAGAAAGGTAAATTCAAAATATAAAGAGACTGAAATGACATCCTGGAATAAAAAGATAGGGATCTTAAGATTTATGAAATATTTCCCGAAACAGGGAGAAAGGAAGAAAGGAAGAAAGGAAGCAATTGATAAAATAAATGAAAATGGTCACAAAAAAGAAATGTAAAGCGAATTTGGTAGATAGGAAGACGTTTACATTGGAACAAGTTATGAGAACCATACAGAGTATGGAAAGGGGATTTAAAAAATAAATAGGGGAAGCAAAAGACACGACAAAGACAAAAGGAAGACCTACAAGTGATCGTATTTCATGACAAGATGGAGAAGATACGGATCAGCCCCAGAAAATACTGAATATTCAAAAACCGATAAGCATTCAATTCTAGATAGATATTAACAAAAACAACCGCAACGATACAAGAACACGAGAATGGTAACAGAATTGGTAAACACACCAGTAACGGCGTAGTAGCAATAACAAGTAGACATCACAAGGGAAAAAAGAAGATAGTTATGGGAACATAGAATGTTTGTAGTTTAGGTGTAACAGGGACAATGCAAAACTTGTTTGGATAAATTAGAAAATTAATCCAGTTATTAGGTACTTTTTTGGTGCAAAAGGTTGATGAGTTTTGAAACTTGGCAGAATTGTAGACTTGGTAACTTTAGCGACCTCGAGCTACCGCCGTTAGCGCCGCCATCTTGAAAAAATGGCGTCCAAAATTAGTTTTTTAGCATATAACTCGGTTCCTGTATGTTTGAGAGAAAACGTTTTTGATTAAAAGTTGGTGAGGATAAAAGTCGGTACAAAATTGCTCCTATATACATTTTTTGTCAGACTAATACTTTCCGAGTTACAGAGCCGAACAATAAGTCGATTTTTTAAAAATTGCAGTAAAGCTTTGCACGCTAATTTTTACCAATTATCCGCTAATTAGCGTACTTAAAGTAGTTTCATGCAAAGTAATAAAAACCAAAGCTCCTATCAACTCGTTTCCACACCACCCATGAGGTAGAGTTGAGCGGCGCTTTTTTTAACGTGGTATTCCCGGTAGTCCTAATCCACATTCCAAACTTACATGCACGTTTTCTGTTGTTTTACTCTACACGATGTCCCTGCAGGTCTATGTTTACTAACTTCATAATCTTGGTTTACTACAATAGACACAGCACCGAGCACCTTAGACTTGTTTTCCGACATTCATAAGCTCCTGCTCGGCCTTTTTACATTTACAGGATATAGATTTTAAACTTGTATCGCGAGCTGCTTCTGACGTAGTGCGAATAACATATGTAACGGCTAGCAATATTGCTCAGGATCTTTTTCACTGTCACACCAAATCGCGACTTGGTGGTACGTCGCAGATAATTTCCTTCGTTACCAAAAGTCGGTGTCCAAGGACAAATCTATTCTCACGTCCCTGCCACCTACGAGAGATGCTGTAAGGCAGTATTGTCTGCGAGGTACCACCAAATCGTGATGTGGTGTGGCAATGGAAAAGATCCTGAGTATATACTTTATTGCATGAAACTACTTTAGGTACGTTAATAGGCGAATAATCTGCAAATATTTCCATCTAAATAAATTAAGATTTTATGAGAAAATATCATTAAAACCTCTCCTGCCGTGATTTATGATTTCCTTGTACGTGCTTATGGCCAAATCTTAAATAAACATATCTGCGCTTCGAAAGATTTCATGTCTGCAAATCTTGTTGTAAAACCCTGGGCTCTGAATTTTTTTTGTGTTAAAACACTAATTTTGGTTGGCTTAAAAAAGTCACGTCATTCCCTTATTGGTCTATTTGAAAGTGTACCCCTCTTAAAATCCTGTCTACCGTCGAAATACTTTAGTTTTTACAAGCAGTTTACAGTCAGCCTTTAATAAAGCAAGTAAGAGAATAATACAGAGCATAGCGGGGCGATTTCGCGTCGCCGGGCTTCGGCCCCCGTGTCATGCTTGACGCTCGGGCCAAATGATAGCTTTTCGACGAACAAAAAGTTCGTCTCTGAATTCGTGAAGTCTGTCTGTCTGTCGGTCTGTCGTCTTTTTCGCTGTTGACTCTTTTGAATTTTTTTTTTTGGAATCTTATAGTACATCAAATTCTAAGAAACTTTTGGAAAGTGGCCAAAAGTGGTCCACTTCGGGAAAGTGGTCAAAATGACCACCGAAAATTTCGGTAAATTTTTGAAAAATGAAAAATTTTGCATTTTTTAAAAATTTACATAATGATAAATGATAATAATAATAATGAAAAAATAAACATTTTTAGCAATTTTTTTTTACGAAAAATCTTAGGACTTAGAATTTTAGTTTTTATGACAACTAATGTATTACGTGAACATTAGTTTTCAAAAATAAATTAGTTTATTAAGAATACAGTTGTTTTTGTTCGTCATGGCAATGCTAGCTCTGCGCATTCTCAACTGGTTTATTCTAAGTCCGTAGTTTGTTTCAGTTTAGTTTATCGTATTAATATTATCGAATAAAGTAAATTCAGTGGAGAATTATTTCTAATTACAGTTCCAGGTCAAAAGTTTAAAGTTGTTTAGTTGGATTTTGTATGTAACAAACGAGCGCGAGGCTCTCACAATTGTGGCCGCATTCGATGGAGTGATCGGCGCTGGCGTTACCAATATTTAGTGTTGCTTTTAGTTGTCGTCAGAGCACGAAAAATACAGTGATTGACGATCACATTTATCGAAATTTACAGTTGAATTTCGTACAGTTTACCGATCGATAATAAATATGAATTTAGTATTTTGTGGTTGAACTTTAGTTTGTTGAAGAACCTTTAAAAGTTATGTAGTTATAATACAGATAATTACAGTTGCCGAGTACAGTTTCTCGTGGGTCCAGTTCTTAATAGAGTCTCGTTTTAATACAATTTGAATTCTGGAAGCTCTAAAAATTAATTTACCGTAAGAAGGAATTTTGATAATGAATATTTCCCCAAAAGTACCGTATTGTGAACTTTATTTCCGTAGTTCCAGTTTATTAGTGATTGTAGGACTAATAACGTTTTCCAGTTTTCTGCAGTTTTGTGATAATTGTTTATTTGTGTTTGTGAAGGGCAATATAGTGTTTAGTTCGCCCTAATTCCGTACGCGAATTGAACAATTTAAGTAGGGTATTGTGATTTATCGACTCTGGGTTTTTTGAATGCTATGTAAGTTGCTTATTGTTTATGTACCGATTATTTTTGTCACTTTCTTGTATGAAAACGTTCCAATTTGCTAAGAGCTCTTAAGCAGGGTAGTGTGACTTTACTTGATGATTTTTATGACTAGTTGTTATCTTTTCTAACTTTTTCGTTCATGAGTAAACATAATTTTTAAACTTAATTAGACTGAATAATATTGACCCATATAATTATGAAAGTCTTTATTTATATTTTATCCAACCTAACTTTGACATCACCGAATATGACTAAAAAGTTGAATCTGACTCCAGTTTCTGGTTAATGGTGCCAGGTTATTAATTACCATCATTATCAAACTTTCATAATCAGATGGCGCCGAATTATATGTATTTTATTGTGACTTAAAACCTTTATTCTTTTACAATTGGAAGCTATTGGAAGCAATACCTACGACCTCAAATTTAAATTTGTAAAGATAAGATCTCAATCTGGGGCAATTTTGAGCATTACCGTAACGTGAGTATAATATTTGGAAGTTTTTATGAGCTTCAGACGTCCATCGTGTGACGTATATTTTCCCTATGTTAGAGTTTTACAGTTAAAGTAATATTTTTAGTCCCGAAGGCAATATTAAAGATGCTATTAGATTAGTCAGAAGATAACATAAAAATTTACAATAAAAAAGGAAAGCTGCAAAGGCAGAATGTAGGAAAAAAGAAGAGAACATACGAGGAATCAAGACTAAAGTAAATGGAAAGGACAGGAATTTCAAAAAATACCAGATTTATAAAGAGGTAACCAACAAAAGAAAGGTTCTCAATCGAGAACCCAGATATGCAAGAATGATGAGGGAAAGTTAATTGTCGTAGTAAGATAGAGGAATTACTCTAAGGCCATGCTGAATTCGAATAGCAGCGAAGGGACCATAGAGAAAAGGTAGGAAGACCAGCGAGAGGAAGATAAAAGTATAGAACACCCAAATATAGAAGAGATAGAGCAAGTTCCAATTATGTAGACAAATTACACGACACTGACAAGGAGAGGTTTGGAACTGCCCCCGAGAAATGAATCAAAGTTGTTTGGTCTTCAACGAAATGACTTTTATCCATTATGAATGACATTAAAAATTAATTATGTATTCAAGAAAAGGTCAGTCATCGAATTTATCGATATTGAAGATTTATTTGTATAAAGTTTCTTGGTCTGTGGTGTGATGAAACGAGTGGGTGTAGATGTTTTTTCTCCAATTTAAACATAGTTTAGAATAATACGATCTACGTGTGTACCAACTTTCACCTTTTTTAGACCATTTTTAATTTTTTCCCATTATGGCCAAAATGGTCATAGATTTTGTCCCTGATGGATTCGGCAACTAATTTTTTATATATACACTACTAGTTACTATTACTATCTCTTGATATACTTTTCGTCGATTTTCTCAGGGTCAGTTCCAAACCTTTCCTTGTGAGAGAGGATCAAATTATAACAGAAATGTTGAAAAATGGGGGATCGTAAATAGTCAGCGAGTTGCACAGGCTAATAGGAGAGATATGGAGGAAGGAAGTAATGCTCAGTGAGTGGAGTATGGCAATAAAATATACCCGATTCACGCCGTATAAAGGCTGTTTCTCACTATACGGCAGGCTACCAACAGTCACCGGGCCGACAAAACATTGTATTGTACATCTTATATCGTCGCGACGCGACGGTCCGTGGCTGTGATGGTTGATGTGAATACCTTCATATAAAATCTACAGTACAACGTTTTGTCGGTTCGGTGACTGTTGGTAGCCTGTGTTTGCTAATCGGCCGCAAACTTTGGAACGACTGAAACATAACATTCGGACTGAGATTAACGCAATTCCATTTAAAATGTTACAGAGGGGTAGTGCAAAACTTTCGTGCTAGATTTCAAGAGTACCAGCAGCGTGGTGGAGGTCATTTGATTGATGATGTGATCGTTGATGTGTATGAACACGTTTTGCCGTTTTCCTCAAGAACCTTTTGTTTATATAATAATAATAATAATAATAATAATAATAATAATAGTGTCTTTATTATAGTTATTTTACAAATGTACAAGATTTAGATATTCATAGGCGAAGTTCAGCTTTATGACATGCCATATCGCTGTTCTTCTACTTAACCTATTTCTTAGATGATTTTATTAATCTTTAATATTAAGTTACTTTTCCGGTATGGAGCCTACTATAATAAAAATAATAATCGTCTTAAAGCTTACATAATTAGTGACGACTGTTTACGATCTGGACCATCAATGATGATCTGTAACCAACTGCTTAATCAAGGTTTTTTTGAATTGTTTGACTGATAGTGATTTGAATGCTGGAGGTATGTTTGCTTTTTTTATTAAAGTTTAACCATTAATGATTTAATGATTACCAGGCCCAACCACCAGGTTGCTTAATAAGTAGTTAGTGCACAATTTCATGTAGTCGAATGTATAGGTATAAGAATTATACCTAATACAATTTTATACCTATACATTCGACTACACGAAATTGTGCACTTAACTACTCATTAAGCAACCTGGTGGTTGGGCCTGATGATTACGATTGCATATAAAATAGATACATAATTCTGCCTGACTTGTATTAACAATTTCATTGGTTAGGTGCAGAAAGACGTGATTAAAATGGCAGGAGCAGTCTTTTTTTGTAAATACCGGAAACTAAAAATCTTCATCTGACTACTATTATTAAAATATGTAAATTGCTTTGGCATTACTTATGGGGATGCTTTATTATTATTATTATATAAAAATTAGTTAGTAAAAAAAACTCTGTAAATATACCCATTATCGTAACGTACTAACACTTTATATATATATTATGAAAAAAACTTAAATAATATTTAGAGGAAAAAATAAATTAATCTACAGAATTCAAAACAACTTCTTATTACAGAATCGGACACAAGCGTTTATAATTTATAAGTTTTTAATTACAAAAATAACAATATTATTTACTTTTATCTCTTGCACACTGATGCAATTGCTACGATACCTATATATAAAAGTTGTGAAGCAGACTATTCAGGCAGCTCGATGTTTCCAGGAAAATTCGTGGTTCATGATAAATAGATGACGATGAACTAATCCCTTGTTCTAGCATTGGGTTACAGTTACCGTGGAAGCGACTATAGTTGCCTTTTTTATTTTTAGTTTATATATTGTTTAGCTACTTTTTTAAAATCCCAAATATTTTAAATTTTGCTTTTATAATGTCCACTGTTAAATAATCCTAGGGCATTGTGTCCTATTTTCATATTTGCTTATTGTTATATAAAGTACAGATTATGTAAATAAATAGTTACGTATTCCAAAAATGTATATATAAAAAAAAGAAAATTAATTGTTTCACCTAGCTTTAGTTTTTATAAGTATGTTTGTTATTTACTAAAGTACATATACATTATATATAGATGTATATGTATTTTATTAAAATAACATTTGAGTTGCTGTATAAGTTGTCGGGGTATAATCTAGGCTCCTGCTATCTTTTAAATGGATGAGAAAACTGCAAGTTTTGCGAAATCGTAAACCGATACTTTTATGTAGAGGAGGTCGTCCCCGACCACGTCCCCGACGTGGTCCGCGATGTGGCGGGGATGTGGTCCTGAGAATGCCAGAAATGTTTACATTTACTTTAATTTATTGCATAAACAACTTCGGTGTCGAGCTGTTTGTATATAATAAAATTGTATGTGTCATATTTCTTTAAAACATCAAAATGAAAGAAAGCATTATTGAGTTCGTAATAAAATGTGTACTGAATCTCTTTCTTTAATTAGAAGTATTTTGAAATAGCTTATGCAATTAACAAAACTTTTCATAAACGTAATAACCTTGATATCATCCATCGGTGGAATTACAAATCAACCCTTTATTATGAAACGAAAACTCTAGTTTTTTCTTAATTTAGTTTAAAAATGGATATACTAATTAATTTTTAACTCAGGATTTAGGATTCTGAGTTCCAGTGTGCAAACGGTGCACAATGATTTCCTATAAAGGATTTTCCATAAAAGAACAATGGTAAAAATCTACTGATTTTGGTAGCGAAGTGGTCAACGGACAAATTATATGTCATTTAGTCGTCTCGATGTATAAATTTTAATAAGAATGAGAACGGAAGTTATTAAAACATATGTGTGTTTACACGAAAAGGGACCTTACGGAAGTAACCCATATAACTCCTTTTACTGTCACATCTTTTAAATAGCGGATATCAAGTATCAAATCAAAATAATAAAAGTCATGTGTATTAAATATAGTAAGTAAATACTTTTCCTATGCATCCCTCTTATTCTTATTAATTAAAAATCATATCTGTTATCTTTTATTAATAGCAGTAAAAGCTTTTGCTACATTTTATTCACATGACTCATTATGCTGATTCTGGTAAAATAAACATGTTGTCACATCTATTAAATACGGCCGTTTAAAATAAATTGAACGGAATTTGTAGTATTTGTAATACTGTAGTTTCAACATTTTTAATAGTAATTTACGTTATAGTCCTGGAAATGGAATTTTACAGTCGAGTAAGATGTTACGGACAAGGCGACGAAGGAGTCCGGAACATCGAAACGAGACTGTATGAACATTTCCAGGACGTATGACGTAATGCGTTTTATTTCATACTGCAATTATTGGAATATTGGTTTAATTTAAAAAAATATATATAAAATAAATTTCCGAGTGCAAAATATGGACATCTATGAAGAACGAGTTTCCATAGTAACTGCTTACGTACTAAAACATTGTCCAGTTGATTGATTGTATTTGCGCCCGGTAAAATTTTTGCAGTCATACTAGACTGTAAAATTTTTTACAGTCATACTAGACTGTTAAATCGCATGATCTGGACTGAAAAGCTTGACGTAAAACTGACAAATGTGATACAGTATGAAATAAAATATTATACATAAATAATAGTTATTTAAGACCGACGCGTAGCGGAGGTCTCCATATTAGCCGAGACTGGTAAAGCGTACCTAACGCCCGTAATGCTTACACTATTTTTTGCCCGATCGGATCTATGAGTGAATTTTAAATATATAGAGTAAACATTAAACACATCACAGTGAAAATGTGAATTTTCAGTCGGTTAATATGCCTGGTTGTTATAGAGTTGAATAAACAAAAACAATTTTTGTCTCAATCCGGACAAATTTTAGAATGATAGTGAGTGTTTTTCGACTTAAATGACAAGGTACTTTATTACCGAGCCTTGGGCGGTAAGTTGAACTTACCGCCCTGAGAGCAGAGCTTGTAAGTGAACCAAAACATACGATCGGGCAAAAAATTAATTTTTCAAAAAGTATAAAATTCTCAATATTTATTTCCTATTATACAAGAAAATAGATGGCTTCAAGTGTTCAGGTGACAATTAGTAGTACAGATTGTAATTATCCTCCAAGGTTATGAGGTTATGACCCATATTGTAAACATGATTTGTAAAATTAAGAATCAGTTACATCAAATTTGGTTGAGTTTATTAAACGGTCTCTACAAATGTGACAAAATATTTATTTTCGTTTCATAATAAAGGTTTGATTTGTAATAATACCTATGGATGATGTCAAGGTTATTACGCTTATGAAAAGTTTTGTTAATTGCATAAGCTATTTCGAAATATTTCTAATTAAAGAAAGAGATTCAATACACATTTTATTACGAACTCAATAATGCTTTCTTTCATTCTGATGTTTTAAAGAAATACGATCTTATAATTTTATTATATACAAAACAGCTCGACGTCGACGTTGTTTATGCAATAAATTTAAGCAAATGTAAACATTCTTGGCATTCTCAGGACCACATCCCCGGCCACATCGCGGACCACGTCGGGGACAACCGTGAGTGGTCTACATTAGAGTACTCGAAGGACTTGACTAGTTGCTGCGAGGGGATTTCGAAAAATGACATCTGAAAACTATTTCTTTGACTTTTTTTACTTTCAATTTTTAGTCTAGAAACAATACATACATTATTACCCAAAAAAGGATCATTTCATATCAACAAAGAAAAAGCAAAATTCTGAATTTGATGTCATGGGTTTAGCTAATTTCTGAGCTATGTATTTGTTTCTTATTATCTAAAATAAAAAATGTATTTTTTCAGAATTTCCCGTTAAGCGTTCTTGAGTTACTGAATTTTCAAAATTGCACGCATTGCTTAAAACCACTCTTAAAATGTTAAATTCAACTTGCACGAGACCCGTTTTAGCTGCAGAGCTGAACTTGATTTTATTTTAAAGTTTTACGAAGAGGGAACGTTATGAGATATGTAACTTGCAAAATTCTCAACATATTCATATATAGTGGTATATGTTTGCTGAAGGCTTAGTCAACATTCCCAGATGGTATCATATGAAAATTGAATTTATTTCCAGGTTATACAACGATTTAAGTTAACATATTTTACTGATTTGCATTTGCTTACTGATACAAAAACTGTCTCATCTTTGATAGAATGTATGATGCTTGAGTTATCTCCTCTTGCTATTACTAGATTCATCTTACAAAGAATGGAGCTTCAATGGTATTGTAAGAAACTCTGGTCTGGTCCACCAGGATATAAGAAAGATATCTCCACTTCACGTTCTATATCATATTTCGTTAGTACACATCCTATTCACCACTTCACATTACACCCAGAGGCTACAAAACTTGTAATGTGTTCAAAGGCTACATCTCCAATCTCTGAAATAACTATGTACCAAAAATGCACTTTATTCATCGGTTTTTCCTTGCTTGCTGGTATGAATGCATGAAACTTCCGATTCCCGAGGTACAGTTACAGTTTCATGTGTTTTTTAAATTCTTTTTAAATGTGCTTTTTATTTTATCCATGTTTTCTCTACAATACTTTTTAGAACTTATTAATCTTCTTTCTACTCACTGGAGCCACGCTAAAAAATGTCAAAAACAATGGCAGTAGCTTAAGTCTGTATCTAAATCCATAAATTCTGAATCATGGCTACTAGTACTGAATTTCTAAAGAATTTTACTTTTCAGGAACATTTAAATCAAGACGATTTGCATTCCCTAATTGCAAGGCTACAGAAAGTGCAAATGTTCAGGTTTTCTTGAATTCCACCATTCAAAGAGATTATCAAAAGCTGTTATATTCCTCAGATTTTTACTAACACAGCGTTTCTTTAAAAACAAGAATTGTTATAGTAAATAGGCAATTTCTAGCCATCCATATTCAAAAGTAATACTTAAAAACTAATTATTTAATTTCACAAAATCACATCAATAATAAACAGATAAAGTACAAAAATTCACCACATAGACGTTAACTAAGATGTAGTACACCAGGGTATGAGAACTACTACACTAATGTATTGCATTTATATTTTTGAAATTTCTATTTGTAATTAAAATTTCTTTATAAAAAGGAACGATCTGATCGCACAACAAAAATAAATAATAAAATTTAAAAAATAATAAAAAAATAGCTGATTATAAAGTGCCTTGCTAAATTATATATACTATTTTATTCACAACCATTTAATTTTAAACAACAATTAGCAAATATATAAATCATTTAGTTGTAATTTCGGTAAAACATTTTAAGCAAGTATGCAGTGAAGAACTCCACGAGCACTGAGAAAAATGATAACAAAATATGATGGCTATATTATAGTAGACCGATTTTTTGTTGTTCTAACCTGATTTTAGCAGCGTTAACTAAAAACCAAGGTAAAGAATAAACAACTGATTTGCTAAGTGAACTATCTATTTATAGTTAACCGGTTTTTGGTAGATTTTACCCGGGTTCTAGTAAAATAAACCACTACCTTACTTGGGTTAAATCTTCATGTACAGTTAGCTATTTTAACTTACAAGTCAAACTAAAATAGCTTAGCAGTTTGGAGTTCCAAACAATATCGTATTTTATTAAAACCTTTTTATCACAATGAAAGACATTATTGGCTGCATAATATTAAATATTTCTAATTAAAGAGATTTTAGTTTTTAGTCGACCTTTTATTATGAACTCAATAATTATTTCTTTCCTTTTAATATACACGTTTTAAAGAAATACGATACTCTTATAAAACAAAATAAAATAATAAAATTTATTAAATTTTATTACACAAACTAGTCCGAGCTCAACTTGTTTATGCAATAAATTACAGCACCGTGTATGCTCTATATAACTCGAATTTTGTCAAACCAGGGAGTAAGGTTGAAATAATCCAACAGGTATGGTAAATTCAACTATTTTTTGCTTCTACCATATGGGACTGTGATTGATTTAACCTTATTGCGTCAATTTAATCAAAAACATTTTACTAAAATCATATAGTAGTTCGTATTACACACAGGTATTGTTGTCACTATTTATTTGTACATGTTTTCAGGTTCCTGCAACTTATTTTTGGTTGCTTTAACCTGACTATTTTTCTCAGTGAGCGATTGGAATGTTAAAGTTAATAATAACTGATTGTGACCAATAGTATATCAAAAGACAAGTTTCATAAGACATGATTTTTGCACATGCGTCCATGTTTAGAAAACGGCAAGTTTTCTAATGGATATGTGGATTAATTCCTTTATTTTATAGTAGTACATACTATTTTTTCTACTATTTTTTTCTTACTAGTCAAAAAATTTCAAACATAGTCTCAATTGAAAGGTATCTCCAAAAGCTAACAGCAGATGAAGAAACTCATTGCCACAAAGAAAACTAAACAACTCCTCACCCACATTTCACCCATAAACCAAATTTTAAATACTAGGTATAGAAAAGTTGTATTAAAAAAATACTAAAAAATTTTCATATATAATTTAACAAGTGGTCTAATTTTTTCCGACAAAAGCAAAAGCTACGAATGTCTTAAATGACAAATTTTGCAAGAAAAAACTATACCACGAGTTGAATTCGGTTTGACAATTCATCGAGCAAATTCTTATTTATTACAGTACGTTATTTTGACATAAATTTTTTCACTGAGAAAAAAACCATTAGTGGTTTTTTCACTATAAACTAATTTCATTGGTCCCAATTTGAAAAATTCTGTAATTTAATTGGTTAAAAATATTCGAGTTGGATTATCTTAGAAAAACTTCACAGGTAGCAGTTGTTTTACTTGTAAGTCCTTATTAATGTAGGAGAAGGTTTTTAAATCGCTCTTCAGTAAATATACGTACATTTTCTGTTTTATTATTAGAGATAAATTTTTAAAATTCATTTTTTTAATGCGTAAATTAATTAAAAAAATGCCGAAAACAACGTCCGGATTTGAACTGGTGATCAGTTACGACCGAAAGGTCCATCGGGATGCCGGTCAAACAACAAACAAGGAACTCGCTGTCAGACAAATTATTGGGTTGCCTAAATATATCAGGACCGAACTTGGAAATACTTCTGGTCTAATTTCGTCAAATTAGTTGGTTTTATTTAAATTAGAAATAAAATAAATTAGTCATATAAATATTCAAATTATAAAAAATATATTATAAGTACGATGACGCTAAGTAATAGAAATACTCTATAATCTTATAGCTTTAGATGATCTCTTTTCAAATTAAACGCACAAGAAAGAGTAAAATTAATTTTTTTTAGTTTGCGTCTTTATAGGTAATCTTATAACAACACAAGTTTTTAATTAAATAACATCCTAATTTTATTTATTAATATTAAAAACAAAAAACATAAGATGAAATTACAAGAAAAGGCAACTAAGATAAAGACAAAACCAGTTTGGCTTAGTGGTAGAAGCACCGGATTTCTGTGTAATATATACGCACTACGGGATTCAGGCACGGTATATTATACAAATATGTACATAACAGGTATAATGTAAACAATATACATGCATATAATAAGCGCCAAGGTTAAATAGTTGCATAATTTTCAGAATAATAATATTTGGTAATTATGTTTCAAGCCCAAGGAATAATAAAAATAATAATTGCTACAACCCATAACCTGGAAACCAGGCCCCAGAAGCTATAAGCTTGTGCGGGAGGGAGGGGGCGACTATTATTATTACGTAGGCCCTACTCGCGGCTGCAGCCGACTTACAGATGGAACAGCGCAAATCCCACATTTGTGTCACAACTAAGGAAAACTGCAGAAAACCTTAATCAGATCTGCCGGCACCGGGAGTCGATCTCGGGCCGCTTGGGTGAAAGTCCAGCACGCTAGACATTACACTACCAAGGCTGTGCTAATAAACTAATAAACAAACCGTCAGGACTTAGAAATGTGTACAATATTCCCATCACATGATTTTTTTGAAATAAAAAGGTTTTACATTTCTAAATTTTGGAACTATTATTATAACCTTTGCTGTCGCCTTAATTATAAAATATTAGAGAGAAACGTTACAAATTTTAGCGCAAGGTGGGAAGTTTAGCTCTAGGAGAAGGCTGTCTACGCACTTGTTCGGTTGGGATATTTTTGTAATTTTGCAAAAAGGCAAAAAAGCATTTAGACTTCATTTAATCTCTGATGTCCTGTATTGACATGTACAGCTAAAAGATCTTTTTCTGCATTAGACTGCATATAGTCAATTGCAAATATCTTCATTGAAAGAAGCATGCTCGCAGAAACGTGTTTTCTTCTAAATTATTTGTTTAGAATTAATAATAACGGAACATAAAACTTCACTTGAAGCCTTTTATATAATCGGAAGAACGTAAATTACCAAATGACGATCAACAATGGATCAGTTTAATTAAACTCTGTAAATATTATATTAAAGTATTAGTTTCATAAGACACGTTTTTAGCACACGCGTCGAAGTTTACAAAACAAGCCGTTTACCGATCAGTTTTCTAAAGAACAAGTGCGCTCCACATAAAGTCGTTTGGACGCACATTTCAAAAGAGACTTATTTAAATACTGGAAACGGTAATATTTTATTTCTTTAAAATTATCACCGCTGAACGGTTAATAGCTCCCCGTTAACGGGGCGGGCGTCTTCTAAACTTGTAAACGTGCGCTAAAAACGTGTTCTTATGAAACTAACACTGGATTCTACTACTCTTTAATTGCGTTAATTTGTAATCGTTTACAAACAATAGCCTAGTTTTAAACAAAATTTGTTAGTAATACTTTGGTAAATAGTTGGCACCTTGGAAAATTCTAATTCTGAATTTGTTTTACAAATTTGCGTAAATTTGACATTTTAAGAACAGCTGTTGAACAATATCAACTTTAAAAATAAAATGTTGAGACAAATGAATCCTTTGTCCTTTATGTTGAACCCAATTATTTGTATACCAAGGCCGCGAAATCTCTTTTTAACGTACCGAGAGAATAATTGTTGTCGAAGCCGTTTGTGGTCGAAGCAGGACAATCTCGAGCACATTAAAGAATTTCGCGAACTACGTATACACATTTTTTATGCAACTGTAAAAAATATGTAATTACGATAGTTACAGTACAAGTTTAATTCATTGAAAATAGAAAGGCGGCTTTCATGTTGCAGTATTTCTTATTGGAATAATAATTTTATTCTAATAACTGCAATAAACTATTTACATTAATGAGAAGGAGGAAATCTTCATAACAATTTTAAGTCACAAGCCACAACAAAAGATTTTATTTACAAGCATAGAGTACGAGTGATTGTTTAATACAAATTGCCGTTATTAGATCATACAAGTCGAGTTTTACAGCTTAAAGAGTGAAGACGTACGATAAATTTGTGTATTGTATTTTATTTACTTGTGCGGTATCGGAACCCGCACCGTTTTATCGGTCGCTGCGGTTAGTGATAAAACTCTCACAAATCAGCTCAACATAAAAACCAGCAGGTAAACTGCTTCAGCATGTTTAACAGCAATAATTTTAATTATTCAGCAAATTTAAACCCATATCATTTTCAACAAATTGCAAATCAGAATGCTACTTCCACGTTTTATAATTCACAACAACAAACACAATGGCCATCGTTGCCTTCTCAATCACAATCCCAGACAATAGTATGGCAACATCCGCAACAATCATTTACTCCGCATTCTATATATCAACAAGGTAATTTTCCACAAACTACCTCTCTTCTCCAGTCAGCACAGGTGCAATATGCGCCTATGGTTGAACCAAATTCCTTTCATAATAATATCAGCCGTTCCGCATTCACATCTACCGAAATGGACGTGGACGTGTAAACGCTCACACGGCAATTCCAGCATTCCACACAGATCATAGTCAACTTCCCTCAACATCGCAAATAAGAACAAACGACGTCAATGAAGACATCATGTCAATTACCAGTGATAAATCAGAAATCATTACTCTTAATGATTTCCAAGAGGTTAGATCATCAAAGAGAAAACGCTCAAAAACCAATCCTTCCTTACAAAAAACCAAGCAGTCAAACCTGGAAATAACAACTACTAACAGATTTATCTCCCTAACAAATCCAGACGCTTTGGAGCAATCTGAAACTGGACAGAACAGAAAAGAAAGTACTACACAAGTCCCTCCATTCATGCTACACTATGTAACTGCTATACAACCCCTGTTAAATTTGATTAATTCTCATATCGACAAGAACAAATATTACTACCAGTTAATGCAAGGAAACAAAGTCAAATTACAACTTAAAAGCGTTGAAGACTTCAAAAAATTAGAGATATATTAGATGCACACAAGGTAGCAAGACACAGATTCAGTCTAAAGGAAGAAAAAACCTTCAGAGTGGTTCTTAAGCACATGCATCACTCTACAGAAACAAATTTAATTAAAGAAGTCCTAGAGAAAGAGGGTCATGAAGCAGTTAATATTACTAATGTTATTAACAAAGAAACCAAACAAAAGAAAAAGCTGTTTTTCATTGATATTAAGCGTAATGCAAACAACAAAGAGATATTTAAAATAAAGCACATTGAAAATGCAATAGCACTATTCGAAGAACCAATAAGAAAAGCTCAGATTCCACAGTGCAAAAACTGCCAATGCTATGGGCATACGAGAAACAGATGCACTAGACCCCCCCGTTGCGTAAAATGCGCCCAATTGCATGATTATCGAAATTGTTCAAAAAATCGCAACGATGGCAAACCAGCAAAATGCGTGCTGTGCGGAGGTGCACATCCCGCTAATTACAAAGGATGTAAAGTCTACTTAGACATTCTAAGCAGAAGATACCCTAACCAAGCTAGGTTGACCTACACAACGTCCAATCAACGGCAACCCATTGATCAACCATCACACCACCAGTCTCTCACACACAAGTCTACTCCACCTCATGATATTTCAATTCCTAATCAAAGAACAACAAATACTTTGCAAAATAAAACATCCCTGCATCACAGCACTGTGAACACTACAAACCATCCTACGCTTGTAACCTCTCAAACCTCTCATAACCAACCCACCTTCATAAACCCTCTGTCTTCACAAACAAACAATAATTTGTTCGGGCAGCAAATGGAAGATTTGAACTCCATTATAACCTCTATGCAGCAAACTATTCAGGCCCAACAACAAACCAATCAATAATCTAACTTCAGAGATCAGACTCTTAAGAGAAGAACTGTCAAATAATAGAAATGGCTTCACTATATAAGATAGACCTTTGGGATGCCAATGGCCTTTCAAACCATAAGCAGGAAGTTGCAACATTTCTCGTACATCACAATATTGACATTTTATTAGTATCGGAGACACACTTCTCCAGTAGAAGCCAGTTTAAAATACCTAAATATCTCACCTACTCCACAAATCACCCTGACGCAGATAGGCTAGCAAGAGGGGGCACTGCTATATTTATTAAAGATCACATCAAACACCATGAACTACCACATTTTAGTGAAAACTACTTACAAGCAACGACTGTGGCAATTGAAGATTGGCATGGTAATGTTGTGAACGACTCACAACTCATATAATTTTGCATGGATACGAAATGGTACTAGGCAACGCGTATCAATAAACTAGTAGAGTCAAATAAATAATTCTTAGATATAAAACTGTGTTTTATTCCGTCTAAAAGAATTAATAATAAGTGTAACATTAACACCGCCCAAGTGTTAACCCGTTACAGCTCACACTGTCTGCCGCCTACTGCCCGCCAAATTACCCTACCAACAAGGAAGGCTTTATTGCGTATTTTAATTCACTAGGTAACAGATTCATGGCTGGGGGAGACTACAACGCAAAGAACACGCACTGGGGGTCTTGTCTATCTCCTCCAGATAGGGATAGACTCCTGTATCAGGTCATGCAAGAACTTCAATTAAGCCACTTGTCTACGTATGAACCGACATACTGGCGCACAGATCCTCAAAAAATACCTGATCTGTTGGACTTCTTCGTTACGAAAGGTGTTGGCCTGGGTTACCTCGATATACGTTCATGCCTAGACCTATTCTCTGACCATACTTCCGTGATATCCAACGTTAGTGCTACAATTATTGTCAAAGAAAAGCCAGTTAAACTATTCAACAACAGAACAGATTGGAATTACTTCAGAAACTTAGTAAACATTCAGCTGAATATGAGAATCCCCTTACAATCCACGCAAGACATAGAAGCGGCCGTATCTAACTTTACCAAAATAATACAAGATTCTGCCTGGACATCTACACCATAAATCCCAACCAAAATTATACAAGAAAGCTGTCCTATATCCGTCAAAAAGAAAATTGCAGAAAAGAGGCGGCTAAGGAGAATCTGGCAAACCACCCGATACCCATCAGACAAAACGCGTTACAACCAAGCTTCTAATGAATTAAAAAACTTAATTAAAAATCTTAAAAACCAAAGTTTTCAAGAATATCTCGTAAATCTAAGTGCTACAGATGACACGAACTATTCTTTATGGAGAGCAACGAAGAGAATCAAACAACAAAAGCAACCAGTTAGCTAGGCGCGTACGGACTTGGATAAGGCTGACACATTTGCGCAATATTTAGTGAAAGTCTTTCAACCTCTACCGACGTCAGATACTCCTGCAGCTGAAATGGAAATCCGGGAAGCTCTAGTGGCTCCATATCAGATGTCCCCATTACCAAACCTATTCACTGTCAAGGAAGTCTCAAACATGATTAAAGCTAATCGCCATGCCAAGAAATCCCCTGGTTACGATCTGATTACCGGCCGTCTTATAAAGGAACTACCGCGTAAAGGTGTTGTTATGTTAACAACTATTTTTAATGCTGTGTTGAGACTCGGCTACTTTCCAGCACAGTTCCTATAGGCCCATCAGTCTACTACCCATACTAGGCAAATTACTAGAGAAGCTGCTACTAACAAGACTAATGCCTATTGTAGAAGATCTGCACCTCATCCCAGACCATCAATTTGGCTTCAGGCAACAGCATTCTACCATCCACCAGGTCCATCGAGTGGTAGACTTTATAAATCAATCCTTCCAAGAAAAGATGTATTGTACAGCAGCCTTTCTTGACGACAGTCAGGCTTTTGATAAAGTCTGGCATGATGGTCTCCTTTACAAACTAAAAGCTAGGCTACCTCACTCATACTACATCATCCTCAAGTCCTATTTGGAAGATAGGTTTTTCCAAGTTAAATATGAACAACAGCTAACTGAAATCCATCCAATCCAATCTGGAGTGCCTCATGGCAGCGTTTTAGGGCCACTTCTGTACATCCTCTTTACCGCTGACCTGCCCACCATGACCTATCAATCACGGCCACTTTTGCCGATGATAAAGCAATTATGGTTAAGCACAACGATCCTACCATAGCCGCTGAGATCCTGCAGACACAGTTAAATGATATAGAGAAATGGGCAAAAAGGTGGAGGATAAAAATAAACGAATCCAAATCCTATTATATAACCTTCACGAAATGCAGAGGTATCACACCGCAAGTTAACACCACTACCACAAGTAGCAGAGGTGAAATACTTAGGCCTACACCTTGACAAGGGACTCACATGGAAAGACCATATTTGGAAAAAGCGGAAACAACTTGGTCTAAAATTTCAAAATCACTACTGGTTACTAAGAAGAAACTCTAGACTATCTCTTAGTAACAAACTCCTAGTCTATAAAGTAGCGTTCAAGCCCATTTGGACCTATGGTCTACAGCTCTGGGGCACTGCGGCCAAAACCAACATTCAAATTATTGAACGTTTTCAATCCAAAGTGTTACGTGCGACGCCCCATACTTTCTCAGAAACGCAGACATTATGAGTGATTTAAAAATCGACTCAGTGAAAGATACTATAGTGAAACTCAGTGAAAGTTATCTAATGAAACTAGAAAATCATCCTAGCTATCAAGCAGTTAATCTTCTCGACAATAGTGTAAACATACAAAGATTGTATCGGATTACACCACTTGATTTACCACATAGATTTATGTAACTGTAATAGTAATTTACGTTATAAGTCCTGGAAATGGAATTTTACAGTCGAGTAAGATGTTACGGACAAGGCGACGAAGGAGCCGAGTCCGGAACATCGAAACGAGACTGTAAGACCATTTCCAGGACGTATGACGTAATGCGTTTTATTTCATACTGCAATTATTAGAATATTGATTTAATTTAAAAAAAAATTATATAAAATAAATCTCCGAATGCAAAATATGGACATCTATGAAGAACGAGTTTCCATGGTAACTGATTACGTACTAAAACGTTGTCTAGGTGATTGATTGTATTTGCGTCCGGTAAAATTTTTTACAGGACAAGTGACTGTAAAATTTTTTACAGGTATACTAGACCGTAAAATCGCATGTTCTGGACTAAAAAGTTTGACGTAAAACTCACAAATGTGACACAGTATGAAATAAATAAGTATTTCAATACTACTGTAATTTAGCATTTTAAGTACATAACTTGTAAGAAATCACCGTGTTAGAAACAGTGGTTCCTAACACACATGTTTTCTCCATGTCATTCTAAATCGTTCACCATTGTTGCTTATTGTATCCATATACAGATTGCAATTAGTAAATAAATGTATTAAAAAAAAATTAGATCATACGAAAAAGATTATTGGAATCAAGTTATTATTCAGATTGTAAACAATCTACTAACATCGCAGATTAGAACTCGTAATGTAATTTGCTTATAAAGCCGAATTTTGTTTGTTTTTTAAATTAAATTCAAAGCCGTCCACATTAATAAACAATTCCCCTTAATCTAATTATCTTACTTAGTGAAATTGTAGTCACGGTAGGTACCTTGTGAAACATTGTGTAAAATAGTAATAGTATTATAAAAGGGTATATGGTAGAAACCCCCATTTCTATGGAAGATTCTTTTTGCTGTTTTTTGGCTTTGGAAACCACGTCCATTCGGTCAGTACATCTTTCTATGTTTGAATTACAGTATCATATGATATGGCTTAAAGATAAAACGTCGACAAATTCCAGGGGAATATATGGAAGATTGACAGCGTATTTTTTGAAAACCGTATCGCAAAATTAAGAAGATTTTGACTGACACAACGCATCAGATATTTTTATTTTAAAGCTTTAAAACTTGAATTTATTTTAATATACACAAACTGTAACATAAGTAAAAAGGACATGCGTTTTATTTACGAATGTATTTCAAGATAGTCATAGTCAATCATCTTCTTCAAATCGTTCTTAGTATTCTGTTGCATAGACAGAATCGTGCTTTATTGACAAGTTATTTCAAGTTTACCAAACCACAATCCTCGACCCTAGACTAAACTTAACTTGGGGTCCCCATTCAGTCAAAAGCTTTTTGAAATCACAATAAGTAGAATATTTTGCGGTTCGTAAAAAAGTCATGTCTGCTAGGTTTATTAAAGAAACATAAATATACAGTAAACAATCACCAAACACAAAGCGAAAATACTTTTACTAAATGCTTTTTTTAGGGGTACAGTTTACTTGGACCCGGAGTTTTAGAGTGCCCGGGATTGAATTCAAATAGGAGTCCGCAACAAAAAGGACTTTTTTGATTATCCGCAACAAAAAGGGCTCCCTAAAGTCTAGGGCCCTGGGCTACAGCCTGTTGCTCCTCGCCCCTGTTTATGCGACATAAAGAGAATGTCTAGCAGAGTGTAGGACCGGACTAAAAACTTGAACTTTAAATAACTTAGAAAGTAAAGGTTTTAGAAAAAAAAATTATAAGAAACCTTTTCTCTACACATCAACAACTATTTCGTATTTAAGTATGGACGACCTGTTTATATAGTTATGTATTAGAATATTATATTGTTGTTATATTGTTCTATGAGCTCTTGTTAAAAATTAGTTTTCTTAACGTATAAAATACGTACTTGAAAGTTGTTTGACTTAATTGTTTGACATGTCTAAAAATCTTCGACTAAAATGTCGTTACTGATACATCTGATACACACCGCTGCTAGCGAGCGGAAAAAAGATTAAACTTGATATTGTAAGCGGGAAATCTAATTAAAAAATGTAATATTGTTTTATAAACTAATTATTTCAAATCAATAAAAGTTAAATTATAATAATTGCATGAAATTGACGAATATTTAATATTCAATAATTAGATAAGGTTTTATGAAACAAAACATATACTTTAATTAAAAAAATGTAATGCTTTTTATTTGGTAGGCGCCACTGGTCTGCAGTCATCCTAAAAACCGGCCCTGCTGGTTGTCAGCAATTGCTTGCATAGTATAATATCTTTAAGTTGGAATCGCAATCTTTGTTTGGACTTGCAGATTCAATTAACTAAAATCAATACTTAATGTTTATTTAGTTATTTTTTAATAGTAAGATTTTGCGGAACAAGCATCAATTTGTAAAATAATAAACAAAACTTACACAAGTAATTAGTAGTGTTTATTGTTTTAATTAGTATAAATTAGAGTTAAGAGTTAAATGTCAATACAACTGATTACTCATTATCACTATATGCTTTTAAAGGTCGGCACGTTACTACTGTCACGTGACCTTTATTGTGCGTGAACTAATGAGGAATGACTCAACCATTTAATGAATACTATTTATATCCTTTATTTATAAATCGAATAGAATGAAAATATGAACGTCGTGTTCAGTCCAGATCGTAAAATTTCACATGGCGGGATTTAGGATAACATGAAAAACAATTTTACTTTAGTGGCTTACACTTTACTTATACATTAAACAAATATTAAAATTTCACATCTGTATATTTATTTGCTCTCGATCTCGACCGACCGACTGTCCCATTTTTGTATATTCTTTGATATTTGCTTCGTCTTTATATGCAACTCAGGGTGTGATATAACAAATTAAAACGTGCCCGAACCAGCACACTGAGGTTATAATGACGTTATTTTTAAGTCATTATTGGTCGACGACTGCATATGACTAATAAATGATGTCCATAAGACGTCATATTATGGGAGTACAATACAATACGTACAAGTTTCATTAAAAAGATATTATTTTAACAGGGACCAAGGAATACTGGTCATTTAAAGCATGTGGACACAATATAGAGATGTTTTGACTGTAGTATACACAGTGTCCAAGATAAGAATGCACAGCATGGGCCCATGGGGATCTTGAAAACGGTAAAAGATACAGGTTGGCTTAATTTAGGAAAAAGTTGCACTATTTAGAGTATGTTTACATGCCGATAGCAGAAATCCATGATTGTTTATCGTTTTCGAAATTTTCCAAAAAATGCAATTTTTCGGATTTTCGATTTTTCCAATTTTTGTATTTATTTTAAAAGATATTAAAAAACTAATGACACTTTGTCGTTGTCACTTTTTAAGCTCTACAAAATGGCGTCTTCAAATTTTTTATCCGATGTTTCATCTTCGAGAAATCATCATCAACTTAATTTTTTTATACGGCCACAAAAGTAGAAACACCTTGTATACGGTAGCATTTTTTATTACAAATTCAACGATGTATCACACATTATGTTTCTAAAGCGAAAAAACAGAGAAAAATGAATTTTAATATTTTTTTAGATTCTTAATCTAGTAGGCATTGGAAAAAGAATTCAAAGATTATTGCAAGCGTTCAAATAAGTTCCCATTATTTTCTAGGCACAAGTACAGCCTAGAAAAAACAGCTGAATTTAAAACATGGTCTAATACTTCTGCCGAGAATGTAATTAAGTTTTTTTTTTTACTTTTTAAATAGTAGGCATTGGAACAATTGCAATATTTCTATTTGATCTGTCACATTATTGTTAAAAACGTTCTAACGTATTTTGAAGTTGTTTGTTTTGTTTATAAGAAGTTAAAGTGTTTTAATTTATTTGTGTTACGATGGAAAGAGGAAATTTCACAAACGAAGAAAAATTTGATATGTTGACGTGTTACATCTTGTGCCACAAAAATTGTGTAGCTGCTGAGCAGATGTATTCTGATAATTATCCTGAACGAAGACAACCTGAGAAATCCATGTTTAGACGTTTGTTATCTAATTTAAAGGAATTTGGTTCATTCAAAAAACCACTTTCATCTCGTAAAAAACAATCCAACGAAGAAAAAGCCGTGTTCTACTAGCCGTTGTTGAAAATCCTGAAATATCCACAAGACTAATTGAGCGTTAGACTGGGGTAGCTAGATCTACAGCCCACTTCATTTTACAAAAGAATAAATTTCATCCATATAAATTTAGAATTTGTCAGGGTCTTGACCTGGTGACGAGAGAAGGCGAGCAAGTTTTTGTGAATGGTATACCAGAAAATGTCAAGAAAATCAAACTTTTCCTTTTCAAGTAATTTGGTCTGATGAAAGCATGATAACCAACAATGGCATTTTCAACCGGCGTAACAAACATTATTGGACAACAGACAATCCTCATTTAAAAAAAGATGCAAGGCATCAACACCGATTTGGATTTAATATGTGGATAGGTATTTTAGGTAGCAGAATAATAGGACCCTTTATTTATCACCACAATTTAAATTCCGAGCGGTATCTTGACCTGCTGCAGACTGATTTGGAAGACGCCTTGGATGGATTACCTCTAGCAATAATTAACAACTACTGGTTTCAGCAAGATGGTGCCCCAGCACATAACTCAAGAAATGTACGAGAGTATTTGTCGCAGAGGTTTCCTGAAAAATGGATTGGAACTCACAGTGAAGTAGCTTGGCCAGCCCGATTACAAGATTTGAGCCCGTTAAGACTTTTTCCTGTGGGGTTATGTAAAAAATCAAGTGTATGACTCAACTTCTGAAACTGAAGAACAATGATTGGCATCGGTTATAGCAGCAGTTAACACAATCTCCTCAGTAATGTTAGCCAAAGTTTTAAATTCAACTGTACAAAGAGCATACTTGTGTCTAGAAAATAATGGGAACTTATTTGAACACTTGCAATAATCTTTAAATTCTTTTTCCAATGCCTACTAGATTAAGAATCTAAAAAAATATTAAAATTAATTTTTCTCTGTTTTTTGGCTTTAGAAGCATAATGTGTGATACATCGTTGAATTTGTAAAAAAATGCTACCGTATACAAGGTGTTTCTACTTTTGTGGCCGTATAAAAAAATTAAGTTGATGATGATTTCTCGAAGATGAAACATCAGATAAAAAATTTGAAGACGCCATCTTCTAGAGCTTAAAAAGTGACAATTACAAAGTGTCATTAGTTTTTTAATATCTTTTAAAATAAATACAAACATTGGAAAAATCGAAAATCCGAAAAATTGCATTTTTTGGAAAATTTCGAAAACGATAAACAATCATGGATTTCTGCGATCGGCATGTAAACATACTCTAAATAGTGCAACTGTTTCCTAATTTAAGCCAACCTGTATCTTTTACCGTTTTCAAGATCCCTATGCTGTGCATTCTTATCTTGGACACGGTGTATAATAAATGTTATTACCAATGTTCAACTATTTATTTATAATTCCCGTTTTAGTCCTCGTATAGGACGTTTTAATGACGTCTTTGCGCTGTGACATAATGATGTCAGCTTTACGACAATTTGACGTTGTTACTACCGAAAAAACGGCGACATTATGACGTCAGTGTGCTGACTGGGGTAGGGTTCAAGAGACTGCATTAATTATACATGCATTAACCATTAACATTTACTATTTAATTAATATCTAGAATCGTTAATTTACGTAAAGAAAATAAATGTAATTAGAAAGATATTTGATGGATGTAGGACCAGATAGCCACATGCACAACGTCGTATTTTATTGTATTATGTTGAAAGTTTGAGGGAAGGGGTAGTCAAAGTCTATATTTTTCATTTTTGAGATTTGCAAACTCTTTTTACAGAATTCATATAACATATATTCAATTTGGACATTAAAATAAAATAAAAATAAAATAAGGGCAAGAAATAATACCTACTCTAAAACTAGACTGGTACCAATCATCAACGAACTCGAACTCAACGAACAACGATGTCTAAATTGTTATTATAAATATGACAAAAAATAAAAATCAGCTTTATTTCAGCTTATAGAATACACAAAAAATCACATCCATATTTCATTAATAAAAATTACAGAAAAAACTCACACTGTTACACAAATGAGTCTTCTTTTACATTAAATGACACATCATCAAAATTATAGATTTTGGCGGAGTACAGAAACATCCCATTTGATTATGCCAATCTACACACAGTAAATGTATGCTCAGGAATGTTTAAAAACCCGATTATAGTTTAATATGTGTTTACTGATAGTACTTTAAGTGCAGAAAAGTATTGCGACCTACTAATGGACAATATTTTACTAGCGTTAAGTGAAGTCTGTTCATAGAAATAATAATAATAATAATAATAATTACTACAACCCATAACCTTAACCAAGGCCCCAGAAGCTATAAGCTTGTGCGGGAGGGAGGGGGCGATTATTATTATTATGTATGCCCAATGTGCGGCTGCAGCCGACTTATAGATGGAACAGAGCAAATCCCACATTTGTGTTACAGCTAAGGGAAACTGCAGAAAACCTTAACCAGATCTGCCAGCGCCGGGAGTCGAACCCGGGCCGCTTGGGTGAAAGTCCGGCACGCCAGACATTACACTACCAAGGCTGTTTAAATCCCTATAATAAAAGTAAAAGTACTCTTTGATCTCAATTTATTATCAGTATTAGTGTTATTTCTAGACACTAAACACGTAGTAAGATTCTTTATAGTTGTCTGGTTAAGATATTAGTAAGCGTGCCCTTTCTATTCCTAAAGTTTTATATCTTTATGAGGCATAAACCATCCATGTAAACATCTCGGTGTAGGACTTGGCGTTTGAAACCCAGCTCTTCCAATTGCTTTCATTGATTTGGCATCTAGCACAACCAATCCTACATGATTGGTGTCATCACCTCCCCAAAGCAATCCTGCTAGTAACACACCGTCATCTTCTTCCTACAACAGCTTTTTTTCTTATAATGTAACAAAATGATGTAGCATTGATTTAAAATACTTGCGAATCTGGTGTCGGTACGAAAATGGGTTCACTTGCAATACAGTTCTTTTCACCCCATGTCTTAGTTAATTTGTTCTTAACGTCTACTTTGATAAGCTAAAAGAGCATGAAATATCGATAAGTCTGTTAGTGCAAAAGTTTGTTAATGTGCTTACCATTCCAGGATTTTCTGCATCCAAGTCCACAGAGATTGCATAAAAATATTGATATTCCTTTCCTGTAAACAAATATACAATAAATTCGTTTGGTAGACTCTTCCAAATCGAGAAATCAGCAGTACAAGCAAACGGTAACATCAAATTATGTTTTACATCTACATGGAATCATCAGTACCTAAATATTTTTTATAATATATTGTAAAAAGGATTTATTTGTTAGTAGTTTCAATTACTATAAAGCAAAAGAAAACACAATATCAACCAAAGAAGATTTATTTAACTCCGTATCTCAGCTAACAGCGTCTTAATTAGTCGATCGTTGGGTAACCAATGCCCTCGGCAGTCCTTCGTCTGGTGGGGTTGTCCTCTGCTACTCCCCGTCCCGCTTCCGTCTTGGACCGTGAAGTTAGGTTCTCCACCCCCGAGATCGTACAGGTCATCACGGCATGGTGAAGATGGAAACGACAAGTTAACACGGCCTTTCCTGATCTGCCAGAGTGTCCTCACTCGACCGGCAATCCAACTGGCTGACATGACAGAAGCAATCTGAAACTTAGACACCAGACTAAGTAACTGCGGGAAAACAATTTATTTATGATTTGATGATGTCTATTTTGGAGTTCCAGGAGCGTACCTAAATCTGTAAGTTTTGTACTTGGCGCCAAGTCGCAAAATTAATATTAATACATGTAAATTATGACTAAGGTAAAAAGGGAACGATAAACTTAATACTAATGGGTACTTAACTCGGGATGAGGACTTAAACTACGTGGTCACCTTGCCCCCTACCAAGGTGCGGACCGTGTGACCCAGGCTCAGACACCCGCGTATTAAGCTGGTCTCAACACCTCATAAGGAGGTGGAAAAATGAACAACCACCTTGCCCTGTGGTCATTCTCCATGAACAACCACCCTGCTCGGTGATCATTCCCCCCAGCGACCGCCCAGGGCTGAGCCTCCAGGGAAGGGACCCACCACCCTTCCCCGACAGTACCTGGACCAGTACTACTACTCATAGTGGATCCACGGCTTCATATGTTCGGCCGCCGCCACTCCACTATAACGTAACTGCGATCGAGTACTCCCTGGAATATCAGCCACCCTATATCTGTCGTGGCCCAGGAACTCCATCACCTTAAACGGACCTCGCCACCTCGGAAGCAACTTCCGACTGGAACCGGTAGGAGGTGTACTGCCAACCCGGATCATCACCAGATTCCCAACAACATATGGCTGAGCTCGGCACCGACGTTGATTGAAACGTTGCTGTTGCTCGGCCTGGTATTTGGCAGTTAGCCCCTCTATACGCTCCCGTATGGCTGTTACATCGGTAACTTCCCGATCTTCTGGTTCCAGTTGACCCTACGACACAAACCCGATATCCCATTAATGCTTGGCTTGGTGTTACCCCTACAGCTTTATTTATTGTGCCATTTAGCCCCAGTTGAATATTCATTATGTTTGCGTCCCACCGATTATCATTGATATCCTCACTCATAGTTGCAAGCGAATCGATTATGGTACGGTTGTACCGTTCTACTTGCCCATTTCCCCGTGGCATACCCGTAGCGTTTAAATGATGTCCTAAACCCCTGTCCCGACAAAACTGAGTGAACGTCGAACTAGTAAAGGCAGTACCCTGGTCGCTAATTAGGCGATGCGGAACGCCAAAAACCTTAATCATGTCTCGTAGGGCTTTGATCGCATATCTGGTTTTGGCATTTTTAACGGGGTATAATAATGTAAATTTCGTAAATGCGTCGATAATCACAAATAGATGTGTGTTACCACTTCTAGTTTTAATAAAAGGTTCCAGATGATCGACATGAATCGTATGAAATGGCTTGGGGATTTTTGGTATAGGATACAGTTCACCCGGTATTTTGCCACCGGGTGATTTGAAAAATATACAATTTAGACAATTGGTGATATATTTTCTTGTGAATCGTCTCATGCCCTTAAACCAATACTGGCTGGATAGGAGTTCGTACGTCTTATCAAATGCAAAATGACCGGTCTCATCGTGTGCCCAACGCAATATTTGATATTAACCTTGGCACCACCCACCGGAGACCATACGCTGTGATCTTATATACTTTACCACCCTTTAACGTATAGTTTTGGAAAATTTGTTTATGGCCTTCGTAATCCCCGGATTCTAAAAGTATTTTAATCTCCTGGATACCACTATCATGTTGCTGTGCAGCTAACAACCAATCCTCCTCTGAAATTACAGTAACAAAAACACCCCGAACCTCCGGTACTGGGTTGCGACTCAGACTATCAACATGTCTCAAATGATCGTTCTTTTTGTGGACAATTTTGAAATTATATTCACTGAGCGTCATTACCCAACGACCGATACGAGCATTTATTTCGGCCTTCCCAAAAGCGTACCTAACAACGGCACAGTCGGTTATTATTGTGAAATTCCTACCAAGAAGATATTGCCTAAACCGTTTGACTGACGAAACAATTGCTAATGTTTCTAGTTCGAAGGAATGAAATTTCTGTTCACTTTTAGTGGTCTGACGACTAAAATATGTAACAACCCTTTCTGATCGGTTATGTACTTGCACCAAGATTCCGGCCAAACCCCATCGACTAGCGTCGGTGTATAATAATATTTCCTTTCCTGGGTCAAACAAGGCCAATACAGGTGCAGTAGTTAAAGCCCTCTTCAAGGCATTAAACGCATCATCTTGGGCTTTTTCCCAAGACCATGTTGCATCCTTCAGCAACAGACCACTCAAGGGTTTAGATTCCTCGGCGTAACGAGGGATGAATTTGCGAAAATAACTTGTTAATCCCAAGTACTGCCGTACCTGGTGAACATTAATTGGAGTTGGAAAGTTTTCCACCGCGGTTATTTTTCTAGGACTCGGTTGAATTGTGGAATTATCAATGAGATAACCAAGATATTCGATCTTCGTTTGTAAAAAGAAACATTTCGGCAATCGAAACGTGAATCGGTAATTTTTGAAAATAGTTAATACTTCACGAAGTATATTATTACATTCGAGTGGATTCTGTGCTGTGATCAGTATGTCGTCAAGATAAACAAGTACCATATTAAAACGTAATTGACCCAAAGCTGTATTTATCATACGCTGAAAGACCGCTGGGGCATTGGTAAGACCGAACGGGCAACGCAAAAACTCGTAATGACCGTCTTGGGTGGTAAATGCGGTAAAAGGAATGGATGCTTCATCCATGGGTATATGAAAATAACCAGAGAAAAGATCGAGACTTGTGAAATATTTAAAACCTGCTAATCGTTTGATTTGATCTTCAATCTCATCATGATTCCTGATGGTAGTAATGGCATTCCCTAGCAATTCTTCTAGATCGTGCTTGTAGTTTTCCCAGTTTGTGCACCTAGAGTCTCGATATTCAGCTATGGGCCTAGGGCCCATTTCGATTTTAAACTGAATATGTCTGTGGTCTGAGCATTACGGCTCAGTGGATACCGTCCATTCAGTTATCCTATTGCTCATAAAGTAGGAGCTGATTGTAATATCTAATACCTCCCGACGATTTCTTGTTATGAAAGTTGGTTCCGAACCAGTATTGTTAACAACCAGTTCTTCCTCTATTATAAAATTAAAAAGTGACTCACCTCTGTGATTGGTGTTTGTACTGCCCCAGGCCGTATGGTGGGAATTAGCATCACATCCAATCACCAGATGGAGTTTGTTCCTCCTGCTGTAGGCGACTAGTTCTCTCACTGCAGCGGGGGGAGGTGGTTCCTGGCTGTCTCCCGGGAAATATGCCGAGCAGACGATCATTTCGAGCCTGCCCTTCCCCACCGGGAGTGTTGCTTGGATGGCGATCACGTCCTGTATACAGAAACCTGATAAAGTAAAGTATTCAATATCTTTCCTGACAATGATACATGCCCTCTGTCTGTTCCCCGAGGGGTCAATGACAATCTTACCTGATGAGACGCCCAGGTCGGTCCGTTCGGTCCAACCAGGGTTAATGGGTGAAGGCGAAATACACGCACTCCTCCAAGAATTTCTTGCCCAGGACATAGGACGCTGCCCTGGCATGTTGCAGGTTAGCCTGCAAGCATTTAATATAATTGGCCATTATGGCGCACTACCGGCTTCCTCCCCACTTTCCCTCTTCAAGGGCGATTTACCGCCCTTCCTGGGAGGATGCTTACCCGTAGCAGGTACTTTCCCGTTGGGAGCAGCTCCCTTGGGTTTCCCGCCTCTGCTCGGTGGGTCCGGGCCTTTGGATTTCGTGAGGGAAGGTGCCTTGCCCTTGGTGGAGGGTGTAACCCCAGCCTTCGTGGACTTCGACGGTTCCTCACTCACCCCTGTCCCAGAAGTAGATGGCTTTGGATGGTTACTGCCACTGCCTCGAGCTCGCAATCTAAAGGTGACCTGCCCGAAGCCGAAGTATGGCATCATCGACAAGCCCTCCAGAGCTTTCATGGACGCCTCGTCGACCACAAACGTCCAACAACAATGGAGGGGGGAATAAATGTAGTGATTTAGCATACCTTAGATAAGATTTAGCATCCAATGCAAGAGTTGTAAACAGAGTCAGATATGCATTTATTAATAGAAACAGTCAAACGTTAATTCTCTTCCTCTTTGGATATTTGCCTAAAAACGTTAACAGCACAAGAAGACAAATGTGGCCTCCGTCTTATGGTATTGTAAATCAACAATGGTCGTCCAATTGTTGTAACCACCACCAACGTACCTTGATAAATCAGTAACGGAGCTGTAACGTCAGTGAAGTTATATTTACTACCTTAAAGGAACTGAAGCTTTATTATAAACGCAATAAACGCTCTTTTGGTAAGTGGGTGTTTTATCTATGGGGACAGTCGAATATATCCATACGTCACATACGATACAGAATATTTTATGATCTTTAACATACTTTCATATCGAAACCTAATTTGGAAGTTATTTTGTCCGCCGTCACTGAAATATTTTGTATATAGTATTTACCTACAATGTTATCTTATTAAATACATATTTATAATTATATCTTGATTTGTTTCAATCCAATCCACACTGAGAACAAGAATTCACAGTCCGGAATTTCGCGCTGAATTTATATCAACTCCCCTTATAAGACGATCCCCCGGGGTAGTCATTTTGGGATACCTCTAATTCTTGAATGACATGGCACGGTTGCTTCCACGACGTCTAATCCACAGTACTGAAGTGACACCAGGCGAAGCACTTGACGGAACGCTGTCTACAAGAACGGCAATTAGGGGCGTCGCTGAGGGATAAACCTTGCTAGTATCTCATCCAGCCTTGTTTTGGGCCACCTTCAAACTAAGGGATGGAAATCCTAAAACCAGTCCAGTTACAGTACAGAAATACCTAACGTGTTCACGTACAAGTGAACACTTACGAGTTTATTTATTACACAAAATAATGAAGTCACAAGCCCCCACACTCATTTATTTTGAACTTTCGTTTCACTCCATAGCAACTGTGACCTGATTTAGAAATAAAACATACACCCCTAATAAACGAGTTCCTAGAAATTTGGCATTCTCCGATCAAGAGTAGAAAGCGTAACTAATAGTTTATTTTTGTTTATAAAAATGTATCTTTTATTTTTGGTTTTGTTAAAATGCAACAGCGCGTAACAGTTATTTAGAATGCAACTAAATTAATATCACCATTATGGTTTTAAATATTATAATTTCTCGCCGTATATTCTAAAACAACGACCCTTTTCAGGGCCACAAGTTTTATTGAATTGAGAATGACATCTATTCGAGTTTTCGACCTATATATTATGTTGATAAACTGATGCCAATAAAGTTTCATAGGTTCAATTTCCTCAGCATAGTCAGTTAAGGTCTACACAGTGTAGATTTAAGGTTAGGTTGATTTTTAATACCTATAAAAGATACATTTCGGTGGGAATGTGTAAAGTACTTATCAAGAACCATTAAAAAGCGTATTGTTTCTAAACATTGCACAAGTTAAACCTCATGAATTACTTAGTTTTTTGTTGTATTAATCTCTGTAAGTATACAAAAGTTGTCGATTTAGGTATATATCAATGAACTGATATAAATTATACAAATCGATATAATAAAAATAAGTAAATGACAACATCAACTAAGTGAGTCTACTAACAGTGGAATTATAAAAATAATAAAAATAAAATATTATAAAATTATAAAAATTACTAACCAAACCAATTTTATTATTGTTGCTTAGAAACTCTTTAATCTCAAATTATTGTGAGTATTAATATTTATGTCTAGTACTCAACAAGTATTAATTCTTTGTACTATTAAGGTATTAAGTAAGTGTGCCTTTTTATTCCTAAAGTTTTATATCTTTATGAGGAATAAACCATCCATGAAAACATATCGGCATAGGACTTGGCGTTTGAAACTCGGTTCTTCCAATTTCTTTTATTGTTTTGGCATCTAGCACAACCAATCCTACATGATTGGTGTCATCACCTCCCCAAAGCAAACCTGCTAGTAACACGCCATCATCTTCTTCCTAGAACAGCTTTGTTTCTTATAGTTAATGCATCAAAATGATGTAGCATTGATTTAAAATACTTGCGAATTTGGGGTCGGTAAGAAAATTGGTTCACTTGCAAAACAGTTCTTTTCACCCCATGTCTTGGTGGATTTGTTTTTAACGTCTACTTTGATAAGCTAAAACAGAATGAAATGTCGATAAATCTGTTAGTGCGTATTTTTGTTAATGAGCTTACCATTCCCGGATTATTTGCATCCAAGTCCATACAGGTTGCATAAAAATATTGATACTCCCCTTCCCTAACAAATATACAATGAATTTCATCGTTTGGTAGACTCTTACAAATTAAAGAATCAGCGGTAACATTAAATTATTTTCTACATGAAATCATCAATACCTAAATACTTTTTATAATATATCGTTGGAGTCTCACAACCTAAGTCACATAATGACTTAGGTTTTATAAGTTTTCGTCCGTTTGGTAAAATGGGGGCAGGGACGAACCTAAGGAGTTTTTTTGGAGGGGGGTAACCTTAAAATTGCCAACTTATTACGATGAAAATACCAACTACTAGTAAGAAAATATTTTTATTTGTACCTAACATTACATGAAGCAAAATTAGTATAAATCTTATTTTTACTTAAAACTCTCCAACGTGTAGGGTCAATATGCCAGTAATTGACCAATTAAGAGATTTTTCAGAAATATAAATTTATAACTTTGTAATATATTTTTTTTAAACAAAATAAAAAATGGTATAAAGTGCAGTTATAGTCTAAGGATGGTATGCTCAGCCGTTCCTTTAGCCTCCCTTAACCTTTAATCTGCCTTTAAACATCCTTACATGCATTTTTGATTGCATAGACCATCCTTAAAATAAAGGTAATGAACTCTAAAGGAGGCCTTAAATCAGCTTTGCTTTAAATAAAAGGAGTGCTCCTTAATTTCTAAGGTAACCCGTGAGCTACCTTTTATCCTCCTTAAACTTTGCTAACCTTTGTATTTTTCAGTTTTTCATCAGTTATTTACGCGTTTGGACTATTTATGCTATATTGGAATTGCTAATTATGTTCTCGTGTATTGTTTACTTAGTTTAACCGTTAAACTGCCAAGCGTGGTGCAAATGCACCCCAACCATAGTTTTTTAGTTAAAAAGTCTTGAAAGTAGTTTTATAGCAACGTGAACATTTTATAGTAGCTGTAAATAATTGATTTTAATGTAATATTTGCATCGTAGTATTTTTAAAATGTATTTATAGTTTCGAAAAAAATCGTCATCAATCATGACCCAAAACTTTTATAGACAAATACGGGCGTTCATCTTCTTCGGCATGAGCAAGGATAAAATTTAATAATACAGTGGTTGCTTGAAAAGAAGACTCGGTACTAACACCACCCATTAATGCCGAGTTCGACCGTTTCCCGAATTATTATCCCTAGGAGAACATTTCTTACAAGAAGTCTTAGTGACCCCCATCTCACCACAACCAAAACAACGTTTAATCAAGGGAGAAGAACATGCAGAACGCATGTGTCCTGTTTTCCTACAATTAAAACACAACCGTGATGAAACATCTGAAGCAGCACTACTGGAATTACTAGCAGTCTCAACAAAAGCTAAATCTGGCTCTAAGTCGGTTTTCCTTCTAGTTGGAGGAACATAACTGTCAGCCCTCAACCTTGAAGCTTCAAGCTGCCTACCAAATTGTAGTAAATCAGAGATAGAATTAATTTCTTTAAACGACAAATGAAATTGGTAAAATGGAGCTAAGTTCTTTAACAGTAATCTTAATTTAATCCCTTCAGAAAATTTTGTTGATAATCGGGAAAATAAATTATCCATAGCTACTAAATAAGTCCCTAGCGGTTCATTAGGACCTTGAGTCCTCCTACGAATTTCTTCTAAAAGCTTATCATCATAATCTAAAGGGAGATATTCCTCTTTTAAAAGTTTAACCAAAGAGTCCCAATCAGATACTTCATTTCTTCTAGACCTATAAAACAAAAGTGCTTGGTCTTTAAAAAGATCCAAAGCAGATGCAAATAACTGGGTCTTTGATACATTCCGAGCAATAGACAACTCATCCACTTGTTGCAAAAAAGCATTTAAAGAAATCTTAGATTCATGACCTGCAAATTTATCAAGTCCCCATTTAAAGACCGGTACAGACTTCGGCTGACCACATTGAGGATCAGGAGCAGCAAGTGTAGAAGAAGCTGCTGGGTTGCCCGCAGGAGAATTAACAATAGCTTCCCCAACGCTTAAACCTAACCCTAACTGAACAGCTACTTCATCAGTTACCTGTGGTACTGAAGCTTTATCATGAATATCGCTCATTAATCCAAGAATGGATTGAATGAACTCGGCCCGCTTTGATGCAGAAGCCTCATCTTTGGCTTTCATCGCCGCAGCCCTACCTAATAGGTGACTTAACCTACTTTGCAATTTTTTATACTGATTAGAATCCACACTATCATCAAATGACTCCAAAGCCGTATTAAGTTCAATAAGAGCTGTAGAAATAGCATCTGAATCTTCTTCAAAAGTAAACGGATGAGCTGGTAACTCAAGTACGGACTGATCTTGTTCCATTTTCATTAACTGTCGAAGAGACTTTCGCATACTATCAACATTAGAGTCAGGAAGACCTCTAATAGCTAACTCATAAGATAGTTCTGATTTACTTAACCTATCTATATGGATCTTCCGTTCCATAATGAACTAATTAATAATCAAGGCTAACAAAACAAATAACCAATTTATAATAAGATTAATAATCAATACTAATCAAATAACTTGTAACAAGAATACAACAAATTACAAAATACAATCCTGGAGTTGGTTCTTTATCCTAAATTACTAAATACTTAATCTATCAGGCAAACTATATTCCCCAAAAATATCCTAACATGCAAGAACAACAAATGGTTTTAACCAAGTGGAATTTCCACAAAAGGCCCCACGTTGGGCGCCAATTTACTATAACCTACAGAAACACAAAGGCTATTTTTATATAAAGAAATACTTAACCTACCAAAATGTAGCTGTGCTGGAAGTATCAGCTTGATCCAAATAACACTGATTTAGTTTTGCCAGCTAGCCCCCAATAAGTCGGAGAGGGGCGGGGTAATACAAAATATAAAAGATAAAAAAAACAAGCGCCACTTCGTTTAAAAACAATGCTTATTACTAAAGCTTCAAGCTTATCAGACAAACGAAGAAATAGATCTTCTACTAAAATATGGGCAACTTCCACAATTTTGGCCGTACCGTACATATATACTTACAAATGATGAACTGAAAAGCAATATTAAAATCACACAAACAAATGAATAATAAATAAATAAAACACACGTAGTGAAATGTAAACTTTCTAAGTAGGGCTTTATTTAAACTATTGGCAGATTTTAAAAGTTAACTTTAAATGCAATTTTAATGCTTAATAGAGAGAAAAAAAAGGTGAATGGTGATCTGTATCACAGTTGGTTGTACTTAAATCTACCCTACAATTCCACTAGTCGAGATCTCGTTTCTTAACATTAACATGCATGAATAAATTCTTGTTTCTTAAAATTAACATGCATGACGAAATTGTAAATACATTAAATAAATATAGATATATATATAACTAAAACACAGACATATAATACATACAAATTTTCACAAACGTCCCACCATTCGAAGATCCACGGATGTATGTTTAAAACCCTGCTTAGGGTTATCACTTCACCCTTCGGTGTTGGTTGTTTAATTCCGTTCCGATACCTGTATAGATGTAGGTACGGACCTCCTAAATGGAACCCACGATCAGAGAGCGGGAACACAAATACAACAACGAACAACAAAACCCAAAAGAAAGAAAAAAGAAAAGACCTTTCTATAAACTGAAAGGTCTTTTACAAAACAATTCCCTCAAGGTGACTACTAGGGAAATATTACCTAAAATGGTTAGCACCAGAACGTAATCCGTCCAATTTGACGATTGATCGCATATAAATAATCAAGCGATCGTTCTGTTGAATGTGAGATTTATTCCGCTAAAGCGAATTAATATTTAAAACCAATTTCTAATATATCTCGCCCATTCAACTTCTAGTACCAAAAACCAGCCATTTTGTTACTTCACTCTACTATTGAGCAGGGAGCTCAAACGCGCAGGAGCGACTTGATGATGCCAAAATCTTAGAATAGTAACTTTTGCTATTTAGTAAATGTCATTACGGTTGCTGTATAAAAAGTACGCCATTTAATTGCAAAAAACTTAATAAATCTGAAACGTTCCACTGAACCTAGGAACCTTTATTTAACCTAATCTGTAATTAAAGAAGATGTGTTATGTAGTCACCACTGAGATTTATACATAGCCTAACTCTTCTGTTAATAATATGAAAAGCATTGTTAGTGCCCAAAAAAAATATATATGTTTCTTGAATTTATGAAGAGGTATTAAAACACAAATTTTTGAGAAGTAGCAGAGAAAAGAGATTTTCAAGATCATACGATCTGACTGGTTCGCTTGCCTAAAAACCCCATAACAATATTTAGATTTCCCTTGGATTAGAGCCACGTACAGTCGTCTAGTCGAAATACCCTGCCGCTATTTCGTTATCCAATAACTGATTAGTTATACATAGATTCAAAATTTCTAACCAATACTTTTCTGCACTCAGTACCCATTACAACCTCCTGTTTTGTTACTGGTCTCGTTAAAGAAATCTGTCAATGGATAAAAACAAATACTGATTTGTTACCTGACTTATTAAGAGTATTTTGCTAATGTCCGCTCAAACTCCAAAAGAAACTTTTATTTATCAAGCCGAAAATGAGAGAATAAAATCGTTTATAAAAAAGAACGTAAAAAAGAACGGAATGAATGGACTTCCTAAATACTATGTTTTAAAATGTTGTGTTTAGAAAGGTTATAATGGAAGAACTGTATATTCTACGGTTTCAATATCTTATTTGATATATCTCTATTTAATATTATAATATCTAAATAAAAATTAGGATTGATTTTGATTGCGGTTGTAGATTTGGAGTGTTGTGATCTCTATTGTTGCAGTTAGTGCTTGGTGTATGTAAAGCGAACTCATGTGTGAGTAGTGCCGCGATAGGAAACGAGAACTTCTAGTAGAGATGCTTCCTGCACGGCCATTGCGCCGCTGCAAAGTATGCTTGGTTAGCTCAGGTAGTTTCAACTGCGAAAGTCGATAAAGTTTAGGTAAAATAAGCGGCCCACTAGTCCAGCCCTAGCAGCAACCACTTGCAGCGTCCATTAATCCATTTTTTGCCTGTGGCAGGGTAAGGGACACCAATCCACGCGAACTGTTACCCTCCTATTATCCTGGTAGTTTAGTAGTTGCTGAAAACGACTGCCTGTCCTAATTTACTACTTTCCATTTCTGATGTACTAGTACTACTCCAACAAAGGGATTCGTGAAATCGACGGAATGCTTAATGTTACCTGAAGATACCCTGAGAACCTCATCGCGGGGGTGGTCCTGATAAGAGAGGGTGTTTTGCCAACCACAAGTTATTTAATTAACACCACTACAATCAAAACCATCAACATATTCAGAATTCCAAAGATTTAAATTATGACCAACAAGAATTTAACTATGAAGATCCATCACCAATTCACCATTGTCGCCCATATCAACATGGACCAAATGTTGATATAGCCGATTGTCAAAACACATGGTTTTGCAGGTTATCGTCATGAACAATGGAATGTATTGTTTTGTTGTGGTTATCACCATCAAATTGTGAAAACTCGTATACCCTGTAAACGTACTAAAAAAACCAGCAGACTTCACTTTATTACACCCTTCGTGGAAGTTGAAAGAAGTAACTCACTTTGGAAACTGCCTTGAGCGTTGACGAGCAAATAGTACCCGGGACACAAGTCCCGGGAATTACTTTATTTATTGTTGTCTCGAATCCCGTTAAAAAAATTCGAGACACACAAAACAGATGGTTTTCTTATTCAGTTTTATTTAAAAGTAGTAAACAGTCTTTTTAAACACATAGACATTATTTAAATCCTGCCTATAAAGAACCAATAAAGGTAAAGGGATTACTTTCAGTAAGAAAGTACCGCTAGGTGCTTCTATTAAATTATATACAATAAAAAAGGTCTCTATCCGGAATTTCCTCTATTATTTATAAACAGGTAATGTAGTCTCCTTAAAGACCTAAACAGAATATTAGTACTTAAAAATTGAAGTATGGTCTTAATCTCTTTAACAACCGGTCGTTTTCAATAGGTAAAGGGTTCTAAGAAGATTAGTATTTGTAGTAACAATAGTGCGCTTTTATAATTAATTGCTTATAGTGTGTATGTAGTAGATTTCTGAATTTGTTTCATCTGACTTTTATTTACTTTTATTTTATTTAATTTATAAATAAAATGATTTCTGTTTAGCTTCAAGATGAAAATAAACCAAATCCTAGTTTGAAGTCATTTTAAAAATATAGAATCTGCCCAATAACATTATTGCCCCAAACAAATTTCATGTAAGATTCGAATTCTAGCGGACTCTCGCGGCATTTAGAATGCGTGCACAGTAGCATTTAAAAAATATTGAAGAAGATATCGTACCTTGTACCTTGTAACACGGAATTTGAGTAAATGTATGTGTCTCAATAGTCGCAATATTTATCGTGTTCATATTCAGGAAAATGTTTTGTAAAAGCTATGAATAGCTTAGAACTTACCGACGAACAATACAACACTAAACAGAAAAGGTTTTGGGATAAAAGAAAAAGAAAAAAATAATTTTATGGTAGGAGAATTTATTTATGTACTGCTGTGCTTTTCACTAAATAATAAGTAGTTATTTTCCAATGGAAGCTTCTGGGAGAAAATGATTAGAGGATCAATTAGAGCAATTTTAAAAACAAATGTTTGAATTTTTGTGTTAAATACCTAGGTAAAATTATTATCCGGGATTCCTGGAAATTCCCGGGACATCCGGCAAGGAAAGTCTTGAGTCCCGGCAATAGAAAAGAGTCGAGACCTAGAAACCCTATGTACGGCTTCATGGTATATTAGGCTTTTACGACAGATCTAAACCCAGATCAACAAGGTGGTGCTTCAGTGGTTCTAAAGCTCTATGAGCGCATCGAGAAAAAATGTCCATTTCTATTTTGATCTTATTTTCTAAATTATAAACTCCTTATAGTTATGAGTATATGAGTCACAGGAGCATTTATGCTGTTAAGTACTGCACGAGTGGAATGGTTTGGAAAACCTTATTCTACAGATGCAAAAATGAAAAGGTTAGGTTGTGATACTGCAGAATAACTTATTAGTGCTGGTGGGGAAGTCGTTCGAACCTAGTGGCTCGAAAATAAATCAGTAGTAACCTCTTTTCATTTAACACTTATCTCTGTCGTCCTCTTATCCGTCCCCTGTCGAAAGTTCTTCAAATTTTCAGTAAAATGAGAACAAAGATTACACATTTGTATTTCCTAATTATTATTATATTAATATAATTAATATTATTATATTAATTATATTAAAATTGCCCTTTTTACCTGGAAACTAGAATTCCTTAAACAGTTGCAGTAAATAAAAAGTAGCTGAACGTGATGCTGTTTGTTTTAAACAGTCCTCTCACGGAGTTTACTAGTTGAAAGCGGTTGGAGCAAAAATAGTATGTTTAATTCATACCAAAAATGCGTTTTTGGGACTCATAAGATTCTTAACTTTAACTTAACTTTAACTTTCTTATTAGTCCCAATGCATTTTTTGTATTAATTAAACAAATAACTAATCTTTATAGGAATGCAAGCAGGAGTTGCTAAAATAATATTTCTTAAGGGACTGCACATCTATGAAATCATCGCATGTTATAATCGTTAATTTTTGTATCGAATTGTCGAAAAATTACAGTTTTAGTAAGGCTTAAAATGTATTTTGTAATGTATGTAGTAACATTACAAAATACATTTTATTCACAATCGATACATAATGTGTTCATTACTGACGTTTAAAAAGTTAGAAAGCAGTTTATTATACACCATAGTCAATAATAAGTTCTCTTGGTTAGTAATGAGTTCTCTTGGTTAGTAATATCCATTACTTACCTTTTGCTCGTTCTAAATATTCTCAACAGATGGCAGAAGTTTTCGTATCTATCTTTACTTTTAGCAGGTAACAAACAGTCAGTCACTGTTTTAGCAACTTCTCGCAATTCCGGTGGTGTGCAACTTACATCAGTTTCACTATCAGACATTTTAAATCGTGTAAATTGCAATTAGGAGCAATGTAATTAAATTTGGTTTAGTAGTGACACGAATTTACTCTGACAATTGTTGCAGCAATTGTCATTTTATCGACACCTGAATAAAAACGCTGGTGTTGTGTCCTACATATATCAAGTATAAGGTATCAATGTAAGAACATAATTATGTACGATTGTGAATAAAATAGTATACGTACCTCGGCGGGAAGACATTACGCGTCGAGCAATTGCTGCCCTCGGTGCTTCGCGCCTCGGGCAGCAACATTGCTCTCCGCGTAATGTTCTACTTCCCGCCTCGGTAAGTAATCTACTATTACAGTGTCAGAAAACGCATCAAACGCGTATACTCGGAGCTATGTTCTATGACTATGACTATTGATTTCAATTGGACTTTTATTCAGAAAACGTTTCACAGATGCAGTCTGTGAAAGAATACAATAATTTTCTTGTGTAACGATTTTCAATTTCGTAAAAAATATAACATAAAATACAGAAATAAATATATTTAGAATTGACTAAAATGGCATTGCTGACCTTTTGTACCAAAAATACGATTGGTATTGTTTTGGCAATGTAAACACATATGTCCCTGCACCACTGGGCGAATTCAGCCGTAACTGATCACCGCTTCAAATCCCGATATTGTGTTGCTCATTTTTTCAAATTTATTTTTTTAAATTAATTTACGCACTAAAAAACATGAAAATTCAATTTTAATTATAAAACAGAGAATGTATATTTATTGAATAGCGATTTAAAAACCTCCTGCATTAGGAGGGACCACTGTAAGTTGCTGTAAAGCAACTGCTACCTGTGTAAGTTTTTCTAAGAAATTCTAGTATTATAATTACAACTTATTATTTTCAAATCAAGTTTGCTTTAAATACACAGTAAAAAATGCAGTGGTGGTGAAAAACATATTTGGTGTGGTGAAATATCTGAGTGTAGATTTCTACACTCATATGAATGAAATTAACAACCAAAATTAACACGCAGCACCAATCTTCTTATGATTGTTGTCTTAATTAAAAAAATGAATAAAAATAATGTTTTTGGTGTACAAGTCATTTCAATATGGTAAAGATATTCTCGGTAGTGTAAGAGTCATCTTTCGAAAAATGTATTTCACTATTCTAGCATGTTAACAACAGTAAAGAGTGTTAATAAGATTGCCAACAAGCCGATTTAACCCTCGCCAGTGTCAGAACATCCAACTCAAATAATCACGAATGGACGTGATCCCTTTTAGGTGCTGTTTGTGTTTGAATGTAGTTAGTTCTCTTTGAAAGTGACACAAATGATTTTTAAGATTCAACTGGCCAATAAAAGTAAATATGCTAAAATAGAAGAGGATGCATCTTTCTACGATAATGCCATGTATTCTGTAAGCACTGGTTCATATCAATTGTTAAGTATAACAATAATTGTTATGAACCCGATTGCTACGAAATCTTAACAATTCGTGCTATATTTGGTATTCTGTAACTGCACTTGTTATGATCCAATTGAAATGAATCACAACACCTGAAATGCAAACTAATTATGAACTATATTACCGACTGTGCATGCGCGTTCGAGCAGTGACATTTGCATTTGACAGTTTCGAATAGTTAGACGCGCGAATTTGAAACATGGAGAAGAATACCCGACACACCGAAAAGCAATTTTATGTAATGTTGGAGTTTATGTCCACCAAATATTGCTTACGGAAAGATTGAGCCCGTGAAAAGAGCCTGAATGTTTACAAAAACTGTGAAAAGAGCTTACTAGTATACTAAATTGTCGTAAATGGACCAGCAAGAGCAACAACTGGTGATGACTGGATGAACGTTAAAAAATTAGTGTGTGTGTGTCGCAACAGTGTTTTCTTTCTAAAGTAATAAACAATATTACCTACAGTTTTATAATGTAAATAATAGTAAGAAAGAAATCCTATTATTATCCATACTTAAATTTTGCAAAATTGTGTGAAAGAACCCCAATGAATATAAAAATATAATGCAATTTCTTGGGAATCTGAGGTCACAATCCATTCCTTTGGTCGTAAGTTGAATAAATGATTTGTTTTTATCTAAAACACTGACTTTGAAATATAGATGCCTAAGTATAACTATGCATTAATAAATTGGGGGTAAAAACTTACATTTACCGAATTTATAATCTAGAGAAAATATTGTCTAGCAACGATTTTTAAAAATACATATATATCAAGCGACGACAGCAAATAATACTTCTAAGATATTAAAATTAAACTTAAAGATAAAAAATACTTCAACACTTCATTTAAAAAAACTACATTTATTTGTAATAATTTACAAAATGTATATAATTGCAACACTAGAAATAGAGCTCGAACTTTTAAGGGTGGGACTTGCCATTTTTCTTAGAACCACCAATTCCGTCAACATATCAGCAGAAGTGATTACTGCAACAGACGTTACAATTTACAAGATGTTTTGGAAGGGAATGAAATCATACTTGTACAATCTCCCACGATGAAAGTCATAGTAGAGAATGTTCAAGTAACCAGTTAGACTTTCTAGGGTGCTAAAAGATCCAAGGGTGCAAACAATGACACTAAAGCACTTTCCAAGCGACGAAGAACCGTTCCTCGTATTGATGCACTACTCTCTGCTGCAAAGAGGACTACAACTGCATATGCAAGAATACTACTGTCATAAAGAGATTAAAGGGCTGCTGTTATTGATGTTGTAGCCAATTTGCTACAATTTCTAAAGAACAATAATAGGAAATAATGTAGTAACAATTTCGATACTTTATCACATAAAATAAATATTACCTCGTTCTATAAGAAGTGATTTATATGTTGTTTCTTATTTGTCTTCTACAATCAACATCGCTTGATAAATCATTCCTTGCTACCTCGGATGCATCTGACAAAGTTCAGGCAAAGAGAAAGGGTCATTACTATCCCATACTTGCCTTGCGATATACAAATACCATTTCTGTGTAGAATGTTAGGTTAAGTTTTTATACTATACTATTTATTTATTTTTACCGTTCATTTGCTGCTTCCACTTCTTCTAGTCTACCTAGGAACACGTTTCCTTCCAAATCCATTATTATTGTAATAAGAATCAACGGCAATCATTAAAAAATTTAATTACGTTTAGTAGCACTACTACTAACAACAAACAGTTCCGCTGACCGCAACCTACGAAGTCGAAATGCACTAAACGTATTTAGAAGAGGAAAATTATTTCTTCCACAACACTTGCTAGGGCGTGTATTTTAAAATTACTTATATTTTAAATAATTTCCAAGTATTTTCATTCATATACGATACGTTTTAAAAGTAAAAACTAACATCAAAATCTCGAAGTGGTGAATTGTTATCCATACCAATTGTTATCCAACAATTGATATAGATTTCAATAAATTGTTAGGCCATATCAATTACTTGAACAAAATAAATCCTTACAGAATACCGTTTTTGACACATGAATTGTTATGCTTGTTGCATATCAAGTATAACAAGCGTAACAATCTCAACAATTTGCTTACAGAATACACCTTATTGTGCAATTAGGTAAGTACCTTATATGTATATATTTTAAAAGTATAATTTCCAAACAAGTTCTGGTTGTGTCTATTCAGCTTTTTCTTATGTAAAAGTCTTAAATAGCTGCCATGTTGATCCTTTGTAATTTAAATCATCATATGCATAAATATATTGTGTAAACACCTATAATAATAATGTTTACGTGAATTTTGGTTAAATAGTAGAATAAAATTATTTTCAGATTTTTGGTTTACAAAGAACCATTTAAATGTAAAATCGTTTCTGGTTCCTGCTATGTAGTACCTAAGTATATAATGGTTCAAAACTAATGTTGATTTCCTAGTAGTAAGTCTCACTTTTTTATTATTTTAATATTAAATGTTTTATATACATTATAATGGTATACGATTATAACATTTTGTCTATAAGGTATTCTATAATACCTATTTACATATGTATTTACATTGGATTGTTTAGATTTAGAATGTACTTATATTTTGTATTTTGTTTTAAAATAAAACTAATATTTGTGTGCACTATTTACTTTTTTCTGTTTTATCCTAAATTACAAAAAAATATCTGAACCAAAAAATAGAAGTATATAATTACAGGAACAGAATAGTTATTTACACTCCAATAAATGATTGTAACCACTATAGTTGGTTCCTTTTCCATTGAAAAAATGTTTCTTACCATTATAAACAATAATTTTTACACTAAAAGAAGGAAAAATTAACACTCAGTTCGTGCATTCTTTACACTCAACAAGTGTTTTCTCAACAATATGGTTTGCCATTTTTACACTCGTTAGTGTCTTTTTCATTTCTGTATCGTGTAATATAGGTACAAAGAATCCATGACTTTAACCTGCATTGAAGGTTAAACTTGTTATATATTTTACCACTTTTAAGACCAATGTTATTTACACTAATCAGTGTTTTTTGCCTGTTATTTGTTTTTCTTTATGGCTTTTCACTGCGAATAACCAGTTTCTTCGTCTGCTGTTAGCTTTTGGAGATACCATTCAATTGAGACTTAATTGTATTTGTGCATTAGAAAACTCGCCGTATCGTTTTCTAAGCTTGGGCGAATGTGCTAAAATCGTGTCTTATGAAACTTGTCTTTTGATATACGTACTATTGATCACAATCAGTTAGTATTAGTAATAAGTTGATTGCAAGTTTTTAAAGAGTTTGAAAATAAGTTATTATTAACTTTAACATTTAAATCGGTCGTGAAGTTCACTGCCTACTTGCTAAGAATGTTTTACCGAAATTACAACTAAATGATTTATGTCTTTGCTAATTGTTGTTTAAAATTAAATGGTTGTGAATAAAATAGTATATCGTATGTAATTTAGCAACGCATTTTATAATTAGCTATTTCTTTATTAAATTTTTAATTTTATTATTTCATTTTGTTGTGCATTCAGGCTGTATAATATAAATACAATACATAGTGTAGCAGTTCCGATACCCTGGTGTACTGCTTATCTTAGTTAACTTTCTTTGAACTTGATCTGTTTATCAATGCTGAAGTGTTTTTTTTTAATCAAATAACTAGCCTTTAAGTATTACTTTTAAATATGGATGACAAAAAATGGCACATTTACTGTTACAATTCTTTTTTTTAGAGACACTATATTACTAAAAAGCTTTGGAATATAACTGCTTTTGATAAAATCTCTTTGAATGATGGAATTCAAAAAAACATGGACATTTGCACATTGTGTAGCCTTGCAATTAGGGAAGGAAAAGCGACTTGATGTTATAGTTTTGTTTTCACGAATGTAAATATTATAACAAAAAGCAAGATTTTTGGATTGTTGTGTTTACAATCTGTTTTATACATAATCTGTAATTTCTACAACAATAAGCAAATATGAAGATAGGAGACAATGCCCTAAGATTAATATTTAATAATGGGCATTATAAAAGCAAAATTTAAAATATTTGAGTTAAAAAAGTAGCTAAATAATATAAAACTAAAAATAAAAAAGGCAACTATAGTCGCTTCCACGGTAACTGTAACCCAATGCTAGAACAAGGGATTATTTCATCATCATCTATTTATCATCATCCTCGAATTTTCCGGGAAACATCGAGCTGCCTGAATAGTGTGCTTTACAAATCTTATATAAAGTAATTTTATATAGTGTTATATATGTAGATATTTTTACAGTGTTTTTTTACTAACCAATCCTTATAATAATAATGAAGCATGCCCATAAGTAACACCAAAGTAATTTAAATATTTTAAGAATAGTAATCAAACGAAGATGTTTAGTTTCTGGTATTTACAAAAACAGACTGGCTCTTTCATTTTAATTACTTCTTTTTGTATCTAACCAATGAAATTGTTAATACAATAATAAGGTGAGACAGAATGGCGTATCCATTTTAAATGCAGTTGTAATCATCAACGGTTAATCTTGTTTATTGTTTCCATCCTTACTTTGTGAAATAAATAAAGATTAGTAAAAAGTTTCATAGTATTTATTAAAATATAACCTGACAATATTGTTTCGACAGCTAAGCTGTCATTATCAAAGGTAATATAAATATAAACAAACACGTCGCTAACCAGAAGATAATGTGTTTATAAACACATTATCTTCTGGTTTCGTTATGTTGATGACATTTTAGCTTTTTTTAGCTTTTGAGGTTATCATTGAATCTTTAATTCTTATTAATAGTATCCACCAAAACATAAATATTACACTAGAAACAGAACAAAACAGAGCTATAAACTTAACTAGACTAGACCATCACCCTAGACCATCACCCTAGACCATCCACCTAGACTTAACTATCAAGATTAACGTACACAATCCATTTGAATTTTCCATATACAGAAAACCAACACAAACGGACATAACAATGCCAAATGAATCTTGTCACCAAAAAGCACATAAAATAGCAGCCTACAGATCATTAGTAAACAGAGCTTTAACTATTCCACTAACAAAGCCAGATTTTAGCAAAGAGATATCAACCATTAAACAACTAGCACATGCAAATCATTACAATCCAAACATGATTGACACTTTAATTAAACAAAAAGATTATAGGTTAGCTATCAAAAGAATATATCTCATTGACAATCAAAAAGCAGAAGACGCAAATTACATATTTATACCATATTTTGGCAAAATATCAGAAAAAATTGCACACATACTAAGAAAAACCAACAATTATAAAATAACACTTAAAACCAACACTAACACTTTTTCATTTTTATTTAATGCTAAACACAGAACACTTGATATCATGAAATCGGGCATTTAACGTTTAAATTCTTCTTTTTGTAGTTCGGTATATATTCGGTAAACACTTAGAAATTTTGACATAAGATATAAAGAACACGTACGTCATTACAAAAATAAACATCCTGAAAAATCTAATTATGCCAAGTACCTTTTAGAACAAAATCACACAATGACTCCTCAAAATAATATTAAATTACTACATTTTTGTAATAACAAACGCAAATTAGACATTTTAGAAGCCTTTGAGATCTACAAACACAAACTCAGGGTACCTTTAATAAATGAACAACTTGAGCTCAGTAATTCTCCGTTATTGGAAGTTTTAGATATTTAATCTGATTATTATTAATCTTATCTTTTTATCTAGTTACCTATTTTTGTATCTACCTTAGCGACGTGTTTGTTTATATTTATATTACCTTTGATAATGACAGCGTAGCTGTCGAAACAATATTGTCAGGTTATATTTTAATAAATACTGTGAAACTTTTTAGTAATCTTTATTTATTTCATGATTAACGGTTAAACCTTAATTTAAAAATCAAATAAAACAACAAAAGGTTCTTGAGGAAAACGGCAATTTTATCTTTTAAATAGTATATCAGTTAAGTGACCTCTACCCCGCTCATGGCACTTTTGAAGTCTGGCGCGAAAGTTTTGCATAAAAAGATATAAATTCAAATCAAGTCACCATGCGTTCGAGATAAATGGCAATTTAAAGCAGTTCTCAAAGTGTTTGCGAAAATGTCAATACAGTTTAGGTCTGTAATGCTAGCACCCCTACTTCAATTAAATTCAAAAATTTTTAGTAAGTTCTACAAAATGTGTACCTATTCTCGTTTAGTCGTATTTTACGCTTTAAAAGTGGGGGTGCTGGCAGCAGTTGAAGCTGACACCCCCACTTGAATTAAATGTATCCACTTCAATTAAATTTAAAAATGTCAAATTTGTACTAATAAATTTGTACCTACAAGAAAACTTATACCTATCTCCGTTTAGTCGTGGTTTAAGTTTTAAAAATAGGGGTACTGTCAGAAACTAAAGCTACTGCCACTTCAAAAAAAGTTCAAAAGTTTTAGCCTACGCTGAAGCACTAATTACAGACTAATTTGTACCAACAAAATTTTCATAATTATCGCAATATAAACGTTATTAAAATTAATTGTTTAAAACTTGCCGCGCGGCAAGTGATTGAACCTAGGTAAAAAGGTTATTTAAAAAAAATTAAGTACTTACTAATTAAAGACTATTTTGTATCAATAAAATTTTCATAATTATTGTAATATTAAAGTTATTAAAATCAATTGTTTAAAACTTGGCCCATGGCACATGATCCGCAGAATCCTTATGAAAAATGGCTATTCCAGATTACTCTGAAACTTTGTTGAAATATGGTTTTGGATGTGTAGACCAAAAGTGTCACTGGGCACAAAGTCCAAAAAGTTATAGTTTTCGAACTACAGCTTTTTGAAGTTTACTAATACAAAAATTAATACTAGCTTCAAACGGCTGTAATTCGAAAACTATATTTTTTTACTTTGTGCTCCTTGACACTTTTGATCTTACACATCGAAAACTATCTTTTAGCAAAGTTTCAGAGCAATCTGGTGAAAACCATTTTCTATAAGAATTCTGCGGGGTCCTTTGTACTTTTTACCTCTGTTCAATCATTTGCTATGGAGTAAGTTTTAAACAATTGATTTTAACCCTCATCCTACCAACCGGGGTGCAGATGCACCCCAGACACGATCTTTTATAAATAGAGTTATTTAGATTTCCATTATCCGTTTGACCTTTTTAGTAGCTTCATATAATTTGTTTTATAGTAAATACTGTTGTTAATATTTTTAAAGTGCAAGTCATTTTTAAGAAAATTTTCTATTATCATCGCTGGGTGCACTAAATTTTTTCTGTAATGCCGCCGATTTCGATCAATTTCGGGGTTTTCCCTGATTTATCATTAAGTAAACATACTTTTAAGTGATTCACGTAAGGGAAATACTCTTTTTCATTTCTAAAACATTGCCTATTTAGTTTGGCTGCTATACGTGTTCAAGGAATACGTGACCCCAATAACCTAACCCATGGTAATAGATGGTAATTGTAACAGTTGGGATGAAACTGATTTTTCAAGTCGTAGCGTCCTCCAAAGCTCAAGTATACTCACGTATACAGCTAATGATAGCATGGAATGGTCGAAACTTCCAAAAATATAAGAATCATCACGGACAAACATATTGAATGTTACTCCTAGACTGACAGCTTACAAATACTAGACTTAAGTAAATATCATTATCATAAACAACCGAGGGTATTGTACACTAATTAAACAGATGCTATGTGCGCACTACCTGCATGCTTGAAAAGGGTGAACAGGTTTTTTATTGTATCACGCAAGTTGCGCATCAGGTTTTTGTCTAACGAGGGCAGGTACACTAAAAAAAGCATTTAGTTGAACCAATTAAATTTATTTAATTCAAGTAAATATTTAGTTAAATAAACTAAATTTTATTCGGGTTAACTAAATATTTAGTTGAATTAAATACATTTGATTGGTCCAACTAAATGTTTTTCTCAGTGTATAATTGGCACAAAATAATTCATGGATCACAAACGCGCACAAAAACTACATTGCAAATACACGCTATTTGTCGCGTTGCAACACACTCGTACGCAAACATATAGTTTCTGGGCTAATGATTCATATTACTATTGAAAGTAACGCCGGCCCCGATTGCAAAGTAAACGATGAGCGGACGTTGTAGACTATAACGCCCGCTTGTAATGCCCTGGTTGTTATGGAGTTGTATCTATAGTTCGTATCACAGGTATAAGCAACAAATACTATGTAAGTGAAACATAAATACTTTTTTGCACGTATTTCACATGCAATCGGAGTTAAGATCTCAATTAATTTTTACCATACCACATGAAAGTACTTCTACAAACCAGTGTTGTGTTGATCTCTTTATTTCAATTACATTTTATCAAGAAAAAGTATTGCCCAACTTCGGTACCAGTAGCCACTTTTAGCTCACAGAAAACGCTGGGGATTATTTTTTGGTAACATATCAACACATCCATGATATAATTTTCTTTTAATATGCAATCGAAAATTTCAGCTTTATAATTCACATCGTGTGTTTGATACAGCACAAAGCAATTTATTTCTCTGATTAAATCGTACAATAATCTAAAAGTAACTGTTTTAATATAATATATAAGTTATAATATAAATATTTATAAATATAATAGTTATTAACCTCTATTGCATTAGGTTTATTTATGTAGATATTAACATCAATCAATAAGGATGAACGTCACAGTGGTCAGAACCATTTCGAAAATATGTCAAACTGAGCTTCAGTTTTGCAATGTTTTAATATTTAAGTTATTATGAAAGTCAATAAGTTCTAGTGTAGGACGGAAACATAATTTAATAATAACTAATTGAAACTTTATTAAAAATTTCGTTCGGCATATTATTTTAAAGATTTCTAAGTTTCACGAATGAAAGTTAATCCTAGCTCTAAATATTACATTCAATAGGTCTTTTTGGGTCGTATGACTTCTTGTTCTCTTGTGAACGTGTCGGTCGCTGATATGCCTCACTTGCTATAAACGTAAACTATCACAGGACCGGGTTTAGGGAAACATGAAAAGACAATTTCACTTTAATAGCTTACCCTTTACATGGAAATGATGGATGTGTGTATTAGACAATAACATACATGTTTGTATGGGACAATTGTTATTAGATAATTAAAGGGTGGCGTTTTCCGAAGAACAAGCTTGTCACGTGTCTTAAATGGCAACGCGAAGAAAATTATTTTCTGCTTGCTCAAAATAAACAACAAGAATAGCGATTTTTATTGTTTTACCAATTCAAGGTAGGTTGATTTTACTATATTGTTTTTAATGTACTGCTTTCAGACATATATAAACCTGATATTTATCTAAACTCCTGATTTGGTAGAGGGCGAAGCTTGTGTGTTTCTCCCTTGAACGTCTATCTATAACTTTCTACTCTTAATACTCAATCAAATAAAATTCTATGGCAACGAAAATATCGAACCTTGGTTTATTAACAATGGTTTTTTAATCTTTCTATAACGTCCAGAAACACAGTGTTTCAGGCCTAGGCCAGCAAAAGGAATGAGCAGTTGGTATTATCGTCTGTAATATCGTGTTATACTTTTTCATAATGTCTTCAACAATCTACCAACATTTTACAAATTTCGTAACTGAGACGGTCATTTTAACAACTGTAACGACAAAATAATTTTAGCATTAAATGTGTGATCGAAGTTGTGTACAAAATTATAAAGGTTCTAAAAAATGTCGATTTTAAGATTATTTATAGTTTTTTTTTGTATGGGTACTGAACTGGTAACAACTGTATACTAGCTTAGCAACGGCCAACACGTCCGGTAGTACTTAACGACGGAATTGACGACGACCGGAGGTATTTATCTTAACAATGCATCATATAAAACTTGTTCAAAACTATTACAACGCTTTTGATTATTAAATAATTATTCTAAGTTATTTGTTTCAAAAATGGCTCTTGTTCAGTATACAAAAATATTTTATACGATACACAGCTAGTAGCAGCATTTGTGTCTCGCCCCGATAGGATCGGCCTATGAAGTACTGGCTCGGTCATAAATGATTTGCTACCAGCCTAATATCGTAAACAGCTAGTTAGGGTTATCAACATAGAAAATATTTATGGCCATTTGCTCCAGCTTTGGTTATTCTAATAAAAGATTGAATACCTTATAATTACTATACAGGGTGTCCTAAAAGGTCTGTACAAGACGCTACCACATATTCCTGAGACCAAGATAGGACGATTTAACCAAGCTTACCTCTATCTAAAAATGCTTCGTTAAGTGCACAACAAAAGAATGCTTTTAGCGATGGGGATGAGATTTGAGATGTGAGTCTGTAATGGAAAAAGAGGTTTTTGATGTCAGTGGGTGTTACGTAAGTAGTCAAAATTTGATCATTCACATGTAGAGAAGGTCATATATTTTTAATGATCTGGTCAATACCTTTCAGTCTAAACAGACATTCTAACCTCAAACATGTTTTGCCTGTTGTTTGATTTTGCTATCTGCCATAGTTTAGGCAAAAAATTGATTGCCATGCCTTTTCTCCTATTATCTTTTTTCTCTCTTTCCAGTCCTCGTTAATGTTCGAATTTTTTTGAGATTCATTTCTATTTCCTCCGAGGTTCTTTAGGTAAAGGTTCTTGTATTTTCTCCTACTTTGGAGTTTTTTTCCTTGTTTTGATGTTGGTTGAAGTTTATATAATGGATTTCTCACTGATTATTAATTTATTTTATATTATATAATCTTTCCTTTTCGTTTATATATTTCACCAACTCTCTTTTGTGTTCTTTTGCATATTCCCCTAATTAATCTTTTACAGTCCCCATTATTTGTTTCTTTTAGTTTCTCTTTCGGGATGTTTCGTTTCAGCCCTGTTGATTCCACTTCAGTTTGTATTGGTCTATCATTTTCTTTCTATTTTTCTCCATTCTCCAAGCTTCTCGTTTCCCGTTTCCTGTACCTTAATGCGACAATTTAATATTTAACTTTTCTATTTTTTCTTCTTGTTCGTCTACCTTCTTTGTTTTAATTTCAAATTCTCTTCTTATTCTTTCTTTTTTTCTAAACTTCTTTCGAATCTTGTATTTAGTTTGCCGGTTTATTTTTTATAAGTTTTCAATACTTTCTGTCTGTGTCTTCGTCTATACTTTATGGCTCGATGGCGCTTTTATAAATTTACTCTGCGTACTTACCAGTGCGGCCCTGTCATGTTAACCTCGCTTCGCGATAATCGACTTGACCGGTTATTACACCCCTTGGTGGTTGGGAATTTCTTTAGCTTTTTTCTTTCTATATATGGATTAGGTTATCTTGTGGAAGTCTTTTTGATTACCTCTTGACTCTTTGTATCACTCACTATTGAGTTATTACATCGTATTTTACGTTTAATCTCGGACCCTATTTACAGACATTTAGTTGCATGACCGCCAGGATTGCATCTCCTTTTTTTCAATTGAAATATCGTTTAATTTATATATATTTTTTATCATCAAATAAAACAAGCTGTTTGCAAGTTTGTTGTGGTTTACAATTATTATTTGTTTTGATTGATATTGAAAGTTATTTACTTTTATTATACTTAATTTATGTTTATTCTGTCTATTATTATTTTACATAAATGTAATCGTCCGTCAAAGTTATCTTCGTCTCTTTATTGAATAAGGTTTTACCATTGGGTAAAACAACATCTATTATTTTTATTTCTCAGTTTCATTTCTTGAAAAAATATTTTTAAACATAAATATATTAATCTATACAAGTACGAGCCCCGTCTCAGTGAAGTTCGCACACTTCTATTTCTGTTAAACGGCGCCCCGCAATTCTCACTCTGGATTTTTTTGGTTTTACGAAGTAGCTATTTTTTGTTGCTAGAGTAAAGTACTGACCTCCTATATTATTAGTGATGTTGTTTTATTGTTGTTTTATTTCGTTGTGTATTAATCTTTTATATTTTAAAACAAGGTACATTCCACAATCTTTTTTCCAAAATTTCCTTTGGTCTTCAAGGTGACAGTTCATTATTCTTAGAATAAGGTACTGCTTCTGCACCTATTTCATGGCACGTTTTATAAAATATTACTGAGGCGGTGATTTCTCTTACCGCCTCTTTGCATCCGTAGATTGATCAGAGTTGAAAAGGCGGCGCGAGGAAACCATTAGATAGAGTTTCATGAAACTTAACATGGTATACGTGCAAAGACAGTACTGCACTCTAACAACAAGAAACTGCTCATACGTATGTCAAAGAGAAATGAGGGGCGTTTTTTAAATAACAAAAATAGATTGTGCGAACTTCGAACTTCTGCTCGTATATATCATGTTGGGGGTATTTACATTAACTGTATAAAGTAATAACACTTGGTGGTCTTTAAAGTAGTTGCTTTTACCACATTTCAAATAAAACAAACAGTGAAATCCGGGTATTCTTTTAATTTTGGCATATAAGAATTAATAATAATTAAAGTGTTATTTCGTTATTTATTAATTAATTAAATTGTTTTTAGAAACATAGAATGGAAAAAAAGTGCTACCCCAACTTCGATGAGAGTTTGTTTTTACGATCATGTAAAGAAGAAATTCGTGACCCTATCCAAGGAAAAATAACAGGTAAATTATTTATTAAACGTAGGATAATAAACTCATTATTCAACTGCAAGGTATACTTTTATAGGAACAATTCCTAAATGGATTCATGGTGACTTCATAGGAAATGGTCCTGGTACTTTAATTGTTGGAGATGATAAATTTGAACATATTTTTGATAGTTTAGCACTGTTACGCAAGTGAGTTTAATTTAATTTCCTTTTTTTGTATTGCTTTAAGATATTTTCAGATTTACGATAAAAGATGGAAACGCAACATATCAATGCAGATTTCTTGAGTCTAATGCTTATAAGATAAATAATACCGCTCAACGTATTGTAACAAACGGATTTGGAACAAGTGCTGTGCCTGATCCATGTCATACAATATTTCAAAGGTATTCTGAGATGGAAAATTTAGGTATCTGGGTAATTTTTATATTTATAATTGTTTTAGATTTGCGTCTAAGTTTGTTGAAGAAACGATCTCTGATAACTCATCTCCTTCAATATACCCATTGGATGACGAACTGTATGCTTTTGGAGAAATTCCCATTATACATCGGATTAATAAGGATTCTTTAGAAACAATAGAAACAGTTAATATAGCCAAGAAAGTTGTTATAGTTCATCATACTTCACATCCACATATCGACCAAGACGGTATGTAGAATATAATATACAGCCTGTTTGTTCTCGAACGCGAACATATGCATTTAACATTGTACTGAACATTTTTTGGCGATTCCTGCTCGCCAAATTCAACTACAGGAAAGATAAAGATAACAATAGAAAGAGAAAATTATTGCGCATCAAATGATAGTACTGATAATATTAAGGGTGCGATTTTTATTTTAAAATATTAATTTAAAGGTTGATAAAATGAACAATCATGAGCATCTAACCAGTGGCGGGGCAGTTTTAAGGTGTTAAAGTATTCAAAGATTTTTGACGCCTCTACTAAAAAGTATGAAACTAAAATTTAACCGGGAATTATTATTTGTATTGAAATGTAGATACATTTTTAAATGAACAACATCGAAGCAGTGGCAGGGCATTGTTAGAGGGTTTTTACTTGTAGATGAAAAAGAACTAATAATAATATAATATTATAATAATGACTACTACCCATAACCTGAAAACCAGGCCCCAGAAGCTATGAAGCTTGTGCGGGAAAGAGGGGTGAATATTATTATTATTATTATTTGGTATTAATAAACAACTATTCATATCAAACTGTTTACTTTATTACCAATATAACAGTATTTAAACAGTTTTACAACAATAATGTGCTAGTAGTGAAAATAATGGTTGATTGTCAGCGGTTTTGGTAGAAGTTTATTAAAATTTAAAAATAAATTACTAATTGATAAAATTATTTAAAATTTATTAAAAATTCCTCTGATGGCCCTTACATGTAAAAAAATTATAAAGTGACATATAGATGTTTCTATGGTTAATTTTTCAGAATTCTTAGACTTAAGTCAGGAATATTTATGTTCCCACTTGCTAATGTAATAAGGTTTTTTCATTCTTTCCTTCGGCTGTGACTACAACTTGAGTAATTCCCATGCTGCTTTTAAAAGTATCACAATAATACTTTTTATAAGTTTTTGTACAATCGGGCCTTTTTGTTTATTTACCTCCTATATTTCTACGACAGTAGGTAGCTTTTATTGACTATATGATATGACTTTTTTGGAGGAAGGTGCAATGTCAACCTTTAATAAATATATTTTATCTAGTGGTGTATTTGGTATATTATAATAACAGTACTAGATAGTGAAGCTTTATAGTACTTAAACACTATTTTATAGCCGCTGCAGTGTACTGTATGGTAGCTAACTCTATATTTCATTTCTAGGCAGTGTTTATAACTTAGCAACCACAGCACATGGTATTTCACCACAACACAATATAGTATGCTTTCCATCAAAAGCAAAGTCTAATTCGAGTGATAAAGCCATGTATGAAAAAGCTAAAATTATTGCAAGTATACCTGTTAGATGGCCTTTATATCCCACGTACATGCATAGTTTTGGTAAAACTATTAATTACAGTCATATTAAATTGGTAATAAAATGATTTTTCTAGGAATGACCGAGAATTATTTCATAATAGTTGAACAACCTTGGTGTTTATCTGTACTGCGTACACTTATATGTCCGTTTATAAACCAGACCATATCAAGCTGCTTTACCTCCTACAAGAACGAGATGGTATTTTTATATTTACTAACTTTTTTTCAATAACTGAAGTTGGTGTTATCTTTAGACACAATTCAGTGTAATTAATAGAAAAACCGGGGAAGTCAGAAGATTCCACTCTAAAGCCTTTTTCTATTTTCATATTATCAACCAATATGAATCATCAAATAATATTGTCATAGATGTATGTACCTTCAACGAAGCATTAGTTTTTGAATATTTTTTCGTAAAAAATATGATGGTAAATAGATATAAAATTAATTTTTATTACTTATTTACTGTGCATTTATGTTTTGTATAGAATACACAGAAAAATCCTAAAGCAGCAGACGATCTAAGAAGTAGGCCCCTTCGATTTATCTTACCTTTGGAGAAGTCAGTAAATGTAGTCAGTGAAAGTAACAAATTGATAAATGGTACTGATTCTGAAGCTGAATCCCACATTTTGCCAAGAGGAGAAAAACTTATCAAACCTGAGTTATTATGTGATATAGGTTGTGAGACTCCAACTATATATTATAAAAAATATTTAGGTATTGATGATTTCTTTTAAAATCTAATGCAACCAACCTCTTTTTTTCCAAATCATCATCCCATTCCATTATGTTTACAGTTTTTATTTTATATTTTATGCTGTTGATTTGTCAATTGTAAAATCTATAATAAGATAAGATATTTACAGTAACTATGTTCGTTACAGGAAGGGAGTATCAATATTTTTATTCAATCTGTATGGACGTGGATGCAAAAAATCCCGGAATGGTAAGTACATCAACAGTATTTCGCACTAACAGATTTATCAACATTTCATTGTCTTTTAGCTCATCAAAGTAGACGTTAAAAATAAATCGACTAAGACGTGGTATGAAAATAACTGTTTTGCAAGTGAACCAATTTTTGTACCGAAACCAAATTCAAAAGTATTTTAAATCAATACTATATTATTTTGTTGCAATAGAAGAATGTAATCTGTTTTAGGAAGAAGATGATGGTGTGTTACTATCAGGATTGTTTTGGGGTGGTGATGATACCAATCGTGTAGGATTGGTTGTGCTTGATGCCAAAACAATGAAAGAAATTGGAAAAGTTGAATTTAAAACACCAAGTCCTATACCAAAATGTTTTCATGGATGGTTTGCACCACATAAAGATATGAAACTTTAGGAATAAAGATGGTCATCTTACTATCATATCTGCCTTAAAAGAACAATTATTTAATCATTAAACATATTTTTATTTACCTTTTTATAGTTAATCGCCAATGTTATTTTTATTGTATAAAAATGTTATTGTATTTTGTAAAGGTGGACTGCATAAGATAGATTAACTAATACTTAATAGAAACAATAACAACCAACAAAAATCATTGCCCAGAAATTATGTTTCAATTTAATCTACTTTTATGCAACCCACCATACACTAGTGCCATGTAGTACATAGATAAAAAAAATAAAAGTCAATAAAAATAAAAATATTATCTTGGTCATTTATGAATTGTTTACTATTGAGCTAATCTTATTAAGCTTGCAAATCTTAATACTTTAGTTCTGTAACAGTGCCAAAATTGTTTTATCATAATTAAATATAACATTTTTAACCTAATAAGGGGTTTTGATACTACAGATCTGTTGCAAAAATAATTTAATTGGTATAAAGTGAAAAAACAATGTCTAGGGTCAACCTCGGGTTCAAGATGGCAAATCGTTTTCGAGAATGTACAGAAGACCCCAAAATTGTCAAAGGGTTCCAGCATGCTAAGTGATATTTTATGTAGTGTAGGATATAAGGAGTAGGAATGCTTTACAGAAGTCTAAATTGTGCAGAATTTTAGAAAAATTCAATTGCCAATATTTAGTGAGAATTTTCTTATTTAAGAAAAACTTACTCTTCAGCTAATCTTTTCCAATTTACGAATTTAAGCTAATGAGTGTAAAGTTATTTACTTATGTTCATGCAAGGATAACTCGCGCGCGAACGAACATCGAGCGTTTGCTAGAAAAGGTTTGTAGGCTGTGGCCTACAAATTAAAACTTAAAAAATTAATTAACTAAGTTAATTTTATTAAGTTAATTAGATTTACACTCAGTTATATTTTATATGCAAATTCATATAGAAAAATATATCGCTCCGCCTGGGAATCGAACACATGACTCTCCACTGTCTAGGTGGTATCTCTACCAACTGAGCTACCGATGAAGGACTATCAGCAAAGCGACAAATTTCCCATATAATATAATTTTTCATTGTTTTACTTTCTTATTCGAAATTAAGGCTTTGTTTCAGGCTTTTTTCGCTATGAAGTTATTTTTCACGATCGCCCATTTCGAATTTGTAGATTTTGTAGTTTCACAATTTTTCGCTAGAAATTAACACGTAATTTGATACTTATTTTCATGTTATTTGTAACGTTTGACCCTTAAAACTTGGATACTTTAGTTTTAGAATTTTTAATAAAACAAGAAAATTCTGCTGCGCAGCATTTGAGCGTAGGCAGTTACTACTCTGAATTAGTAAAGAAGTACGTAATTCTGAGTAGTAGTAAAGAATAAAGCATTTAATGTACAGACTGCATAATATGTAAAAAAAGTAAATGTCTGATGTATATAATTACAAAACCTCTTTAAAATATATTATAATGTATACACGCCCTTTCTTTTACACACATATGCCACACTAGATGCCTACGCTCCTCGTCGACCAATAGAAACGTTTAAAACGAACAGCTCAGAGTAACCAAGTTAATATTATAGATACTTATTTATTATACAAACGTTTAAAATAGAAGCTTAATGGGTGTATAGTTTAATCCCTTGAGAGCGGCAGCGCAAGTAGATTAATATAAGCGAACTACTCCTTTATTTTAAACGCGAGTGTAATACAACTGGTTATTTAATTTTGCTTTTTTAAATTCTTCTGTTTTAAGCCTACCATTAATAGTTAAATTACAAGAGAAGTTCGAGATCTTACGCGTTTTTTAGAGAATCACAATTATCGCATCATCATTATTGTTTGTATTCATAGCAACGAGAGTTTACATTTGATGTTTATATTAAAGCAGTTTCCGTTGGATATTATATAAAAAAATCTAACTAATGAACATTTAAATTTTCAACAAGTAAAATAAGAAAATCCCTCTAATGATAAAATAAAAAAAATGTACAAGTTTACAAATCTAAATGTACTCTGTTTTATTTTCAGATCAATAACTTGTACCTAATAACTTCTCACTAATAAAAAAATTACTTGAAACAGTCTACATTGATAGGCAAAACGTAGTAATATTTTATATATAATATGTTTTATTGTCAGCTAGCCTTCAAAATGCAAAATTATTATAATAAATAATTTCTTAACAAGGAAGTTTTAGTTTTGTAACTTTTTTGTAAATGGTGAATTATGTTTGTACCTATTTTAGTTAATAAAAACTAATAGTTCAAAGGTGTCAATTAATCTTGCTTTTACACACAATTCTATTTCCTCTTTTAGTACCATTATAGCAAAAATTTTCAGTTTTTACAAAATTTACTTGCCACAATAATATAATTTTACCTAACACGTCCCACTTGTTGTTTACTACTGCATACGCAGAGGATATAGCTTGTGAAAGCGGCAACGTTTATATTGTATGAGCAACTTTGAAAATAATCTCACGAGCTATCACTCATTAAACAAAGAAAATTATGAATTAGAACGTAATTTCTAAGTTTATCAATCATAATCATATAATAATGTTTATTGTTTCTAGCTTTATTTGGTTAAATTCCATAATCATGAAATAAATAAAAATAAAACTGAGTGTTTAAAAGTTTCACAGATTTATTATAATTTGTAATAATTGTATATAATAATAGATTATAATATAAAATTGTGAAACTTTTAACTAATCAGTTTTAGTTATTTCATTATGTTATAACTTATTTATAAGAGATGCTCAAGTAACACCTTACATACGTGATAGAGCTCAATATCAAATACTTCAATTAAGTAACGATGCTACTAAGAATTTACTAAATTTTGAATGCTGAATGCATATTAAATAATAAATGCAAGTCACGTACGAGATAACATAGAATGTAGTTGACGGATAATGTATCATCTCTAATTTCTACGTTTGAAGATAGTTACATTGCTGGCTAATCTAGTAAGCACTTTTAGATGCTTTCATTTTAATTATTCTAAGGTTGGTCTATTACGAACTCTCTACATTACGAATGTAGAGCCTATCTTTATGGAAAGAAATTTATCTTATTTATAGATCATAGACCATTAGTATGGCTAAGGAATCTGAAGGAACCAAATTCGAAATTAACTCTTTGGGCAATGAAATTAGAAGAATTTGACTTTACTGTAAATTATATCCCCAGAAAAATAAATAAAGTTGCAGATGCTTTAGCGTTCAAATTCACCCTTTAAATATTAAACCTGCATCAATATCAATCTCTGAACCAGAACAAGCTAATTTTGACAGCAGACTAGCTGTAGCAGGGCAAGTACTCCTGATATTACAGACTTATTCGATATTCCAAAATATAATCCTTTAATAATAATATATTAATAACTGTCAAATTTGCAAACAACAAAAATATAATAGAAAACCTACTAATCAACCTTTTCAATTAACCCGTACTTATCCTTTACAGGCTTATCCTTTACAATCCCGAAATTTAATAGAAGTAACTGAACAATTGTCATTATTGCCGACCGAGAATTTAATAAAAATATTTTTAAAGATTTTATAGCCTTGCATAAAATTCAATAACATACAACACCTCATCATCATCAATCTAACCCACCAATCGAAAGATTACATTCTACAATCATTGAACATTATCGGCTATTAACCGATGTACCTAAACAGCAAAAAATCCAATATTGCCTTTTAGCATACAATCATTCAAATCTTCATTTAAACCTTTTTGAAATTGTTTTTGGACATACGGAAAGTAAGTACCCCTTTGACCTTGATTATAACATAACATATTATCATGACTATGCATCTACACACAAAAATAAAATGAATCATTTGTATGAATCTCTAAAAAAAACGCAGATAGAAACTAAAGAAAATCGGAATTCCAAATTTAATAAATCCAGAACAAATAAACAATTTAATTTAAATAACAAAGTATTTAGAAAAACCAATCTAAGAAATAAAAAGGATGCAAAATTTGACGGACCTTATGTTACCTCAAAAATTTTAAAACGTGACGTTAACTAATTGACAACCCCCCTCTCCCCACCTCGATAGTAGACCGCCACTTCAAAGTGTCATCTTCTTCTGTGTTATCGCATCAACAATCGGGCTAGTTTCATGCCAAATCGACTATAGCCATGTTCTTGAATGTCTCAGATTGTGTTAAAATTTTTTCCTTGCATAGTACATATGATATGACATTAAATTATTTTTTCTAGTTTTTTGTATTAAAAATGGCCGAAGCAGAAGCTTTTGAAATTTCCGATTTTTAGCAAATTCTGCTATCCGTCACTCTATATCATCTAACTAAACTTGTCATAACTCTCTTATTTTTTGAGTTATCTGACTCATCCAGGTGTCAGATTAAAGCTAGTTTTTGGGTCTTTTAGAGTATATTAAACAACTTTCAAAGGCATTGCAGTACAGTAGAAAAGTAGCAGACTCTGAAGGCAAATTTTAGTGTTTTTACAAATCTAAACATTGCGCTTGTGTTACAACTATCGCCCTTTCGAAACTTTTTTTATAGAATCATCTTAGTATATGCTTAGTATAGTTAAAAAATAAAAAGTGTGTTTTTGTAGTTTTGGAGAAAAATTCTTTTTTGAAAAACTTGTCTTTAGAGCCTGCTACTTTTCTACTGCGCAATGTATTTGCACGTTTAATATATTCTGAAAGATCCAAAAACTAGCTTCAATCTGACACCTGAATCAGCTAGATAACTAAAAAAATAAGGAAGTTATGACAATTCTAGTTAGATGATGTATTGTGTGTCGGGTATCAGAATTTGCATCAAAATCGAAATTTTCTAAAATTTCTAATTCGACCATTTTTTATCCAAAAAATCTGAAAAAATCAATTTAAAGTTATTTCATATCTATCTATGTATACAAGGAAGAAAAATGAACAAAATCTGAGATACCGAAGCACGGTTATGGTTTTAAATTATGTGATTTGGCATGGAATTAGCCATTGGCGATGTTATAATAACAAATATAGACGATAATCCCGGACTATATCTTTTCTATCTAGGCAAAGCAATTCTTAAACAAAGTGAATGGGCTTTGATTAAAATTATAGATTATATATATATATCCCTATTATATCAAATTATGATATGCTGAAAAATTACTTTAACAAAAAGCAACTTTTGCAAAATGAACATTATGCTCTAGAATATAATCACCATCATAATTTACTTTTAATTAAAAATCAATATGCTAATAAAATAGATAAGCTATTTAAACAATTTTTTCCCACCAGTCATAAAAAAAATCCAAAAACGCAGACTTATTGACGGACTTGGGTCCATTTTCAAATTTTTGAGATGCTATATAGACGCCAAAGATGGAAGACGTTACGAAGAAACAATTTCGAAATTACAATTAAATATTAGAAAATACAAATTAGAGATTTGGAGAAGAAGGTACGGAAGTCGTTACAACCGATCCAAGCATTACTGCCAGAGATTTGGCAAAAAAACATAAAACATCAAAATCTACTGTTTAACTCATTAAAAAACAATTCTATAAAATCGTACAAAAAAACTAAAGCTAAACAAACAGAAATGCGAAGCAACAAATTACGGCTAAGTCCAAAGTTAGAAAACTTTATAGAAAATTGACGTCTAAAAATTATTGTATCATAATGGATGATGAAACATTTTGTAAACTAGATTTTAAATGTTTACTTGGGTACATTACTATTCTACAAATGGTAGGCGGTTAATTAAAGATGAATATAAAGTTATTGAGATGGATAAATATTAAAGAAAAATTCTTGTATGGCAAGCAATTTGTTCTTGTGGTAAGCGTAGTACACCCTTCTGTACCAAAGACCCAATAAACAGGGACATTATTTAAACCAATGACTTCAAAAGAGATTATTGCACTTTTCAACAACTCATAATGTTGCTGTTCTATTCTGGCCAGATTAAGATACCTGCCATTATAGCAAGCAAGCTGTTGAATGGTACAATAAAAAATCAATCAAAGACGAAAATCTACCAAATTGCCCTGAGCTACGTCCCATAGAGAAATATTGGCCCCAAATAAAACAAAGACTATTTAAATACCATAACGCAGCTATTTCACAGAGTTATTTTAAAAGAAAATGGAAAAAGCAGCCAAAATGATAAGCAACAGTGTACAGTTGCCGTCGAAAAATTTATCGGTAATTTATCAAGATATCTCAAGTTTCTGATATTCACATCGAATGAATCTGGCTTGTATGCCATTTATGACATTGCAGATGAATAAAAGTGACGTCTCTTATGAGAATTAAAAAGTCGAGGTTAGGCAGTCGCAATAGACCGTTGAAAATCTTTCGGCCGCAACTGTATACGTAAATGGGAGGGATGAAACAAAATGTGCAACAATTTTGGATGAAATCAAAATGAGTTTTTATTTTTCTTGTTAAATTGTAGTTAAACTTCTAGAAATAAATGTTACTTGCTAAAATCTTATATTAGGTATAATTCTTCGTTTTCCCCATGAAGATTTTCAGGCGACAATTTCACTTGAGACAAACTTTAGTACCATTTTCAATCACTACCGGCACCAATCTAGTTCGTGTGATTATAACAACTTATAACACTTTACTAACGAGTGATTATAAACTGTCGACATCTCGATTGCTGTGAAAAATAGAACGTAGAGGTGTTTTATAGAGTACTATAGCACGCTATACTGACATTGACAATTAATATAATTTTTTCTCCAACCGCACGAATATGACACTATAATATCAAATTATTTTGTATCAAAAGTAGACCATTTAGGAACTGTTACTCGTTGCCATAGCAATTGTGCAAAAAGTAATCACTTTTTGTACTAATACAAAAAGTTGTCTGAGGTTATGTATGAACTATTTTCCACGGTGCTCTAAAATATTTCCTTTTATAGCAATAATGAGAAGTATTAAGTATAAATCTTCATTTAAATAACAATCATTTATCTTTTCTATGACAATATTAAAATATTAAATTAATTAAAGATATAAAAAAACAAAAACAAATTCGACGTTTCTATTAAAATTTTAATTGCTGCTCGGAACGACGTCGCAAAAACAAAAATCAATCCTAACCTCTGATTATTTATCGGTAAACACAAATCTTAGACAACGCGACAAAATGGCAGTGAGATTATACATTTGTGAGTATTTCTTAATGATATTAATTCTTAATATTCAAATTGCCACTTTTTACAGATATTCGAATTGCCATTAAAAAAAAGTAGTTCAATGCTATGTTTACTCTAAACAGTCCTCTCACGGAGTTTGCTAGTAAAAAATAAGCAGTTGGAGAAAAATATTATCTTTAATTCGTACAAAAATGCGTTTTTGTACTAATTAAACAAATAACTATATTTGACGTTCAAGAAGTTATTGCCGCAGAGTAATAAAACACATACGTTTTAAATTTCACAGCAACTGAGATATCGAGGGTTTAGAATCACTCGTTATATAATGCACAAACTAGCATTTCTATTGAAATAGATCATTGTAAATCGACAGTCCACAATTTATACTTTTGCCAACATAAAAACTACTTTGAAATCCCTAATAATAAACTCTGTAAAATACAGCTACTTTCTTTTCATAATAATCAAACGTATATACCTTATCTACTTGAACTTACTCACATAGATTTCCCAAATTAATTCTGTAACCTGGTTAATCAGTTCCCCTTCCAGATCCATTTTAGACATTAAATGTAAACTTGTTTATTGTTTCCAGCCTTACTTTGTGGAACTCCATAATCATGAAATAAATAAAAATTATTAAAAAGTTTTACAGTATTTATTAAAATATAACCTGACGATATTGTTTCGACAGCTAAGCTGTTATTATCAAAGGTAATATAAATATAAACAAACACGTCGCTAAGGTAGATACAAAAATAGGTAACTAGATAAAAATAATAATAATCGGAATTAAATATGTAACACTTCCAGTAACGGAGAATTACTGAGCTCAAGATGTTCATTCATTAAAGGTATCCTGAGTTTGTGTTTGTATATCTCAAAGGCTTCTAAAATGTCTAATTTGCGTTTGTTATTACAAAAATGTAGGAATTTAATATTATTTTGAGAAGTCATTGTGTGATTTTGTTCTAAAAGGTGTTTGGCGTAGTTAGATTTTTCAGGATGTTTATTTTTGTAATGACGTACGTGTTCTTTATATCTTATGTCAAAATTTCTAAGTGTTTGCCCAATATATACCGAACTACAAAAAGAACAATTTAAACGGTAAATGCCCGATTTCATGATATGTGTTCTGTCTTTAGCATTAAATAAAAATGAAAAAGTGTTAGTGTTGGTTTTAAATGTTATTTTATAATTGTTGGTTTTTCTTAGTATATGTGCAATTTTTTCTGATATTTTGCCAAAATATGGTTTAGATATGTAATTTGTGTCTTCTGTTTGATTGTCAATGGGATATATTCTTTTGGTAGCTAACCTATAATTTTTTTGTTTAATTAAAGTGTCAGTCATGTTCGGATTGTAAAGATTTGCATGTGCTAGTTGTTTAATGGTTGATATCTCTTTGCTAAAATTGGCTTTGTTAGTGGAATAGTTAAAGCTCTGTGTACTAATGATCTGCAGGCTGCTATTTGATGTGCTTTATAGTGACAAGATTCATTTGGTATTGTTATGTGCGTTTGTGTTGGTTTTCTGTATATGAAAAATTCAAATAGATTGTCTGCGTTAATCTTGGTAGTTAAGTCTAGGACGTTATAGCCCTGTTTTGTTCTGTTTCTAGTGTAAAATTTATGTTTTGGTGGATACTATTAATAAAAATTAAAAATTCATTGATAACCTCAAAAGAACTGTCAAAATAAACTAAATTGTCATCAACATAACGAAATCAGAAGATAATGTGTTTAGAGAGGTTTAATTCAAATATTTGATCTTCTAACTTGTCCATAAATATGTTAGCTAATAGAGGACTTAGAGAATTACCCATAGGTAAACCATCTTTTTGTAAATAAATTATGTTATTAAAAGTGAAATAATGTTGACTTATACAAAGGTCAAATATACTTATACAAATTATCAAATCGAAATACTCTGTTAGAAATTCATTAAAAGTAGTAGATTAGCTACAAAACATACATCTTCCACCATATTCAAAACTTGTTAGTTTTGATATTTGTAACATGTTCTCCAGAATACCCCCACAAGAATGTATTCCTTTATTAGATAGTTTCTTGATTAATAGTAATATAGAATTAGTTAAAAGGTTAGAGTTAATTCAATTATTTGACCTTTGTATAAGTCAAAATTATTTCACTTTTAATAACATAATTTATTTACAAAATGATGGTTTACCTATGGGTAATTCTCTAAGTCCTCTATTAACTAACATATTTATGGACAAGTTAGAAGATCAAATATTTGAATTAAACCTCTCTAAACACATTATCTTCTGATTTCGTTATGTTGATGACATTTTAGCTTGTTTTGACAGTTCTTTTGAGGTTATCAATGAATTTTTAATTTTTATTAATAGTATCCACCAAAACATAAATTTTACACTAGAAACAGAACAAAACAGGGCTATAAACTTCCTAGACTTAACTATCAAGATTAACGCAGACAATCTATTTGAATTTTCCATATACAGAAAACCAACACAAACGGACATAACAATACCAAATGAATCTTGTCACCATAAAGCACATAAAATAGCAGCCTACAGATCATTAGTACACAGAGCTTTAACTATTCCACTAACAAAGCCAGATTTTAGCAAAGAGATATCAACCATTAAACAACTAGCACATGCAAATCATTACAATCCGAATATGATTGACACTTTAATTAAACAAAAAGATTATAGGTTAGCTATCAAAAGAATATATCCCATTGACAATCAAACAGAAGACACAAATTAGATATCTATACCATATTTTGGCAAAATATCAGAAAGAATTGCACATATACTAAGAAAAACCAGCAATTATAAAATAACATTTAAAACCAACACTAACACTTTTTCATTTTTATTTAATGCTAAAGACATGATATCATGAAATCGGGCATTTACCGTTTAAATTGTTCTTTTTGTAGTTCGGTATATATTGGGCAAACACTTAGAAATTTTGACATAAGATATAAAGAACACGTACGTCATTATAAAAATAAACATCCTGAAAAATCTAACTACGCCAAACACCTTTTAGAACAAAATCACACAATGACCCCTCAAAATAATATTAAATTTCTACATTTTTGTAATAACAAACGCAAATTAGACATTTTAGAAACCTTTGAGATATACAAACACAAACTCAAGATACCTTTAATGAATGAACAACTTGAGCTCAGTAATTCTCCGTTACTGGAAGTGTTAGATATTTAATTCTGATTATTATTATTTTTATCTAGTTACCTATTTTTGTATCTACCTTAGCGACGTGTTTGTTTATATTTATATTATCTTTGATAATGACAGCTTAGCTGTCGAAACAATATTGTCAGGTTATATTTTAATAAATACTGTGAAACTTTTTAATAATTTTTATTTATTTCATGATTAAATGTAAAGATCAAACATATCGAAAAGAAGTTATTGGTTCTAAACCTATACATCTTAGTCCAGACAACTTTAGTACAGGTAAAAGTATTTCTAATAAAGTTGTAGAATTTAACATCATAGATATTGCAAAATTAACAACCCCTCAATTAGAACATGTAAATATAACCAAAATCGATTTAATTTCAATTGATACACAAAAATTAAATAACTATCAAATAAGCATTACAGGCCAAAATCATCTTCGTAGAATGAATTACTACAACCCTCGATCATTTGCGCGTATCATTGTTATAGTTATAAATTTATTAATATATATTTATAGATTTTCTAAATAAAGATTTTATAAATAACCAAAATAATGAAGACAAACCAATTTAGATTTCTTTGAGAAACTTTATAATATATAAATATTATTTTGAAATTTTTAGTTTTCAAATTATTTCTATAATATTGAAAGTTCTAAGGGTGGAAGAGTCACGTACAAGATAACATAGAATGCAGTTGATGGATAATGTATCATCTCTAATTTGCACTTTTGAAGATTGTCACATTGCTGACTATCTAGTACGCACTTTTAGATGCTTTCATTTTAATCATTCTAAAGTCAGTCTATTACAAACTCTCTACATGTGAGCTATTACATTGCTCTGTGGAATCTATAGATTCAACCATGATTGATTAAGTCTATTACAAATTCTGTGCATGTGAGTTTCAACAATTGCTCTGACAGAAACTTATAGATTCAATCACTTTAATTAAGTTTTGTTTAATACTACACATTGTAAGTGTAACGAGATTTCTGGAATTAATAATAAATAAATGAATAAATAAATAAGTAACTGTTTTATTATATTAAACAAATAAATAAAGTTTTTAAAAGGCCTTCGGCCACAGAATATAATAAAACTTGCAAATATGTTTTAATGTGGTTTTTTATTTGTGGATTACTTAATTAAAAGAAAAAATTACACAGTAACAAATACAATTTTTAAAACTATTTTTAAAACATTTTACTCTATATTATATGTACGTATATAAGTACAATAATTTTTTAACATTTCGAGAACAAAAATTAAAACGAGTTTTCCCTAATGCTGTGATTTCTAAACACATAGTTTTGTAAATTTATTTTTATTATTATTATAGCACTCCACCATTCGTAGTTTTGATTCAGATTAATAGAATTTTATGGGTTAGTATTTGTATGCAGAGATTTCTTTACACTTTTTTTTATTTCCACATTTAGCATTCATCAACAACAAACATAACAATTTAAACTAGTCATTCACTCCCTCACTTATAATTACTAGATAGATTTTATTATTTACATATTAAATGGATTCTTTACATTAAAAAACATGCTTGAAAATGATTGGCAATACAAACAATAACCAGAATTAAATTAAATAGGTATTTCTTTTTTGGCAGTTTGCACTTACATATCTAAGAACTTTACAAAATTCGTATTTATTACCTAATCTTGTAGTTATTAACAAAAGAAATAGATTAATTAAATGTATCGATCTTAATATTACCTCAAGATATTAGTGAGAAGAAAAATATACATTATCAATAAGGATGTGCAAATATGAATTCGAATAGTATATAATATATTTTTTATTTTTTCTTATACGAAGATAGAAACAACATTATTTTCTTTTTCTGTATAGTTACTTGCTATATACCCTGAGGGTAGAATTGATTTTCATACCTATTACAGCGAGGGCAAAACATTTCAGATTTTTCTGGATATAAATTGCTAATTGTCTTAATTTAAATTTCTATTGCTCAGGGCTTCAAAATGTTAATATTTTGATTATATACAACCTGCCTGGCGCAATACCCTGCGAAACGTTCATCTTGGATTTATTTTCCATTTGGAAATCCCAGTTAGATATTAGGTAAATTTTATCTTTAAAACACATATACACTATAATAAGTTTAAGTCTGATTTTCTTCTTTTTTTAACTGTAAGTTCACATTTACATTTTCGTGCAGTCATCATGTTTTTCCATAATAAAAATGCACTTGAGCTAATAAAGAATGATATAATTCTATCGCATAGCTGCAGCCATACTTGCTATTAGAAGTAGAACTAGCTGGCTGGCGACACACATACCGCACGATTTTCTCATTAAAATCGCATCCACATTATCACCTACAAAAATTATTATATGTATTATACTTTGTTAATTTATTGCAATAAGAGTTATACCTTCAGAAACATAGACATATACAGAAGCTGGTTCGGTATTTGAAGCGGAGCATGTGTAGTTACCAGAATCAGACTCGTGTGTGTCCGTTATTGTTAAACGACTTTGAGTAGGATGTCCAGGAATGGTTTCTACACTGATGCCACCTCTAGATGTGTCATAGTTGATCATGTTGTTGTTGTGGAACCAAAACACATACTGTGGTGGGGTTGGACTCTGAAAAAGCAATTGTGATCAGTACAGGTATCTTTTAAATATTATCCAGTTCCACGGTCCAAAAACAGATAGGGATATATAAAATACATACAAATAAATAATAAAATAACAATTTAAATGTATTATACCATTTTGAGAAAATCGAATAAGTTTCTAATATAGGTATCTCATTTGGTCACAATTCTTACTATTGTGAGGATTCACAATTTGCGTTTACATTGAACCCTACTTTGAAATCACAGCCTTTGAAATTTGAAATAGAATGATTGTCCTTTTCTGACCGGCGTAATAATAATCTGCCATTTCTTGTAAAATTGTCTTTTCGAAGATGTTTCTTAATATCTAAAATTCTTATTTTTATTTACACCTTTAGAGTGGTAAATACTACATATGTACATAATGATCAACTGGGCAATATTTCACAAAAATGTGTATGTACTTTGTATATAGCGATTGTGATGTGTTATCTTGGGTTTAACTACTACGGAACTCGATTTCAGTAACTCAAGTAACAAAATTTAGTTACACAAAACAGTAGCACAAAGCATAGTTAACCACGTTGTTAAATTGATCAGGCTGTTAAGCAACCTGATTGGATAGAATTTAACAACGGGTTTAAAAGAACCAATCATACTACAGCATTTGCATTGAATTCACCAATCACATGCATTAATAACGCGCCTAAATAACCATGTAGTTAACAATGCTTTATGCAACTGACCCTAAGATATCTAACACAGGATGGCATATATTATATTTCTTGATTATTTTGGTATTTTGATTGATGTAACTAGAAATGCATGGCACAAATATTGATTTATATGAAGTTAGAATTTTAGACCTTGAAGGATTATTACAACTCGCTTCCGTACGCCTCAAATTTTCAAATGACGAGGATGTTTTTGAAATTTTTGAAATGTCCGAGAATTTATTTCAAGATCTACAATAAAGTTTGTTAAAGATTATGAGCTTAAAGAAGTTTTTTAAGTTTGATTCTTATAAAGTTTAAAGAAATTTGAAATCACCAGAACTTCTGTTTCATTTGACTGTCAAATTTTTGAAATTCACAGTTTCGATATTTCAGTTTCGGAAATTTAAGGAACGAGAATTTAAAATCTGGAGGGTTAAAGTTCCTTCATGCGTTTAAATATCTTAAAATTTAAATTTTATGATTGTTCAGATTTCAGAGCTCAAGGGTATCAAGTTTTTACTCAAGAGTAAAAATCACAATACATATTTCAAATTAGTAACTTTTTAGTTTCACAAAATTGCCGTGATTCAAATTTTCAAGAATTCACAGTCCAGAGTTTCAAGTATCAGTGTCAAAGCTTCAAATTTCCGATGTATCAATTTGTGCAATTCGTAATTTTCAAATTTATTGTTTTCGAAAATCTGGGTCTAATTTTTATTTAAGTTACACACAGGGTGTTCCAGTGAAGTATGCAATGCTTTCAAGAGGTGAAAGGTGACCATACAGCGACACCAAAATTCATAAAACAAAAATTATAAACAGAAATTGTTTAATTTATCTTATTTTTACAGATGGTTATGTTTAGAAAGCACGTACTATTTTGTTCACTGTGGAACTATGCTGATTACAATTTTCGTAGAATTAGTCCCCTAATTACCTGCTTGGGGTGTTTATTATTGATTAAGTATCAATGACCTTTAAGCTCAATTAAACGTCTTAAAAGTATGTAGTAGTCCATGTAGTTATAGTTTTTCAATTCCTCTTCTTACACGCTGGGCGCCTATTTATGTTATATATTCACATTTAAAAATTCGTTAAGGGTCATTCCATGCGAAATCGATCACTAAAATGGGTCGATCTCACGGATTTCAATAAAAATCACTTATTAGGTAGCAATCAACTAAAGAACATAACTTTCATTCATCAATTTGCTAAATTACGCAGAATTTAGGAAATATTCAAACTGAAAAAATTATCAAAACTGTTTGCACGCTTTTAAAGAAATATAAATATCTCGAAAAGTATTTACCCTAGAACAAATATTTTTTGTATATTGCTCACTAGAAGACGGGCTTTTTGGACAGCCTAATAATTTTTTGTTATCAAACGTATTTTTATTTTTTTCTAAACGAAATATTTTAAAAATGCAGAAAAATCGGTGTGGTCACATTTTTAAAAATCTGAAAAAAATTGTACAGATTCTTTAAACATTTCTGTATTTAAATTGAAAATGGCAAGCTGGACGTTTTAATAGTTTTGGCAGGGCAAATTTTTAAAGATCGCGTTGCAGACAGCCGGCGCATCATAGATCACGGTCAACCGGCACAAACCGCATTCACTACCTTCTAGTTAGTAATAATACGGTCCATATTACCAGCTTAACTCTTAACCTTAAGGGGCTTCGGTAGAAAAATTTGTTGATTTGTTTTGGATTTTTTTTACTGGATATTATTTATGCCACTATGTTAAAGCTTGAAAAAATATTTAAAAAAATCTCACTAGCGCAAGTGAACCACAAGAAAAATAATTAGTTCAAAATTATTTAAAGTTTCTGCCATCGGTACTTGAAAACGAATAATCTCCCCGACTCCAAGTTTCTTTGTTTTTAGGCTAAAGTGTAACCACAATTACTTTTACCAAATACAAGGCCAACTTCACATCACAAATCGCGATTTCTGCGATTTCGTTTTGTATGCAGACAACGATTTTCACGTGGAACGCATACAACGTAACACAGATTTTTGGGAAAGCAAGATGTTGCCCAAATTAATACAATTTTATATAGACTGTATGCTTCCAAAAATAATAGATCCCCGAATACCGAAAAGGGGAAAGCTATTCGCGAACCTCTATATAGGGTTGAGGCGCATCAAGCAAAACTAGAAATAAGAAAACGAAAAATTCAAAGTTAATCCTTTTCCTTTTTAATTCTAAATCTACAATTAGTTAATTGCGTTTCAGTTCTTTTTGTTTTTTTTTCTAGTTGTTCGAACTAAAATACTTATTTCTTTTAAATTTGTTCTTCCTATTAGGTTTTCGAACGATTTTTAATTGCCGGAACATTTTTCCAATCGTCTTTTTTTTCAGTCTTTCCATTTCTACTGGCCAATGCCCATGTATTAATTAAATTAAGTTCTTTTGAATAAAACAATTTTGTTCAAAAATCTCGTCTCAACGTGTTTTAAGTTTTAGTCTTATTTCTTTTAATTTTAAGTTATTGTCATAAATACATATCCTATGTCAAATAAATTTCTATTTTAAAAAAATTACCTACAATTTTCTATTAATTGTCTCTAGCTTAAATAATATTATTTTACAGTTACTAAATGTAGGATTCTTTATTTTATAAAACTATTTTTTTAATCATTAAGTAGCAGAATTTTCTAATACAACAAACAGCCGAACTTATGCCTTTATTTCTCTTACAGCGGTATTCATAATCCCTGATCATCTAACGGTATTAATTACCATATGTAACTTCTATTTATTTATTATTAATTATTTTTATTAATATTATTACTGTTATTATTAATACAGAAAATGTTTTTTTACCGAGGTTATTATTCGTATTTATGTAAATATATTTCTCTAAATACATAAAAATATTTCAATATCTCCGACTAGTTATTTTGTAAAGCTTACGGAGCTGTAAATTCTGGGAAAAGACGAATGAATACATGCAGGTAAAAATAATTCAACCCTTGGTTTACCTGTGGAGGTGGGGCTTATATTAAATGAATGTTTTTCTATGCTGGTGCCCTCTGAGCGGGTTTAGTTTGCGTAAATACCTGGTATAGGCCCTTAACCTCTCAACTAATGTACAAGATAAATGTATATTTGTGTGGATATGATTATACCTACTAATAAGTTAATTACTTATGTATTTAAATCGATTACTTCGGGTGTGTTACATAAAGTACTTTTCTTGCGGCTGTCCAAGACCATAAAATATAATGCAACAGCTTTTTTAATTTAAGTTTTAAGGTCAGTTGGGGTAATTGGTCCATAGATATACAATTCTTTTGCTTCAAACTCTTTATCTCATATTTTAACGTGAAGTATAAGTTTAGGACCTTGTTTTATAGTAACTTTAATATACGAAGGTGGTCCTAGAAGTACCCGACCCAACAAAGAAAACACAAAAATTTTGGAAAAAGATTTATTTATTTTTCAACGTAATCTCCTTTCAGCTCTATACACTTTTCCCAGCGGTGTTCAAAAAGTTCGATACCCTTTTTATAATAAGAACTGTCTTGCTCCTCAAAATAGCCATTAACTGCTGACATCAATTCTTCATCGTTGGAAAATCTTTGACCACTGAGCCATTTTTTCAAGTTTGGGAACAGAAAATAATCCGAGGGGGCTAAATTTGGCGAATATGGTGCATGAGGTAGCAATTCAAACTTTAATTGATTAATTTTGGCCATTGCAATAACGGATTTGTGAGCTGGCGCGTTGTCGTGATGAAACAACACTTTCTTTTTAGCCAAATGCGGCTGTTTTTGCTTGATTTCTTCACTCAAACGTTGCAATAATTTTGCATAATACCTTTTTTTTACGTTTACCACGTTTAATACGTTTTTCCTTTTTCGAGATAGTCAATAAAAATTATTCCACGCGCATCCCAAAAAATCGACGCCATAACCTTGCCTACAGATGAAACGGTCTTCGCCTTCTTTGGAGCCGGTTCTCCCTTTTGAGTCCATTGTTTCGATTGTTCTTTTGTCTCGGGTGTGAAATGATGGACCCATGTTTCATCCATTATTACGAAACGGCGCAAAAATTCTGCTTTGTTGCTGTGAAACTTCGCTAAACACTCAATTGAAACATTTTCACGACACTGTTTTTGCTCGAGTGTGAGCAAACGCGGCACCCATCCTGCACACAGCTTTCTCATGTCCAAATTTTTAGATAATATGCGATGTACCGCACTTTTTGAAATGCCCGTAATGTCTGCTAGCTCGCGCACTTTCAGTCGACGATCATCAAGTACCGCTTTGTGGATTTTCTTCACCATTTCTGGAGTCGTCACCTCATTTGGTCGACCACTGCGATGCTCGTCTTGGCAGCTCGTACGGCCTCGTTCAAACTCAGCTACCCAAAATTTAACTGTTGTAAACGAAGGAGCAGACTCACCCAGAGTAGAATCCAGTTCAGCTTTTATATTGGTTGGGCTGAGGCCTTTCAAATAAAAGTATGGTATCACATAACGATGACCAATTTTCTCCATTTTCACAAATTCACTGACAACGTTCACTATTGATGGCTGCCAAACAAATACTGAACAACGTGACGCTTTCAAACTTGAAACATATGCTTTATAGACTGCGTATTTTCCAATACAGTGATATTTTCCACGGCCTACTAGATTCATATAAGCTTCGCTTATAAGCGAAGCTTATATGAATCTAGTAGGCCGTGATATTTTCAAACAACTACCGCCACCTCTTGGTCAGGTCGGGTACTTCTGGGACCACCCTCGTATTTCCAGAAGAAAATGTAAAAATAAAGCAGTTCTAATACCAACTATTGCATTTAAAAATATTTTTTTAAAAACATGTCCGGTGGTTCCAGTCATCCAATAGATTGGGGTAAATGGGATCATCGTCTATATTTTATATCCACATTACTTTATAATATGTTCTGGGTAACTGGGACGCCCTAAGGATATTAATTAAAATGTCTCCAAGAAATTAAAGCTGCAGTAGGAATAGTTCAGGAATTATCGCAGTCGGAAAAGTGTATAGGGTAAAGTCGATAAAACTAGAAATTCACGTAATTCTCATAGACGTTTAACAATAGTTTTAGTTTTTATTAAGCAAAGGTTACCCCATCGCTCCAATTACCGCAGCTGACCTTATTAAACATCAGAACCTACAATAGAGATCGGTAATAGTTATTTATGGTACAAGTGAGTTCAGTAAGTTATGATAATTTTTGCAGTGGATAATATCATTAACTCACCTGTGCCACAAGTTCAAATATTGAATTTGCAATGATCGTATAGCTCAGTCTATAGTTTTTAACGTTAATAAATTTGACACTCTAGCTCGATGACTGGATTTTAATAATATAATACAACGTAAGCTGATGATTGGTTGCTACCTACAATAGCACCCAATCTAACCCAGTAAACATCTATTTTTTAAATTTAGGATCAAAAACAACTCATCTTCTGTAAACAAAAATGGTATCTAAGCTATTGTAGTATAATATTTTAGGGTCTTTGATGGCCGCAAGAAAAATGCTTTATGTAACACACCAGAAGAAATTGTTCTAAGTACATAAGTAATTAACTAATCAGGAGGTATAATCATATCCACACATATATACATTTATCTTATGTACATTAGTTAAGATATACCGCTGGAAATATAGACGGTATTATTACTAACTAGAAGTTAGCGAATGCGGGTTGCGCCGGTTGACCGTGATCTATGGTGCGCGGGCTGTCTGCAGCGCGGTCTTTGAAAATTTACCCTGCCAAGACTATTAAAACACCCAGCTTGCCATTTGACATTTAAATACAGAAGTGTTCAAAGAATCTGTACAATTTTTTCAGATTTTTAAAAATGTGACCACACCGATTTTTCTGCATTTTTCGTTTAGAAAAAATAAAAATACGTTTGATAACAAAAAACTATTGGGCTGTCCAAAAAGCCCGTTTTCTAGTGAGCAATATACAAAAAAATATTTGTTCTAGGGTAAATACTTTTCGAGATATTTATATTTCTTTAAAGGCGTGCAAGCAGTTTTGATAATTTTTTCAGTTTGAATATTTCCGAAGTTCTGCGTAATTTAGCAAATTGATGAATGAAAGTTATGTTCTTTAGTTGATTGCTACCTCATAGTGATTTTCATTGAAATCCGTGAGATCGACCAGTTTTAGTGATCGATTTCGCATGGAATGACCCTTAAAGTAAAAATATTTATTTAAAAGAAAGCGATTTACCATATTAATATATTGTTGCTAGTGAAGCTATAAATTGAGTAAAATTATTCGAGTTAAAAAAATTCAAATCGGATGTCAATAATCTTATTGAGTTCTATTTGAGAATAAATACGGATACCGAGTGATTTGGTTAAATACCTTACGTGAGTATGTACACAATACATCTAGATGGTTTATAGTGGAGTATAAACGGTGTTACAAAAGTTTCCATAGCTTCTATGTAGTTTTCAATGATACTGCTCAGGTTCTGCAAGTGTAAGTTAAATAATATCTGATTCGTCTTCATACACATTTGGCTTACGCTAAAGCCAGGGCTTTCAAATAAAATATACATACAATATGCAATTCGACAAATGGCGTGTTTGCAGCTACTACAACCTCCTCTAACTAAATCTAATTCGAGAATCTGAAATAATAGGCAATAAAAGACAAAGAAGTCTCCCAGGCTCCTGTCAACAATAAAGAGCTAGTTCTAGCCGCAAAATAATTTACTAGAATAATTGTCAACTAAAACAGTCTAATAAAATAAAAATTTTTAATTAAAATATTCGCTAAGTTTTACAATGTAATCCTCTTTATTGCCTCATTTTATCGTTGTCATTTTTCAATTTTACTGTTCCAGCATAAAAATAAATTATTCGTTTGAAACAATAAAGCTCTATCACGGTCGAATAACTTCAGCTATAAAAATTGTAACCAACAGAAAAATATGTAATGTGGAAACGGAAACCACTTACTAGCAATACTTAAAGCGTCGATAAATAGAAAAGAATTGTTCCTCGTAAATATGAAAAAATATAAAAAATTTAGTTGTCATTTTTATGCGTGTCGTATAGGAAGGAAGCAGGAACAAACCTTCGGAGACCTAACCCCAATAATGAAGATAAAGTTTTTTAACCTAACCGAATACAAGTTTAAATTACAATTAGAAATACGAAAGTCTATCTAATCCATAGGTTAGGATGGGTAGACTAATTTAATATTGAAAATTAGATTACATAGATTTAAATTGTCAATTAATAAATCCCTTGGTTACTCGGCTCGGTTTTATCCCATAATTTGATTTATCTTCAGACCCGATCGGTATATTCCCAATTTAATAAAAATTAACAATAACCATTTTCATTTTCTAACATTTCTCCCGTTTGTCTCCCTTTTCTGCATTTTTAATTAAATTCTTCCAAGAAAAAATTCAAAGAGGGAAAAATTTTGTTAAAAGAAATAATTCAGAAATTGAGAAACTGTGCTTATAATTTCTTTAATTTTCAAAAAAATGTCAGACAAGCCATAAAAAACGTTTATTAAAGATTCCTTGTTATTTTTATTAGGCGTCCGGCAGCACGTTTACTTCGTGTTGATTTAGCGTTGTCCTGGAAACGGCTGTAATACTATACTAAGACGTGTCCTGCATCTAAGATGGCTATGAATTCCTATCTAATAAAAAGTGGGCCAACGAACGTCTTCTACAAACTAATTTGCTACAGTTTCATTTATACAATATGATACTTAGTAATTTAACCATTTATTTAAGTTGGATGAGTTCTGCTTAATTAATTTTTTAATTAAATTGAAGTTGCTAGTGCAATTTAATAATTTTTTTTTATTTATTGCACAGAGTAACTAGTAAATATGGCGTAAGAAAAAGATATTGAGGCTGGCACCATCCATCGATAATTAACTGAAACTTTACCTAGCTAGGTAGGTGGTTTGGTCATAACCTTATTTAGTCTTTTTTCGATTGATCGGTTGAAGAGCTTTTTATCAGCTGGTTTTCGTGCTATAGTGCTACGATTTTTGTATTTATTGGAATCTAACCACTTCCGTTACGTATGGGATATCTAAGTCATTATGCAGAGTCTGATTTGGGACATACTATAAGACACCAGTTACAATTCTAAGCATTTTTGATTGAAATGTTTAAAAGATCTAATTATTAGATGGTTTACTGCATCCCCATAGCTCTATTCCGTATGTCTAGATAGGTCTCAGTATAGCTTTATGTATGGTTATTTTGTTTTCTAGAGATAACTGAGATATTTTGCTTATTAGCCAACTCATGTTTTTTACTTTGAATTCTAGTTGGCGTCTCTTGGCTTTGATGTGTATTTCCACGTTAACTTTTCGTAGTTCCTTCCTTCCAAAATATTTGGTTATATTGCTTAATTTACCCGTGCGGACTTGGTTAGATTTACATCAATTTTCCATTGCTCTAGTCAGTTTTCAAGTAAGTTGGGAGATAGTGTTGTAGTTTTTCAACTCCTCTTACTGAATCGGTATCTGATGATAGTATTTCGGCATCATCCGAAAATATTGCTAGAGGCATGTCGTTTTAAATGGGACATCGGCGGTGTATAATAGGTAAAGAAGCGGTCCCAGGACGCTGCCCTACGGTACTCCTGCTCATATGAGGTAAAAATCAGATAGTTCGTCTTCGACTTTTGAAGTAGTGTTTAATTGTGTATGGCTTTATGGTGAGATTCGGTTGGTTAGGTGCATTTTTAATTTATATATATAGTAATCCTCTATTCCATACTTGACAATCCTTTGAGGAGGCTTATCGGTTTATACGAGGGTGGTGTGAAAAGTTTCCGACCTAACAAAGATACAAGACATTTTTTCTTTAAATTTATTTTTATTTTTCTACATAGTCTCCTTGTAAGTCTACACACTTCTCCCAGCGATGCTCCCATCTCTTTAACCCGTCCAAATAGTACTCGGCGTTTTTCTCTGCAAACACGAAGGTGATTGCCTCCTCATTTGACGAAAATCTCTGTCCTCCGAGCGCAATTTTTAGATGAGGGAACAAAAAGAAGTCGTTTGGGGCTAGATCTGGTGAGTAAGGAGGATGGTCAAGCAGTTCAAACCGTAATTCGTGGATTTTCGCCATGGCAACCACGGAGGTGTGAGACGGCGTATTGTCTTGGTGAAACAGGATTTTCTTTTTCTGCAAATGTGGCCGTTTTTCCGCAATTTCTACCTTCAGCTTGTCAAGTAATGATGCGTAGTATGCTCCTGTAATGGTTTTTCCTGTTTGAAGATAATCGATTAGGATAACTCCATGACTATCCCAAAAAACAGTCGCCATCACTTTCCCAGCCGACATAACCGTTTTTTCTTTTTTTGGAGCCGATTCCCCCTTCGCAGTCCACTGTTTTGACTGTATTTCTGTTTCGGGCGTATAATGGTGTATCCAAGTTTCATCTACAGTAATTAATCGGCGCCAAAACTCTGATTTATTGCGCCTAAACTGAGCCAACAGAGCGTTGGAAATGTTCATTCGAACACGTTTTTGGTCTAACGTGAGCAACCGCTGCACCCAACGCGCGGACAGCTTTCTCATGCCTAAATCTTGATTCAATATGTGACAAACACGTTGCTTGGACATATTCATAACCTCTGCTATATCTCTCACTTTAATTCGACGGTCGTTTAGCACCATTTGGTGAACTGGCGATGTTATCGTCAGTGGTTGCTGTTTTTGGACGTCCCGAACGTTCATCGTCTCCCAAGCTGGTACGGCCACGTTTAAATTCAGCTGCCCAAAATTTCACTGTGGTAAATGATGGCGCAGAGTACCCATACACAGAGTTAAAATGTCTTTGCATTCCAAAAATCTGAAATAAACTTTAAAGCATTTTAGAATGATATCTACTTTTGACAACTTAGAAACTGAACTTCAGAAATTTTTAAATCTAAACCTGCAACACATTGGAATTCTGTAAGTTTGAATCTACAAAATTTGAAACATAGTAACTTCGGAGATTTGAAGACACTACTATAAGTTCAGTTCCAACTTCCCCCTCCTATTTTTTAGTAGTAAGTATATTTTCGAGTGACTAATTTGAGTACCTCAATTAAAGGTGATTTACAATGATTGTGGTCTACAGTGCTGAGGCCTCATATAAATCTTATGGAACCATAAAATTGAGACAACATTGATACTCAATATAATCAATAGAATAGTGAAAGTATTCAATTTGAAACAATAATGAGAATCTTACAATAAGGCTATTGATTGTAGATGAGAATATGTTGTAACGGCTCCGAGTGGCAGATACGTATTCTGCTCTGTTAAGAACTTGATATATTAAAACGTAAACGGTTTTAGTTTTGAATATGAAAGGCAACTGTATTTAAACAAACATTTAGGAATGCAGAAGTCTTGATTAATATAAATTTCGTGAAACCAAGTTAAAACATGCAGGCGTAAAAATTCAATTCCTATGAATTAAAGTCTTGCTTTAGGCACGTACTCTTCAAAACTTCCCTTAAATATATATTTTAATACGTTTATTTTATGTAAATAATCTAATAATCTCTTGTACAGCATTAAGTTTCGTAGAATTCTAAAAGAATTAAGTGCGTTCAAAGTAATAATACTTATTTGGGTGACAGTCCTCATCGCTACGAATCTTCAGTTTATTACATCTGTGCATCTTTTAAATGCGATAAATTTGTTCAATTTTGCTATTGGCTATGCATGTTGTCGTATTTAAACTTGGGTGAGTGAATTTCTGTAGCCCCTCTTAAAACGGCACGAAAATATTGGTTAGCTAGTGCACTAAGGTTTGGTTAGTTTAGTGTTGGTTGTGTTATCCGGCATTAATCTGAATGTTTGTGTATCGCAAGAATCGTTTTATAAAGTATCGCGAGTTAGGCGATCTGTATAAAGTTGATCAAGAAACTAGTTTGTAAAAGTTACTGTGTTCTCCTCTATAGAACTTCCGCAACTAATAAGAAGTGCCAGTTGCTGTTAACTTTGTAATTGTATACAACGAATTAGCTTCCATTGCTTTTGCAATAAGCATATAAATGCATATTTAGGTGTTTTTTATAAATGCATGCATATTTTAGCATTTTTGAACGAGTGTGGATATTTTACCACTTTTTGAACGTTTTACATGCTTTAATTATGAAATTTCTAATATTTTTAAATAATTTTAGCACTTTAGACAACCAACCAAGGGCGGCTTAGTTGAGTCTAGGGGAAACCCATAATTTAGGCTTATTGTTAAATACTAGGCTTTAAAATATTTTACTGCCTTACAACTAAAATTTAAATACTTACATCCTGCTGTATTGTGCTAAATAGGTATTAGGAAATTCCAAAAACCCTTTGACAACTTAATGTTCATAGAAAAAGTTGCCTGTACTTTTGTTCATTAATCTTGTAATCTTTCAATTAAAACAGTTCAGAAATTGCAAACTGCATTTCAGTTTGAAATTTTAGAGTGTAAAGATGGGTAAAGAAAAAGGGTCTGTGTCTGTTACACTTCTAAGTTACGTTAACGAATTCAGTGTTCTTACAACTGACGATAAGGTGTTGTATTGTACAGTGTGCGACGATAAAGTGACTGCAACGAAACGCTTTCAAGTTACACAACATCTGAACAGGCTTCGACGTCAAAAGTGTGTTGCCCTGAAATCAAAAAAACAAACATTGTTACCGGGGTACCTTAATAATTCGCGCGGTGAGTCCAGCAAATCGATCGAATTTAATAAAAAACTATGTAGTGCATTAGTGGCTGCAGATATCCCGTTAAGTAAAATTAATCACTCAACATTTCGTAATTTTCTGGAAGAAATTTCAAAAATGCCAATACACGACGAGTCTACACGCAGGAAAAATTATTTACCTCGTTTATACGAAGAGACCATAAAATCAATTAGAAAACATGTAGCGAATAACTACATATGGGTTTCCATTGACGAATCTACTGACACTACTGGAAGGTGCGTAGAAACTTCATTTCCTTCGTTTTGTTAGTAAAATTTAACTAATTAAAGACAGCAGAGCAATTTACGGATGTTTTATTTTCTATTTTGTTAGTTACATATTTAATCACAATATTTTTGCTTGATTAAAATATATTTTTTTTAAATAACTGTTTTGCGCTAATTGTTTGTAACCGACTAAGTATGTAGTTCGATAAAATAAAAATCAAATTTTTGTTTTCAGATACGTGGCTAACGTTATAATTGGCGTTTTAAATTCGGAGAACAATCCCAAATCCTATCTATTAGCAATGAACGTTTTCAAGAGCACCAATCATTGTTCTGTGGAAAAATTATTTAATGATTCGATGGCTATTTTGTGGCCGGACGGCATACAGTACAACAAAGTACTCCTGTTCGTCACCGACGCGGCGCCGTACATGATCAAGGCTGGCGCAGGCTTACAAGTTCTGTACGAAAAAATCATCCACTTAACTTGTCTTGCCCAGGCAATACATAGAGTTACGGAAAAAGTGCGGGAAATATATCCTAACGTAAACTCTATAATTTCAGATGTAAAAAAAATTGTTTGTAAAGCTCCATATCGCATACAAATATTTAGGGAAACTGCTCAAGAAGTGCCTCTCCCACCTGAGCCTGTAATAACAAGGTGGGGTACTTGGCTTTCTGCAGCAGAATATTATGAAACTTATTTTAATATTATTAAAGCATATGTAAATAAACTTAATAAACACGATGCACTATGCATACAAAGCGCACAGGATGCTTTTAATACTAAGGAGGTGAGGGCAGAATTATTGTTTGTTTTGACAAATTTTGTGCGTTTAGCTAAAGTAATTCAGAAATTAGAAAGTCAGGGAAATTCATTAGATGAATCTCTTGAGCATGTAAAATTGTTAGGTGTTTCTTTGAATAAAGTAAAAGGGCCAAAGGGTTTGACTATAAAACAAAAATTTAAATCCGTTATAGACAAAAACCCTGGTTTTCACTTAATTAAAAGCATAAACGATGCATTATCTGGCCCAGACATTTTAGACGAGCTAAAACATTATTCGCTTGTAGAATTAAACAATTTTAAGTATGCCCCAATTACGTCTTGCGATGTGGAACGGAGTTTCTCAAAATATAAAACAATATTTAGGGATAATAGGCATATGTTTACCTTTGAAAATTTAAAAATGTACGTCATTGTGAACTGTAACGCTCTATGTTTAGAAAATATAATTAATTAAATTATTGCATAGGATGTCTAATTAAAATAATTTCTGTAAATAAAATGTAAATAACGCTAAACAGGTGTTTTTTAAATAATGAAAGTGCATATATTTATTAAAAATTTCTAATAAACGCATATTTCATGATTTTTAAGTGCATATTTCACGTTTTTATAGTGCATAAGTGCATGGATATTTCAGCATTTTCAAGTGCATACAAATCCTATACCTATATAATGACTAATTTAATATACACCAAAAGATAATCTTTTCTCGTTTTGGGGATTCTTGCTTAAATATTAATTAATAACATCGAAATTTAGGTGGCGCCCTTTATATCTTCTTAATTATTCTTGACTGCTATCAAAAATCAGTAAACTTTTGCAATTAAGGCCCATGACACCTGGAAGCAAATTGAATAAATAAGGCGACTCTGTCTGGAGATATGTTCAAATAAGTACATATATTATTGATTTATGTGTTGATTGGATTTCGGTAAACTTTAGTCAATTACAATTTTAATTGTTTATTGTGAATTTAAGTGTACTACAGTGTTATGACGAATGGTTATCCTGATAAGCATTCGTCGTTGGTTATCCTGATAAGCATGGCTAAACTGTTTTTCACTTTTGAGATTTTCACATTTAATGCACATTCATGTTTATGGATTGTATTTAGCACTTCGCAGTTTACCATATTCTATATGTATACGTTCTACACGATAAATAAAAAGTATGTAATTACTGATTAATGTTTAATTCTGACATAGGAAGAAATATTGCTCAAGAAGCTACTGATGACTGCAATTACAAAAGTAAGAAATAAATGGTCTTAATTCTCTTTAAGTGGTAGTTTCTTTCAATATTCTCCGATAGCAAAAGCTGATCCATTTTTTAAGTTAATATATTAAGAACAGGAAATTAAAAAAGTAGGAAGAAAATGAACGCAAGAAAAGAGAACAAATCGACCGGCAAGGAGCATGAATTTTGAACTTGAATCGGTGATCCCGCTTTAAAATATTCCTTCCTTCCGTATACACATTTGGAGTTTTCATTTCCCTTAAAATATTTCAGGCCTTCAAAAGGACTTATTTCATAATTTACTTATCGAAAAAAGAATTTAAAATCCTCATGGATCTGAATAATCTATAACCTAGTTATTAGATATAAAAGCAGTCATATTTTTCAAGATTTTTTGATGTACTTCATGATTGATCTATGTACTATATTATGTATTATGTCATGGAACACTTGAAATTTAAATACAAGCGTAAACAATGATTTTTTCTTGTAATAATCCATCAAAATAAAGTTTTCACTAAAATTTAAGATTCTGCGAAAACAGGTTTTTCAGGCGGTTCTTAATTCTTCTTCTGAAAACTTAGTAAATGCCAAGATTTGTTATTTAAAAGCGATGGCTAAAGTGATGTAAGTGATTGTAAGGGAGATTCTAAATGTCTGTTCTGTAGAATAATTAATCATTTTCAGTACAGTGTGATCAGGAGATCAGGAAATAAATGTTTCAGTTAATTGTAAAAAAATTACTTGAAATTGGTAGAAGTGTAATCTAACAAACGATCGTCACATTTAAAATGCCGTGAAAATGAACAGTGACCGCAGATTCTTGTAATTCACTAGTTTTCATGAAATTGACGTTTTGTCAGGTTAAGGAACACATCTGATTAGCAAGTTAAAAGTTACACAAACCGTTTGCGCATGAAATCTATTGCCAACTGAAACATTATTTCTTGATCACGTTGTATAAGTCGACTGTATCGACAGCAATGCCACTGACTGTATCTGCAGCAATCTTGCAAATAGTTGAATTCAAGAAAAGGTAATGACCAGAAAACGAACGAAAGAGAAAGATCTAAAACAAGTAGGTAGTCCTGGACTGATTTGCAACAGACAAGTTTGGACTATCATCCAGAAGCACTTTAAGCTGCTAGAATTCAATGCTCAATAAAAGCTGCATTTGAGAAGTTTTCTTCAGTTTGCTGCATTGAAAAATTAAGAAATTCATATCGAAGATTCAAACCTAATTCTCGAGTTAGACAATACAGGATATGCTTAAGCACATCAGTCCTAGCCCTAAAAGGTAGAGGTAAAAGACTGACATTCGGCAATGTAAGAAGTTTTTTATTTAACAATAAACATAATTGGCGCTGCGAATATTTTTTCGCACGAGTTGGTGATCTATTAATGAAAATTATCTTCAGTGAAAACGAAGCTGGTGACTTTCAAGTCTTCGTGCGAAACTACACCAAATTGTTCCAATTCGGACAAGGATTCCGCTACTGGTGACCAGCATCTGGTTCAACTACATTCCACTTCCCGAACACTGAACCGCTGCAACCCTCGAAAACGGAATACAGGACCAGGAGTTCATCTAGGAGGCAGCCTACCTTTAAGACATGCAATTCTTGGTTTGGTAAGCCTTTTTGTCTCACCTATACTTAAATATTAAGTGATTGCTTAGAAAGTGTTAGTTTAGATGTTTAGCGACTCCTCAGACAGTGAGGCTTAGTTAATTTTTGACGATTCCGACTCGGAATCACAAAATTTAGAAAACCAAATAGCTGATTTTTACAAATTAAAATCTAGTATTATAAAACAACCAAAATTCTGTTTTGGTCACTCAAATAAAATGCAAAACGAAACTAATAACACAAATCCGAGTGTCCCACCTTCTGATGCTCCAGAGGGTAGCGCACAACAACAAATTCTTTCTGTACCTGACAAAAATGAAATTCAATTATTAATGAACGCAATACCCGAATACTACCCAGGTAGCAATTTATCAATTTTTGTTAATGAAACCGATAATTTAGTAAATCATTTGCAAGGGCGATTAACTCCAGATTTAATCTATGTTGTCGAATTTTCAATCAGGTCTAAAATAAAAGGTGATGCAAGAGATTATATTGCCTATCAAAACGCGCTTAATTGGCAAGATATTAGAAATGCTTTACTTCAAAAATATGGCGACCAAAGAAGCGAAGAACTTTTAGTAACTGCTTTGCGCCAAACTGTTCAATTCAAAAACGAAAATTATACCGAGTACTATACTCGTATTTTAAAGGCTTTTAATGGCCTAATGCAATATGTTTCTTTGCACTGCCAAGATAAGAATCTCCTAGCTTTCAAAAAATTTGATTACAATAATTTAGCATTGCGAACATTTCAAATAGGTCTTTTAGAACCACATCGAAGCTATTTAAGTCATTTCGACATGCATTCCATTGAAGAATGCTTAAATAAATGCCATTTTTACGACAACAGAAAACAAGAGTGGGACTACTGCGAATTTATTCGTCGATCCCATGACTCCCATAGGAAACCATTACGACCTACTCAGCATAACACTACAAATACACCGCACAACCAACCACATCATTCACGTAATCATTTATTCAACCAAAATCAAACTCCTCGCCCACAAGTTTAATATTTTTTCTGATAGGACAGCTCAGATCCCTATACAACTCCGATCATTCCATAGGCCAGTCGACCCAACTGCCGCCCAAACCCCCAAATTTTCCAACAGCCAACAAACACCCGCTTTTAATAATAATTCTAAACCAAGTTCCACCACTTCCAGAGGAACACGGCCCACGCCGATGTCTGTAGACTCAAGGGTGTATACCCATCAAATGCCCATGCAAAATTCTCACAATAAACCCCATTTTGTCACAGAAGAACTCTTTAATGTAGAATCAGTTGAAGATGAACAACTTATGGCTACTTATGGCGAATCCGAAGTCGAACTTTCTGCCGAACAAAATCTCGACGAGTCTTGGAACGAACATCAGGACTTTCAAACATTAGGCCCAGAACTACATCAAACATAAACATAGATCTAAACACCATTCAGTCCAAACCGAAGCTACCTTTCATCTAAAAAATTATCTAATCATTTTTATAAAAAACCTTTTGTCGTTAGTGGACTATTTAAGCACATCCGAGCTGATGCCAATATCTGCTATCAGATACCTAATGAAGTAGGAATCTCCGACAAAATACATATGCACGTTTTAGATTGGCACCCCAATTTCGATGCTCTTATAGGAAGTGACGATTTTGCCAAGTTAGGAGCAAAAATCGACTATAAATCTAACACCCTTCAAATCAAACATATCAAGATTCCATTTTTTTCGAATATACTTCACGAGAAGTCAAACCTCAACCCTCTTCTCTTCAAAATTTAGTAAAAATTCCAGTTAGCATAGAAAACGGTGAAATCATCATCCCTGAAACTCCTATCGATCACGATATTGTCATCCCAGAATCGATCGCAGTTGCTCGCCACGGTTACTGCACTCTCCCAATAGAAACAGCCGGTACTGAAATAAATTTCTAGAAAGAATTCAAGTTAAACCATTAATTAACGAAGAAATCATCAGACCCCCGACAAATGATAATTCGCAATTAAATATCTCTGATACCATCAGAACTCAACACTTAAATAAAGAAGAACGAAAAGAGATATTAAAACTCTGTAGACAATTTAAAGGCGTGTTTTATAAAGAAGATTGCGACTTGTCATTTACTAACGCCGTTAAACATGAAATTAGGACTAAAGACAGCGTACCCGTTTATGTTAAATCTTATCGCCACCCCGATAGTATAAAGAAAGAAATCCAAAGCCAAATTCAAAATCTGTTAGATAATAAGATCATTAGGCCATCTATTTCACCTTATAGCGCACCTGTTTGGATAGTGCCCAAAAAGGTAGATGCCTCAGGGAAACGTAAATTGAGGATGGTTCTCGATTTCAGGAAGCTAAACGAAAAAACTGTAGAAGATAAATATCCCCTTCCTAGAATTGAGGAAATTCTTGATAATTTAGGAAAATCTTCTTATTATTCCACTTTAGATCTTGCCCAAGGCTTCCATCAGGTCGAAATGCATCCTAACTCAGTCGAAAAAACAGCCTTTACCGTTAACAACGGACATTATGAATACGTCAGAATGCCTTTCAGCTTAAAAAACGCCCCGAGCACATTCCAACGTGTAATGGACAATGTTCTGAAGGAATATCTTCATAAATTTTGTTTTGTATATATGGATGATGTCGTAATCTTTTCAAAATCCCTTCAGGAACATATTAATCATTTAAAGCTAGTATTCCAAAAATTGCGCCATTTTAATCTAAAAATACAGTTGGATAAATCAGAATTTCTAAAAAAAGATGTAGCATTTTTAGGACATGTTATTACCCCCGAAGAAATTAAACCTAACCCCTCTAAAATTCTTGCAGTACAAAATTACCCCATCCCCAAAGCAACAAAAGAAATCAAATCATTTCTAGGTCTCGTAGGCTACTACAGACGCTTTATTTCCAATTTTGCTAAAATCGTTTCACCTCTCACAAAATGACTCAAGAAAGGTTCAAAAATAAATCCTACCAACCCCGAGTACGTTTCAGCCTTCGAACTTTGCAAAGAGTTGCTTTCTAATGCCCCAATTTTGGCTTATCCAGATTTTTCGAAACAATTTCATTTAACTACAGATGCATCAAATGTCGCCATAGGCGGAGTTTTATCTCAATCCAATCGACCCATTGCGTACTATTCCAGAATTCTCAATTCAGCAGAGCGTAACTATTCAACAATCGAAAGAGAACTCCTAGACATTTTAGATACTACAAAACATTTTCGACCATACTTATTTGGTTAACGCTTCGTAATCGATACAGACCACAACCCATTAGTCTGGTTATACAAAATCAAAGAGCCCAACTCCAGACTCATCCGATGGAAATTGAAGTTGGACGAGTTTGATTTTACCATAATTTATAAAAAGGGTAAAGAAAATCAAGTTGCAGATGCTCTTTCCCGAATCGAAATTACCGCACCAACTTCTGACAATGATTCTATCATCCCCAATTGCGACGAAATCCCTGATACCACAGATGAAGATATTGAACGAATAATAATGGACTCATCAATAGAAACCTCTTAAATTGATCTTAACGCGTCATCCGCTGCAGAATCTTCTGCAGAAGAGAACTTAGAAACCGTTCATTCAGTCGATGAAGATAATGGTAAAGTCATTCCCATTTCAGATCAATCTGTAAACACTTTTGCCAATCGTATCATCCTAGATACTAGCGAGCAATATCGCTGTATATTTAAAAAACCTTTCAACAAAAACACTTACGCAATAACCGTCAGAAGTAATCTCATTCAAGAAGATTTAAGTAAAATGTTTAGGGACACATTCAAACCAAACACTACTTACGGAATTTATTTTAAAGATCAAAAACTTAAAGACCCCTTCATTCGTCTCTGCAAGCAAAATTTCAATTACTACCTTAAAGTCTTTATTAGTAATAGGTACTGTCAAGACATAACTAATAAAGAAACTCAACAAGTCTTAGTCGACACCTATCACCAGGGAACTCATAATGGCATAGTTGAAACTTATAACCAGTTGAAACTCAAATACTTTTGGCCAAATATGAAACAAATAATAACCGAAACTATTAACCGCTGCGAAATTTGTATACAAGCAAAATATGAACGTCATCCATACCAGTTAAAACTATCAGGTCCTCTTTTAGCAAAAAGACCATTCGAAATTCTACATTTAGATACCTTTTCCTTTTCAGGAGCGATACGCGATACGCACAAGCTTACCTAATTAAAGATGGTACAGGAATAACGGTTTTAAACAAAATTCGCCATTATCTTTCCCATCATAACACCCCACACAAAATTGCCTGAGATGAAGGTAAAGAATTTCAAAACAACACATTTAGGGAATTCTGCAAATTTAATACCATAGAACTTCATTTTACTACAGTAAACAATCCCAACTCCAACTCCCATATCGAAAGATTCCATTCTACAATAATTGAAAAGTTAAGAAATATTAAATTACAAAACCCAAACGAACTACCCGAAAACCTCATGATCACAGCAATATTGATCTATAACCAGTCAATTCATTCCGCCACCGGCTACTCCCCTTTTCATTTATTATACGGCCCTTACGACAAACTTCCTAGCATAGACTTAGACTTAACGATCTACGAACAATACAACGAAAACGCAAGCAAGAAATACTACCATGTTATGATGCAGTCTATTTAAAAAATCAAACTAAAGCCTCACAATCACTAGACAAAATAAACAAAAACCGACAAAAACACCCAGACCTAGACAACCACGACATATTCATACAGAGAAACAGACCTCGAAAAATTGACCCACCCTTTGAGAAAATCTCAGTCTCAAAACAAATCAATAACAAGATAATCGGAAAAACAAGAAAAAACAGACCAACAACGGCCCATGCTAGCAAGATCAAACGACTAAGACCACGCATTAAAACGAACATTTTCTTTACAGGATCATCCCGCTTTGGACCCTCTCAATCTACAGCCACACACTCCAAACAACCCAACTAACATCTAATGGTTACTTCCAAGAACCTCTAGGACAAGCTCGCCTAGTCGACCATTATCATAATTTCCTATTTTTTATTAACATTAGCAAAATAGAAACTAGTTATAAACGATTACTATCTAACTTAGCAGTTTTAGAAACTAAAAGTTGAACAGACGAAATCACTCACAAAATTTATCAACAACTTGATATTTCTTGCTCAGAAATAGAAGGAATTCTTAGTAAATTTAATCATCACACATAAATGTTTTAGGAAGCGCAATTAAATTCATTACGGGAAATCTTGATGAAGATGACCTTCAAAGCATTAATACAAATATTGATAAATTGTATGCCAACGAAAAAGCCGAAATTGAAAAATCGATCGTCTAACATCATTTGCAAATCATTTGTCAAAACGGTATTCTGATGATTTAAATACTCTTTTCGAAAATATTAATAATACTCAGAATCTTCTCGTAAAATTAGCCGATACTAGTGAAATTAAATTTTTAATACAAACAGAGATATACCAAGCTCAAAATTTACTAAAAACCCTCCAAATCATTGAAAGAACAATTAGTTTGGCATGGAGAGAAATACCAAATTTAGAATTAGTAACACTTTCAGAACTAATGGCAATTTCGAAACATTTAGAAAAAACTTATAATTCAAATCAATTAATTCCTTTGGATAAAATTCATTTATTTAAATTACTAGAATCTTGTAAACTAATAGTTATAGGATCAAATACAGCAATCACTTATATCCTAAAAATCCCTATTATTAAACCGTTCCTCTCATACTACTCCCAAATTTACCCTTTACCAAACAACCAAGAAGTTGTAATTATTCCTCCAAAAAGGTACTATCTGGAATTCAATGGAAGTGCATACTGGACCAATGAAGACTGCAAACTTATCGATCATAATTATATTTGCACAAACAGGCAACTATCATCGGACAACTGTACTCTACTATCCACTGGTGAATGCACCGCTGCCAAAATCTCAAACAACTACAAAATCTCCATATTGCTACGCAATACCAGCTACTAGTGGCATTCAAGCAACAAGAAGAAATAATCGAAGAATGTAATGGTGAATTGAGGAAGAAATCTATCAAAGGAACTAATCTCCTAAGTTCCGCATGCCGCATCATCATAGGAAATAACGTTTACGACCACACCACTCCGACCCTAGAGAATACAATACCAACTATCTCGCTGCAAACCCTGAAGGCACACAAGGAAACTCCTCTAAAATTGAAACACCTTCACAACCCCAAAGAACTACATATCGAAGCTCAGCAAATTCAAGAAACTGCAATTCACCTGCTGCCTGTAGTTCATTTTATCCACTATTCTCTTACTGTTTTCTTCCTAATAGTTATTGTACTTATAATTGTTCTAGTTATCAAATTTAAAAGCCGCTTGTGTGCGGCTATTTCTCAAGTCCAGGAAGATCCTTAAGATAAAAAGAAGCAACAATCAACCAGGTCAACTATACGAACTACAAGACTTAACTCAGGGTACCTTTAATGAATGAACAACTTGAGCTCAGTAATTCTCCGTTACTGGAAGTATTAGATATTTAATTCTGATTATTATTATTATTTTATCTAGTTACCTATTTTTGTATCTACCTTAGCGACGTGTTTGTTTATAATTATATTACCTTTAATAATGACAGCATAGCTGTCGAAACAATATTGTCAGGTTGTATTTTAATAAAACTGTGAAACTTTTACTAATCTTTATTTATTTCATCATTAACCATGCAGACTTATACCCATCCCTGAACGAGGACGTTCAGACTTAAGGGGGGACGAATTATGAGATCATCTTCAGATAACTCAATAATCTCAGAATCACTAATATCCATTCAATAATTAAATACTTAATAAAAACATAAACAAGTGTAACTTTTTCAAATCATTTCTCTCTTAATAGTTAATGTATTTTCAACAGTAACTTTCATTTTTATTAATGTGTTTTCAACATTCTTTTAACTATTGATATTTTCCAAAAACCTTGTTGTAATTGACAGTTAATTAACAAAAGTTATTAAATATTAGAAAGACAAAATTCATTTTCAGTTCTGTTAGAGTTCTTTATACGTAAACGTTTGTAACTTACAACATTTCTCGCTTATTAATAAAAACTTAAGTGTTTTTCGAGTTTTATTTAACAATAAACATAATTATATAGAAGGAACCAGTTAGGAGTATGAAAGGGCTTGGCAAGTGGTTAGTAGTGTGTTTACCAACAAAAAAGAGAAAGTATTGTTGTACATACACTTAAAATGGAAAGCAGGAAACAGAGGCAATAGCTTATATTTTCCTGAGAAATGAGGATTTAAGTGACATCACAACATAAGATATTGTTAGGCACAGTCCATTATTAGTAGAAGAGGGTTGGTAATCTTGACAATCTAATTGATGATACTGGTAGGGCTAAAAACTTCAATATCGTTCCACATTTTTTATTTCTTTATGTGATCTTAGATTCTTCTTCTAGAAGCGAGGTTGTAATCCATCTCTTCAGGCTAGTGCTGGAGCTATTGACGTGCTAACTCGTCGGGGTCAAAGTTCAACGTCAACTGTGGCTGGGCTTAGTCCTACCTAGGTCTGGCTAAAATTTGCAAGCATTCGAGTCTGGGTCTACTTAAAAGTAGATACCCGGTATATACCACGTGGAGATGGGGTCGTCCTGCTGTGCGAAAGTAAGTAACTTAAGACATGTATTTGCATCAACACCCCTAAAAAGTGATCTCCCCGGTATAGTTGCTGGGAACAGCTGCATGGATTTTGTCCATCAAATGCAGAGAACCGAACTCTACGGATTGCCACTCCACAGTCGCGTCTACACAGTGAAGCATCTAACGAAACAGTTTCCTAAAAGACAGTGAGAGGGGGGGGTCGCTGCCAGGATAAACCTGAGTAGTTATTCTTCGCGTCCTGGAAGCCAGCCTTGTTCTGGGACTATCTCCAAACCAAGGGGTGGGAGTGCTAAGGTCAGGCCAGTCATAGTGAGAGACATAACGCTTGCTAGTAGTAGTACAGTAGATCTACGCGTATTGGTTACTAAAACAGTATTAATCCATTCATTACTTTTGCTATTTATGTACGTGTTAGTACAGATTCCACTGCAAGCGTGAATTATGATTTTTTTTATCAAGGGCAACGTAAAGGTGAAGGGTTTCTTTTTTAAATACAAACCTTTGATGTTAGTTTTGTCCAAGTAGTCCAAATATAAAAATATAAAGATAATGTTGAGCTACTTGTACACTTTTGCATCCAATTTCCTTTTGTACTAACAGGTTCAGAGTAATATGTAACATGGGGCAATTGAGTGCACATGAATAACAGAGTACCAAACATTGAAGGGATGGTGCAAGGAAATCCCCTAATAGAATTTCATAAAACTTGGCATGGAGTTGGTGCAGGGGCTGTTCTTTATTCTAGCAACAAGAAACGGCCATATTGTGGCCTAAGAAAGAAATTCTCGAAAGAAAATTTGAGGTGTCCTTTAGCAAAAATATAAATGGATGAACTACATATTACGTGCTTGGGCTCGTAGAACCAATAGTAGTAGTTAATCAATGAGTGGGTATATTTTGAGGGTAGGTATACATATATAATAAAGAGTCTTAAAATTCTACTAAGACTACCACTGACTACTACTGTTGACGTACTAATTGAAAAATATAAAGTTCTTAAAAATCTTATTTGGATGAATTTGTTTAATCTATCTATTCCTTTGATTCCTAAAATATCCATATGATTTGATTTGAAATTTGAAGCGCACTATTCCTTCAACAGATGAGGAAGGTTACAAATAAATAATAGTAATGGATTTCATTGTTTTGTAAAATTGCTATTGTCATTATTTTCAAAGACAATTTTCAATTGACAGGCGTTAGTTGTTTAGGATTAGAAAAATTGAAATAGACTGAATTTCCGTGTTTCCCGATAAGTTTCTAAAAGTCAAAGACGATGACTTGCTAACTATGATATTATCGAGTGTACAAAGCCATTTCTAGTGGTACGGGGCAGGGCAGATTATAGACTCGGTTCAGTTTCAATACTTTACAAAGATCTGTATATACTCAAGTATTTGCTATGACTTCGAAATCGATTTAACCGATATGATTTCGATTACCAGGATTGCAAACGTCTTATTCGATTTGCCTAGTCGTACTCATATGTACTCATGCTATTCTGCTCATTATCACGAGGTTTTCTCCAAAGTTATATCAAATATTCCATTTTTTTATTTTTGTAAGTTACCGGAGTGTAAACTAAACAAATATTCTCTCCATATACATAGTACTCTAACTGCCATGTTTCATTAAGACAAGGCATTTTTCCCTAGAAATGCCCTTGATTGATTTGAAACAAAATAGGTAGGTATTTAAAAAGTCGACAAGAAGATTTGAAGAAACCCGACAAGAAAAGAATTTGTCTTGATATATTTTTTAAAGTAAGTAATGGTCGTTTGACACACTAAACTCAACTCTCACTCAACACAAACTAACTCAAAATAAAAATAAGTTTAAATTTAAGTTAAAATCTTGCATCACTCTGTTCGTTCTTATACCTCCTCTGGACGCCACTGAATTACCATGGAGGAGAGCTTCGATTTGGTATTATGTTAGCGTAAGCTTTTCTTACAAGGTTCTCAAATAATTTTATCTCTTCTTCACCAAAGAATAAATATTTTACATATACGGGGTCTTACGGAGAGTTGCGCTAAGCGACCACACAAGTTAACTTGTACATATTGTGAAGTTCTGGGTAAAAATGATAATTATAATAATGATGCTAAATATTATATCTCCCAGTTGCTTTATTTAATCTAAGAGTCTTTGTAAGTAAAGTAACATCGCAATATTCACACCTTTTAGGCGCATTAATTTTTTAGAAATGTATTCGGATACTTCTATCAGTAAACTGCTGTTTATAACGAAAATCGAATGAGATGATGCAAAATCATTTTTTAAACTAGAATCCAAGTTTGCAAGACGAAATAGAATAATTAGTCTTATTTCTTAATTATACAGGGTGACTCTTAAATAATGTACGCTGGTTTATGGGACAAATCATGATGGTGGATGTATCACAGAAATGCAAAAGAAATTCTACTCAAAAAATTTTTGCATTAAAAATTTTGGGGCACCTCAATAATTTACCGGACTTGAGCCGGTCCTGGAAGTCTGGTTGCTTACTATTAAATAATACACGCTAAATAATAGCAGATGTTTGTCACTTTAAAGATACTGTAATAAAATACGAGTGTTTATAGAAGGTTGTAATTAAGTATGAAAGACATAAAGGCATTTAAATTATGATATAAAAGATCTTTCTTAAAAGTTTAAGAAGAGATTCATTATCATTACGTACGTAAATATTTTAGAGAATTTCTCGTAAAATAATCTTTGTTACAATAATGAATGGTTAATCCATTCATAACTATAAGAATGTTTGTAAATTTGCAAACCAGAGTCGCAGATTATCTGAAAACATTTATTGATAATGAATATTATTAAGATGTAAGGGTGTAAAACACATAACTAAGATAAAAGGTATTTTTATTGATGACATTATATGGGTTAATACGAGATACACACAAGTTAATGGTTACTATACTATTTTATAATAAATAATTTAAAACAAATAGTGGTTAAATAACAAAGATTCTGATAGTCCGTTATAAAATTGTGATCGTGAACTCGACAAAAAGTACAAACATAAATTTTCTAGTAGTGTCATTAAATAATAAAATAACAAAACACTTCAATGGGGGGGGGTCACCTATATTTTGTAGAAAACAATGCGTCAGAAATGAGATCATGCAGATTTCTTGCCAGATTGAGAATGAACGACGGGGTAATAGAATACATCTAGCCTTAAACAATAATGCACAATATGTTCATTATCATTAGTTTTGATTCTATTATTACTCGTTAATAAATATTTAATTAAGTTTAAAAACGTCCCCGTATCCATCATGATGTATTTTATTTTGTAATTATTGGCCATTCCGCTATTTTAATAATATTATCGTAATCGGAAATTCCTTGTTACATGTTAATTACTTTATAACTGACTTTATTTTAAACAGTATTTGTAGTATAAGTACCTTCGTGTTAATACCAATAAGAACACATTTGCTAATATTCAAATTCTTTAAAACAATATGAAAATAGTAATTATTTAACAAAAATTTTACATAATATCCCGTTCTTAAATTGTGACCGTGAACTTAAAGAACAAAAAATACAAACACATATACTTATAGTGTCATTCAACCATCACATTACAATAACAAACGCCGATCTTTTAAGTTGCAGACAAACAGATCACATTTCTGTTTTTAAAAGCAAGACTGTCTTCCGTAACTAGGTCAGTTACGAATGTCAGGACCGGAACCAAAATTCAATGAAACTTTAATCATTCATTTTCTGGAAAACTATTCGTTTTTGACCTATACTTGTCAAGGTAAATTAGCTCTACTGCCCCCTCTCTACCAACCATTTAAAGGATATCATATGTATCTGAATCACCCTGTATAGCTGTATCAAGTAAGACCAGAAACAATAAGCTCTATATAGAAACGATTTTGCGTGTAAATGCTCGGCAAGGTCAAATGTATATCTATATGTATGTTTAGGAAATTCCATTCAAGACTTGTTTTATGTGTGGTAAAACAACTGCTATTTAATGCTTGTTTCATGTCAATTTTAAATATTTTTTTAATTTCTCTTCAATATACTGCAGTGTTGGCTCCTCGTGTTAGCCGAGTATTTCTGAAAGAACCAGAAAAGAGTTTAGCGTTTCGCAGCGCTAGCAGAACGACCATTGAGTAGAATGTCTAAGACAGTCTCAACTTCTCAGAATCTGACTTTTGAATGCATAGAAATTTCCAGAACACATTTATTTAATATTCATCTAATAAGTTTTACTACTATAAAACTTTCAAAGATGGGAATATTTAAATTAGCCTATAGGAAGCTTTAAATTTTCATTTAATATAATGTCCGGTAATAAACTTCACCTGACATCTAAATGGGGTACCAATTTTCACGTAAAAAAGTGTTATGGTCAGTACATAAACTATAACTAGCAGTAGCTATACTGAACGATGGCAGGCAAGTAGTGATTTATGGGAGATCGTTATTCAGCCACAAGTAGTCGTTTTGGCGGCCAGTTCTCCCCAACTTGGTACATTAATATCGCCAGAGGCGCCTTCGTTTCACACATGCGGGCTTCTCTAATGTACATTTGTGAAGCAATATGTTACAACACTTCTGACACTTCAGACTGATTAACACAAGTTTCTATGATGAGCTGTATCTAATTAGTCTTCGCGTTTGTGCCGTCATAATAACATTATATAAAACGGACCAGGAAGTAATAACAAGTAGTTTTCACCCGTCCACTATAACTGATATACACTTCCTGAAATTAAACGAAACGGAAAAGGGATGAAACAAGGACGATGGATTGCTGTTGAATTGTTTCAGAGGAGAAATCCCAATTAGGGTAGATTTATTTACTTTTCCTTTTTTTTCATTTCACAACCTTGCCCGAAATGCTTACGTTTGCAAAAAACCTCGAAATAAATAAATAAAACTCGTATGATACATTAATTCGAAAAAAAAAAGAAAATGTCATCAAAGCAGGCTATCTAGTTTTGTTGCTCATTTGCCAATTTATTTTTATTGGCGATCACTGATGGACGTGACGAACATATAACCGTTCCTCGAGAGCATTAAACGAAGACAATGACAGATAGAGATCAATACAATGCCCGCTACGCAGGTTGTAATGACGTGTGTTGATATATAAGCTGGGAAATACATACATACAATGTATTACACCTATGTATCATGTAAACACTGAGGATCCGTTATTGACATATTGTATTGTGAAGTAGCAATATATTATCTATTTGGTAACTGAATAAAATTCTTAGAGAAGATTTATGTTCTCAGAATCGGCTGAACCGTTAGGCAACTTTCATTCATTTAATTTAATATAGAGATACTTTTAAGTCATCAACTTTTATAGAACTCGAAATTGATATTATTTTGATGTAGGAATTTGAAACAGAGGACGGTCGTCGATTGATGGTTAATGTACCTATACAACTGAGTATAATATAATTGAGATAATTCTAATCAAATTACTAAAGTGGACAGTAAACTAGGTTCTTCATTAAATTAAGGTACACCGTCAAAGTGTAAATGAAGTCAACATTAAAAGCTGACACTATTAATATTTTATTCGGGATTTAGCGATATTCAGATTCCCGGTAGCTTAATGGTAATGTCGCAATGTCAAAAACTTAGACACGACTTCTAAGCTTTTGACGAAATTAAGTAATTTTAAGAGCGAACTTTGCATTGGAATCTGCATACCTCTGAATTTGCCATTTGGCGGTGACATTTTTCAGAAAAAGTGGATCACTGATGGATACATATACTAATACATATAGTAATATATTTTTCAATTAATCATTAGGTGAACCGCCACGCTACTGTTACATAAAGAAGAATAAATAGATCTGTGGGTTAGAAGGTGGTCGTAGACTTGATTTTCATCTGAAATTATCTGGTTGACTGTAGTTTAGAATATGGTCAATTTGATTTACTAGCCTCCTTTTTGGTTTTGTTGTATTATATTATTTTAAAGAGACTGAGCACATGGCTCATTAATGTTATTTTTTTAGATGTGATTTCTTCCTTTTGATTGTGTGGTTTCGACTCATTAAATATTTTGCTTGACGATTCGAACCTGGATTTGCTTAAGTTAAATTAAATGCTTAATTAAAAGAAGGGCCTATTTACATCGCATTTTATGTGGAAATTTCTTTCTTTATTTTCTAGTAATTGTATCCTTGTATTATTTTAAAGGAAAATTCCTAAGATAAACATATAAACTTTCGTATATGCATACCCAAAGCTATTTAAAACGTATAGTAACACAACATTCGGACGAGTCTCTGGAAAAAGTTCAACAAAACTGCAGCATTTCGAGAATCAACGGATTGAATCATTCGCGTTAATAAAATACAAAAGGCACAATAATAATTTGTATCACAATTAAACGGGTTCTTAAAATGAAAAATGTAAAATTTGACGTATTCATATCCACATAAAGAGATGTGTATAATTCACAAATGACATTCCAGGACAGCTGTCTTGAGTTATTGATCTTCATCAGCTGGAATAACATAAACACCAAAATATAAATGACACATCTAATAGAGAAATAACAGTACTAAGGAGTTATTAGTTATTTATGTTACTTCAATTTCGGGCTAGTATATAAGCTCGTATGAGATGTGTGTAATGCACAAGCCACTGCATCCAGCTGATGAGAACCAATAATTAAAAACAGCTGCCCTGAAGTGTCGTGACTCATATTACAAATACAGATTTACAATAGAATTCAAAATCGTAGCGTCCTTTGCTTTTGATAGTATTTAATCAAAGTGATTCCTTTATTATTTTTAATAAAAGAGAAGAGAAGTATGGTTTAGTATAATACTACACATTGATAATAAAAAATTGATGTGATTGTCTGCAGTGTATTGTTCTATCATATGATGTGTCTACTAGTAATGTGATTCTTCTAGTCAGTTTCCTATATTTGTAAGCAAAAAGATTATTAAACAAAAGAACGGACACTTATTAAAAGGAGGCAAACTTATTTTTTCTTGACCAAATCTAGGTGGCGCTCATAAAAAAGTCAGTCTAGAGTCACTACATCTAGTCACCTAGGACGCGCTAGTCGATCAGAGTACCGCAAAACGCCACCATATTGTGGCAAAAGAACCACAACATTGTTCCTTTTTGTATATGTATTGCATTTAATCAAATCCACGTTTACTTTAAAAGGTTTTTCTTATTCTGAAAGAGCAAACCTCTAATATGTCAAATACATAAAACGTGGTTTTAATTTGCCCATTATTAAAAATCACCCTTTTCTGTCCTAATATGGCGGCGTTTTGTAGTACCGTTGAGTACCGTTTTGCGGTACTCTGTTCGACCAGCGCGGCCTAGGTGACTAGATGTAGTGACTCTAAGTCAGTCCCTCACAATTGCCATACATTTAATCGAATAGTAGTTTATGCTTTAATTAAGTCGAAATATGGACTCTTTGAGTTTTCATTGACTTTTTTAGACTTAAACAAGTTTTAGTTATAATGCTTAAAGTTCACGCGTATAAGATGTAAATTGTGTAAGAGTTTAATGTTTGCCAGAAAAAAATATCGGATGAATTGTTGTCAGAATATCCGTAACACAATTTACAGAATAACTCACTGTTACCAAACATACTTTCGATGTCTGACGAGACCTATTCCTATTTACTAGGGTTCGTGAGTAACCAGAACTGTTGTTATTGTCCGACACAGATCATAGACCAGTTCATGAAAAACCTTTGCACACGCCAAAGATGTTTGTTTCGTCTGGAACAGTGGTACGTGTGGAACAGTTCAATTGGATCAGTGGGAATTATAAGACCTTGGAGATGCAAACGATCTTTCAGTACCCGTAAACCCAGATCGTTATGTAGAAATGTTTGCAACGTTTTTCCTATGCTATACTATGCTCAACTGTTTTATTTGTTTACCCCTTACGTCTACATTTGTTTATATACCAAAAAGTGTGTCCCAAAAAGTTTTATACAAATGGAGAAAAGGTTTATCTAAAATTTCATAAAAAAAATATTCTTGATAAAAAGCTCTGCATGACTTGTAGATCCATAATCAGGTACAAAATTTCTAAAACATTGGCTGGAATACAGGGAAAATTAAAATCATGATTTGGAGTAAGAGTAAAATACGTTCAAACTGTAGTGGAGAGCAAAATGTTCATTGAAATTGTTAAGTAGCAAAAAATTACGCACACTTGTAGATAAAAATTAAAAGATAATTTTAATAAACACGTCAGCAATTGTTAGATTAATGCACAGTACGAAACATCGTAAGATCCCGTTCATAATAAGCGCCTGATTTTGTGTTACTCATCCTTTTTAAACACGTTCTTGATAGAGTGCTTTGGAATATCTAATAACTGTCAACAAATCTCAAATGTTACATCAGTGTGTTTGCAATAATTAGAAATGCCAGTAAAATTGAGTATTGAAAATAAAATTGAAATTGTTCTCATTAATAACAGTCAATGAACATTTTGCACTCCACGACAGTTTGAACGTATTTTACTCTCACTCCAAATCATGATTTTGATTTTCCCTGTATTCCAGCCAATGTTTTAAAAATTTTGTACTTGATTGTGGAACTATAAGTCATGCAGAGCTTTTTATCAAGAATATTTTTTGTGAAATGTAAGATAAACCTTTTCTCCATTTGTATAAAACTTTTTGGGACACACTGTATATACCGTGCGAATACTGGGAAATATGTACATAGTGCGACAGATGCAAACAAAGTAACCCGTCGAGATGCCACGTCCCTTGCTGTATGTAGTTACGTATTTAGTTCCCGCTTTACGCATGGTATATAGTTTTCTCATCAGAACTTGTTAGCAATATAATTAGCTACTTTAAACATTTGAAAATACTGTTAAGTTTATACAAATTTTGCACACGTTGTAGAAAGAGCTAATTGAAAGAACACGGAAAAGTCAATTTACCTTCGCAAACTCTTTCTATAAATTCTATGATGTAAACTTATTTAATTTTTAGTCGAAGTAGTTTGTGTTTAGTTTTCCTCATTTTAATACTGGAGTTACTCTCATTTATCATGAGATCCTGTTTTAAACAGATGCTGCTTATTCTGAAGCAGCGGGCGATCTTGACAATAAAAAAGATGTAAAGAAGTTCGAAAACAATTAAAATACTTAATGTCATAAAAACAAACTGTATTCTAACAATGAATGTCTTAAATGCAAAAAGAAAACTGATAACCTATTTTGAAACCATTTTAGCTGGTATTTGATAAAATCTAAATCCAACTAATATATTTTAGTTAACTAGCTATCATTACAGTGCCCTATACATTTTAATGCAAAAACGTGTTTCAAAACAATTATTGTTCATAAAGTAAAATAGAGCCACGATTAAGGTAATGGGTTGTAAAAGTCGTCAAATACAATTACAACGTCATTATATTAGAGCCCCTCTAGCACATCGTTACGCTTGCCGGGAATCGAACGCAGCCAACGGAAAACGGATCTAATGCTATTACCGGAAAATGGCTATTCATGATCAATAGAAATAACCTCATAATTATATTTATGCCTTTAACTTGCAAACAAAAGACTATTTATATCAAACTGAAATTCTATTTACTGGCTTGATTGTTGGTATCCTATTAATAAATTAGGCAATCAATGGGGCGTAATTTGAATTATATTTACTATAGAATACGCCATACATGTGTTTTCCTTTTGTTGCTCCTTATATCAATATTATGTTGAATATGTTAAATAAAAAAATAACAAAAGTTTTATTATGGGCTCCAATTTATTAATCTAGGAGAACCGCTAACTCCAACTGACCGTCCCTGAATGCACCCATTGCCTATTTAAGACACACTACTACAGAATAGAGTTCCTAAATAATAAACCCAAAATTTATAACTGATAGATGCTGAATTTTGTCACTAAAGTAAAAAGAGACAAATTATATCTCTGTTTCAGACAGGTTAGCTTTGGCCTAGAAAATGATAGATTTTGACACTGGTGTCCTAACTCTGAAATAACATAGTTACAGTTTTCATTCAGGAACTATACTACAGCCTAGATCGAAATATACATCAGCTTTTTATTTCATTGTATAAAAGAAAAACAGATCTTAATCTACTAAGACTGATCTTAAACTTCAATTTCTTTATATAAACGTTTAATTTTGACTTCAAGAAAATGTTTTGTATTCAATAATTACTTGATTCTAGATTGTAAAAAATTGTTGGATTTTGAATTGAAGCAATTTTTGAAATAAAACCTTAAATCAGTAAGTTTCAATTTTGGCGTCTTATTTTAATCGATCGAAATCGACACGCAACAACTTTTCATTTTAGGTTAAATTCTTGTTTTGATGAATTCTTAGTTTTGTTTTGATCTTGTTTGGATATCAAGAACAAATCTTGGTCATAGAGTTGTCATGACCACCTTAAGAGACTATTATCATTTTTGGACTCTTCTACTTAACTGATGCCTGATGAGTAATAAACTTTGCAAAAGTCGGTCTAATCTTCAATTCAATTTAAGATAGATCTCTAAGTTAGAACTTAGAAGTCTGACCATGTTAAGATTCTTGGTATCGACGCTTTCAAGGATAGTCTCTAATTCATGTTGCCAGTCATGCCAAATTTTTTATTGTTTATGAGAAATTATAAAAAGGATTTTGAAACTCAAACTGTTAGATTTGATATTTATGTATCTTTTTTCACACAACTCCCTTTTTTCTCTTACTATTTTATTATGACGGATCAGGAAACTATGCCAATAGAGATTAGTATGTAAATTTAGATCAAGTAGTGTGGAGTCAAGCGTAATTGGTTTTCTGAGAAAGTTTGATTACTTATTTATTGTCAGCGGAGCAGACGTTCTCGTAACGCTGGTTGAATTTAAGAACAAGGGTAATATTCTTAATACCCAGGCAAACTCAACTTTCGCAATCTGTCCCAAGCAGCATTTTTAGTCACCGCTACGTACCTGCAGCCACCGGTGGAACTATAAAGTTTTTGCCGTTAGTCACAAGAACGTAATTAATACGGTATTGTTACGTGCCTGGAACCAAAATGGGGCACATTTCTCGGGTAGCAGATACGTTGCAGTAACCTCTCCGGAACTTGTCCAGCTACCTTTAGGTTACGTAGCGGGAACGTGGCGGCGTAGTAATTGCTACTTTTGTGGAACTTTTTTTCTCTTTGACACATCGTATCGCGTAGTTGCTCTCTCTTACTCAAGCAACTTAACAAATATTCTTTCACTTTCTCTACTAATGCTGCGGTCGTGTCATAAAATGGATTACTATTTTATTTGTAATACGTACATAATACATAAAGAGATGAAATGTTTCGTAATTTTGTCAATCTAGCATACCAAAGGCATTATAAACCATCGCAACTTTTCTGTTAAATGCGATGATGATAGATCGAAAAATAACAACGCGCCGCGCCTTCTTTATATATATTTTTTAATAAAAAATGTCTTAAATAAAATATGATAAAAATACTTATAAATCGATAAACATGATAGAAACCATCTTATTTTATTCCTAAGGCACAATTTGGCATCGATTTGTTATCTTTATTGAGAGTTATAGTAAAACACTTTTTAACAATTGAATTGATGAGTATTAAAAGGAACCAACTCCACCATACCGCCATTTCGAGATTTGAGAACCTACTATGGTCATTATCAAATAACTCTATGATGTAAATGAAACCTGAGTTTCCGAACTATCAATTAGACAAAACTGAATTCCTCTAAAACTTCAAACGTAAGTGCAAAATACATTTTTGTAGTTTCTCAACATTTTACTTTTTGTGAGTTAGTTCCTTTTAATACTCATCAATTCAATTGCAACAAATTGCAAATTGATTAATAGCCTTCAACATTTTACAAGTAAATATGGAGTGGTTTTGAAAAAGTCACCTTAAAGTAGTATTAACTGTAAAATGTGTGTCTAAAGTTTGTGTCACTTTATAAACAGCAACGGGAACTAAACAAATTCTACTTCTAGGTTGTTGTTACCACGAAGTATAAAATAAGTTAAAAATTCTGGAACTTTCAAGTGACTCTTACTATACACTAAGAAACCATCGATTGCAGCGCCACCGCGTATGAAAAGTAAACACTTTTGGGCCAAAAACGTAATATTTATGCATTTTGGAGCTTGACAAATCTTTGCTTATACCACAATGAAGATTGACTTTGATTAATAGAATTCAAGGCAATATTAATAGCTTCTTCTTCGGTAACTTTCACTTTTTTATATTTCTCAGGATAATTCGTATAGTATGCAGTTTTTATCAATTTAATTTTGTCTACAAAGTTTGAAGTTAATATACAATCATAACAACTGTATAACTTATAATCATCCTTGTTTTGCAAAAAAATAAGGGGTTTCTCTTAGCAATACATTTTCGACAACTTCCAATGAATACTTTTCTTCAGCTCGAATCATGTTAACATCACTGAATTTGTATGACTTTTTTGGTTCTTTATTTGCCAAATTTGAGCAGAATAAACTTTCAGTCGTGCACTCGTTATGATGCTTCTGTATTTGTACTTCCGAAGGTTTGTTCCTGACTAATAATCTGTCTGAATTAAATAAATTGCTGCCGCATGCAAGCAATAACATTTTCCGGCGTTGCACCTGCAACTTGCATCTTCTATTTTGCGAGTTTCATTCACTTAATATAAAAATTATTTTTACTTACAGATAATAAATTGTTAAATAAAATATTATTCTAATAAATTAAATAACTATTAAATAATTTGAAAATAAACATTTACAACACAAAATTTATTAATGTTTAAATTAATTTATACAAATAATTTAAACATGATTCTCGCTATTTTCTTTGTGAAATTCAATTTATTGACTTGTGTTTTGCAAAAATAAATACCTTTATTTTTGAGAAATAAAGATTTTTTTGTACTGGTTGCTCCAGGTATTCTTTTGTCGTCGATTACTTCTTCTGTCACATTAACATGACAACTTTGCAACAATTTGTTGCCTTTACTTAATGATTTCTTTCTAAAACAACTAATAACCACAGCTTGAAAGTTACTTTTAATAAGTACGTTCATCCTTTTGAA